>OZ025301.1:70773809-72053342 GCA_964019185.1 Maratus speculifer | reverse complement strand
ATCGTACTTAACAAACTCTTCGAATTTTGAAATTTATAGACACTCAAAGTCTTTCAACTCTCGTTATTTACACAAAAGTAACTAGAAACTTCAGCCACATGTTTTAATCGATCTTTTAAAATTGCATTTTATAAAATTACAAGTTAATAAAATTCACGTTTTTTGCTTTAACGTCTATAGGGAAATCCAACAGTATACGTTCAATATTTAACTGAGACTTCGTCCGCGAGAGGGCGAGCATTTTGTTACAAACGCAAATAAATTATAAATCTGTTTAACTTATGTAAGATTTATATAAAGAAATTCAGTTGTACTTGGTATAACATCATTTTTACAATAATCTAGTCCCATGAGATACAAAATAATCTTTTTAAATATACTTTATTATTATTTTTTCTTTTTATATATTTTTATTGTTAATCTATACTTAATGCAAAATTATGCCCTTCATTCACTGATAAATGAAAAATTTAAATATTACACTTATGAAAATTAGAAGTTTGAAGTGTTCTCTAACAATTTTTAATAAAATGTGAAAAAAGTGTTTTTTTTAGAAAACCCCGGGTTTTAGACTATTGGTTTTTTTTTTCAAACCCTGTTTATAAATTATATAAACTCCTATATTATCTAAATATAAACAGAACAATGAGAATATGAGATTGATGCATGGATTGTATTTTTGTGAAATTTATTTTACTTTTGTGAATATTAATATTCTATAACAAAACATTAAAATAAAGTTATTAAAATTCGAACCAAGCATTTATTAATAATAAACTTATTTAAGGCAAACATTGTTTCTTTGCAGGTTACACATTTTAAAATCAAGCAATATGAAAGTAATAAAAATTATATTTCTTATAAAATAAAATTTTGTGAAGGGCCCTTAAATTTTGCCTGGATCGATCCCTGTATAAGCAACACTTTTTATTAATAAAAATATAGTTAATTATTAATTGATGAATAATTCATGTGGTAAACTATTACGTTATGCAATCTGTTAAAATTTAATCAAATTTCCATTCACTTTTTAAAAACATTATTTTTAAAGAGTAAAATGAGAAGGTTCACAATTAAGTGCAGGTTTAAACCGTATATTAGTTGATTATTAATATAAATACAACATAGTCTATTTAAAACACTTATTTTTTAATCTTAAGCAGTGGGCATTTACTCATACCAAATGACATAAGGTTTATTAAGGTAAATTATAGTTTTGTGTCATTATATTATAATTAATGATCAACTATAAATTAAAAATAATCACGTCAAGCACATTTTCAGTTAGGGTCCAAAATCAATAAATGTGGGAGTGAAAGTTGAAGGTCAATCGAAAATGTTGAAGTAATGTGCAGTGCACAATCAATATTTCAGAAAACAAGAATTAAAACTGCTTTTTAGGACAAAATTGGTTTCTGCAGCAAAGTATTTAAACTATATAAAAATGACTTTATACAGCAAAGCAGTTAAGTGAAAAAATGCACATTTTAAAATATTAATTTTTAAAAACAATGAATTGAGTTTGAATTTAACAAAAAACACGATTTCTCAATATAATAAAGACAAATGAGTAAGATGAATACACAGAATGAACTGCTTGTGATTTTTAGTCAGAATTGCAAATATGTCAGTTACATTTTAAAAAGGCACACAAATTGCTTTATACTTTAAACTGTTCATAAACCACTTTCAGATTACTAATAAAGTCATTTTTTCTCACAAACATTTAAATTAAATCCATTAAATCAAAACATTACTAAAAACAATTGCATTTAAATTTAAATTGCATTCTTTTCAAAAAATTTTCAGCAAGTTGTTTTGAGAACTTTACAGGGGCGTAGCTACCGTGGAGCGGTTGGAGCAGTCTTCTCCAGGCGCACGAATCCTAAAGGCGCCAAATTAGAAAGAGCGAAATAAACATTAGTAAAAATATTTGCATGTACATTTTTAATTATTAATCAGATATTACAGATGAATCTTGTTACATTCATCATATTCCTATAATATTTTGTCTTCTTTTAAAACTCAACTAATTCTATTAAGAACATGTTTTTATTCTTACCATACTGCACCTTCAAGTAACTTCTCCAACACTATTTCAATATGGCTGATTTTTTTTCCCTGTAAGTTTTCAAAAGACGAAAATTGAAGATTTTTAAACCTTAAAGTAATCAAAATTTAATAACAGGGTCCTTATAAATCACTTTATTGGTACCACTTTTATCAAACAATAATCTTCCTATTGAAAATGTTTTGGAAGTTTATCATGATAGTTACTGTAGGGAAATAATGATAGTCAAAGAAGTCACCACTAAAAAAAATTGTCAGTCATTTAAGAATCGCAAATTTCGTTCATCAGGCACAGAAAAATCGCTAATTTCATTGATCAGGTGTGGAAAAAATAGCGAATTTTGTCGATGAGATCGGAAAAATCGCAAATTTTGTTAATAAGGTATGAAAAAATCGCGAATTCTGCCCATGAGGCACGGAAAAATCGCGGGTTTTTCCCGATCAGACAAGCGGAAATTTGCACATATCATTGATCGGAAAAAATTGTCAGTTTTGTTAATGGTGCACGAAAAAAATTGCAAATTAAATTCATTGGCTACAGAAAAATTCCATGTTTTCGGTTAATCGCGTGAAAAAAATGCGAATGTCGTTGATCGGGCACGAAAAAAATCGCGAATTTTGTCGATAGTGGATAAAAAAAAATCACAAATTTCGTTGATAAGATACAATAAATCACGAATTTCGCTATGATGAGCGGAAAAATTGAAAATTTCGTTGATCAGCTGCGAAACAATCGTGAGTTGTCGGTTTATTAGGAGAAAAAAATTGCGAATTCCGTCGAATGGGTGCAGAAAAATACACATCTCGTCAATTAAGGGGAGAAAAGCCAAATTTTGACGATCGAACACGAAAAAATCGTGTTTTATAAATCGATTTCGGAAAAATCGCAAACTTCGGTGGTCGGACAAGGGAAAATGGCGAATTTTATCTATCACACGCGGAAAAATTGCAAATTTCATTGATCAAGCTCAAATATAACGCAAATTTTGCCGGCTGACTTTGTAAAAATCGCAAATTTCATCGGTAAGGTTCGTAAAAATTGCAAATTTTATCGATCGTCTTCATAGTCGCGAATTTCGTCCATCGGCTTCGAAAAATACGTGAATTTTGTCGATTAGATGTGGAAAAATTCCAAATTTCTTTGATCAGGTGCGGGAAAATTGTAAATTTTATCGATGATTCAAGAAAAAAATCGCAAATTTCATTGATAAGTTTCTTAAAAATCGTGAATTTTGTCGATCAACTTCGTAAAATTTGCGAATTTCACCCATTGGCTTCATAAATATCGTGAATTTTCTCAATCGACTTAATAAAAATTGCGAATATTGTCGGTCAGGCTCTTAAAAATCAGAAATTTCGTAGATTGGCTTAGTAAAAATTGCGAATTTCGTCAATTGGCTTTGTAGAAGTCAGGGTTGGAAAAAAACCAGGTTTTTTCAAAAAAAACCCAAAAAACCGGTTTTTTTGGTTTAAACCAGGTTTTTTTACAAACATCCTTTCTTATTACATATACATGCATATTTACTGATAAAAACAGACATTATTGGTTTATAAGCAGTGTAACTTCATTTAAAATAATTTAAATTCAATAATTATAGTGAATTTGTACTGAAAATTGAAAATTCATTTTTCTACTTAAACAGTTTTAGCAAACAACCTTATGTTGAAAGTTTTATATGTTCTACACAGTGAACCATTGATGACATGTAAACCTTTGTAAACAATCTTTTGATTACTAATAATAAACATTTGGATGTAGTTTGATAAATATTCTTTTCCACAATTATTCAAATAATAAATTACAAATACTTCTTAGGATTTTTTCTTTCTGAGTGACAATTTGAAGTTAACATTTTTAGTCGTTAGATTCAGCAGATAGCAGAGAGGGGAAAAATATTATTGAAATGCTATAACTAGCAACCAGCCTTTGCTTTTAATTCTTCAAGATAATCTCCCAAAAGAAAAATTTATTTTACAGCTTGTGCAAAATCTTAAAACATCATTACGTTACATTATTAATTGCATTAAATAATCTGCATTATTAAAAATATTAAAATATTTTATACTAAATATTGAATCCATTTTATCTTTGATCAATTCATATGTTTGAAATTTTTTTCTTTAGAGCAATAGATATGTTCACCAATGTGTACTGATTTTAATCCTATGCATAAAAAAAGATGTAAACCCAATATATCTAATGCTTATTGCTGAAATAAAGTGTTAAAAGTAGAAATTATTTATATCCAATAATCTGAAACTCGTAAATTATAAAGAAAAAAAGAAAATGTCATTAGATTTCTTCTAAAAAACGAATTGCTTTTTTTAATAGAAAAAACCAATTGGTTTAACCGTATGCATTAAAAAAGACCTAAACCCACTATTTATAATACTTATTACTGAAATAAAGTGTTAAAAGTAGAAATTATTTATGTCTATTAATCTGAAACACGTAAATTATAAAGAAAAAAAAGAAAATGTCATTAGATTTCTTCTAAAAAAACCAATTGGTTTTTTTGAGAAAAAAACCATTTGGTTTAAACCGTGGTTTAAACCATGGTTAAAACCAATTGGTTTAAACCGTGCCAACCCTGGTAGAAGTCGCTAATTTCGTTTATCAGGCTCTTAAAAATTATGAATTTTGTCGATCGACTTCGGAATGAATTTTGTTGATCAGGCCCAAAAAAAGCGCAAATTTCGTCAATCAGGCACAAAACAGTGCAAATTTGATCGATGGGCTTCGTACAAATCATGAATTTTGTCGATCGGTTTTGTAAAAATCAGGATTATCGTCGAAAAGTTTTGTAAAAATCGCAATTTTTGTCATCCTTTTCGTAAAAATCGTGAATTTTGTTAATCAGGTGCGGAAACACTGTGAAATTTCTTGGTCGATTTCGTAAGAATCACAAAATTTGTTGATCAGACGAAGAAAGACCGTAATTTTTTTTGATCAGTGAATTATCTTGATCGTGAATTATCTTTTTCATAACAATTACAAATTTTGTTGATCGGTTTTGTAAAAAGCGCAATTTTGGTCGATCAGCAGTAAAAAAAAACTGCAAATTTCATTGATCAGGGCACGAAAAATTGGGAATCTCATTTATCAGGCATGGAAAAATCTTGCTGATCCGCTCCTTCTCTCTCTTTCCTTCATAAAGTTCACGTTTTTTCAGCACTAGCTGCTTATGTTTGCTTTTTATCACTTTTAATAAAACAAAATTTACTCCCATGAATAAAGTTAAGGAATGTTATTTCACCTAAAATATAATCTTTGCTATATCGGTTATATATATAAACGTAAAAACTGCTGATATAGCCTTACCAACTGAATTGGATATTTTGAATAGGTAAGCGAACTTAAAGGGGTAACCCTCCACTCCCTTCTGAAATAGAGATGCACCGGATGTGGATTTTTGCCGGATACCGAATAACGGATATCTGGTACAAAATTTTACCGAATATCCGGTATCCGGCCGAATAATTTCTCATTTTTATTTTAATAACATTTCAATTTTATGCTTGTTGAAAGAGAAAAAAAATTATTGTAATTTTATATTATGCAAGTATTAATAGATTTCAATTCACTTATTAAGTCAAAGTTACTTAAAAACATAGCACTAATTAAATATTGAAATGTAATATTATTTTGCCTTTTCATTTTTACTTATAAAACTTCTAACTTTACATGCATATTTTTTTCTATCCTTTCTTTAGTCTATCACCAGATTTAGGTAGTGTCTTGATGTTTTTATAGATGTGTTGTATCGATTAACTAACAGAAAAAAAAAAAAAAAAATTACCCTGTTGGCACATAATTAACAAAAATGGGATAGTTATGTATGTTACTCGTTTTCTTGACTCTGAGTGAGAGTTAGTTTTCCTATTAAGCTCTTTTTGCATTGCAGAGCGAGTTTCAGAATGAACGTTATTTAAAAGGTCACTTGCAATTTTAACATGACTGGGCAACTTATAACAAGGCATAATTCATTTTTACTAAAATTTTTTTTTTTTTTTTTTAAATGTAATTTGTATATTTTTCTTTTGTTTTTACCACATTTTTTTCAATTGTTGACTGCTTAACTTGTGCAATTGATGTTCCAGCAAAATTTGAATGGTTTCTTTAATATCAGCACCATTTTGTTCTTGATTTTCTAAACAAACACACCTTGAATCTGGAGTATGAATATTCATAAATAAACTCTTTAGTTTTCTGGAAACTTTATTTTTCTACATGGTTTTTAATCCTCAATACTTTAGCACTTATAAGATAGCCCCATTGTACACATTTCTGACTCAGAATTTTTGATGTATTAATGGTAACTTCAAAAAACTTTTAGATTAGATATTTATACCTTCCTTTTTTGTTGATATTCATAACTCAAATTAATAATAAAGTTATTAACAAAGCACTTGAGAAGAACTATAAAAGTCAACTACTTCATTACAGGGTAAAAAAAAAAAAACTGAAAGCAAAACAAAGTTGAAATAGTAGTTGATATTCTAGTTTTGGTTTTACAATTACATTTATGACAGAATAATTGAACATTGCAGTTAAATTTTGACTGGTGAAAATTACAATAAAACTTTTGAGAGGTAAAATTACTTCATCCCAGAAATTTAAGAACAATTTTTAAGAGAAATAAAAAATTTGAAGGTGTAGTACATATTCTAGTTTTGGTTTTACAATTGCTGTTATACATTATGACAAAATATTGTCATATTTTAAACATGTTTTCATTTACATATAAACATTAAATACTTTCATAATTATGAAAATATACAAGTATTTATATTTGTTAACATTGCTTTTTAATAAGATAAGGTTGTCAAGGAGCAAATTAGTTTCACATTTTTTTTTTAATGTAAAAAACAGAATTTAAAAAATGTTTTACTATCCGGCAACCGGATATTAAAATATTCGGCCGGAACGAATATCCGGTTTGAGTGCCGAATAAGCAGGATATCCGGCAGGAGCCGGATATCCGGTGCATCCCTATTCTGAAACCATATTTTTTATCAGATTCTAGGCTACAGATCATCTACTCAAAATCGAATTCTCTGAGTGTAATTGATGTGGCTCTCGGTCACTCAGATATATATAAGTGGCCCTTCTCTTGAAAAGGTCGTGCACCCCTAATGTAAAATGTCATATAAAAAATTTTAAATGTATATTTTTTGATTAATTATTGAAAATTCGTTTATAAGTTGCTTAAATTTTATTTATTAAAGGATTATATCTTTAAATAGGAGGCGGCTTAAATAAAAAATTCAGTGTCAGTCACCCTCACCAGTGACCGACATTGCACTCAATCTGTTAAGGGTGGTAGAGCCACTTAGCCTATTGGCTCATGTAAAACGAAAATCACGACCAATTCGCAGAAAATATTCGTGGGGACTGCGTGCGTAAAGAATTATAATTTATTTCATTATTCATTATTTATTTTTAACTGTTTGTATTTGATACTCTTTTTAAATACTTCGACTTCAAATAAAAATAAGTTTTTAAATGGAATTAAGTATGGTATGTAAATTTTAAACTTGAGAGTAAAACTGCGCGGAATTTCTTCCAGGTACAAGAGGGCGCATGAAATTTATTTGCTCCAGGGCGCTGAATATGTAGCTACGCCACTGGAACTTTATATATATATATATATTAATATATACATTTCCATCTATAAAGATCTCAAAAGAAAATAAGCATTTTTACTGCCAGCAATAATAATTGGTCTTTTAATGCAAAGGAAAACTAATTTTAATCACAAAAAGAAATGCAAAACAAGTTTCACACTAACAAAAAAATTTCCAAAATTATGGATTAAAAGGTGAAATGAAATACTTAACTTACTTAAATATAATTCAATTTTAGCAAAATATAGCATCAAGCTATGCAATCTTTAACTGAATTTAGCAATCTGTTTACATCATTTTCTAGAATGTCACGTTGACTAGCCATCATCACATCGAGTATAATTGAAGAAATATTGCTAGTGTGTATGATATAAATTATAACATACATCAAAAGCAATAAACTTTCAATTAAAGAGAATTGTTGTTGAGAATTGTTTTTTTTATACAAGAAACAAATTCGTTGATAAGATGGTAAACAAAAACATTAAGCAAGACACGACCACAGCTCGTATTTGCGGCACATAGTCTATTGCAACCCTGCAATCCAGTAACCGGTTCACCGATCACGCCAAAGCTACTGCGCCAAAAGTGCACCGTTCGAGGGCTTCCCTACAAAAAGAATACCAATCAATCGCGGTGCGACTCGTTACATTCAAATCAGCCATACAATATTTCTCCATAGATTCACCAAACCACATACGCGTCACTTTCATTATCTTGCATAAACCATCTATTCTGCTCCTAGCAAACCACGTACCCTTCCTTACACTCCGAGTTATTTCATGCTTGTCAACACCCCCTTGCACACGACACCGCCATTCATAGCCATCATTCAAATTCTTGTTCACCGTTAACTGCATATCCCTTCCACACCTAGGACATTCATATCTGGGTGACATCAAACCTTCATTTACACATCAGTCAATCATATACTTCTTTCCGCAAACTTTCAACAGCGTAAAGCAGAGGTTCCCAAAGTGTGCTCCGCGGAGCCCTTGGGGCTCCGCCTGAACTTTCCAGGGGCTCCGCGGCGTTCTAGGAAAATAAACAAAACATGAAAAAAATTAGCATCTTGCAAGTGAAAGATTTTCAAAAGACATAGGAATTTTTGCACATGTAAGTTAGAAGCAAGTGCGTGTAAAATATATATATATCTATAACTGTATTGAAAAAAAAACAATAATGCGCTTTAAAGTACTTTAAACATTCGCATTATACATGTACCTATTGCCTATATAATATTTTTGGTTTGAATTGTTTTATTTTATGTTTCTGCATTTAATTTGTTTTAAAAATTCGATTTAAAAAAAGCTACAAGAAATAGTAGTCTGAATGGAATGCACAGTGTGAATCGAAGCAGAAAAGACCCTCCAGTGCTGTTAACTCTGCTGAACAAAAGGGAGAATAGTTATCTTCTTTGGAGCTTCTCCTATTCATATGTTTATACTTAATTCTTTTTTGTTTAATAACTGGGTTTCTGAACAAATTTTCAGAAAAGTGTTCTAGGTCATCTCAAAACTCTGATAGATTCGTTTGAGCATTACTTTCTAGCTGCTCAAAATAAGATGCTGGACGATTTCAAACGGGTATTAAATCCATTCAGTGCAAAAACAAAATCACACAGCTTAAGCTCTGAGGAAAACGAAGCTCTCACTGACTTAACAGCTCAAAACGATTTAATAATCTTTTTACAAAGCAAGGTATCACTGAATCCTGGTGTCATTTGGCAGATAAATACAAAATCTTGTTAGACGGAGCAAAATTAATTTTACTCCCATTTTCAACGACATATACGTGTGAAGCTGAGTTCTCCAGTTATACAAGTATCAAAACAAAATACAGTAACAGATGAAATGCAGACCCAGACATTCCCTTACAGTTGTTGAAAATTGCACCAGATATAAAAAAACGGTGCAAAACAATTCAAGCACATTTTTTACACTAAACTTTTATATTTTATTGTTCGTCAAACTTTATGGAAAAAAATAACGGCATTTAATATTTGTATGTATTGCATATTATATTATTTTTATTTTCTGAATTTTTTTTCTTTAAACTGTTTATTTTATTTTTAATAAATTTTACTTATTTAAATCTTTTATCATAGTTTTAAAATTGTATTTAATTTTTAAAACAATGTCTGTCGCTGAAAACACTTTTCTTAAAAGATCTTGTATCATTTAAAATCCCTCACAAGATTCACTTGTGTGTAGTGTGTGTATATATTTATTTTTATATCTTTATTTTTTTAATCTGTTTATGTTATTGGTATTAATTTTTAACTTTTTAAAAAAAATTACTGTTTTTCATAGTAAAATAATATTTGTCGCTAAAAACATATTTTTATTGCATCTTCCATCATTTACAGCCCCTCATTAGATTCATATTACATTTGCGTACATTGTGTATATATATTTCTTTTTGTATCTATAAATATCAATTCTTTAATCTGTTTATGTTATTTGTATATATAAATTTTCTATATAGTTTTTCATTGTACAGCATTATTGGCGAATAAAATGCCCCATTTTTGTATCTTTTATCTTTTAATAAACTCCTCATTAAATTCATTTAAGAGTTATATATGTTTTGTATGTAGATTCTTTCTTTTTGTAACTTTAATTGCTTTAATCTGTTTATTTTATTTTTATAATTTTTTATTTATTTTAAATTTTCTATGCTGTTTCACATAATTGTACTTAATTTTATAAGCAATTTATATTTATGAAAACGTATTTTTTTAACATCTTCTATCACTTTACAATCTCTCTTTAAAAAAAAAAATAATTGGTCTCTGCCACATTTTCCAATATGAAATAAGTCTGTAGCAATTTAAAAAATATATTCTTTACATTTGTTATCACATTAAGAATTTAAAATTTTGCTCGGCTGCACCCCTTACTTAGACTTTTTGTCAATGAGTACCTGCCATAATATAAATTTAATCCTAATTATGTCCATTGTGTCAGTAAAGTTTTTCTACTAGTTTCAGTTCGTTTAACAAGTGTAGTTTTTAATTGCATAGCTGTTTTGAGGCAAAAACAATAACGAAAGAAACTTTCTTTGAAAATTATAATTAATAACCAAATACTTTAAATAAAATATTCAACAAAGCTAATCCCTTCGCGATGGAAGTCTTTTACGAAATTTTTAATGTTTTGTCACCGGTTTTTAAAGACAGAAATTTGTGCCTTATTTAATCGAAAAAAAATGCTCCGATTAAATAAGGCAAATTTTACAGTAAAACTTTACTGGTGGGGATAAACAAGGATTCTTAAGCCTTTTTGTGGCACTTATACGTGTCGTTCGTCTCCAAAGGGTTAACAATTCTGCATTTAGCAAGACAGGTTATAGATTTTGCCGTGCCCATTTAAACACTAAAATGGTGACCTATTTCTAAATGTATTTTTTTTAAATGGTTCAAAAAAAGAAACTGAGAGGCGATTCATTTTCGTTGCATGTTTAGAAGCACTAGAAACTTAAAAAAGAACGAAAAAATATTCCATAATCACATGATTCTATAACGGGTAGGCGGGATTAGTGAAAACCTGTTACAAAATTACTCATGGTTGATGGAACTATCCATTGTCTTCTTTTTTCGCGAGTAGCCTACTTGAATTATTCAGATGTATTTCTCTGCAAACGAAAACTGTACAACTTACATTTATTTCTCCGAATGTGTGTGCGTGTGGTTTTCGTCATAAATAATAATAGTTTTACGTAAGCCCCAATGCAATGGATAATCCAAACATGGTTACACCATTCTGATCTTTAATTCAGAGTTCTTACTAGAAATCCAAAAAGAAAATTTCTTATTTTAAAGATGGATGTCATTAACCCCAAAACAGTACTACTTTGAACATCGATCTTGTAAAAAAGAGTTTGTTTTCCTCGTTACTAAAAGCTTTCAGAAATCATAAATTTTTAACTATAACTTTTGTTGTATTTGAAGGAAATATTTCGATTATACAAGGTAGATATTTTAATGAAAAAAGAGGGTTTTAATTCTTATTTTTATTTTATTGTATCCAATAATAGTAATATAAAAGAAAATTTGATTTTTAAAATTTTGATTATGAATTCAATATTTCTGTATCAAGAAAGAGTCAAACTGAGAACAACGTTGGAAATTACTGAACTGAATTTTTATCCAGCAGATTTTTCTCTGCTCCTTAGGCATAAAAAACATTAATTTGTAAACCACAGAGTTTCGTTTGGTTGAGGGGCTCCGCCACAAAAATTCTTCCCAAAAAGGGCTCCGCGAGTTCAAAAGTTTGGGAACCGCTGGCGTAAAGTATCCATTTGAATACTTTACTTCTTCATTCAAACAATCAACAACATTCTTTCTGTAATCAACAACTTCCATAGTAGTTACTGAACGGTATCTCACTAAATATAAAAAGAGGAAAATGGGTCATTCTTCAAAAAAGGGCATATTTCAGAATTTTTTTTTTTAATTTAAAAACTTTTTTTTTTCACTTAATTTTTTTTTCTGGGTTTTATAAGCAAGTGAGGAACACTAATAAAGCTATGGTCCTGTTCAATAAATTTTATTTATTTAGTAAAAAAATATTAAAAAAATTTAGTGGTAACGGAGGTGAGACTTTGGTAACGGAGTGGAGATGCATATTCTTATTAATGTTTATACTTATTAAAAGTAACTAAAAATCTTAAAATAGAAAGTAATATAACACATTGAAATAAAAACAAATGCATATAGCGCTCTAAAATTTTATAATTTAAAAATTATCAAAAATAAAGTTTATTTATTGCACACATAATGGCCTCTGTTAAAAGTGGGTTCATTTAGAATTTCTAGTATCTGTTTCTGATCAATAAAGTCTGTGTCATCATTCTCTGGAAAAATAAAAACCACCCCAATCTTTGATTTGTTCAGAAAGTTCACCTTATGCATCTCATTCATTTCTACGGACATGATTTTACAAATGAATTGATACTTTTTCATTTTCACAAATACTCAACCCTTACCCATGCACCAACATTGGGAATTTTGAAAAAAGTTGCTTGAAACAGATTGTGGAAGTACCAATTATGAGAGTGAAGGAAAAAAAAGGTTTATGTGCATTTTATGAATTATACAGCATAAGACATATGTCAGAAAAATTAATATATAGACTTGCTGGAGGAGTATTTTCTTCAATCTTTTTTTCTAATTCTTTTTTCTTTTTGCTTAGGTTGTAAGATTTCTTGCTCTTTTCTCGCCAATTTTTTCTAACATTTATTTGTTCTTGTGGTGTCATTTTATTAATGCTTTTAATTTTATCTTAATTTTACCTTTCCTTGTATCTCTCCCTTCCTTCTCAAGCCTAAGTGAATCATTTTTTGTCACATCACATATTCTTTATATGTTCTCTCTCTTTATTTTTTTTGATTGGCAATACACTTTTTTTCAACCTTTTATACTATTATGCTCATTTCTTTTCTTTATGATAGTACTAAAAAAAATTATATACAGTAGACTCCCTAAAATCCACAACTCTCTAAAATTCGCACATAATTTACAGATGTAAACAATGAAACATTCAATTTTGATTTAGGGATAAAATTTGACCTTTTTATTTTTACATCAATTCCATTTTTATTTTAATTTGTAATTTTCATTAATATTACTGAATTCGTGTGTTTTCATGAAGGAAGAATAAATTTATTTATTTTGGAATAAATTAAGATTTTGTTGTATCACTGGTATTCAAATCTTTTTACCAAATATACTTATGTAGTAACCAAACCTTTTTGGTTATTAAGTCTAACTAAACTTGAAATAAAACTTTCTCATTTTAAGATTTTGATGTGAATTAGTAATGTATTTTTATAAAGCAAATTTCATATGAAAAATGCATCTTATCTTTATAATAAATATTTAATCTTACATTATTAGCTTGACCTTTGCTTTTAATATTTTAAATATGTTAAAAATTATCTAAATTTTTATTATTTTAGTTTATTACTTATTTTAATGTTTTATTATATTGTAAGCCTTCATAAAAGTTTCAATTTCATTGTTAATTACATTCAAATTACTGTTTAAAAACTGTAAACAAAGCAATGACCAGAAATCTGCAAAACCTCTGGTCCTAGGCTGTGCGGATTTGAGGGAGTCTACTGCATAGGATTTATTGAATTAAAGTAACAGTTTAATATATGCTAGCTACCCTATATGTTTAATTTCATGCCACTAATAGAATATTAAGATATAAAAGTATTTAAATCACTTGAATTATGCTAGTCACTTAATATCCATTGTTAGAGTCTCATAACAGAAAATTATTTAAAAACATTTGAAATATAATAATCATTTTGCTCTCTAATAAATCTTAAAACTATAATCAATTATCTAAAAAATTTTTTATTATAATAGTTATTATTTTTTCTCGCACTTTTTTGCTTAGTTTGAGCAAAGAATCGATTAAATCAACAGAGATAAATTATTAAAACATAGCTAGTGAAAGCCGTGAAATAGTTGATAGCAACTTAATTAGAAATCTAGGTTACAATTCATCAGTCCAATAACAGAAATAAACTATATCAATATTTATTATATTATGTTAGTATAATAATTGTTAAGTAAACCATTAACTTTTATTTTGATTAATTTTAAGTACTTATATTTAATTTAATCTCACCTCCATTTCACTTTCTCACCTCCGTGATTAGCAAAGGTAACGGAGGTGAGAGTAACGGAGGTGAGGATATTTCATATAATGATGCACTGTTTGTAAATATTTGAATCAAAACTAATGTTATTCACACAGGATTGTATGTGTTGTGGTAACTTTCAAATTCAAACGTAAAATAAATAAATATAATGCATTGCTTACCTTCCATTGGCAGTAATGGAGTGGAGAATCCCAAAAAACAAAATAAAGAAATTCTATTTATTTGAATAAAATAAGCTTTAACTGAGAGCAAATGACAATTTTTTTTCACAGAGCTAACAAAGAGAGTTCTTTTCCTTTATTTTAATACAAATTATTTAGCAGTACTGCCTTCTATGAATGAATGTTTGAAGCTAAAACTGTTAGTAACGGAGTTGAGGATTTCAATTGGGACAAACAAAAACATAACTTAAACATGCATTTGCAAAAATTATTTAATTTATTGAAACCCATTTTTAAATTAGCTGAGGTTCATTTAAAAAGGAATTAACAATAAAAATTATTTAACATTTAATTTATTTCACTTTTTAATCGAAGAATTTTTAAAAATGTGAATGGGGGACACCCACGGAGGTGAGGTTTCCCATGTATTACTTAATATTAAGACACAAAATAAAATAGCTATAGACTAGTAAATTGTATGAAAAGATTCTCTATTCTTTAAATATTCAAAACAATAAAAAAAAATCGCAAATAAATAAAGCAAAAATTTTAAAATGATGCCAGGACTGAAATAGACCCTTTTTTCAAGAATGACCCAAATGCAAAAAATTAAACTCACTCGCTGAATGCAATACACAACTCCCCAAAACAATACTACTCGAAGCAATTTCTAAGCGGGAATAACAATACTCAAAAATTTAAAAACTCTCTTTCAGCACAAAAAGAAGCGTCCAATCAGAAACGGCTTAGAAATAGCTCTCTTTTCGGTTCTCATCTTTCGTCCAATCAGAAAGCATTCAACAAAAAGAAGTGTCGGCATATTCCTAAAACAGCCGAGATTTTGGCGATTTTTTGACACGCGCCAAGCATCCACCAGCGCCAACTGAGTTTTCAGCAACCTAGAGATTCTCTCCAATCACAACTCGTGTTTTCTGGAAGACAATTAGCGACATGCTCCGTTTCAAGGATGATTCCTTTATAAAAAATATCATTTTTACAAACAATTTACAACTATTTAACGTCTTTTACCACGAATTTTCTCGAGTTATACAAAGGACGCATTCGTAAAGTCGGAACTCGTTCAACTCGTGCAGTTAGTTTTCAAACTAGCCGTTCGTAAAGTCTCTCCGTGCACTCCGTGCGTTTCAAAACTGTATTCGTAAACAAAAACCAGTGCGTTTAGTTTTTCAACTAAATGCACTGAAGAAAAAGTCAGTGCGGTTCGTTCTGTAGCACAGCCATTGAATATATCAGCCTTTTCACTTCTATGGGAGAAATTTAGCGAGTGACCGTAGCGCCCTCCAGCAGCCGGTATTCCAAAACTTGGCATTTGATGCTGAGCTTTCGAAGAATAAACTTCCATTTGTTCTTTCGCTCAAAGATGAAAACAGGTAGGTACTATTCTGTTTTAAACTTTATTTCGTTTTTAACAAAACTTTTTTCTTATTTAGGCTAGATCTAAAATTGTGGTTCATGTGTGTAAAATGAATAAAATAATAATATTTTTTTTAGTGTCTGTATAAAATGAATAGAATTTTCTTTTGTTTTTTGAAACTATATTATGAATTATATTTAATGTTGGAGAACAAACGATACCACATTTTAATGTTAATAAAAAGAAATTATTTATTCATTTACCTGTTGTTTAGTATTATATACTTTTTCTTTTTAAGATTTTGTTCTTAATTATTATTTTGGTAGCTATTTAAATCTTCATTTCTTACGCCAGTCTTGTATGATTACTTTCTAGTTTGTACGATTTAGAACCATATCTAAATATTCTATTCCAATATTAATATTATTACATATTCTAATCAAACAGAATTATTTAAAATAAATTTAGCAATTTGGATGCAATTTAAATAAAGTATTTTCGGGATGGGACGAATAGTGATTTAGCCGAATACTCAATATTCGGCGACCGAATACCAACTTTTTTTCCAATGAAGAAAATAAATTTTGATTATGTATAATTTAAAAAATAGGAGCTCATTAATAATTATTACTCTTAAATGTTCTTATAAATGTATTTTTAAATTTGAAAACCTTATTTTAACACAAAAAAATTATGAAATTACATTGTATTCTTTTATCTTAATGTACATCAAATTGATTTTCAATTTTTCCCCCTTTTTTTATGTGAAATGTAAGCATCCACCTATCTACTTTTAAAAACCAATATTCTTGTTGAATGAAATGGATTTGTCTTAATCCTTAACTCTTGGCATCACAGACACCCTGCTGTTTTTATTTTTCACAACTTAACTTTTAATTTTCAGTTAAATTATTGTTGTTATACTTTAATTTTGATTCGTCTGGTAGCTTAGTAGTATCGCTAAACATTTTTGAATGATTGTTTTTATTACAATAATAGGTCTTAACATAAAGTTTAGCACAAAAATAGTAACTTATAAGTCAGTCAGCCCTTTATTCATTCTATGATCAAGTGGTCTCTGATACTGCTCACATTTATGGAACAATTTTTGTCACAGCAGTTACAAGTTTAACTGCTAGTTTCAATCTCACATTCTTCTTTTTTTTTTTTTTTTTTCGTTTTTTCCATGGTTCAATTTATAATTTTCAGTTTAACTATAAATACTAGTGAAAGTTACTCATACTTTTTCATAACTCATTTGTTTTAGGAGAAACAAGATAAAATTACACACTGTGTATCTTTGTACCATCACTGCATACTTTTACCCCAACCAACGGAACAAAGATATGCTCAGGGGTGGGGAATTTTTCAAAAATCTTACCACCCATTGATTTATTTCACCAGCCTGCAAGATACAACACTCATGCAGTTGAAAATAGTTTTGACAAAATCGTACATGAAATTACTATTACTACTCAATACATTTTCGTAATTCTTTTTTCCCTATAAAATTAAGAAATATATGCAACAGAGGTAAGCTTAATATAAGATAGAACTTTAGTATCATATTTACACTGTAATAATTTGGAAAGTTAAAATATCTAGATTGAAAAAGTGTCTCTGATAATGTTTCTATTGCCTACAGTTTTTTCAAAAATTAAAAATGCACTCGCCTTGCCAGAAAATCCACTCGCCACTGGCGAGCAAAATGATGTATTTCCCTATCCCTGGATATGCTGAACAATGCTTTTTGAAAATTACAATTTGACTGAACACTGGTTGATGGTGACACATGCCTAATGTTGGAGTATATTTTAATCATTAATCACATAAGTTTAGACCAAATATGTTGTTAAAAATCAAAATTTATGGGAAGTGTGCATCTTTACCCCCACCTTATTCTTTTATAGATAATACTTATTTTTTGTTACATGTATGCTCTGAATATTCGTTTATTATTTTGCATGAAGATTAAAGATACTTTTTTTTATACTACACGGCGAATCTATTTTGCTGATACATTTTTCATTTGACAAATGTTTTTTATTTTAAATTAGCCAAATTACTAATGTTTGTCAAATGTTAGTGAGAACACTGCTTGACTCTGACCAAAAATGATCCATTAATCGAATTTTATAGGACATCAGAATTCATACTCAACAGGGAATTATGGGATTCCTGGGAAAATCGGGGGATAGATTTTTGGTTCTAAAAATTAGGGGATTTCTCAAGGGATAATACAAAAAAATTCCCAAACCTGGGAAAACCTGGCTAAATGACTAGCTACTTTGGGAAATTGAGCACAATTGCTACTGTCTATATGCTTGATGATTTGAGATCTGTCGGCATCCGTTCAGTCACTCGATACACCTTCTAACGTTGTAAGTTTTGACACAAGTTCAAGAGGAATTTAAGTAAAATGAAGCAAGTTTTTAAGTTGGTATGGCATTTGTAGTCTTAATATTGTTCATATAATGTTTTTGAAAGAGGTATTAAAATTATAAAGTGGAAATTAAATTCTTGCAGCAAGCTACAAATTTTTAAGGATAGCCCAGCAAGGCATACAGACTTCATCCATGTTTTATACAAATCAATGTTTCTCTTTTAAAGTTTAGTTGGTTTTGTTCATATAGGTAATATGTAAACTTTATTTTTTGAGATTACCTTGCTTTCATTTTATTTTGAGAAGGTGGGATGTCATGATACTAGTTTAAAACATGCCATTAATTGCTGACATGGAAAAATTGTATATCCTGGGGATTACACATCATAATTGTACATTAGGGGATTCTCAGGGGATTTTTTCTTCGAAAATGAGTATGAACCCTGAACATGTAACCTAGTCCAATGGTCTTCCCATGCTTGAACATGGCGAAATAAAAAATTTAAGTCAAAATCATTAGAACTTTTTTTAAGATAAAATTTCCAAACACAATTTTTGCTTGTGTTATAGTATAAGATAAGAAAATTTCATATTTGTTGACAATGCTTCTACCAGTGAAAGTTATTAAATTTCTAAATACAGAAAATTAATGATTACTTTAATTTTTTTCTTTCACAGGATCAGTTTCTTCAGATTGTATAACGATAATTATTGATGACTGGTGGCACTTCTATGCTGCATTTTTCATGAAGTATCAACATTCATAAGATAGAAGTAAGTTTTAGGATTGCAACATCTGACTAGTTTACAACAGTCCACTCCCTCTTCCACAACCCTATAATCTAGGGATGCACCGGATATCCGGCTCCTGCCGGATATCCTGCTTATTCAGCACTCAAACCGGATATTCGTTCCGGCCGAATATTTTAATATCCGGTTGCCGGATAGTAAAACATTTTTTAAATTCTGTTTTTTACATTAAAAAAAAAAAAAAATGTAAAACTAATTTGCTTCTTGACAACCTTATCTTATTAAAAAGCAATGTTAACGAAAATAAATACTTGTATATTTTCACAATTATGAAATTATAATGTTTATATGTAAATGAAGATATATTTAAAATATGACAATATTTTGTCAGAATTGTAAAACCAAAACTAGAATATATACTACAACTTAAAATTTTTTATTTTTCTTAAAAATTGTTCTTAAATTTCAGTAATGAAGTAATTTTACACCTCTCAAAAGTTTTATTGTAATTTTCACCAGTCAAAATTTAACTGCAAGTTCAATTATTCTGTCGTAAATGTAATTGTAAAACCAAAACTATAATATCAACTACAGTTTCAACTTTGTTTTGCTTTCAGTTTTTTAATTGCCGTAATATAGTAGTTGACTTTTATAGTTCTTCTCAAGTGTTTTGTTAATAACTTTATTATTAATTTGAGTTATGAATATCAACAAAAGAGGAAGATCTAAATATCTAATCTAAAAGTTTTATGAAGTTGCTGTTAATACATAAAAAATTCTGAGTCAGAAATGTGTACAATGGGGCCGTCTTATAAGTGCTAAAGTATTGAGGATTAAAAACCATGTAGAAAAATAAAGTTTCCAGCAAACTAAAGAGTTTATTTATGAATATTCATACTCCAGATTCAAAGTGT
Source organism: Maratus speculifer (assembly GCA_964019185.1). NCBI lineage: Eukaryota > Metazoa > Arthropoda > Arachnida > Araneae > Salticidae > Maratus > Maratus speculifer. The sequence continues at coordinate 72,033,383 of OZ025301.1, read as the reverse complement.
GTTTGTTTAGAAAATCAAGAACAAAATGGTGCTGATATTGAAGAAACCATTCAAATTTTGCTGGAACATCAATTGCACAAGTTAAGCAGTCTACAATAGAAAAAAATGTGGTAAAAACAAAAGAAAAATATACAAATTGCATTTTTTTTTAAACATATTTTAGTAAAAATTTCCAAAGCAATTGAATTACGCCTTGTTATAAGTCACCCAGTCATGTTAAAATTGCAAGTGACCTTTTAAATAAAGTTCATTCTGAAACTTGTTCTGCAATGCAAAAAGAGCTTAATAGGAAAACTGTAACTCTCACTCAGAGTCGAGAGGAGTAACATACACAACTATCCCATTTTTGTTAATTATGTGTCAACAGGGTAAAAAAAAAAAAAAAATTCTGTTAGTTAATCGATACAACTCATCTATAAAAACCTCAAGTCACTATCTAAATCTGGTGATAGAGACTAAAGAAAAGGTAGAAAAAATATGCATGTAAAGTTAGAAGTTTTATAAGTAAAAATGAAAAGGCAAAATATTACATTTCAATATTTAATTATTACTATGTTTTTAAGTAACTTTGACTTAATAAGTTAATTGAAATCTATTAATACTTGCATAATATAAAATTATAATATTTTTCTCTCTCTTTAAACAAGCATAAAATCGAAATATTATTAAAATTAAAAATGAGAAATTTTTCGGCCGGATACCGGATATTCGGTAAAAGTTTGTACCGGATATCTGTTATCTGGTATCCGGCAAAAATCCACATCCGATGCATCTCTACTATAATCCGTACTATATTTCAGATGTAAGCAAACTGTTAAAATCTCCTTTTTTTTTTTTTTTTTTTTTTTTTAACCAAGATAATGCACACTTTGACCATAATAAAAGTTGAACTGTACTTGTACTGATGAATTTAGAAATTTTCAATGCATTTCTGCATTCATTAGAAGGAAATGTTTTATGTATCTTATAAATAACTATTAAGATTGCTATAGTCTGTACACATTTGCTGGCTATATAAAAGATAAAATAGCTCTTGAGGATATTTAAAAAGAAAAAAAAAAAAAAAACTTATGTTACTGATTAAGGAATTCTGACTCTTAAGGGCATCAAGATTAAACTGCATTGCATGAATAAAAAATGATAAAGCAAACCACTATCACTGTGATCTAGTGTTTATTCTAGACCAAACTTGAAGGGTGTAGCACCCTGCCTTTTTTTTTGCAATAGTAAAAAGTAAAATGCACCACTTTACCCAGAGATTTTTAATATATTTTTCTTATTATTCCATAGTATTTTAAATTTGTGTTCTCAAAAATGATGGCATTTTTTTTTTCTTTCTGGGAAAAAAAAAAAAAAAAAAAAAAACATGAAACTGTTCAATCATGTTTTAATTTAATTGTATTTTCATGTCATAAAATCATTTAAAATTTATGCATTTTGCCGCTTTCTTTTTCCCATTCTAAAAGTAATAACAATTTTTTTCTTGTAAAAGTGCTCTTTTTTGCTGCAGTAGTGCCCTTTTGAGTGAACAGAATCATGCCCTTTTTATTTCAAGAGTGAACACTACTGTGATGTTCGAAAGATTTAAAAATAAATAAAATGTTTTCCATTAATTTTGTATTATATCATTTAAATGTGTTCCTATTGACTATAGCTTTTTATGCATTAAAAAAATATTTTCTTTCATTTGTGCTATTTATTGGCTGCATATTTACTATATTTGTTGATAAATTCCGAATATTAGAATGTAAACAAAGAAATGACCTATAATCTGCAAAATTCTATTATCCGCAAAACCCTTGGTCCCGACCTGTGCAGATTAGAGGGAGTGTACTGTATATGGAGATGGAATACTAAAAACCTTTCTATTAATGAATGTAAAAAAAAAAAAAAAAAAAAAAGGTTGTGAAGCACCAAAAAAAAAAAAAAAAAAACAAACAAACCCAAAACCTCAATATTAATTTGAATTTTGTGTACTAAGATTTTTAATTTTTCATATGTTTTCAGGTCTGCCATTCAGTTTAGCCATATACAGTAGACTCCCTCAAATCCGCACAGCTTGGGACCAGAGGTTTTGCAGATTTTAGAATTTTGCGGATTTCTGGTCATTTCATTGTTTACATTTTTAAAAAATAATTTGAATGTAATTAATAATGAAATCAAAAGTATAATGAATGCTTACAATATACTAAAATATTAAAATAAGTAACAAACTAAAATAATAAAAATTTAGATAATTTTTAAATGATTAATACTACATACTAAATGATACTACATACATAAATGATTAATATATAAATACTAAAAGCAAAGGTCAAGTTAATAATCAATAATGTACAATCACATATTCATTATAAAGATGAAATGTATTTTTCCTAAATTATTCAATGAAACTTGCCTCATAAAGGTACATTACTAATTCACAATCAGCATCATAAAATAATGAAGCTTTATTTCAAGTTTAGCCAGACTTAAGTAATAAATCTTGATTAATACACAAATATATTTGATAAGATTGTGATTACCAATGATATCAGCAATATCTTTATTTTTTCAGAAATAAATCATTCTTTCTTTATGAAAAAACATGAATTCAGTAATCTTAACAAAAATTATAAATTAAAAAATATATGGAACCAATATAAAACTAAAAAAAGTCAAATTTTGCACCTACATTTGAACTGAATGTTTCATTGTTTACATCCATAAAATATGTGTGGATTTTAGAAAGTTGCGGATTTGAGGGAGTCTACTGTATTTTGAAAATCAACAGTTGGTAGCACTAAGTATCAATTGTAAGAAAATGAAGAATGCTGCTTTTCTTTCACTCAAAAATTAAATTGAAAAACATTCATTATAGGGATGCACCGAATAGTGATTTTGGCCGAATGCCGAATATTCGGCCGACAGGTGAACCGAATACCGAATATTCGGCTTTCCAAATACTTTTTATATTTCAAAATTTAAAGGTATTAAAATGTTACTTTTTAAAACAGTTTTACATAATATTTAATAAAAGAAACTTACTTTGATAACCAAGAGCTTTTTATAAGAGCATTTAGTATTGAAAAAAATCTGGCTTGAGTTATTTAAGAAGTGCAGTTATCGTTATGAAACTTTAAATAATAAAATTTTCTACGAATCAAAACAGACATTTTAAAATCAAATAATGAAAAAATGGCCGAAGAAAAATTTTACAGTCTGATAATTGTCTTTTTTAAATAACTCAAGGCAGATTTTTTTCAATATGAAGTACAAATTCTTTCAACTTAATTCTGAATAAAGGTATGTTTGGCTCATAATTCTTTTCTTATGAATAGTGATATTTTCCATCCTTCTCATCATATTATATTTTAGAGAAATCAAAGCATGTGAGTAGAATATGTTATCTTATTTATTGTTAATGTAATAAACGAACACACAAGTTTTGACCTAGAATGAAATGAAATACAATGTACTTATGACTCAATAAGTTGATTATGGTTTCATGGACAAAAATTGTCTGATAGCTTTTACTAATCTCAAAAGTTTTTTTCTTTTAAAGGACTTTTATTTGCGGAAAAGCAAGAAACAGATTATTTACTAAACAAAATTTAGAAACTTGTATCAACACATAATTTATTCCTAAGGAGAATCCTAATAAATCACCATTTTAATCCTTCTCATGGTTAATTTTCTTAAGTTTTACTTTACAAACAGCAAATAAATAATGTAAAAGCATTCTATTTTATTTAAAAATGATTTTTTTTCTAATTATTTTAAATATAAATTAAACATTTGACAGTTAAAAGTAGAAATAGTGAAAAGTTTTTAAAAGGTTTTATTAAGTATTGGATTCGGCCATATCGAATATTCGGCAGGCCGAATAGTTTCATATTCGGCCCAACCGAATAGTTTAATATTCAGCCTAGCCGAATATTCGGTAACATGGCCAAATACCGAATAAATACCGAATATTCGGTGCATCCCTAATTCATTACAAATTACACTTGCTTATAATTAAATTATTTCTGTTTCTTTATTTTTCTCTTGTCGTTGTCAAATTACCGGTCAAAAGAGGCTTTGCCACTAGTGCTAATTTTTTGAGTGAGTTTTTTTTTCTTTCAGGATTCTTTCTGGTTTTGTATTTTAAGTGTATTTTTTGTCACAGTTTCGGTTTTTTCAAAATTATGTGGATTTTTGCCCTTTTTATTTAAAATGATTTTTATGAGAATAAGTGTAACTGTGCTGCAAAGCCAATGCTAGTTTGACATAATGTAACATGCATCAACATAGGACATTACATCATGTCTGAACTGAGGTTGAAGTTTTTAAAAAACTTGAGTCATTCTTTTTTTTTTTTTTTCTCTGTATAATCGATTTTGGTGGAAACTAGCCTTAATTCTTCTTAATAGTGCTGGACAAGCAATACGGTTTTAGTGTTCCGTACTTATAAAACAAAACTGTTATAAAATCAATCCTCTATCTGTCTGTATCTCTGTCACAACCATTTTACTCATATACTATGAAACATAAAAAAGCTTAAAGAGAATCCTCAAAAACGTCATTTTTTCAATGCCTTCAAAACTTTGTATGTAACTAGAGTATTTTTCGTATTTTAAACCTAAAAAAGGGGATTTTTAATTAATAATAGAATTGTAAACGATATTCTGTATTAAATTCTACTTATTTCTAAACTGCATAATGGCTTGCAGGTCTTGATTTTCAGGGTGGGACTCGCACCCAAAATTTTGAAATCCTGCCCCAAAAAAGTATCTTGGGCAGGGGGCTCCCGCCAAAAAAAAAAAAAAAAAAAAAAAAAAAAAAAAAAAAAAAACACAAATTTTCCAAACATTTTTGCATTTTGAAACTACAATTAACTCTCACGTTTTTTTTTTTTTTTTTTTTTTTTGTGCAACTGAATGACATATTTTACGAGTTTTTGTGTTGAGAAAAATCGTTTGAATTCCCGCTATTTTTCACAAACAGTCATCAAATTTCGCATTCCCCCCCCCCCCCGTGCGATTGATTGACAAGTTTTGTGCGATTTACCATCGAGAGAACAGACAATTCAGTTTGAAATTTTCCAAAAAATTAATGCTTTCGATTCCAAAAGTTATGAAACATAGTTTATCAACCCTGAAATTTGGATAGTTATGTCCAAATTTCCAGGATAATTACCGATTTTTCATAGCTTTTGAACTGAGCTGAATAGCTTATTTTCATAATCAATTTCATCAATCGATCGCAGAAATTTTTGCTAGATTATCACAATAAAAACACCAATTTTTTCAAAGAATCGCTCAAAAAACTTGACTTTCCTTAAAAGATCTCAATAAAACACGAATTTCTTTTTAAAAGAATCACGGAAAAAACACGAATTTAGTGAAATGACTGCTGAATAAACGCGAATTTCGTGAAATGATTGTGGAACAAATGTGAATTTCATGAAAGCACTGTGGAATAAATGCAAATTTTGTGAAAGGATCGCCATCTCCATATAAACAGCGTTGTGTGAAAGGGGGCAGGGAGGAGAAAGAGCAGTCACCCCGGGCACAGAAATTTATGGATACCATTTTCTACTACCAAGATCATTTTTGGTTGCTAAGAAGGAAAAGAACACTACATTGAAACTTTGCTCCGAGCGCAGTTTTCTCTTCATACGTTTCTTCATATGAACACAAATTTATCAAAATGCCGCTTAAAAAAACACAAATTTCATGAAAGAATCTCGAAATAAATGTGAATTTCATTAAAAGATGGTATAAAAAGTGCTAATTTCGGTAAAAGATAGCAGGAAAATGCCAAATTTGTCAAAGGGTTATTCAGGGGTCATAGGCGTAAGAACCAGGGGAGCTGCGGGAGCTCTGGCTCCCCCTGGAATATTTTAGATGAGCTCAGCTTCCCCGGGAGAAATTCTCGCACCACATCTATTTACGATATATTGTTGAATTAAAAAATGCATACTTTTTCTAACACTAATCCCGGATGAAACTGACTAAAATGCATTATGATCGGAATTAAAATTATGTCATCGGAGGAATTAATGAAGATATTATTTTCTGAAGTTTACCTTTCAGCAGAATTTATTTTGGCGATTCCAACATCAGTAGCAGCAGCTGAGAGATCTTCCAGTACTCGTCAACGGCTTCAAACATATTTCTGAACAACAATGGGTCAACAGAGATTCCATTTGATGCTACAGCATATTTATAAAGAGGAGGTTTTTAAAATTTATCTAGAAGGTAATTGAAAAAAAATTGTAAGCAAAACAATCGAAAGAACTTTAACTTTTGGGATTGGGTGAAGCTTTAAATTGGAATATTTTATTCGGTATCATCCATAAATTAAGTTTTTGTGTATCAAGTATATCTAAAAAAAATACCTTAATTGGATTAAAGAGTTGCTGATCTTTCGATATGCTTTTTTTTATACTGCTGTTTGTGAAAAGTCTACACTATGAAATGTACACACAGTATGAAATAATCTTCTGAAATGATTGAAATTATGAACGAAATGATACGTTTCCAAAATGGACTGTATTCCTCTGATGTCACAATAGGTAACATGGCAATTTTTATAGCCTCAAACCGAAGAGGACAGCAGGGGCTATTTGTTTATGGATTATTAACTGGAAACAAATGCTACACTATTTATGTACTTTTTTGTGTAAATGAAATTTTCTGTAATGTGGTAAGTGCAATAAATAGTATTCCTGTGATGTCACAATTGGTAAAATCAGTGGATTAAAAAGGTGATCTGATGGGGCTACCAGGGCCGTAGCTGGAAGTGTACGATAGGGGGGGGGGGGGGGGCTCAAGGGAATATAGGAGGGGCTCATATTTTTTTTGTTCTCTCTCTAATGCAGAAAGATAAATGAGTGCATATTCACATTGTAGGTTCTATGTTTTTCATTAAACTATTGTAATAACTTCTTTTTATGCTAAGAAAAGTATATGAGGATAAAAATTTTGAATGTATAACTGGTGCAAAATTAAACATCCTGTTAGCTTCATATGTACCAATAGGATGAGGGAGTGTTGAAAGTCTAAAGTCTAAACCATTCTGTTTTAGACAGACTTTTATTAGAAAATGTATTATTTTGCAGATATAAGGAAATAACAATTTCAACCAAATATCAGTTATACATAGGCTCGATTTACACGCCTTTTACTGTTTAAAACATAATATATGCTGATTAAAAGGTCATTATTAATTTTTATTAGTTTTAAAACATTAAAAAGCTTACACTTGCTATTTATCAGTAGAAAATCTGTAATTTTAGGGTAGTATCCTTCGAACCTTGGATTCTGATTTCCTTGTATTGATACGGATTAGGATCCCTTAAAAATACTACCATGGAGGGCATCTCTTTCTAGCCATTATCCTTACTGTAGATAATCGGCTGTAATAAACAACACCAACACTGTGACTTTAGGTAATACATAGATAGAGATATCTTCTCTGTATAAAATAGGCAGCCTTGAACCTTTATTTTTTTTAGTTTTTCATTTATTTAAATCGTAGTATAAACTTGTTATTTAGCTTGTTGTAGAACAGTGATGGTTATATTATTTCCATAGTATTACAAAATATTGATAAAAAAGGCGGCTCTATGACTGTTTAACGTTTTGATTAGAAATAAACTTCATTTACATTAAAAGTGAATCATAAATTTAATTGAGTGATTCTGAATTTTGAATATATAAACAGGTTTCACTCTGTCACAAATTATCATAAAAAAAGAATTCAGGAAATAGTATTAAATTTGTCAGTTAATTGATTGGTATATCTCGGAAAAGTCATCATGGGGATTCCAAGTGTATCTCTTTTATGAGAAAATAAAAAACATTTTTCAATACTTAAGTTTTACAAAATGTCGTGCATGTATTCTCCAAAATGGTTTCTGAAATGTGTTGAAGGAGGTGTGTGTGTGTATGGATGGGGGGGGGGGGAGGGTAGAATGAGAACGTTCTTAAATAATTTTAAATTTGCTGTTTACTTCAGTTTTATTTACTATTTATTGAGATACCTTTTAGTAATTTTCAGTAACCCACTACAAAAAATGTGGTAGAACCATGGAATTATACTTGTTAAGACGGAAATCTGCTTAAACGGAAAATTTTTCCAATTGCATTCTATTCTATCTTAGCAGATTTGATTGTATAATGCAGCGGTTCCCAATCTATGGGTCGCGACCCACTGGTAGGCCACGGCAGTTATTTTGGTGGGCCTCGGAAAAATCAAGGTTTGTTATCAAAATATATCTTTTATTTCATCTGTTTGAAAAAATATGATATGACAATTTCAGCAGGAAGTATCTAATTAACCAAAAAGTTATGTGTTCATAATAATTAAATGTATTTTTAGCTATATTTGTAGTTTGTGCATTTTTTTAATTACTATTCACTGACACACATTGAGATTACCGATTCTTGTTTTTGTTGATAATATATCTTCCATACAAAAATTTGCGTTTTTCGTTGGACAGGATAGCTGAGCGTATAGAGATCGTACAAAAATTGCTATATTGATATACAACTTTTTCTTTAGTGGGTCGCAAATTTTTTTTTTTTAGTGAAGGTGGGTCACGAAATTTTTTTTCACTGAAAGGTGGGTCGCGTACCAAGAAAGTTTGGGAACCGCTGATATAATGCGTTTCCTGTTATGATGTGTGTTACCTGATTTAATAAAAACTCTTTTAAAGCGCAATTTTTAATGTTTCTTGCGATTCCCTCGTAGAAACTTTTACTAAATCTGTCCCCTCTGAAATGATAAGTCTAGATACGCCACAGGGTAAAATGGAAGTTTTTAATGCCTCGAACCAAAAGGGAGAATAGCATCCATGTACCCCTCTCTATATAGCGAAATATCTATCTCCATATAACGAATTTTTTCATAGATTGGTCTTAATTTATTCAGTTTTAAAAAGTTTCGAAATCATATGGAATCATACGTATTGACACATACGACTAACGAGTCATATTTCTAAGTAACAATTTGGTATTTCTTATCTTTAAGAATACCAGTTACCTAATAACGAATAGGTGTGATTTGCAACAGCTGTACTTGTTAAAAGTAGAGTTAGTTCTTTTCTATGTTTGAAGCACAAACAAATACGTTTGGTAAAGTTTTTTTTTTTCTATTTTACTCTTATTTCTCTTTTTTTTTAAATTTTATTTGAAAAATGTGTTAAATATTAGACTACAAAAATATTTAGCATTAAAATTTCCTAAAGTTTATTTTTAATCTGTCTTCAGGGCTGCCAACTACTACGCCTACAGCGTAGTTATTCCGCTTTAGCTTCTAAATTACGCATTACGCTACGCGAACTTCAAATTACGCTTTTCCGCTTTTGTTTACTATCAGCGCGCTGCAGTTGCGCAATCCTTAAACCCCGCTGCCGGTTACGGAGGAAGCAGGTTTGAAAAGCCGTTTCCTCCTCGATAACGAAACGCGGTCATATCCACTGAATCGTAACATCTGACGCAAAGTGCGTACGCATATTAATACGGCGCTGTGATTGGGTTACGTGTGTGAAGATATTTCCTGTCTCTAGCGGTAGCCGTACTTTTCTTGTGTTTTGATTTTGTATGGGATTGTTCGGGCTAAAGTCAAGCTAGGTTTTCAGAAGTTATATTATATGGTATATGACATCATTTTGAATAATTATTCCTGTTCACTTCTTTTATTTCTCTGTCAAAATGAGTGACTGAGATATCGAAAAAAGAAAAGTACTTCTGATCAAAAGTTTCGATCCGAGTTGGCTAATGTCCGATTCGGTGAAGTAGCTTTTTTTTTTGCATGCTTCAGATAAATCTTGATATGAAGCATTCTGCGTTACTTGCGAAAATATTTTTCACTTTAATCACGGGGAAAATTTTATTGCTCACGTCATATAAAGTCAAAGAGACATATCAAGAACAAAGAACGAAAACAAAAGTTGAAAAAATGCCGGACACTTTCTTTGTCAAAAGCGACGTGTCGATAAATATTACCACAGCAGAGATGCTTTTTTCGTTATTTCTTATTGAACATAACGTGCAATTAAGTGCAACTGACCATGCAGGTTATCTCTTTATAGCGATGTTCCCAGATTCCAAAATCGCCAAGCACAATGCTAGCGCGCGAACCAAAACGACAGCCATTTTAAAATGTATGGCAAATAAAACCTGCTCTGATATAATTACTATCTTAAAAAGTATGCCATTTTCACTTTTAACTGGTGGTAGCACTGACCAAAATGCTGTTAAACTAATTTTCATAATGAATATCCATGAAATAAAAGGTAAGTTTTATATTTTGATTTGTAAAATTTCTTCTATTTTAATATGTATGATAGTTAAATCAATGTATTTTAAAAAAAGTGTTTTTTATAATATATTTCAAACTTTTTTTTCTTAACCTTTCGGGGTCGAATGCTGTAACACAACTTGACTACACTTGATTTCTCAAAACTACACATTTTCGATGTTCAAACTACACATTTTTACTCGCAGAGGTTGGCAGCCCTGTGTCTTTAATTATTTTCAGGTTAAAATTGCAAGACAAATTTTCAGTAAAGTGTCTCTGCTGGAATGAGTGCACTAATTTCAGGCAATTTTCTGCCAGCTGAATCTGCTGCAACTGCTGACTTTGTGAGAATGATAAATGACCTATTTGACTCCTGTAACGGCAACAGTAAACATCCTCCAGATGGTACAAAGTATCATTGTGTGGCTTCTGAGGGTTCTCATTTGCAGTTCTGGACTGATACATGTGAAGAATTAAAGAAATATTATTTTGTCTGTTCTAGCAGCAGAGATCAGCCACCAAAGAAAAAAAAGAAAAATTACATCTGAAGAAATTAAAAAAAAGAAGTCATTTTGTCAATTCTAGCAACACAGATGAGCTTCCAAAAGTAGGAAGAATTGCATCGAAAGGACTAAAGGGTTGGGTCTTAACAATAAATTCTATGAGAGGCTTATATGATGAATTAAAGCTAATTAATTTTTTGCTATTTTTATGCAAATTGTACTGTGTGAATTCTCTACTTGGAGTTGGCATTTAAATACACATTGCAGTTTATAAAAGGTCTAATAATTTAAAAATGTTTTGTAGAACTATGTAGAACAGCTTATGTTGAATATTAATCATCTTAAAGTATGTGGTTTGTTTGTGAAGAATATTTTTGAAATATGTACTTTGATTTGTGAACTTGTGCATTAACATTAAATTACTTAGTGCAACTTTTTGTTTGCATTTTTTTATTTCCACCATGCTACTTTATGCTTTTTTTTAAATAAAATTAGTAAATGAATTTTCAAACTGCTATCATTATTTTACTTTGCTAAAACACTACCCATACAAGAACACCTCAGAGGATTTCTGTTTACGTCAAATTCTCTTTACATGTTAGGATGTATCCTGAACATCCTTATGTACCCTCTCCTATAAATTTATATTAGTAGCACTTTCTGACCCATTGCAGCTTTGATTATATATATATAACAATGAATCTGCCAGATGTACATACTAAATCTGCCTGGTTGCAATTTTATTTTGGGAGAAAAATTCCATAACGATTCAATATTTTTTGTGACATTCGACATCAAGCTCTGCATTACATATTGTGTATAAATCCCTCAAAAATCAATTTGAAGGTTCTTATATTTTTATTTTTTAAGTTTAATGATTAACATAAAAGTTTGCATCAGTAAAATTAATCAATGTACTGTCAACAGTGCTAAAAATTGATATCGACAGAATGAATGGTCAAATGGCCAACTAGGCTAATGCATATTTGTTGACATGAGTGAATGTTAAACACCTAACTGAATATGTTTTCAGCTTAAAATATATATGAGGAATTTTTTTTAAAATAATTATTTTTCAAAATTTTATGCTTGGTATGAGAATTCCTTACTTCAGTAGCTGCTTTCTAGCATTACATTGTAGAAAGATCATGATTCTGTATTACGCAATGTTGTTAGTGAGCTTAGATCAATAATGAATATGAATCTTTATTGGAATTTCATATTTTTTATTATGCCTGGTGTTAAGTATTGAATTCAGGTATGCTCCTCTGAATGCGGTGACATGAATTTCATTCTTATAACTGTAAAAATTAAAATTAAATTGATAACATATAACTAAGGAATAAAATTGTCAATTCTCCAGTGGTGAAAAACTCTTTTATTTGTTACTGAAATACTGTGTAATAAAGAAATGACTTCACAAATTTCAATATTTGCTACAGGTAATTTTCTTTAAAAAATTTTTGCGAGTGTATTAAAACATATTAGTTTTTGAATTGTATCTTTTCAATACGGCATTTTAGCGAAACCTTAAAAAATGCATTAAACATTTAGTAGTGGATATTTCAACAACAAAGTACTGGATAAATTATTACAAAAGTTTATCATGTCCCGTGTTCACACATGTATATATTGCTACATTTAATGAATATGTGCAGTTTTTTTAAGGAAGAAGAGGAGGGATTAAGATATTAATTTAAGTAAACTAGCAAAAGCCATGCTTTGTTTGGATTCGTGAAGCATTATTTTATAAAACAGATATTTGAAAGTAACACTATTTTTTAATATTATTTTTGCATCTTTATTAAACAAAAACGTTATTTTATGTTTTGGCACATTTTACTTTTTTATTTGTGTTGTAAGACTGGCATAATAAAATATTTTCGAAGCAAACTTTTACAAAATATTTTTAAATTTTCAACTAAAAGCTCTTTTAAAGATGTTTTTACAATTTCCAGTAGCCACTGGTGTTTTTTAAAGTTGTTTGAAATATGCATGTTTCCAATCTTTGTAATTAACATCAGATAATTAATCTTTGATAGCTATTTTAGAATAATATATTTGAAGAGAGCTTGAAGAAAGTTACTTCTTCAAAATTCTATTTTCTGGAAAAACGTTTGAAATCTGCTTTCGTTGATACTGTGAATTTTTAACTGTAAAACATTTTATTCTAATTTCTTCGTTTTTATACATATTAGCATATGAGAATTTTTGATATTGTAGAATTTTTTGTAAGGAAAATTTCAATTGAATGCTTAATTTTGAAGGATTTTCACTCTCGACAACGTTACATACGTTTTTAAGCCAACTGGTGTTTATATATCCTCAATATCTACAACTGCTTCATCTAATGTTAAACCTTGGGATTTATGAATTATAACAGCAAAAGCTAACTGCAGAAGAAATTCTTTCCTTGAGCAATTTATGCTTCCATTTTTCCAGAATTTAATTATTGGGGGAATCGGTACGCACCAATTCTTATAAGTTAAATTACTGCAGTATTCAAATTTATCCATGATTATTCATGATATCTGATCTGGTGGCTTGCGATTTTCTTTAATACATGCAACAAAGTCTAAAGTCCCATTCACTAAACCTTTTTTGGTCCACAAATAAGAACGTAATATTACTTTAGATCCAAATGATAAAGTAAGAAATGGTTAAAGCCTCTTTGTCGTTTCTGAATCTGCCAACTTTGCTTTAGTACATATATAAAGAGCGTGAATCGAGGCAACATCTTCATGCAGTTCTTTTAATTTTTCACTTATATATTTGTTTATATTTTTGTTTGCAATTCTTTTGTTACCACTTTACAAAAAAAAATCCATAATACAATTCTTTTAAAATGTTTGAGTGTCATCTGTGCAAACGATTTTGCAGAATAATGAAAAAATGTTTTATTTATTAATCATTATTCTATCTATAATTACTTACTCCATGATTTATATATTTTTTTTCTGAAAATTACGCGTTTCATTTTTTATTTATTTGCTAAAATGCGTCCGTATTGGAAATGCATGTAAAATAAATTAATTAAAATAATTTTTTTTTAACGTTTTACTGTAAAAAAAATATTGTGCAAATCTACGGATCATAATTTATTTTTGTGTTTAATTTGAAGTTAAAATATTGAATAGTTTTATTGTAAAGTGTACGACAAAATGTAATTTGAGTGGCCTAGTAGAGTATTCGCTTCGCTCATCCTAATAAGGAAGAATTATTAAAAGGTTGCTAAATTACTGATACACCAAAGCTAAATCTTTTACAAAAATAAAATAATTGGAAATAAAAAAAAAATTTTGCGATTGATTTATACAATGTTTTCGCACTCTCTTTAAAAGGTTGCTAAATTATTGATACGTCAAAGCTAAAACTTTTACGAAAATAAAATAATTGGAATTAAAAAAGAATTTCGTACATATTTTAACAAAAATCAGATAATTCAACAAAAATATTTTATTGCTGTATTTCATGATGTACTTTTTTTTATTATTATTTTTAATCTGAATAATGGTTAATCTTATGAAAATGTTCAATTTAAGACATTTATCTGCAGAATTTCAAAATAAATTTTAAGTTGCTTTTTTAATAGCGATTTAGTATTTTAAAATATAGTGATATAAATATTTGATTAGTATCAAATAAATTCATTTGAAGATTTTATGTAAATACAGGATAAGAAAAGGGAAAAACTATACATAGACACATATATATATATCTATGTTATTTTGGAGGGGGGCTGGGTGGGTGGAGTAAGGGATTAAAAACTAAGAAATTAAAATTTTTTCATTATTTTTTTTATCTAAATCAGCCATGTATAAAATTTTTAATTTAGCATACTTTTAGTACCATGATGAAATTGCAAAAAGTTATACTTAGAAAAATGTTGAATAAATGAAGCTTTCAGTTTTTCAACTTAACAAGTTTAATTTAACAATTTCAATACGTATAACTTTTTGCAATTTCATCATGGTACTAAAAGTATGCTAAATAAAAAATTTTATACATGGTTGATTTAGATAAAAAAAAATAATGAAAAAATTTTAATTTCTTAGTTTTTAATCCCTTATTCCACCCACCCCACAAAATAACATAGATATATATATGCGTCTATGTGTAGTTTTTCCCTTTTCTTATCCTGTATGTACATAAAATCTTCAAATGAATTTATTTGATACTAAACAAATATTTATGTCACTATATTTTAAAATACTAAATCGCTATTAAAAAAGCATTCATTTTGAAATTCTGCAGATGAATGTCTTAAATTGAACATTTTCATAAGATTAACCATTATTCCGATTAAAAATAATTTTAAAAAAAAGTATATCATGAAATACAGCAATAAAATATTTTTGTTGAATTATCTGATTTTTGTTAAAATATGTGCGAAATTCTTTTTTAATTCCAATTATTTTATTTTCGTAAAAGTTTTAGCTTTGACGTATCAATAATTTAGCAACCTTTTAAAGAGAGTGCGAAAACAAAACACCGATACAAACGGTAAAAGGAACTGGTGGGTGGTTTCCCTGCAGCGCAATCTGTTTCGCCTACCAGCCGCTGTGGCGCTGAAGTGCGCTAAGAAATTTAACACGTAGTGACTGAGCTTAAGTATTCAATAGCTTTGTTCTGTAGCGATGGCAGTTTTACTGCGCAAGCGCGTGCTCTTGCTCTTATTTACAAATGTAAACAAAACAAATAGCAGTTTATCATGTTAATAACAAATATTTTATTTGAAAAATAATTAACTTTTTTCGCCACTTTGTCTTATAAAATGCCTTACAAATCATTTTTTATCTAAGATATGCAGCATAATTAATCAACTATTAATTATTATTATTGTTTTAATTAATAAAGTAATTTTTTTAATAATGACGATTATGAATTCTAATGATTCAGAATTGAATTAAAGCTCATTTAATCGGCATTACATTTCGTAAAATACAGCTACTTTTGACATAAAAAGTATACTTATATGTACATATATATATATATTTATCTTTATTTCGGTGTTCTGCTCATTTTATTTGTTGCCTGCACTGTATGGAATTTTTTGTAAATAAAATTAAAATTGCTCTGAAAATGAATGCTCCTAAATTATTACAATAATCAATTGCAACATGGACTTTATAGTATCGCTTACAATTATTGTGCAGAAATAAATGTAGTGTTTTTCAACTGCAGCCAGTTTCCTAAATTTTTATTGTAAATGTGCTATTCTGAATATTATTGAATTCCATTTTGCAACATCTTTTTTAAGTGGGAGGGGGGGAGGAAATGGGCAATGTAGTCATACTCTTGAAATAAAGAAAAATACTTAACTAACTATGATTTATTTAAAAACATAGTAATTTGTCATTTCTAAGATAAAGAGATGACTGAAATACTTTGCCCAGGTTGTCAATGTATACATATTAAGCTGCTGAAAGGTAGCAGAATTCTGATTAGACATGTGTCGGTTGATTTCCACATTGCTTTAAATTGTACATTATGTCATTACACAAATCCAAATGTGTAATGTCTACCCTGAGTTCATATTTTAATTGATGACTAGCACTATAAATATAATTAGTCATTATAGTGACTGGTAGCATTTTAAACTTAAATAACTTAAGACAATATTACAATTTGATTGATGCCTAGACTACTGACACACACTGAGAACTTGCTTTACCATATCATTGCTACAATGTAGTAATATAGTGAATGGGATTTTATCTACTTTTTACCAACAAAAAGAAAGGTAATCCCAGTAAAATATAAAAATTGTACATTTTACTTTATGATTCCGCATCAGGAGTTGGTGCGATTTTAGTTTTCCTGTAAATGCTTTATTAAAAAAAAAAAAAAAAAAAAAAAGTTTTGAGAAAAAATTTATAATGAAAACCCAAATCCATTTTTTAATCCTATTTTTTTTATTTCGAATTGCTAATGTTTATCTATCCTGTGAGTTTGTTTTGTTTTCAAATTAAACAATTTAAATCCTAACGAATTATTTAAAAATGTGAAGAATTTATCTTTGTTAAGAAAAATTTCACAGGATTCCAGTTACTGTGTCCAGTCAACATAAAAATACCAAAAATATTGCAAGTTTGAACAATTGAATAAAAAATCAGCAAGGTTTATATTACTCAATTTAATTTTTTGGTTAACCAGGCACCAATATTAAATGTATATGTATATGTGAATATATATACATGTGTGTGTTTATGACAGCCAGTTATAATTGGCTGTCATAAATTGTGTTGATAATTATCAACACGAGGGATATAGGATCTAAGGGGGGAAGCCCTCCACAGGGGCCTTTCTAAGGGAACCTAACCCATATTTAATGCAAGGAAATCCAAAGCTCGAAACCACGAAAACTTCAAATGATTGGGTTAGAATATAACACCCTCCAGACAACCAGTTTCGAGAACAGAACTTCTCAGCCATTGGTGGAGCACATGCATGTGCATAAAAATTCTGTTAAAATACATTAACTTGATGTATCCCTGATTATGAAAAATTATATCACAAAAGGCCAGATAATATTAATACCAAACACTTTTCTATTGAAAAATATATTTACATGTGAATATTAAAATACTAAGAAAATATTAAACAAATTATCATGTGCAAAAAAATTATTCAGTGGGGGGAAATTAGAAGGTTACTTCAGTCAACTGAACGCAAATGCTAATTCAGTAAAATTTTTTTTTTTTTTTTTTACAGATATCTCATTTGTATTTCAGTATTTTTAAACAATTATTTTTGCAGTGACTAGCTGAGATTAATCTGTAGAAAGGGCATTTTTACTTTTGCATCTTGTTTACAGGTATTTTTAATTAGGACACTTTCATTTTCAGCAGAGTCGTGTAAAGGGAGCAGCCATCCTGGACGCAAAAATTGAAGGGGTACCAAATTTATGCTACCAACGTCATTTTTGACCTGTCACTAGAAAAAATTGGGAGTTGGGGGTGCCAAATCGCCCTGGGAGCAGTTTTCCCTTTGCACACTCTTTATTTTCAGAACAGGTTTCAAAGGTAAAAGCATCCTCTTGAAAAAAATCTGCAAACACATTCAAAAAAGTAAAGAAAGGCAGATGTAGGGATCATTCTCAGCTAGCCAATGCAAAAAATTAAAATGCACACGAGATACCTTAAAAAATATTCTTCATAAGATTAGCATTAATGAGTGAATCTTTCCAGGTGACTGAAGTAGCTTCTTAAGTCATATTTAAACAAATCTTTAAAATGTCATATTTACAAATACTTTTGTTTATATCTAACAGAAAACTTCATTATAAAAGTCCAAGAAGCAATGACATTTTTTATTTACCTATTTTACTCAAGTTGATTTACAAATGTATTTTAGATTTAATTAGTCACAACAACAGCAAATGTTGTATTGGAAACCTGAAAATCGCCCAGTCAAATAGAAATGAATAGTAAATACATTACGAAAGAGTGATACTACTACTACTACTACTAATATTATTTAGTCTTTTATAATTGGGTAATCTCTATAAAGCAAAGCAATTTTATTTCTAATTATTTTAAATATGTTAATAAATTGACAGATAAAAGTAGAAATTGTGAAAAGTTTTTTAAAAGGCTTTATTAAATATTGGATTCGGCCGAATACCGAATAGATACTGAATATTCAGTACATCCCTATCTGAAATCTTTATAAACAAATCTCTTGATTACTAATAATAAACATTTGCGTATAGTTTGGTCAATATAATATTATTTTCTACAGTTATTTGAATAATAAATTTCAAATATTTCCTGGGATTTTTTTTTTTTTTTTGAGTGCTAATTTGAAGTCAATATTTTTGGTCATTAAATTCAGCAGACATAAAAAAAAAAGATTATTATTATTAAAATGCTACAACTAGCACCCAATCTTTGAATGCTCTCTTATTCGACTTTATATTTTGATTTTAATTTTCCAAGATAATCCTTCCAATCAAGAAAAATTTCTGTAATAGCTTGAGCAAAATCTTAAAGATCATCATGTTATGTTATTAATTGCATAAATAATCTGCACTTTAAAAAAAAAAAATTAAATTATTTCTATTACATATTGAATATTTTTTATCTATTTTTGATAAATTCACATGTTTGAAGCTTTTTCTTTAGAGCAAGAGATATGTTCACTAATGCATACTGATTTTAATCCTATACATAAAAAAATGACCTAAATCTACTATATCTAATGTTTATTGCTGAAATAAACTGTTTAAAGTAGAAATTATTTATGTATCCAATAATTTGGAACACGTAAATTATAAAGAAAAAAGAGAAAATGTCATTAGATTTTTTCTAAAAACATCAATTGGTTTTTTGAGAAACGGTTTAAACTATGCTTAAAACCAGTTGGTTCAAACTGTGCCAACTCTGGTTTCATTGAAGAGAAATCAATAAAAAATATCTTATTATATGCAATATACTGTAATACCTACCAAATACCAATTAAGAAAGATTATTATTTGATTCGTTTATTTTGTGTCGGCCAATTATCTATTCAAAGGATATAGGCCCAGGGAGGAAGTGCCCTTTGTAAGGGTCTTTCTAAGGAAACCTAACCCGTATTTATGCAAGATTCAAAGAAAACCACGAAAACTCCAAACGATTAGGCCAATGGCTGGGTTCAAACCCAGCACTTGTCATATACCAGTTAAGAGCAGGTCAGAACCTCTCGGCCCCTGGTGGGGCCAACTACTATTTGCAATTATTTAATAACAACTTTTTGTTACAGAATGTGTTCAACAGTAATATTGTCTACTTGTAGCTGACCCTTGAAAGGTAAGAAAAAAGCAAAACTCCTTTTGAAAAAAAAAAAAATCTTTTTTCTACTAATAGACTAGGAGACGGCAGCACAGATGATCACCTCATCCAGTTCACGGATGAAAATCTAGAATTAATTAAATCTCAATTTCCATATTAAAATGCAATCGGTCTGCCAAGTCATATCTTGGTGGAAAACATCTAAAATCATCAATTTTAGTGGTTGACTCATAAGTTTAATATTATATTTTTCTGCTCCCAATCCTCATGTTTTCATACTTTGGGTACAGGAAAGCACAGTGGTAAACATACAAGACAATTTCTAAAATTGAGTTTTTAGGTTTTTCCCACCAAGATAGGACTTGGTAGACCAATTGTGTTTTAATATGCAAATCAATATTTAACTAATCTTAGATTTTCACTCATGAACTCAACAAGATTGTCTGTGCTGCTGCCTCCCAATCTATAATAAACACAAGTATAATTTTAAACTTACTTTGTGCATAATTTATCTAACAGTTGATTATATGAGCATATGGCATAACAATAGAAATGCCAAATGTTGGGGTATTCCATATTTTGTAATGAAATGATTTTATAATCATTTAACAGCTTTAATAATAACTTTGTATTTCCATAAAAACAGGCAAAAGACTGAAAAAAATATGACAATTTATCTAGGAAATAGCTTAAAAAAATAGAAAATTTTGATTAAATCAAAATTCTAACAATATCTAAAGATGGACTACTTCTGCCCATTGAGATATCTTACGATATCATGTACTACCTTCCCCACCCCTAAAATGATAACACACAATCTCCTTATTCATGTAGCCTTTTATTTTTTTCATGGATAAATATAATGATTACAAGGAGAGATTTTTTCCGTTTTTTTAATGTTACCTTATCATTTTTGGATCATTTAGATTTTTTTTTTTTTTTTTTTTTTTTTTTTTTAAACAACTGAAAGTTAGAGCAATTACAATTTATAGAATTACACATAAACAACTATATCTTTGGATCATTTAGAGATATTTTTTTATAAAACAATCGAAAGTTACAGTAATTATAATTTATAGAATTACACAAACAACTATATCTTGTACTTTAATTAATGCAACCCACCCAAAATTTATACAAGTACATATAATCATTGTAAGAGGCAACTTTATCAGTTTTTTACCTGAATTTTACGATAAAATAAAACATTTAAGCTACATGTAAATTGAGATTTTAATTATTGTAGTCTTTTTTTTTTTTTTTTTTTTTTTTCCAGGTAAGCAAAATTTGATAATATAATCTAATAAATTTTTCTGAATAGTCTTTTGTTGCCTTATTGAATCTTGGAAAAATTGCGATTAGATAAGACAAAAATTTCTTTCAAATTTACTGGTCTTTAAATTTCTTGCATGATAAAGAGTACACATTTTAATTCTTGAAACCTGTCTAAATCTTTTACGAGTATAAATAACAATTGATGAAATACCACTGAAAAACTGGTGATAAATTGCAATTAAATATAAAACAAAAGCACATGCAAAAAGTCACGAATGAACATTCAAAAATCATGGTCACAAAGTTCATTTTGATCGTGTCTCATTACAGACACATGTTTACACTGACTGATGATGGGCTGCTTAAGTTTCCAGCCTGAAACCCATCCTGTGTGTGGATTGTTTTATGGTGATTAAAAAGAGGTTTTATTATTTTATGTATAATCATTATCGATGTTCTCGTTGACATTTGACCAACGTTCGTAATTTGGCTAATTTAAAATAAAAAACATTCGTCAAATGAAAAAAAGTATTAGCAAAATAGATTCCCATGTAGCACAAAAACAGTTTTCTTTAATTCTTTATTGTACCCTTTTTTTTTTTTTTTTCAATATGTTTTAAATTAAAAAAAATGTCAAAATAACCAAAGTTTTTATAACTGCAACAGCGATTGTTATTAATCTCTATAAATATATTAAAAATATGTATGAAAAATGAAAAAGAAAAAGCAAAAATTGAGCATTAGCAATTTGACAAATCTAATCGCTTGTTTACTCGCCAAATGAAGAAATTAGTCGCAATTTGGCTCAATGGCGAGCGACAGCGAGAACACTGATCCTAAATAAAGGGGGACTTTATTATTTATGGTAGTTTCCTAACTTTTAGTATAAAATTAAAATAGGACCCATCATGTTGAAAATACTTATATATGCAAAAACAAAAATCAGTATTGAAAGTTTTAAATATTATACAAAATATGTTCTTAAAAAATCGACTTAAAGACATAATAATATTATACAGTTAAAAATATATAATAACTTCTGCCATTAACTTTAATATGGCAACTCTAAAATATTAACCATTGATGAAATTCCTGTAATTAAAATGAAGAAAGCAAAAAATAAATAAATAAGAATTACTATAATTAATAACATTAATCAAAATCTTACCATGAAGTAGAATTGAAGTAGAATGTAATTTCATTATCTTCTATCCTTCACCATTCTAAACTTAGCAGAAAATTCATCTTTTTTTTTTCCATTTCCATAGCTAACATCTAGTATACAGAAGTAGGAGTAATTGAGAAAGTATTGTCAATGGTATGATGTGAATTAACAAACCATACAGCATAGACAATACACATTCAATAAATATGCTGAGACTTGTTGATGATAGTGATGACCCGAGAATGTCACTAAAATGAAGGAAAAAAACAAACACAATTTATAAATTTGAAAGAATACTGAAAAAGATTTAATAAAATGTAGGGTTTAGGTATTAAAAATATACTCTATATTTACTTTTAAAAAGACGTTGAAATACCATAAAATTAATCATGTGATTTTTTTCTTTTAATTCATCTAAATAAATTACTTTAAAGTCTGTACATAGTATACTACAAAATCAGAGTAGCATAAATTTTTTTGCAGAAAAAATCTGCCTTGAAACTTTTTTAAGACACATAATTTTACTGTCATAAAACCTTATTATGCATGTTAAAAGGACAACTGAGAATATTGTTACTAAATACAATAAAGGAAAAAGAAAAAATAGTCATTCATTGAACGTTTAGGCACCATAAACAATCGTCATTAGCTATTTATTTACTTTTACGATGCTTTCAATCTATGTTTAAATTTGAGAAATGGAATTTTTCAACAATATTGATCACAATAAGATAAATTATATTCTACTGTCATAAATAATAAAAGATTAAAAACTTACTTTAATCACAATACTGCATTCTACCTCATCGCCAAGATGAGCAAAAACGTAAACAAACCGTTCATTTTCAGTGTGACACTAAACGCACTCGACGGCGTTCGTAAACTCATTTAAAACTGGTTACACCGAACCACAACTAACCGCACTGATTTCAGTTTTTGCACGAAAACCAGTGCGTTTAGTTTGGTGTTTACGAATGCGTCCATAGTTGTCGGAAAAACATATACAAATACTGCAAGTCCTCGTTTGATTGCCGACACAGAACATCAGCGCCAATTTTCCCCTATAGTCCGTTTGAATCGCGGAGATTGATGTAACTATGGCCGTGTTCAGCTGTTACGCGCGCTGCACGCGCACGCTAGGAGCCACGGACATGGAGTGGATACTTATACTTGGTGGGATATGCGTTCAGTCCTCGCTACTGTGCCACCAGTTACTGTAACTGTTCGCTCAGTAACAGATGGAGAACAGATCAAGGATGTAATTACTTGTAGTGCCAATTATAAAGATAATCTGTTACAAATGAAAGTGAGCTGGCTGGTCGAATGGTCAGAGTGCTGAGCTTGAACCCAGACGATACGGGTTCGAAACCTGCGCGGGCCAAAAAGTTGGTTTGTGTTTTTTTTTTTTTGGTTGCTTTTTATTAATAAATAAGACATTTTTATTAAAGGTAAATTTTATATTAATAATACAGAAGCACATGTATTTCTATTATAATAATAAAATACTTATTTAAATATGAGAAAATGAGATTTTTGCGGAGAAAGTTTTAATATTCCAAATTTAGAATATTAAAAGGATAATTAGAACGATATTAATATCGTTCCAAAGTGATTTATATATATATTAAGAAAATGAAAAAAAAAAAGTTTTCTGCGAAAATATCCGTATACGCATAAAATAATTATTAATGTTCTTCTTCTTCTTCTTCTTCTTTTTTTTTTTTTTTTTTTTTTTTTTTTTTGAAAATTTTAGAAGTAATTTTTTATTGAGATTAGGATGCAAATATAATGCATGCGTGGATATTTTACGGTGTTAAAATCAAAATGGAAAATATTATAAAAGCAAAATGTAAAAGATATACATTTTTTTAAATTAAGAATATCTGCATACATATATTTTAAAAAAGTGAAATATTTGGAGTTTGCCTTCTAGTTTTATAATGAATAAAGTATGATTAGAATGTTTATAATTTTTCTATTAAAAGTATAAATAAGTGTTTTGCTTATACTAACATAATTTCGGATGTCGTTTGTTTTTCATATTTTATGACATATTTTGGCCTGTTATCCACACGGTATTAAAATATACAATCATTAAATAAGAAATATATACATACTAAAACTTCTTCTGAAAAATTATCTAACTAACAATGCAAATTCCATTGAAATCAATCCAGTATTGTAGATTACGAATCAATCTTGTAATATGTGGATACAGGGCCATCGCTAAGACTTTTTATTGGTGGGGGAGAAAACCTTAATATTGTCAAGTCAAATTTTTATATTCGCCAACTCGTTTTATAATTTTGCCAAATTAACGCACTTTGAAAATGTAATACAGTTCTTATTTGTAAAAAAATTAATAATATTCCCAATTAGAGCTGTAACTTTTGCAAATTCTATCAAAAATAGAAAATGTATTGCAGTTTTTATTCAAATTTTAATTAAATTTGACATAAAAGTTTTAAATTTGCAAAGTGTAACAACATTTGTCAATGTTTTGGGAGGGTAAACCCCCCCCCCCCTTAGCTAGTCCCCCGTGTGGATATCTCAACCTTGGTTTATCAACAGCATTCTATTAATTACAACAATAGAATCAACAGTATTCTATTATTTAATACGAAAAGTATAAAGCAACTGATAAATGATTTTTAAATAAATAAAAATAAAATTATTAAAAAAATTAAATTACCAATTGTTAAATTGTATCAGTCAACCTACCAACTTTGACAACAAACAACGTGCAACCAATAAGAGATA
Source organism: Maratus speculifer (assembly GCA_964019185.1). Lineage (NCBI taxonomy): Eukaryota > Metazoa > Arthropoda > Arachnida > Araneae > Salticidae > Maratus > Maratus speculifer. The sequence goes on along the minus strand of OZ025301.1, from coordinate 72,008,634 downwards.
AGCACAAAACGCACAATCACGTGATCAAATCGCCCATCATTTTTTTTTGCGTCGCGCGCGTCAAGGGTTGATTGTCATTTTTTAAATGCCAATCGGGCTTAATTACATGAAATAGGTCACGTGATACTTTTCCGGAATACTTTTAATTTTATTTGAATGGTCACAGGTATGTATTTCTGTTACGAAAATCATATTTTGAAAGGATAAAGAGATATGGTATTTGTATTTACCAATTCTGAACCATAAAAATAATACAATAATTGAATAGGTTTAAAATTCTCTTCTTCGATAGTACCTACTCCAAGCAGAATCTTCTGAGCACGCGCGCACAAAAAAAGCCGCTTTTGAACACGGCCAATGAGATTTCATAAAAGCCAATCAAACAAAAGATAAGAAACCGTGCAATCCGGTTAAACCGATCAAAATTCCTGAACTAATAACTGTAGGCGTAGAAAGAATTCAGAAAACGATCCGGTAACAAGAAAAAGCCATTCATCGCCTCGCCAAATTCAACGATGCCCAGCGTCTCGGGTGTTTTAGGATTATGCCAAAGTGTCCAATCAGAAACGGCTTAGAAATCAGTACATTGCGTAAACCGAAGCACTCCTTAGGGTAAGGCTCCTATATACTCGGGCTGACGGTTGCCTGATTTGGCGTCTTATCGCGTAGATGGCGAGGCGAGTAATTTTAGTTTCTCAATCTCTCTCACGGTAAAATATAAGGCATTTAAAATTGAATAAAATAATAACGTGTAGGTATGCTTTTGTATAATGCTATATTAGAATTAAAAAAATATTTCCATCAATTTATTTTTATTGATATGTTTTACATGGTTATTTAAGAAAGAAAATATAAATGGAACTAATTCTAAATTTGATTTAATGTGAGTATAAATATATATTCACATATATTAGACTGATTTTATTCTTTTTTTTATTTTCACAGTGAAATTATGATTAATATTTTTTTAATAAAAAAGCTTCAAATGCTAATATTCTTTGCTATAAGTTAGTAAATTAAGGACACAGTTTTAACGAATTAGTCGTACGTAAAATAATTTCTAATTAAAAATTTAAAAAATGAAATAATTTAAAAAGGAAGAATGAAATCCTTCCATGTTTCCGGTTTCTTTTAATTTCATCTTAACTCGCCTCCCTTCCCCCTTAATCCCTAAAAGATTCAATCAAATGCTTAAGATTTGTAAAACTTTTTTTATTTACTATCTTGCCCTTTTATTACTTTATTGCAACAACAAATAATCAATTATTTAAATCTCCACCTTTCGAAATTACCGATTTCGCCCTCCCCCCTCCGAAACAAAGCACTCAAAATGTAAAATAATTAAACAATACTGTTTCATTTTTTTCTGTTCTATTTGGAATTTTATAGTAATTGTAGATTTTTTACCGGTTTCAGAAAAGGAAGTGGAAGTTATCAATTCGACGCGTATGTATTTTTTTTCTATGTATGTTCACCAATTACTCTGAAACTATCCAACCGATTAATTTGGTTTTTGTATTAAATATAAATATAGTTCAAAAAAACTAAAAACCACGCTTTTAAAGTAATCAAACTAAAAAGTTTCTGATTCATGTGAACTAACTTGTTTGCTCAATAATATATAAAAAGAGATAATAGAGGGAAATATATTTAATTTGTCTTTTCTTATAAATCAAAACACAAAAGAGTCGTTATATAAAATTAATAAGCAAGGCGTCAAATCTGCTTTCCGATGTTAGATAATAATTGCCATACGCCATCTGGTGGAGAAAAAATATAACTTCTTGCTCTAGGAAAATCCAGGATAAAGTGTATTATTTATATTTTTAATCGGTCACAATTATTATTATTATTATGCGCAATTTCAGATTTTATGTCGCAATAGGATTCTGTATTATATGACAAGGTAAATTATCCGAATTTGAATATCTAATGCTTTCAAATGTATTTACAATAAATAATGATTTCAATAGGTCATATGCATTAGTTAAATGGATAATTTTCTTCTGCACACATCTGCGATGAGTGCCTTCTGTAGTGCTTTTTAAAATCCTAAATTTATTAGGTTAATAGGTGGCGGCATGCAAATTGTCAATCGAAAATGAAATTTTAATCGAAAAATTTCTGACGTCCATCCATTGTTTTATTTCACCATTTTGACTAGCTTGTAGTATATTATTGAAAGCACCGTGTTTTATACTTTTAAATCTAATTGTTACGCCGATATTTTATTTATTTGATTCAAAATTGATTTCTTTTTTTCCCCTCATTTTATAGGAAACACATTTGGTATATAATGATTGGAAATAAAAAAGAAATGTTGATTTTAAATTCTACGTCATAGTTGTAAATTACATTGGTGTATGTCATTTTTCCTTAAGCTAAGGGACCCAGGTATGAAAATTTATATTTTTAGAATTTAAAAATCTATTAATCAGCAATTATAAATAAACAACATGACATCCAATAAAAAAAAAGCTCAACTTCAAATTACCAATTCCTTCATAAATATATATGTTTTTTAATGACTCTAATTTAATCTTATAAAAACTGACTAATTGTGTGTTTTATCATATATGATTAGATTAAGTACTCTGTTACTAAATAATGTATTTTAACAGTGTAAATAATATCTAAACATAGTAGGCTCTAATCAGCTCCATATGGTAAGGCAGATCAGGAGAATTGAAGATGTATGCATTTGGGTTATTCTCTACAATACTGCAAATTTGTCCAAGCAGTCTAACTTGAATGTTACATAGGTAAATTTTCATAAAAATTGGATAAATTGCTAGTAATTGGTCAATTATTGAAGATTTTAATAGCAGCAGAAATCGTTATAAAATTCTAAACAAAAGTACATATTCCCCATTCATTTTATCATTAACTCATAACAATAAATATGAGGGAATGATGAAATTAAAATTTTTTACTAATTGTCATGAAAAATGCAAAATTATGGAAAAAACCAAACTGATTCCTTAAAGAAGAACACATAATATATAATGTATGATAAAATTAAAAATTTTGAATATTGCTAAAAATTTAGAATTCTGTGTGAGGGAATGACTGCTAATAAAAATACTCCCTGATTTTTTTATTGAAAAAAATTCTAAAAAATTAACAAAAACATACACCACCAATTTATGTTGTTGGACTGACAAGTACTCAAATTAGCTTCCTCTCTGTGAAGAATGCTAGATTGCTGCTCATCTTTAGTGATGGGATATTTGCAATAATAGCAGTGTGTGAGGGAATGGTGGTCTAACATGAGGAAACATATAATTGATTGAGTAGACTACATAATTATAGTAAAAAATAATATTTTTATTATTTTTGTAAGGTACCAATTAAGAACTTTATTTTGCTTAGGGTGTTTTCAATTATTTTTATTTCTGAATGGAAAAAATCAGGCAGTAAAGTATGGTAGTATGGGTTGGGGAGAGGTGAGGGAATGATACTTGCATGATAGAGGGGGAACTGGGGCACATTGATACACCCCCTGTACAGCACACAGGGTCATTACAGGAAGTTTCACAACAGCTCCAAAAGGTGATACTAGTGAAATTAACTACATACAGAAAGTTTTGGAATGATTCAATAGTTTGATGAAATGGTATGGGTGATTAATTATTTTTGTAGGTCAAAAGTAAATTTGAGTTGTACAATTGAAATGGTATTATATAACTGTTCCAGAATTTTCAATCGAAAAGAATACCCTCCCTGGCAAGTAAAGTTACTCTTTATCAGTTCATCATTCTTTATTGTTCGAAAAATTATGAAGTGTTGGATTTGCGACTCATTTTATTCAAAATGGCTGTATGGGGCACATTGATACAACCTAAATCCTTTTCTAGTTCATTTTTCTTTGCCTTTTATTATTTTTTTACCATACACTCCTTAATTCAACCATTTTTCGTCAAAAATTTCTAATATCAGTTTTTATTGAAGTGAAATAGCTCTAATTTCTTTATATTAGAACATTTTGTAGTTTTTTTGCAAACAGAAGACGTACAAACTTACACAATATCTAGTGCTAGTAGAATTAACAAAAGAAATAGATGGCAGCCTGGCAAATCTCAAATTTATATCGATTCTCCAGAGAAAAAAAGTATTAGCGACATGAGAAATGTTAAGTAAGAGAAACAAGCTGCAGAACAGTACAGGATAATTATATTATAAACATAATTTTTAATATAATTATCCTTTATTTTCTGTTTGTAACCCGATTTATAAACAGAAAACCTGCTAATTCTTTCACCTTTCCTCAGAAAGAAGATAATTCTGGGGTTAAAGTGCCAGATATGACAAAGTTACCACAGCCAACAAACAGACAAGGAACAGCCAGAACATCAGGTCATTATACATTTCATTTTGATTGCTTTAATATCGCTTACAAATAAATTTTAGGCATTTTTATGTCTATAAATATATATAAAATGGTTTGCTAACTGTTTTTCTATGAAAAATATGCTTTGGTGTTATTTTGTCTCCATTTTTCCCAGACGTGTCAAAGTGTATCAATCTGCCTCGGGGATGGGGCACATTGATACAAATTACTTTTTTTAATTTTTTTTAAAATTACATGCAAAAATAATATATAAAACAACGATTGTACATTTTTATAACACACTACATAGGTTTTGCTGACATCACATAGAAAAATAACTTGAAATTTCTGCTTTCTAGACACCAAAAGAATTTTTTGAAAAAAGCTGTATCAATGTCTCCCAGTTTCCCCTATCTTAATTTTTAAATATTAAATTTGATTATTTTTAAATTTTACGCCCTGTCCCTAATAAACAAACTTTAGACCTTCTAATAAAAAAAATTTCATTTTATTTAAATAAATAAAAATAAAATGACATTTAGAGCATTTATATGGCTGGGAAACACTTTTTGCACTATTGCAGAGAATAACCCATTTCTTTTAATTATTGGGACTTAAAATGGATTAAAGAGACATTGTTTACAGCTTTTAGTATAGAAAAATCGTCCCTTTATTTAAATTAAATTATATACAAAACAAATTTTACTGATAATTTATTATTATAAACATTGTGACAACAGGATGGTAATTTTTTTATGGTAATTTCAGTTTCAGTTTGTTGTGAATAATTTTTTTCTGTAGTCTATGAACACTCATTACTTCTTGCTCTGGGATAAAACTTTGATATGCAGGGAAATTTAAACATTTATATCCAATTAATTTTGGCACAGATGTCATATATGCACCACATTTGCACGTGTTTTTTCTCCCGCCAATTTGGCACAGCACATCTGTGCCAAGGAGAAGATCCATTAGTTATAAGTTTATAAATTGTTAGCGAAATAAGATGGGAAAAATTACAGATTTCAATGAAATGTGCTGATTAGATGATGCAACTGCATGCATTCAATATGGCTATAAGTATTAATATTTACAATTCATTGTGAAAATTATGCTTACTGTTTTCTTACTTATTAAGTTTATTATTTGTAACTGTTTATTTATCGTTTCCCTTTTTATTGAATTCATGTTTATTTACTATTATTTTTTTATTTTAATTATTTAAATTATTTTTATTATAATGTACATCAATAATTATTTATATGAAACTGTCATTTATTTATTTTTTTCCTTTTTAAAATACTATAGAATCTCTTTTATTTTTTTAACTTTATTTTATTTTTATAGTGCAATAAAAAATTACATGCAATTTCCAACATTATATTAAAAAACAAAATTTTCGCCAAATTGGCAGGGGAAAAAACACATGCAAATGTGGTGCGTATATGACATCTGTGCCTTGATTTTTAGTATTTATTCATTAGAACATTGATAACAGGAAACAAAAATGTATATAAAATTCAGCTTTATGTGTTTAGCTGTTTATGACAGTTTTCCTTGTTTACATTCAAAAATATAGAGTAGATAATAGATGTATGTAGATTATACATTGGTAAATTTCACAGATATAATTTTTTTGCTGAACAAGAGAAAATTTGCTCCAACATTTTTTTTTCATATCTTACACAAGGAGTCAAAAAAGCAAATTTCTCTCTTGATTCAAAAACAGTGTAAATTTTTTATATATTAAAATAATCTGAAAAATATATTCTAAAATGATTTTATTTATTGCAGAGATAAATCCATTAAACTCTGTTGAAGGTAAAAGAAATCAAGAAACATGAAGCTTCAATCAGATTTCTGAAAATGCATGGCTATGTTTAAACTTGAATCTTGAGCTGTGTTCTAAAAGCAAAAAATGTCCAACGCTTAAAGTAAGCTTTAGAAATTGCCTTTTTTTTCTATGCCATTTCTTATATTTTAAAAATTATTGAAACAAATTGCTAAAATTTTGTTTTTTAGAATATTTTTTTCTGCCATTTTGTGTTCATTTATAGCAGGGTTGCAAAAAAGCCGGCTAAAATTTAAAAAAGCCAGGCCGGTTGGCTTTTATTGATTTTAGCCGGCTTTTTTTGGCCATAATTGGCTTTTATAGAGTAATGCCTTTTAATTATAAGCTACACATTTTTAAGTGTCTTTTATCTAATTTTAATGATGTTTAATTTACTTTGAGTTTAATAGAGTTATTTATTAAAATGAAAAATTGAGATTTTAATTATGATTCACTATGAGAAATTGGTTTATAACCCAATTTTTCAATAATGAAGACATTAATAATAACACATTGATGGAGTGATATAAAGTCAGAATTTCAAATATGTCAGCTAAATTATAAAATGGCCATACTAAGTGCTTTTTCCGATTTACATTGACCTTTAATCCTACCCTTGTTTTTCCATTTTTACTGCTTTATAAAATTAAAGAGGACTATGGTTACTTAGTTACATGTTTTATTACTTAACTAATTATAAGAGTTATTAAAATGTCATGTTTTATTCCCTATAAACATTTAAAATCACACATATAAAAAAAAAAAAAAACACCATTCCTCACTATTGAAAATAGTATTTCGAATTATGCATATTTCATAATATATTATATTTTACAATTTATTTCATATTCTCAATTAGTATATGCATGAATATATTCATTCTTGCAAGTGGGCACATATGCACTTTTAAATAACAAAGAGCTATTCAAAATTTTAATTCGACAAATTTTATTAGAACTTTTTTGCTGTTGTTTAATTTTATGTAATTATGTATTAAACTTTCCTCAAATACTGAATCTTTCCTTATTTCTCTTTCAACATTGTTCATTTTATGACTTAATCTTTACATATTGACCTCCTGTAAGAATGTTTCCATGAATGCTTTGTGTTTCATTTTGTCATAATTCAATTAAATAGAATTCTAAAGAATGTGTAATATAAGTAGAACTATGAAATATAGAAGTTTAAAACAAATTTCTTGAGTATATTTTCTTTTTTCCAAGATTTATATTTTTCAGACATAATGCCTTCACAATTGACTTCTAGAGTTTATAAAGACTTTTATTAATATTTAATGACTTAATTCTTTGAAAAATTAAATAGAAATTTATAACTTTTTTAGTAGTAAGTAATTAAAAATGTATTAAAAATAAATCAATCCATATTTAATATGGATTCGATACAAATTAACACTTTAAAAATAAAAGCCGGCTTTTTTCAATTTTAGCCGGCTTTTTTTAAGTGGATAAAACCAAAAAAAGCCAGCCGGATTTTTTTGGCCCGTTTAAAAGCCGGCAACCCTGATTTATAGTGGTATAAACTTGAAGTCATTTATTTGCCTCTTGTAAGAGGAACACCAATGCAGTGACTTAGAAAAAATAGTTTAAATTTTTTTAAACATATTTGATAAGCTGAAAATGAAACTTATTCTTTTTTTTATGTAATTAGCTAATATTTATTAAGGATAAATAGGTACTTATGTATTAACACTACTGCAGTAGATGTTGCGATAATGCATCAATAAAGATGAATTTTATTGTTTGCACGCACAGAAAAAAATCATGTCAGAAAAATTAAAAAAAAACATTTAAAGAGAGCTAAAAAAAGCATTAAAAAGACACTAAAAATTCTTTAGCACTTAAAGTGCACTAAGTGAAGCACTTTTAGTGCTTTAGCACTAAAATTTCACAAAAAATGGCATAAAAAATCATCAAACAACAAGGAATCCAAAAGATAATATTGTGTGCGTGTGCGAACAACGAGATTGCTCTTTATTGGTGCATAAGCACAACTTCTGCTGCGGTGGCATTAATATGTAAATACCGATAAATGTATCTCATTTTGAGAATGTTTCAGTAATAAAGCTTTAGTAAGTATTATTGATAATTATTGTGGATTCCCTCAAATTTTGGCACCAAAGGGGGTGCTACTTTGATATACCCCCCCAAAAATTACGTGCCAAATCTGGCACTCCCTACGCACTTTTCCTACGGACCTTTTAGGTTTGCTATTACTCAGCTTCATTCCTTCATTTGTATTTTTTATGTATTCATTGTATTTTTTAGGTATTCCTTTTTTGTATTTAACTTAATTTTAATTAATGTATTTTTAATTAATTTATTATTTTTAATTAATGTATTTTTAATTAATGTATTTAACTTAATTTTAATTAATTTTATTTTTTGTATTTAACTTAATGGGTATTTTGCTTGGCGAGAAAAAAAAGTCGCCAAATTTACGATTTGGGGGGGTATATCAAAGTAGTTCCCCAAAGGGTGTTGCAGGTTTAGAATTTTGCACTTTTTTTAATCATTGTTTTGTTAATTTTTGTTTTTAAACAGTGATATGCAGGGTTGGGTTTTTGCCAGCAGAAAATGGTTTCTGAGTGCCAGTGGGAAAAAGTGGTTTTAACCGGCAGAAACTGGCAACAACTGGCATAATCTCATTTTTTATGACATAATCTGAGACTTGTAGTGATATTAAATTGCTTATATGTATTTTATTCGGGATAAATAATAAATAAAATATTGCTAATAGTTGTAATAAAAAAATATATATAAATTAGTATTAGAATTTGATAGTTTTGAATCTTTCAAGAAGAATGATCCATATTATTTGCAGATAATTTAAGACCATGAAAATGATATCAAGGACATAGCAGTTGTTAAAATTATAAATATCATAATTTATAAAGAGTTAAATACTTGTTACAAATGTTAAAATCTATTGCTGCTGCTTTATATAAAAGTAGAAGATATGACTGTTCTATTGCTGCTGCTTTATATAAAAGTAGAAGATATGACTGTTCTATTGCAGCTGCTTATAAAATTTGCTTAACTTTACTCAATGATGGAAATATTATGGAAACTCACAAATGCAAGATTCAAATCTCATTTAATGCAGTGCTAGCTTATTCAATTAATTTTTCAAGTAACAGAAAATTATTATATAAACAAAGTACATTTATATGATCCTTTTGAAACTTTTTACTACTTTAAATAACATTCATAATCTTTATTTCTTATAAATTCTTTATACATTAAATACCTAGTATGTGAATTATGAATCATTGCAAATTAAAGTTCTTATTAGTATTATTTCTTAGTTTCTGCCAATTTTTGACACTTACTGGCAGAAACTAGTTTCTGCCCTGCCGGTTTTAACCGCCGGTTTAAACCACCCCGGCAGAAACTTGCCAGCCCTGGTGATATGACTGTAATAATACCTTCAATATAAAATTATACTCGCATAACATTTAAAAAAAAGATTAAGTAAATAATTTAAATTAAAAAAATAATTAATACATTAAAAGTAAAAATGAAATAATAATAATTCATGTTTAAATATGCAATTGAAACACCCCCCCCCCCAAAAAAAAAAGAATAAAAAAAGCTAAAGGGGCTGAAAATTTTTCCAGATTTCAACACTGGAATAACTGTTTGAAACTTTCAAAAATTAATTTAAAAAAAAAATTATAATAGGTCTTTTAAAAATTGGAATTTAAAAAAAAAAATACTAATTTTGTCCCACAAGTTTTTATCTGTTGTAAATTTTCTTACAAAATTTCAAGCATTAGCATGTCTAGTATTTTTTAACCAAAAAGTTTTATTTTTTTTAAATATGTTAAGGTGAGGAACAAACAGACACTATAGATAGGCTAGAGAAAGAATATACTATATTTTTACTTTCTTCTATCTTTACAAGAAGAAAGCATTGGATTCACGAAAATTTTCGACTTCCGGTTTTCGACGGATTTATACATTTTAGAAGGTCCTGAACATGTTTTGACTATTTTTAGAAAATGTCTGTCTGTGAGTCTGTTGTCTGTCTGTATGTGACAAAAAATTTGTGGGCGCTCTATCTCAAGAACTAATGCTCGAAATTTAATAAAATTTTATATTCAATTAAACCTTGATATGAATTAGTGCCTGTTGGGTTTTGGTGAAAATTGGTCTGCAGGTGGCGCTGCTATACTATGTTTTACTTGATTTTTAAGATTGCTATATCTCAAGAACTAATGCACAAGATTTCACCAATCTTCAGATTCTGTGACCCCTTGATATACATAGACGCTGATTAAGTTTTGGTGTAAATTGGCCAGCAGGTGGCACTGCTATGCCACATTTTTCATGATTTTCATGATAGCTATATCGCAAGAACTAATGCACAGAATTTCACCAAACTTCAGATTTCGTGGTACCTTGAGATACATAGCCACTGAAAAGGTTTCGGTGTGAACTGCCCTATAGGTGGCGCTGCCATGCTACATTTTGCACGATTTTTGCGATAGCTATATCTCAAGAGCTAATGCAGAGAACTTCATCAAATTTTAGATTCTGTTACACTAGTATATATAACATAATTAGACGCTGATTACATTTTGGTATTAACCTTGCAACAGGTGGTGCAGCTGTGCTGCATTTTGCACAATTTTTCCGATAGCTATATCTCAACAACCAACGCACAGAATTTCATCAGACTTCAGATTTTGTTACAAAATGACATATAACACAATTACATGATGATTACGTTTTGTTATAAATCCTTCAACTGATGGTGCTGCTGTGCTATATTTTACACTTTTTTTTTTAACTAGCTATATCTCAAGAACTAATGCACAGAATTTCATCAAACTTCAGATTCTTTTACACCATAACGTAATTAGACACTTTTTTTACGTTTTGGCATAAATTGTCCAAGATATGGTGTTGCTGTACTACGTTTTGCAATTTTTTTGTTATAACTATATCTCAAGAACTAATGGACGAAATTCCATCAAATTTCAGATTCTGTTAGGTCTTGACATAAATAGATGCTTATTAGGTTTTAGTATAAATTACCCAACATGAGACACTACTAAGCTCATTTTCTCAGAATATTAATTAAATTTTGCGTTTTAGGCTTTTCGGATACCAGAATCTTATTAGGCTAGGTCAAATGTTCATGGAAATTCGATAGTTGGTAACTTTGGGGTCACCATGTTTTTTTTTTTAAATATTAAAATGTACTTATGAGATAGAAGAAAGTTTTGAGATTGATACATCCAACTAGTTTTTAAGTGAATTTGCATTTTATGAAAGGCATTGTAGAGAGATCTCCATCTGTAGATCTTAATACCAATATATTTTCAAGATTCAAAGAAGCATTTAAAAAACAGTGCCAACTAATTTTTAGAAACATTTCTGATTTAGTTTTTATGATGTATGAATATATTTTCTAAAACTGGTGTATCGGTTTTCATGACAAATATTAGTATATTACTTTTTATCTAAATGCATTACAGTTAAAAAGCTTCTGTAGCCTGAAATTTTCTATAATCCAAAAATGCAGAGATTCTAGATTAAAAAAATTATATACAATACTAGCAAAACCTGCAACTTTGCTCGCATAATAGTTGAAATATGCCAAGTGATACTTGTATGTCTGATTTTCATTAGAAGTAATAATGTATTGAAGAATAATTCAAAAACTTCCATTTATCCATTATGTCATTAAGTTTCATTATTACATGCATTATTCCGAATGAGACATAAAATAATATGAAGAACTAAAGATAATTTTAAATAAATGATAACTTAGAAAATACTTTGAAACTTTTATACTCAATTCATGCGTTCAAATCAGTATTCACCTTAAGTATTTAATTTTTTAGAAACAACCTTTGTATGCATTTGAATCTTACAATTAATCATCATGTCAAAATTTAAGTTCTTTTTCTTAGAGTTTACAATCTCTCATGGGGTAGTGGCACTATCATAAAATGCCTATGTTGAAAAAGAGATTGTCACCATTAATTTGCAAATATTAATTTTGAAATCAGTTTGATATTTCCTAATATTCCATAGAAACATAATTTAGAAAGTTTTTAAAGGTTTTTTAGAATATTTCTTGTTTCTGCTTACTCCAAATGGTAGCAGTACTGGCATAGAACTTAGAGGATTCATGAGAATGGTCTATGTAGGATCAGAGAGTGTCACTGTTGATTCAAAACCATAACTTTTATAATCGGTTTATTTATTTCTGAGCTTGCACAGGAATTATAATTTAAAAATTTTTTAGAACATTTTTCGCACCACCTCTTATCTTCACAACTTTTAATTTCAAATTTACTCCTGACAATTCTTAGAAGACATTTATATTTTGTAATTGCCATGCCAAAGCTTCTAGACTCCTAATTACAATAAAAATCCCCATTTTGAATATTTTTTGCTAGTGCATCCTCTGTTGATAGTGTCACCGACATAAAATTTAGCTTATGTTTGTTATGTTTTAACTGCTTCTATCACCGCCAATTTACTTTTGAAATTGGTTTGATATGTGCTCAGATTGCTTACAGATTGCCATTTATAATGATTTTACTTTATTAAAAATCTGCAGTATTTGCTTTGTCGAAACTCTACCTGTTTTAAGACTATTTTTATTCTGACCAATGAGAATGCTCTGAAATATAGTCCAGTAACAGATTTTTATCAAAGTGGTGGAGTGATGATGAAGCAAATCCTGTAGATTTTTAACAGTGTAGTGCGCTTTTTCTTGCATTTCTATCCTCCTCTTTTGAATTTCAAATTTTTAAAGAATGCTAAAGATCATTTATTTTTTGTAAGTAATTACCATACTAAATTTCATGCTTGTAGTCCCTTCAGTAACACAAAAATTGCATTTTAAAAATGTTTTTTCTTCCTGCACCCCCTTTTGGATTTGTGGTATCAACATAAGATATTGCCTATCTTTGATTCCGGGCAAACACAATCATTTTGGTACCATTACTTTTGAAATCGGTTTGGTAGTCCAGGAGATTAGCCCTACAAACAAACTTTCTCTCTTTATAATATTGGTATAGATAATTCAATATTGACCAGTATAAGTTTATCTTCATAAGTTTGCAGAGACAATTTTTAAAATAATTGTCTGTCCTTATTTTACAAGAAAAAAAAAGTAAATTTTAAAAACTTTTAAGTTTACAGATCCTAATTTGGGCAGGATCAATAAATAAATAAATAAGTGATTTTTACTGAAGCATGCATCATGTAATAGAATGCTATTATCATATCTGTGCTTTTCTCATGATCTCATGCTTTTTCTTCTAGATTATGGCATCAAATGATGAGACTTTTAGTATCTCGGCATCAAATGATGAGACTTTTAATATTAACTCTGCATCAAATGATGAGATTCTGAATATTAACTCTTTGCCACTGGAGATGTTGCTCAAAATTTTCAGTTATCTGTCCCATAATGAACTCAGACAAACTGGACGGTATGTAAAGTGCATTCCTAACTTTCATTTTCAGATATTAGCAAAAGAATGAAAACTTTCTATAAATTCATTTAAATTTCACATAATTTTATTTACATAAAAGGATTTGATTGAGACTTTCTAACGTAATTGAAAAATGTGTATGAATTGAGTTTATCTGTACATACTCTAACTGATGGAAATATTTTGTGATTACTATGAAATTGATATGTTGTATATACTTGCATATAAGTCAATCCCCTAACTTATCTTACTAAAAATACGGAAAAATTTAAAACCCTCGTGTAAGCAGGGTACTTGTCGCTAACCATTGTGCCAAATTGCAACATTTCGCGAATAAAAGAACAGTCAGACTCGCCAAATTGTGAGTAAGTTTCTGCTCTGTTTTTGTGCGTACTAATATAAGCGTGAGTCTTATCCAGATTTTTGAAGAAATTATGTTGCTTTACATGGTCAATGACATGCCATTTGTATTGCTCTATTTATTACATACTGACTCAATACCAATTCCATTTAGCAATAGCGAAGATACAGACAGGATAATGCGATAGATGTTTTTCAATAATCAATTAATCACTATCTATTTGCCAGCATTATGCTGTTAAAAACACAAAATTATTTGCATGAAGTGCCAAACAAAGAAATTTTTTTCCTGGAATGTGGTGTTGAAATAAGCTATTTATTAGTTGCGTGTAAAGTATCATTGGCTGGTCAATTTTTTCTATCGATTAGAGCCAAAATCTCATACCAACTTCAAGTATATATTTTTACATTGGTAAATCAAAGGTGACTATTTTGAATTTTTGTTTAGAGTGCTAAAAAAGGCTGAAAACATTTACATAGTTAAAATGCTCTTATTAATAGTTTCTCAAGTTGTTAGTCAAATATCTATTTTCTAAGTAATTACAAAAATTGGGTTATTTTAGAATATATTAAAAGAAAGTGTACAATAAGGGGTTAAGGATGGGTTTTTCAAAACTTCATGCTGAATCTCTTTTGCTAACATTTATTTTCATTTGGCCACAATTTTTTATTTGTTATTTGCCAAATCGCTAGTATTGATCAAAAACCAGAGAGAAAACCTTGCATATAAGTCAGTCCAACTCAAAAAAAGGGTCTATTTTTTTTCTGTGCAATAAAAACTATTATACAAAAACAAGAAACAGAATTTCTGCATAACAAGTGCTGCCATTGAAAAAAAAAAAATATATATATAAAATGCCATTGACTGAAAAATACTGACTGCACTGAACCCTTTGACATAAAACTTCCGATCAACTGCTGTCAATAGCGAAATAATCGGAGATTTAGCAATCAAAGAGAGAGAGAGGGAGTTTAGAAACATTACAAATCCATGTATTTTGAAGCATCCAAATGCTGGCAGCGAGAAGCAATGACACTCCAACATAGTTTGTTATTGACTTGGAGAGGATAAAAACAAAAATATGTCATGTTACTTATTTTAAACTTACTTCAACGTTAACCCCTTGGGGATGAACAACCGGTAAATTGCTGCTTGAAATGCTCAGAATCCTTGTTTATCGCCACCAGCAAAATTTTCTCAGTTTAATCAGAACATTTTTTTTGATTCAACAAAGCACAAAACTCTGTTTTTAAAAACTGGTGTCAAGAGATTAAAAATTTTGTGAAAGACTTCCGTCATGAAGGAGTTTTTAAGTTAACATGACAACAATTTTTTTGTATTAAAAATACCTTCTTGAGATAAAACTCACACTCTGTTTTTGTTGTTGTTTTTTTTCTTTTAAGGAGGAGGGTAAATTAATTTTTTTTGACAAAAAAAAATAAATAAATAAAAAAAATAAAATAAAATAAAGATGATCCGAAATTTGGAGTCGCTGAGGTCCGGAGGGTACTGAATTTTTGATTTTATACTGTAAAAGCGCAATGGGGTGCAATAGGACAAATTCGATGGCAAAGTGTTATCTGATATTTTATTTATTATTTTATATTTTTTTATCTTTCATATTAGTCAATCTCTTTCCTTTTAAAGCTCTTTTTTTCTAAAATGTTTGACTTATATGCGTGTATTTATGGCACATTATTGGTTTTTAATATGTTATGTTCATTATTAAGAAATTAAGTGTGTAGCGCTTATAGTTCATTTACATAGATACTTTAAAAAATTCATTACATTATGGCCTATAGGAACAAAATCATATTAAGTGTACTTGAAAGATATTATATTATTTTAGACCTATTGAAAAGTATATATGTCACTCAGGTGTACCAATAGCACAGGTGTAGAATCTGGTGTGCATATGATTTATCATTCATTTACAGAGACACACAAAAGTATTTTTGTACAGTACTGTCTATGAGGAATAATTGATGGCATTGGTTTTCAGTTGTGCATGTTTTAAAATTCAACTATTTTTTAAAATTATTACTTGTTGCATATAAATTTTATAGATCATAATCAGGGATACAAAAGTATATGAACAACATTTCTGTTTTTTGACAAAAATTGCTTAATGGGAATTTCAAACAGTGCTACATATAACTTTTAGCTCACACTGTAGTATAAATGAATTATCAGATTTGCCAAATTTTGAATGCTCAATTTATACTTTTGTGTGTGTTCTTATACAGTTTGATTTTTATCCACTTTACTATGCTCAATCGCAACATATTGTTTAAATTATTTTGTTTATAGAGATATTGAGTCAAAACTATTTAGTTTAGCACAAAAAGTATTATTTAAACTGAAAGACTTATTTGATAGGTATATCTCTATTGAAGTTTATCACTATCTATACATCATGCTGGCAAAAATACAAACAAAATTGCTTACACGAAGCACTAAAATAGATAAATGTTTTGCTGGAATACGGAATTCAAATAAGTCATTTACCATAATATTCATTAGCTGTATGTTAAGTAACATTGGCCAGTGAATGTTTTCTGTCTGTTAAGAGTTGAAAGTACACAGCAATTTTTAGTATATATTTTTACAACGGCAAATCAAAGATCACTGTTTTGAATTTTTATTTAGACTGCTGAATGAATGTCTGAAATATTTACACATTTAGGAGAGTTTTAAAATGTAGTGCTTTTTTTTATGGTATCTACAATGGATTGTCAAACTTCCATTTTACTAGCAATTAGGTTATTATAGAACACTTCGGGAAAAAAAAGGGATGGTGTAAGACACTAAAGATAATGTCTCAATATTTTACAACTAAATCATTTGTCTAACTTTTTTTTATTTATTTTTTTTTTTCATTTGTCTACTGTTTTTTATTTCATATTGGCCAAATCGCTAATGTTGGTCAAAAGCCAGCGAGAATCCTGGTATAAATATTAATCTATAGATCATATACAGGAATGAACAAAATTTTTGATGTTTTTCCAACTACAGTACACAACCATTTATCCGGAAAGATTGGGGTCAGATGTATTCCAGATAACTGGTTTTTCCGGTTAACTGGTTGGGCACTAAAGCAGCATCCATTTGATAAGTTTTATGGAAAATAAGTGGTTGTGGTATTACTTCTAATTTTAAATGAATTATTAGATTACTTGAATCAGATGCAAGTAAGATCAAATATTAGAATTTGAAAGAAGGTAATTTACATGAATTCCTTGGGAATAAAAATTCTGTGTTTTCTCTGCGTTAAAAGGAAAACATCTATAATACAAATATATGTCCTTCTATTTCAAATGCTAGATACTGTTATCAAACTATACAACTGTTTCAAGCAATGTCTATGTCAAACTGGCAGTGTATGACACTTTTTTCTATAAAGGTTCCAACATCAGTCTATTAGAAATATCATTCTGGATAACTGGTTTCCGGATAAATAGTTCCATACTGTATTGATATACAGTATTTTGAATATGTGAAGAATGTCTCGTAATTGATAATAATATTTTTAAAATACATTTTAAATACACTTTAAACTTATCCAGTTGGTGAAATCATATAAAATTACACATTTTCAGCAACACATAACTTATATTTATTATATTAGCTTTTAGGAAAAATAATAAATTACTAGATAGTGCCCATCAACATTTGATGGCAACTAACTTGAATGTTTAATTAGAAAAATTCTCGAATTTTTAATGAATTGCTTTTAAATTAATTATAGGAGTTGTGATGAATTTCCGTATTGCATAAGTGATTCCTGTTTCTTTAAGACAATAGCTGTCAATTGTAACCTATTCAATGAAGTCAAAGAATTTTAAGTTTATATCATACAACAGGGTTTGTTGATTTAGATCATCATTTTTATCATGATTTAAATCAATTGATTTTTTAAATAAAGTCATTGACTTAAATCAGCTTTTTTTTCAGAATAAATTTAAAATGTAAACAAACATAATAATGTGCTTTAATATAACTTAGTTTTATATAATATACATAATCAAACAACTTTCAGATAAATAAAGCTTAAGCTTTGTCAAAAAATAAAATAAATTTAAACTTTTGAAAAAAAAAAACTTTCAAATTTCATTTGAATCATATTATAAAATAATCTTGCAATAATAAAAAAATCTAAGCAGATATATATTAAATATTTGAATATTTACTCATTAGTATTTAGAAAAACTTCTGCAAGTTGAGGTAAAATAAAACTGTATGACTTTATGTGCTGTACTTTGGTAAGGCCTGTTATATTAAGATTTGAGAAAAATCTGAACCAGTCATTTATTTATTTATTTATTTTTTAATATAATTAATCTCAGCCCTTTAGAATGGTTGAAGGTATTTTTGTTAAAGTTATCAAAAAGGCTGATACTGAATTAATGATCAACTAGCTTTTTACTATAATACATTTATTTACTTCAGTAGAACAAATGTTTTCTGCCTTTGGTTTAGTACTTTCAGAAATTAGAAATCAACTGATAAAACTGTTAAACCGCTGCCATCAAATTGCTCAAAGCCAGAGGACACAAATTGTGACGTATTCACTAATTGACAGACTTTTACTAGTGTTGGAATTCACACCGTAAAATTTTGAATAGCAATTTTCTTTTATTTTATTTGTAGAATATCTATCATCTTATTAAAACAATGAACTCAATGATTAACTTGTGATTAATTACTTCTTAAATTTACCGATGAAAATTTGGAGTCCCCCAATAAAAAATCAGCCAAGTGCAAAAACACCGTAGCATTCCTTCTGTGGCTGAATTTTTATTTTGGGATTCCAAGTTCTTATTAGTAAGTTTAAATATTGTTTTATAAGATGATAGATATTCCATAAATAAAATAGAAGAAAATTGCTATTGAAAATTCCCTAGTGTGAATTCCAACATTACTGAGAAGTCAGATGTTTAGTAATGACATCTCAGTTTGTGTCCTCTGGTCTTAAATATTTTAATGACAGTAGCTAAACTCATTTTTCTCAGCCAACACTTAAAAAAAAACAAAAGTTTTAAACATAGTTTGCTTCCAATTTTGTTTAAAATTTTTATGTAGTGCAGATGTTTTTTTTTTTTTTTTTTTAATTAAAATACTGAAGATTTAATTAATTTTTTATTTCTGATTTGTAGTTTTTCATGCATTTTGTGTAATCAAGATTTTTTGATAGCATAAAATTTTACTCTGAAATAATATGAATCATTTAAGCAAATTGTATAATATTAATAATAAATAGTACTTATAACATGCATGTCTATCTATGTAAAATTTATGTTAAAAATTAAACAAAAAGTCATATAAAATAACAATAATGTGTGACATTAAAAAAAAAAAAAATCCATTTATTTTTATTTAAAAAAAATCACAAACCCACAAGTTCAAAAAATTATGCTTGCTTTTTATTAGAAATTTACCTAGAAATACTCTGTAGAGCATTATATTTATTTACTACAGACTCTTTCTATTATTTGTCTCCTTTTCTAAAAACCTAAATTTGAAACTTGATGCAGTTAACGATTTGTAATAAATATTTTTTATTACTATTTTAAATGTTTAAAATATTAAACCATTAATATTAAGGTAATTTTTTATAGCTCTTATATGATTATTTCTTCTTTCATTCTGTTTCATTTTTTATGCAAATGATTCAAACTTTTCTTTCTTTCACACACAGCTATACAGGGTGTTCCAGTGGCGTAGCTACGTTTTTTGGCGCCCGGGGCATGATTAATTTTTGCGCCCCCCCCCCCCCCCAAAAAAAAAAAGATTATTTTTTTGGAAGAAGAAACAAAATAGTCTTTTTGACTTGTACTGGGAGGAAAAGGCATCTTCACTTTTTTCTTGTTTTTAAGATTCGGTTAAACACACCAAACTAAAATGCATTGAACTGGTTAACTGAAGATTTCCAATTTTCACCAATATTGAATTTGAATGGGAATTTCAAAAACTTAGCGGTACGTTAACGGATATGTTTATGTTTTATTAAGCACTAACTGACCTGCCCGGCATTTCCCGGGCTCGTGATGTTATTCAGTTTTCAAATGTGTTATTTATTTTCTAAATTACTCTTAAATTAAACTCAAATTCCTATGATTTTATATCTTTAATTACATTTTGTCAAAATTTATATTCTTAAATGGAAAAATCGCGAAAAGATATTGAATTGAAATCACATGCTGTTTGGTATTTTATTTTCTACTAGCTCTCCTGCCTGGCTTTGCCCGGGCCCATGATGTTATTCAGTTTTCAAATGTGTTATTTGCTTTTCTAAATGACCCTTAAATTAAACTCAAATTTCTATGATTTTACATTTTTAAGTCCATTTTGTCAAAATTTATATTTTTAAACGGAAAAATCACGAAAAGATATTGAATTGAAAGCACATGCTGTTTGGTATTTTATTTTCTATGTAATTTTTTTTTTTTTTTTTTTTTTTTTTTTTTTTTGAAACTATGCGAACCGAAAGCGAACGAAACCGCGACGGAACACTCAGATTTTTACTAAATTCATAAAAATTTTCACACATCTTATTTTGTAAAAAAAGAATTCTATCCATACGAAAGTTCCAAAGTTTTTTAAAGTAATGTAAATCTGGTTTATTTAAAGGCTCTAAAAAGATTGTGCTAAAATACGGAAACCTAGTTACTTTTAGCGTAGCAAAAATGTATTCTCCATGAGCCGGGATGTGATTCGTGTTTGTCGGTGTAATTGAACGGGTTAAATCTCATATTCTTTTTAAACAAATTGCAACATAAATTATGAGAATGTTTTAGATTTAAGAAAATATTTTCGGTTTGTCAGGACGTATATAGAATTGCGCTCTGCAAAGGCAAAACCGCAATGAAACGATCTGGTTTTTATTGATTTCGTCAAGTTTTTCGCAATTTTTATTTTGTAAAAATTATTTCTACTCGTCCGAACGTTTCAGAATTTTTTAAGAATGTGTAAATTTGGTCTATTGAGATGCTTTTAAAAGATTGGGCTGAAATATGTAAGCTTAGATACTTTTAGCATAGAAAAAATATTCTATACGTGAGTCGCAAAGTGCCTCCTTTTGCAGGTGTATTTGAAAGGGTTAAATCTTATATTTTAAAAACCGATTGCATCATAGATTATAAAAATGTTTTTAAGCTTAAAGAATATGTTTTTTTGTTTACTGGGACCTATAGGATTGCGGTTTCCTAAGTCAAAACCGCAATGAAAACGATCAGTTTTTTATTGATTTCATCAAATTTTTCGCACATTTTATTTTGTAAAAAATATTTCTATCAGTCCGAACGTGTCGAATTTCTTGTAGGAATATAAATTTGGTCCATTGTGAAGATTTTAAAAGATTGAATTGAAATATGCACGTTAAGATAATTTTAGCATGGAAAAAATATCCTCTCTGCGAGTCGCAAAATGACCCGCTTTTGCCAGTGTATTTGAAAGGGTTAAAATCCAAATATTTTAAAACCAATTACACCATCGGTTAGAAGAAAGTTTCAACTTTAAGATATTCTATTTTGTTTGTTTATATCTTAAAAAATATGCCCTGGAAGAGCATTGACAAAAGGGAGAAAAATGGTTTTGGGAAAAACGACTCTTTTTGAATATTTGTTTTTAAAGGGTTAACTGCAACATTATTTCGAATTAGCATTAATAGCATTTAAGACCTAAAAGTACGATCTTTCGAAATATGTCTGTTAAGTTTAACTACGTCGAGTAGTTTGGTTGATTTGGTTTTTTTAAGAAATGATCCAAAAACAGAAATAAACGCCGAAGAGTGCTTCTTTTTTCGTTTAGGTGCATAAAAGAGTTTGTGCGCATGTGCAAACGATTTCTATCCCCGAACATTAAAATGGCTTTATTATGAAAGTGAGTTCCACTTCGTAATTAATATATCTGAAATTCATCAAAATATTAAAATTCTGAACTTCAGGTGCATCAGGAGAGGTATTGGGCTACTCTCATAAAAATTTTGAGCCTCGTACGTCCCGAAGATTTTGCTAGCCATCGCAGACACACACAGACAGACAGAGCGTTTTGTTCTTTTATTAGTATAGATGTGGGATGCAAAGCCCGAACGCTCATGGCGCAGGACCTGTTTGAGGGCACCTTGCAGTTCCTATACTTTTTTTTCGGGGGGGGGGGGTGTAAAGTATAAGGAATGGATTATTATTAGATATTACATTATGGTTTCCAAATTAATCAAAATATATTTTTGTTTTTGAGAAAATAATGCGGAAACTTCAATTTTAAGACTAAAAAATCATGTTACTAAATTTGAGCCCCCAGCAACAGCGGGTCAAGGCTTTATAGGCCTGTGCGGTAATCTGGCTCTGTAATGGGAATAGCGACGAAGAGAATAAATTTGCAAAAAAAAAAAAAAAAAAAAAAAAAAAAAAAAACACTTTTACTAAAACTGCTAAGTTACGATACATCCGGTTAAGATAATAAAATCTCCTGATTAAAAACTGCAGTCACTCTAGAATTTCAAATTGCTATATGCATTCATTTTTAAACATGGATGGGAAAACAATAAAACGTCTGGAATTCTTATGGTAATTTAAGATATCCAACGAATTTGTTTGAGATCTTAATAAACCCTTAACATATTCTCAGTCGGATGACAATGATCCGATATCAATATAGAGAGAGATATGCTATAGATGAAAATGATAAAAACTAAAATCCTTTTGAAATTCAAAAATTTAAATTAAAATACATAAATTGTTTCTCTCAAAATCCATTTTACTCCTTGAATTTTGTTTTTCAGCATGACATTTATTTAAAGGAATGCTTTAAGGAAAGGTTTAAGGAAGCTTTCATTTTATATATTTATATGGAATGCTAAGAATAACAAAAATCATCGTGAAAACCAATCTATGTATGTCCGTGTGTATGACAGAGAGGACTTAAAATATCTACTACACACACAACTCTGAAATTTTGGGTGAGGGAGGTACAAGGCAAATCCTATCCTATCCTATCCTAATCCATGTGAGACTCAAAATTTTTATTTTATTTTATTTTTCTTATAGTCGATAATATCAATTAAAAATTCAATCAAAAATGCGATTTTTCCCCCGCAAAATGGCAAAAATCGCACACTCATCTGAATTTGATTTCCCAGTCGAAAGAAATTAATATTTTTCATTTATCAGCAAAAAAAGAAAAAAAAACTAATTAAGATTTTAATTTGAAAATTTCAAAGCACATATATAAAAAAAATTATAATTTTTTTGAAAATCGCTCGGTAACTTTTTGTCTTTTTTAATTGACGGCGACAATATGCAAAAGAGACAGACCCCATATGCAAAAGGCTGCCACAGTCGACTATTTTTGTATTCTGTTCGCACAAGTATTCTTCTAATATAAATATTGATGTTCATTTCTATTCTAGATGTTATTAATGTTTGGAAAAGTGGTACCAATTAGAATTTAAAAAAAATAATCGCCGGTGGCAGCCCTGCATACAAGAGAAACATACAGAAACGAACATCCATTAAAAACAGAACTAAAAATATTTTTTTCCGTCCGAACACTCCACTAGTTTTCGAAAGTCGATTGATCAAAAATTGTATAACATGCAGACAATTAATTTAATTATTAAACGCTATCGAATGCTAAAATCATAATTTAAAAGTATTTTATCAATTTAATCGAAAATTACTAGTGTGTTCTGTGGACAG
Organism: Maratus speculifer; assembly: GCA_964019185.1. NCBI lineage: Eukaryota > Metazoa > Arthropoda > Arachnida > Araneae > Salticidae > Maratus > Maratus speculifer. Next base: position 71,984,934 of record OZ025301.1, on the reverse strand, counting down.
AGTGAAGTGATAGGAGTTAAGAGTCCGTCCACAACAGTTTCTTCCCTTTATTTACATTTAAAAGTATGATGACTATCGAACTTTTAAGCCTATTTTTCGTCGGATTCTACAAAATAGATTTTAAGAGGTATTGATTCTTAAAAATTAGCTTAAGATTTTCTTGAAATTTTTAGGTCCAACTTCATGTGAAGATGACGTATTCTTATCTCGGGTTCTGTGGACCCGATTTCCACTGGGTTTTTCTCATTTAACTCGGTTTTCGATTGTCTCACAGATTTTACTTCTATCTTCCATCATCAGAGGCATTTTTATCTGAGATTTCATGGGACCTATTTCAAGGGAATTTTCTTTCTTTCAATTCATTTTACGATTATCACCAGATGTTCTTGCACGTGCGCAGTACGCCTTCTACATGGTGACATAGGCAGCGCATATCCATTCCAGAGATTTATTTTGACAGAAATAAATTTGAATGCATATTTTTAACGGTTGGTCCTTGGCTGCGTAGCACACCCGTTCTATGCTGCCGAAGACACTGAAGATCCATCCCAAAGTTTCATTTTAAAAGGTTTTTTTTTAAATTATTATTATTATTATTATTATTATTATTATTATTATTATTATTATTTAAATTTGAATAGAGATTTTAATCATTCGCGGTTCATTTGGAAAAATTGGCGGACGGGTCAGCAAGCTAGCTACAAATAAAAAAATGCAATGCTACAAATCAATAATTCTTACTCATTTTCAAAATATGTGAAAAAATTTCGGTTTACAGCTCCTCTGAATTTGGCGCCCCTATTTAATCATATGGCGCCTCAATTCAGAAAAATAATTATCTTTGTTACCGATTGTGTTGAGCCTTCCCTAGAAATATTCTAATAAATTTTTTCTTTCTTCATTAATTGGATGTAACAAAATATTTTACTAAAGAATACATTAACACACATAAAAAAATTAAAAGTCAACAAATTTTTTATTGTTAAAATATGTAAGATAATTTCGGTTTAAACCTCTCTCAATTTGGCGCCCCTTAGCCCCGGCGCCCGGGGCGGGCGCCCCCCTTGCCCCCCCGTAGCTACGCCACTGGGGTGTTCACTCTCAATAGTAACCAATGGCTAATTACTTAACTGTAAGTCATATATATATAGTTCCAGTTACAAAGATGTTTTAAATGAGGAAAAGAAATTTTTTAAAAGTGATTTGAGTCAATAAAATCATTTGTTAAAATTTTACAAAATGTAACGTTTTATGCAATCTTCTGGTCCTTGAAGTTATATTTAGTAAATTTTTCCTATTGCACTAACAAGTAAGAAACAAATGTGCCGTTCATATAACACTAAAATTGACCAGGTTATGAAATTTTAAAAATACCACTTATATTTCCTGTATTGAAAATAGATGAATGATTTAAGAAATCCTATACATAGTGCTTACACTATTCGAAGAACTTAATTCAATCATAATATTTGCACGACTTTTTTTAAAGCAGAGATTCTCATGACATAACTTTTAATAAGTTTCAGACTGTCGAAAATAATTGTATTTTAACACACAGTATTTGTCAAACTTAATTCAGTTGTAATATTGTAAGACTTTTTTCCAAGTGCAGATACTCATGAAATAACTTTTATTGAGTTTCAGATTGTCCATAATAATTGTATTTTAACATATGTTTTATTTTGTAAGCATTTGAGACTAATTCATTTCATGATTATTTTTAACAAATATGTTATTTTTACAAGTTTGACTACAACGATCGTATGTATGTTTTTTTTTTTTTTTTTTTTCAGTTCAAAATTTGTACTTCAACTTTAATTCCCTTTCAAATATCCAATTGAGATTAAATTTTACATACTGACATAAATCCAATGACAATCAAACAGTATTATGATTTTTGGTTGTTATTCTTTATACTTATTTTACAGGATAACAATAAAACAATTTGGATAGATTACAATAAAAAAGTTTAGGAAAACGTTTTAGATTAAAAAATGCAAGATGATGATGTTTGTGTTTTTTAACTTTTGGGTATTTTTTATTGCTGAAACTAAAAACTACTTAATTTTAACTATCATGTCAGGACTTTTCATAAACCATATACTGTCATGATTAAAAAATAACAAAAAAACAGATACTATAAAATTGAGAAGATGGCTGTATTTTTTAATTTTGATATTTGATTTTTGTGTACTTTTAATGAATTTCAAAATGACCTTCATTTTTAGGTTATAAAGTCAGAATTTTTTTGTAAATTGGAAATTAAAATATAGCAAAAATTTAATGCTATAAAAAAATGTAAAACTTTTTTTATTAAATTAAATTTTATTTAATTTAATAATTTTTTTTTTCAGCTTATAACATGGATTCTTACAGATAAAAGCTGAGAGGTCTGATAAGGTGGAGAAGGAGGTTCAATTTTACCTTTGAAATTTACAATTTGCAAAAACTCCTGATGCAATGGTTAAAAATGAAGGTCCATTTTCGATTTTAGCAGTAAAAAATACACAAAAAATAATTAGCAAAAGTTGAAAACATATCTATTTTATGATATTGTATATTTTGTCTGTAAAATTGTATATTTATAATAAAAATTGTATATTTTGCTTGTAAAAATGATTAAAACTTTCAAAAATTATACTGCAATGTTAGTTTTACTCTCAACCATTTTTTTTAACATATCTAATAGAACCATATATCTACTAAATTTGTGAATGACCCCACATTAGTGACAAAAAATATGCTCCAACTTTAAACAGCTGTTTCTCAGTCAATTTTAAACATAGAATAATGGGATTTTTTTTTTTGTGGGTGTGAATTACTTGTAAGTGTAACAGAAAATTTTTAATAAATATAACCTACAGGATCGGAAGACCGTATAAAAATTTAAATTTCATAATTTTTTAAGGAATGTTTTTATTGACCCAAATCGCTTTTAAAATATTTCTTTACCTTATTTAAAAGATTTTTGTAACTGTAATTTTATGTCTATGACTAACAGTTTAGGAATTAGCCATTGGTCACGGTAGAGATGGACACCCTGTATATCTGTATTTTTTAATGGTCTGAAAATATTACAAAAATTGTAGAACAGTTCTTTTTATTTAATTGATAATTTCATGCAAAATAGTTTAGCTTAATTATTTTAAATATAAAAACATTGTTTTTTCAAAATATTGTTAAGTGTTAAATTTTATTTAATTATAAAACATTCAAATAATAATAAAATAAAAATCCTATAACTTGTCTTCCTAATAAAATATGTCATTGTTAAAATGAATTATCTACAAAAAATGCTACGCAAATAACTTTGCCAGGTTTGGGTTCGAACCTGCATCCTCTACAAAAGTTCAGAACTTTGAATAGTTGTGTTAACAAGCTAAGGTAGAAGTAATTAATATTCTACTTCCTTCTAAATTGAAAAACTAAAAGTTGAAGCATGTGGAATCATCTCAAATTTGGTTTTCATCTTGCAGAAATTGTTTTGTGTTTCAATATTTGATACCTTATTTTATTTTATTTTTTTTCAAAGAAACAGCTGCAATATAAAATGCTAGTTTACCAACATTTGTGTGTAACAGCTAGTAATTTATAAGATGGATCACCTGCCGATAATTTCAGTTTAAAATTGCTGAATTTATCTCCTCTGTATAATATAATGAAAATAATATGACACCCCCCACAATAAACTAATTCTTAATATCAATCCAACAAATTTTTAAATTTTTAATAATTTTGACAGAGCCAAATAATATTAACTTTTTGAAAAGAAAAAATAAATAAAAGTTTGTTTCTTTAAGATTGAATAAATTGTATTTAATATACAGAATGTATTCAACAAACCTAACCAAAGTGATCATTTCTAAAGCTTTCTAACCAATTGACAGACTCACTAGACTCTATTGTTATTATTTACTAGTAGCGCCATCTGTATTATTTTACTGTACTTATTCTTTTATTGTTGTTGTCATAAATGTTTATGTAACTAATCACATAACCCAAGCAGAGGTGCCAAGTATTACGATTTGTTCGTAATTATTACGGATATGCAACAAAAGTTACGGCTTTACGGGCATCGGATAGAAATTACGGAAAAAAAATCGCGAATTTCATCAAAGGATCGCTTGAAAAAACGCAAATTTCGATATAAGGTCTTGAGAAAAACAGAAAAGATTGTGTAAAAGTACAAACATTTCGTCAAAATGCCGCAAAAAATGTGCAAATTTCGTCAAAAGATATCGAAAAAACGGGCTCATTTCGTCAAAAAATCGCTTGAAACGCCCAAATTTCGTAAAAAAAACTGCCTAAAACGGGCCTATTTTGTCAAACGATCGCGGAAAACGTGCTTATTTCGTCACAAGATCTCGAAAAACTAGCTCATTTCGTCAAAAAATCGCTTAAAACGCGCTCATTTCGTCAAAAAATCGTTTAAAACGCGCTCATTTCGTCAAAAGATCACGGAAAACGCGCTCATTCCTTCAAAAAAAACGCGGAAAACGTGCTCATTTCGTCAAAAAAAAAAACCGCTTAAAATGCATTCATTTTGTTAATAGATCACGAAAAACAAGCACATTCTATCAAAAGATCGCTGAAACACGCTCATTTCATCAAAAAATCGCTTTAAACTCGCTCATTTCGCCAAAAGATTGCGGAAAACGCGCTCATTTCGTCAAAAAAAGTTTAAAATGTGCTCATTTCGTCAAAAGATCGCGAAAAACGCACACATTTTGTCAAAAGATCGCAAAAAACGCGCACATTTTGTCAAAAGATCACGAAAAACGTACCCATTTCGTCCAAAAATCGCAAAAAATGTGAAAAAATATGTGCAAACATTGCAAATTTCCCCAAAAGATTGCGAAAAACATGCAAATTTCGCCAAGAGATCGCTGAAAAAAGAAAGAATTTTTGGAAATTTGCCCCCCCCCCCACCCATTCACCCACCCACTTCTGTCTGAACTCTGGTTACTGATAACTTTTATTGAAACTTGGCACCTCTGCCCAAGTAACGGAGATTTTTTCTCAGTTAGTTTGGTACCTTAAAAGTCACTTTGCTTACTTCCACTAAACGAAATTGGTTGTATAACATTTAGCAGCACTGAACACTTTGATAATTAACTGATCCTAACAATATGTAGCTGGTGACTTTGCTGAACACGCTCACAGACACACTTAAAACGATTTCTACTTGTCATGTGATAGTTTATCTTGGGAGCCTCCCATCCCCAAACGTTTGCACATGCTGTTACAGTTGGCAAATTTACAAACTAAACTGGTAAATTGGTTCAAAACTTTAATAAAAAATTATAATACACTTTCAACTTAGCGGTCTCGCTAAGGGGGGAAGCAGGAGGGAGCCTCCCATCCCCAAACCTTTGCACATGCTCTTACAGTTGGCAAATTTACAAACTGAACTGGAAAATTGGTTCAAAACTTTAATAAAAAACTATAATACACTTTCCATTTCTGATAGATTCGACTAAACTTACCAATATAATTTAGATAATTCGAAATATTAAGCTTTTTACAAATAAAAATTATATTATCTTTTCTAATTGTGATAACTTGGTAAAATTATAAAACTAGTTGGAAAGCGCTGAGAACAATTTATGCTTGTGTTTCACTGAGTTGGCAAAAACTGAATTTTGACTTGACAATTAAAGGCTGTCTCCCCCACCAATAAAAAGTCTTCGCGAAGACCCTGGTTCAATTGAGCGATCATCTCTCCACATGTGCTGCACGTCAAAGGCAGACTTGTACTTATATACTGTGTATGTCCAACTGTAGAGTTTTAATTTAAAATTATGGCTAGTTAATTAAATATTTGAACAAACGAATAACAAATCTGTGACTAAATATCTTTCATCTAAAAAAAATATGGTGTAATTTGATGCAGTAGTTTCTTCTCATGGTTTATCGAAAGAAAACGTTTAGCATTTAAAAATATAAGTTTCATTTTTTTATTTCATTTTAATTTAACTTGTATGCATTATGTTAGCTTTTAGAAAAAATAATAAATTATTTTGTCGTTTAAATTCATTAACCTGCCAGGACAAGCGTGGGGTGTTTTGACACCCCAAAGTTCAACAGTTGTTTGCAGTGTATTAATGGTTTTAATTTGTTGCCTACAATTATAAATAATAATCGTTACCTTATTTAGTTAGAGATAATTTACAAATTCTGCAATCGAAATTTATTTTTAAAAAATTAATGGTGATAATTGTGAAAACAATATGCACTCTAGATCTGTCAGGTATGGCACCCGTTCTCCCAGGTTAAGTACTGCTTACTTTAAAAATCAAAGAAGAAGTATAAAAGTATTAAAAATATGCTTATTGCAGTCATTTAGCCAGCAATTTCAAAATAAATTGCATGTGTCAAAGAAAAAGTATAACTAGCCAAATTGTGTCTATTTGCTCCAAATACTCAAAGATAATTTTTCTTTACAGAATTTATTTTGGGATTCCGCAAATAGATATGACTGCTTCTTTATTAGGTACATGATAGATTCACTATTTTTTTTAAAATATATAAATTTAAAGTTTCAGTTAATGGTACCAGTTTCACTTTTTGCCATTATGTGTGACAGAATTTCTAGGGATCTTCAATTTTTTTCCTAAATCTTTACAATTTCATACTTATTGAATTTTCATGAAGTTTAATTAATTTGATATGAAAATCCTTAAATGAAACACTTTACAACTAACAAAAAGATTGCTTGTCTTGCATTATTGTAACAGTAATAATAATAGTATAAGGATTATTTCAATATAGAATTGATGTTTAAAATTTTCATCTATTTGTAGTCACTCAGCATTCTTTTATTTCATCTATAGTTGAAATATTTCTAACAAAATGTTGTCAGCAAATTTTAAAAGTTAATTATAAAAAATGATATTCACAAAATGGTTGCCATAGGTTGCTCCTTAACTACAACTAAAAAAGTACCATATTAACAAAAAAAAAAATATGATTTTAATATTAGGAATATGTAATTTAAATATTTTAATTGTAACATACAGTGTGTCCCACTCAATTAAAGCCATCATGATTTTGTGCCGTTATTGGAGGCAAAACAAAACCACAAGAACAAAACATATATATTAAGAAAGACTATAAAGAAAGCATATTTACAAGGAATAACTCTCTCCCTGCCCAACTTGATTAGAAAAAAATGAATGTATAAAAATAGAGGGGGGGAGGGGGGAAGTGTCCCGCCAAAATAAAACCACTAGTGAGCAGTTATATCCATCATGCTTACATACGACTTGGAATATACGATGTGGCTACCATTTACTAATCCCTGGAAGACATTAGCATCAATATTATCCCAGGCCTCAATGATAGTGGCCTTCAATTCTGCAACAGACTTGAACTGTGTGCCATTGACATTTAAAGTTCTACTGAGGATACTCCAAACACTTTCTTGGGGATTGAGGTGAAGGTACAGGACAGGCCATTCCATAACATGTCTCCATTTGTCAAAAAACCATTCCTAGGAGGATTTCGCAAAGGTTATGGGGGTGTTTTCCTGTTGGAAAATCCAACTTAGCCCATCTATTCTCTCTGCATTTGCCAATAAATGAATTTCTAGCAATTCTTCATCATTAGTAGTTTACATGCAGTCTGAGGGAAGAGCAAGCTTATGTTTACCAATATAGCTGAAGCCTCCCAACGCGTTTAATAAGCCTTCATCGTGCTGTCTTTTGAAGAAAAATTCCTCTTTTTTCTTTGTGTCATACCAATAGAAAAATAGAAAGTAAGACAGTCTGATTTTTTTCTTATCTGGGAATATAATAAGATGATACTGGTCTTTCCAGGTTTTGATTATATTTGGCTTCATCGACTCTGCTTTGCTTGTGGATAGCTTTCAACATGGGCAGGCTCAACATGGGTAGATGGAGGCTTATTAATGGTGTTTGGAGGCTTTGAATATGGTGGTAAACTTAACCTGGCTCTTCCCTCAGACGGTATGTAGGATACCAATTACCAAGAATTGCTAGAAACCCATTTATTGCTAATTGAGGAGAGAGTAATGGCAGACTAAGTTGGATTTTTCACCAGGAAAATGCCCCCATTTGCAAAATTCTCTTAAGAGTGGTTTTTGGATAATTGAGATATGTTATGGAATGGCCTGCCTTATATCTTCATCTCAATTACCAAGAAAATATGTGGCGTATTCTCAGTAGAACTTTAAATGTCAATGGCACACAGTTCAAGTCTGTGGCTGAACTGAAGGGCCATCATTGAGGCTTGGGATAATATTGATGCTAATGTTCCCAGGGATTGGTAAATGGTATGCTACATTGTATATTCTAAGTCATATGTAAGCATAGCGAATATAAACAGTAATGGTTTTTTTTTCAGCAGGATATAGTTTTTCTTGATTCATAGTTTTTTTGATCAAGTGGGGCAGGGAGCGAGCTAATCCTTGTAAAGATGCATTTCTATATAGTCTTTCTTAATATATTTGTTACTTTCTCATTTATCTTTGTTTCATTTACACACATTATGACCACACTATCTCATATTAAAATATGAGAAAAAAGGAACTTGAAAAAAAATACAGACTATTATTATTAATTAATAAAAAAAAATAAATTATATGATAATGCTAAAAAGGTTTTTCCAAGCTGTAGAGAGCATTGTGGAATCCGATTTATCATTAACTACAACTTTACCATTAAGATAAATAGCTAAATACTTAAGAAAATGAGAGATACTATTAGCATAAAGATAATTTTAGTATTTTCAAAATTAGAACTATTGCCGGAATCCCAAGAATTTTTGACAATTGAAGATTTAGATTTTTTTTTTATTCCCCTTATCATTCATTTTAGTCTTGCTGTTGCTTTTATTGAAAAACATCTTCTTTGCACCTAATAAGGAAAGACTCAGATCTTTCAAAAGGCCTAACAGATTAATATATATATATGTATATATATATATGGTGTTTTAAGATTTTTATTATTGTTCTTATTGATTCACATCAATTTCAACTTATTTTCTTTCTTCTGGATAAATGGTTTTCAACTCTGTACATAGAAAGACCATATATATGTTCAAATTTCTTTCTCTTTTCAGAGTGTGCAAAAAATGGTATGAATTGACAATGAGCTCAGTTTTTTGGAAGGAGGTGTACGTGAAATTTGACTACAGTCATAGATCCCAAAATACTGTAACCAAGCATTGCGTCAGAATCTTACCACCTTGTGTTACTCGCTTAAGTTTAGATTTTGGTTATTCTTTTACTTGGACTGAACATCTGAATTTTGAGGAGTTTTGTGTGAAGCTGGAAGGAAGGTGTCCTCACCTTGAAATGTTAATTGTGAAAGGTGCTATATTATCAATCAGCCTTCCTGTCGTTATAGATTTATGCACTCTGTTGTTACGAAATGTAAAGATTTTGATAATTCGCTGTTCTAAATTCTCCAAACATTCTCTGAAGAACGAATTTAGTTGTACTTCTAAAGTTGAAGTTTTGGATTTCTCTCGTTGTTATCTCAATGGTTCTCCAGCGCCTCCATTTTCAAGAATGCCTCATCTCGAACAATTACTTGCACATGACACTGCATTTCAGGGTGTTGATTTGTTTGAAGATGACGTTACTGTTTTAAATCAGTTACATCTATTGGATCTGGGATTGACATATGTTAATTCCAGGAGGTTTCAACGCATACGGGACCATGGTATCAACTTGAAAATATTGTGCATTTCCTCTGCACATATAACAGATGATGATTTTAATTTTAGTAATATGTCAGTGTTTCCCCATCTGAAAACAATCTGCCTTCGATATTGTCGCCATGTTACTTGCAGGGGAGTTGTTTCTCTCATCCGAGGATGCAGAACTTTACAAAATGTTTACGTTAAAAGACTTGTGGCTGTAAACTATGTAATACATCCTTTCATTGTTGGCAGTCAAAGCAAATTGGGAATTGTAAAAGTTATTTCTGATTGTAACAGCCATCGAACAGAAAAATATTTATGGGATTAAATATAATCAGAAATCTTTGTTTACTGTAAATATTTATTGTCAATAAATTTCTCTTTTCTGCCTGCTTCTGCTGTTTTTCTTTTTTTAATTATTTTATTAAATTAAAAGTCAATGATTTTTCTCAGGATAAAATTAATTTTATCCCACATGCATAAAAGTTTAATTTCATTCACAAGCCAAAGAAATTAAGTATATTTTTTGCATTTTTATACAAAGTTTACACATTCTGCTTTAACCTTTCTGGCATGGGCAAAATCTGCTACTAAAATGAGAAATTATCGACTGACACCGGAATTCACAAACGAATTTTTTAGATATTTTGAAACCCCTAATTTAAGCTTTTATTGTAAAAGCAAAATTCTACTAAAATATTATTGGTGCCGTTTGAAAGTTTGGAATTAAAATTAGGTATCCCAGACTGGACACAGTGTGCTGGAAAGAGTTAAAATACTGTTTGCAAGTGATCAGCAGTGTAGTGGAGTGTGTAACTTCTTTCATTTTTTACGTTCCATATTTCAACTGTTTCTCATATCAGAAATAAGCCAATGCTTTAATTGGGTGGAAATGCATGAGAACACCATTTCTAAAAATATTTGGTCCGTTACTGTAAAAAAATATGTACATAGAGTATGGAATAGAGGTCTGCACGGGCCCGGGCCTGGCCCGTGGCCCGTACCCGGCCCGGCCCGCGGGCCGGGCCGGGCCGGCGGAATCGTTTCGAATTTTCTAACGGGCCGGGCCGGGCCGGCAGATTTAGAATAGTTTTTTCAACGGGCCGGGCCGGGCCGACAAACAACATAAACGGGCCGGCAAAAAAATTGAACGGGCCAGATGGGCCGGGCCGGGCCGATAAAAAAATTTTTCGGGCCTGCCGGCCCGTTCTGAAGATTTCAGTAGAAACGATAAAATATGAGCTATTTTCAACGAAAATGGTTTTAACGAGAACAAGTATAAATGTAGCCATGCTAGTTTGACAGCGTCAATATAAAATGCACGTTTATAAAAATGCACAGTGTATCGGCATCGGAGAATTACATTATGTGTAACCCGTTTTAATATGCCGGTCCGAGATCACGCTTGCATTACTTTTCTACATATAGACTGGCCGGACCGGTACTAGACTTAATTATTGGCAGAAAACATGATTTGTAAAATTATTAACAGCGATAAAGAACTTATGTTAGCTTAGTCTTCGGATATATACTTCTTAATGATTTTTAAATTAATTTCTCAATAATGCGAAAGTTTGACACATTTTCTGATTAATTTTAAATTGTAAAAGTATAAAAGTGATAAGCCTAACTATTGAAGGGATTTGGAATCGAATAGCGTTTTTCATTTTTGGTAAATAAAATACTTGTATAACCTTGTTGAGATATAATAGTTTCTCAAATGATTGCAGGTTTTTCTCCCTTCCCTTGCTATTGCTTCCGGAAATTCTATTCAAAACGCTAATTATGACAGTATTTTATTAATTTGCAGTATTCTTAAATTGCTTGTATCAAAAAATGGATAACGCCATTCGATTATATAGTTTCTGAATAAAGATATCTGCTAATCTTATGCGTTTCTGAGGGAAAAAAATGAATTTAGAAATGTATCAGAAAGGAGCTTCTTTGAATTTAAGAATGAATTTGGATTTGAAATCTATAATAAAATGATATAGAAATATATTTATAAATCATCTTTTATTAAACAGCTTCAAAATTAACGATGTTTTTAGCTTTCTTTCTTTTTTCTTTTATTCTAAGCCATATTAATTTTTTAATGAATCTTTATTCGAATGTTGAAAGCCTAAGAATCTATGTAATCATTAATGTTGTTAATGTCTATTTGCTGTAAAATATACTATAAAATCATTCCATAGATATGTATGCAGTATTCTTTAAAGGAATCTTAGTTATATGATAAAAATCTGAATTTTTTAGAAATCGTAGAAATTGTAACGGGCCAAAACGGGTCGGGCCGGGCCTGTTTTCGCTGATTTTTGTACGGGCCGGGCCGGGCCTAAAATATAAAAAATTAAACGGGCCGGGCCCGGGCCGAACTTTTGAGTTTTACAACGGGCCGGGCCGGGCCGAAATAACTTTCCTACGGGCCGGGCCGGGCCGGGCCTGGAAATTCCGGCCCGTGCAGACCTCTAGTATGGAACCATTTATCTGGAAACCAGTTATCCAGAATGATATTTCTAATAAAATGATGTTAGAATCTTTCTAGAAAAAAGTGCCACACACTGTCAGTTTGACATATACATTGCTTGAAACAATTGTATAATTTGATAACAGCATCTAGTATTTGAAATAGAAGCATATATAGTTATATTATAGATGTTTTCATTCTTATGAAGAGAAAACAGAAAATTTTTTGTTCCTAACAAATTCCTATAAATTGCCTCCTTTCAAACTCTAACATTTGATCTTATTTGCATCTGATTCTTAGTTCAAGTAATATTGTAATTAATTTAAAATTAGAAGTAATACCACAACACCATACATTCCATAAAACTTATCAAATGGATAAATTAGTGCTTTAATGCCAAACCAGTTAACCAGTTATCCGGACTACATGTGAATGCAATCATTCCAGATAAATGGTTCTGTACTGTATATATATATATATACCACAAACAAGTGCAAACTTTTTTTTTTCAAGTCAACTGATAATTATTTTTATTTATTATTATTATAATTATCAAGTTTATTGATACTAGAAAGCTAAATTATCTTCTGCAGATTGTAAAACTACATCCATTTCAATGTCTAAATATTAAAGAGTATTCATCTGTACAGAGGCTGTGCAATGGGGGGGGGGGAGTCTCCCCTCCCAATATGTCTGAACTTGAAAATTCAGCTTCAAATTGGGAAATCATGGATTTTTGAAAGACCTTTTCTTGTTTAAAATAGTAAAAATATCTAAATTTTTTGTTTTGCTGACAACATATGATCACTACATATCACACATTGTGTATATCATTTCACTTGGAAAATATAGCAATTTGTTTCAAGTTAGGAAATTTTAGAATTATAAATTGGGTAAATTTTTGAATCCTTCTCCCCCTTCCCCGCACCCCTGAAAAATTATCTGTAGCTGTGTTCCTGCACCTGTATGAATAACATTGATATGAGAAATTCAGTCCTATTTTAAAAAGCTGCGTGAAAAAGTGCTTACATTCATAGACCATGTTAGGATCTCCCTTCTTAAAAGAATTTTGTCCTGAATTATTGCCTCATCCAGAAAAATTTGTAGCTTTTCAAAGTAAAGCTTGATTTCATTTACAGTTAAAATGGGTTTAATATGTGTCAAAAAGCTCAAGTTATTTAACAAGGAATAGAATTCATTATCATTATTACTATATATGCAAAACATTTTGCGTGCCCAACACATCCTAGGAATAATTAAATTTAGTTTAGGCCCGGCTCAGCTATGTAGGAAAAAAAATGTAAGCCTGTTCCTGGCATGGCACAAGGCTGGTGAAAAGATTAAGTCTGTGTTCTGACACAATCTGTTTGATATCAACCTCTACACTGGGCATATTATATTTCCATATTGATCTTGTATTGATGACATTAATACTTATTGTTTTTTTTATACATTCCACATTTATACTTACTCACATGAAAGTCATTACCATTTGAAAAAATTCAATTTTAATGTCTCGGTTTTAAATTTTTATATTGGGCCTTTTCATCCACTTCATTCTTTAGCACTTTCCAACAAAATTGAAAAGTGCTTATGCATTTGGTTTGTCTGTCCGCCTGTCCACGCTCTAACTCCCATTGATATATTTAAATTTCATGCAATTGATAAAGCATAGATTTAGGTCGACCAAAGCTTGCTTGGTATTGCATATGAAGTATATACGATTAATGGTTCATTTGTAACAATTGGGTGTTCGTGCTGGGAGTTAAAGGCAGACATACTCAGGAATTAAGATAAAAAAACACAGTTTATTAAAAACTATAAGGGCTCAAGGAAAGTGGAGCAAGTCGAATTTTCACAACTGAGAATACTACTAAAAGACTAAATGTATACTCACAGCTCTGGAAACTAGCTCAATCGGGACAACTCTGATTACTTCTCACTATCTTCGGCTTAAACTGCTAGATAAAATTTAATTAGGGGCCGTCCATTAATCATGTGATGTTTTTTTTGGCATTTTTAACCCCCCCTCCCCCTTAGTGATACATGGTGAGGTTCAAGACTACCCCCCCCCCAAACCCTACATCATGTGTATTTTTTAGTACCTACAAAGAATCTTAATTTTTTTTAAATATTTATTATAAAATACAGGTTCAAGTATCATCAAATTTTATTATAGAAAATTAAAAAAAACTACAATAATAACCTTAAGCGGTAAACAGAAAGGTTGCAAGTTGTTTTGGACTGACATAAAAATAATGAAAGAAATGCGAAAAACTTTTTTGTAGTATAAACATAATTTAATTTACAATGTCCTCAGACCACGGATTAGCAAGACTTTCTTCAACACCAATAACTGGAAAAGCATCTTGCAAGTTAGTTGTAGGCACAGTGCTTTGTTGAAGATTAACATCGATTTCATCAAGCCACTCGGTGTCATCATTTTCGTGCACTACGCGGAGAATCTCTCTCGCGGGAATTTCACTTTGTTCATTGCCTGACAACGGTGAATCAAGGTCACACTACAAGCCGCTTTCAACTTTGTACGCATTTGACGAAAAAATAAATACACGAAACGCTGCTTTTCGGTTCAGTATCGCGCGTTTGCCGAAAAAATAAATACTCGTGATATATTACTACACCCCCCCCTCCCCCCTTGTGATATTTCGTGATTTTTTATGGACCCCTCCCCCCCCTCTCGAGCCTCGCATGATTAATGGACGGCCCCTTAGACAGCCCGTGGCTGTAGATATCCTTTATTCACTTTGAGATAATCAAATGCAATTGCTATTAAATTTCTTATCACCGGCCCACTTCTCTAGTCGAATACCAAAACTCCTTCACAACTCACTGGAGGCTCGATGCTACTTTCGATCTGCTAGATACCAGCGGGAAACACACCGCTAGAAACCCACTTCGCTGACTAATATCGCTCGAGACATGCTCCCTGCTGGCTACTGCCAGAGACACACTGCTAGCTGGCTAATGCTCTGCTGGCTATCGCCAGAGACACACTCCTCACACACTCAAACTCCAAGCTTTTATATGCTGCAAACTGAGATACTTCACATTTACATATTACTACTAACCGCGAGCCTAACTGCAGAATCCGAAAGAGACACACACACTCTAGAAAGTTAAAGTAAAAGAGAGGATAGATGTCGTTTTTACGCTTACACGTGTTAAATTATTGACGTCACGAGCTCAGAAATACTAAAATGCCTTTATGACAAAGGTCACTCCCTCACACATTTACAGGGACACTCAAAAGAATTCAGTTACATTATAGTATATGGGGAAAAATCGTTTGAAGCGTATCTTAATGACAGGCTATTACAAATGAGCTGAAACTGATATAAATCGTTGAATTTTACTATGATCAGGTTAAAACAGAACATAGCACTTTTATTAATTTATATGGACACACAAAAGAGATCAGTTTTGCATAATAATTACTAGAGAGTAGGTTTTAAAATTCGGTATGTGCTTTTAAGTTTAATTTTTTCGGATATTACTCTTTTTATTAATAAATTCTATATTTCATATACAGTGCCACACAAAAGTAATCGTTTACCATTCTCCTTATTAGAAGAAATTACTGAAGGGGAAGTTTTAACTAAAATATATGTATCTCTTAAATGAACTAAATTTTAGAATGCATGTTGTTACTAGATACAAATCTCTATATCATATACCAAACTGCTACAAAATTGGATAATTTTCTATATACAATAGACAATTCCAATAGACATCATAACTTGGGGGCAAAGTACCTTGCTAGCAGGGTTCTCACTGTCGCTTGCCATTGCACCAAATTGCAACTAAATTCTTCATTTAGCGGTAAAGAAGTGATTAGATTCACCAAATTGCTATTGCTCAGTTTTTACTTTTTCTTTTTCATTTTTCATACATATGCATATATACATATTTTTGATATATACATACTTTTTATATATTTGTAACGGATAGTTGAAATTAGATAAATAACAATCATTGTCGCAGTTATAAAAACTTAGGTTATTTTAAAACATATTGAAAAAGGGAGACACATTAAAAGATTATTATTATTATTATTATTTTTTGGCTACATGGCAAATCTAATTTGCTAATATTTTTCTCATTTGGTGAAAGTTTTTTATTTTTAATTAGCCAAATTGCTAACGTTGGTCAAATGTAAGCGAGAACACTGCTTACTAGTAAATGGAAGGTTCATATTTCGATTCCCGATGCTGAAACTTGAAATTTCCATGCTAAGATGGATTTAATAAGAATATATTTCATATTTTTGGCCAATTTAAAGGTCTATATTATTTGTTTCGTTTTCCTGACATTCATAATATTTTTTAAAATTCAATTTTTTCTATTTAAAAAAATTGCGATTTATTAATGATTCAGCATTTTAAATTTCATTTTACACAATTTTCTTCCCTTTTGAAATGAAAAATTTTATTTTTATCTTCGCTATTTTTTTTCAGATTTTCAAAAAATTTAGAATTTTGGATTTTATTAAAATGATTTGAACACTCTTAGTTTGATTAAAATGAATAGCTTTGTTTTATAATTATTTTTAAAGTAAACTTATTGGTACTACCATCTGTGTAAGTTTGGTAGGTCCCATGAGTGTTCAGAATAGAGAGTCCACTGTACACATAATATATAAACTATTTTATATAATTATTATATTATTTGTTAATACATTTATTTTTTTTATGTACTATAAGTTAATAAAATATCATCATTTTTTAAATAAATATTTGTTCATGAGTATGATTTTTCATATTTAATTTTATTTATTTTTCCATTTATTTTTATTGATTTACTATAAATCAATAAAATATTATCATTTTTTAAATAATCATTTGATAGTGAGCATAATTTTCAAAATATTTAATTTTAATTATTTATACATTTATTTTCATTGATTTACTACAAGTTAATAATATATTATCATGTTTTAAATCAATTCTTGTCAATGAAACTAATTTTTAATTCTCAACTTTATTTCTTTATACAATTATTTTTATTAATTTACTATCAGTTAATAAAATATTATCATTTTTAAAACCAATTCTTATTTATGAAACTAATTTTTAATATTTAATTTTAATTATTTTCATTAATTTATCATCAGTTAATAAAATATATAATCATGTTTTAAATCAATTCTTCTTAATGAAACTAAGTTTAATATTTAATATCACTAAAAGGTTAATAATTAGAACGCAATATCTATTTTAATGCAATAATAATATCAATAATAACATTTTGTTTTTTGGCATTCCCATTACTTACTCTATTATTATCTGAAGATACGAATCCTACTATTAAGAACATAAAAATACACTCTTCGCTATCACTTCCATTTTTAGCACTTATTTATCCACAAGTTTAATATTAAATTACTTGTCACTTTTTCTTTGTATTTCCTTTCACCTTTTTTCTAGTCACTTTTTTTGTGTCACATATTTTTCCGCTCTTGTTTTTTCCAGTCACTTTTTTCTGTTTACCCCCCCCCCCCCGAAAAAAAACATGATAAGTATTTCTATTTACAAAAAAACTCTTTGCATCATAAAACATAATTTGAATCCTTTCCTCTACACTTCTACCATCTACTTTCCTAAAAATTAAAAAAAATAGAAGCAATTGCATAATTTATTTCAAAATGCAGCATTAATTACATTAAGATCAAACAGTTGAAATGTGATTTGAAACGACGCGAAGGTGGGAGCTCGACGCTTCAAGCAGGGAATCAAGTTTTTTTCCTTTCAGAGATACTTTTATGTATAGTACAGTTCTACTGGTGATAAACACACTATATACAGTAGACGCCCTCAAATCTGCACAGCTTCGGACCAGAGGTTGTGTGGATTTTAGAATTTTGCGGATTTCTCATCATTGCTTTGTTTACATTTTTTAAAAAGTAATTTGAGTGCAATTAATAATGCATTCAGAACTATAATGAATGCTTACAATATAATAAAATGCTAAAATAAGTAATAAACTAAAATAATAAATTTTAGATAATTTTTAAAATGATTAAAGTACTAATAGCAAAGGTCAAGTTAATAATCAATAGTGTATGATTAAATATTCATTATAAAGATTAAATGTATTTTTCTAAAATTATTCAACAAAACTTTCCTCATAAAGTACATTACTAATTTACATCAAAATCATAAAATAAGGATTTTTTTTCAAGTTTAACCAGGCTTAATTACCGAAAAATCATGATTAATGCATAAGTATATTTGGTAAGAAGATTGTGATTACCAACATCTTGAATTTTTACCCCCCCCCCCCCAAAAAAAAAAAAAAAAAAATCCTAATTCGTGAAAAAAAAGATGAATAGAGTATAATTAAGAAAATTACAAATAAAAAAATATATGGAATTGATACAAATCTTTAAAAAAAATCAAATTTTGTAGCAATATCTGAACTGAAGGTTTCATTGTTTACATCCATAAAATATGTGCGGATTTTAGAGAGTTGTGGATTTGAGGGAGTCCACTGTACTTCTAAGCACTGTAATGGTACCAAATACATCAGTTTCAACTGATGTCACACCCTAGCAACCAACTTTCCAACAGAGTTAATGTCTTGTGTTTACCTTCAAAAGTCCCAGGTTTCTTCACTTTTAATGTCTGAGTGCTGAAAGTTTGGTGATTTTGATTGTTTGATGCAAAATAGGCAGCATGTGCTCTTGTAGTTAACACTGGTCTATTATATTCTTACAGAAAAGCTTATAATAATGATTCCACAAATAAATATGTTTAATTGGTTTACATTCAAAATTCACTTACAAAAGTTTTCACTGCAACTAGAAAAAGGAATAAAGACTTTCTTTGAACATAAACATGATGGATAAAATAAAATATGTGTGAAAAATTTTAAGCAAGTCCTGTATTTTGGATTAGGTATAATGGTGTTTTTTATTTATCCTACAAAAACAATTCCTTATTTGACAACATACATACACAAGTGAAAGGAAGTATACATATATAGATAATAATTTAAATGTTTACAAGAAATCCATAGTTGCATATTTCATAAGATTAATATTTTTAGTACATACATGCAGGTGGATATTTAAATAAAATTTTTAGTAAAAACATTTCTTAAATACTCAATAAGAGAAAGATTTATTTTAATTCATTGATAGACATTTAACAGAAAACTTTCTGTTACACCTCAAAAGACAAAGATTTCTCTTCCTTATGAATTCGCATGTGAGAATTTAAATAGGATTTTACAGAAAATCTTTTATTACACATTTTACAAGAGAAAGGTTTTTCATTATTATGAATTTGCAGGTGGGCATTTAAATTAGATTTATCAGAAAATCCTTTGTTACATATCTCACAAGAGAAAGGTTTCTCTTTAGTATGAGCTCGCAGGTGGGCATTTAAAGTAGATTTTGCAAAAAATCTCCTGTTACATATCTCGCAAGGGAAAGGTTTTTCTTTACTATGAATTCATAAATGGGCATTTAAATTAGATTTCACAGAAAATCTTCTGTTACAACCTCGCAAAGGAATGGTTGTTCTTTGGTATGAACTTGCATGTGTCTATTTAACTTAGATTTATGAGAAAAACGGCTGAGACAAACTTCACATGAGAAAGGTGCTGCTTTAGTATGAATTATGAATTTGCAGATGACAGAGGAACCATGATTTTAGAGAAAATCTTCTGTTACACACATCACAAGAGAAAAATTTCTTTTCAGGATGACTTTTCATGTGGAAATTAAAATCAAATTTGTCGATCAAATTCTTTGTTGCATACCTCACAAAGGAAGAAATTATTTTTAGAGTGAATATGTAGATGGTTATTCAGAGTAGATTTTTGGGCAAAACTTTTCTTGCACACTTCACAAGCAAAAGGTTTCTCTTTATTATGAATTCGCATATGAGTATTTAAACTAGATTTTACAGAAAATCTTTTATTACACACTTCACAAGAGAAATGTTTTTCTTTAGTATGAACAGACAGGTGACCAATTAAATTGCATTTGAGAGAAAATCCTTTGTTACACTCTTCACAACAAAAAAGTTTTTCTTTTGTATGAACTCGCAGGTGGGTAATTAAATTACATCTAACAGAAAAACCTTTTTTTACACACCTCACAAGAGAAAGCTTTCTGTTTAGAAAAAATGCAACCATTTTTATTTAAGTGAGACATATCAGAAAATATTTTGTTGCACAGGGGACAAGTAACAGGTTTTTCTTCAACATGAACAAACTGTTCCTATCTAAATTGGACATTTCAGAAAAATCACTTTTTATGCATTTCACATGTAAATGGCCTATCCTGTGTTAGAAATTCAAAAACCTATTTAATCTAGATCAATCAGTCTTCTATTGTGCATGACACAGATGAAACATTTTCTCTCAATATTAGTGTAATGTTACATTTTAAAATCAGATTTCTTAGTAAATGTTTTGGCAACAAAAATTCCTAATGAAGTTCTTAAAAAAACAAAGTTTTATTAAAATTAAAAAAACTATCGTTTTTTTTAACATAATACATGCAAAATCAATTTGAAAGTATTTGGTATCTTCATACTATTAAATAAAAATATTATCTTAATGAGAGGTACAGAAGATTATCTATGCATAAATGTACAAATAAATAATAATGAATCTGGTAGTTATTATTATTTTTTTATTTTACAATTTATCCATGTATATTTAAATTATTTTTTTTCCAATGAAATGTATCCACCTTTAATGAATGGGACAGATTCTGCAAGCAGAAATTCTATAAAGATTACTGGTGATGTAAAACAAAATTTGAATTAAAAAATATATTTTGTCTATTTTAATTTTCTTAATTTTTTACTGATACATTGAAAAGTGATCATTTATGAATGGATGAAAATGCTAAAAACACTGTATTGTGCAAAATATGTTAAGTTTTCCCTATAATAAATAATGTCAGATAAAAATTGTTTTCTACTAATCATAACCTAATTCAATTTAGCAATTTGCAGGCAAAGGTAAAATTTGGTTATGGCACAGTGATTCAGAAATTAATATAAAGTCCTTATTCAATCAGTTTTTTTATGGCAGAATACACTGAGTGGAATGAAGCTACTTTGGACAAAATCTATTTTCATACATGTATTACCAGTATATTCAAAATAAACTTCAACAGTTGCACCTGCAATAAATAATAATAAACATATGTACTAAATTAAAAACAATCACCAAATAAATACACAACTAATACTTTGTACATTTTATTTCTATTCTTAACATTCAATTTAAATGTATTATATGAAAATATTTCTTCAAAGTTGTTAGATAGAAGAGTAAAGACAGACTACATTTAAATCTTAATTGTTTACATTTTTTTTTTCATTTTTTATATACAGATATCAGGAATGTGTACTCATCATAAGAATATTGATGAATAAGTCTATTTACTGAATTTTACAATGAAAAGCTATTTTAACTATACTGTTATATGAAGACCATCTGGAATACAATACCAATTCAAATATTTAAAAAAATAAAATATTTTTTAAATTAATATTTTTTTCATTTTTTTAAAGATTTCATTTTTTTAAAGATTTCATTGTTTTAAATTTTAAATAAAATGTTACATAAAATGATCTGCATATTAAACAGTGGCAAAGCTTCTGGATCAATATATTCGACGAAGACTAAAGAAAAATAATAATAAAAGAAAACGTTTTAGTTTTATGCAAGCATATTTTAAATGCTTTTCCCCCTTAGTTTTTGGCTGTTATAATAGTAGCATTTAGTGCCACCATTCTGTCACTTTTCAAATGAAGTGGTTAAACTGGATTTCTGAATTTGGATTTTCCTTGTTCACACATACTCTCAGTCGATCACAGCTATTCAGGCTATGGAAGTATTTCACAGTTTCCGAGAAATATAACTAAATGTCATCAAAAATTCAATCGAATCCATTCATTGGGCTCAGTGCTGAATTCAGAGATTTTTCTCCGGGAGGGACTTCTGTGACTCCGTAGGAGACATTTTAGAGTTCCGGGGAGAAATTGCACTTTTTGACCTTTGAAAACGCAAAATCTCAAATTTTCCTGGTGGGGAGGGGGGGAGGTTCCATCCGTACCACCCCTTGAATTCAACACTGATTGGGATTTCAGAGGAAAATAAAAGCATGTATTTAATTTTTATGCATATTCTCCTTTTTAAATTATTCTAAAGGAGATTCATTTTGTTAGGTAGTACAAAGTACAGTATTTTATTCTTAAATAATGTCATTAAATTCAAATGAATCAATAATTTAAGGATTTTTGCTACATAGCATAAAATGAGTGACTGAACAATTTACTAATTTTTGCTTTATTTTAAAAATATATTTCACAAAATTATCACACTTAATATGCTCTGGACAGATTAACGGGATAATTTTATGAGTTAAAACCATTTGCTATTCCTGTTTTTTACTATTTTCAGGTCTGAATTATTTTTCAATTTTTAGAAAAATCATTTTTATATTAATAATACTAAAAATAGCCGTCAGAAAAGATAAAGAGTTTATTGAAATTTAATTATTGTTATTTTTCACACTAATGACTTTGAGAAGATTCATAATTATAAAAGATCCACCGAACTGAAGATCATATGAACAATTTTTATTATTATTATTAATTGAAAAATAAATGCTAAAACAATCTTTAAAAAAATTGTTATTGAGATATGCACAAAAACATGGAGGTTGGATTACACTTGTTTCAGTAAGAAAAGAAGTTGCAGATTGCAATTCATGAAGAGAAAATAAAATAATTGTTTTAATATTTCTTTTAATTATTTACAAAACACTTTTCAACAAATAGAAAATATGGAAGGATTTTGATGCTAATGAGCAAAGTGCTGGAGGGTAGTGAACTAGAAATGACCCTGCGGAAATCTCATGCCCCGCCACTGATATTAAAATACAAATTAGAACCTCTGGAAATACAGATTAAAATTATATTGGTTGAGATTTAACTCCCTATTTAATGGTTTCTCTAGAATATTGCAAATCCTACAAATATGACAGAAGATAAACAGAAGAAATTAAGAGATGGTAGAGTGTGAAAGCTTGAAACGACGGTAATTTTAGAAGAATTTGAAAGTTACACTTTTAATTATTAAAACTGTTTTCGATAAACTTTTTTGCATACAAAATAATACAACTTAAATTGCTTGATTTTATAGTAAACTAAAAAAATTGCCAGACTTTTGAACCACACTGTATTAGTATGTGAATCTTTCCACTGTACAAATATACTTCTTGAAATAAAATACATATATCACAGAAATCTTGAATGGATTTAAACGCTTTAAAAAATTGATTTTTATTTATTTTTTTATTTATTTTACTGGTAGTTTATATGTAAAATTATGCCATGAAATTTTTAATAACTAACACATTGCTCTTTGATTTACCCTACAAATCTTAGAAACAAACCTGTATCATTAGATATTCTTGTCAAATATTGTGCTATGTCACCTGAGGAAAATAAATTGAAAGACTATTTTTTTTTTTTTTTTTTTTTTTTTGTATTTTCTGAAATTTTTAAAAAAGTACTTAACCAACTTAAATGAAAATCAGATTAGATGAAATTTAAATGGGACTCATTCAAGAGTATCCCCTTTATATTGAAGAAACGATTGCAAGACTTACCCTATATTATGTATGATGGGTAAGTAAAAAGCTTGATTAATACATAAATACATTTGGCAAAAATATTGTGATTATCAGTGATATCAGCAATATTTTAAATTTTTTCAGAAATAAATTTACTCTTCCTTCATGAAAAAGCATTAATTCAGTAAAAAGTTTCAGATTAAAATATGTATAGAATTGATATAAAAATAAAAAAATAAAATTTTGTCCCTATTTCCTACTACAATAGACTGTCTTAAATCTGTCACCCTAAAATCCACACATAATTTAGAGATGTAAACAATGAAACTTTCATTTCAGAAATAGGGATAAAATTTAACTCTTTTATTTTATTTTTATATCAGTTCTATACACATTTTAATCAGTAGTTTTTGTTAATATTGCTGAATCCATGCTTTTTCATGAAGGAAGAATAAATTCATTTCTGAAAAAATTCAAAATATTGCTGATATCACTGGTAATCACTATATTTTTGCCTAATGTATTTATGTATTAATCGAGCTTTTTACTTACCTATCATATGTAGTACATGGTAAGTCTTGCAATCGTTTTGAAAATCAAAAATTTTTTTTTACAGATTTAAACGTTTTAGACACTGGAGATTTCAGAAAACATATTTATAGTAAAGAAAATTTGCCATCTGTCTGTTTGTCTGTAAACACTATCTTCTGAACAAATTGAGATAGAGACTTGAAATTTTATATGTGCGTAGTACTACTTCTGACAATAAAGTTCGGTGAATGAATTCAGAATGACCGATCTAGCAACACTGGGGAAATAAAACGCTGCACCTGCATAGAATCAAGTGTTGACCATCTTCCCCCACTGTTGTTCAGTTGAGCATCGTTTGTGTTCTGTGTAAGACGTGCTTTACTAAGTGCTTGTTCAGTGTGTTGGTTCTTAACTGAGAACAGGAAAAAGAACGAACAAAATATCAGTTTAAAGTTTGGTTTTAAGCCTTGCAAGACACCGAAAAAAATTAATGAGGGATGGTGCAAATTGAACACCCACCATACTCACCAGATCTTAATCCTCCAGACTTTTTCATATTTTAACGACTCAAACTCTGCTTGAAAGAGATTTGACCATATTGCTGACACCCAACGAAACGTGAAGAAGCTCTTAAACTTCATTCCAAAAGAAGACTTCTTGCAAATTTCCCAGGACATGTATAGCAGATCACAGAGGTGCATAGATATGGGAGATGACTAATTCGAAGGATGGTATGGTAACTTTTGTTAATATTTCATCAACATTAATGTCACAGGACTATTCACCGAACTTTATTGTCAGAGGTAGTATGTAAGAATGGTATGAAGCCTATTTAATATCAGTAACCTCGATTATCCAGAACTATTTTTTCTAGTAGTTTTTTATAAGTATTTTAAGGAATGGATGCAAAAGACAGTAAAATAACACAAATTTTGCATAAAGAATGAATTCGATCGGATTATTAATTGCTGAGATATTTATAATCCTGTTTTCCACATTCTTTGACTTTTCATGATTGATATTTCATTCAAATTTCAATTCAAAGATATATTTTAATTGGAAAGGAGATGGTTAATCCGACACAGTAAACTGTTAGTTAATATGATTATTATTTTTGGAGTTATAAGGATGTTTCTTTTATGCAGTTCGGTACTACTTGAGTAGTTTGGCATTTTATATCATTTGTTGAAATTGGTTCATCAGCAATTCATTAGTCGAGCATTACTATGTATATTAAAAATATTTAAATATACGTTTAAATTTTGTTTTGGAATTGCAATGCATTTTATGAATAGTTTACACATGTTATATTGTCATATATTATAGTATGCATATCCATAAAGGTTTAGAATTACGGTGGCCACCAACAACTACTTTGATTAAGTCTGTACTAGTTCTTGAGGTATGGCTATTGTGAAAATTGTAAATAATGCAGCATAGCAGTGCCACATATTGAGCGATATACACCAAAAACTAATAAGATCTAGTTTATATCAAAGTCTCACATAATCTAAAGTTTTGTGAAACTGTGAATTACTCATGAAATAGAGCTATTGCAATAATTAGGAATAATGCACTCATGGCATTGCCACCTGCTGATCGATTTGCACCAAAACATAATCAGCACCTGTTATATCAAGTAACTAACTAAATATGAAGTTTTATGAAATTCCATGCATTAATTCTTGAGATATGGCTATTGTCAAAATTGTAAATAATGCAACATAGCAGCCCCACTTGGTAATCAGTAAACACCAAAAACTAACCATATCTAGATTATATCAATGTCTAACAGAATCTAAAGTTTTGCAAAATTCAGTGCATTAGATCCTGAGATAGAGTGCAAACAAAATTTTTGTCACATACTGACATACAGACATTTAGTAAAAACATTTTATGGATGTTATTGGGAATTGCAATGCTTTTACCAAATATATTTATGCATTAATCAAGATTTTTAGTTAATAAGACTGTGTAAACCTTAGATTTTCAGATACTACTTGGTTATCCCGTCAACCAAAAAATTATTGCCAAACTATAAGATTAACCACTTAACCGGCAAAGGGTATGAGGAAATAGTGCTTTTACCCCGACTTATCTCGAGGCAGACGGTTAAGTGGTTAAAAGTCAATAATGGATGATCCTGAGTGTCACATTCAATGGCATTAAATATGATACATGTGTTTGAAACGTCATTAAGTGATTTTAATTTTAATTTTTATTAATATTCTACTACTTTTTTTTTTTGTTGTTATTTAAAATAAAAACATTTTCAACATGTATATTTTGGCTATTAATTTGGTGATTTGTATAATTTGGCGAAACTGGTTGACAGGATAATCAAGTAGTATCAATTTTTATGTGAATTAGTAGTAAACCTTTATGAGTTTAATCTAAAAATTTCAGGAAATATGTAACTCATCTTTATAATCGTATATTTAACTAAACATTATTGATTATTTACTTGAATTTTCCATTTAATATTTTAATCATTGTAAAAAAAGATAAAACTGTATTATTTTAGTTTATTACTTTACTTAATTATTTTTATATTTTACTATATTGTAAGCATTCATTACAATCTCAAATGCATTATTAATTACACTGAAATTACTGTTTATAAAATGTAAACACAGCAATGATCAGAAATTCACACAACCTCTGGTTCCAAATTGTGGAGATAATTATATTTGTAATGGTTTGTTTAAAATTTTTTTGAAAAAATGAATTTTTCCTTTACTTTTTATAATTAAGAGCATCAGGAAATTTACAAAAATACTTTTGCTTCACAATATTTGATAATGAATGAAGAAGATCAGCAAAAATTAAGAGGTGTAATCAATCTATTTAGTTACAATATCATGAATTCTATCTTAGATTGCTGCCCTGATGAACAAAAGCTTCCTTGTCCTGTAAAAAAATCTGGTGTAACTTTGTAATAGGGTATTATGATATTCCTATTTTATCTCATGATAATTGGCTAAAAAAAATCCTCCATAGATAACAGGCCAGATGAGACTGTTATATCTGTTGCGCCAAGTCATAATGCTGATACTAATGTTATTGTACCATGTACCAGTGCATGGATGCCGAAAGAGATTGACGGAAGTTCATTCCAGTATAGAAAATGATTTAGCTGGATGAGATCTAAAAAGAGGTGGAAGAAAATTATAAGCAGTCAAATCAAAGAACGATGCCTAGAATAGCAGTGATAAAAATGAGAGTCTAACTATAGAAACAGCTGAAAAATAAATATTTTTAAAAAAGTACAAAGGAAGATCAACACACACACACAAAAAAAAAAATATATATATATATATATTATTGAGCATGTGAATAATTAAACTAGTACTGGTAGATCTACAATATCAAAAAATATAACTAATGTTTCTGGCAGATCTCAATCACATCCAGGTCGCCAATAAGGAAAGGGCAGCTGACGTCACTGTGGGCTCTTAGTGTGGGCAAGCTGTTTTCGCCCGTGCTTCATTATAGCATCGACTCTACATATGAATTCAGGCATTCTGATTGGTCTACAAATTTTATGATGGTTGTTTGCTTGCTATGATTGGGCTACGTCATCAAGATGATTCCTACAATGATCACTATGACAAAAATATAACGGTAGATTGGTTGACAGAAGTGTTTGTTTATAAACATGCCCTTTCCTTATTATAATAGGGCATTACAATATTTCTATTTTAGCTAATATAAAAAATAATTAAGGTCATTTTATGGAACTACATTATTATTTGTATAGTAAAAATAAGAAAAATATTTTCAGCATATCAACGGCAACAAAAACCTTTTTATTTATTTATTTTCGATTCCAAAGAGGTCTTTTTGTTGTTGTAGTTGTCATAACATAAAAAAAAAATTTGACAAGTCCATAAAGGCTACAGCTCTATCCCCTGATCCTTCCAATAAATACCATATTTAAAACATAGATACTTTTAACATAATACTTGACTTGGAAAGCAAGTAATTGATTTTTATAAATTTAATAAATAATTTAAAAAAATTAATAATTTCTGATAATTTAAAAAATAAACCTATTTAATTTTAATGAAATTACACTGCAAAAGTGAAAATTTTCTCACTACAAAGTAATAAACTTACAAGTATACAACATAGATTTGGAATGGTTAATTACAGTATGGTTATCACCCAAGGTCAAATGTGGCCAACAAGCTGAAGAGGAAAACATACCTTACGTGAAGAACTAAATATTAAATTATTACACAAAGAAAATTAAAGGAAAAAAAGGGACCAGCAATATCATTATTACAAGATAAATTCTAAGCATTAGAATTTTATAAATTATTTATTTGAAATATTGAAAGCCAATTGAAGATAATTTTAAAACGTAGAAAAAAAACCCAGCTTTTTTTCCCCCAAATGCCGGCTAAATAACCAATTTCCTCTATAATAAATAATAATAATAATAATAAATGATCAAAATTGTCTACGTAAATCTAAAAAATAAACAAACATTGATGGAATATTTTTAAATCCTCTGATTATATAAAAAAAAAAACCAAAACTGTAAGGATATTATGAAATTATCTATGTATAAAAAAAGTATTAAAACAGGATATTTATATCTAGACATTTTAAAAAACTTACAACACTCAACAAAAACAATAGAAAATGGCGGAATGTATTTGCACCACAATAGTCTTCGATTACTTAGAAATCGATATTCGATTATTTTCTATTCATGATTATTAATAGAATTGGGGTGATAATAAGATATCAGAACAATATGAGCAATATTTGTTGAGTTATTAAGTGGCGGCTTTTCGCGTTTTCTTTGATGTCGAGCTAGCTTATATAGAGTTCCGATATTTTACGATTTTGGGCTTAGGCTGGCGTCACTCGGAATACTGGCGTCTTCCATGATCATATTATATATCATTTTAATGGTTATCGCGATTTTTTGTAAAATTGTATAATTTAATTTTTTATTTTTCCTATTTAAATAGGACTTTGGCAATCTAAATTTTCGCATTCAATTCCCTTGTAAATATTATTTATGTAATTAGTTTTAAGTTTTAGTTACAATAAATTACGAAAATATTGTAATAGCCTGTAGTGGGTATTTAAGCCTAACTTAAAAAAATGAGATTTCTGCCAAAATATTTGAAAGGAAACTTTGTTAAATGAATCTGAAAATAACGAAAAATTCCGATTACGAAACTACACTCTTTAGAGTGCGTAAACATATTATTGAATTTAACAATTATATTGATATTAATTCTGTTTAACGAATTTCAGTGATTTCATTCTACCCAAAGGTCTGATTTTAAATTTTATGATTTATTGTTTGTTTATTTATTCATTGCTACTATGCAATGTTTGTATTCTTTGTCTTTCCTGAAAATTATTTTATTGGAACAATAGAACAATCTAGTTAATTTGATATAAATATTAAACAGTTGATATTTCTGGATAAAATTGGTAGTGCAATTTTAATTTATATTATTACTCTGATCAGTGGTGGCACCTCTATTACAGCACACAAGTACATGAAACTAAAAAAAAAAATAAATAAAGCAGTATTCCAGATATACCAGAATAAGTATCCATATTTTTGCCTAATTCCAGCATCAGTTTAATTCCCCCACCCCCTCTGCAAGTCCTTATCTTTTTCAAATTCATACATACAGTGATGGTAACCTTATCTGCGAGATTTACCCTCAAAATTTTGTGCATCAGTCTGATTTTCCTCTTCTCCTCCGGAGCCTCCATAATTAACTTTCCAACCTTCCTTCTATTGGGAAAAATTCTAACTACATTACTCCCTATATTCTCCTGCCCCTCATTTTTTAAACATATTTAAATTTTTTAAATATTGTAATTTTTTTCAAGGGAAATATATAGTAAAAGCAAACAACTGTGGACTTTTTAAAAAGGTTTCTAATTTTATTAAAAAATAAAGTATGTACTTGGAGATCAGGAAGAACTTATATATGTCCAAAATTTGAAGCAAATCAGATAATTATGCATAAAAACACATTTATCTAATTTAAGGAAGGAGCTAAATTGTAAGTTTCCCATTTGTATTTAACCACAGAATCCTTAAAATTAATGAAGAGCTTCATGAAAATGAATTTATATCCAAAATTTGAAGCAATGCAACTAATTCTGCTCAAAAAACCAATTTGCCTAAATTAGAGAAGGGGAGCTCCCCATTCTTCCCTTTATACATAACCAATGAGCCTCCAAAACTAATTATGAAAGCATCTTACCAGAATGAACAGGCATTAAAAATTTAATGCAAATCAGTAAATTCTGCATGAAGAAACCATTTACCATAAATTATAAGGGGTTATCCCCATTCCCCCTCCCTTCATACTTAAGCAATGAACACCCTCACCTAATCATGCTGACGCCTCATCAGAATGATCCTATATCTATAATTCAAATGAAATCAGATAATTATGCACAAAGAACCCATTTATTTAAATTAAGACAGGGGGCAGATAAGCCTCCCATTCTTCCCTCTCCCCTCCTCTTATTCTTTTTAATGAACTTCTAAAACTAATCAGGGGCGCACCTTGTTAGATAAAACCTATATTCAAAATTTGAAGCAAATCAAGTATTTCTGTCATGAAATATTGCATTATGTACATATGTTTATACATGTCTACATACATGCAGAACCAGCAAACTCATTAGCTCTCAGGTAGCTTTGATATTCCGATGAGATATAAAAATATGAAATTACATTGGCTTAAGACTAGTCGTTGGGGGACCACCGTAATACTTACCCATCATGGATATGCATAATATAAAATATGAAAATAAAACACACGTAAACTATTTATAAAATGCATCGCAATTCCAAAATAAAATTTAAATGCATATTTAAATAGTTTTAATATACATAGTAATGCTATATCATTGAATTGCTGATGAGCCGATTTCAACAAATTATATAAAACGCCAAAGTACTCAAGTATTACTGATTTGCGTAAAAGATACATCCTTATAACTCCAAAAATAATAATCCTATTAACTAACAATTTACTGCGTCGGATTAAGCGTCTCATTTCCAATTAAAATATATCTTTGAATTGAAATTTGAATGAAAAACAGGGTCATGAAAAATCGAAGAATGTGGAAAACAGGGCTACACATATCTCGGCAACTAATAATCTGATCGACTTCGTTCTTTATGCAAAATTTGGGTTATTTTATTGCCTTTTACATCCACTCTTTAAAATAAAACATTTCGAAAATTTTTGTATACCTTTCATCAGGGCGAATTTTTCAAGAGCCTGAAAAAAATAGTTCTGGATAATTGACGTTACTGATAGATTACTAAATAGGCTTCGTCCCATTCTTACATACTAAGCACATATTAAGTTTCAAGTCTCTATCTCAATTTGTTCGGGAGATAGGGCGGTTACAGACAGACACGCAGACGGACGGATGGCAAATTTTTTTTTTTTCTAAAAATATGTTTTTTGGAATCTCCATTATCTGAAATGTGTAAATCTGTCAAAAAAAAAAAATATTTCGATTTTCAAAACGATTGCAAGACTTACCTTATACTACGTATGATGTGTAAGTAATAAACTAGATCAGCCTAGGAGAAATGAGAATGTTGGCACCAAGTCGGTGTTTGGGTTCAATAAAATCTCCCCAAATTGAATTTGTCTAGGATAAACTTGTTCAGACCAATGAATAGCAGTTTAAGCTAGTTTATAATATGAGCATTAGGACAAACTAGTTGTCATTTTTTATGGTATGGGCTTTAGGATAGACTAGTTTGGTCTAGCAAAAACTAGTTTATTCTGTGTGCATTAGGACAGACTAGTTTGGTCTAGGAAAAATTAGTTTATAAGATAAACTAGTTAGGGGTTTGACTGGTAACACTCCTTTCATGGAAAATCATGAGTTCAGTCATGTTATTAAAAATTACACTTTAAATTATATACAGTATGATATCCAACTAAAAAACTCTGTAATTTTGCCCTACATCTGAAATGAAAGTTTTATTGTTTAAATCTGTAAATGTGAAGATTTAAAAGATTTAGATTTGAAGAAATCTATTTTTTTTTTTTTTTTTTTTTTTTTTTTTTAAACATTTTGTTGAATTATTATTCTTTTTATGCTGAATTTATGTTTAAATACATACTTTTTTTTTGTCATTTCAGTTCATTCTAAAAATATAAACAGCTATTACATTTGCAACAGATTTTCTATCAACAATAATGGACTCTATGGTATGATATTAAGTTGTGATTTTACTATCATCTTAAATTTATTTTTATTTTACAAACAGAAATTGTAAAGCTTGACTGAAATTTATTTAATTATTTATTGCATATTCAAAATTTTTTCAATCCAGAAGAGGTAATAATATTCTTTTTCCTCCAAAAATGTCTCAATAAAAATCTATGACATTATGATTCTGACATGCAATATATATAAATTTTCATTAGTTAATAGTAGTTTTAGCATTAAAAATAAAATGTAAAAGAAATGCATTTATAAAAATAACAATTTCTATGTGAAATACAAAAACAGTAAGTCTTGATTGCATCCATTTATAATTATGTCATAATAATAATAATATATATTCTACAAAAATAAGGGTAAGAACTTATGGTACTACTCTGTTATCCCGTCGACCAAAATATTATCGACAAATTATAAGATTAAATGCCAATAATTAATGATTGTGAATGTCAATTGAATGACATTAAATATGATACATGTGTTTAAAATGTCATTAAGTGATGCTTATTTTGACTTTTTATTTGTATTTTTATTAATAAAAATAAAAATTATGTCAATATGTATAATTAGTTTGGCAATTTGTATAATTTGGCAAAATCGGTCAATGGGATAACAGAGTAGTACCGAACTTATATTATAAATAATTATTTTGCATATAAGAGGTTACTTTATTAATAAAACATTTAAAATATATTAAAAATTGACATGTTTCAACTCGTTTTTGTTGAGTCATCTTCAGAATGTAAATGAAAAAATTACAAACAAAATAAACATGAAAAACTGCAATAAATAATTATTGAATTCAAAATTAAATATATAATGCCCTTTATGTTTTCAACATTGTCATGTCCTAACTATGTAGTTATCTTGCAAACATCCAATCATTCAATTTACATACTTGGGATGCGAATCATTACAAACGTGAACTTTTTGAACAAATTTCAGTGGACTCTCTTATGATAAGGATCTCAGTTCAATGGATCTCATAAGAGAGTCCATTGAAATTTATTTAGAAAGTTCTCATGCTTGTAACGATTCACTATTATTTCACATCCAGTGCATATGTATTGAATGATTGGACGGTTTTCAAGATAACTACATAGTTAGAACATGGACAATGTCGAAAATATAGAGGTCATTATATATTTAATTTGAATTCAGTAATTATTTATTGCAGTTTTTCATGTTCATTGCACTTGTAGTTTTTAAATTTACATTTTGAGGATGACTGATTGAAAAACAGTTGAAACATGTCAATTTTTAATATATTTTAAATGTTTTATTAATAAAGTAACTTCTTATAAGCAAAATAATTATTTATAATATTTTACCTTTTTGTTGTAAAATATATAATATTATGAAATAACAATTTCTGTTTCTGATTAAAATTATTCAAAACATCTTAAAATTTCAAAATATAATTAGTGACATTATGTGAAATTTTATTAATATTTATTGACTATCATATAATATTTAATTTAGCAATTCTAGAAGCAAGGTCCCTTTGTCATAAGAAATATCCCAAAATACAGTCAAAGTTCTATAATCTGCACAAGATGGAGCCAGAGTTTGTGTGGATTATAGAGTATTATGGATTATACAACTTTTAATTATTCCTAGACAACATTTTAATTCTATTATAAGTATAATATGAAAAGTTAAATATGAAATCTAATAATTAATTTAATATGCTGTCTCAAAATATGTCTTTTTAAAGTTATCTTATTTTTTAAAAATGATATACACATCGATTTAAATAAAAATAATTACATATATTCTGTAATGCAGTTTGTTTTTTACTGTTAATAAAATAAAAGAGTTATATATTTTTTTTTAAATAGATGTTTTATTATGAATTTTTTTAAATTTCTTTATTATTTGTTTTAAAAAATCATTTTTGGATCATGAATTTGTAAAATTTCTTAACTGTTTATGTCACAGTTTACATTCGTAAAGTTACGCAAATTATAGAAAATTGCGGATTATGGGTGCTCTGATTATGGATCTTTGACTGTAATATTATTTATTGAAAGTTTAAAGTATTAAAATAAAGTTAAAAATTTAAAAATTCCGTTAATGGCCATTACCCACCAATTTTTTAAATGCCTGTTAAATGTGAAAATACGGTAGACTCACTCAAATCCACACAGCTTGGGACCAGAGGTTGTGCGGATTTTAGAATTTTGCAGATTTCTGGTCATTGCTTTGTTAACATTTTTAAACAGTAATTTGAATGTAATTAATAATGTAATCAAAACTATAATGAATGCTTACAATATAATAAAACATTAAAGTAAGTAATAAACTAAAAAATATAAAAATTTAGATAATTTTTAAAATGATTAAAATATTAAAAGCAAAGATCAAGTTAATAACCAATAATGTATGATTAAATATTCATTATAAAGATGAAATGTATTTTTCCTAAATTATTAAATGAAAACGTGTCTTCTAAATGTATATTACTAAATAAATCAAAATCATAAAATAAGGAAGTTTTATTTCAGGTTTAACCAGACTTAATAACCAAAAAAGCTTGATTAATACATAAATATATTTGATTTTTTTTTTTTTTTTTTTTTTTTTTTGTGTGTTATTAGTGATTGAAGATTGTGATTATTAGTGATATCAGCAATATCTTGAATTTTTTTATTAAATAATTTTTTCTTTCATAAAAAAAAACATAAATTCAGCAATATTAACAAAATTACAAAAAAAAAAAAAAAAAAAAAAAAAAAAAAAAAAAGGAATTGATATAAAACTAATAAGGTCAAATTTTGTCCCTATATGTGAACTGAATGTCTCATTGTTTACATCTGTAAATTATGTACAGATTTTAGAGAGTTGCAAATTTGAGGGAGTCTACTGTATTTGATTATTTATTTATTATCATTGCAAAATAATAAATGGAACAAGTGAACTTTAAAAATAAACATAAAAAATTTTAAGCAGTAATGCACTGAAGTGCCCAATAATTATAAGTTTTTTTAGTTAATCACTTTTTTAGATGAAATCACCAAGTGGCAGTTGACATCTTCAACTTTTTAGCTTTATACCCTTATTTATGATAACATTTTCTTTGTTAGATTTCACAATTCATCATGCATTCACAAATCACTCCTTAATAGAATCAATTCACTAAAAAAAGAATGTTAATTTTGCTGTATATTGTAATTGTCTGCGTAACTGAATTAAAATACAGTACAGAATCATTTATCTGGAATGGTTGGGGTCAGATGTATTCCAGATAACTGGTTTTTCCGGTTAACTGATTGGGCATTAAAGTAGCATCCAATTGATAAGTTTTGTGAAACATATGTAGTTGTGGTATTACTTCTAATTTATAAATTGATTATTAGATTACTTGAACCAAGAATCTGATAAGATCAATTTAGTTCAATAAGATCAATTTAGATTAGAGTTTGAAAGAAGATAATTTATGGGAACTCCTTGAACAAAAATTCTTTTATTTTCTCGGCATAAAAATGAAAACATCTATAATATTATTTATTAATCTATAATATGATTATATGCTTCTATTTCAAATACTAGATGCTGTTATCAAACTTGTCAAACTGATTCCATATGACACTTTTTTCTAAAAAGATTCTAACATCAGTCTGTTAGAAATATCATTCCGGATAACTGGTTTTCCAGTTAACTGGTTTCCGGATAAATGGTTCCATACTGTATGTCAAAAAAGTTTTCTCTGAATTGCTATTGTATTGTTAGTAACTTAAACAGATATTACAGACCTAAACAGACATCAATCTCTTGGGGACAAGCGACATATATACGTGCCACAAAAAGTCTTAAGAATCCTTGTTAATCTCCACCTGTAAGACTTTATTGTAAAATTTGCCATCTTTAATCAGAACATTTTCTTGATTTAATAAGGCATGAATTTTTGTTTTTAAAAATTTATGACAAAGCATTAAAAATTTCGTAAAAGGCTCCTGTCACAAAGAGGTTAAGTTTGAACTTTTCTCAATAAGCATTCATGTATTTTGTAAACTACCAAATTGTACACATATTTTTCCTTTAGAAAAAAAATAATAATTCTTTATTCTCCACTGCATGAAAAATTAAATGCATTGATTGTGCAATTTTGCCTCATGATAATTTGTTTTTCCTCACAGTCAATAAATTACTTTATTGCTATTATCTTTGTGTTTTTGTAACTTCACATTTATGATCATAAAATATGTCAAATATTAATTTTTAAAAAGTCTTACATTTTATTTATTTATTTATTTTTTGAAAATAAAATAAATTTTCAAAATTTAAAATTATTCCTTTAAATTTTAGATTTATAGCTTACTTTAGTGTAATTTTTTGCACATCATTTTAATTATGTTGATAATTTATTTTTGTCCGAAAGAAAGAATATTGATTATAGCCATTTTTATCCTTTAAATATTTGTTCTTAATATTATAGCTTGATTGTGAAAATTGATAACTCATAGATATAAACAGTTATTTGCAATTACATAAGCCATCTATGCGCAATTTGTGTTACATGATCTGTCAGTTTACTGATGTACCACATTTCATAGAAACCTAAAGTGAACTACACACGGGTGAAAAGGGCTTGTCCATTTCGAAAATGACGAAGACCATATCATCTTGGGATGAGTTTGTTTATTAAACATCCCAAATATGTTGCACTGGTACTACTTGGTTATCCCGTCAACCAAAACACTATTGCCAAATTATTAGGTTTAATGCCAATGATGTATGATTGTGAATGTCACATTCAATGACATTAAATATGATACACCTGTTTAAAACATCATCAGGTAGTTTTTAATTCAACTTTTTATTTTTATTTATTCATGTTTTACTAATTAATTTGTTCTTTCGTTATTTAAAATAAAATTATGTCAACATCTGTAACTTGGCTATTAGTTTAATTTATATGTTAATTATTTTATGTGTTTATAGCTTTCAATTTAATATTAAGTCTTTTTCTAATGATAATAGCCGAAAAAAAAAATTAAAAAATATTATAACGTTAATTTCTTTGTAATGGTACCCCTTTAAACATGTTTTCTACTCATACTTTTCTTAATTCGAACTTCGGATAATTTGAACGTTTCTTGTGGTCCCAACCAGTTCGAATTAACCAGAGTCGACTGTAGTTAAAAAAGAATTTTTTTTTCTTTTTGTGCAAATATTTTTTTATTTTTGAGCAAATATTTTTTCTCTATGTCAGATTTTTATCAATTCATAGAAATGTATATTTAACTATAATTTTTTGATTTATTTTTTTACTTGCATGAAACTTATAAACTTAAGGACAGAAATTTGTAAGCTTGAGTAAACTTTAGTCTACTTATTATTGCACATGTATTTATCTAATGCATATATTTTTTAAAAAATACTGGATTAAATATTAGCTTGGCTCATATAAGACAGCATCGAATATAAGATGATAACAATCTTAAAATCTACCAAGCATCCCTGTACCTCACAGTTATTCTCTACCTATGTATCAGGATGGTATGATTAACAGCAATGTGGTTAAAAGAAGTATGATACACTGAAAAAGCTTCATTTTTCGGGAAATACGAAAAACTATTTATAGGCTGTGTAAGGGTTATTGGCCATCTTACAGACACAACTGCTACCTGGCAGTTGGATTTTCAGTGCACTGTCTAGTGTTTAGATAATTAGTTGAGATATAAAAACCAAGTAGGATGGTAACCATAACTTAAAAAATCTAGTTTTTGAGTTGTGCCACTTTTGAATGAAATATGCATTATAAGAGGCATTGCAGAGGGGTGTTATAGGGGGTGGACTCCCCCCTCCAATATAAGTGAGCTTGGAAAATTTTAAATTTCTGAAATTCTTATTTAAAAAAAAAATTAAAATAGTAAAAATAAAAAGAATATTTCATTGTTTTGCTGAGTACCTATCTGAATTCTGTAATAGTAAACCAGTTAAATAATAATAATAATAAAGCAAAAAGCAGCAGATTTAATTTGTCATTGTGTTTCTCTATGCTACAAAAATATTAACCCCCTCAGTCCTGGCATGAGACCACAAAAACGAGTTTAAAATGAATATAAAACATCTCCAAAGATGTATTAGTCTATAAATTAATGATTATAATATGAATGCAATAATTTAAAAAGTCTAGAGAAGTAATTTTAAAAATTCAAGATATATTTAAGTTTCTTTAAAGAATGTTATTTAGTGTCTTCTATAGGTGATTCCAGAACGGAGGAGGTTATACATTTACCAGACCTGATTTGTTCATCAACAGTGTCACTAATGTATTTCCTCCAAAACATTGTTCTTTTCTCTAAAGTATCATAAACCTATTTTCATATGAAGTATGATTATTAACTCTAGAACCGCAGTGGCAGGTCATTTTGACAAGTATGAAATGAAAATATGATGATTCGAACCAGAAAACTCTTTATGAAATAAGATAAGTATAAGCAGCACAAAAATAGTTCAAACAAAGAAGTTAAGTAGTATTGGTACTGCTCTGTTATCCCATTGACCAATTTCACCAAATTATACAAATCGCCAAATTAATAGCCAAATCATACATATTGACATAATTTTTACTTTAAATAACGAAAAAACAAATAATTAGTAGAATATTAATAAAAATACAAATAAAAAGTCAAAATAAAAATCACTTAATGACATTTTAAACATATGAATTGTATTTAATGTCATTGAATGTGACATTCACGATCATCCATTATTGGCATTTAATCTTAAAATTTGGCGATAATTTTTTGGTCGACAGGATAACCTAGTAGTACCATAGTATTATATAAAATTTCCCACAGTTCTAGTGTTATCTTGTACACAATAGAAGATGAAAACTTTCTTTAAATGAACCAATAATTGTAATTTTTGTGTCTCTAGTTTCAGTATTTTTCTCTGGAAAGAAATTTTTTAATGTATAAATACAGTTAAAGTTCTATAATCTGCACAAGTTGGAGGCCAAAGGTTGTGTGGGTTATGGAATATTGCAGATTATAGAGCATTATGGATTATGTTTGAGTATTCCTAGATTGTGTTTTAATTCTATAATTAGTATTAATATGAAAAAATAAATATGAAATCTAAAAATTAATTTTATAGGTTATCTCAAAAAATGCCCTTTTTAAGTTATTTTATTAAAACTTTATGTGCATTTAAATAAAAATAATTTCATAGGCTCTGCAATACAGTTAGTTTTTTATTGTTAATAAAATAAAAGAGTTATATTTAGAAAAGATAAATGTTTTATTATGATTTTTTTCATTTATTTCTTTTAAAAAAATTGTTTTGGGATCATTAATTTGTAAATTTTCTTAACTGCTTATTTCATTGTTTACATTGGTAAAGTAACGTAGATTATAGAAAATTGTGGATTATGGGTGTGCGGATTATAGAATTTCAACTGTATCATTATCATTAAACACATCTTACACATATCATTTCTGTTGGAAAACTAGTCGTTGGGGGCCACCGTAATACTTACCCATCATGGATATGTATATGAAAATAAGACATGTGAAACTATTTATACAATGCATTGCAATTCATAAACAAAATTTAAATATTGTTAATATACATAGTAATGCTATATTAAAGAACTGCTGATGTACCAATTTCGACAAATTATATAAAACGCCAAACTACTCAAGTAGTACCGAACTGCGTAAAAGAAACATCCTTATAACTCCAAAAATAATAATTCTATTAACTAACAATTAACTGCGTCGGATTAAGCGTCTCATTTCCAATTAAAATATACTTCTGAATTGAAATTTGAATGAAATACAGGGTCATGAAAAATCGAAGAATGTAGAAAACAAGATTACAAATATCTCGGCAACTAATAATCCGATCGACTTCGTTCTATATGCAAAATGTGTGTTATTTTATTGCCTTTCACGTCCATTCCTTAGAACAAAAAAATTCGAAAATTTTTATATACCTTTCATCAGAACGAATTTTTTGAGAGTCCGAAAAAAACAGTTCCGGATAATCGAGGTTGCTGATATTAAATAGGGTTCGTCCCATTCTTACATACTAACTACATACAAAATTTGAAGTCTCTATCTCAATTTGTTCGGGAGATAGAGCGTTTACAGACAGACAGACGGACGGCAAAATTTTTTTTCTAAAAATATGTTTTTCGGAATCTCCACTATCTAAAACGTGTAAATCCGTCAAAAAAATTTTTCGATTTTCAAAACGATTGCAAGACTTACCCTATACTACGTATGATGGGTAAGTAATAAAGCAGTTGGGAAATTTTTGAATAATAAGTTGCGATTTTTCAATTATAAGTTGGGAATTTTTTTAATTATAAGTTGGGAATTTTTAGTTATAAGTTCAGATTTTTTTTAATTATAAGTTGGGAATTTTTTGAATTATTAGTTAGGAAATTTTTTAATTATAAGTTTAAAAATTTTTGAATTATCCCCCTTGAAAAGATATCTGTAGCTATGCCCCTGGGTGTGATATGTTAATTTTTTTCAAAATTCCCTGCTCAACAATACAAATTTGTCTCATCCATTTTACTTACCCATCATACGTAGTATAGGGTAAGTCTTGCAATCGTTTTGAAAATCGAAAAATTTTTTTTGACGGATTTACACGTTTTAGATAGTGGAGATTCCGAAAAACATATTTTTAGAAAAAAAATTTTGCCGTCTGTCTGTCTGTCTGTAAACGCTCTATCTCCCGAACAAATTGAGATAGAGACTTGAAATTTTGTATGTAGTTAGTATGTAAGAATGGGACGAACCCTATTTAATATCAGCAACCTCGATTATCCGGAACTATTTTTTTCGGACTCTCGAAAAATTCGTTCTGATGAAAGGTATATAAAAATTTTCGAATTTTTTTGTTTTAAGGAATGGACGTAAAAGACAATAAATTAACACACATTTTGCATATAGAACGAAGTCGGTCGGATTATTAGTTGCCGAGATATTTGTAATCCTGTTTTCCACATTCTTTGATTTTTCATGACCCTGTATTTCATTCAAATTTCAATTCAGAAGTATATTTTAATTGGAAATGAGACGCTTAATCCGACGCAGTTAATTGTTAGTTAATAGAATTATTATTTTTGGAGTTATAAGGATGTTTCTTTTACGCAGTTCGGTAGTTTGGTGTTTTACATAGTTTGTCGAAATTTGTACATCAGCAGTTCTTTAATATAGCATTAGTATGTATATTAACAATATTTAAATTTTGTTTATGAATTGCAATGCATTGTATAAATAGTTTTCACATGTTTTATTTTCATATACATATTCATGATGGGTAAGTATTACGGTGGCCCCCAACGACTAGTTTTAAGGTAAAGACATAAAATTAGTAAGCAGATTATTTAAGTGGTTTGGCAACAAAATGAATTTTATATTCTTTGATTAATAAATAAATTATTGAATTTTAACTTAAACTATTATTCTCACATGTAGAAATGGGAATGCTCAGAAAAAAACCCCGGAAAAGTTGAAAAAAAAAACAAGTTTTTTTCGGGGGTTTTTTAGTTTTCTTTTCTGAAGGCTGTTTTTTCAATTTTTCCCAACTGGAAAAATTGAAATTTCATTTGTAAAATAATGTATTGAAAATTTTGTAATAGCTACATTCTCATACTTTTATTTTATTTATTTTTATATTGAGTGTCCCACATGAAAATTTTAATGTGGATAATCTGATCTCTTAGCATAAATCTGTTTGAGAAGACTAGAAAGGATCCTTCACATTTGTTTCTACTTTGAAACACAAGACCCTTTACAAAATTTTTCTTGAAAATTGACATTTCAGAAAAAAGTTTAATCTCTAAATTATTTCATAAATGCAATGATTGAAGGGGAAAAAAATCTCATGCCATATAGCAGCTGAATCTTAACCAGTTGTATCATATGTATGAATAACCTTATTAAAAAGTCTAAATAGGAACATAAATATAGTACTAATTTCTAATTTACAAATTCCGATAATATTTTGATCCGATTATATACAAAAAGTTCACAATTTCACAAAAGCAGGATTACATGAAAAAAATCTAGCTATATAATTTAATGCAACTTCTCTTGTTAAAAATTAATTCATGTGCAAAATTATTTTAATAATATATAGATTAATGGAAATGGTAAAATTAAAATTTTAACATAAAATTTGAAGCATGCACTTTCTTCTATCTTTACAAGAAGTGAGTATTGAATTCGTGAAAAATTTGACTTTCAGTTTTTGGTAGATTTATATGTTTTAGAACGTCCTGAACACAATTTGGTGTTTTTTGGAAAATATCTGTCACTCTGCAAGTCTGTTTGTGATAAAAATTTTATGGACTCTCTATCTCAAAAGCTGATGCACATAATTTCACAAAACTTTAGATTCAGTTACACTTTGATATAAACTCAAGAACAGATGGCACTGCTATGCTACATTATTCATGATTATCGCAATAGCTCTATCTCAAGAACTAAAGGACAATATTTCATCAAACTGCAGATTCAGTCAGTTATGTTGTTTAGTGTTTTTGTGTAAATTGCTCTATGGGTGGTACTACTATGCTGCACTTTCCATGCTTTCACTATAGCTGATTAATAAAATGTTTTTTTCAGGGTGTTGAATCTAAAATTGACCTCCATTTCCCTTCTTAACATACAACAATAATGTTGCAAAACATGGGCAGTTTGCATTAGAATCGTACAACTGCAATGAAAAAAATCCATATTTCATTACAAGTAACTATGTTCCAAATTATGCTTCCCTCTTGATTAAACTTTGAATTTTAGTAGTAGTTGTCTGAAGCATAGTAGAAGTTTATCTCTGTGTGTAGCTGATTTTGTTCATTCCTCACATTTTCTATTTGTAGTGTTCTCTTTTCATAACTTTTGAGTTCCATTCTTAGTAATATGAAATTACCATGTGGAAACTTTATTGAATTTGGTTTCTTACTCAAGAATGGTATACTAGATTTCTGGATCCAAAAACAAATTTTACATTTAATTAAACTTTTCTTTAAAATATTTTCCTGATTTCATTGAGTAAAAATCTAACAGTCAATAAATCCTATCCTATGCTGTTTTTTAGTTACGGATCTGAGTAAGCCAAACTAAAGCTTAGTTTTCTTTGAATTTAGATTATAAAACTTAATCAAAACTTTTTTGAGTTGAGATTGGATAGCTATATCAAAACAAAACATTTTTTAAAGGAAATAAAATTATAATTGTAAGAAAAAAAATGTAATATTGTAAAAATACACATTTTTTAAACAATGGAAGATTTGAATACTAATATTCATAATAATAACAAAACTGCAATAATTTTTTCTTTAAATTAGTGTCATTTACTTAAAAACAATACGTATGTAAATGGGATGTATAATTCATTTCATTCCAAACTGCAGAGATATTGGCTCAGGTTTTTACATTAGATCAATTAGTAATTGAACATATAACTGAAAAATCCTTTCAACAGAGACTTGATACAACAAACAATAGCATTAAATAAAGCCTGAAAGTAGTAAAAAAAATCTGAGGCTGGGGGGGGGGGACTAAACTTTTAAAAGCAGGCTTTGCTTTTTTTTATTTTTATTTTGTAATATAGTTATATAAAGTTAAAATAATTTCCTTTTAATACAAATAAATGAAAAAATAAATGTTTATTATTTTATATTCTTTAAAAAAGTATAATTTATTTGGGAGTAACAGTTATGAAAAATCAATTTTTCCAACCTTTACATTTCCTCCCCCCCCCCCCCCCAAAAAAAAACTGGTAGAAAATCGGTTTTTTTTCTGCCACTTCAATTTTTCTGGAAAATTTACATCTCTAGTCACAGATGACTGTTTTTTCTTTTGTCTTCTAGTGTTAAATGCAGAAATTCGGTTTAAAATGCTTACTTTGACAGTGTTTCCTAAAAGATTGTTTGTGTTTATCAAAAAATGTAAAACTTATTTTTATTACACAGTTTTTGAATAATAACATGTGCCAATTTCATGAGTTTCCAAACAAACTAAAATTATAAATTCTTCAAAAAGTAGCCCCTATAAGTTTTAGAATATGCCTTCAGAAGAAATTTTTTTATCATTATTTAAAACGTCTGGAAGTATTTAAATACAAACATGAAGCAAGTATGATAATCATGTTTCATTCATAAACTTATACTTTTATTT
Organism: Maratus speculifer; assembly: GCA_964019185.1. Classification (NCBI taxonomy): domain Eukaryota; kingdom Metazoa; phylum Arthropoda; class Arachnida; order Araneae; family Salticidae; genus Maratus; species Maratus speculifer. Next base: position 71,940,245 of record OZ025301.1, on the reverse strand, counting down.
CTAGACTGATGGATTGAATAATGCAGTTCAGAATATTAATTCACTACCAGAAGAAATATTGATAAACATTTTTAGGTATTTGTCTCATAATGAGCTGGGACGAATTGCAAGGTATAAATAATTTATTTCTGGATTTTCTATAAAAGTATTAGTCATAAAATGGTTATTCAAATAGGCTTTCATTTTTAGCTTTAAACAAAAAATGTATTTTATTTTTAAATCTCTTCAGATCTGATGCATCCTATGTATATACTAGGATACACATCTTTACAACATTTTTTTCAATGTAAAAAAAAAGAGAAATTGGCATGAATAGAACTAACAGATAGATGAACAAAACAAAATAGCAATTTGTTACTTGTAGTGTTTTCTTAATAATATGCATATTGTATCAAAATGGCACAGTAAAAATGTATGAAATGTATACAAATGAAAACATAAAGAAATTTTATGCATGTTGAGATTTCATTTTTAGAGTCCATTAGTAATAAAAAAAAACTATCCCATATTTAAATATTTCATTTTTAAATTGTTTTTGCAATGCAAAAAGAACAAAATAAAGTAAAAAATTCTAATAAATTGTCAAAAAATGTACTTATTGCATGTCATGTATCATCAAATTTTATGTGCAAAAATTGAATTTTAATTTTTTTAAATGTCTTTTTTAATTATCTGTTTGCAAATATAAACTTTGCAAATTTCATAAATGAAGTTAAAAAATATATAAAAATTAATCCTGGTGTCTAATAAGGTTAAGTTAAATATCAATATGAAAGTATATATACCTTCTCCCATCTGTTCCTCCCCACCTCCAAAAAAAAGAGAACGTCACATACATTTTTATTAACAATTTGTTGTAGAAACAGAAATAGTCATTTCTTTGGAAATGTGAATGCAAGACCTTCAGTCTCAGGACTAATTTTCATCTTGGAGAAATTTTTGGTTCGTAGTACAGTTGAAGATGTTTATAGTGCAATTTCATATATGTAGTAGGATTCAAAAGTTCCAAGACTGAACCTATATCTGGATTTTTTTTTTTTTTTTTTTTTTTTTTTTTTTTTTTTTGCAGTAGTGCAATTATGAAAACGATTTTGTGTTACTATGTTCTTCCCCTTTTCTGAAAGTTGTTTGTCCCAAATCACTGGGTCAAAAGCTTGCAATGACAATGAATTTTGAAGGCAGGTGCATTTAGTGACAGGCGATTGAAGGAAATGACAGTTGTTGATCAATGTCAAATTTTGTGTTCGCTTGGGAAATAGTGCTATGAAGACATACAAAATGTTGAAGCATGTGTATGGCAGTAGAACATTATCGTGAACGCAAGCTTTTGAGTGGCATCAATGTTTCAGAGAAGGTAGAGAATTTACCGAAGATGATGAACATTATGGCTGCCTGAAAAATTCTTCGATATCCAGGGCACTGTGCATCTGGAATTTATCCCTGAAGGATGCACTGTCAACAAAGAACTCTATGTAGACATCCTGCATCATTTGGATATATCGGTCCAGAAGAAGAGGCCAAAATTGTAAGCTGAACAATCATGAGTGCTCTTGCATGACAATGCTCCTGCATACTGAACCCTTGTCGTCGCTTACTTTCTGGTGAAAATGACAACTGTCTTGCTACATCCTTCTTACTCCCCTGATCTCTCTCCTTGCAACTTCTTCCTGTTTCCTGAACTGGCACGTCATTTGCAGGGTCGTCAATTTCAATCTTCAGATGAAGTTAAAAGTGCATTGCAGGCTGAACTAAAGTACATGGCTAAAAATAATTGGCTCACTTCAAGGTGTCTTTGACGAATGAGCAGATCCGTAGCTTCGTGGGCTTTCACCCAATAATTATATCTGCTTACCTGGCTTAAAGCCGGCTGTGCCTCCCCACTTTTCTTACATTCAATCAGCAATAAAGGCAGAAATTGATCATGCATAGAAAAATAGCATAAAATATCGAGATGTCTTTTTGGTACAACCAAACAAACAGGCTCTACTTTAACTGCATTCATTATCGATAAGTTATTTGTGAATTTCGGTTTGGAAATTTTAAAAATCATCCCAGGACGCATATCTACAGAAATCGATGCTCATCTTTCTTGATACAGAAAAAAGTATCAAAAAAGCTCTATTTTCTTCTGGAACAATCAGTCTTGCTTCAAGTTTCAACCAACGAATAAAAAAATCATTAAAAGAGCAGAAATTGCTAACAGGTTCCAAAAATTCAGAAGTATCAACATCAAATTTTTTAATAAAATGAATGCTTCGCTCTGTGAAAAATCGCTTATATCCCACCAATGACATTGCTTTATTTCAAATGAATACAACAGGGCTTGCCGAAGTGCATAATCCTTTATTGTTTATGAAAGAAAGAACAAAAGATCTATCGGGCTCTGTAATTATTCCTGCATTAGAAGGAAGTCGCTCTCTGCTAGAATTTAAGAAGCCAATTTTGATGATTTTGATAGTTAATGGGGAAAATGTGTTGTTATGCAAGGATCTTTTTTCCAAGGCAGATGTGTTTCACAATGTAATTGGTAATATTTTTAAAGTTACAGAGTCAGTCTGGGAACTTTTAAATCCTACCTCTAATGCAATCCTCCATATAATGCACAACTTTTCAGATGTGAACAATGAATTGTGCAGTTAAGAAACACCTGAATTCCCAAAATTATAATAGACTGCCATTGCCTAGAAAACTAAATTTAATACATTAGTTCAATTTTATCTCCTTAATTTAGAACTTTTTAATAAAAAAATTTACTATTACAATAAATGTTTTTGAAAATGTATAATTTGGGTCTAGGTATATCCAGATCCTAGGTATAGGTTCACATCATTTTTAAAAAGTATTTTAACAAAACGTAGAATTATCTATATATTACAGTACACTCAGTCAAATCTGCATAGCTGAGGACCAGAGGTTATGCCAATTTTAGAATTTTGCAGTTTTCTGTTCATTGCTTTGTTTACATTTTTTAAACAGCAATTTGAATATAATTAATAATGCATCAAAACTATAAGGAAAATTTAAAATATAATAAAAACATGACGTATGTAATAAACTAAAATAATAAAAATTTAGATAATTTTTAAAATGATTGAAATATTAAAAACAAAATTATCTTAATAATCAATAGTGTATGATTAAATATTCATTATAAAGATGAAATGTATTTTCTCTAAATTATTCAATAAATCTTGCTTCATAAAGGTACTTTATTAATTCATATCAAAATCATCATATAAAGAAGTATTATTTCAGGTTTAGTCAGACTTAATAACGAAAAAACTTCATTAATACATAAATATATTTGGTAAGAAGATTATGATTATCAATGATATCAGCAATATCTTGAATTTTTTCACAAAAATTTTTATACTTCCTTCATGAAAAAACATGAATTCACTAATACAGTAGACTCCCTGAAATCTGCAATCCTAAAATCCACAAATCTCTAAAATCCGCACATAATTTACTTATGTAAACAATGCAACATTCAGTTCAGATATAGGGACAAAATAACATTTTTAGCTTTATATCAATTCCATATATTTTTTAATTTGTAATTTTTTTAATACTGAATTCGTGTTTTTTTTCATGATGGAAGAATAAATTTATTTCTAAAAAAGATCAAGATATTACTAATGTAACTGATAATCACTATCTTCTAACCAAACATATTAATCAAACAAAGTATTAATTAACCAAAGTATTAATCAACATTTTTTTGTTATTAAGTCTGTCTAAACTTTAAAATAAAATTTCCTTATTTTATGATTTTGATGTGAATTAGTAATACATTTTGATGAGGCAAGTTTAATTGAATAATTTGAGAGAAATATATTAAATCTTTATACTGAATATTTAATCGTACATTGTTGATTATTAAATTGATCTTTGCTTTTAATAATTATTTTAAAAATACCTAAATTTTTATTATTTTAGTTTATTACATTATTTATTATATTGTAAGCATTTATTATAGTTTTGATTGCATTATTAATTACATTCAGATTATTGTTTAAAAAATGTAAACAAAGCAATGACCAGAAATCCGCAAAACCTCTGGTCCGAAGCTGTGAAGATTTGGGAGAGTCTACTGTATTAACAAAAAAATCAAATTAAAATACACACGGAATTAATATAAAACAAAAAAAGTCAAATTTTGTTTCTATATCTGAACTGAATGCACTCATTGTTTACATCCATAAATTATGTGCGGATTTGAGAGTCTACTGTATAAAAATGTATAACCCAGATAAGGAATGCAGTATTAAGATACAGTAATTTCCGGAAGATAAGCCACGGCTTAAAGGTTAATTTTTTCCAAGTGCGGCCTATACAATAAACTTTTTTATTTCTAACACGGTGTTGCAAGCAAAATATTGCATAAAGCTGCAAAATAGAAAAATTGTAAATTTCCAAAATCAATAAGAAAAATGTTAGTGCATTTTCAAAAACTTAGAAATAATATTTGATTTCTAAATTGTGAATAGAAAAATGAAGTATCATTAATTTTTTTAAAGAAATTTCGACAAACAAAAGATTTAGATAAGATTTTAAAGAAAAAAAAAGATATTTTTGTTTTTTATGGATTAATTCACAATTTATACTGTCAATTAATATCAATGATACTTGGGATAAAATTTAATTGATCATTTTTTAATAAATCTTTAAAAATATCGAATATAATGCAGAAGCAATTTCTATTTTATGCCGCCGTCAAAATATATAAATCAATCAAAAAATAAAATATTTTTCTTACAAATTGTCGATGTATTTGCACTCATAATTAAGGTGCTGTATTAGATCTATATTAAATAATTATTTATTCCTTTCTATCAGCAAGAAATCGTTCTCCTGTGATGTTTGCAGCAAAAAAGGTATCTCATTTCAATACACACCTGCGCGTTCATACAAAAGAAAGATGTTTACTCTTGTCATTGTGTAAAAAGAGATTTTCTCTGAATCATATCACGCCTGGCTCCGAGTCATTACCGACACAATCGTCTCAGAAAGTATATTTGAACTGTATATCTGAACAGAGAATTATTCATCTGCGCGTTCATACTAAAGAGAAAACTTTCATGTGTGTTGTGTCTATTAAAGCATTTTCTGTGCAATCCAATTTAAATATCAACTGTTTCTTTCATACCATTAAGATTAATTATTGTGAGATCTGTAACAAAAACTTTCTCAGAAATCTCTTTTCAATACCCACCTCCGCATTCATAGCAAAGAAACAATTGAATTGTGCAACAGGGGATTTAATCAGAAATATCATTTACATGACCACTTGCGCATTTATACTAATGAGAAAAAAGGTGTGCTTTTAAAATAAAAGGAAAAAGAAAAAAATGCTTTTTCTTAATCTATTTATTTTTAACCAAAAGATACTGAAAAATTCGTTTTATTTTTAAATCAATATATTTTTGTATATTTCGTCGAGAAACAGATTACGGTAGCGGAAAATCTTTGTGACTATCCTACTTTTCATCAGTATCTTAATGTTTTTAACCTACTTGCCTTCGGCTTAACATCACATGAGAAACGACAAATTTTTTGGCCGATTTCAACAACCATTTCTACAAAATGGCGTTTTGGGTGAAGGGTTAAAAGTTTTTCTTTTCTATCGCATTTTCAGCTCTAAAATAATGAAATAATGAGAGCGAGAGAACAAATTTTAGAAACAGTAGTTATAAACAGTTTTCTCTCTGTCATCAGGTTATGGTCGCGGCGAGATACAAAAGATAATCGTGCTTAATAAGCACAGTCTCTTTTGGCGTTTTATCGCCCAACGCGCTGTTTAAGTTTTATTTATTAATTTATTTTGTACATTCACTTTAGTTTGAAGTCAGGATTATGGCTACATGGCAAATTTATATTAATACTTTTCAGCTTGTTGCAATTGAAAAAGCTTGTTTAAATATACTTTTAGTAATTCATTTTTATTTTATTTTTCAATTTTATATTGGAGTATACCTAAAAAGAAAAATATTAATTCAGCGTTAGTAAATAAATTACAATATAAATATACACTGGGAAATTATATTTATTTATTATTTATTAAAAATATTTGCATCGTTAAATATATTTAAAGAATGCATTTTCATTTATTTGGCCTTAAATGAATTAGCATAATTGTTCTGTTTAATAGACTTTTTTGTTTGTGCGTTATATAAACCGCGGCGTATATGCTGGTGTGGCTTATCTGATGAAAATTGAATTTTTAACCCTCGTTTTTCACTGGTGCGGCTTATCTACCGGAAATTACGGTACTCTGTATTTTGATATGTTTCAGACATCTTTGGCAATATTTATGAAGTAAATTTAATGATGTGGGAAATGTAATCCATAAAATGCAAAGTTCTATGTATTGCATTTCTAGATTTGCATTACAGTAGACTCCCTCAAATCCGCAAACCAGAAATCCGCAACACTCTAAAATCCACACATATTTTATGGATATAAACAATGAAACTTTCAGTTTGGATATTGGTACAAAATTTGATTTTCTTAGTTTTGTATCAATTCCATATATTTTTTAATTTGTAATTTTCTTAATAATACTCTATTTCTGTTTTTTTTTTTTTTTTTTTTCCTGAAGGAATAATAATTTTTTTTTGGAAAAAATTCAAGATATTGCTGATACCACTGGTAATCACAATCTTCTTACCAAATATATTTATGCATTAATTTAAGATTTGTTGGTTATTAACCCTGGCTAAACTTGAAAAAAAAAATCCTTTTTCTATGATTTTGATGTGAATTAGTAATGCACTTTTATGAGGCTAGTTTTGTTGAATAATTTTGGAAAAATAAATGTAATCAAATGAATATTTAATCAAACACTATTGATTATTAACTTGACCTTTGCTATTAATACTTTAATCATTTAAAAAATTATCTAAATTTTTATTATTTTAGTTTATTACTTATTTTAATATTTTATTATATTGTAAGCATTCATTATAGTTCTGATTGCACTATTAATGGTACTCAAATTACTGTTTAAAGAATGTAAACAAAGTAATGACCAGAAATCCGCAAAATTCTAAAATCCGCACTACCTCTGGTCCCAAGCTGTGTGGATTTGAGGGAGTCTACTGTATATAGATTTTCTATTGTAATTTTACTGTATATCCGTATTGGACAAACTCATAAAAAATGAAACAATTCAAAAATAAATTGAACTTTTCAAAAATGTGTTAAGTTCATGCTCAAGTTCAAAATTTATAATACAAATCGATTCAACCCAAACTGATTTTTTAAAAAGAGAAAAGTTCACTGAGGATTTTTTTAAGGGAAAAAAATTATAAATAAATAAAGATATATTAAAGAAAAAAAGAAGGAAACCTATTATTTGTAATTTTATTAATTGAGATAATGTTGTCAAAATCCCTTTAATTAATTTGGTATTGAAACAAGACTTAAACTACTTGGATATAATTGAAAGTATCATAATTAATGTAATTAACTGAATATTAAATTCGAAAATATTTATGGAGATTTTAGCAATGAATTCTTATCGTAATTTTCTTTTTAAAATGCAATTTATAATTTAAAAAATTATAGCATATATTTTTATTGATTTCTTTTAATTATGTATTTAAGGCTGTTAATCAACAAGATGTTAAATTTCCTTTACACTGTTAAACCATTGGACTAGAATACAGTCTCATTTTAAAAATATCTCCCCTAAAAATTAATATTTTGAACTTCTTTTCATTTTTTTTTTAAATTTATTTATTTATTGTATTTTTACTAAAGGATGTCTCCTTTTTTAGCTTACAAAACAATTTTTAAATGTATACTTAATTTTACTTGAAGTATTTACTCATTGTAAACCAATGTTTAATATTAAAATTACCAAATTAAGCATATATTGATTATTGAATGAAACTTTCCTCATAAAAGTTCCCTTACTAGTTCACATAAATGTCATACAATAAGAACATTTCTTTTAGATTCAGCCAGACTTATTATCCAAAAAAAACTTGACTAATAAATAAATATGCTTGATAAAAAGATTGTGATTACAGCATAGTGATTACAGCAATATCTTGACATTTTTTTAGAAATTTATATTTTTTTAAAAAGAAAGCAGAGAGGTTATTCATATTAACTAGAACTGTATATTAAAATACTCACAGAATGAAAGAAAAATGAATAAGTCTGTAATTTTGTCTTTAATTCTCAAATGAAAATTTCATTGCTTACATTTGCGATGATGTGCAGATTTTAGGTATTTGCACAGTTAGGGGTTGCGAATTTGAGGAAGTCTAATGTATATGAATTATAAATATCATTTATTTCTCCGATTTTGAAGACAGTGTGATCTAAATTCAAATTACAGTATCAAATACCGGGTGTCTCAAAAATGACTGATGGATTTTAAAATTCAATAACTTGCAAACAGTGACAGCTATTAAAAAATTTTTTGCAGGAGGGTTATGTATAATGTCAGGAGTTCTTTTACCGTAATTTTTTATTTTAGTTCGAATATTCAAACAATAGGTGGTGCTGACGGCGATTGAAGGTCGGGTCGACGCTTCACTCAGCACTGATCACCTGGCCTTCAATCGCCGTCAGCGCCACCTATTGTTTGCAATTTGAACTAAAATAAAAAATTATAGTAAAAAAACTCCTTACATTATACATAACCCTTCTGTAATTTTTTTTTAAATAGCTGTCACTGTTTGCAAGTTATTGAATTTTAAAATCCATCAGTCATTTTTGGGACACCCGGCACATGTAAAAGCATATATATATTTTCTTTTATTATATTTGGATTTTCTTTTATTTATTACAGTGTGTGCAGAATATGGCATAGTTTGACAAGAAGTCCAGTTCTGTGGAAGAAAGTTAATGTGAAAATTTCACCATCACATGGATCTCAAAGTACTGTGGCAAAACATTTTGTAGATCTGTTACCACCTTGTGTCACTTACATCAAATTAGATTTTACATGTCGTAGATATTGGACTGAATGTTTGCATTTTGAAGAACTCTGTGTAAACCTGCAAGAAAGATGTCCCTATCTCAGAATATTAATTTTAGTTTGGGCTAAATTATCAGTTAGTTTGTCATCAGCTATAAATGCATGCATGTATTTACAAAAAGTTAAAGTGTTGGCATTTCGTAATTCTGAACTTGCTCATACTAGCATTTCTACTAAGGTTATGAGAAAAAAATGGGATGGATCTTCTAAAATTGAAATTTTAGACCTCTCTGGTTCTTCTTTTAGACATTACTATAAGCCTCCATTTTCAAAAATGAAATATTTGAAACAGTTGTACTTAAATGATACGATTGTAGACTATACCTGGTTTCATGGTGACATTTCTTTTTTGAAACAATTAGAAGTGTTAGACATAGGAGAGACATGCATTGACTCCACAACATTTCAAACAATACAGAATCATGCACTTAGTCTAAAAAAATTATACTTGTGTTTAACAAATTTAAAAGACAGTGATTTCCTTTTTGATAATCCAGCGTTTCCCAACCTAGAAACAATCTGCCTTAGATATTTTAACGATGGAACATCTGAGAGTGTAGTCTCCTTGATCCGGTCATGCCAGTCTTTGCAAAATGTCTATGTTGATACAGATCTAGCTGCATCTTATACTGCACATCCTTTTGTCATTGCTAATGAATCTAAGTTAGGAATAGTAAAAATTATTGATTGTTATTACAGCCATCGAAATGAAAATTATTTACGTGAATATATGACATAAGTTGAATTTTCATATGTATAACTGTGCTCTAAACAAACTTTTACTTCATTTAATCTTGTGCATTTATGCTTTTCTGTTTTCTTAAACATACTTTCTAATGGTAAAATGATTTTATTTTTCTATAATTTAGCATTTTCAAACCTAAAAAAAATCTGTCTTGGATATTTTAATGATGGGACATTAGAGAGTGTTTTGTTCCTCATCCAGTCATGCCAGTCTTTGTAAAATGTCTATGTTGATACGGATTTGAATATATCTTATATTGCATATCCTTTTGTTTTTGCAAATGAATCTAATTTAGGAATAGTAAAAATTATTGATTGTTGCTACAGCCATCAAAATGAAAATTATTTATTTGAGTATATGATATAATTTGAAAATTTTCTCTATGTAAAACTGTACATTAAATAAACTTTTATTTCATTGAATCTTGTGTAATGTTTTCTTAAACATATTTTCTAATGTTACAGTGATCTCATTTTTAGGTGTATTTATAATTATACAAATATGTAGTATCTATGGTCATTATGTCTTGGTTTGTTCACATATAACAAGATAAAGACTATCCTACTGAATGGTTTGAAATTTAATGTATATACTCATTGACGAATTTGTCCAGTCATTTCAAATTTTATAAAAATCAAATGAAAAATTAAAAAGGTATTAATACAAGTTTTCTTTATTTTATTAAATCCTATTATATATAATTAATGCAGTGATAGGTAATGATTCTAGATTACCATGGTGATTACTAAGGATTGACTGAAACAGGTTTTTAAGGTCGAAGCTGAATTTAATAGATCTTTCTATTTTCAGGTGAAAATGAAAATGTCCAATAATAATAATTATATGTATTAAAGTAATTAATACATACATAAATATACATAATTATTAATTAATTATACATATGGTAGCCTGGCATTGTTTTCAGAATGAAAAATACTGGGTATTTAACAGACAGCAGTAATATTTGCACACTAATCAGAATCTGCCTTAATATTTTCATATTTCAATAAATCTTTTCTTACTATTTAGCAGCTAAGTGTTTTCTAGAAAATCGTTTTCCTAAATACAATAAAAAAAATTACTGCTTAGCCATTTGCTTCATTTAATTCAATTTTCAATTTCTAGGGTGTAGCAACTCCAGCATAAATGGTACTTTGTTTCTGGATACTAGGATATGTTACCTTTCTGGAAACAATGAAGTAATATTATTTAGATGTCCATCTGCAAAAACTTACCGTATTTTCGGGCGTAAGCGCCGCGGCCCATACGAGTTTAAAAGTTAAAATTATGCTTACTGCGGCGCTTCTGCCGGGGCGGCGGATACGATATACTTTTTTTTCCCTCACAGAGGTGATTCTGATTGGAATTTTTCTGAAATCTTGAAAAATCAATCATCAGGAAGAATATGCGAAGCATAAAAGATATCGCGAAATTCGACAAATGATAGCCTAATCTCTGTCAATCATTCGCAGAAAAAGCAAGAATTTTATCATAGGATCGGGAGAAAAAAACACGACTTTTATCAAAGGTTCGCGGGAGAAGTGCCGCATATGTAAAAAGAAAAAATGCGCATTTCATAAAAGGATCACTTGAAAAACAACAATTTTATTATCATAAAATCCCGTTAATCCGTCCTTCCCAATCAAACGCTAGTCCCCACTATAAAAAAAATCGCAGAAAAAAACGCTAATTTCGCCAAAGAATCACGAAAAATAACCGCTTATTTATTGAAAGGATCGCAAAAAAATCATGCATTTCGCCGAAGTATCGCTAAAAAACCCTTATTTCGACGAAAGATTGCAGTAAAAAGGCGTAATATGTCAAAAAATCTCTAAAAAACACAAATTATGTCAAAAAAAGCGGAAAATCGTGAACTTCTCAAAGGAACGCCAAAAAGAATTGTCAAAAAAATTGTTAGAAAAAACGCAAATATGTCGTATCTATAAATAAACGGTAAAAAACGTAAAATCAGGCAAAAACGCAGAAAAAAGGAGAAATTTGAAAAAAAACATGAAATCTATTAAAAATTCTCGAAAAAACGAACATTTCATCAAAGATTCATGATTCATTCATTTCATTATGATTCACACCTTTCTCAAAGGCGAATGAGAATGGAATGAATCATGATGAAATGAATGGCTCATGAATCTTTGGTGAAATGTTTGTTTTTCGAGATTTTTTTAATAGATTTCATTCTTTTTATGCTTTTTTTTACAAATTTCTCCTTTTTTCTGCGCTTTTTCGACAGAATTTACGTTTTTTTTTAAAAAAAACTCATATTTTTTTCAAGTATCAAAATTCATGATCCATTTTTCATTCAGATATTCATGATTCATTCAATTCTTCATGATTAATCTTTTGCTCATCCCCATAAAAAACGCAATTTTTTTCAAGTATCGCAAAAATACTCTGCAAATTTCTCAAACATCGCGATAAAACCCTGCATATTGCGTCAAATATCGCGATAAAACCTTGCAAACCTCGTTACAAACTATAAAAAACGTATTAAAAAATCTCGGAAAAAAGGCTGCACGAATTCAAATTTAATTTTATCATAAAAATATCTAAATTTAAAATTGGATTTATATTACAATTGTTAAAAAAAAACGCAAAAAAACACTGAATATAATGCAATTTTAAACATTTTTATGTATTTTCGTAAGTGCGCCGCATACGGCGGTGCAGCGCTTCTGATGAATATTTGTTTCATTTTAATGCATTTCCGGAGGTGCGGCGCTTACGGTGTGTACGGCGCATACGCCCGAAAATACGGTAATTAAAAAAAAGTGTAGTTTTTCAGGAACACAAGAGTAATTTTCAGATAGCCTTTGGGGTAGCTTTCAGACACTAATATGTATTACAAAATGTGTTTTTAGTGACTCTACCTGGTAAATTAATTGTTTGCAAGTGACTGAAAAAGAGTTGCGGTATTAAATGTAGCTTCAAACAGACATCTGTGATTTAAAATAAAAATACTGGATGGAATTAATGCTAAAATGAGAGATTTATAAAGAGAGAGATACCACTTTATATCAAATATACATGCTGTATATTATGATCAAACATTCTAGATTTTAGGAGAGTTTTAGGAGATAGTTTTAGATTTTAGAAGTGCATATTTGAAGGAGTCTGAATTTTCTTGAGCGATTTAAAATTTCTTGAGTAACAAAACTTAATCTCAGTATAAGAAGTAATGTGTGCTCACAGACTACAGTAATAAATTATTGACAACAAACCAAAACTGAAACACTACTATTATTATACTGAGTCAATGTTTAAAATTTGTATTGTGTTTTGTGTGTACTAATTTAAATTTTCCCTAATCTTAATTATCAAATGTAATCAACCAATGTTGCATTATGTTTTTCATTACCATCATAATTTTTGTTTCGTTTTTGCTAATTTATAATCAGACTTTAAGAAATAAACTTAAAAAAGGGCGGATCTATAATCTGCAAAAATATATATTAGAGATTGGTACACAGTGATCCATTTTTGCAGTTTACATTTTATTTTTCCTTTTAATAGGAAATCCAATCTGACTGAAAATATTATTGAACATTCCTTAAGAATTTCTACATACCTCAGAATGTTTTCAGAACATAGCTTCAAATACATACTAAAAAAAATATTTCCATACATTCATAAGTTAGGCCAGTGTGTGCGTCCCAGAAGCGAGGCAGAGTGGTCCACTATAAAGTATTATTCAAAATACAATAAACTTATTTTTTTATTAATTTAAATTCTCTTTATTTTCCCTTTAACTCCAAAATAACATAATAATGCAAATTTGCAAGTAACATTTTCGAACAAAACATACACAAAACTAAACAGAAAATTTCTAAAACATCATTATATTTTTTAAATAACAACAGATTAAAATAAATGAACAAATGCAAATAAACTGAAATAGTTAAATTAAATAAAGTCATTATCATGAAAATTTAAAAGTGAAACTCCATAATGCTTATGAAGCCAAAACTTTCCTGAAATTCTTTTAGATCTGAGGGAGGTTTTACGATAATATTGATATAAACAGATTAATAGCCACATAGTTTTGATTCCAAATTTGTTTTGTGTTACATCTAAAATGAGTAGTAAAATTTCAGATCCTGTTAGAAATCGTTTTAGTAATAACAGGTTGCAGACATTAGGATACTTGTATTGTTATTAAAAGCAAAAAATACAAACCAAAATATTTCTTACATTAATTAAACTGACATTTTTCTTTTTTTACTTTATTTTACAATTGAATTATTACTTTAAAAATGTGTTTCCTTGTACAGAATAAGCAATTATTTAATATTTAGAAAATTTTACATTACAGTAAAAGTGTGGATTGTGGATCACTGTACTCCAGCAGTGGATGGTCCACTGTGCCCAATGTTGAAATTCAATACATTCTCATAAAATTGTTATTTAAAACTTTTAGTTAAACACATTAATATTAAATAAAAATAAATACCTTACTTTTACAAAAAAAAAAAAAAAGCTGTTTTTTCTTCTTTTTTATCTATAAACATTATTTAATAATAAAGAAAAGTACGATGATGAAAATTTTTATTTTTAGAAGCTTGAAATAACTAGTCAGGATAAAATGGATCATTCTGAGCTAACAATGAGTTTTGAAGGCTATAGATAATCAATTAGCCTAAAAGAAAAAGAAATCAAAAATAAATAAAATATAACAGATGGCTCACTGTGTCCCATTCTCTACTATATCCGGAATATTTTCTGTTGCTAAGTCTGTGAATTTCACAGTGTTGACTGTATATAATGTTTCACAAATAAAATTTTAAATATTTTCCAATTTTTTTCAAGCAAAAAAACTAAAAAAAAAAAAAAAAAAAAAAAAAAATTCTGATTGGGATGGGTTTTGAGCGTTCTTATACCTAGAATATTTCAAGATTTGAAATTAGAGAACAGGCAGGAAACCCTCTACCCCAATATGACAGTCAGTCATTCCCACCACTCTCTAAAATGCATGTTTATTTAAATGTTGCAATTACAAAGAAACATATCTAAATCCTCACAGTAATTTAAAAAATTTGTGTATTTACTTATAAATTATTGTTTGTTGCCATAAAATTTATTCATAATTGCACAATAATAACTTTTATGTTGTAAAAACGCAAATTTTCTTTTGCTAAACAGATGAGATTGTCACAGTAAGCACTTGAAATAATGTGACTAATAACACTATTACTTAGAATCATTTTTTTTTTTTTTTTTTTTTTTTTTTTTTTTTTTTTTTTCAGATTTAAGCGAAATAACTTCTTTTCTATATTGGTAAGAAATAAACAATAAAAGTGCAAAAATAATAATAGAAATAAAACAGTGACGGAATATTCAGATTAAAAATTATCTAACCAAGAAATACATGCAAACGTAACGCTTGCAAATGAGCCAAATTGCAATAGGATGACGACATACTTGCAATAGGTCTGCAACAGGGCTACTAGATTCTAGAGGCTGTAGTCTGCAAATGCTCATGCATTTGTAACGCTTGCAGGTAGTTACTGCCGTCTGCAAAATTACCAAAAAGCGCATCGATTTCGATGAATGATAAGCCAATAAGGAGCAAGAAAGGGTATATCAGAAGCAAAGGACATTTAAATCAAACGACAGCGTGGTTTTTTGTTTATTTACAAGCTTGCTTTTTGATAGCTCTTTGATATTTTTACGTTTGCTTAGCTATTGTTTTAGCCACTACTTCATACAGTTTGTTTTTATTTTTTAATATGATGCTATTTACATACTTTTATTAAACCACCATTGCAACTTAGTTTTTTTTTTTTTTAATATTTTTTTTTTTTTTGGGGGGGGGGGGGGTTACAATTACAATTATTTTACTCTTGATTCTTATTTAAATACTACTATTTACATTTTTGGATTAATTATCATTTTTTTTACGTGTCTAGAAAAGTTTTATTCCAATATAAATTTTATGTAAAATAAAAAAAGTATATATATTTTAAATTTAGAATCATGGCTTTTAATTTTAAAATTGTGGTGATGATGATAATAAAAATATAAAAAATATTTAACTAATTTAATTATATGTGCAGAATATAATTCTACTTAATATGCTAAATGAATATATGTGTATATATCAACACATAAATATTTTTGTTGTTTTGGAAAACTGTTTACTAAACAAATAACAATTAAAACAAATTTATTCAAATGTGCTGTGGGCTATTATTTTATAAAATGATATACTTTTTTTATCCCTATAAAGTCATTAAGTATTAATTGGATATTTTTTAATTAAAAAATAATTCATTTAGATATTGTGTTGTCAAGCAATTTTTTCTCAAACAATACTCAGCTTTTAATAACAAAGAGAAGTAGATGAGTGTATATGGGAGAGAGAGAAGGAACTTTTCTCAGAGCACGTAAAATGATGATATGATGCATAAAAACTGATTCTGTTAATATGAGTAGTTGATTTATAAAAACTGATATAAAGAAAAACACAAACAGGGAGAGAAAGAAGAAGTCTTTACAAAAAGCTTTTTTTAAGTGAAAATAGGTGAAACAGGTAGCGAGGAATAATAAGCAGCAAAGTATATGTTGCATAGTGTTAATACAGACATTTTTCACTTTTCTATTTTCTCTGGTGATAAAAGATTGGTCTCCTTGTATGAAACTTTGAAATAGCCAAATGCTACATTTATTTGGGCTACATCGGCTTTTCATTATGTTGGTTTTTAGAAGTCATATATTTACTAAAATCTACTTTATAACCATGTAAAGCAATGAAATTGTTCTTTAATCAGTAATAAGAGCCAGTATCTTACCTAAGGACAGTTTTGATGTGAATCATTATTGCTTATAAAATGATCTCAAATATGTCGCAAATGCATTGCATAAAATAAAAAGCTCAAGTAGTCAATATTAATTTAGCGTTTGAATGCTTCGTTAAAGGAACCTCTTCCTTAATCTTCAAAATAAAATCATACTTCGCACCTTACTTTACTCGCTTTTTCATTTATTTTGTCTGGAAGAAAAGACTTCTATCATGAAGCATTGAAGTAGTAATACCTCAATTCTATTATCTGTCAATGCTTTTGCTTTTTACTAATTTTATCAGTTTTAACCTTCTGTTTTGAAACTTAAGTAATTTTTAACTATGTTTTTTATATTCAATTAACTTTAATTAAATTTTTGTTTTTCAATGAAAAAACAATTGTTATTTCTTAAGTAATTAGTTTTCAGGTTTTTTTTTTTTTTTTTTAAATCTTTTTTCCTGTGATTCAACAATAAATATAGGTTTGTTATAATAATGTAAAGTAACAATTGCAGCAGATAAATAAAGATGCAAAATGAAAGAGAAAATGATAGCATAATTACAATTACCAAGTACTTTTGACTTGCATACTGATTATAATTATGAATACTTTAAGTACTTTTAAAAGTAGAAAATGATGAACCAGTGTTCTTTAAAAAGGATTCTTAGTATTTTTAAAAGAACTAAATAACTGTTTTGCAAATAATCTGGAGGTTAAAATAAAAAAAAACCTTTTTTTTCTTTTTTATCTGAAGCAAACATAAATTTTGCACCCCCCCCCCCCTCCCTTGCACACAATAACAGTTTACTAACTCTAGTACCCTTTGCTAAAAAAAAAAAAAAAAAAAAAAAAAAAAAAAAAAAAAAAAGTTTAAAAAAATAAATCTTTCTATAATAAATACAATATTTATAATACAATGCTCCCATAGGATTAACATCAGCTTGAATGTCAAGAGGATATGCTAGTTATATGAAGAAACAGGATTACAAATGTTAAACCTATGAGAGCATTTTTTTTAAAGTTTCTCACTTGCATAATGATTTTTTTATACATAAAGTTACTTTCATAAATTTGTAAAAAAATACTCTCATAGATTTAACATTAGCTTTGAGCATCTTTTATTTCATATATATATACATTTTTGTATGAAACGACAAATTCTTCATTTGGTGCCCTCCTTCGCTTTTCATTCTGGCAATCGGAACATGTGCCCCATCTAGTTTCACCCTGGTTAAAACAAAATTGCCAAAAATGAAAATCAAAGAACCTAAATATCAATAAATTAAAAAAAGAATGTGATTAAATTCCAATTGATATGAAATATTTTTATTAGTGCTTCACAATTTTTACTTTGAGTGCTAAATTTAAAAAAAAAAAAAAAATATTTTCAACCTTTAAGTGCTATAAGTGCTTTTCTTCCTTTCTACCCCCCCCCCCTTTATTATTATTTTTTTTCTGTTACTTGAGTTCCAAAAACTGTTCAATCACCTTAATTTTCTTTTAATTTGCATAAGGGGCCATCTATAAATGATGTCATGCTTGGAAGGGGCAAGGGGGGTGGGAGGGGAAAGAAGAAAGGTAACATCATACATTTTGGTTTAAATAAAAGCATTAAAAATCAACAAATTAAATTTTGAAGTTATTTTGAAATGAAAGTATTTTTGTGTTCATAAAGTAAAAATTTAAAGCGAAATACGCTATAAAATTCCATTTTAAATTTCAACACACAACTGTTTTCAATTATTCCTTCATATGAATATTGTATTAGTGTATATTAATTATAATTTTTGTTGTAAACTTAAATCTTATTTCATACAAAATAAGTAAACAAATCATTTTTATTGTTATTCTCATAAAAGTCATTAAAATGCACAGTTAAAGTTAAAAAATAAAATTTGAAATATGATCTATAACATACATGCGTACTGTAAGTATATGTATGTGTAATATAGCATGGCATGTGACAAGGGGGGTGGGAGGGTATGGCCAAGTGTGACACTTACAAGGAGAGGGTACGAGCTATCCAAAGCAAAAAATATAAAATAAAATAAAAATTAAAAATGTCAAAATGCGAAAGAGTTATTAGGAAAATGTCTCCGCATAGGAATAGCATTAGCTTGCGAGTGGATCCTTAAGCATTTTTACATGCCTCGGAATTTTTTCAAAACATAATTTTAAATACATTAAAAAAAAAAAAAAAAAAAAAAAAATATTTTCATATGTTCATAAAGTGGACCACTGTGTACCAGAAGTGGAGCGATCCATTATTAAGTATTATTTGACATATAATGTAAATTTAATTTTTAATAATATAATTCCTCTTCATTTCCCCTTTACCTCCAAAAAATATAGTAATGCAAATTTGCAGGTAACATTTTGACACAAAACAAAGCAGCAAAAGTCTAAAAAAAATTATTATATTTTAAAAATAATAACAGACTAAGATACAGGAACAATTTCAAGTAAGGTGAAGTTATTAAAGAAAATAAAGTCATTGTCATTAAAATTTAAAAATGATGCTCCAAAATAATCACGAGCCTGAAGTTTTCCTGAAATACTTTTGGATTCGAGAAAGATTTTAAGATAACATCAATATAAATTACAGATTAGTAACCATAAAGTTTTCATTGTAAAGCTGTTTTATGTTACACCAAAAACAAACAATAAAATTTCAGAACCTGCCAGAGATTGTTTTAGTAATAAAAGGCATATTTGTATTTTTTTTAAACAGTAATAGAAACAAAAATATTGTTTACTATATTAAATAGACATTTTTCTTCGTTTAAATAATTACTTTACAACTTTTTCTCGTTTTAATTTACTTTTACGAAAAAATTTACTTTTTCATCTACAATCTTTAATTAATCATAAAGAAAAGTTTGATGAAAAATTTTACTTTTAGAAGCTTAAAACAACCAGTCAAGATAAAATGGTTTATTCTGAACTAATGATGTGTTTTAAAGGTTATAAGTAATCAATCCAATGCTGTAATAACTTAGTCATTAAAAATAAATAAAACATAGTGGATGGTCCACTGTGTCCCATTCTCATATCTCTCTTTATATATAATATACAGTAGACTCCCTCAAATCCGCACAGCTTGGGACCAGAGGTTGTGCGGATTTTAGAATTTTGCAGATTTCTGATCATTGCTTTGTTTACATTTTTTAAACAGTAATTTGATTGCAATCAATAGTGCATTAGGAACTATAATGAATGCTTACAATGTAATAAAATATTAAAATAAGTAATAAACTAAAATAATAAAAATTTTGATAATTTTTAAAATGATTAAAGTACTAATAGCAGAGGTCAAGCTAATAATCAATGGTGTATGATTAAATATTCATTATAAAGATTAAATGTATTTTTCCAAAATTATTCAACAAAACTTGCCTCATAAAAGTACATTCCTAATTCACATCAAAATCATAAAATAAGAAAGTTTTATTTCAGGTTTAGCCAGGCTTAATAACCAAAAATTCTTGATTAATGCATAAATATATTTGGTAAGAAGATGTGATTACCAGTAAGATCAGCAATATCTTGAATTTTCCTCCCAAAAATATTCTTAATTCATGAAAAAAAAAAAAACATGAATGAAGTATTATTAAGAAAATTACAAATTAAAAAATATAAGGTATTTATACAAAACTAAAAAAATCAAATTTTGTAGAAATATCCAAATTGAAAGTTTCATTGTTTACATCCATAAAATATGTGCGGATTTTAGAGAGTTGCGGATTTCTGGTTTGCGGATTTGAGGGAGTCTACTGTATAGTAAAAATTGAAGTATCTACTTCTTTAATATAAAATCAATCTTTGAAGACTTAAAAAGGAAAAAAATCTTAAAGGTTTTAATATAGGGAGATTATATTTATGCTTAATTTGTTATTTAGTGAGTTAGAAAAGATAAAATTATAAAAAATACTTTCTTGTAATATTCACACTATGCACTTTTGTTTGATTATTAAACAATGAAAATATTAAATTCACATGAACGCTTCATTTAAATTTAGTTGCTAGAAAAAACTTTCATATTAATTTTAAGATTCCTAATGCATTTCTATAGCACTTATCAAATAATGATATAAAATAAAAACACATTAAATGAACATTTTAAACTTTTTAATAAAGTTGTTATACAAAGAATGATAAGTAAAATAATTTCCCAAATCTCAAATAAACTTAATAAATCAAATAATAATTCATTATGTATGAAGATCCATTGGCGGACATATAAACTGTAGTAATTAAATCCAAGGAAACAGCAAGAGAGTTGTACACAACATCTACGCTAACAGCAAGCACAGCTTCTGCATAAAGTTCAAAATATACTGTTGTGGTTGGGAAAATCCTCCAAGGCACTAGCAAGCCACACTCACAGATAGAATTTCAAAATAAACTCCTGCCTGCAAGTGTAGCCAGCTGTCATAAAAATTCCAAATTATATCTTCCTCCCATCCTTCATAACTCGGTCCATTCTCTTCCAAAAATGATCTTATATCTTCAGTGTTTGTCTTCTGTAGTATGTTTAATATTTGGATATTAAGCTCATTTGAGATTAGGAAAATTATACTAACTGTACATTTTTTGATAACAACCATATAAAAATATTTATTTTTCAGTAAATTTTGTTTTATGTCAGTCAGTGGCTGAAAAGTTTCATCTATTAAAAACTCATTAGGTATTCCAAAATAAATAAGATTATCAATAATTATTAATTTAAAATGAAATAGCTATTGGGATGCATGTAATATTTCTTTCATTAAAAATGTTATGAACAGCATTATATATGTAATTTTGCAGTAAAAAAAAAAAAAAAAAAAGTAGATAAGTACTCTTTTAGTTTTATATATGCATTGAAAGCTACTCTAAAAGAAATACATTTTCAGAATTTTATCAGTGTTACTGAATTAAATCTGAGCTAAATATTGAAATAACTTCAATTCAAACTGAGTAAACTGTTTATATAACCCAATTTATGATATTTCAGAAGAGATTTATCATAAGAGAAGATAGATTTGCATAACATAACATAAATTCTTTGTTTGTAAACATAGAAAATAAAAAATAATAGGAAGTAATTTTTTTCTACTAATACAAACAAAGATATATTTAGTAAGAGAAAGAACTTATTCAGAATGCACACATAAAATAACTTCATTCATATTTCGAAAAAAACAATCATGGTAATTTCAAAATAATAATAATAAAATATTTGGGTGAAATGTACTTTACTCTCCTTCGCCAAGGCGACTTTTTTTTTAGCGATAAATGTTTCGACATGGGAACCGTACATTTTCATTTTCTCCACTCGGATCTTCAATATCGCAACCCTAAGTAGGGCTCCTCTAACTCAGGCTGAATCGTCTCCATATAAATGAAAAAAAGGGGAGTAATTTGTGTATAAATACTTAAAAGGATAGATCTGGATTGGAGAACTTCGCCAAATATTGCGCCAACCTAATCGCTTGTATACAGCAAACCGGTTTTTCGAAGCTGATGTCGTGTTTTATACCAGACGGGTGAGAAAAGAAAAGACAAGACAAGAATTCCCCGTTCCCTCATTTATGCAACTTTCGCCTTATTCATTTATTTATTTTTATTTTTATTTATTTTTTTATTTTTAGAGTGTGAGGTATTGATTTAAATGGTTGGATTCATTTAATATTTAAGAAGTAAAGAATAGAGATATTTTAAATCGAAATTGAAAAAGATATTATATTTTGCGGCGTAAGAAAAGGAGGGGGTGGGGGGAGACATAGTTAAAGAAAAAGCCAAAAGTTCAGAGGGAGGTTGGATTTTATAATTATAAATTTATTGTTAAAAAAATAACAAAAAATTTAGAAAAAATCATGAGTTTTAAAGATTTTAAATTTTGTAAGATAAAAATGAGGGATGTAGCATATTTTATTATTTATTTATTTATTATTATTTATTTATTTATTATTATTTATTTATTATTTTTATTTATTTATTTATTCTTTTAGCGTGGGGTTCGGGTGTTTGACTTAACAATTTATTATTTATCAACAATTACAATATAATTCCAAATAGAATAGAAAAATAAAAATGAAAAAGTATTATTTAATTGTTTTATATTTTGAATTCTCAGTTTGGGGGAAGGGGTAATTAAGCAGTAGTTTCAAAAGGTGGAGATTTAAATAATTAATAATAAAGAATAGAGATATTTTTAATCGAAAGTGAAAAAGATATTATATTTTTGCGGAGGAAAAGGCGGGTGTGGGGGGGGGGGGGGGTTTAAAAAGGAAAAAGCCGAAAATTCAGAGTGGTGGGATTTTATGATTATAAATTTATTGTTTAGAAAAATATCAAAAGCATTAGAAAAAATTATAAATATAAAAGATTTATAATTTTCAAGCTAAAATGGAGGAGGTGTCATGTTTTATTATTAGTATTATTTTATTTATTTATTTATTTATTTATTTGGCGTAACTATGCTAAAATAGAACTTTGTGGGTAAATTCTTAGATTTAAGACGCTAGTATTTTTTAATTAAATTGAGGAAAAAAAACTTTTTTTTTTTCGAAAATTCCTCTTCGGTTTTATCTGTAAAATTAATTTTTAAAACTCCCTGCATTTATGAAGAAACTCCAATTTAAAACCCACCGAATTTAAACACTTTTTTTTTTTTTTTTTTTTTTTTTTTTAAGTTTATGTTTTAAAGATTTGCAAAATGGTTTTCAAAATCTGTTTTCATTACATTATTATGCATTTATAAAATAAAAAAAACTATTTTCGTTTAGTTGATACTTATAAAATGGCAGTTGACAGCTGAAGACTGGAAATATTTAAAAATGATCAAGGAATGGAAAGAATAAAATTAATCTAGAACAATACTTGTAAAAGAAAGATTTTTTTACTGGAATAAGCTAGTAATATATGTGGCTGTTTTAAAAAAATATGCATTTCTAATGAAATGACATCAATTCAAAATAAAATGTAAATTTACATTCAAAAGTTTTGTTATACATAAAAAAAAAAAAAAAAAATATTAATAAAAAAAAAAAAAAAAAAAAAAAAAAAAAATCTACGAATTTTACTAGAAAATATAGACAAGGAAACTGTTTAAAAAAAAAAATCAAGTTGATTGATGATCTAGAGTAGTGTTTCACAACCTTTTTTTTAATTATTATTATGCCCCATCGAAGTATCTGTAAAATCACGATGTTTCTCCCCTTCCCCCGCTCACACTATGTGATACACATCTTTTATTATTTAAAAAGTGAACTATTTTCAAATGAAGAAAATCCAACAGGATCTTAAGAATAAATATACATTTTAATGTTTTAAAACTTAAAAAACGGATGAATTTTTGTCTCAAATGTATTTGTAATGTAATTCTATAATTGCAAAGAAGATGTAAATCTTCACATTTGTGCCCCCCCCCCCCCCAAAAAAAAAAAAAAATTCTAACTTTTCTTAATGTTGTACAAAAGTGTTACATGTTCTGTTCTACACCCTTATCATCAGAATTCTATTGGAGAGACTCTTACATTTAACATAAACAGCGTTAACATTAACACATTTTTTCATTAAATTTAGTAACTTAACTAAGTTGTAGAAAAAGCTTTGGACGTCTAATTTTCGACTTATGGATAATATACTAGACAAGGTGCATTTCCACATTCTCTTCTTTATTAATTTTAAGTAACCATTATTCTCCATCAAATACATATGGAGGTTCTGGTTATGGAATACTCTGGTTCTTTTCTGTTTATTATTAATTGACTGCCATGTATTATCTTATTTTTAAATTTAAATTGCATACATTACATACAGTAGACTCCCACAAATGTGCACATAATTTACGGATGTATAAACAAAGAAACATTCACTTCAGATCTAGGGATAAAATTTGAATTTTTTAATTTGATATCAACTACATATGTATTTTAATATGTAATTTTTGTTAATTTTAGTGAATTCATGTTTTTTCCTGAAGAAAAAATAAGTTTATTTCAGAAAAATTTCAAGATATTGCTGGTTCATTGGTAATCACAATCTAATTATCAAATATATTTATGTATTAATCAAGAACTTTTTGGTTAAGTCTGACAAAACCTGAAATAAACTTCCTTATTTTATGATTTTGATGTGAATAGAAAACTTTATGAGGCAAGTTTCATTGAATGATTTAGGAAAAATACATTTAATCTTTATAATGAATATTTAATCATACATTATTAATTTGACCTTTGCTTTTAATATTTTAATCATTTAAAAAAGTAACTAAATTTTTATTATTTTAGTTTATTACTTATTTTAATATTTTATATGTTAAGCATTTATTATAGTTTCGATTGCATTATAAACTACATTCAAATTACTGATTAAAAAATGTAAACAAAGCAATGCCTCGAAATTTGCAAAATTCTAAAGTCTGCATAACCTCTGGTCCCAAGCTGTGTGGATTCGGGGAAGTCTTCTGTATTTATTTACTGTGCAGATCTGTATCAGAGCCATTGATATCCAATTTTAGAAATTTATAAAATTGGTAGTACCTGATGTTGATATAACGAATAGTTTCAAGTTAAATGTACTCAAGACAGTTAGATTTAGATGTATCCTAAACCAGTTTGACATGAAAAATTTTCTTTGTGTGACATATAGAAAAGCTAACAGAAATAGAAGGATCATTCCGTAAAAAAATAAGAGAGCTGCGAACGATTGAAATAAATTATTAATAACCAGAAAATTTACTGAAAATTTTTAAATAGGTAATTAAAAAAAAAAAAAAAAAAAAAAAAAAAAAAAACATAATTTACAGATTTGTTTAACTTTATTTATATAATTACTCTGGTTTAATATATATTTTATTATTTTGATGGGAACCTTTTTTAAAATTTATTAGAAGTAAAAGTCTTTTTTTAGTTTTACCTATGTTATTTTTAATTTAAGTATTAAAAAAAAAAAAAAAACCTAATAGCTAATGACTGAGTAACAAATTTGGAATTGCCCTTTTAAAAATTCATACTACCTCCCAGTGGGAGTGTATGCCCCACATTGGAAACTATTGGTGTAGACCACCTATTTTAAAAATGCTTTACTGAAAAAAGAATGCTTTAAGTTTTTATTATTCTTTCTTGCAGTATAGTAAGCTGAACTTCTGCATCTAAAAAATAGTCTTTTATCTTTAATGTCCTTAAAATAAATACAACATTTATCAAGTATATTATAAGAAAAATGTGGTCAAATTAAAAGAAAAAAAATATTTTACATCTTAATTCATTTGCACATAGTGACAAGAGAAAAAGTACTTCCATAAGCTGATTTTCGAAGCTTGTGACCAAACTAATCCGTTCTTGAAACTACTCTTTAATTTTTAATGTCCTTAAAATAAAGGCAACATTTAACAAGTTTGTTATAAAAAAAATGTGGTCAAATTAAAATTAAAAAATATTTCATATTTTAGTTTTTAGTTTTTTTGCACACGGTGACAGGAAAAAAAAGTGCTTTCATAGTATGATTTTCAAAGCCTACGACCAACCAAACCAATCAGTTCTTGAAATTAGTCTTTAATCTTTAATGTCCTTAAAACAAAGGCAACATTTATCAAGTGTGTTATAAAAAAATGTGGTCAAATTTAAACAAAAAGAGTTATTTCATATTTTTTTTAACATAGCGACAAGAGAAAAAAGTACTTCCATAGGCTGATTTTGGAAGTTTGTGACCAAACCAATCAGTTCTTGAAATTAGTCTTTAATCTTTAACGTTCTTAGAACAAAGGAAACATTTATCAAGTGTGTTGTAAAAAAAGTGTGATCAAATAAAAACAAATAAAATATTTCACATTTTAGTCTTTTTGCACATGGTGGCAGGGAAAAAAAAGTACTTCCATAGGCTGATTTTCGAAGCTTGCTACAAGATTAATTAATTCTTAAAATTAAGCATAATATGCTTTAAAAAAAAAAATTGATTTTTTTAATTAAGTTAAATTGTTTTTACTTCGAAAAATACAGGTATTAATTTTATTTTTTCATGAAAGTAATCAGCACTTTCTTTTGGTGATTTCAGATCAAATGTGTTTTTATTTGGCAATGCTTGTTTGATTTGCCATCAGATTTGGATAATGTGATAGATTGAATTGATGAAGATGTGGAATACTCTCCTTCAGATTTAACATTATATGTTTTAAATTATTCTTTCTGTTCTTGCCTGGTTGAACCATTGCTGGTAACAGAAATTCCTGATAGTTTAGATTTGTCTCCTCCTTCAGTATTCATAGATTACAGTACAATCTCCAAGATTCACACTTCTAAAATCTGCAAATACCTGAAATTTGCTTGCATTTCAAAATGTAAACAATGAAATTTGCAATTATGATGTATTGTTTATAATCTCTATTCCAATTAACAGTGAACGAAAATAAAATAATTTTTAGTTTAAATTCATGGGAAAATAGTAATAACATAGGATATTACATAAATAAATCGTAAAATCATATTGCAGATGAAGAAATTATTTTTTTTAATAATAAAACCACTAAAACTCAATCTGACAATAAATGACATTTTTTTTTTTTTTTTTTTTTTTTTTTTTTTTAAGATTGATTTTAGGTGAAAATTTTGAAATTCTTGATGCAGGAAAGTTGTATAGATCAACAAGAAATAAGGACTATTTACAGGATTCAAGAGAAAATGAAAGTTCTCAACCAAAGGACTATGTAAAAAATGTTTAAAAACTGTACCAAAAAATAATTTTAAGTATTAAAATGATAATGTACAGGTAAATAAAACAGATTAGTAAGTTTTAATTTGCTTAAATTGAACTATGACATACTGGTTTTGTAAAATAAAAAAGGTAAGTTGAAAAAAATAAACCATTTAATCCAAAATCTACAAAACTCTAAAACCCGCAAAATTCTAAAATCCGCACAGCCTTTGGTCCAATGCTGTATAGATTTTTCAGACTCTGCTGCATTATAACTACAAATTGAAAGAAATGGAAAAAGATGAAAAAATTGAAAAGAAAAAGTAAGACAGAAAATAAAGGCTAATTTATCCAGTGTTTTTTTAGACTTGCAAAAAGAGCACTTTACAAATGAAGATGATTTTGAATAAATATTGCATACATCTGCACCTTTTGAAAATATTAATCACAGCTATTAGCCAACAAAAGAAAAATTAAGAACAAAATTTCAACAAAACTCAGGTTGTTTGTTTTAAGCTTACAATTATCTTCTTGGGCTTACAATTATGCTTGCAAAAATCTTCATCTCCTGCTTGCTGCATCCCAAATCTCTATCAAAATTGCACTCTTCTATAAAATGTTTGCAAAGATTCACAGCAGAAGCATTTGAACGCCTGAAATTCAAGTCAGAAAATATACAAATTTTAGTGTGATTTTTTAAATTGCTATCCTAAAATTTTCATTCTTTCATGAGAAAATTCGCCATAGATACATTAACTTTAGAAGCCAACATGATGATTGTCACTTGGCAAAAGAAGATCTTTTATTAATAGACTGGGAGGCGGCAGCAGAGACAATCACTCATTGAGTTCATGAGTGAAAATCTAAGATTAGTTAAATCTTGGTTCGCATATTAAAATGCAGTCACTTTACCAAGTCATATCTTAATGGAAAACACCTAAAAACCCAATTTTAGTGGTTCACTCATAGCTTACCATAATGTTTTCCTGCTTCTAATCCTCCATGTTTTCATACTTTTGGGTACCAAAAAACACAACGGTGAACCTATGAGTCAACTGCTAAAATCAAATTTTTAGGTGTTTTCCACCAAGATAAGACTTTGTGGATAGGGCTGGCAAGTTTCTGCTGGGGTTGTTAAAACCAGTGGTTATAACCGGTAAAAACCGGCATGGCAGAAACTAATTTCTACCAGTAAATTGCAAAAACTGGCAGAAACTAGGAAATAATACTAATAAATGCAATTATTCATAATTCACAGATGTATTTAATATGTAAAGAATTTAGTTAAGAAATTAAAATAAATATTATAAATGTTATTCAAAGTAGCAAAAAGTTTTAAAGGATCACATAAATATACTTTGTTAATATAATAATTTTTTGTCACTTAAAAAACAGAAATTTTCATAATGGTAATCTGATGCTGTATAAGTTTAACTATTGATATTACTGTTTATGATTATTAAAAAAAAAAATTACGAAAATTTCTATAATCTTTTAACATTATAACTTAAAAAATTATCTACAATTACATACAAAGAGAAATGGTTTTTGTAAAAACATATAAGTAAATAATTGTAGCAAAAAAGTAAAAGAAAAAAATGGATTAATTTTTTTATACTGTTATTTTAAAATATTGAAAGAACAAATTTGTTTTTGTGGAAAAATTAATAATATATTAAGAACATTCCATACTATAGTATTAAATTTGCTAATCTTTCTTAACCTAGAAAAGCTTTTTAATTTGTTCTGAATGAAAAAAAAGTTAGAAAATATTCTTTCAAGACCAGCATTACTTGCTGGTAATGACATTATTGATGATGTAAATTTTAAAAAATTCTCATTTTCACTGTTATTTGTTTCTAAAAGCGGCCACCCATAGAAGGCAAGACATTTTCTACAACTTCCTTGGTGAAATATGTTTCCGAAAAAAAGATTATTTTCTTACTCTTTCTTTATGCTTAAATATCAATTTTGATCCCAAATATTTAGGATGAAGTAAATAAGCTAGCATAAAAGCTGCAATAAATGAGAAACTATCAAATTTTAATAAAAATTTATTTATATTTTAATTCAAAATATTTACAATATTTTATTTGCAATTTATCCTGAATAAAATGTATATAAGCAATTTAATACTACTAAAAAAGTATCAGATTATGTCATGAAATTAGTTTATGCCAGTTGTTGCCAGTTTCTGCCAGTTATAACCCCTTTCTGCCACTGGCAGGGCAGAAACTATTTTCTGCCGGCAAAAACCCAGCCCTGTTTGTGGACCAATTGTGTTAAGCAGTTGTGCAAACAATTATGCATTTCAAGATTTAACTAATCCTAGATTTTCATCCATGAATATCTCTCATTCTCTCAAGGATGCGCTATTGGCATAAAAAGTGTTGAGTTGAACTGGTTCTAACTAGTAGATATAGCAATAAAAAAAAGTGTTTAATTTGTTTTAAGATGTGAAATGGATTTTAATGATTTAAATCCAAACAAATTCAATCACACTCTTAACCATCATTAGAGGCAGATTTGACAGATTTCTGATGTTTTACTTGCCTTACATATGGTAAATTGAACTTTCAAAGAAACAGACCTTGAAAAAAGAGGAGAGAATAGGTAAAAAAACTTAAACACTTTTGTTGATTGTTATCTACTAATAATTAAGGATATACTGCCTATTCCACCTTTCTATAGTTATAGTAGAGCTGTAGGCAGGGACCGACTTACAAATTTAGGGGCCCTGGGCACAGATGCTTAAGGGGCCCTCTATCACCGATTTTTACAGGGATCTCGACCAAATATACATATGTATGTGTGTGTATTATTAAAAGCCATACTTATTAAGTTCATTACTGATCAATATATTTTTTTAAATATCCATTAAAAAACTAAATTTGATAATTATTAATTTGCTTTTTATTAATTATTTCATTGTTATTAAATTTAATTGGATAGATGTTTTCTAATAAATTGTGTGTTTCAGATTTCTGTTTTCTATGTAATTTCATATATCTGGAATAATAAAACATGCAACAAATGATAAATTTTCTACAATACTATAATATTTTAAATATTAGATATTTTTTTAATAGTTAAAACTACATATAATTTTGGACAATAATTAAACAAAATTCAGAAGCATTTGGGGGCCCCTGAAAATTGGGGGCCCTGGACCTGTGCCCCGAATGCCCTGCCCTAAATCAGGCTGTGGCAGTAGGAAAGGGAAAAATAATAAATTGTCTGCCATAACTGCAAATTTTGATATTTGCTATCAATATTACAGATCATTTGTTAACAGAATCAACTGCTTTTATAGATTAATTCATTAAAAAAGCAAGTAAAGTAAGTAACTTTTGCTGTACTTAGTAATCAGTTTCGTAACTGAATTAAAACTTGTAAAACAAATACAACTACTGTATAAAAGTCAACTGTCAAATATCAACAATCATAAAACCACAAATCTGAAAAATGTACATTTTATTCAAAATCTAAGGAGCTGTACATCTATATTGTTCTCACTTTAGATGGGAGGGGGATCTGGCATTTGATATCTTTAGAGGGAGAGGTATAATGTGTTTTATGATATCATTTACATTTTTGAACCAAATAAAATTTTCTTTTTTGGAACTTCATTCTTTATGTCAATAGAGTCTGGTATGTATTTTGTAATTTTTATTTTCTTCTCTCTTTACAAGAAAGTACTGGATTCATGAAAATTTTTGAAAAATGGTTTTTAGCAGATTTACATATTATAGGAATTGGAGAGATTCTAAAAAATGTGTTTTTACAAAATGTCTGTGACATAAATTTTGTGGGCATTCTATCTCAAGAACTAATGTACATAATAATTAAAAATTTATATTGAGGTAGTCATAAATATAAATTGATGCTCAGTAGTTTTTGATGTAAATTGCTCAACAGGTGGCACTGCTATGATCTGATCGTGTTGATCAGATCATAGCAGTGCCACCAGTTGATCAGATCATAGAACGATTTCTGAAACAACTCTATCTCAAGAACTAATGCATGGATTTCCATCAAACTTTAGATTTGGTTACTTCTTGACATGAATATATACTGTTTACATTTTGGTGTTACAATTGGTGGCGCTCAACACAGCTCTGTAAAGTTGTATTTTTCACAGTTTCCAAAATAGCTTTATTCTAAAGAATTAGAGTCCATCACCCAACAGGCTCTGTTATGCTCAACTTTTCCTGATTCCTGCTCTACCTCTAGAATTAATGCACAAATTTTCATCAAACTTCAGACTCAGGTATACCTAGATAAATTTTATTGCTGATTAGGTTTTAGTGTAAATCGGTCAGCTTTTATGCTGCATTTTTTCTGATATGCACAATAGTTTTATTTCAAGATCTGTTCAGTGCTCAGAATTTCATACCTTTAGAAATCTTATGATGGGCATAGATTATCATTTAATTTTGGCGTTGTGATAGAATACTTTGGAGCATTATATGAAATAGAAGGTTTTGAGATTCCCACACCCAACTTAACTTTAGTTAATTATTTTTATGAAAATGCAAAGTTATTATTAAAACTTTTTTATTCAAAAATGTGGAATATCCTAACGTTCGTCGTTTTTCCCTTTTGATACCTATAATTTGTTGTTAAAGAAATAAGATTTGAAATGATACTTGTTATGTTTACTTGTTCACATGTTTTGTTTATAAGCAAAAAAGACAATATAATTGTTGAATGCATTTTGAAATAAAAAGCTACTATTAAATACTTTTAAGTAGTAGATATTTCTTAAAGTTATTTTATATATAATAGTGATATTTTATTAACTTATTTTCTTCATTGAAATAAGTAAAGTATGTATGTAAATACTAAATACATAACCAACATATCTCTATATCTTTGTGAATGTATAAAAGGAAAAGACTGAAAAAATAAAAGAAAAAAGTAAATGAGAAAATTGTGAAAAGAAAAAGAAATTTTAGATACTGACAATGATACTATTAAGGAAATGGGGGGGGGGGGGAGGTTGGAGGAATGATAATGAGTGATATCATAAGGAGGAAAAGGGGATCCAAAATTGCCAAAAGTTGATAATGTTATACATGTATGACCTTTAAATAATGAAAATACCAATTAAGTTCAAGGAAATATATCCAATTATAGTAGATTGGTAGATTCTAATTTGGATAATATGTTCAGATAAAGTATAGACAGAATTCAATTAGTATCTAACCTCTTCAGTCCTGGAGTACCCATTTGGGTACATTAAAACAAAAGCCAAAATTACAACCAAAATTTTTTTATAAATGCATGGATTTCTGCTAGCACTATTCAGATACACCACAGTGTCCTATATTTCCAATAATTGTGTTATATGTTTAAAGATAGAGGAACCATGTGACTTTGAAAATGGAACATTTCCAAGATGGATGACATAAACAATTTTCCAACGACTTCAAGTCAAACTATGTGAATAATACAAATTTGAGTGAATTAAAAACAATATATTGCATTTTTTATAAACTATAATGTTTCAACAATGATTTGGAGTTGTTTATATATGTTGTTCATATGTGCATGGATGTGAAAAACATTTGTAAATATGTTGTACCCATTTGGGTACAATGGGTCTTAACTATACATTTCCAGCTAAGGAAACTAATTTTCTGCGTAACTATCGTGTACAATTGGTTATTAAAAAAAAATTTTAGGAGCGAATAAATTATTTAATTTAGTCTTACAAAACAATTCAAAAGGACTTTTTTCATTTTTTAAAATAATATGAAGTAATATACTGAATTTACTGCTAAAATATGTCATAATTTTTAATAACTTTAAAAATTCTTAACACATTTTGAAAGGTTGTATAGTTTTCCAAGCCCGCATGTATTAGTCAAAAATGTCTATAATAAATGATACTTTATGAGAAGATTATTATTAAAAGGTATGTAGTATATATTTATAGTGGTATGTGTAGTAGTATGTGTATATTATCTGTGGCTTCCAGTAATAATCAGGTAAGGTACATTTTTAATATTTTGAGTAATTAACGTTTAAAGTTTTTAAATGTCTTTTTATCATTACTTTTATAAAATAGATTAGAACTTAATAATTTTCATTACATTCAATTAGGATATAAGAGCTTCTCTTTTTTTTGTCAAAATAGTTATATAAAAATATTTTTTATTAACTGAGAACCAATTAAAAAAATTTCAATTTTTAAATGAAAATTTATAGTCACCCTATGACGGGAAGCATTCAATTTTTTTTCAGTAATATGGCAGATTAAAGCACTCTTTTAAAGCTACATTTTCCCAAATTATCTCAATTTTTTTCAAAAGTGTGCCATACCTGGTTATTACTGGAAGCCACAGGTACATCAGATACCACAGATAGATGTATAGTAGCAAGATATGCATTACAATTATTACAAGATGTGTATAATATTTTTTCGCAATACATAGCTTTAGATAAAAAATCATTTAAGTAGTTTAAATTGATATAACTTTTAAACAACAAATAGTTTTATTTTGGTAAAACAAAATTGGTTTTATTTGTTTAAAAAATGACATTTTTACTCAATTGTGACCTGATGTACCCATATGGGTACATAAATTTTAACTATTTAAAAATTTTAAAAATAAAAAACTAATTTTATTTTCTTTTTTCTAAGCCTAAAAGCACCATAATTTGCTAACAAAATAATTTTTCTACGCAACAGATTTTTCTCGGGACTGAAGAGGCTAAAAGATAAAAAAAGTATTTAATGCTATATGTATTTAATGCTCCAGTGAATTGATCAGATAAGGAATCTGACACAGAAGAGAAAACTGATTTTCGACAAGAGACATATAATATCTATATAGATATTATGCTAACGTATGTGGCACAAAAAATCACGATTATTTGTTAAAAGTTTAATGGCAACATCCAAGTGAAACATATCTTATGAGTTACTGTGCAAAAGTCCTTTGGTAAGATTTAGGCTGTGGTAAATTGAATTTATTTATGTTTTGTCCCTTTGCTACAATTATGGAGCTTCAAAATATCATTATTTTTTTTTTCCTGTCCTTTTTACTTAAAAAAATAAAGTCATGAATTTTTAAATTTTCAGTTTCAAATTAAAGTTATATATTATAAATGAAATGAGTGAAAGGTTTATATTATTATATTTTAAATAATTAATGAAGTATGAAAAAATACCATGGGTACAATATTTGGTGATTTATTATCTGCACCAGACTAGCATAAAAATACTGAGTTCTTGATTTATCGGCACAGATGTCATATATGCACCACATTAGTACATTATTTTTTTATGCTAATTTGGCAAAATCTTTGCTTTCAGTTACATACATATATTTTAACTACTTTCTATTATTTTAAAAAGAAATAATAATTTAAAAAGTTTAGTTAATAATTATAGAATAAAAATGTTTATATCATGTTAAAATAGAAAATAAAAGCAAACAGTTTATTAATAAATAAATATTAGTAGCCGGGTTACATGTGAGGCACCTATAATTGCCATTTTGTTGCAATCGGGCCAATGTACTGCATACATGACACCTGTGACTATTTCTCTAGCAGAATCTTCTAATTTGGCAAAAAATTGAGCAATTAAAATAAATTATGAATAAAAGCAATATGATTTAATGCTTAATATACATTCAAGGGAGACCAAACTGGTCGCAAAGGGCAGCTAGTAGATGTTTGAATTTGTTAGACACAGACATTTATTTTGAAGATAGTGAATTATGTTATTATGATTGAAGAATTGTTAATTGTTTGCATGTTATATGAAGAATTTCCAAATTAATAAAAAGATTGTTCTTAGTTAAAGTAATATAGTTGAATTCCTCAAATCTGCAATTCTCTAAAATCCACACATGGATGTAAAAAATGAAACATTCAGTTAAGACACATAAACAAAATTTGACTTTTTTAATTTTATATCAATTCCATATATATTTTAATTTATAAATTTTGTTAACCCATTAACGCCCAGTGTCCTCTTTTGAGGACGGTTACAAAAACAGCAAGAAAGTGGTTTTCCCACCAGTAAAGAGGAACCTAAATATATACCTACTTTCACGAGACAGAATCCTCGATAAATTTAGATAAAAGTTAATTTGATTTTAAAAGTGGTGGGAAATACAAAATTTAAATTTTAGCGAAGAAAATAATTCGGGCGTTAATGGATTAATACAGTAAAACCTCCATAATGGACACTCCCAAATAGCGGACACCTCTATTTAATGGACAGTTTTCAAATCTCCACTCCCAAAACTTAAATTTTTGTATGTTTAACCTCTGAATAACGGACATTCCGAATAGCGGAGAGTAATTTTGGCGATAAAGGATGAAAAATTATTTTTTAACAAGGAAAAAAAAAAAAAAAATTCTCTAAATTTATCAATGCTTTGTGTCACAATTTTTGTGATCACAGATAAATGTGAGGATGAGCTGGAGAAAATCCCCTCTCTCCCTACATTTATTTGATCACCCTCCCTCCCTCCCTCGAATGATTTGAGGTTGTATGCTTTTAAGAAACAGTAAAATACAGTAAGAAATTATACATTAAAAAAAGAAAGAAACATAATTCAAAAGGATTAAAACTACTGACAGAGTTAAAACTTCACATTGAAAGACAAATTATTTGTAATCACAAGTAGAAACAAGCTTTTGTAAGTTTTTTTTTTTTTTTTTTTTTTTTTTTTTTTTTGTAAGAATGTAATAAAAAAGGATAAAGGTATGCACAATTTTATTTCAGTTTTATTGCTTTAAAAATTATTTTAATTTCTGGTTAATTGAATAATAGAGGTTTTAGGACATTTTAAAATCGACTAATGAAACATTAAGCATTCATTAGCAATTTTTCTATCTCTGAGGTTTTCCCAATAGCAGACACTTCCAAATAGCAGACAATTTCTGCATTCCCAAGGTGCCCGTTATCTAGAGGTTTTACTGTATTACTGAATTCATGTTTTTCCATGAAGGAAGAATAAATTTATTTCTGAAAAAATTCAAGATATTGCTGATATTATTAGTAACCACAATCTTTTTACCAAATACATTATATATCAAGCTTTTTTTGCTCATTAATGCTGGCTAAGCCTAAAATAAAACTTCCCTATTTTATGATTTTGACATGAACTAGTAATATGCCTTTATGAGGCAAGTTCTATTGAATATTTTAGGAAGAATAAATTTCATCTTAATAATGAATATTTAATGACAAATTATTGATTATTAACTTAGAATTTTAACAGTAGAAGATTATTGTAATGCAAATCTAAAAACACAAGATTAGGCGTTACATAAAATTTTCCAATACATGGATCACATTTCAGACATCTTTAAATTAGCCTCATAAGTATAGTTAAACATATCAAAATACATTAGAGTACTTTTATACTTCATTCCTTATTCAGATTATACATTTTTGCATTATATAGATCTATCCACATACTATTAAATATATCTTTAAAAATAATCTAAATATACTAGCTGGGCCCAAATCATCCATTGTTTTACTCATT
This sequence comes from Maratus speculifer, assembly GCA_964019185.1. NCBI lineage: Eukaryota > Metazoa > Arthropoda > Arachnida > Araneae > Salticidae > Maratus > Maratus speculifer. The sequence goes on along the minus strand of OZ025301.1, from coordinate 71,903,516 downwards.
TTCAAAAACATTTATTGTAATAGTTTTTTCCCTAAAAAGTTCTAAATCATGAAGATAAAATTAAACTAATGCATTACATTTAGTTTTATAGAGAGTAAGCGATTTTCTACAATCTGGGAATTCAGGTTCTTTTTCACTGCAAAATTCAATGTTTATACCTGATAAGTTCTGTATTATACAGAGAATGGAATTACATGGAATTGCATTATAAAGATCTTCTACTATATTTTAATCTTTTTAAAAATTATCAAAATTTTTATTAGTTTAGTTTATCGCTTATTTTAATATTTTATTACATTATAAGTATTCATTATAGTTTTGATTGCATTATTAATTGCATTCAAATTACTGTTTTAATAATGTTAACAAAGCAACGACTAGATATCCACAAAATTCTAAAATCTGCACAGGCTGTACAGATTTGAGAGAGACTACTGTACTTCGTTATTAGTCTGTTGAAATGATTTTTTCAATTGAATTTTTTTAATTACTAGTATTGCTGATTTAAAAACTAACAATAAAAAGATCTAATGAATTTCAACTATTATCACTGTAATTAGAAGGCAAATTTAGACTGCATTATACATCTCATCTTCATCTATGTAGTAGTATTGATCAAATGTTTAACAAGTTTAAATATTAAGTTGCAATATTTTAAATTAAATTGGTATTTAATTTAAATACCAATTTAATTTGTATACGAAAAGTTACGTTTTTTATTTACCAGGTCTTGAAATTTTAATAAAGTGTAGCATGAAGGCACTGGGTAGCAAAGCAATGAACAGAGTAAGTTATGGTACAGCCTTCGGTGAAAGATCTTGGAAAAACTTTAATTTTCTTAATTAATAATACACAAATTGGTGACAGATAAAAAAAGGATGTCTCATCTCTAAATGAGCTGAGGTGGCATTTGTTTCTGCAATTCTATTTAACAGTGGAAACTTCTTAGAAAAAAATTTAAAAGAATTATCAAAACAATTCAAGAAAGAATCTCTATAAATAAAAGGAATTCCGAGGATAATTAATTGAGGCACAGGAAAATCGTCTGCTAAGAAAATCTTTTTTCATTTTGAACTCTATAAATAAAAGGAATAAAGCAGAAGAAATATAAAACAGATAATGTATTTATCACAAAAAATCGTCTGCTAAGAAAATCTTTTTTCATTTTGAATAAAATTAAATAAAATATTGAAAACATTTGATTTAAACTAAAAATTGTATTACTAAAAGTTTTCTTTTTTTTTCAGAACCTTTTAATACTTTATAACGATGAAAATGACGTATTTCAGACAAAGCATTTCTGCATGCTTCCAGTTATTGATAAAATCATACAAATTTCAAGTTCGTTTAATATTGCTAATACGGACCCGGGCAACGCCGGGCGGGTCAGCTAGTATTTTATAAAAAGAATAAATCTATAAACCTGTGGATAGATATATAAACAAGATATATATAATTTTAGAAATTTTCTGGCATAAAATATGCTTATTTGACTTGAAAAAAAGAAAATGAAAAGGTTGGTAATTATAAAGTTTTCCCAAGTCTGGTTTCAGATTAAAAAAATAAATAGGTAGTTTATTTATAGGTATAAAATGTGGTTGCTTTAGAGTTGACTGATATCTTTTTTGCTTTTCATTTATCAAAATTTTCAAACAAACAGTAGATTTTGGATTTAGAAATAAAAATTTTCTTATCAAATCTAAAGTGTTTCTAACTGCAAGAATCCATTTTGAAGCAATAAAATGTAATAAAAAAAAAATAAAAAAGAAAATAAAGCACATGTACAAAAGATTATTAATAGATGTTTCTTCTATAACCAATATTGCATATTTTTGATACATTGGCATAAATATCTTCATTTGCAAATGCATAAAATGTGCATGTATTCGTCTATGGAAATGAAATAATCATTTCCTCTTTCTTGTAAAGGTAGAGAGTCTTTCAAATAAAGCCAGTAAGGGGCTATTTTCTTCATTTCAAAAACTGTCATTCGCTAATGTTAATCCAATGGAAAAAAATTAAGATAGCTCTCTTACTTTTCAATATTTTTAAACTTTTTGCATTGAGCAACTGAAGTTAAAAGTTGTTTTTTACTTTCTCAACTTTCTTTGCAGGCTTTTTTCCAATGAGAATACTTTGACTTTCAAAATCAGTCTCAGAATTAAAACTATACTTATAAAAAAACTGTGCACAAAATAGAAAAAGTGGTCTTTGTGTAGTTTGAACTCTGCCAGCAAATGCAAATGCAAATGCAAAGAAAAAAAATGTTGAGGATTAACATGAATGAATGAGTACTTTATTTGAGTGAAGTAACCTCTTAAAAGTCACAAAAATCAGCTTGAGCTTTTCGGAATCTGACAGATCTAGAATAGTTGACATTAAACAACAATAATAAATTAAAAATCAAAGGAATCTCATATGCAGGAAAATAAAAAATGCTATTTATTTTTTATGAATTTAAACAGTAATATTTTGAATGCTACATTTGCATACAAACAGAGATGGATGCGCCAGAAAGCTTCATGTTAAGTGGAAAAATAAATAAATTTAGAATACTATTAAAGTACATTTCTCTTAATAATGTTAAAGGTATAATACATAAAATTTTGAATTAACACTCCTCCCCAATCATAAAAGCATTTTCATCTCTAAATGCAGAATAATTTGAAATATCTCATGCAAAATTGTTCAAAATGTGATTCCAAAAAATAGGTTAATTTGGGTTCATTCAGATATAAGGATCCCCACAATCATACACTGTAAAAAATCTGTATCTTTAGCTGCATAGTCACTCCACCTCTTTTATAGAAAATAGTTACTTTACTATATTATGGAACATTCTCATGGGTTAGAATTTCTTTTAAAGAGATAGAGTGACTTTGCAGCAAAAGTTGAGACCAAGTCCATTTTGGAAATCAACAAATAGTCCATTTAGATTAAACATAAAATCTGTTTTATCTACTCCCACTGTAAACTGAACTTATTTTTACATACTTTTACCTATTTTTACATATATGGCGTTTGTTTATAAAGTTGCTTCACCATAGGAGTTGGTAAAACATAATTTATGCATCTTCTACATGAACTCTGTTTTGTTTTTTTCCAAAACAAAATGGACTTTGTTTACTATGGTTATAAGCCCCTTTTATACAAATTCCATCATAATTTGCCGTAATAAAGTAACTGTTGCAAAAATCAGGAGTAAAGTTATAAATACTCATAGATTTTGTTCTTGATATTTTGTAGCAATTGCAGTCCTAGATAAACAGAGCCCCCTCCTCCCCAAAACCAAAACTGATTGATATTGTAATGGTATACAATTACATTCATTTTCATTATGTATTAGTGTTTATATCTCATTACATTTTATCTTGATTTGTTGAAAAATAATAGTTAAGTATACATTCCAGAAGTAGGTAACATTTATTTTACTGTACAAGATCATGCAGTATTATTAAGTGAAAAAATAATTCAGCATATGTTAAATATCCTAATTTAAATATCATATACAATTAGACAAGCAGTATGATCTTTAGCCATAGATAAAAGAGTAACTTTCAAGCTACAAAAATCATTTCAACTTAATAACTTCCAAATGAAACAACATTTATGCTTAAAATACAGTTAGCGAACACTCTAAAGAAAGAATCATTGCTTATCCTAACATCTAGCAGTAAAATAACACTTCATTTAAAAATTATCTCTATTTAATGGTATAATCTGTCTCATTGCATAGGATTCTTCCTTATATTTCATCATAAAATTTATGAAGGAATATTTTGTTACATGTCCAAGTTGTATACTTTGTGTGCCTAAAAGAAAAATCACCGTCACAAGCATATTGTTACAATAAAGATCTTACTTTTTAGGCAATTTTAATTATTACTTGGTTACATGTTAGATTTTCAGTTATAATTCTGACCACTGAAACTACATATCTATCAAATTATAACGATTTTCTATAGCAGACTGCAACCAAAAATAAAACAAGAAATTTTTCTACTTGTCCTAATTTATTCTTCTTGCAAAAAGTACAGAGCATGACAATACTTTTAAGAAGAGCAACAAATTTAAAATGAAACTTGAAACATTCTCTTTATTTCAGTATCTCACTTATATCTGTTAATATTTGCTGTATTAACACGGTATTCAATAAAATTGTTTTAAATTTTAATTCAGTTCATTGAATTTAAGAATGGAACAAAAATAACAGTTTTATAAGTTTACGCTTACAATTATTTTTATGCAAATTTTAAATAGTGATATAAGAAGTGGTGTACACAAATGATACCGGCATTTATAAGAAGTTGCAAATTGTTCTTTTAGCATTGGTAGAAAAAGCTTAAAGTTGAAAGAATTCTAACATAAGAAGGTGTTAAAAATCTAAAGTAGGAGAGCACAGCATCATAAGATTATTTCCGAAATTGCAAGTACATTCAAAATATCAAATAGGTATTGCATTCAATTTTGCCTCATGTTCAGATAGGCCACCACTGGCAGACCTGCAACTTGACTTCAACTGATAATTTTTTGCGTTCAGAAATAAATAAATATTTTAAAAAAAAAACTATTCATAGAAGGATTTTAGAATCAGGATTCATCGAAAAAAACAAAAAAAAAACAGCTTGGTTATTATGTTTAAAGTTGTTCTCAACTGCTGCTCTGCTCAACAAGCACAAAACGTTTTGACATATTTAGAAATTTATTTTTTAACAGAAAGATATAAAATTTGAAGGCCTGACTATGGAACCGATTTTAAATCAAACTTCGTTTTCCATTTTATGATAACTAAATTACAAATCCAGTTTTAAGCTCTTTCGATTTTGTGATCACCTGTTTTTCTCCTGCTTTTTGACCGGTTTTTCTGCTTTCATCGGGAAATGTGTTCAAAATCGTCAAGTTTGAAGGATTGCTATGAAAGATCTAGTGCATTTGTAAAAAGAACAGAAAACTGAGTGCAATTAGACAGTTTTTGAATAACAACACTTGCTAGTTTCATGCATTTCCGAACAAAAATAAATTAAAACAGTCAAAAGGTTGCCTTTTTTGATTTAAGAATACCCTTAAAACCACACCATAAGTGAGCTAGATTACAGTACACGAAGAAGCATGTGTCATTTAGTGAGAAGTGGCTGAATGCCATATTCAATAATGAAAGAAAAAAATGGAGCCTCAATGCCCTTATGTTTTTAAATACTATTGACATGCTCTTTGCAAAATACCCAGAAATATAGACTGGGAAGCATCAGCACAAATAAACTCCTCATCGAGTTCACAGATGAAAATTTTAAAGTTAGTTAAATCTCAATTGCATATTTAAACGCAAATGATCTGCCAAGTCATACCTTGGTGGAAAACACTTGAAAAAACAATTTTATTGGTTAACTTGTAGGTTTATTACTACCCAAAAGTATGAAAACACAGATGATTGGGAACAGGAAAACATAATGGTAATCTATGAGTCAAGTACTTAAATCAAGTTTTCAAATGGTTTCCACGAAGATATGACTTGGCACACCAACTGCATTTTAATATGCGAAATGAGACTTAACTAATCCTAGAATGTCATCCATGAATTCAATGTGGTTATTGTCTGTGCTGCTGACTCTCTGTTTAATATGTTTAGCAGACAACATGGTGGTAATGTGTTAATGGTATGAGAAGTTACAATGGATGATTGGTTAACGAACTGAATCCTTTCCAAAAGAGTGTTCACCAACAAATTGTTCATGAACCAATCATAGATTTGTATGGAAAATTCATTCTTAAAAGAATAAAAACATAAATCTTCCTTTTATAATCATTACATCTTTAAATTGTGGACAAAATATAATTTGTTTTGGCTTTATCCGAGTCGGGGCATATTTAAGAAAAAATAAATGACACGACCTCTGTAAAAACTTTTAGGATTACATGCAATGACTATGGCATTTAATCTTATCGATATGTCATTTTGACCTTTTAAAAATTACTTAGTTCTTTAAAAAATTGTGTTTACTGCAGTGCCTGATAAAGCTCAAATGAAACCTAGAGCCAGTAAATAATTTGTGAACTAAAATTCAATTAAAATAAATTTGCAATTAAAAATATTTAAAAAGGACATTTAAAAAAATGTTTCTAATTTGTTCATTCTAATTTGTGAGTACTAAAATGTAGACTCGGACCCTGCTTGCCTATTGATTAACTAATCCATAAATATACATCTGTTAAATTCTTCTATAAGCTGACAATAGATGCAATTACATGCAACTCAGCAAATCTGAAACACAGCATTGCTTCTTCTTGGTTTTGTTTTGTGAAATGATTGTTAATCAAACATAAAAATCTCTCACAAAAAAATTCGTTAATTTATCTGTCTGTAAAACAAACAGTTTGTTAACGATCGCCCATTCAATTTCTTTCAAAGATCAGACATCTCTAGCATCCAATAATGGTCATGAAAGTAAAACACATCCTTCCTGTTTGCAAGATTCTATATAAAAAGTAAAAAATGATTTTACAGAATGAAATGTGTTGATCCTTATTTCAAACTTAACACAAAAGTAGCTAAGTGAAACAAGGTATAGATTTTGAAATGACGCAGATTTAAACCCTATAGAAAATATGTAAGGTATTCTCACATACGCAGTTGAATATCAAAAGTCAAGCAATATTTTTCAGTTAAAAACAAGAATAATATCTTTGAGAATGATTGGTTTAAAATCGAACTGGAATTTGTAAAGAATCTCATTTTATTGATGGAAGACCATAAATTTAAAGTCTTTCAATAAACTGGAGCAATTACGATATATTATTATTGTTGTTAATTCTTGTTTTACTTAAGACTTAATAAATTATACTATATTTAAAAGAATAAAAATGACTACCTTAAAAGTTTAATAAATTCTGTTGATCCACATAAATTTTAAAAAACAATTCTAATTTGCAGTAGAAAAATTAATTTTATTTTGAAATTTGCTGTTGTGCTTAAACTTTTAATGCACATTATATTATATATTAACACCTTTAGTTAGTTACAGCAGGAAATTTTTTTCAGTGTGTATAAATATTCCTTACAAATTGAAAAAAAAAAAAAAAAAAAAAAAAAAAAAAAAAAAAAAAAAAAACCTAATTTTTCAGGACAAAAATAAATTTTGTTCTAAAAAGCATGTTATTAATTGCATCTGCTCTTTTTCTAAAGTTCTTATAAATAGCAAATTAAATAAAATGAAAGAAAAATAAAATCAAATATGTTTATTTTTAGATTATCTTTTCCGAATCTCATAATATGATATATAGATCTAAATGACATTCTACTGAAGATAATTAATTAATTTAAGCTTTACTATAAATCTAAAAAATATAATCTAAATCTTAAAAACATTTATAAAATTCTGTAAAAAGAAAAAAAAGAATATTTTTAGAGATGTAGTATCCGGTTTTAGTTTTCAAAAAATTATGTTAAAGAAACTTCTTAAAAGAGTGTATATAAAAGCTTTTTTACTGTGTATATGCATTTTAAAATATTTTTAAAAACTTTTTTCTAAAATCGTATGTTTCACAAATCAATAGCTGTTCTATTGAATAAATTTTACTATGACTTTTTAGATTATCTTGATTAAACAAATCTTTGAAACATACATCACAAGTGAAAGACTTTTCATTTATATGAGTATGCCATTAGTCGTTTAATTTTCTCTTATGTGAAATTGTTTTAAAATATATTTCACAACGATGACTTTTTCACAGTATGAGTGCAATAATGAGTTTTCAACTGACATCTTTCACAGAATTCTTTAAAACATTTATTACAAGCTTATTATTTTTCATGTCTATGAGTGCGAATATGTATATTTAGGCTATTCTTTTGAGAAAATTTTTTTAAACAAGTTTCACAACTGAAGCATTTTTCCTCAGAATGAATTAGTAGGTGTCTTTTAAGAGCGTCTTTTCGAGAAAAACTTCTAGAGCACACAGTACAAATAAATGCCTTCTCTTTAGTATGAATTAGAATATGTTGCTTTAGATTATCATTTGATACAAACCCTTGGAAACATATGTCACAAATAAATGGCTTTTCCCCAGTATGGATGCGTAGGTGTCTCTTAAGAACATCATTTCGCGAAAATCCTCTAGAACACACTTTACAAATAAATGGCTTCTCTTTTGTATGAGAACGAAAATGTATCTTTAAATGTCCATTTGTTATAAAACTTTTGGAACAGACATCACAGTTAAATGGTTTTTCTCCAGTATGCGTGTGCAGGTGCAGCTGAAGATTTCCCTTTCTAGAAAATTCTTTAGAACACACGTCACATATAAATGATTCTTCCCCTTCATGAACTGTAATATGTTTTTTCAGCCAAGCTTTTTTCGAAAATCCTCTGAAACATATTTTGCAAATGAATGCCTTCTTTTCTGTATCACTAGGCACATTATCAAGCGGCAAATGTTTTAAAGAACTAGCATCTATCACAGAAAGCTTTTCTCCATTATTAGAAGAGAAGTGATCGCTGGTAGAGCATTTCTGATTAAAATCTTGCTCAGACATGTTTCAGCAATACAAAATTCTTCAAATATTTTTTTAATCTATATTAGATTGAATAATCAGTTTAACAGCCTGATCTTTACATTTAGGTACACAGTTTAATGGCATTTAAAAAATATTTCAAATGAAAAATCTTTTTGCTTATAATAGATGAAGCTAAGTCAACATTGTTTATCTGAACAGAAAACTTCAACTTTCAAAGGTCATTATATTGATATTTGTTGTTTTATTAATAGCTTCTGTGAAAATTCACTGAACTTTTCAGGGAGAAGTGAGTTTTCTGTTGTTTTCCTTGTACATCTGAAACAAAACAAAATATATATACATAGATGCGCATTGCAAATCATAATAATTAATTAAATACATTATAAAAATTCGATAATATTTATTAGCAATTTAGACTATATCGAATTGTACATGCTTGGCTCACACATATAGATGAAATTAAGAACTCACCAGTCATCATTCGGCAATTAAAAGTGAAAGACTGGCAAATAAAAATATGGAAATAACCAGTGAAATGCAGGATTTTCAACAAGGAATTTAGTCAAAGATTTGTAGAAAAAAAAACAAGAATTTTGTCAAAAAAAAAACACAACTAACTCAAATTTCATGAAAATATCGCAGAAAAAACACAAATATCGTCAATAGATCCCAGAAAAAAAAGTGACTATCATAAAAAAAACACGTCAAATAATCATGATAAAACCTGCAAATTTTGTTAACGAACTGTGAAAAACGCGAGATTAATCAAAAAATTGCGAAAACGAACACTAATTTCGTCAAAAATTATGAAAATGAATGCCTATTTCGTTAAAAAGTCTCGAAAAATGCTATTTTTTTTTTAACGTACATTACCTCAGAGGATAATGGAAAAAACATAATTAGTATCAGGAGGGACACCCCCCCCCCCTCTATTTATATTTCAGAAAATTTGCTATGAATCAGATTTTTTTAAAATATATTTTTAATCATACCAGCTAATCAGTGGATAAACATACATTTTTCTATCAGATCTTAATTCTAGACAAATAATTAAAAAGAAATTAGGGGTTTACTTAAGTGGTTAGTTACGCAAGTATTTAAGGATAGTGAGACTTATGTAGTTAACTACATAAACATGTTGCATATAACTTTGCTCTTTATTTAATTTAAAATAGATTAGAAATTAGTATCCAAGTTTATTCCAAACAATATGAATTAAACTATTTTTATTTAGATCTTGCACTACTTATTTACTCTAAACTCATATATTTTGTAACTAAATATTCAATGACATAAATATATTTATTGGCTACTAAAAACACTACACTAGCTGGTAATTGGCTACACTAAAAAAAATCAGCCTACTGGCTAGTGGCTATTACACATAAGTCTTTATTTTCATCTTTACGCACACAGCCTACATACTACATGCAAAATGAAATCCCAGTGACTGACTGCATTTTACACCACCAGATTATAACTTGATAGGGTTGATAGCAGAAGAAAGCAATTTTAACAGAATTTTGTTGAAGCAGCTTTCTGTTTAGAGTAAGGTGAAATTTTGTATAGTACTTATTTTTATAAGTGGCGGAAATTTATACAGCTGGTAATCAGATCTTGCATTTGGAAGAAAGCAATTTCAATACATTATCAGTTACCATAACAGTAAGACAATAAAATCACCTTCCTTTTAAATGACAATTTTTATATATACAGTGACAGATAAATAAAAAATCATCATCCAGAAAAATACACTTTCTGCAATTTTAATGCACTATTCTGTTTACAATTTTTTTTTTTTAAATGCTTAGCCCCTTGGAGACAAGCGAATGGTATACATGCCACTTATGGTGTTCAAAATTCTTAATAATTATCACCAGTTATTTTTTATTGCTAACTATTTTAGTTAATTATACCCTACATAGAGTATTTTCGCAATTAAAATACAAAAAAATTTCTGAAAAGGAAAAACCAGTGGTATTTGATTATATCCATAGGACTGTCGTCGAGGTTAAAGCAACACATAGTATCACTGCACACTACTATTGAAAAATACAGCACTTACAAAGCAATGTATTACCAGTTTTCACATACAGTGCACCAAAATGAGTGATGGATATTTTTCATGATTCTGTATGCTCTGAAAGCATGATTCCATACTTTCCATTGACACCCCCAAAAACAGTATGACAGTAAGTTAAGTACAAAATAATATTCGGTAAGTGTGGTAGCCAAAATAATATGAGGACTGTTTTTTAAGTAACAGCCACTTAAAATAAAAAACAAAGAAAGAAAATTTTCAAAAACCAAGATTATTTTCAGTTTCAACATACTTTTCTCTATTTTTCAACATAGCTGGTAAATTTGTTTAAACACTTATCATATTTTACAATTTAATTTTGAATACACACTTCATAGAGACATGGTGCCTGCTCTGATAACAAAGAGAAAGATCCCAAACCCTGTGAAAGCTGCATAGAGCGATTCAAAACAAAAGACCCAGCATACTGATAAAGGAAATTTCTTTACTTAAAAGCAATGCAAAGACTCACACCACTTCTCAGACCGAGTTTTATTGGACTTTTTTGACTGGAAAATTTTGAAACACCCCCCTCTTTCTCAAAGCCTTGACCTTGCGCCAAATGATTTCCATCTTTTCGACTATCTTGAACAACATGTTGATGGAAATCGCTACAACTATGGTGAAGACATAAAAAGGGTTGTGACCTCTTGGTTACCGGAGCATGCAGCAAGTTTCTAAAAAGAGGGTATTTAATATCTAGTTGTAAAGTATGATAAGTGTTTAACAAACTTGGTAGCTATGTTCAAAAATGAAAAAACATATGTAAAATCTGAAAATAAATACAGTTTTTGATAATTTTCTTTCATTTGGTTTTAATTTTTAAAGGGCCCTTACTTAAAATCAGCCTTCGTAGGACGTCATAGATGATTAAATTTAAGTGTGAAATGGTAATGTCATTAAAATAGTTTGATCAGACTGAAGGAGGTATCTACAACAGTTGTGAATAAAATTTATATCTGAACAAAATGTATCTCTGTAACCATCATGCAAGTATTCTTCATTTAAAATTTTACTTAACAAGTTCTATAGTGTTAACATAAGTGCATGAAGTGTCAAACGGCTTATGTAATGTAGTCTGCATGCCTATCGCACCCCCCAAAAGAGCCTTTATCTACAAAAAATACTATGTAGAAGATATTTTCTTGAGTGAAAAAACATGTTTCATTGACAAGCACTCAGTAATTGTTTTGGAAGGATCTACTTCATGTTAGGAGACGAAAAACTGAAATATTTCATAAAGATTGCATTTTGCTGATTGTGAAACTCCTAGCAGGTCAAATGGTCTGGAAAAATAAAGGAATGGCTTGGCTAAAATTATTACCGAACATTATTTTTCAATGGTATATTGAAAGAGTATTTAAAGCCAGTTATTCAAAATAATTTTTACCATTTAAATTAAATAAAGTTCTGCCACTGTGCGAATATTAATAAACTGTTTCATTCTGCAAGAAAATAAAAAATTTAAGTTATCGAATTACAAATAAACTTCTTTTATTTTTGGTGGTATGCAATCACAATACTTGACAAAAAAAAGGTTTTTATTTTAAATAACTTTTTACTTGTCTTTTGATTTTTTTTCAAAACTCATGCATATTCTTTCTGTTACTTTAGAACCTGCATTAACATACTATCTTGAATACCAAGTTAACTCAGGTTTATGATAATTATTTTTGATAATTGTAACTGAACACTATTAAAAGAAAAATCTGAGCTTTAATTTTTTTTTCTTAACTTCGAAAAGTGATTAGAATAGACTATTTTTGTTAGTATCTATTGTCATAGTTGAATTTAAATGACTAACTCATTTGAAACGAATTATTTGTTTTTGTCTTACAATAAAAAAATGACAAAAAACGAATTTAAATACTTACTTCCAAATTTTGTAAATTAAGTTCCCTTTCAGCCAGCTGTAAATCACATCAAGAATTTTTAGAGGTTGTCCCAAATGTTATTCATACAAGATTTTTCAAGCAACCAACTTGAGTGAAATAGAGTTCTATCACTGGCAAAAATAAAACACATTAATTTTATAAATATATATAAATACAGTAGACTCCCTCAAATCCGCACAGCCTGGGACCAGAAGTTGTGCGGATTTCTGATCATTGTTTTCTTTACATTTTTTAAACAGAAATTTGAGTGCCATTAATAGTGCAATCAGAACTATAATGAATGCTTACAATATAATAAATTATTAAAATAAGTAATAAACTCAAATAACAAATTTTAGATAATTTTTTAAATGATTAAAGTACTAATAGCAAAATAATTAATCAATAGTGTATGATTAAATATACATTATAAAGATTAAATGTATTTTTCCAGAATTACTCAACAAAACTTGCTTCATAAAAGTACATTACTAATTCACATCAAATCATAAAATAAGGATTTTTTTTTTCAAGTTTAGCCAGGCTTAATAACCAAAAAATCTTGATTAATGAATATATATTTGGTAAGAAGATTGTGATTACCAGTGATATCAGAAATATCTTGAATTTTATCCAAAAAAAAATTATTCCTTCTGCATGAAAAAAAACAAGAATAGAGAATTATTCAGAAAATTACAAATTAAAAAATATATGGAATTGATAAAAAACTAAAAAAAGCAAATTTTGTCCCAATATCTGAACTGAAAGTTTCATTGTTTAGATCCATAAAATATGTGCGGATTTTAGAGAGTTGCAGATTTCTGGTTTGTGGATTTGAGGGAGTCTACTGTATATATATATACTAATAAGTATCTTTGCTTTCTCAGGTTAGTTTAACATTAGTGGAACATTCAAAATAAACTGTATTATAATCCTTCACTGCACCATATGTCACATCCAGCTGATATCTAAAGCACTATAATTCTCTTTATATGGCATGAATTCAACCAATATGGTCACTATAATGGATCAAAAACAGTCCAAAGAAAGGAATAATACTTATTTTGTCCATGTCAGATTGGACAAAAAATTATAATTTTTTTGTTGGAAACAAAAAATATTCGATCTTGCTATTAAAGCAAAATTTACTTTTTAAAGGTTAAAATTCAATATTTTCTTTAGTAGCCAGTGGCCGGTAGAGGCTGTTTGTTTAGTAGCCACTAACATCAAGTTAGTGGCCACTTATTAGTGTGGTACTAACTATATATATAAAAAAATTTATATGTAATATTTTAAAAATACGAGCATTAAGAAGACATCTGTCACATATAAAAATAAAATTATCACAGTAGCAGTTTACTTACCCCAACAGAAACATCTAAAAGTTATTAACTAAAACAATGATGGAATTTATAACAAATTAAATACTAAGCATATTTATTTATAAATTATTTAATTTTCGTTAAAATTGGGTCGTCTTTTCTTTGTAGAATCAGACCACCATAAATTGACAACAGGTGCAGGATCAAATTCATCAATTGAAATATTTGAGCGTTTAATATGCATCCGACTTTCGAGCATCTCATAACCAATTGATGTAGATTTATCGTCAATTATATTTTTAACTGAACTCCAAACTCTTTCTACTTCTGCATTACTTGGAGGAATCATAAGTATGATTGTCACAATGCTCCTGACAGTTTTAAATCTATCAAAAGTTTCAGTTAGTAATTTTTCAAGGAGTTTGTTTAGCGTGATTGATGGTCTAAAGTGTTCCAACATAATAAGACGCAATTCCTTCCATTCAACCAAAGCTCTGTCTGTTCCTAAACCAAATATGTTGCAAAATTCTTCTATTTCTTTGTTACCATAATCTCTCAGAGATTCAGTGTCTGATGGAAAAAAAGATGTATTTAATAATTGTGCAGTTTGTACACATATAGAACCACCAGGTCCATCCTCACCAAAGAAACGCTTTTCGATTGCTGCAGAAGCATTTTTGCATAAGTTTTTGAAACTATTTACTGCATTGTCTTTGCAGCTTGTGCTAGTTTCTCTCCTAGAAACAGAGGTTTCTGTTTTTAGTTCAGCACTTTTGAATTTTACAGTCTTTACATTAGAGTCACTGTCATCAATTGATAATAAAAATGACTCCAAATGCTTAGTGTTACAAATCAACTGTCCAGATGATTCAAAATCCAAAAGATTCAACTTCAGTCTTTTAATTGAATCAGTGGATTGAACAATGTTTATGTTAGTTGATTCTAAAAGTTTGGAAGTTTGGGAAATTAAGACAATGAAGTCAGCGAAGGCATGCAAGAAAAATACTATGTCATAAGACAGGAGTTCCTTTAGGATTCCTTTAGCCGTTGCCGTCACATTTCCTGTATATTTACATGTTGCATGGTCTGAAACCACATCTGTTAAATGTTGTATAACAACTTCATAGTTTGTTATTACTGCAGCAATAGAATTTTCAGTAGAATCTGCCCATCTGGTTTCACAAATGGGTTTAAAACTCAAGACTTTAGTTTTTAGAACATCTCCAAGACGATTCAGTTCTCTTGTGAGTTTTGGGCTTGTTCTATAAAAAGTACTAATGCTTTTTAGCAAAGATATGATTTTCATTCCAGACTTACTACTTTTGATTGCATCTTTTAAACATAAGTCCAAAATATGGTTGTAGCAGTGAATGTAAAATGGAGAGTTTATTACTTTTACCAAACCTCCATATCTTCCAACATTCACTGCAGCTCCATCAACTGTTGTGCATACAAGTTTTTGCTCCCAATCAATAACCTCTGCTTTATTAAGCCGTTTACCTATTACTTCAGCTAGACTTGTAGCATCTGAATTTTCAATTTCACACAAGCCTATAAAGCACACTATGTTCTCATGCTCAGCTTCTGGAACATATCTTGCAACTACTGCTTCATATTCAGTGCATTTTCTGGTAGTGCTGCCATCGATTGCAATTGAAATAAATTTAGCAGTATTCAATTCTTTAATAGCAGCATTCTGTAGAAAACGAGCAACATATTTCAAAAGCATGCTAAAAGACATACAATTTTGATATGTATTACCCAAATCTACTCCATTTAACTTTTGAAGCTGGCATTCGGAAGCAAATTCTATTGCAGGCCTGTCATGAAGAGCAAAATAAAAAACAGTTCGTATTAATTGCTTCATTTTTTGAAAGACTTTCTCATCAATCTGGATCAGTTTCTGATATATTGGGGCATCTTCATTACATGTCTTGGACAAATTTGCTTTTTCTAAGCACTGCCGGTGTGATATACTATTGAAATGACTATCAACAGTCTCTTTTTTTGGTTGTGGGGGCTTAAAGTGCTGATTATCTTTGACAAAATTAGTACAGAACTTAGCTCCTAATTTTGGTGCCCACTCTGTGCAGACTTTGCACCGCATACCCCAAGAATCAGCAGTATCTATAATGAGATTTTCTTTTCAATCTTTGGTACCTTCATAGTCATTGCTAACAATTTTCCACTCTTCTCTGTAATGTCTTTTTTTCTGTAATTTAACGTTTTCTCTTGTATAAGATTTATCCTTTACAGTTGATTCTGTAACTGTTTTGGTCACTGAAGGTTCTTTGTCAAACAAAACTATTTTGGTTCCATGAACATCTTTAGCAGAAGAGTCTGTTTTAATTGATGGCACCAGAGTAGAGGGAACTTTTTCAGTTTCATGAGATTGCTGAACTGGGGGAAGATCTCCATCTGCATCTACCACATTAGGTTTATCCACACAACTTTTCTCAGTCACAGAAGATGATGTAGCAACCCTTAATAAGAAAAAAGAACATTTTTGTAAATTATTTCATACCATAAAATCCCAATTTTAAGCCTCTCATTTTCAAAAAGAAAAGCAATAAAATGTGGTAGAAATTTTTAATCAGGATCTTTTAAAAACTACATTAGAAAAATTATTTCATCATTAATTTAGAAGTGAAAAGTGCAAATATAGGATTTGAGAATATTTTGCATTTCATCATATTTTCGCTATTTCAAAAAAGATCCAATCCCTCTTCTTCCAAAAAAGCAGCTTCTCCCCTACTCCCTGCTGCACAAAGGGTTGGCAAGATTTTGCAATATGCGGGAAAAAAACCTGGTAAAAATTGTTCTGGCAAAAATAGGTTTTTGCCAAAGTGATGGCAAAAGTAGGTTGTCCATTTAGTTTTTTTTTCCCAGAAAAAGAGTAAAAATTACATGAAAGAAAAAAGAAATTTAATTAAAAAGTCAATACAGTATATTCCCTCAAAACTTCACAGTTCAAAATCAAAGGATTTGCAGATTCGATAATTTTGTGGATTATAGATCATTGTTTTGCTTACATTCCAAGGTTGCAAAAAATCTGGATTTTTATAAAAAAAGCCCAACCCAGGCAGGTTATCTTTTGGGTTTTTTGTTTTTTTAAGGAGGTGATAGCAGGGGAAGTTTCTTATTTCAAGAAAGTATGTACTATATTTTAAAATCTTTTGATATTTTTATTAATTAATTTAATATACAATAAATTTTTATCGAAATAACACAAATAAATCAATGTAAAATGTTGTAAAAAATGCTTCTGATATTATATGATATAATATAATAACCACATAACACATATTTGAAAACTACTTTAATAAATTACTTTTTACCAATATTCCCCACTAAAAACACATTTTTAAACAAATGTTTTATTCTTTATCAGTCAAAGGATGCTTGATAATATTTTCAAGATATCTATGGTTCATTGTATAGAGCAGCTTATACTCTGAACATAATACAGAGCTATTACTAAGAATATTTTGCAAATGAATTTCAATTATCTACATAACTTATTATAATTATTTAATTTGAATATTTTGACATGAATTTATAATACTTATATAATAAACAATTTATTACTTTTACCAAAGAGTTTATTATTACATTTACTTGTTTATTTTTTATAAACAAGTATAGATGGCACAATATATATTAGGAAATAAAATATAGGGTAAAAATCCTCATTTAAATAAACAATATATATTCGAGTGTTTTGAAAAAAGTCTCCTTCTTTTCTTTTAACCAATACTGGCCAAAAAGGAATTAGTCAAATTTGTATCTGGTTGGGACATTATGAAATTTTACATAGTTAAATCTTGAAATAAAAGATTTTGTCATTTTTCATCTATGCCAAAATGCTATAATTAGTTACATATATTGATTTTTGGCACTTTTTTTCATAATATTAACAAGTTTTTAAAAGAATTAAGCATAATATTTTATTTTGACAATTTTGGCTTTGTCATATCTTGCAGTAATATAAAACCTGCTGAATATTAAACACTTAGACCACAGATATTAAGAAACCCAATAAAACCCATTTTAACATGGGTTTATTCAATAAAACTCACCCGGTTTTTTTGGGGGGAAGATGGGTTTTTTGCAACCCTGTTACATTCTGATATTAGGATTTATCACCAAATATGTTAATCACCCTGTAAATAACACAAAAATGAAAGCAAATGCTTTTTTTAAAAAAATAATATGTTATTCTATCTTTTATACTGCCAACAAATGTGTTTAGAATATAGTAGCCCAATAGCTATTTACAAGATGCATAAAATATTTCCTTCTAATGAATGCAGAATCCATTAAAAATTTCTTAATTCATCAGATCAGTTATTCGCGATTTTTGCCAATATTAGCCATTTTTTCGTGACCCAAGGATAAAATTCAAATTATTCCTGCGATCTATGACGAAATTGATTTTTTTCGGCGACCATTTGTCAAAAACCGCGATACATTTTATGCCTAAATTATCGGATTTATGACCGATATTTTCAAAGTTTTTGAAATGATTGCCTTAATTTTTTGGAAAATTCGGAACAGAATCGTCCCTGATGTATAATTTAATGGGAATCGGCGCTTCGTTAATCATATGTGGCATGGATCATGTTACAATAGCACATAACAAATAATTTCTGGCAAACTTTTTTCCCCATAAATTTTAACAGTTGAAAAATAGTCTGCAGACCTTCTCATAAATCTGTGACGTCCGACGTGCGTCGCATCGTTGTGCCGATTCTACGACCTTGAATTTATATATTTACGAATTACTATTTTATTTATATTATTGCTGGTAGAAAAGCAGAATTTGATAAAAATTTAACATTGTCACTAACATCACTGTTTTCATTCGATAAATAATGACTTACTCATAAATTTTTCAAAACAAGTCAAAAATGTGAATAAGTTAAGGCAAGGTTTGAATATTGCTGAATGTTAATAAATTTCTGAAAATACTAAGTCATTTGCGTTTACTTATTCCACCAGAAGCATAAATGAAGTAAAAATAATGGAAAAGGTATAATCTTAAAAACGATGGAAAAGGATTGAAAATTCCGAAATTGCAGAATTAAGATTAGGTTAATTTTTTTTTTCTTTTTTAAAGAAACATTCGAAATTTTTATGCACACAAATCATTAAAATTCTAATGATGGCAGATTTGCTAAAAATGATAAATAAAATATTTATCCGTTTAATGAATGGATAACTTACCTTTTAGTGAAATAAGAATCAATTTTTTTTCTGAACTTGCATCAACAGCTTTTCTCTTTCCACCTCTAGATCTTTGCTCATTTGTCTTGACAATCAAAGAAGCCATAATTTCCAATTATTTCTATTTGTAGAAGTTAGTTCTGAAAAGAACTGTTTATATATGTGATATTTCCGCATGTTAGAAATAAAACGTTGCGATAGATTTACGGCACGAGGCTCGAAGCACAGAAAATTCGGAAGTGAATGAGGCGTACTTGCACTACTTTCATTTACTTTACCTGATATAACCCAGGACAGAAGCAACCTCCAATCGAATGATGTCGTTTAAGACAGAGGTCAAAGATTGGTTCACATATCTAATACGTCACCACGTAGCCTAGAGTAGCCTTGACGAATCAAGACCAGAATTCTTTCCTCCAAAAATGGGCCTGAAATATTTCTAGTTTCTGGCAAAGCTGCAGTTTCGAAGCTCTTCTCTTTTCTAATAAAAATAACAAACTAGTCGTTGGGGGCCAACGCAATACTTACCCATCATGGATATAAATAATATCAAATATGAAAATAAAACATGTGCAAACTATTCATAAAATCATTGCCATTCCAAAACAAAATCTAAACGTATAGTTAAATATTTTTAATATACATAGAAATGCTCCATGAATGATTTGTTGATAAATCAATTTCGCCAAATTATATAAAACGCAAAACTACTCAAGTAGTATCGAATAGCGTGAAAGAAACATCCTTATAACCCCAAAAATGATAATATTAACTAACAGTTTACTGCATCAGATGAAGCGTTTCATATCCAATTAAAATATATCTTTGAATTGAAATTTGAATGAAATACAGGATCATGAAAAATCGAAGAATGTGGAAAACAGGATTACAAATATCACGGCAACTAATAATCCGATCGACTTCATTCTTTATGCAAAATTTGTGATATTTTATTGCCTTTTACGTTCATCCCTTAAAAAAAAAAAAATAATAAAAAATATGTATATACCTTTCATCAGAACGAATTTTTTGAGAGTCCAAAAAAAAATAGTTTCGGATCATCGAGGTTACTGATATTAAATAGGCTTCGTCCTATCTTTACATATTAAGTACATAGAAAATTTCATGTTTCTATCTTGTTCAGGCAGATAGAACATTTACAGACACAGAGACAGACTGCATTTTTTTTTTCTAAAAATATGCTTTTCGGAATTTCTAGTATCTGAAACGTGTAAATCCGTCAAAACTTTTTTTTTTTTTCGGTTTTCAAAACGATTGCGAGACTTCTACTTATGATGACTATTTATTAAGATTACTTACGATCTACGTATGATGGATAAGTACTAAAAAAATCATTTTCTTTTCATTCTACATGTCTAATTCCAGCGACAAAATGATCCTGTGATTTACTCTTGCCATACTAATTTTAAATTCCATTTTTATCTCATTCTTTTGTACGAGAATTAATTATTCAAATTATCTTCTTTTATATATAACAAGGACTGTGTGAATGCCTCAGCCAACTTGCGCTGTTTAAGTGTAGAGGAGAGAAAAACTATTGAGTTGCAAGTGAAAAAGAAAAAAAAAAAAAAGGAAAGAAAAGAAAAATTAAAAAACAAACCCTTTTTTTTGTCACCATTAAAGGGAAAAAAATCCACATCTCCTATGTAAATTGACAGATTTTTTTCAAATTTTCAGCAAGTTGAAATAATAATAAATTAGGTTTTGTAACAAATTTTTGTTAAAATAGAATCAGTTATTAGAAAGTTACAATGCCTGTTAAAAATATCCAGTATACATAAGCTGGGGAGAAAAAGTTGTTTATTCACCTCCTCCGTGAAATCGGAAATCTAATATTTACACAATCTTCAAAACTTTGGATGGATAATATGTTTTGCTATGCAAAAAGAAACCATGGCTAGATTCTTATTTATTTTTAACAAAAGCAGAATTGATTCTGAGTAAAACAATATATATATTCTGAAATTTACAGCAAATTTCCTGGATGGTTGCAACAAAGGAGGGGGGGAGGGGTATCCACTCACTCACGGCACTAGCATATTTTTTCGCGGCTCTTTGACGAAATCTGTCTTTCGTTCACGATCTTTTTGCAAAATTTGTCATTTTTTCGCGATTTTTTTCATAAAATTTGTTATTTTCTCAGTTTTTTTTATGTAATTGCCTTTTTTCCTGCTATTTGTTTGATGTAATTTGTAGCTCTTTGAAAAATTTGGGTTTTTAGTGATCCACAGATGAAATTAGCGTTTTTCGATGATCCTTGGATAAAATTCGCATATTTCTCACGATTCTGTAATGATATTTGCAATTTTTATTTAAACGATCGATAAAATTAATTTTTTTATGTCGTTTTTATCATTTGTCGAAATCCGGGATATTTTTTCTGTCCAAATTTTTGGATTCATGACTAATTTTTAGAATATTATAAAAGTATTTATAATTTGAATATTTTTCAGGGAAAGGAGGTGTTAAATGTATATAGTTTCTTCTTTTACCTTTTTTTTTTAAAAAAAAGAAAGAAAGAAAAAAAGAAATCGATTAAAATATCTGCTTTAATATTATCGTTTTTAGTACTGAAAATCCGTTCTTAACATATATCACGCCCTCCCCTCTTTTTTTTTGAAAGGGAGGGGGGGAAGGGTAGATTAATTTTTTGACAAATAAACTGAAAATGATCTGAAATTCAGAAAGTCCGAAATCACCGAATTCTAGATTTTGGATTTTTTACTGTACTTCATTTTTCATTAACATCGTCTTTTAATGTTCGTTTGTGTTGTAATCGAAGCGTTAAATCTAAAAAGAAAGATCGAGAAATTTAGAAAACACGTGCCGTTAGGCTACTTTCAAATGAAAGTGCAATGCAGTATGCAATTGCTGTCCCTGTTTTTTGCGAGGGTAGTATGTATGGATTTATATTTTACGTGTGAGACATACAGAACAACAGTTCTTCTGTTTTCCAAAGTTTTTGTGCTTTTTCCGAATATATATATATAATATATACACTTTAAAAAAACTAACAGAGGGTGCAAAGAAGATATTGGGTAAAGGTGAACGGTACTTAAAACAAAAAGAGCAGGAAGCAGCGATCTTTGATAAACGTCAAACAGGAACACTACGGCTGGGATTACGGTGCCTCGTTACCTTAAGTTTTACAGTCGATCGTAGGTTGGGAGTTGCTGCGATCAGTGTTTATTTCAGGGGGTGGCTCTGAGGAGGGGGGGGGGGTCCCAAAAAATTTGAGATTGTGTTTTCAATGGTAAAAAAGTGAAATTCGCGTCCAGCAAGTGCGCAATTTGCAAGTGCGTTGAGGCGCTGGTTTCCAAAATTACGGTACTACTGTATGAAAAATAGAAATCGCCACCTTGGCGATCAGAGGCAAAACATTTAGTCGCCCTGTGGCCGGTGGCGACCGTGAATTTTAACCATTATTATTTTTACATGATATTTAAAAATACAGTAGAATCTTTAAAATCTGCAAACCTAAAATATGCACATGATTACAGGTGTAAACAATGAAACTTTCAGTTTAGATTTAGGGTTTTTTATTTTTATATCATTCTGTATGTAGTTTAAACATAATTCTCATTAATATGATTGAATTCACACCTTGAAAGAACATACACATTTTTAAAGTTCAAGATATTATTCATTTCTTTGGTAATCACTATCATTTTATCAAATATGTTTCTGCATTAATGAAGTTTTTTTTGGTTATTAAATCTGGCTGAACCTGAAGTAAAAATCTTATATTTAGATTTATGAGAAAAATCACATTTAAAAATTCAAGAAAAATATACCTTTATGGTGCATACTTGATTATTTACTTAACATATACTACTAATAATAAAAATCATTTTTAAATTCATCTTAATTTTTATTCTTTATAGTTTATTACTTTATTAATTACTTTCATATTTTACTATATTGTAAGTATTCATTATAATTTTGATTGCACTATTACATTCAAATTTAATTAATAAAAAAAAAAAATCAATGACCATATTGTATGTTAGTTCAAGATTCTAATGAATTCACTTATAAAATGATTATTGATGGGAAAAAACTATTAATCTTTATTCAGACATGTAATGAAACATATAAGGAGCAGATCTACATAGAAAATTAAAAGAATACATTTTCTAATTCTATTTGTTATGATTTTTTTCTATGGTGAGGTAATTTGGGAATATGGTTAGGCTTAGCTACATGTTCTATGATAAGAATATTTTTTGTCTCATGTTAATTTTAATAAATATCTAATGCAGGGCTGTCTAACGTGGTGCCCGCGGGCGTCATGGTGCCTTTTGAAAGTTTTCTTGACACCCTTTTGAGTTTCCTATTTCTATCTTTTTAGAAGTAATATTTAATTATTAATAATGTTTTGTTTGAAACATTAATATTTGCATCAGATATTTTCAAAACCTATGAAAACACATTTAAAAAAAGAAACACGATTTGAAAATTTAATAATGCTTATTTTCATGACATTATTGTTTTTTATATAAAATTTTGTAAAGTGTAATTTTGATGGCTGAATTTTGTAATAATTGGAAATTACTTTCTTGCCATGTTAAAATTTAACAGCTAGAAAAATAGATGTTTTTCATCTTCTCCCCTTCTTTAAAGAAATATGTGTATAAAAG
The DNA here is from genome assembly GCA_964019185.1 of Maratus speculifer. Classification (NCBI taxonomy): domain Eukaryota; kingdom Metazoa; phylum Arthropoda; class Arachnida; order Araneae; family Salticidae; genus Maratus; species Maratus speculifer. Next base: position 71,879,841 of record OZ025301.1, on the reverse strand, counting down.
TTCAGCCTTTTTTTTTTTGTTGTTGTTGTTATTCTGGCTGTCTTAAAACAGGGATAGGTCAGTTTTTCTTTATTACTTTTTAAATTGTAAGTAACTTTTTTCCCCCATTTGTTCAGAAAAATCTATAAAACAGTGCGAAATGATTCTTATCTATGAAAGCACTTGCAGGCTATCTCTATGGAACCAACAATGTACTTTTTATATGATAAAATTTTTAATTTTTTATACTAAAGCTAATTTTTATCAAGCTGAATTACGACTTCAAAATTAGTAAAAAAAAAAAAGTTTACATACTAAAAAACTAGCAATACATTTGATTTCCACATTTTTTTTAACTGTTGCAGGCATGATTACAATTTCTAGCATCTTTCTCTACAAACATTTGAGAAAAATCTTTTGCAAAAAAAAGGTGTAATTAGGAATTTACTAGCATTTTTATTTTTATTTTTTTTATTCTGAAGATTGTTTTTACGCATAGTTTCAGAATTGTAAGGACCTTCTGTCTAGCACTCTGAGATGTATTTGTTTTATATAAGACGTATGATAGTAATATTGTGAGATAATATTGCCACATGTTTTGAAGCATGTAAATAATGGCGCCGTTTATGGAGGGCCAAGAGTTCAAATGCACCCGTGCTTATTGAGAGGTTGGACAGCCCTGATCTAATGCTTACTATTTTCTAATAAACTGATTAAAAAATTTACTTATTTGAAACTCTAATTAGTTTCTTTTTTAAATTTTCTTCTCTAAATGTGGTTTTGAAAGAGAAAAATCATAGAAAAAAAAAATGTTATAAGTAATAATAAACATAAAAACGCAGAAGAAACTGGCCATAAGAAAAAAAAAAATATATGAAAAAAAGGAAAAGAAGAATATCTAAAATGAAGAATAATTATAAAAAGTAAAAATAATAAAACAGATTGAAAATATTCATTCTCATTGAATGAATTCATTGAAAACACAAAATTTCAAATATTCTAAAAGGAACCTTCCATTACTCCTGAGGTAATACCCCCAGCAAAAACCCCCAAATTCAACACTGTTGGTATTCCATGGAATTAAAATTTTTAGAATTTGCACGTAATTTCAATGAGGTAAACTTACTTTTTTTTTGACATAAATTAAAAGAAAGCATAATTTGTTGACAAATGACTATTTTTGTTTTCTGTCACAATTTGGAAATTTAAACATATGGGATGATCAACTGTACATTAACGCTTTCACTTTTTCACAAAAAAAAGACTGGATCTCAAACAACCCACAAGAAATGAGTTAACCAGGGCCGATTAGTTAAAAATCTGTAAACATCAGTCCAGCCGGGACTGAATCCAGAGAAAAAACATATTGAAGTAATTCCATGAAGACATTTATTTCAATAAAAGGATAATTATTGCCATTTCTTTTGCTCAATTCCTGCACAATATTGCTTGCTTATACCTTTAGCTTTTTTTATGTGTTTGTGTGACTAAAATAGGGGATTTAGAAAAAATAAAACTAACCCTTTCAGGTCTGGTATAATACATGTCTTTTAATGGAGCATTATTTTGTTTTAAGAAATACTTTTGCTACTATTTACATATATAGTAATGTTAGTTTATGTCTATCCATTTAATATGTGATTTTATTTATGTTTAGTTTTTTAGTAATAATAACAGTTGTTATTATTTATTTAAATCTATCTTTTTGTGCCATTTGCAATTCTTTTATTTTAAACATATATTTTACTTCTTAAATTTAAAATAAAAGTTAATTTCTTGAAAGAATCATGTGTAATAAAACACAAAAATATTAGAAAGTTTTAATATAAGTTAAATTTTATTGTAAAACAATATTTTCTAAACATCTCCAAAAATTCTTCCCTAGCCTATAGACATATAAATAAGAATTCGGTACTTACATATTAACACCACCGCAGCAGAAGTTGTGCTAATGGGCCAATAAAGATCAATCTTGTTGTTTGTAAGCGTAAGCAGTTATCTTTAGGATCCCTTGTTGCCTTGTTGTTTGCTGATTTTTGTCACCATTTTTTAGTTCTTATTTAGTGTTTTAGTGCTTTTTTTCCTGCCATTTTTTGTGTGCTTGCAAACAACAAGATTGCTCTTTATTGGCTCATTGGTGAAACTTCTGCTGCGGTGGCGTTAATACGTAAGTACTAAGAATTCAATAGTATGCAAAACAACAGCATTTGTTATCTTTTAGACAGTGAAATATTTGTTTAACACTAATTAATCTATTTGGATAGCTTGTGTTAATGTTATTAACATATATATATATATTTTTAATTGAAGGAAAAAAAACAGATGCAAAAGGGTTAAAAGAAATGCACATTGCACAAACTTTGAACTGTAATATCTGTTGCATCAGTAGAGGGAGATTGGAATCTATTATTTTCCATGTTATTTATATCGCTAAAATACATTTATTCAGTAATAAAGTACTTGTTCTAAAGATACATGATAAAACATACAATTCACCAGTCTTCAAACAGTAAATTAAAATGATTAATGATTTTTTTTATTTAAATATTTATAAAGGCATTGATAAGTAGTATCATAATTGAGCTAGTTTTATCGATTAATTGTTATTTGATGTCACATTATTTATTCATAATTGCATGCAAATACCTTTATAAATACGAAAAATACATTTTTTCTTATGTGACTTACACCACAATCTTTTTTTTTTTTTCTGATTTAATTGAGGCGCAATAATGTCTTCTCAGCAACAATAAATAATCAAAGTAGACGTCTAATTAAATAAATAAAACACTGATGTATTAATGAGATTGAAAATATAAAACTCAGCATATCCAATAAATCCCGATTGATCCAATCAAAACGTTGAATTGATAGCGTCCAGAAATCTTTCGATTAAAGAGTAATCGATAAAAAAATCGAATATATAATCGAAATAAAAGATCCATTTGCCATTTTCCTTTTGTGCCAACTTTTTTATATTTATAAATCTAATTATTTAGTTAGTGCTTTTGTATTTGTTTTATATGCACAGTCAATTATGCTAGATATTAAATATTATTTCCCCCCCACCTATCATAAAAGAGCAAATCCTTATTTCCTTTGCATTCGAAAAAGGTTTTCATTTTATAGTAATTGCTGCAACAACATTTAAAGAAGATTTATTAATGCATTTTTAATAAAGTTAAATGTTTTTGGAAAATTTCTATTGATATTTCTACAGAACTTTAAAATCTATTTTAATTATCTTAGCATTGAAAAGGCAACTTGCTTTTAAGCCCTGGGATTCAAAGCTTTTTTGAGTGTTTTATGTTTTTAAAAATTAGTTATGTTAAAAAATATTTATGAAAATCCAATTTTAATAAATTATTACACATACAGGGTTATTACACTATCTGGAAAACCTGCATAAGTCAGAAAATTTCAATATTTTTTCCAAAATCAGGAAAAGTCTGGGAATTTGATGAAATTTGGATGTGATAACCATGAAAGCTTTTGGGATACCAGAAATGAAAATCTTCCATAGTGTGGCAAATTCCATTTTAAAAAAAATTCCCACCTGCAGTCTCTGCTATACCCTACTCCCACCATTCTCCATAGCAATTAGTTTATCAGTGGCGTAGCTAGCGTGGGGCAGAGGGGCAGTTTGCTAATTTTTTTGTTTGCAAAAATGTAGATATATAATCTTAGAAGATTTTCAAAAAAAATTCTGAAATAAAATGAAATTTTTAGGTAAATGTATATTGAAAATATTATTACTTCATTTATATGAAATTCTTAAAAGTTATTGAACAAATGTTGAAATTTTATTTGTAATAATGTAGAATTGCAATTGAAAAAACATAAGCCAGATTTTTTTCTTTTTTTTTGGAGGGGGAGGATGACACCATTTATATCTGCCTTATACCTTAGCTACGCCACTGTAGTTTATAGTTTTTTAAAACTCATTATTGCAGATTTTAACTTTTGCACGCATTGTTTTTTATTTTCAAGTTACAATAAATAATTATCACAAGGCTCCATCTCAACACTGAAGTGTCTGCTTCTTTTCTTGATTTGCTTCCTGTTGGGAATACAGTTTATCTGGACATTAGTGACTTTGTGATGCAGTTAAAATAAATGGTATTTCAGTACACAAATATTGTGTAACAAGTTTTAGTAGCTTATTTCAAAATTATGCTAATTATAAATTATTAAAGTGAGTAATTCCATTTGTCATCCTCAGAGCAATTTTTGTGTGCTTGTGTTTGGAAAAAGGATAAAAAAAGAGCTTTTGCTTATCATCAATATTCAGGAAATTTGAGTGTTAAAGTGATGTAGTATCTGTTTTACTTTCAATGTTTCTTTTATGCACTACATCACTAGACTAGAATTTTTGTGAATTGCACCTGGAAAAGTCAACGAATTTCATTCTCCTGCATGAGTAGCAACCCTGTACATACATTAAATTAAAATTTGGTATTCTCTTTTAGTTGATATTTTAAAAAATGGCAGTTGATAGCTAATTAAAAAAAAAGGAGGATGAAGCAATGAAAATGATAAAATTAATGTAAAGTAATAAATAAAAGAAAAAATAATTTTCTATGAACACTTTACAATGTCACAATCAGAAAAAATAATAATGTTGTTAGGAAAATAAAAGAACCCCTTTTATTTTCCTAAAGAAAAGAAGGGAAAGAAAGATTTTTTTTCCCTTCAAGAAACAGAATATTATGTCAGTTGCCCCATTCTGCCCTGGGTATGGGACAGAATGTAGGGCTAAGGACAAGTATTTGTATAAACATATCAAACTAGAAGAAATGAAAAAAAGAACTTTTTTTTTTATTTTTAAGTCATAATGTATACAGCAGACTCCCTCAAATCTGCATCTCTCTTAAATCTGCACATAATTTACGGATGTAAACAATGAAACATTTAGTTCAGATGTATGTGCAAAATTTGACTTTTTTAGTTTTGTATCAATTCCATACATTTTTTAATTTGTAATTTTTGTTACAGTTATTGAATTCATGTTTTTTCATGAAGAAAGATTAATTTATTTCTGAAAAAATCAAGATTTGCTGTTAGCATTGACAATCACAGTCTTACCAAATATATTTATGTATTAATCAAGTTTTTTTTGTTATTAAATCTGGCTAAACTTGAAAGACAGTCAAAGTTCTATAATCCGCACACCCATAATCTGCAATTTTCTATAATTTGCATTATTTTATAAATGTAAACAATGAAATAAACAGTTAAGAAAATTTACAAATTAGTGATCCAAAAATGATTTTTTTTAAACAAATAATAAAAAAATCATAAAAATATAGTTATTTTTTTAAATATAATTTTAATTTTATTAACAGTAAAAAATAAACTATATTGCAGAACCTATGTATTTATTATTATTTAGATGCACTAAAATTTTTTAATAAAATAACCTAAAAAAGCCATTTTTTGAGATAGCCTATTAAATTAATTTTTAGATTTCATATTATACTGATTATAGAATTGAAACACCGTCTAGAAATAATAAAATGGCACATAATCCATAATGCTCTATAATCTGCAATATTTGATAATCCACACAACCTTTGGCCCCAACTTGTGTGGATTATAGAACTTTGACTGTAAAGTTTTGTTATTTTATGATCCTGATGTGAATTAGTAATGCACCTTTATGAGGCAAGCTTTGTTGAATAATTTAGGAAAAATAGATTTCATCTTTATAATGAATATTTAATTGTAGATTATTGATTATTAAATTGACCTTTCCTTTTAGTATTTTAATCATTTTAAAAATTATCTAATTTTTTATTATTTTAGTTTATGACTTATTTTAATATATTGTGAGCATTCATTGTACTTTTGATTTCATTTTTAATAACATTCAAATTACTGTTTAAAAAATATAAACAAAGCAATGACCAGAAATCTGCACAACCTCTGGTCCAAGCCGTGTGGATTTGAGGGAGTCTACTGTATTTATTGCAACAGAAAAATTATGTGTCCTCTTTTAACATAATGGAACACGTGAGCCGACCAGGGCCGTAGCTAAGGGGGCGCTATAGGCGGCTCAGCCCCCCCCCCTAAAATATTTTGAGCTTCCCCTGGAAAAGATTCCACGGTCACTAAAGGAATTTCTGTTCTGAAAATTCAAATGAAATGCCGTTCAAAAATCTAATTTAGTTTCGAGATCTTTTTACAATTTTGCAGAGTTACTAAATTGTATCTAAAATAAGTGTTTCAAATCTCCTTCATCTTATTTGTACATATGAAGCTAACATGATGTTTAATTTTACACCAGTTATACACTCAAAAATTTCATCATCATGTATTTTTCTTAGCATAAAAATGAAGTTATTACAACAGTTTAATAAGAAACATAACACCTACAATGTGAATATGCACAAATTTATCTTTCTGCCACAGAGAGAGAGAAAAAATGTATGAGCCCCCCCCCCCCCCCCCTATCGTTCACTTCTAGCTATGACCCTGGAGCCGACTTGCAACAGACTTTGAATAAAATTGATTGCAATTTAAAAATTCACTGTCATAACATGCAGGACTCAAAATGGAAAAACTTACAATCAGAACACTATTTGAAAATGAATGTTGACTAAAAACTTTTTTGAATCAGAAAATTTATATGTAACCATGCAAAAACAAAACAAAACTAGCATATGCCTATCCCAAAACTTACTTCAACCTCATGCATCTTAATGTTGCAAAAAGTAGTTACAACTATTTATAATTTATTATTATTAGTTTAATACTATACCAACTTTGATTTTAATATTAAAATTTTGTTTAAGTGAATTAATCAGAGTAAAAATGAATTTAACTCAACCATGATATTTATTAAAAACAATAATTTTTCCTAATGCTAATTGTACATCAACAGAAGCTAGTTTAAGTTGTATGCATAAAACTATAAATAATATACAGTCAAAGATCTATAATCTGCACACCCATAATCCACTGTTTTCTATAATTCACATTATTTTACGAATGTAAACAATGAAATAAATAGTTAAAAAATTTACAAATTAGTGATCCCAAAACAATTTTTTTCAAAAAATTAAAAAGAAATGAGAAAACAGTGGATTATGGGTGTGCGGATTATAGATCTTTGACTGTATCTTAAAAATTGCACAAACTGGAATAATATTTACTATAATTTCACAAACTAGAACACTATTGGTCATAATTTGATGAATCAGAACATCAATCCAGTTTACTCTGGTACATTCCCAACTCTGATAAATTGAAAACATTTTGGGATAGAATGGAGTACTTTCCCATTCCGCCTCCATCTGTTCTGTCCAAGGGTCACATTTTAATTCAAGGAGGAGAATTACTTGAAAAAGGAATGTAAACAAACTGTTAATTACACAAAACTAAAGATAATTGAATGTAATTGAAGCATGAACCCACCATAGTTATAATGTAAACATGAAAATATGTCTTATCTTGGTTACAATTTCATTAGAAATTGCAATACAGGAACCAGAAATCATGCAACTATAATTTCATACTCCAACATTCGAGGAAACAAGGCTAACATAGCTGTTGAAGTTGAACAGAAATAAGTTTTCTTACCTTTGTTTATTGCCACTCTCTGGCAGTACCTTCCTGACACTGAATTCACTCACACTTCATTCTGCCACTATACAGTTGAGCCTCCGAAATCCAGATATCCAAAATCCGGAAATCTCTAAAATACGGATTTTTTTCGGATTTCAATTTTATTGATTTTTAAAATAAGACTTAGTTGTAAATTTCATATTTCCCATCAAATGCAGTTAAATTCTTTTAACTAAACACTAAATAAATAAATGGAGATATAGTCAGGCATATATATTTTTATACTGGTTAAACCATTAACTAAAGATTTTAATTCTTACAAAAACTGGAAAGTTAGCAAACAACATAAAAGTGGAAGACTTGACTTAATATGTTGATGACTCAGAACTTCATATATTTTATTCTAGTAAAATCACTCTCGAGTACATATTTATTACTAGAAAAACAAACATACAATTTAGTTTTTTTTTGGTTGAACTAAAGTACTCTTGATAGTCACTCTTCTAACACCTGCTCTTTTTTCCAACAGAATAATCAGCATAGTGACACATTTGCCAGTGTCAATATGATGTTTGTTTCCTTGAAAAGAACTTTAAATGCTGTAAAAAAATAAAAAAAGCAAGGGATTTTTTTTTTTTTTTTTTTTTTTTTTTTGAGACCTTTTGACAAAATTCTCAATTTTTTTGTATAAAAACTTTTGCAAAAATTGCCCCCCCCCCTCTTTTTTTTTTTTTTTTTTTGCAATCATTTAATGAAATTTGCAATTTTTTCCATGACTGATTCCCAATTTGATTCTGTGAAACTTTAAATACATAAATAAAAAAAAAAATAAGCAACACAGATTTATAAAAAAATTTAAATATTCTTGGAAGAATTATGAAATTTTACTTTATTTAAAGGCACTACCCACTCCCACTCTCTTCAAGAAATTCTAGAAATGGCACATAACGTTCTCAGATATATATATAAAAAAAAATTGTGATGTAACTACACACATAGCACTCATACTGAACATCTCATTAATCCTTTCTGGCACACTGCGCCCGGTCTGGGATACCTAATTTTAATTCCAAACTTGCAAACTCCACCAATAATATTTTAGCAAGATTTTGCTTTTACTATAAAAGCTTAAATTAGGAAATAAAAATATTTAAAAAATTTGTTTGTGAATTCCGGTGTCAGTCGATATTTTCTCATTTTACGAACAGATTTTGCCCGTGCCGGAAAGGGTTAAGAGGCTTTTATATTAAGAAGCTTGCTTTCTTTTTTCCAGTTTTTTTCTCCCCTTGAGGATTATTTTCATGTTTGATTTTTCAAACGGATGGATGATTTTTTTTTCTTTTTTCTGAATCAAATGATTTAATTTTTTACAAAATTGAAAATCAAATCAACTGTGTATTATCATTTGTGTACTATATTTTAATTTATTGTGTTTTAGTATGTATTTTTAATTTCCACGTAAGTATTGTTTTAAAAGTGTATCATTTCTATTTTATTACTTTATTCATCAATTTGTTCATCTATTATTTGCACTAGAGAAAAAATAGCATTTTGTTTGTTATTATATTGCATGAAAGATATTTTTTAATAGACCTCCAAAATCTAGAAAATTCAAAAATCCGGAATCATGCAGTCCAACCGATTCTGGATTTTCAAGATTCAACTGTGCTCTGTTGTGCCCTTGGTTTCCCTGATTGTTTTTAAAAATATGAATTTTTAATGAAATGGTATGAATCCAAAATAAAATGTAAAAAAAAAAAAAAAAAAAAAAAAAAAAAAAAAAAAAAAAAATTGTTATTTAAAAATTGGTAAATAAAAAGTGTCCATTATGAATTCTGCTATGAAAATAAAAAGCCAAGTATAAAATATTTTGTTCTGCTTAATTTCTGTAGTTGATTCAACTTCAGTCATGCAAAATGGACCTTTCACTTTTGGTATTGATCCTAATTAATATACAGTAAACTCCCGATTATCTGCAAGTCTAATTTTTTCATCTTTTTCCTTTCTTATCCTTGAGTTGAAACATATTTCTGCAATGTAGGATGAGTTTTTGATCATTTTTACTAAATATAAATTCCATTTGAAAACGTGGATGTTAGGAAGCATCTGGCGTTTCAAAGTTTAACCCAGAAAGCTGTGTTGCTAATTGACAACGTTCCATCTCACCCTTGAGAACTACAATTGGAATTGGAAGATGAAAATGTTTTTGAAAAAGTTTTCACTCCCAATATTACTGCTCTTATCCAGCCTATGGACCAGAGCATAATCACTTCAATTAAGAAAATATTCAGAACGAAATTACTGAGGGAAGAGGCAGATAATCTTAAAATCTTTTTCAAAGATTACATGATTCTCGATAGCATTTATGATGTTAAGAGTGCTTTTGGAGTCGGTACAGAAATCCACATTAATAAAGTCCTGGCGGAAGATTTTGCCGAGTATAGAAAAATCTCTAGTAGAATCCACAAAGGAAGAGGGAGAAGTTTCTGTTCATGATCAAATGAAATCTGTTGCTGGTGGAGAAAATGTCGATGAAGATAATATCATTGAGTGTATTAACTGTGATACTAACTGTGGTGGTTACTCGATAACCCCCCCATATTTTTAGTTTAATTCAATTTCATTAACTATTTTATTTCCTAGCATCTCCTTTTTATTAATGTTCTTAATTTAAATATTATTTCGATTTTGTTTCTTTTGATATTGTCGCCTGTAATGTTTTCTTCTTTACCTAGCTATCGAATGTTCCAAACCGGTAAAATCTTGTTTTGAATTCATTCCTTCCGGTTTAGAAAACCTTCTAGAACAATCGAGTTCGTTCTATGGGTGGAACTTCCGTTTATTCTGGCACGCCCCTTGGCCTATCAAATTAAATTCCGCAGGTGACGTGTTTTAAGCCGTTGAGTGCCTGGCCACCTGCTTTGGCCTTCCTTCTTTAAGTGTTTATCAATTCTTTCCTTATTAAATTCATATTTCACTATTCTTTGTATCGTAACTTGGCTTATTTTTACTCGCTCCCCTCTTTCGAACGCTGCCAACTTGGCGTATTCCTGGTTTACAGTAACCCTTGTTCCTTTTCCCTACTGAATCTGCGCCGCCAGAAAAGTTGCGCAGTTAGAACTCAGCTGAGATGGATGCAGTTAGATGAACGATGTGCCGAAAAATTTAGCAGACACCGGGGCAAGTATGCGCGCCCCGAGGCCGTTGAGCATAACCGTTTTGTTCTACACTGACCACACAAGGGCTTCTCAAGGATGATTTTTTAACGCTGCGAGGAGCTAGGCTCCCCTTCCACCACATCCTGAATCCTTTGGTTTTTACTTCTTTCTGGCTACTCAAGATGGTTTAAGTGTTGTCATAGTTATTCTCAAAGACTTATTCGTCAATCTATCATCAAGTTTCTCCAACCGATTTTTTTTCATTTCTTCAATGTTTTTTTAGTGAATTCACTTTCCCTCTGAGAAAAATGCTGAGGTGGCGATTCCTACTCATGAAATGAAGGTGTCTCATACATAAATTTTCTTACAATTCAATCCCTCTTCATCTTATGTTATTCGGCCATAAATATATATACAAATATTTGAATATGGAACGGCGTCCCCAAAGGCAAGTATTGAAACATCTCTGTGTGATTTGTCCAGGCATATTTTTGAAGTAATATCTAATTAATATTCTGAAAATGATGTTATCTTTGTATCGATTAAGAAGAATGTTTATTCATGTTATGAAAATTGCATACAAAAATATATTGTGAAGAAGAATTGTTTTAGAATATGTCAACTCATAATACATTACCTTTATGGAAATTTTTTTTGCAACGGAATAATAATGATTCTATTTATATAAGAATGTGTATGAAACAAGGTACATATATATATATAGAATATTCAATGCTTGAAGAAATTCTCATATGATTATAAATAAAAATATTTGTCCTCTTCAAAAATATTCTCTTCATTTGTGTCTTAATACCTGTGCATTTATCTACCTGAATTCGATCATCAGCACCCAAGAAATTACAGGTAACTTTTATTTTTATCATTTTTATTCTTACAACTTTGCTTGGAATTTTTATCATCATGGTTAAAGATTTTTTTTTTCACTATTTTTTAAGAGAGCTATAATGGTAGCCTTTTTTGGGTCGTTTGCTGGCCTGCATTCAACGCAATGTCGTTCACAAAATTAGTACAATCACTTAGCCTACTTCTAAGATGAAACAAAAAAAATTAAGTGTTTCTCATCATATCTTCTTTTTAAACACAACACTAACGATCCAGGTTTCGAGCATGCAACTGATGACCAAATTATAGAAGAAGCGTTAGGTATGAATTTAGAAGAGAGTGGCGAACAAGATGACAAGATACAAAAGAAAAGGAGTCATGATGCAGCTTTAGCTCACATTGAAGGCCTTATCCAATAGCTAGAGGAAGAGGATGATGCATCACTTTGTGATAAAATAATGCTTAAAAAACTTCAATCGCAAATAAAGAAAAAGTTTTTCTGCACAAAACACAGAAACTTCTGACTGATTTTCTAATAAAATAAATCTACAAGTTTGTAAGTTATGAAAAATTTTATTATTTCTGTTGTTATTACATGTATTTCGGAGGTTTAACTGAATATCAGGCAGCTTTTATACATTCCACGAACATTTATTAAACTACACAAGACATAAATAAAACACGTACAAACTTTTTAGAATTTTGGAACTGAAACTAAACTCAGGTGCGGTTACAAGTGATAGCTACCGTTAGTAAAGAATATAAAGTTAATCCATATAGTCACTTATAACACATTATTCTTCAAGTACTGAGTATCTTTATGTTACCCATTGTGTGTATAAATTGTTCAAATTTATGTTTATGTTACTTATATGTATAAATTGTTTAAGTATATATTTATGTTGATTTGTTCCCTTATTTAAAAATTTTGTTTATTATCTGTGAAATCAATTATCTGTGATAGTCATCCCACTCAATTCCGCATATAATTGAGAGTTTACTGTAATTGGATTTTCAGATGTATAACAGTACTTTGAGCCCCAATTTTTTCCCCCTTCAAATTTCGGAAGTAATTATACTGATGTTACTTCTTAATAAATGTTTAAAAGATGACTAACTTCTATTTTATTAAAATGCTATTTCTGTCTTGCAAAAAGACCTGTTCGCTAATGCTAATCTTATAATAGAAATTTATAAGGATATTTCAGTTGCATTTCATTATCTTTAAATGTTTTTTTTTTTTGTGTGTGTGTGTGCATTGGGCAGATAAGATTGATCTGTACAAAGGTGTTTTTCAATTTTTTTTATTTTGTTTTTTGACATTTTTAATTAGGATATTTTCATTTTCAGAACCAATTCAACCAAACATCATCATAAAAAAATCTACAATCAAAATTGAAAAAGTAAAAATTGGCCTTTGTACAGATTAATCTCAGCCATCCAATGAAAAAAAAAAAATATTTAAAAATATTGAAATGCAACCAAGCTATCTTTATAAATTTCTTCCATAGGATTAACATTAGCGAGCAGGTCTTCTTGTGTGACTGAAGAAGACTCTTAAAGTATAATGGTTGATTTCTGGTCAACAACTTTCAATGGTAGTTCTTGGTCACAGTATTTTTCAGTGTTTGAAAATGTCCTCATCAAAATGAAAAAATATATATAGAGAGATATTCTAAACTATCTTCTTTAGAACTTATCATGTAACTGTACAATTATTACATATTTAATTTGGGAAGAAATATATTTTTAAACTGCTTACTAACTTTCTGTAAAATAACATTGGTGTTAGTTATTGCAGATTTTTACAAAGCTATTTGTCACAACTTAAATTTTAAATATATATTTTTTTTTTTATTACTACTTTTCGGTTCATTTATCAACTACATTAGTTACTAGAAAATTATCTTGAAACTTCTTATACTATTTGAAATAATTTACAGAAGTTGATCAAATACTACTCCATGTATTTTCAGGATTTTGGTCACTGAGGTAATTCCTGGTCAATGTATTTTTTATCATTCAATCTCTGTTTATTGTGGTATTTAATGATTTTGATTGTCTGCAAACTCGTTGAACATCAATTGTAAAGTTATCCGAAAATGCATTTTCACCACATTTTACTTAAGTTAGTTTTTAATATACAGTAAATGATGCATTAATCAGAATTATTTGGATCGAGGGCTTCTTAGAATTTTGGATCTTTCTAAATTTTGGTACTCCCCCACCCTCCCAAAAATCTAGAATTTTTCAAAAATATACAAATTAATATACAAATTGCAAAATTAAAGCAATCCCATGTAGAATATGAATAAAACTTATGTTTTGATTTTTTTTAAATTATGTAAACAAAAGTTACTGCATTATTTAATAACAATGAAAAAATAAAAATATGAAATGGGTAACTAATATTCCATTTACAAGCTTTATCTTTTTTTTCTTTACAGTTACATAATTAATATAAAAAATTTTGATCATTTTTAATAAATCTTTTTTTTTTAAATAATTTCACTTAATGACCATGCAGGAAACCTTTTTTCGTAAGGATTTTTAACCATTTTTATAAATTCTGTTGGAATTAATTAAATATCATGAATAGATAGACCATTTTGGAATGTATGAGAAAGGAAAAAGGATACAAGAAAAAAAAAGAACTCTCCTATTATATGTGTATTCAAAAAATACAATGGCATAGTCATAATATTTTTTTGAAAAATGAAAAAAAATATATATATATATAACATTAAAAAAAATGAATTGTATAATATAATTTTAAACAAAAAGGTACTTTTTCCTAATTCCCGGAGCTAGAGGGAGAGGGGGTTCGTGTGTCTCCCCCCCCCCCCCCCCCCGCCATAAAAATAACTTATTTTAGTGGTTGCACATTGAAACAATGGATTGAAAAAAAATAACGATCTATAACTTTTTTTAAATTTCAGAATTTACTATATTTTAGTGAAAGTTTACAAATTTGAAAATTTTTAAATATATTTTTTTCTGAATTTTGGGTCCTTCTTGATTATTGAACTCTGGACAAATGTAGATCCAAGAGGCCGGTCGTGGGTGTAATGACCTCCCCACCCCCCTGAATTGCAGAAATATTCTAAAAATTACTTCAAAAATTAAATATACCTTAAATTATCATTCTTCCCTCAGCTCACTGAATAATGTGAAACTTTCAGATTCATAAAAGCTCTACTCAAATCAAAATTAGATAATTTCTGTGAAAATATTTTTAATCTCATGAAATGTTCAATTGTCTTCTTATTCGGAAACTTATCAAAAAGTATTTTCCATTTTTAAATAAAATCAGATTTATAAATAAAAGCTTTCAAAAAATTCCCTGAAATTTGGTATTTTGAACTAAATTTCTGGATGAGACTGGTAATTACTCCCTCATGATGACATTTCTATGGCTGTCAAGTTTTAAAAATTATCGTAAAAACTAACTTAACAACATTTATGAATAATTTTTTGCATTTATAAGAAAATGAGAGATGCTTCAATTTCTGAGTAACTGAATGAAATTATATATTTTCATGAATACTAATGCAACTTTTTTGTATTTATGAATGAAAATGAACTAGCGAAAGCAACAGAAAATTTGTCACTTTTAATTTAAGAATAACCTTTAATATAATAATTGATCTTAAAGCTATTTCACAGCCCTCCCCTCACAAAGAAAAAGTGCAATAAACCCCCTCTAAATTGAGGGCTGGATCTGTCCCTGGTTACGGAACTAGGTCCTCTGCTATAGTAGAGACAGTTTGGGCAATTCCAGGTCACTAAGTTTCTGTGATAACTATAGGTCATTTTCACTTTCCTTGTCAAAATAAATATTAATCAAACTCAAAAAAAAAAAAAAAAAAAAAAAAAAAAAAAAAAAAAAAAAGAGGAAATCTGAAAGATATCTTGAATCTTTTGCTTTGAAATCTATGCCTTAACTATTAATTTGGAGAAAATTTAATATTGAAAAAACATTTATTTAAAACTGACTCAAATTTCCGTAAAAAAAACATTAACCTTGATTTTTGCACATTTTACAAAGACTTATATCAATCTTAAAGTTTTAATTATTTTATTTTATTTCAACTATGGCATGTCACAGTCTTTAATAAAGATTCTAAAATTTTTCTGAACTATATTAAGCAGTTTTATATGAGCAAGTGAAACTAAGCCCATATTTTTGAGATAATTTCTTTTTAGTGCTTGATAATGTAATTTTACAATATTTATATTTAATATTGTATCTATTATAACTGTACACCCTAAAAACTCATGTCTTATAGCTTTTTTTAATCATCAGTGTAAAGTAGCATTCTTAGCTGTAACTATAAATGAGAAAAACTGTATGTGCTTAGAGGGTAACACTTTATGGTTAAACAATACAGTAAAAATACTATCTTATTTCAAAATGGCACTTAAAAATATTCATAATGCAATAGAGGAACTTAATTATTACTTTGTGTATCATGATAAAGATCCATACTGAAGTTTGTGTAAAATTTCTTGAAAAAAAGACCATAAACTTAGTTTGCTTAAGCGAAATAAAATCAAAAGCATAAACATTTCAGTTACATATTTTATGGACCAATAATTTGCAAGGTATTAATTAATCAATTCACAGTGGATAAAAAAGCGATAGATATTGCTTATAAAAGTTGTAAAAATGCATAAAAATTCTTTGGCTAATTAATATTTTGTAAAAGATGCAAGAGCCTTTTGCACATCAAATAATTTTTTATTTATTTCCAAAACAAACATGTAAAACAAAATTCTCTTATAAGAGCATTTTAAATAAGCATCTATTAATCCATGCTGGTGAGAAACCCTTTGTATGTGAGGCATGCAACAAGAAATTCTCATACGAGACTGTTTTAAGGAAGCATTTGTTAACTCGTAGTGATGAAAAAGATTTTGTGTGTGAAATATGCAGCAAAAAATTCTCTCACAAGAGTGCTTTAAACAAAATTTTTGTTAATTCACTCCGGTGAGAAACCATTTGTGTGTAATAAGTAAGATAAATACAATAAGAAGTTTTTCCTAAGAGAAACTTAAGTCAACATCAGTTAATTCATACTGATGAGAAATCTTTTGTTTGCGATATATGCTACAAGTAGTTATTTCGAATAAGGGATTTAAGCGGACATCTCATAATTCATGCTGGTGAGAAAAGAAATTTCTTGTAAGAGGGATTTAAGCTGGCATCTCTTAATTCATACTCAAATTGGAATCTTTTCCAGGGGGGGGGGGCTGAGCCGCCCATAGCATCTCCTTAGCTATGACCCTGGGCAGAGCCCTCCTGACATCCTCTTAGGTAGAGCCCTCCTTTAAAATTATGTTGTTCTCATCAGTATTCTATAAAAAGAAAATGCCTTAATTTCACTATGATGTCATTACTAATATCTGCAGTTAATAATTTTCTTAGTTTCAAAATCTTCTGAATTCTGATTGTTTTTTTATAAAGGAATATTGGTCTAATGCGGTTTTTAAATGTCAATAAATGTTCGTAAAAAAACTTTTATTTTTATCTTCCCTCATCCAATTAAATCTCTCTAAAACTTTCCAACAGGCTTCTAAAGTGTTTATGACTTTAACATCGTTTCATCTAAATTATTATCTAACTCTTGAGAATAATTAATGTATTATTACTATGCCACATTCGCTACAGCAAATGTATTTTGAAGTATTTATACTTTCTTCAATGCGATATTACCACAATAAATTAAAATAATGTTGAAAAATAAAAAAATAAAAAATCAGGGCTGAAACACTGAAAAAATATGACATTGTTTCCAAGTAGAGGAGGGTATAAATATATATATAAATTAAATTAAAAAAATATATATATATACCATAAAATACCGTTAATCTGCCCCTCCAAATGAAACGAAAAATTGTACAATAGTTAGAGGGGGCGCTTACACGGTATTTTTTTGTGATCGTTCAACAAAATTTACAGGTATGAATCATCATGAAATGAATGAATCGTTGAATGAATCATAAGTTTTGATACTTGAAAAAATTTGGGTTTAAAAAAAAAAAAAAAAAAAAAAAAAACGTAAATTCTGTCGAAAAATCGCAGAGGAGAACTTAGTAAAAAAAAAAAGCCAAAACAAGCATGAAATCAATTAACAAATCTTGAAAAAATGCACTTTTCATCAAAGATTCATGATTCATTCATTTCAAAATGATTCATCCCACTCCCAATCGCCTTTGAGAATTGGGAGGGAGGGCGCTTTCTCGGGATTTTTTGAAAATTTCAAATTCATTATAAAGTGGGGAGGGGCATTTGATCGGGAAGGGCGGATTAACGGGATTTTACGGTATGTATAAAATGCAGGATGAGAAGGTCAGAGGGAGTGAAGTAGAACTTTTGAGAGAAGGGGATTATTTAGATGATAATTTATTTCTTTATCGTTACTATAAAATAGTAAATAGGTAAAAAAAAAAAATTTAATTTAAGAGTTGTAAAAATTAAACTTAGCTTCTTTGGTAGCTTTACAGGAAGCAAAGTGAAAGGTTTTGGGTCTTTTTGGAAAGGGATTTAGATGATTTTTTATTTAATGCTAGAGTATAGTAACAAATAGAGATAGTACAAATTTAAAAATAAAGTTTTTTTAGAAATTTAAGTTTTACATGCTTGAGGGAATGGGCAAGATTTTAACTGGGAAAGAGAAGAATATTTTTTTAATGTGGAAAGGAACTAAAACACTGGAGATTTTTATCCTAGTATTTACCCTTTGTCACTTCTAAGTTATTTTTTACAATTTTGTTTTTTAATAAATTTTTAAAAAATATCTTGATTATAAGCTCTTTTTCTAAATTTATCTGATTTTGATTTTCAAAGAAAAGTTCAAAAGTGTAATTTTAGGAGTGAAATATTCAGCAAACTTACCTTTCATAAATTCCAAGTTTTGTTGTTCATTGGCACTCAAACTAAAGGTTTTAAAAATTTGCTGTACTTCATGACCAATAATAGCCATAAATGTAGCTACTTGAAAAATTTTCTCAATATGAACAGCAGTAACATACCATACAAAACTTTGTTGCCAATTTTGGATGATGAATGCAATTTTCTGCCTTTGTGTTTATTTAATATTTTCAGATACAAAATAAAAGGTAAAATTAGGGTAACTTTTTTACTTCTAACACTATGTGACGTTATGTGTTTAAATTATTACGCATTTATATTAGATAACATATATCTTTAAAAAAGACACAACAAGTAACAAGAAGAACTTAAATAATAACAGTCAGAAACAGGTTCAGTAAGTTACAGTTAAATTAATATTGTCATAGAAATGAATATATTACAATTTACGAAGTAAGATATATCTGCTGTCAAAACATGTACTAAAAGGTGGCTCAGTCATGCTTTAAGTAGTCTTTAACCCTTTGCAGCGCTAAGTATTTCCATTCAGAAAATGTTGAAATTAATGTTTGACATTGGAATTCGCATATAGTTTTATTTGAAAATACTAAAAATCGATTTTTCTCATACATAATAAATTAAAAACATTTATATCAGAATTGTTCTGGTGCCGTTGTGGAATTTGGGAATCATGTTAGATGTTCTGTATAATGAAAAACAAAGGCTTAATGGAAAAGAAAAATAATGATTATCTTTCACCAAGAAAAACATGAACTTCTTTGACTACCATGGTATACTTGGTAATAATTTAATGCCAATTAAAGATGAAATTATTAATTAGAGTTTGGTATTTACTCAATTCAGGATATTGCTTCTATTTGCAAAGCTGTTTTTACTTCTAATTGGTTATTTGCAAACGACACCAAAACTTTAGATGTTCCACATAAAAGCACTGGCATAAATCCTATAGAAGACGTGAAGAATCTTGGTTCGTCAAATTTATATGAAAAAAAAATGCGGTTTGATTCAATTCTTGAACTGAAAGTAGCCATTTCGGGAATATAAAATTAAATACATAAGGAAATTCGCATGCTGTGATGAACCAGTTGCGTCAAGACGATTACGCATCAAAACGATCGTTTTTCAACAAAATTGCGACAATTCAATAATAATTCTTAAGCCAAACCAATCATTTTCCTTAAAAATTGCGCCGAAGTTTGATGGACTCCATTCTTTAAAAGAAAATTTTACTGAAAACGAAAGATTAAAGTGGGAAACAAATAATTAATATGTTTAAAATAAACATGTAAAATTTCCTTTATTTTAAATAAAGGAAAATGTGTTTTCTTCTTTAATTCTATGCTACCCTTTTTTTTTTTTCATTTGCAAAAGAAATCTTATCAATGGATGGAAACCTTGTCGGATTCACTTAGTGTTCAACTTCTAGCGATCTCAACAAATCGCAGATCATACTTTTTTTACTTCTCCAGTTTTTTATAGTGGGCTTTTTTATGGGCGTAAAAATTAAAAAAATCATAAGGAAACAAAATGGTAGACAAATAACTTGACATCGTTTTTCTTTTAAAAATATCAAAAAATTGTGTGAAATGAAAAAATATCGTTCTAGGAATATGAATAAACTTCATTAAAAATAGAGCAAAATTTACTATATTGGACTAAGAGATTAAAATCGTTTATGAGTGTGAAAGAATCGCCATAAATAATAAAAATGATAAAACGCCTAAAGTTGCGTAAAAAAGGGAGAAAAATAAAAATTAGTTGTGGGAATTCAGAATAAAGTGATTGGATAAAAGACAAAGTTTATCATAAAGAGGTAAAAAAATGAAACTGGATTTTTTTTACTAATGTAGAAAAATAGTTGTGAATGAAAAAAAAAAGTTTAAATATTGGGGGAAAAATGAAAAAAAAAATCAAAAACAGAAGAGTACAAAATTTGCTAGATTAAAATTGGATTTCTGTTGTGAATTTCAAAAAATTCTGTGAAACACGGGGAAAATCTTGTTAAATTTGCGAAAAATCTAAAAATCGTTGTATGAATTCAGATTAAATTATATTGAAAAGAGATCAAACTTTAATATACATCAAATTAAAAATTCGAACAAAAAAGTCCACTTAAAGAAGAAAATGGTATATATCTGTAAAATCTTTGATTGAAATTCGCACATATTTTAATGTTTATATATTTTTTTACTTTATAATGCAAAAAATAAATAAATAAATAAAAATGAAATAAAATAAATAAAAAATAAATTACGCTTCTGAACTACTGAAGGAAAGCACTAAATACTACAATAAAACACCATAAAATTATCATCTATTAACCCCTTATTGACAGGGGTCTTTTACGAAATTTTTAATATTTTAATACCGGTTTTTAAAAACAGAAATTCTTACCTTATTTAATCAAGAAAATGCTTCAATTAAATAAGCCATATTTTGCAGTAAAATTTTAGTGGTAAGGATAAATGAAGCTTGTGAGCACTTAATGCAGCAGGAATACAGGTCGCTCGTCCCCAAGAAGTTAAGATCTATAAAATACTTTGTTTGATGGTATTTATATAAAATTCTAAATTAATTGAACTGAAAATAAAATAACTCAGATTGGTAGAAGGCTCTAAATAATTAAAACAAAATTACAAAATGACACTTTCGATCTAAATGCAATAAAGAATTTTAAAGTCTGTAAAGTGTTATTATTATGCAAAGAAATAATTTTTCCCTTCCAATAAAAAACTCTGCTTATATTCTCCCACCATTTAAAAAACAAGTAATTTAAAACTAAAAATTGTTTAATATATAAAATATTGCTTGTCATTAAATAAAGATGTTTTCAAAAATTATTTTTTAAATTTGTATGCTAACATCATGAAAAATAAGGTTCGTTAGAAACAACAGAGAGGAATGAAAAAGATTGATCCATTTAATTTTCCTAATTCTTAATTTTCCCCCCTTCTTAAGTTGAATTTCTACATACACACATACATCAAAGAAAAGTTAATAAATAATTATCTAATATGTTTTATTACCACAACCAAAGTACAAATATAGTGTAGTTTGCAATGAAATGAATAAATGGTGAATTCATCATTTACACTTACCCCTATACAAAAAACACAGTGAAATACATGTGTCAAGTTTGCACGTCAACTTAACATTTTATATTTTCACTGTGATAAAATAACAACTTCAAAGAAAATAACAGCAATCAGATTTTAGTCAAAATTAAACATTATCATGATTTGTCAACAGTCAATTCTAAAATTATGAAGTAAAAAAGAATAACAGTGCATTGAAATAAATCAATAACTTAATACAAAAATGTTAAAGAACAATTAGTAGCAATTTATATTGGGAAAAGTCAAAAGATAATTAAATACAATTTTGACAGGATTTTTGATATTCTAATTTAAATAAGGTACCCTGGGGTAATAACGCCACGTTAAGGTTCTACCAATTTTCATGGCTCAGTTTTAGATTGTATTTTTCAAACAAATATATGATTTTATACAGCAACTCATTGACTATCTATATAAAAAAAATAATTTAACAAATATGTATTCATAAAATGTAATGGCGTGATTTCTTGACCAATGCTATTTGGCGTTATTACCCACCTATATGGGTAATAACGCCATGCAAACAAAACTATGAAATAAGATGGAACAATTAACTGCATGTAGATTGCCCAATTCTAAAAATACAAACTCTACAAACTTAGAAATTGACAAATTGCATTCTAAGCTATTGAAAATGTTCAATTTTTTGTGAAAGTGTAAGAAAAATAAAGGTGTGTTGTGTGTGTGTGGGGGGGGGGGGAGGATGAGGGAAAAGAATATCAGACCGTGAGCTTCTTTTTGCTTAAAAAGGACCATTTAAATAGAATTATTAGAAACATTGCACAGTTTTAACTGTGTTTATTTGAATCAGTATTTAGGATGTAGCTCGGCTACTATAGGGAATCAACCGGGGTATTAATGTCAAGGATTGGCATTATTACCCCGTTATAGTTATTGCGCTGTACATTTTAAATTACAAATTATCTCGAGAAGATATTAAAAATCTTCAACAACATTTTGAAAGTCCATGAAATGTACTACAAATTTATGTAATTAACAAAGCATTTCCGGATAAAAAAAATAATCTTCACATCACAAAACCAGTGTTGGGTATGAACGCGTTCACTGAACGAAAACTCAAGAGTTTCGCTCACTATTTGTGAACTTTGAACTGAACTTCGTTCATTATTTAATAAACAAGCGTGAACTGAACGAAAACTCAAAAAATAGGCGAGTTTGAACTAAATTTATGTTCAAACTCAATTTTTTCATAATTTAAAAATTTTCCAGACCTTAGTACGAATTTCCCCCCTTTCAAATGCCATTTGGAGACCTACACAGGGCCATAGCTAGAAGTGAACGATAGGGGGGGGGGGTTCTCATATTTTTTTTTTTTCTCTCTCTCAGTGGCAGAAAGATAAATTTGTGCATATTCACATTGTAGGTACTATGTTTCTTATTAAACTGTTGTAATAAATTCATTTTATGCTAAGAAAAATATATGATGATGAAATTTTTGAGTGTAAAATTGGTGTAAAATTAAACATCATGTTAGTTTCATAAGTACAAATAAAATGAGGGAGAGTTGAAACACTTATTTTAGATACAATTTAGTAATTCTGCAAAATTGTGAAAGTATCTCAAAACTAAATTAGATTTTTAAACAGTATTTCATTTGAATTTTCGGAACAAAAATTCCTTTAGTGACCGTGGAATCTTTTCCAGAGGGGGGGGGGGGGGGGGCTCAAAATATTTTAGGGGGGGCTGAGCCGTCCATAGCTCCCCCTTAGCTACGGCCCTGGACCTAGATGTGCGTCATGACGGGTTCAGTCTGGGTATCACTTCTCTGGGTGGTACCCTAGTCTTACTTCTTCTGCTGGCTCGGGCCGCGCCGAACCGGACCTGGACTATGTGCAATTTCCGCATATATGCAGTAAACTCTCTGTATAAAATGGAGTGAGTGTTATGCGGAAATATGTCTAACTCGGAAAGATTTTCAAATCCTTACGAATCCGCAGACATAGAGTAGAATTTGTCTAAGACAGGATATTGTCTACTACAGAAAATTTTTTCGATCCCGATTGATTATGCCCAAGCCAGAGTTTATTGTAGTTTTAAATTACCATAGTTCAACAATTAAAATTCGCTTTAAAGAATAGTACATATACTAGGGGAGGGGGATTAAGTATTATAAAAGGTGCTACAAAAATCTGTATATGACGAAATCCTATCTTAAACGAAACCATTTCTAGATCGGTGCCAAATGGATATAATAATCCATGTGAAAAAAAATCCTTATATTAAATTTTTTTTTAAAGTGAGTTTTTAGTGAACTTCGTTCACTCTTATAAATGAGTTTGAACTGAACAAGCTCGTTTGAAAAATTTTGATTTTGAACGTGAACTTGAATCAATTTTGAAAAAATTAACGTGAGTTTGAATTTGTTCGTTATTTTTGTGAGCGTTCCCAACACTGCACAAAACGTATCTCGCAAATTTTAGATCAAGTGTTAATTTTAGTTGCTTGTAAAAACAATAAGACCTAAAACTGAAACAAATAAACTTGAAGCTGTTTTTTGCGAATTATATGATTCAAAACCCTTCTGCACAGAGCACATGGGTGTCATTTACCAGATTATTTCATAATTATGCATAATATTAGCACTTGGCGTTATTACCCCACCTGGTGTTATTACACCAGAACACCTTATATGGAGTCCTTCACAAAAATCATGTATGGATTCTGAAAATAAATTTCTGCAGCAGCCAAAGACAAAAATGGTAAAGAACAATTATTAAACTTTATATGATAGGTATATACAGTAGACTCCCTCAAATCCGCACTTCCTAAAATCCGCAACTCTCTAAAATCCGCACATATTTTACAGATGTAAACAATGAAACATTCAGTTCAGATGTAGGTGCAAAATTTGACTTTTTTAATTTTATATCAATTCCATATATTTTTTAATTTGTAATTTTTGTTAAGGTTATTGAATTCATGTTTTTTCATGAAGAAAGAGTAATTTATTTCTGAAAAAAATCAAGATATTGCTGATATCACTGGTAATCAGAATCTTATCAAATATATTTATGTATTAATCAAGCTTTTTTAGTTATTAAGTCCTGGCTAAATCTGAAATAAAGCTTCTTTATTTTATGATCTTGATGTGAATTAGTAATGTACCTTTATGAGGCAAGTTTCATTGACTAATTTAGGAAAAACACATTTATAATGAATATTTAATTGTATATTATTGATTATTAATTTGACCTTTGCTTTTAGTATTGTTATCATTTTAAAAACTATCTAAATTTTTACTATTTTAGTTTATTCCTTATTTTAATATTTTTAGCATATTGTAAGCATTCATTATACTTTTAATTTCATTATTAATTACATTCAAATTACTTTTTTAAAAAATGTAAACAAAGCAATTACCAGAAATCTGCAAAATTCTAAAATATGCAAAACCTATGGTCCCAAGCTGTGCGGATTTGAGGGAGTCTACTGTAGATAAACTATTTTTTCTTTTCCCCTAAACATAAATGATTGGCAAAGATATCATATGAATAGAATTTATCAAGATGAGCATAAAAATGCCCAAATGTGAATTCTAACCCAGAACCTTAATACTTAAATCGCCGATGCTCTACCAGGTGAATCAAAAACGTTCTAGATTGGACAATTTTTTTGCTCAGTTGGAAAAATTCAATTTATTTGATATTGTTGAGAAACAATAATATGATTCACAGTAAAGTATTAGCAATTTAAGTCAAAAAGTATTCAGTTTGAGTCCTGACATGGGTATTCTGTCACTCAGTTGGGAAAATTCAATTAGCATTTAAAAAAATATTTTAAGGTGATCACTTTAATATTTAATATGTATACTTTTTTTGCAAATTAAAATATCATCAACAATAAACAGAAAAAAATATTATTAAAAATAGCCACAGGTGGACAGTATATTTCTGTAAACCTGAAGAAAACCTGCCTATTTTACTGGTATACATATAAAATGAACATACTGGAGACAAATGTAAAATATTTACTTTTGCAAATTGTCATCTTTGTTCATTTTTAAACAGTGCCAGTTAAATAAATTCAGCTAAATCACGCTTTTTCCTGCCTTTCCCTTCTTCTAAAAAACACGATTTAGCTAAGGGTTATTTACTAAAGGTGTACAAGTAATTTTTTTTGTATAGATTTTACAATGTCTCTTTAGATTTTCGGTTTTCATTTTTATGAGTCCTATTATAATGTTTCTTTAAAGTCCCTTTCTGAGAAAATCCTCTAGAACATACCTCACAATTAAATGGCTTTTCCCCAGTATGTGTACGGTAATGTCTTTTTAGAATACCACTTTGAGAAAAATTTTTGAAGCATACATCACAAGTGTATGGTTTTTCCTTAGTATGAATGCGATAATGTTCAGTAAGATGCTCCTTTCGTGCAAATGTTTTTGAACAAACTTCACAACTAAATGGTTTTTCTTTAGTATGAGTGAGATTATGTTTTTGAAGATGACCCTTTAGAGAAAATGCTTTAAAGCATACTTCACACCTAAATGGTTTTTCTTCTTTATGAATACGAATATGCATCTGAAGATTAGAACTTGCATTAAATCTTTTTGAGCATATTTCACACACAAATGGTTTTTCATTTGTATGGATGCGATAATGTCTGCTTAAAGACCCTTTCTGAGAAAATGTTTTAGAACATACTTCACAGATAAATGGCTTTACCCCAGTATGAGTCTGTTCATGTTTATTAAGATGATAACTTGTAAAAAATTCTTTGAAGCATATGTCACATGTAAACAACCTTTTAGTATTGTGAGTGCGAAAATGTTTACTTAGATTCCCCTGCAGTGCAAATGCTTTAGAACATACTTCACAAACAAACGGCTTTTCTCCTGTGTGCGTGCGTATATGTTTCTTAAGATCACCATTTGTGAGACACCCTTTTGAGCATATATTACAAACAAATGGCTTTACTTCAGAATGGGTGACTAAGTGTTTTTTAAGATACTCCTCTTGAGAAAAAGCTTTTGAGCATACTTCACAAATAAATGGCTTTTCTCCTGTATGGATGCTAACATGTCGTTTTAGATAAGTTTTTTTAGCAAATTCCTTCAAGCATACTTCACAAATAAATGCCATTTCCTTTTTCTATATCATTTCGCAGACCACCAAGCTCAACAATTTAAAGAAATAACAAAAATCAGCAATAATAAATCAGTAACAAAATACTTTTCTTCACTATTAGAAGAGAGTGGTCTTTTGTAGCACACTTCTGGGAAAAATTCTCTTCAGATATCTTTCTTTGAGTAATGCAAGAATTTTGAAATCAATTTTTTAATAAATATGATGTTGAAAAATTGAGTTTTATAGTCTGTTTTCCTCACTTTAGTTTTTTTGAAATCTATTACATCCAAATTTCTTGGAAATTTATAATATAATTCAAAAGAAATAAAATTGACAGTAACAAAGTGAGGATTTGTGAGCAGCAATAATATCAGTAAAAAATGTTAATTTTTAAAGGAATCTTTCACAGGCATTTTATGTAAGTCTTTCTGTACTTAGTTTCTGACAAAATCCGTTCTATCTTTCATAGCTAAGGATGGCTATGGAGCTCATCATTAAAATCTGTAATAGAAAAAAAATAAGTTATGGTTCTTGTTATTGTAAATATTAAATTACTTTATTTCAGTTATGTTTAATTTTGCAAAACTTTAAATACTAGATATTAACATATGAAATTAAATACATTCAAAATACTAGAAATTACATTATTTACCATTTTGCATATTTTTAATATGATAAAAACTTCTATACACTTACAAAAAAAAAAAATGTTTAAAAAAAAAAAAAAAAAACAGGAATTCAGTAATATTAACAAAAATTACAAATTAAAATACATATAGAGTTAATACGAAACTAAAAAAGTCAAATTTTGTCCCTATATCTGAATTGAATAATCGTAAATTATGTGTGAATTTTAGAGAGTTGCTGATATTAGGGTTGCGGATTTCAGGAAATCTACTATATTCAGTCAAAAAAAAAATCCTGAAAGATTTTGAATTACACAAACTAGAATTGATGAACATGAATAAATGGCATAACATCAGGTGACTTGAAATATTTTCAATTTTTAGAAAAAGTTGTTAGAATATATTCATGACTTTTTGCCTCTTTGCTTAGATGTACTATAACATTTATAATAAATACCTCCTGAAATGGTGTTCCGAAAAGTTGGTGGAAAGATTTTACCATGCTAATTATTAAAAAGTATTTTTCAAATAAAAACAAAAATTTTTTTCAGAAAGATTCCACAATTCAAACATTATTTTTTTATGGTTTATAATGAATTTTAAATGTTTGTAATTTAAAAAATATAATAAGCTATACAAAAATGGTTTCCTTAAAGGGATTATTGTAACAATTACAGTGGTAATTATTAAAAGTTATCTGAAAAAATATAATATTAGAAAACAGGACTATTTTGTCTATGCTACACCCCACTAAAAATTGTCAATAGGTGGCATTGTTTCTAATAATGCTTGGACATTTTTAAATTTTACTAGTTGACCCTGGCGATCAGTTTGGCCTCCTTTAAATTTATACAAAATATTGGATCATAATACATTTATTCATAATTTAATTTTCTCTGCTCAATTGTGTGCCAAATCTGAAAATTCTGCTAGAAAATTCAAAAACTTGGTATTTTTATACTGATTGGGCACAGATGATGATTTGCCAAATAATGTTCCTGTGGCATTCTTTCGTATTTCATTAATTTCATTTAAAATATAATCCTTTCACACAACTCATTTATAATGCATAATTTTAATTTTACACTGAAGACAAACGTTTAAAATTCATGACTAGTATTTTTTTATTTGTTTGTTTTTTTAAGTAACAGAAAACAAAAAAAATAATATTTTAAAACTCCTTAATTGCAGGGAAATAGAAAAATGTAAATAAATCCAATTTACCTTGGTCTAAATCCTTCCTTTTTACTTTTATACAATAACCAATTACCTGCATTTCATTCAAATGTTGTCATTGATCAATTAAGAAATAATCAGGATTTTTGTGCCATATATGATAGCATAATATATATATAGTTTATACATTTTTCATTTATGTTATCCAGTGTAGCAGTTAAAAAAGAAAAGAGTGTAGTTTGTATGATAGTTAAGAAATTTTTGAGTTATTGAAAGAGGTATGTTTTATCCCCCTCCCATTTTAATTCATCCTAATTTTCTTTTAAAGTTTGACTTTTATTCTGATGCTAGTTTGGTTGGTTAGTTGCATGTATAATGGAAAATAATCAGCTCAAGGTACATAGGCCCTAAGGAGGGTGTCGAAAGGAATGCCCTCCAATGGAGTCCGGGAACCTAACCCGCTAATTTGGTTGAAGTAGTTGTTAATATAGCTCAGAAAAGTAAAAACATGGTATTTAGATTGAACAGTAGGGATTACCAAAATGTGCACAATATCAAAACCTCTTCACTGATGTAATCTGCGTATCGCCACTCTTTTACTCATTGATTATTCTAATACTAAGTATTGATCAGTTGAGTTGTCTATGAGATTAAAGTACATTTCTCTATTTTTCTTTGTATATTAACCCTTAATTGCCAACCACGATTTGCTGTGAAATAACTAATTGAAGCTATCATGATAGCCAACAGAAGAAATGAAGCATTAAATTCCTCAGGTTTCCAAAAGACAGCAAAATAAAATCCAAATGAAATAATAATGTTCGATGAGCCAATTTCTTTTCTGCGAGTGTGTTCGACTCATTTTCATGAAAATTCCTACTAAACTTATGTAACTTTGGATAAATTATTAAATTTTTCCATAGAAGTTATTAAACATTTCTTATCTAAATTCGCCTGCAGCTAGAATATTTTTAAAATTTGTGATGCAGAATGATGTGTGCAGAATGTGAGTAGATAACAGAATGTTCCTAAAGAAATCAAAAATCATTGGTGCCATAATGGTGAAAATTATTTTAATAATGAAGAAATCAATTTAGAACAGAGACAGTTGAAAACAGAGGATGAAAAATTGCATACTACTTTAGAATTTTTGGAAAAAAAATAAAGTGTTAACATTTCAAGTTAGGAATTTAAATGAGTACTTGAATCAGTGGGTTAGCCATAGGGAAGACTAGGATCCCCCCCCCCCCTTCCATACAGAATAAAATACTTTCTTACTGAAACAAGGAACAACAGTTAAAACGGCAAATATGGAATCACAAAGAACCTCTAAAAATTTGGCTTTAAACAGCTGTTCATCTTAGAAGTTCTAAATCAAAGGTATGTTTTTCCCTGTGACTACAAATTTTCCATTTTAAGTTGATTGAATTCCATGTTTAGCGGCAATTTTTTTTTTACATTCGTAAAAGGAACATTGTTGCAATCTTTCAACTTAATATAATAAATTATTTCGTGCAAAAATTTTTATATGATTTGTACAGTTTCTTCTCGTTTCATGGTGTTTTTATGGCATTTGTAAAAGGAACTCGGTTTCAATCTTTTAGCCTCAGTGCAGTAAATTTTGATGAAATGGACCACTAGCATTTCTGACGTCAAAGAACGTCACGATGGATTCTAGCTAATCAGCTTCTCAATTTATCCCACAAGCGTTCACCAAAAGCCAATCAAATACCGCAATGCTTGTGGGAAACATTGCAAGCTCCACCCCTTGGGTGTGGTCAATTACCAATTATTTTTATACGATCATTTCATCATATTAACAATTTTTTTCCACATTCGTTTGACGAAATTCACGTGTTTCTACTGCAATTTGAAAAAAGAAATATGCACTTTTTGCTGCAAAACTTTGATAAAAATCGCATTTTTTACCATGATCCTTTGATGAAATTTTTGTTTCTTTAGTGCGATACTTTTATGAAATTTGTGTTTTAATTCAACGTTCCTTTGACAAAATACACATTGTTATGTGCACACTGCGATCTTTTCACAAAATTTAACTTCTTTTGCAACTGATTGACAGAACTGATTTTTTTATGAAGCCAAAATTAGATTTATCGAAATTAGTGATAGTTTTGCAGCTACCGATCATTTTAAAGATCTTTTACTGTATTTTGTCCTCTACTAATTTTATTACAGTGGACTTCCTTAAATCTGCAACTCTAAAATTCATAACTTTCTAAAATCTGCATATAATTTACAGATGTAAACAATGAAAATTTCAGTTCTGATGTAGGGATAGAATTTGACTTTTTTTATTTTTAGGATCAATAGCATGTATATTTTAATCTAATTTTTGCTAATATTACTGAAAAATGCTTTTTCATGAACAAAATATTTATTTCTGAAAATATTCAAGATATTGTTCATATCACTGGCACTGGCAATCGCGATTGCAGCGCCCCTTCCAGTGAATTTTTTTCAAATTCAGGGAGGACCAGTTAGCCATAGTCATACAATTACACAAATAATTTGGTTCAATTCAATACATAACTTCATATACTTTTGGCTGGTAAAATATTGAAAAGGGCACAAAAATCGCGATTGCAGCGCCCCCTTCCGGCAGATTTTTTTCAAATTCAGGAGGACCAATTAGCCATAGTCATACACTTACATAAAAAATTTGGTTCAATTCGATACAAAACTTCATATACTTTTGGCCGGTAAAATATTGAAAATGACACAAAAATCGCGGTTGCAGCGCCCCCTTTCGGCGGATTTTTTTTCAAATTCAGGGAGGACCAACTAGCCATAGCCATACAATTACACAAAAAATTTGTTGCAAATTGATACATAACTTCATATACTTTTGGCCGGTAAAATATTGAAAATGGCACAAAAATTGTGATTGCAGCGCCCCCTTCTGGCAGATTTTTTTCAAATTCAGGAGGACCAATTAGCCATAGTTATACACTTACATAAAAAAAAATCGGTTCAATTCGATGCATAACTTCACATACTTTTGGCCGGTACAATATTGAAAAAGGCACAAAAATCGCGATTGCAGCGCCCCCTTTCGGCGGATTTTTTCAAATTCAGGGAGGACCAATTATCCATAGTCATACACTTACACAAATAATTTGGTTCAATTCAATACATAACTTCATATACTTTTGGCTGGTAAAATATTGAAAAGGGCACAAAAATCGCGATTGCAGCGCCCCCTTCCGGCAGATTTTTTTCAAATTCAGGAGGACCAATTAGCCATAGTCATACACTTACATAAAAAAATTGGTTCAATTCGATGCATAACTTCATATACTTTTTGCCGGTACAATATTGAAAATGGCACAATAATCACGATTGCAGCGCCCCCTTTCGGCGGATTTTTTTCAAATTCAGGGAGGACTAACTAGCCATAGTCATACAGTTACACAAAAAATTTATTTTGATTCGATGCATAACTCCATATACTCTTTGCCGGTACAATATTGAACATGGCAGAAAAATCGCGATTGCATCGCCCCCTTCCGGCAGAGTATTTCAAAACTGAAGGAGGACCTGCTTGCCACAGCCAGAAACATCCACAGAAAATTTGGTTCATTTCTATGCATAACTTCATACACTTTTTGATGGTAGAATGGCGACATACACACAGACAGACAGACATTTTGTAAAAACAGGTTTTTTGGAATCTCTGACCCTTAAAACGTGTAAATCCGTCGACAAAAATTTCGATTAAAATACTTTCTTCTATTCAAAATAGAAGAAAGTAAAAACACAATCCTTCAGCGATGATGCGGATGCGCTATAGTGCGTAAATTAAGCGCTACAGGACACGTAATTCGTGCAAGCATCACGAAAAAACGGCAAATTTCGTTAAAAAAATTGCAAAATAACGACTAATTTCTGGCAAAATTCACGAAAACATGGCTAATTTCGTCACAATCTGCCATTTTTTCGGGATATATTGACGAACTTTGCGTTTCTTCGCAATTTTTCGGCAAAATTTGCCGTTTTTGCGAATCATTTGACATAATTTTCTGTTTTATTGTGATTTTTGGATAATATTTGCCTTTTTTGCAAATCTTTTGACGAAATCTGTCGTTTTATCGTGATTTTTTGACGAAAATTGCCGTTTTTCATGATCTTTTGGCGAAATTTGCTGTTTTTCGCAAATCATTTGACAAAAGGAGGTGGGCTAATAAGGGCCCTTTTTTGCCTGTCAGCACTTAGACGTGACATTAAAGGGCAAAATTAGCACTAGCCACCGGCCACAGGGCCAGTATACGAGAAAAAGTAGCCAGTGTAAATTTGCCTATCAGTGACCACCTTCTGGCCACTTTTGTACAAGAAGAGAATGCAATGAGAATAAAATTTACTGACATTTCATTAAAGATTCTACTTTTTTAGATTCCAATACATTTCATTAGCATATTTACTTGGACTATTCTGTTTTAAATTAATACTTATAGAAATGTTAACTATTTAGCATTTTTAAATAAAAAAGTGGCCGCTAGTTTAAACAAAGTGGCCACTTGAAAAACTAGTCTTACTAGCCATTGGCCGCTGATGAAATTTCCCAATTTTGCCCTAAACGTGACATACATTTTTTTCATTAGTATATCTCAAAACAAGTAAGAAAATAATAATATCTTGAATGAAAGATTAATAATTGATGAAAAAATAAAACATAGATTTAAGTAAATATTATGTGTATTAACGAACATAAACACTATTGTCATTAGTTTTAATCCATATAATCAATAGTAAATACAATAATAAGTGTAAATTTAAGATGAATGAAGATTATTATTAGATTATTATTTCAATAGATGAAAAATTGGAAATAATCAATAAATAATAATAATAGTAATAATAATCATACAGTTTCAGACCTTTTTTTTGGACAATGTGTTTTAGATTATGTTCCTTGTTGATTGCTTCACAAGAATCACTAATGGACCATCCAGTGTCTGCGTTTTGTATGGTATATGAACATATTCAATGTTTGGTTTTTAAATTTTGATTGAGCTATGGCACATTACAGTAATATTGTAAGCCAGAAACCATAATATGAAAACAACATGCTTCCAGCACTCTAAGACACTTTAGCATATTTTACACTGACAGTACCATTGCATTATAATGTTTCGCTGTGTTTTTATCCAAATATTATAGTTTTTAGAAATTGTGCACCGAAAAAACAAATTTTGGTTACGAGAGGTATCCCTTAGCATCCTCTGTTGAAAACTTTTGCTGCTTATTTAAGAGTCTTGACATTTCATGTTCAATATTCATTTCGTTCCAAACAATCACGGTAAAATCTATCAATACTCCCAAAATCATTTGGCTTCAGTCATTCTCTGATATTATATGAATATTTTTTTAATGTGCTTGTAAGTATATTAGTGTAATTGTTATTTGTTTCCGCGAAGTAAGGAACGAAGACATCCAAAATGTAATTTGAAGTAGTGGCGAATACCATATGCCTAATCCTAATGAAATGTCTGCCTTTGTATAGCCAGAAGGAATGCCTCTGAAAGGAATAGATCACACTCTTCTGGATATAAACGTATGTGCTATCGAAAGCAATAATCACAGTATCATTGTCGTCATCCGGAATAAACAATCTTTCTGCTAAAGGCCTCATATATTTTTCAATAACTTGTATTCTGGTGATGTGTTCCATTATATGGTGCTTTAGAACAATGTTCTCAATCAAAGCCTGGTTTCCATATTTTACAGAAGATATTGTTATGTTTCTTATATTGAATAACGAAGACAGAACACTATGATAGAGACCAGTTTTTTGTTTTATAAGTAACACTGCAAAGCAAGTACGAGGTGACTGCTTTTTTGAGGAACGTATTTTGGACTTTACAAGTTTAAAGATATAGTTGAAATCAGACATAAATATACCCATGAGAATATAATAGTGAGAATATAGATTTCGGAAAAGTGACCCGGTATATCAAAATCGAGACCTTCTTCGCTACATTTCTAATATTGTTTTAAATATTTTCATGCATCGTATTTTATAAATCGACGTATTCTCTTTTGCAGGACTTAAATCTTGTAAAGTCAATTTACTAATAAAGTAATATGAGTTTTACAGCAACGTTTTCACGACAAAATATAGATTCTAGTTTCTATAAAGGCTTGAGTTTCAAAAGCTTTTGCTACAATAATGAGGCAGTTCTTACCTTTACATATTATACAGCAAGTGTCAGAGTTGTGAAAATGAGATATTGATAAATGTTTATTAGGTTTCTTATTTGTGGTATCATCAAATTTAATCGTTGAAGCATAATCTCTTGTTGTTACATCAGAAGAAGAAATAGAAGTATTTAGAGCCAGGAGAGCACGAAATACATATTATTTGCGTTTAGAGCACTATTTAAAACCACTCTGTAAATCTCAGTTTTTCGAATATCTAAGTATCTTTATAACATTTCTGTTAGAACAGATACGAAAAGTTTTCTGCGAGACTTTATAACAATGACATTGGTATCCAAGCATTATTTATTAGTAATTTCTTTAATAAATATTTACAAAAACAATTTTAGAAAACAACATTGACGTCTGAACAACGTTAATACTTTTTAAGTACGGCAAAAGAAGTCTGAATGCTCTCCGATAGTAGTGCATTTGATTCTTTCACATGATACATTTTTTTCTTTTACAGGTAGAAGCGCACCCTGAACCCAAATAAAATAATGCTCATATAAAAGCTTATAAAGAGTAGAATCATTGCATGTCAAAATTAATTGGGTTCATCGAGAGCCTCTTAATAAAAAATTAATTCAAAGACACAAAAAACGTCAAAAATGCAGAAAAAAAGCCAAACCACCCTACATTCGGGCTATAATTTTCAAGACTTACTATTTTATTTATCACGTAAAACTTATTTTAAACAAAAATACATATCTTGAACTATACAAAGCCACAGAACAATCATCTGAATTCGAAACTTTTTTTTCCGGGTATATGATGGGTGAAAAATAGCCCTTATTGACCCACCTCCTTTTCTGTTTTATCACGATTTTTGGACGAAATTTGTTATTTTTTCACAATCTTTTGAAAAAATCTGCCGCTTCTCTTGGAAAAAAAAGGCGGTCGTAACTCTAAAAATTTTACATAAAATATATCACAAATTTTGAAAAATAATTGAAAAAAAAATCATTTTCTTAAATTAGTAAAAAAAATCTCCAATTTCGTTACAACCGACTTTTTTTAATTTTTGGAAATAACTGCCTTAATTTTTCACACAGAACCACAGAGGTAATCCTAAACAAACAAAAAAAAAAAAAAAAAAATTAAAATGTACAGCAATTTTTTTTTTGAAAGGTTATAATGGAGGTGGCCCCTTTTTCGAAATTTCCTTTTTTTTTTATATTTAAACGTGACAAAATAGGTGGTTTTTCGCGTTCTTTTGACGAAATTTGCCATTTTTTGTGATCTGTTAACAAAATTTGCCGTTTTTTGCGATGTTTTCGCAAAATTTGTCGTTTTTTTCGCAATCTTTTCACGAAATTTGTCGTTTTTTTTCGCGATCTTTTCACGAAATTTGTCAGATTTTTTTGCGATTTTTTAACAAAATCTCCCTTTTTTGTGATTTTTTAACAAAATCAGCCATTTTTTCACGATCTTTTAATAAAATTTAACTTTTTTTCTTTTTTTAATTTTTTGATGAAATTTTTTGGATTGTTTTCTCGATTTTTTGATGAAATTTCTGTTTTTCATCAAAATTTCATTTGATGAAATTTTTGGATTGTTTTCTCGATTTTTTTGATGAAATTTCTGTTTTTCCACGATATTTTGAGCCACTAGATTCAACTCTATAAGAGTGCCCTGAAGAATGTAAAAAGTGCCCTTTTCGGAACAGTAGCGCCCTGCCCCTTTTTAAACCTGGGGGAAACTCTGAAGATACTTCCCTTGAAAAGAGATTTTCAAATTCCATGACACACATTTGGAAATTCAAGAGTTATTATCTCTCACTTATACACATCTATTACAAATAGCCTGTTCATTTCAAGCCAATTTCTACAAAAAAAAGTTCTTGCCTAGACATCCTCTCTGTCACCTATCCTTGCAGACATTTAAATATACTAATTTGAAAGTAGCTCTCTTTAAAAAATTCTTACATTACTTTTAATTTAAAATTCTAATACAGTAGACTCCCTCAAATCCGCACACTTTGGGACCAGAGGTTGTGCAGATTTCTGGTCATTACATTGTTTGCATTTCTTAAACAGTCATTTGAATACAATTAATAATGCAGCAGAAGCTGTAATAAATGCTTACAGTATCATAAAATATTAAACTAACTAATAAACTAAAATAATAAAAACTTAGATAGTTTTTAAAATCATTAAAATATTAAAAGCAAAGGTCAAGTTAATAATCAATATTTTATGATTAAATGTTTATTATAAAGATAAAAAGTATTTTTCTTAACTCATTCAAAGAAACATGCTTCATAAATTGTACATTACTAATTCACATAAAAAAAAGGAAGTTCATTTCAGGTTTGGCCAGACTTAATAATCAAAAACACTTGATTAATGTATAAATATATTTGGTAAGAATAGTATGATCACCAATAATATTAGCAATATCTTGAATCTTTTCTGAAATAAATTTATTCTTCCTTCATGAAAAAACACGAATTCAGCAATATTAACAAAAATTACAAATTAAAATATATAAGGAATTGATATAAAAGTAGAAAAGTCAAATTTTGTCCTTTATCTGAATTGCACGTTTCATTGTTTACATCCATAAAATATGTGTGGATTTTAGAGATTGCAGATTTGAGGGAGTCTACCGTACCTTAAACTAATATTTTAGCTATGTTCTAATAAAATTATGGAGTATAAGATGTAATAATGCTTTGGAATAAAATAACCAGTTTAATTTTTTTTTTAATTTTCAAGATTCTTTTGAAATTTTACATAAGATACCCAAATGTGATAAAGGAAAAGTTTTAAATATCAATATTTTAGCCAGAAAACTATTCACAGGCTTTGCTAATATTAAAACTCATAGAAATTTTAAAATCTTTAAACAGCATGAAATATTTTTTTTTAAATACTAAATGATCCAAAGTGTGGGATCTAAAAGAAAATCAATACAATTACTTTTATTTCATCATCTTATACAAATTTTATTGTAAAATATAAAATCATCTATATGCATGTATATTAAAAATTAATTTATTCCAAATTTAAAGAAGAAGTATTATTACCCTCTATACATTAGTGATTGAATTCAGTGAAAAAAAGTCTAAAAAACAACTTTATCGACATAAATAATTGAAAAACTTCAAAAGGGCATAGTAAAAAAAAATGAAATTTGAGAGCAACATAAAAAAAAATTCTAAAATTTCTGCACAAGTAAGAAATATAGGGTCGCCCACAGTAGTTTCAGTACTTACATATTAACGCCACCACACAGAAGTTGCGCTAATAAAGATTGCTCTTTATTAGCACACAAAAAATGGCGTCAAAAAATGAGCAAAAAAAAAAAAAGCACTAAACCACTAAAACAGCACTAAAAATGACTTCAAAAAATGAAAAAAAAAAAAACAGCACTATAAAAGCCCAAACAACATAGCTCTCTATCGCGCATTAGCGCAGATGCTGCTGCGATGGTGTTAATATATAAGTACCGCAGTTTCTTGGAAAAAAATCATCAACATGCAATTATTAAAATAACCAATTATTAAAGCTATTGTTCCCAATTTTGTTGTGGAATAAGCTCCCTATGATGGCTATATAATAAAATGCTTACTTAAATATAGATGCACTTATAATGAAAATAATAAAAACTTTTAAGTGATCAAGATTTACCCCAGAAGTAGGGCAATTCTTGGTCACTTCTGTGGTAATTATTGCTCAGTATACTTTTTGATGCAAATAATGTAGTATAGTTAATTTTTTTAAGACCAAGTGTTAAAGTAAGTAGAATTAATCTTATAAAAGTTTTGTTCATTTTATAA
The DNA here is from genome assembly GCA_964019185.1 of Maratus speculifer. Taxonomy (NCBI): domain Eukaryota; kingdom Metazoa; phylum Arthropoda; class Arachnida; order Araneae; family Salticidae; genus Maratus; species Maratus speculifer. The sequence goes on along the minus strand of OZ025301.1, from coordinate 71,841,395 downwards.
CTGTGGAATAATAAAACACAGACTTTTTTTAGGTTATAAATACTAAGTTATTTACTGTGCAAAAGATTCTTGTGCATTTTACAAAAAAAAAAATAATAATAATAATAATAATAATAATTAGCAAAAGAATATTTATGAATTTTTGCAGCATTTATTTTATTTTATTTTTCCTAAACTAATTCAGGGCGCGACTGAGTTTTAACCCCCTTCTTGGCACATTTCCAAACTGTCGCCACATTGGCACACTTTTGCATCTTGTCTCCCGGAGCAGAGTTTAAGTCCAGGAAACATTAAGCAAAATAGCGCAATTTGAAGTGGCGATAAAAATAAACCAAACATACATATTTTAAAAGATAGGAAATTCAAAAATTGTGAAATCATCATACATAAAAAACAAATAATCCATATTTACCAACAAACAGGGTTTTTAATGGATTTTGGAAGATTGCGACAGTAAACATAAAGAAAAAAAAACATTCTGAAACTGAATCTTAAAATATTGTAAAGATTATGATCTAAAAAGCATGCATATTACGAAAAATTAAAACAATTATCTCATTTACCTATAAAGTTATTTTTTTAAATTAAAGATTCCAAATTCGGATGATCATAACATAAAATTTAGTTTACAAAGCTTTTAGAAGAAAAAAAAAATTCTCTCTCAGGGGGGCTCTGCCCCCCTGAACCCCCCGGTTTTAAAATTCCTTAAAACATATATAACATAAAAACATGTAAAACAATTCTGTTCAAGAAACAAATAAATTGTACACATACCTTCTTTTAAAAACAAAACCAGCTTTTTTTTAAATAAAAAAAAATAAATCAATAATAGATTTTCTAAAGAAATATATTAAGCCTTGAAGGCAAATTATAATTTCCTTTTATATTTAACATGCAATTAATTAACATTAAGATTCAAAACATCTAAACGACTAAACAAAGGCCTAAAACACTTACTTTTAAATACAAGACACGGTCTCTAAGGTCTAAAACTATAGAACTCTCCAAAAAACTTTCCTTTAAATACAAAACAAAGGATTTTTAATGAAAAAAAACACTAGTATATTCTCCCCCCCAAAAAAATTTACTCACTTGATGTACTCTTCGAAATCCAACGGCCTCTAATGAGACACAAGAAATTTAATTAATTTCAAAACGCAAGACTTTAAATTTTTAAAATTGCTCCTTTCTCGACCAATAACAAAGCTAGAAAAGAAAGAACGAACAAAGCATGCGCAAACTAGTAGAGAAATCTCTCCGAATCTCCGAGGGTTGCCAAGAAGAGCAATATCGAAAAGGAAAAGAAAGCAAGGCGTGGCGCAGTTATTGCACGTCAGAAAAACGCCACCAAAAAGTGGGTTAAAGCTCAGTTTTCCCCTAATTAAGTAGTAGTAATCACAAATTAAATGATCATTTTTAAAGATACTTTCAAATATTTCGATAATTTGTTTCATTTTGGTGAGGAAATTTTTAAAAATTGAAAAGTACTGTCACCAAGAATTAGCTTGAAAAGTTTTTGACCAAGTATTACTCCTGCTCAGAGCCGTTCCTAGCAAAGGCGAGGCCGGGTGCGAGAACTTTTACGAGGCCTTTTTCTTCTAGTGTCTCATATCGAATTAGCGCCGTAACTAGGGGGGTGCCAGGAGGTGGGGATCACAGCCCCCCATCCTAAAACATTTTGAGCCTCCTCTGGATAAGATATTAAAGTTATTAAAGGAATTTCTGTTCCAAAAATCTAAATGAAATTCTGGTAAAAAATCAAATTTAGTTTTGAGACTCATGTTTTACAGAAGTACTAAATTGTAGCATTTGTACAAAAAGTACAAATTAGTGTCTCACTTGCACATCCTTTTTGGACAAATGAAGCTAAGAGGATGTATAATTTTTCACTAACTGTAAGCTTGAATTTTTCATTCTGCATTTTATTTTTATCTTAGCATAAAATGAAGTTATTACAAACCGTTTAATAAGAAACACAGTACTTAAAATGTGTTTGTGTGTGCATTTGTCAGAGAGAGAAATGAGCCTCTCTTCTTAGATTTTCTTGGACTCCCATGAATATGTGGAACAAAATTGGAAAATTTTATTCCAAATATTCTGTAACAATGTCGCAGTATGTTCACAAAACTAAACTATGTAAACTAAACGACTGGAATATTTTTTAGTTTCGAAAATCCGCGTCTAACTTTTGACTGATAAAAGTTTTACATTTTATAAATAACCATTTTTAAATAACTAAATTTAATCATGAAATTAAAAACTTGCAGAAATTTTAAAAAAATGTTTAGCTATTTTAAAAATTCATTTTTTTTTCCTTTTTATTTTACCTCAGCACGAGGCCTTTCTAGTCGCGAGGCCCTGTGCGGCCGCACCTTTCGCACACCCCTAAGGACGGCTTTGCTCCTGCTGACTCTAAACATTATATATAAAAAAAAGTTTGGAGAAATTAGTTTTATTCATACAAATCTAAGAATTTTTAATAAATGTTTAAGTTGCATTGAAATAAATAGTGCTGGTAAAGGAGCAACAAGAAAATATGTTGAGTTTAAAAATACCATACCTTTTAAGATATATTCCATTTCTACTACTGATATGATGTAGGCTTAACATGAATGCATTTTTATTACTCTTATTGAAAAAAAAAAATCAGAGATATAGTTTTAAATAGCGAATATAGTACAATTTTATAATAAAAAAATTACGCAGCAAGATATAGATATGAAAAATTACATAGAAATTTTAAGTATTTTTTAGCAATGTTACCAAAAACCCGATGTAATAGTCGATTAATATTTCGATTAAATGAATTCGATGAAAAAATGTCTGCTACGCCAATATGACGGATGTAGAATGATATTGATCAGTGAGAATCGAAACAGTAATCGAAATAAAGGAGTTAATTCAACCATTTTCTCTTACGCAAGATCTACGTATCTGTGTCGCACTGTATTTTATGATGTACATTGTGTTAATGCTTTTAAATTTGTTTTCTTACGTAGAAAATTGGATATGCTTATAAATAGAAATCAAATTAGTTACCATTATTGAGTAAGCAAGCTATTTTTTTTTTTTTAAATCCAAAAGATAGATTGTATCTTTATCTTTGCATAGTAACTATATTAGAATAGCACTTGATATTTCAAATGGGTAAATTCTTATTTTTAAGTCCTCGTGTTTCAGATTAAGCTATGAAATAAAATAAATTATTTTTATAAAATTGTTGTAGGATTTTATCTTTAAAATTTATTTTAATTACTTGTGTATGAAGGAGAATGACCTATTTTTTTTATTATATATTTACACATCTTTATAAATAAATATTTATTTTTCTATTTAGAACATTAGACCGTACAATACTTAAAAAAAAATTATTTGACGGCCATAACACAAATTCTCATGAATGCAAGATTTTTAAAAAAGTCCTGTTTTAATTTGTATGCTTATATTATTAATTGTATGCATATTATTTTGTCATAATGGATCATTTTCATAGTAATATTGATCCTAACTTTAATTTCAATAGAAACACCATGATGTTATTTCATATTTAGGTCTGTATGCCAAAAAACATCAATACTCTTTATAAATTTGGAGTAATAAGTTAATGTGATATAAATTGCAGAAAAATAGATCAAGCAATGTTAAAGGTAAACATTAACTTTTATTATTTAAATGAAACTCCAACCATTGAGATCATTAATAGAGATAAGAAATGTGCAATTTTTGATATAAGCCAAAGTATACCCTAACGCCATATTCAATGCTGTATAAATACTGGAAGCAGAGTTTCTCCTGGGTTTAAAAAAGAGCAGAATGCTGCCACCAAAAAAAGTTTTTCTTTTTTAAGAACATGTTTTGCATTCTTTACTGCACATTTTAAAATCTCGGGGCACTTTTCAGAATTTTAAATTTGTATTTTTGGGTGCAACTTGGTTATCCTGTTGTCCAATTTTGCCAAATTACATGCAAATAAAATAAAATAGTAAAACTTTTAAAAAATCACCATAAAATCGAAACAGTAAATAAGATGAATTTCAAGTTGGAAATTTTAACAGCTCATCATCAGACTAAGTAAACATTTGACCATAAGGGGACAAGGATTGTGACTTTGTTGTCTTATAGACATGTGTTTACTTTGGCTGATGATGAGCTGTTAAAAGTCTACTTATGGATATGTGTTTACTGTGGCTGATGGCAAGCTGTTCCAAATTTCCAGCTCAAAATGATCCCATGTATTGTTTTGATTTTCTGGTGATTTCTTTAGGAAGTTTTATTATTTTATCTTCTGTTAATTTCTCTTTTTATCATAAGTTTCCTTTTAATAAGAATAAAAATTCCTGAAGAATCTTGTTTATTTTTTTCATCAAAAAAATGCACAAAAAATATACAGTAAAATATTGTAATGAAAAAAAAAATGTAATTGTTACTATTCTCATACATATTTATCATTTGTTGTGATTTTTTATTTTTTGTTGAATAATTATTCATTGTATTTTTAATTAAATTGTTGTTGTTGATTAATTAGGTACCTCCTAATTTATTCTTGTTGTCATTTTAGTTCTTCCTAAAACTGTAGTGTTACTACTGATGCAGCAGCTTTTCCATCAACATGAACTCTCTGGTTTGATAAAATTTGCTCTTTTCCTACTCTTTTAAATTTGCTTTGGTACTACAGTAAACTCCCTCAAATCTGCACAACTTGGGATCAGAGATGCACAGATTTCAAGTCATTGCTTTGTTTACATTTTTTAAACAGTAATTTGAATGACATTGATAATGCAATCAAAACTGTAATGAATGCTCACAATATAATAAAATATTAAAATAATAAAAAAATTGATAATTTTTAAAATTTTTAAAATATTAAAAGCAATGGTCAAGTTAATAATCAACAAAGCTTAATTAAATTAAATAAGCAATAAAGCATAATTAAATTCATTATAAAGATGAAATGTATTTAACCTAAATTATTCAATGAAACTTGCCCCATAAAAGTACATTACTAACACTAGTTTACAGTATATCTGTTGCCAAAAAAATTTTAGCTGTTGCTGACTACATATGATATGCTATTTTCAAAAATATAATTAGAATATTTTAATCAGCTCTAGTTTCTGAGTTTCAGCTATGTAGGTATTAAACGAAAAAAACATGTATTTGCTAAAAAAAACTTTACTAAAAAATTAATTAATCATTGAGTTCTAAAAAACTTCGTTTTAAAGCTCTTCTCCGACGTGTAGACTTTGGAAAATAACGTATCAGAGACCAACAATAGCCAGACATCATATGTATATCCCAGAAACCCTGATAGCACTCTTCCATGAAGCATAAGTCCTGATGCATACGCTCTTCCTGCTCTTCTATCATATCTCCCAAATTTTCCGGAAACCTGTCCAGGTGACTATGGAGGAAGTGGAGTTCTATGCTCATATTGCACCCCTTATTTTTTAATTGCATTAGAAAGTCTTCTACAAGTTGAATATAATTTTCTGTATACCCTCACGATAAAAACTTATTTTAGTATCTTAGAAAAGTATTTTTTTTCTTTTAGTCCTGATGCTAACAATTCTGAAGCTTGTTTATAAAGATTTAATTCTTTTACAAGATCATCTAACTCATTTTGGGAAAAGCATTTTGGCTCATTTGACATACCTTCAAAATCAGCATCATTTTGTGATGAGCTTAGTTCTTCAATATCTTTTTCTAATGGTTCAGATATATTTTTAGGCTCTGAAGAGTCAGGCAAAATATGCACTGGACATTGAACACAACTAGTATTGCCATTTAGCTCGATTTTTAGTGTTTAAACCATTTACGTTCACGCTACAAAAATAACAGTCTTCAAGATGATTTCTTGATTCTCACCAAATAGTCAGTGTTTCAAATTTAAAGACACTTCTTTTACCACTTTTCCATAATTTTAAATATTCCACATACGATTTACAAACACAATTGGGGACCCAAGACTTCTCCTTTTTATCCAAGAGCATCCCAAAATACTCAAAATAGGTATTTTTCATCAACTCTCATATAGCTTTTATACAATTGGTTAAACACATATTCTCCGAATATATAGCAAAAATGATCTGGATTATTTAAACAACGTCTCCTTGAACTACTCATGACGCAAAAACATGGGAAACAAATCTAAACACAGCAAAATACGCCTGTTATCGATTAATATATGCTTAAATGATAAAAATAAAAAACAAAGTGACTCGAGCTGCTCAAAAGATTTTTCAGTTAGATTTGACAAAAACAAGTCATAAGTGAACATTAACAACCACAAAATCCGCGGCAACAGACAAAAAGTTTAATTTTGTAAACTAGTGTAATTCATATCAAATTCCTTAAATAAGAAAGTTTTATTTCAAGTTTAGCCAGACTTAATAACCAAAAAAGCTTGATTAATACATAAACATATTTGGCAAGAAGATTGTGATTTTAAGTGATATCAGCAATATCTTGAATTTTTTCAGAAATAAATTTATTTTTTTTTCATCTAAAAGCATGAATTCAGTTATATTAATGGAAATTACAGATTAAAATATGTATAGAATTGACATAAAACTTAAAAAGAGTCAAATTTTGTCCCTTTATTTTAACTGAATTTTCATTGTTTACATCCGTAAATTATGTGCGGTTTTGAGAGAGTCTACTGTACTTGATTACCCTGTCGACCAATTTCACCAAAGTATATAAATCCCCAAACTACTGGCCAAGTTATACAAATTGACATGATTTTTATTTTAAATAACTAAAAACAAATAAATTTGCAAAACATTTATAAAATTATAAATAAAATGTCAAATTTAAAAATCATTTGATAATGTAACAAGCATCCGGTATCCGGAACGCTCCGAAAACCGGAATGCAAATCGGTAACTTTTTTCCAGCGATGCCGCGGACACGCTATAGCACGTAAATTATGCAAAAAATCGGTGACGGGGCTCAAAAATTAGCTTTTACGTGTCCTAAGAGACACTTAATTTCGTCAAAGGATCGTAAAAAAAAGGCAAATTTTGTTAAAGATCACGAAATAACCACTAATTTTCGGCCAATTTTGTCAAAAGATTCACGAGAAAATGGTTAATTTCGTCAATTTCCCCAAAAAATCACGAGAAAATAACAAATATAGTCCAAAAAATCGCGATAAAACGGTAAATTTTGACAAAAGATTCGCGAAAAATGGCAAATTTCAACAAAAGATAGCGAAAAACGGCAACTTTCTTCAAAAAATCGCGAATAATAGCAAATTTCTTCAAAAGATCGCGAAAAAAAAACAGCAAATTTTGTCAAAAAATCCCGGAAAACGACAGATTTCGTCAAAAAATCCTTGAAAAACGGCGAAATTCCTTAAAAATCAAGAAATAATGACTAATTTTCGGTAAATTTTGTCAAGAGATTCGCGAGAAAACGCGTAATTTCGTGTCAAAATCCCCAAAGAAGACAGATTTTTCCCAAAAGATTGAAAAATATATATATATATATTTTATATATTTCTATATGTGTATATACATACACATATAGTCCAAAAAATTGCTTTAAAACGGCAAACTTTGACAAAAGAACCGCGAAAAACGGCAAACTTTGAGGAAAGAGTCGCGAAAAACAGAAAACTTTGACAAAAGAATCGCGAAAAACGGCAAATTTCAACAAAAAAAATCACGAAAAACGGCAAATTTCATCAAAAAATCACGAAAAACGGCAAATTTCTTTATCAGATCACGAAAAAAAGGCCCATCCTGAAGCAGAATTAAGGTACATAGCAATAAATTAAGGCAATATTATATTATATAGCATAATTATAGCAATAAATTAAGGTATTTACATGTATTAGTATTCATATTTACCTATTTATTTCACTATTTATGAAATTATTTCATGCATTTCTTATACTTATGGAAAGTGTTCCGAATTACGGAAAAACCCCTTATCCAGAATGCTCTGGGTCCCAAGCATTCTGGATAACGGATCCTATACTGTATTATTTTTATTACAGGACACATAGGGACTCGTTTTAGTAGTGGCATTTTAGTCTAAAATTATAACAATAAAAAAAAAGTAAAGTTGTTGTTATGCATTTGACTCATCTGCAAGAGAAATTGTCTAAACAATTTATTTTCTTTGCATAGTGGCACAAATAAAATGTAAAAATAGTCTCTTGTTGCAACCCTGTTATAATTAGTTTCATCAAAGTAATCTGATTTATTCACAATCAATTTTAAGCAAATTTTTGTTTGTGGCAATTTTTGTAGTGGTGTTATATTATATCGCTGGCCAATTAAAATACCTCTACTCGTTGATACATAATGCTCTCTCTGCAGTGCTATTGCTATAGATTCAGATTTAGAGCCCATCATGACATTCACTCACTCAGTCTTGTAGTATGGTTGTAGATCAGTGTGTATCACAGTTGTGTCAATATGAAACGTGTACCAAAATGATAGTTCAAAAAGAAAATTTTTAGGCTTTGAAAAATGCCATGAATTTTAAACATTTGGTTAACTATTTCTGCTTTTTAGCTCACAGGCTATCATAGCCTGAGAGCTTATGTGCCCGTCCGTTCTGTATGTACGTTCGTATGTTCGTGCGTAACACGATAACTCATGATAAAAATATCGGATCCACTTGAAATTTTGTATATAGGTATATCCTGATAAGGCGCTTCCCTGATTAGTTTTTGGAGTTCATTCGATATGTATAAGAGGGGGAACGGGGGCTCATGCCCCTCCCCTTAATTGATATAAACAAGATTTTCATGCAGAATTAACAGTTTTCGTTGAAAATTTAGGTATAGGGTCATTCTGATGAGACGATTCCGTGACTGTCATTAGCTGTTCATTGAATAAGTAGAAACAGGGGGAACAGGGGGCTCATGCCCCACCTCCCTTAAATTGATATAAACGGAATTTTCATGCAGAATTAATAGTTTTCGTTCAAAATTTAGATATAGGATCATTCTGATGAGGCGATTCCGTGACTGTCATTAGGTGTTCATTGAATAAGTATAAACAGGGGGCTCATGCCCCTCCCCTTAATTGATATAAACAGGATTTTCAGTCAGAATTAACAGTTTTCGTTCAAAATTTAGGTATAGGATCATTCTGATGAGGCGATTCCGTGACTGTCATTAGCTGTTCATTGAATAAGTAGAAACAGGGAGAACGGGGGGCTCATGCCCCACCTCCCTTAAATTGATATAAACGGGATTTTCATGCAGAATTAACAGTTTACGTTCAAAATTTAGATAGGATCATTCTGATGAGGCGATTCCGTGACTGTTATTAGGTGTTCATTGAATAAGTAGAAACAGGGGGAACGGGGGCTCATGCCCCTCCCCTTAATTGATATAAACGGGATTTTCATGCAGAATTAAGTTTTCGTTCAAAATTTAGATTAGGATCATTCTAATGAGACGATTCCGTGACTGTTATTAGGTGTTCATTGAATAAGTATAAATAGGGGGAACAGGGGCTCTAATGTCCCCCCCCGTTAGTTGATATAAATGGGATTTTCATGCAGAATTAAGTTTTCGATCAAAATTTAGATTAGGATCATTCTGATGAGGCGATTCCGTGACTGTTATTAGGTGTTCATTGAATATGTATAAATAGGGGGAACAGGGGTTCTAATGCCCCCTCCCCCTTAATTTATATAAATGGGTTTTTCAAGCAGAATTTTCAGATTTCGTTCAAATCTCTGAATAGTTTTGGAAGTTTAATGGTTAAGTATAAAAGAGGGGAATAACTCCTCTTAAATTATATAAATGCTAAATGGGTTTTTATTAAGAATTATCCGATTTGCTCTGAATTTTGGATATAGGTTTTTTGATATGATAAAGCATGTACTTGATAGTTTAGGAGGTTCAATGATTAAGTATAAAAAAGGAGAAAAGGGAGAGCTGTTTCCCCTTCTTAATTTTTTTTTTCGAACGGAATTAACGAAAATACAAGATTGTAATGTACAATTAGTATGTGTAGCCTGTGAGCTCAATGCCATCAGTTTAACTGGGCAATATTCTTTTTTATTATTTATGCCAGAAGATTGATTGTTTAATCATAATTAACTGATGTAGTTTTGTTTATTAGAAAAGACAGTATTGCATACAGAGAAAAAAAAAAAGAATTCATACACTTGACTGTATTGATAATCATGGTAATTTCTTTAAACACATCATTTTGGTTGTAAATTATGCTGTGATTTTATAAAATCATATCAAAAAATACACTGAAGACACTAAAAAGTACAGACTAAAAGTAATGAATGAAAGAAAAACCACATTAAAATTAATTAAAAAACTAAATAAACGACTCTTTTTTTTTATTTGTTTTATTAAATATCTTTATGAACAAGCTACTTAGTTATTTGGTTAGTAGGTCATGATATTATTTTTTATAAGACCTTTATGATTTCATAATATTCAGAGTGATGGTAGATACTACTTGAGATTTAGTTGTTATGTTTCTCTATCAAAAGCTTCTGATTTGGAAAAAGAATGGTTAATTAAATTATCAATAACAGTAACATGATGCAATGCTTAAGAATCATTTAAGGGATAAAACCATCGACCAGTACTTTAAAATGAAAAAAAACAAAGGATAAATTTGTAAAGCTCAATGAAATAAATTTAGGTATTTTTAAACTAGCCATGCAATATGCAATACTTCCTCGCAGGAACTAAAGTATTTTATTTGAAAATCAAACCATGACTTCTAATTTACATATTCAAAAAATCAAATTGCTATTAAGAAGATTTGTACCATGCTAACATAAAAGTACAATTTTTTTAAAAGGTTTGTATTGATGTAGTTTAGAAAAACATATTTGAAAAAACCTACAACAAGTAGTAATATCCCAACAAAAAATTTCCTGTAAAAAAAAAGAAAAAGAAAGAAAGAAAAGAAAAAGCATCTTAAAACGGTGTTTTGGCCAGAAAATGTAGCGATATATCTCAACTTTGCACAAATTAAAAGGCAAACATTTCAAATCTTTCATTGAAAATGGCTTCCTGTGACTTGGTGGGTAATATTGTCGATTTACGTTTGCTATGCCATTCAAGATATGTGAAAAACAGTTAAAAATTACAGAAGTCAATTATTCATGTGGATTGACTTTGTACACCTTTACAGAATTAGAATTAACCAAGTGTAGAATTGCAACATCAAATATTATTGCTTGTTCATTCGATGGAGCTAACGATATCAAATGCTGTTATAATGGTCATCAAGCTTAGTTCAAAAAAGAAAATGAAGATTTTGTTTATATTATCTGTATGGAACATGTACTGAATAGGATACCCAGTTATTATAGGATCACCTGATATTTATATTCAGAAAATTTCAATTCATACCAGAAATTCAAAAAATAATTCTTTTAATTATTTAATTACTGACATTTAGGGATTACAAAAAGTAAAAATTCTTTCATAATTTCCAGTGTCAATTCAGATTTTCTTAATAAAAATAAAGGCCAAACTGGCAACTCTGGTACTGAACTTGGTAGTAGTTGATTGAACAGTAATATTGATATAATCAGAATACTTATTTGGATTAGTGAAAAAATCTGCTGTTTTTCTAAGCTGGGATCAGTGGTCTAAATTCCTAAGCCTGTTTATATTTGTTTTTCTAGGTTTATCTCTTGTTATATCTCCTACTTCAAAATATTTACAAAGTAAAACACTGACTGTTCTACAGTCTGGCACTTGGTACAGTCTGCTTCAACAAGCAAGGGATAAAAAGGAGTGACAAACATGTTAAGACTGTTTTATTCAAAGACACAGTATTGTGCAAGTACAGTTAGTAGAAAATTAGAAGATAATATTTAAAAAAAAACAAGTGGAATTAGATTTCAATTTAAAAAAAGAATTTCAGAGAAAAATTTATGCCTGGTGATAAATCAATAGACAAAGCTTCTGGTATTTTAATTGCTAAAAACTATAAATTGATCCTTTTACTTGTTACTTACCCATCATACATAGTATAGAGTAAGTCTTGCAATCGTTTTGAAAATCGAAAATTTTTTTTGACGGATTTACACGTTTTAGATAGTGGAGATTCCAAAATACATATTTTTAGAAATTTTTTTTTGCCGTCCGTCTGTCTGTCTGTCTGTAAACGCTCTATCTCCCGAACAAATTGAGATAGAGACTTGAAATTTTGTATGTAGTTAGTATGTAAGAATGGGACGAAGCCAATTTCATATCAGCAACCTCAATTATCCGGAACTATTTTTTTCGGACTCTCGAAAAATTCGTTCTGATGAAAGGTATATAAAAATTTTCGAATTTTTTTGTTCTAAAGAATGGACGTAAAAGGCAATAAAATAACACACATTTTGCATATAAAACGAAGTCGATCGGATTATTAGTTGCCGAGATATTTGTAATCCAGTTTTCCACATTCTTCGATTTTTCATGACCCTGTATTACATTCAAATTTCAATTAAGAGATATATTTTACTTGGAAATGAGAAGCTTAATCCGACGCAGTTAATTGTTAGTTAGTAGAATTATTATTTTTGGAGTTATAAGGACGTTTCTTTTACGCAGTTCGGTACTACTTGAGTAGTTTGGCGTTTTATATAATTTGTCGAAATTGGTACATCAGCATTTCTTTAATATGGCATTACTATGTATATTAACAATATTTAAATTTTGTTTATGAATTGCAATGCATTGAATAAATAGTTTTCACATGTTTTATTTTCATATACATATCTATGATGGGTAACAGTAGCGTAGCTATGTTTTTTGGCGCCTGGGGCCAGCAAGAAATTTTGCGCCCCCACCCCAATATAGATATATAACAATTTGGCGCCCCTAGGCCTCGGTACCCAGGGCGGATGCCCCCCTTGCCCCCCCTTAGCTACGCCACTGATGGGTAAGTATTACGGTGGCCCCCAACGACTAGTTTTAGATTGTACCAGTAGAAATGCGGAAGAAAGACTTAGGCCAGAAATATTTTTGAAGTTTATTCATGGTTAGGCCAAAAGTAATTAATGAAATCTTAATGCTTGGTAGTTTTCCCATGGATGTCTTTTATAAGCTTTCTAAAATTTTTAAAATAAAAAAAAATGTTAGCTTTTGATAGAGCTAAAACAGTTTGTAGATCAATATAAAAGATTTTCAATATCTTGAAAAAACTTAATGTTGAAAGAAAACAACATAATCTGAATGGAGCGAAAGAAATCTGTGAATATGACAGCAGAGAATCTGAATTTGAAGAAGATGAACATCTTTATGGTAACTTCTCTGACAACAATGTTTTCGGTGTCTGTCAGTTTCTAGAATGCTTACCAACCTGTATGTAACTTACAAATTTATACTGAGCTTGCACACAAGTTACCTGTGAAAGCATGCATTTTTTAAACTTAAAATAGTTAAGAATATTAGACTCTACATTAAGCCAAGACCAGGTCTCTAATCTACTTTCCATGAATGTAAAAATAGATTAGTTTTATAACTTGATAAAAATTTGATTATAGATTAACTAGCTAAGACCAGTGAATAATAGACTGAGAGATGCTAGTACAGACAATCACCTCATTGAGTTCATGGCTAAAATGCTGGAATTAGTTAAAAATCGATTTTCATATTGAAATGCAACCGGTCTGCCGAGTCATATCTTGGTGGAAAACACTTAAGTGCGTATTTGAAAAAATACTTTTTCATTCTCAACAGCTTGAAATTTTCCAATACATTTTCTGACTCATTTTTAAAGATAGACATGAAACTTGCTGAGATGATTTTTGAAGAGACGTATAAGATGCCATTTGATTTCCTTTTTTGTTCCATTCATTAGAATTTGATTGATAAATAATTATTTTCTGATATGAGCCTTTTTTCACCCCCAGATTTTGCGCTTTGAAAATTTGGTTGAAAATGTCGTTTTTGACACTTTTTTGGCAGTATTTTCTGTATTTATCAAAAAATCGACAAACACACCTTGAATAATTTCTAAATAAGAGAATTTGCCAGTTAAATGCATTTGACAGCAAAAATGAATTCAAGAATAAATCAGAAAATGAACAATTTGGATTACAATACACCCTTAAAAACCAGACTTTTGAGGTTGTCTCATAGGTTTATCGTTGTGTTTCCTGGACTCAAAGGTAAGAAAATATGAAGGACTGGGGGCAGGAAAACACAATGGTAAATCTATGAGTCAACTACTAAAATCAAGTTTTTAGATGATTTCCACCAAGATATAGACTTGGCAGACTGAATGTGTTTTAACTATGAGTCAAGTTTAACTAATTGTAGAATTTCAGCCATGAACTCAATGAGATTATTATTTGTATTGCCGTCTCCTGGTCTATAACTGGACAAAAATCTATTATGTTAGTAGACAACCATTTACAATTGTTCTTTCTTAATCTTTCTCTTAATCTCTTCTTGTTCTTCCTAAAAAACTTTCTTAATTCTAATGAAAAATATTTATTTAATATAATTTATTATTTTTAAGTTTTCTTTATCATTCGTGTGAAAATTGTTTTGTTGTTAGAAAGAAAATGTTATTTGTACTGTCTTAGAATTCACAACAGTAATCAAAAAAATTATCTCTCTCTGCTTTTTATTGGACCTTTATGTGTGATTTTCCTATTTCTTACCAATCAGAAGTGTGTGGCATCATGATTTTGCATCCATGTGAGTTTAATCAAAAAGTAGGAACCCAGAAACATTGAACAAAAATGCAGAATTTAGTGGATTTGTGCAATTTTCAAGTTGTTAAGAGCTCATGCTGCCTGGAGTTCCGGCACATTACCAGGTTTATGCTTCTAAATTTCTTCGAACATCCACTATGATTGCCACAGTAAGATATGAGCTTCAGCATAAGATGGAAATTGTTTTAGTTGAATGTGGTCAATAAAAGATTAAAAGCTATGCAGACACCTTATCATTTCATAACAAAACTCTGAGGCTTTTTACTTCATCCTTTTGCTTTTAATCACTCCATGACCCTACAATAACGACTGCATTAACGAACGACAAAAGTGTTTGTATTCATCGAGTTGAGATTAAGCATTCGTAATCAGAAATGTAATGCATTTGAATGAGTTCTTACTGCAAAATTTGCCAGAACACCACATACATATTGATTTATTTTACTCCAAACCAGTTGCTGTAAATAATTTAAATATGCTTACACTAAACTTCCTAAATTAGCAGTAGATTCTTTTAACAGTTTATGAGAACTGAAAAATAAAAAAGATCTCTGAATTTTCCAGCTACTTGCTAGATAACATAGCTTTTACTACAAATCATTATGCATAATA
This sequence comes from Maratus speculifer, assembly GCA_964019185.1. Classification (NCBI taxonomy): domain Eukaryota; kingdom Metazoa; phylum Arthropoda; class Arachnida; order Araneae; family Salticidae; genus Maratus; species Maratus speculifer. The sequence goes on along the minus strand of OZ025301.1, from coordinate 71,826,119 downwards.
TGTCTTGCTCATAACTTTATATTTTCACTTACAGGTAAAGGAATCAAGCGATGCTGATGATTTGGATATTAATTCCCTACCTAATGAAATTATTTTGAAAATTTTTGGGTATTTAACACAGAATGAACTGGGACAAATTGCACGGTATGTCAAATTAATTCATAGATTGTTTTCTATTTGTATGTAGTTTACACAACAGACTCCCTTAAATCTGCAACTCTAAAATTCACAACTCTATAAAATCCACACATAATTTACAGATGTCAACAATGAAACTTTCAGTTCAGATGCAGGGACAAAATGTGACTTTTTTAGCTCACAGGCTATCATAGCCTGAGAGCTTATGTGCCCGCCCGTTCTGTATGTATGTGCGTAACGCGATAACTCATGATAAAAATATCCGATCCTCTTAAAATTTTGTATGTAGGTATATACTGACAAGGCGCTTCCCTGATTAGTTTTTGAAGTTCATTCGATATGTATAAGAGGGGGAACGGGGGGCTCATGTCCCCCGTTAGTTGATATAAATGGGATTTTCATGCAGAATTAAGTTTTCAAAATTTAGATTAGGATCATTCTGATGAGGCGATTCCGTGACTGTTATTAGGTGTTCATTGAATAAGTATAAATAGGAGGAACAGGGGTTCTAATGCCCCCCCCCCCCCCCCCCCCGTTAGTTGATATAAATGGGATTTTCATGCAGAATTAAGTTTTCGTTCAAAATTTAGATTAGGATCATTCTGATGAGGCGATTCCGTGGCTGTTATTAGGTGTTCATTGAATAAGTATAAATAGGGGGAACAGGGGTTCTAATGCCCCCCCCCTTCGTTAGTTGATATAAATGGGATTTTCATGCAGAATTAAGTTTTCGTTCAAAATTTAGATTAGGATCATTCTGATGAGGCGATTCCGTGACTGTTATTAGGTGTTCATTGAATAAGTATAAATAGGGGGAACAGGGGTTCTAATCCCCCCCCCCGTTAGTTGATATAAATGGGATTTTCATGCAGAATTAAGTTTTCGTTCAAAATTTAGATTAGGATCATTCTGATGAGGCGATTCCGTGACTGTTATTAGGTGTTCATTAAATAAGTATAAATAGGGGGAACAGGGGTTCTAATGCCCCCCCCCCCGTTAGTTGATATAAATGGGATTTTCATGCAGAATTAAGTTTTCGTTCAAAATTTAGATTAGGATCATTCTGATGAGGCGATTCCGTGGCTGTTATTAGGTGTTCATTGAATAAGTATAAATAGGGGGAACAGGGGTTCTAATGCCCCCCCCCCTTCGTTAGTTGATATAAATGGGATTTTCATGCAGAATTAAGTTTTCGTTCAAAATTTAGATTAGGATCATTCTGATGAGGCGATTCCGTGACTGCTATTAGGTGTTCATTGAATAAGTATAAATAGGGGCAACAGGGGTTCTAATGCCTCCCCCCCCTCTTAATTTATATAAATAGGTTTTTCAAGCAGAATTTTCAGATTTCGTTCAAATCTCTGAATAGTTTTGGAAGTTTAATGGTTAAGTATAAAAGAAGGGGATAACTTCTTTTAAATTATATAAATGCTAAATGGGTTTTTATTAAGAATTATCTAATTTGCTCTGAATTTTGGATATAGATTTTTTATATGATAAAGCATGTCTTTGATAGTATAGGAGGTTCAATGATTAAGTATAAAAAAAGAGGAAAGGGGAGAGCTGTTTCCCCTTCTTAATTTTTTTTTCGAACGGAATTAACCCTTGAAAATATAAGGCTTTAATGTACAATTAGTATTTGTAGCCTGTGAGCTCAATGCCATCAGTTTAACTGGGCAGTATTCTTTATTATTTTCCTATTGATTCTAAAGGTAGTTTAATATCTAATTTTCATTAGTATTACTAAATTCATGCCTTTTCATGAAGGAAGACTAAATTTATTTCTGAAAAAAATTCAAGGTATTGTTCATATCACTGGTAATCACAATCTTTTTGCATTAATCAAGCTTTTTTTGTTTATTAAGTTTGGCTAAACCTGAAATAAAACTTCCTTATTTTATGATTTTTAGGTAAATTAGTAGTGGACCTTTATGAGGCAAATTTCATTGAATAATTTAGGAAAAATGCATCTCATCTTTATAATAAGACTTGACTATACATTATTGATTATATACATGACCTTTAACTTTAGTATTTTAATCATTTAAAAAAATTATCTAAATTTTTAATGTTTTACTTCTTTTATTTTAACTCTATTACAGACAGGGCCATAACTAGAAGTAAATAATAGGAGGGGACTCAAATATATATTTTTTTTCTCTCTCTCTCCGATGCAGAAAGATTAATTTATACATATTCACACTGTAAATAATGTTTCTTATTAAACTGTTGTAATAACTTCATTTTATGTTAAGAAAAGAACAGAATGAAGAAAAATTTGAGTGTATAACTAGTGCAATATGAAACATCATGTTAGCTTCCCATGTGCAAATAGGATGAGTCAGTGTTGAAATAGTATACTTATTTTAGTTACAATTTAGTATTTCTGTAAAACTCTAAAAGGGTCTCGAAAGTTAGATTTTTGAACAGAATTTCATTTGGATTTTCGGAACATAAAATTTATTTAGTGATGATGGAATCATTTCTATGGGAGGCTCAAATTTTTTTTTATGGGAGGCTGAGTCCCCCTCCCCTTAGCACCTCTTTAGCTACAGCCCTGTATCAATGAAATTTAGAACAAGTGCTTCAATTTTGATGCTTCTTTTTATCATGGAATAAATCTATTCTGGTAAGTTTCCTAAAGCATCGTTAAAAAAAAAAAAAAAAAAATTAAAATTGAGAATTTATGGAACAGCTCGCTCCTATCGCCAATATCTTTCTGAATTTTTTTTTTTATATTTTATTGGATTTTTTTTTATGTATTGCTTTATAGAGTTGAAAATTAAATTATTTAAAAAGATCGTTGTTATCATTTGCACATGCACTGACAAAAATTGTTTCATGCAACTACTCATATTTCATGAAATATGTAATATATTTATATTTCAGTTGTACTATATTATTTCTACTATATTTTTGTCAATTTTTCAAATTAGGTGTTAAATGTGGTTAAAAACCCTGTATGATATAAGCTTAAAACATGTCAGAATTAAAAGTGTTTTTTTTTTTTTAAAGTGCTGTATTCCCATGAATAAATGTGCTAGTCTTTTAAAAATCAGTAAACATGTTGTACAGTATCCATATATTTATATTCCAAAATGATAGATCATTTTGTGCATTTTAATATACTGGATGAACCCATGTATTATTATTTTTCTTTTATTTTTTGTCGGTCTCTTAATTGTCCTCATCAAATTGACATTGATAAATATGAACTGAAATATAATCTTTATAATTCTGAAGCTCGAGAAGGATCCAACAAGTATATTTTTTAATATTTAGCAAAATGCCTAAAATTGGAAGTATTCTGTCATTAATCGCTATATAGTGCATTTTAAAACAACTGAACAGGAATGAAAATTAGCCAGGGCCAAGACTTGAATGTGAGTCCACAGCATTCCTTGCTGTTGCTTTACCTCTAAGCTACCTTGGCTGACATCTTAGCCTGGCAGTTTCTCTCTAATAAGCGATGTTGGGAAATGTCATTGGCTGATAACCACACAACATACAATGGTGGAAAATATGATGAATAATTTAATATTCTATTGATCCTCAATATATATACAGTCAAGGTTCTATAATCCGCGCACCCACAATCCGCAATTTTCTATAATTTGCGTTACTTTACGAATGTAAACAGTGGAACAAACAGTTAAGAAAATTTTCAAATTTGTAATCCAAAAATTATTTCTTAAAACAAAAAATAAAAAAAATGAAAAAAATCGTAATAAAATATTTACTTTTTTTAAATATAACCCTTTTGTTCTATTAACAGTAAAAAACAAAATGTACTACTTAACATATGTAATATGTATATGTAATTATTTTTATTTAAATGCAAGTATATATCAATTTTTTAATAAAAAAGCTTTTAAAAAGGCATTTTTTGAGATAGTATATTAAACTAATTATTAAATATCATATTTATCTTTTCCTATTACTATACTGACTATGAAGATAAAATTCTGTCTAGGAATAATAAAATGACGTACAATCCATAATACTCTATAATCCACAATATTCCATAATCCACACAACCTTTGGCCCTAACTTGTGCGGATTATAGAACTTTGACTGTATTAACCTTTTTGGTCCCTGGATTCCCATTCAAAGACTTATGTTCTTTTACTTATAAAAATTAAAATGTCTGATTATTTTTTACATTCCTTCTTAATAGCTGAATGTTTTTTGCATTAAAATCAAATGAATAAACACTGGCATCTAAGCTGAATCTCTATTAAAATAAGTGTCATTTTCATCTGAGTTTGCAAAATGTTTAAAAATGTCCGAAAGACAGTATTATGACCATGAAGGTGATAAATTTTCATAAACATTTAAACTTAATTTTTTTTCAATAAATGTTTCAGGGATTTGTGCATTATTGTTAATTTGAGTTAGTGATTATTAAGTTGATATTTTAAGGGGGTTTTTTAGTTTTAGATCCATGTTTTTTAATCTAAATTACTGGGCACAAAAACGATCAATTTCAGAACAAGTAGTTTTTCTGCCATTTACAATGTCATTTTGTTTGGAAAAAGATAATGAACAAGTATTTGTATTATTATCTTGACTTCAGAACTAAAGTGCTTAAAGCACATATAAACTAATTTCTGATTTTATTTACAGTAGATTCCCTAAAATCTGCACATAATTTGTTGATGTAAACAATGAAACATTCAGTTCAGATATTGGGACAAAATTTGACTTTTTTAGTTTTGTATCAAATCCATATTTTAATTTGTAATTTTTGTTAATATTACTGAATTCGTGTTTTTCATGAAGGAGGAATAAATTTATTTCTGAAAAATTCAGAATATTGCTGAAATCATTGGTCATGACAAGCTTTTTTGGTTATTAAGTCTGGCTAAACCTGAAATAAAAATTCCTTATTTTATAATGTTGATGTGAATTAGTAATGTATCATTATGAGGCAAGTTTCATGGAATAATTTAGGAAAAATACATTTAATCTTTTCAATGAATATTTAATCATACACTATTGATTATTAACTTGACCTTTTCTTTTAATATTTAATCATTTTAAAATTTATCTAAATTTTTATTATTTTAGTTTATTACTTATTTTAATATTTTATTATATTGCAAGCATTCATTATAATTTCAATTGCATTATTAATTACACTTAAATGAGTCTACTGTATTTAGTAAAGGTGCATCTATATTGAAACAGAATTGAACACAATATTAACCAACAGGAGTGAAAAATTAGCAGACCAAAACTTGAATCTGGTCTGCAGCATATTGTGCTGTTGCATTACTACTATTGTGGGTAGCAACTAATTTACCTTGGCTTATGTCCTAGACTGATAATTTTTGACTAATAAATCATAATGTGGAAGGTCATTGGTTAGCAACCATGCAACACAAGATGATTGAAAATACAATGAACACTTTAATATTCCATCAATCCATTTCACAATATCTATTAAAGCACACATAAATTCCTTGCTAGAATCAAATACAGTAGATTCCCTCAAATCCGCACAGCTTGGGACCAGAGGTTTTGCGGATTTCTGGTCATCATTTTCATTATTCTGAATGTGTTGGAAAGTGCTTCATAATCTATGCTTGGTGCATGTTTTTTCTTTCTTTCTTGTATATTTTATGTGAGATACCGTGATAAATATGTAAATTATAAACCTTGTATGATTTCTCAGATGGGATTTTAAAGTTTCAAATATACATACAAGTAGACATTCTAATGTTTCTTTTCTTATAGTGTGTGCAGCAGATGGAATGCATTGGTAAAAAGCCCCCTTCTGTGGAAACAAGTAAATGTGAGGTTTAATAGTGATTTTCCAACTGATGCAGCCGAAACTTTTATCAACATTCTACCACCTTGTGTGACTCGCATCAGATTAGATTTTGGATCTTGTTATTGGTGGACTGAATATTTGAATTTCAAAGAACTTTCTCTGAAACTCAAAGAAAGATGCCACCATCTCAAAGTGTTAAATTTGGATAAGGCTAAATTATCAGAAAGTCTTCCCTCAGTTTTAGACATATGTACTCAGTTTTTACCAAATGTAAGAAAATTGATATTTCATCACTCTAGATTTCCTTACTGTCCTGTAACAGAAAATAGTGATGGTGCTTCTAAAATTGAAGTTTTGGATCTCTCTGGCTCTTATCTAGGACATTCAAATAAGCTGCCATTTTCAAGAATGACACATTTGAAAGAATTGTGTTTAACAAACTCTGTTGTAAGTGATTCCTGGTTCGAAGGGGAAACTTTTATTTTTAATCAGTTACACGTATTGTACCTGGGAGACACAAACATTGGTTTCAGGACATTTCATGCTATAAAGAATCATGGACTTAAACTGAAAGAGTTATATCTTTGCCACGTAAATGTAACCGATGAAGATTTAAGGTTTCCTTCTTCGGTATTTCCTCACCTGAAAACAATGTGCCTCAGATGTTGCGATATTACTTGTGAGGGTGTTGTTAACCTCATCAAGTCCTGCCTGTCGTTGCAAAATGTTTATGTTAGACAAGATGTGGCTCAAGCTTTTGCAAAACATCCATTTGTTGATGTTAATAAATGTAAGTTAGAAATTGTAAAAGTTACTAAATGTATCAACCATGTCAGAAATTATTTATATGAATAATATGTGATCAGGAAAATGTTAAATTTAAACCATATTTTAAATAAATCTCTTTTATTATTATTGTATTTATGTATGTTTCTTGTTTCATTAAATTTGATTTAGCATTCATGTCTACAAGAAAACATTTTAAGTGCACCCATACAGCAAAAGATGTGAAAGTCAATTCAGCCATTTATACAAGTGTTACTGGCAGAATATTAGTAATCACCCATAGACATTGTCTTCTCAATAGGTCATACTCTGTTCAAATAACCAAATGCTGATGCAGCAGACTCTCTCAAATCCACACAGCTTGGGACCAGAGGTTGTGCAGTTTTCTGGTCATTGCTTTGTTTACACTTTTTAATCAAAATTAAATTAATTTATTTGAATGTAATTAATAATGAAATCAAAATTATGACAGATGCTTACAATATATTAAAATAATTAAGTACAGTTGAGGATCTATAATCCGCAAATCCATAATCTGCAATTTTCTATAATCCGCGTTACTTTACGAATGTAAATAATGAAATAAACAGTTAAGAAAATTTACAAATCAGTGATCCAAAAATGATTTTTTTTAAAACAAATAATAAAAAATTTAATAAAAATCATAATAAAACATGTATTTTTTTTAATTAATTTTTTATTTTATTAACAGTAAAAAACTAAACTGTATTACAGAACGCACCTAAGCTTACTGAACATTCGAAACGTCGGCTTTTCATCATAGCTATTTCAGTTTATGTAAGTTCAAGAAAATAAATAACCAATGAAAAAGCACCACTTGAGAACTAGATATCAGAAGTTGGGAAGATTGAATCAATGTAATCGAATCATAGTGATCGATTGCAGATGTTTTGCCAACGGCACGAAAGGCAAACGATCTTCAATTACAGGCGAACTCTGATTGATTTCTCAAGATCCAATCTCTCGGGAAACTAAGCTTTAGCCAGGGAGCTCTTTTTTTCATTCTATTTACGTTCTTAATTTGGCCCCAAGCACAGTTGATCAGTTGATGTTTATGAATTTACGGCTCACTATTTTTTACTCTAATGCTTATGCAAGGTGCAACATGAATAACAGAAAGTGTAATAATGTTACTTCAAGTTCTTCAGCAGCTGAAAGATCCCACATATCACTGACAATTCTACAAAAAGTTGATATTCTAAAAAAACTTGACGAAGGAACACTACCACAAATCTCATTATTAATATGTAATTATTTTTATTTAAATGCACATATATATCATTTTTTAAAATAAAATAACTTTAAAAATGCATTTTTTGAGATTACTTATTAAATTAATCACTGGATTTCATATTTATCTTTCCATGTTAGAATGATTATAGAATTAAAATGATAATGAAATGACGCATAATCCATAATACTCTATAATCTGCAATATTCCATAATCCGCACAACCTTTGGCCCCAACTTGTGCGGATTATAGATCTTTGACTGTAATAAATTAAAAAAAAATAAAAATTTAGATAATTTTTTTTAAATGATTAAAATATAAAAGCAAACGTCAAGTAAATAATCAATAATGTACAATTAAATATTTATTATAAAGATGAGATGCCATTTTCTTAAATTATTCAATTAAACTTACTTTCAAGGTACAATACTAATTCATATCAAAATAATAAAATTAGGAAGATTTATTTTAGGTTTAGCCAGATTTAATAATAAAAAAAAAAGCTGAATTAATACACATATACATTTGGCAAAAAGATTGTGATTACCAGTAGTATCAACAATATCTTGAATTTTTTCAAAAATAAATTTAATCTTCTTTCATGAAACAGACTGAATTCAGTAATATTAATTAAAATTGTAGATTAATATATGCATAGAATTGATATGAAAATAAAAATGTCAAACTTTGTCTCAAAGCTATAAACTGTTTCATTCTTTACATCTGTAAATTATGTGTGGATTTTAGAGAATTGTGGATTTAAGGCAGTCTACTGCATCACCAGGAAATTGCATTGATAGATTTGCCTTAATAATATTGTGATGTCTTACCACAACAAAACTATTTTCAATTAAAAATTTCCATTTATAAGAATGAGCAATGCTATGATAAGACATAACAAAATAATTCAAATTTAACCTTAAACATCATGAAAATAATTTTAAATCCATAAATTTACTTTATTAAAATACATATATGTTAACATCCATTAGGAAAAAAAATAATACTCTCACTAAAATCATAATTATTGCTTTTTTATTCTGTACCAATACAAAAATCGCCTCTTTTAATTACTAAACAGCATAACAAATTAAATTGACTAGCAATGATTATGGATATTGAGTGCACATTGCAAATCACTCAACATGAAAAGTCATAAATCCTGCAACAATAGAGGGATGGTCTAGGGAACATTAATGGTAATCATACTTTGCTATGGATCCCCAGAAATAATGAGTCAGACAACAACCAAAAAATTCAAGTAAACAAAATTAACTAATACCAATTTTTAGAAAACCATCATAATTAATAATTCACCATAATACTAATCAGAAATTAATAAATTTTAACAAAAGTTCAATGGTCTTGTTTCCTTGTAACTATTCCTAATTTTCTTACTGAAATAATTATTCTAAAACTCCTTATATTATAATCAATAAATTAAATTTTAAATTAAAACCACTACTATATATATTCTTTAAAATTCCCCACCTCCACTCTGAAGGCTAGTAAACTTCAGAAAATTCTTGAACAGAGAAATAACTAATTAAAATTAAACACAAATTCCACTACAGATTACATTCATTGCAATTGTCTAAATTAAAATCTATTTTTGGAAAGTGCCTGCATTCCCTGAAGAGAAATAAACTCTATTAAAGGAAGTGCACTGTAAATGTTAAAAGAAAATAAATACAGAGACAAGAAGATTTATTTATGTAAAAGTTACACTTGTTGTAATGACTTATTTCTTTATTTTATATTTACACAGAAATGATTAATTCCATGCATATCTTCACATAAATCTTAACTATTAGTAATTTGATTTTCCACCAATAATTCAAATTCATATTTTATACTTCTGAGAATTTTTATTTACATAATACAATTGCTAAAATGAATTTCTAAAACTTGTTCCCTGTATATACTGCAAAATACTGTTAATCCGCCCCCTCCCCCCCAAACGTGATGAAAAATCGTAAAATAATTAGAGGGGGGCGCTTACACGGGATTTTCCTGCGATAGTTTCACAAAATTTGCAGGTAGGAATCATGATAAAATGAATGAATCGTTAAGTTTGATACTTGAAGCATTACTTGAAAAAAATTGCGTTTTTTAAATAAAAATGCAGAAATAAGGAGAAATTTGTAAATAAAAAGCCAAAAGAGCATGAAATCAGTTAAAAAATCTCGAAAAAACGCAAATTTCATCAAAGATTTATGATTCATTCATTTCATCATGATTCACCGTTCTCACACGATCCCTTTTTTAGCAATTTTTTTTGAGAGGGAGGGCCCTTTCTCAGGATTTTTTGAAAATTTCAAATTTTTTATAAAGTAGGGAGGGGGCGTTTGATTGGGAAGGGCAGATTAATGGGATTTTACGGTATATTCTTTTTTTCTGTATTTTACTTATGAAACTTAAAAGTTCTGGAACTATTGGTGAAGTAAAATAAAAAATGTGGAAGTTTTACATTCAATAACTATTAATCGGCCAATATATATTTATATAAATTAAATAAAAAAGCATTGTGAAGATAAACAAATTTAGCTCTTAACTATTGAAGTGGTCTCCTAGATCACAGGTTTCTTCAGTTTGCATAGATGAAAAATATTACATATACATATAGATATACAGTAGACTCCCTCAAATCCACAAACCAGAAATCCGCAACTCTCTAAAATCTGCACATATTTTATGGATGTAAACAATGAAACCTTCAGTTGAAATAATGGGACAAAATTTGATTTTTTTTGTTTCGTATAAATCCCATATATTTTTTAATTTGTAATTTTCTTAATAATACTCTATTCATGTTTTTTCATGAAGGAAGAATATTTTTTTTAGAAAAAAATTCAAGATATTGCTCATATCACTGGTAATCACAATCTTCTTACCAAATGTATTTATGCATTAATCAAGTTTTTTAGTTATTAACCCTGGCTAAACTTGAAAAAAAAATTCCTTATTTTATAATTTTGATGTGAATTAATAATGTACTTTTATGAGACAAGTTTTGTTTAATAATTTTGGAAAAATACATTTAATCTTTATAATGAATATTTAATCTTACACTATTTATTATTAACTTGACCTCTTCTATTAGTACTTTAATCATTTAAAAAATTATCAAAATTTTTATTATTTTAGTTTATTGTTTATTTTAATATTTCATTATATTGTAAGTATTCATTATAGTTCCGAATGCATGATTAACTGTATTAAAATTACTGTTTATAAAATGTAAACAAAGCAATGACCAGAAATCCGCACAACCTCTGGTCCCAAGCTGTGCGGATATGAGGGAGTCTACTGTATATGTAATATTTATTATATAGATGTATATGTAATACATATATTATATATACATACAGATGTAAATAAAAATGTTGCTTTTTCTTTCTCAGAATTGAAAGGAGTTAAACTGTATTGTTAAATACATTTTTTCCACAGTTGTTTTTCATATGTGCTTTGCAAAACTATGGGTGCAATGTTCTTTTATGCTATTTAGTTGTTGAAATTAAATCTTTTAAAATTCCAAACTGAACACTAGATATCTATTCAATGGAATTTATTTGTGTTCTGGTTCTTACACTTTTCAATTTTATGACAGCTGTCACAAAAAAAAATATATATATTGGTAGTGGTGACGGGAGAGGGGGGGGGATTATGCATTTTAATTTTGTAATTGTTTTTCAATATATTTGATTTCCCCTAAATTGCAATTCTTTTTAAGGAACAAGAACTCGAAAACAGAAATTTTCTTTTATTTATTTTTTTTTACATACATATTTAATTAGAATTGCACATTGGCATGTAACTAGCTTTAATAATATAATGTAAATATTGGAATCATCAATTAGATGGTTGGTTGAGAAAAGGTGTAAGTGGTTCAACCACCACCATGTGGCAAGTTCTGGGTATTTATGTTCTAGCAAAACAAACTAAGAGTTGCACGGTTTTAAATTGTGGAAAATTGAAATATTTATGTTTTTTCTAAGACGTTGCACAGACTAAAAAAATTAGATTAGTGATCAGAATTTAACATTTTTGTTATTTAAATCATGAAACAAGCACAAAAAACAAAAGCATGCTTAATCTTATTATTTTAAATTAAATTAAAAAAATTACAAATAAAATGCAACTGTTGCAGTTTTTCATTGAATTTAAGTGCAATGCACGAACAGAAGATCTTAACTATTTTTATGCAGTTTTTCTTCTTATTACAATAGGCAACATTTCTGCAATAAAGCATTCCAAAAATAAAACATGAAAATTTTTTTTTAACTCATCCTACATGCAAGTCTGACGCTAAATATAGAGTTAAGGTTCTGGACATCATTGAGGTTTAAGAAAAAAAAAATTCAATTTATAGTAAAAAGTGAGTATTAAAGAATTATTATCCATTCTAAATAAAAAAGAGCTAAATCTTAATTTAATACTTTTAATAAAAATAAATATTAAACTTAATCACAAATAAACATTTATTTTTAATTTAAAGTTACTTAAATATTCTGTTTCAGTAATATTATTATTTTTCTTTTTTTTATTTTAAAATGTTAGCATGGAATAGTTAAATAAAAGTTCATGAAATACTTAAATATATTGTTTTAAACTTTTTTTTTCCTATTTTTAATGTTAGCATGTAATATTTCAATAAAAGTTCATTTTAATATTAGTATATAATCAATTTCTATTAAAATATTTATTTAAATATGATTAAATGTAGACTTATGACAGACAGTTATTTCTCATAATAAAACGTTTTAATTTAGATCAATGAAAATTATTCAAATTTTTTCCATTTTTCAGAATTTTATTTTTTTCTAAATTTAATTATAATTTTCAAAACTAACTGCCACATATGATCTTATATTTATCCTCTATCACTCCATTCATGTTTAACGATTCAGAAAATAATAGCTATTAAAAGTATTGTGATGAGAATTTTTTTTTAGTAATTTTACATATTTATTTTTCTCTTTCCCTTAAAAAAATCAGCTTTAATATCGATTTTGTGTTAAATCAGCCTTTGATTCCAAAAAGTTATGTGCGAAAAAACCCAGTTAGGATGCTTAAAAGGTTAAACATACCTAAAACTTTGAATGAGCTAATTCCTGTTGAAATTATTAGTATCTTGTGGCAAACATAATGTATCCATACCTAGATCCCTTGAATTTTGTTCTTTAATGAAAGACACGACTTTTGTCGAAATCACTTGAGTACTTTAGGAGTTAATAGGACTTTTAGCAGAAAAGCACAATTCTTCAGAGAGCTAAGGAATTTAGATTTATTTTATCAAAGTTCTTGCACATCTTTATCAAACCTATGAATTAAAGTATACCAAGACATTTGGATAAATTTTTAAATGAGCATACAATATAACAGTAAAATTAATGTGAGTGGGCATGGTATGTCAGTCATGTCTTTCTTAAAGAACAAAATTCAAGGGATCTAAGTATGGACACATTATGTTTGCCACAAGACACTAATGATTTCAACAGGAATTAGCTCATTCAAAGTTTTAGGTATGTTTAACCTTTTAAGGGTGTTCTGAACTGCTCCGCTCAACAAACAAAAAACATTTTGACACATCTACAAATTCATTTTTTAACGGAAAGATATAAAATTGAAATGCCTGACTATGGAAGCGATTTCGAATTAAACTTATTTTTCCATTTTATGATAATTAAATTACCTATCGAGTTCTAAGCTATTTCGATCTCTCGATCACCCGTTTTTATCCTGCTTTTCGACCGGTTTTTCGGCTTTCGTCGGGAAATGTGCTCAAAAGTGTCAACTTTGAAGGCTTGTTTTAAAAAATCTATTGTGTTTTTTAAAAAACAGAAGATTGAGTGCAATTAGACAGTTTCTAAATAACAACACTTGCTATTTTCATGCATTTCAGAACAAAAATAAATTAAGGCATGCGTCGCAAAATTGCCCTTTTTGATTTAAGAACACCCTTAAGCATCCTAACTGGGTTTTTTCGTCGCATAACTTTTTGGAATAAAAGGCTGATTTAACACAAAATTGACATTAAAGTTGATTTTTTTAAGGGAAAGAGAAAAATAAATATATAAGTTTACTAAATAAAAATTATCATCACAATACTTTTAATAGCTATTATTTTCTGAATTGTTAAACATGAATGGAAAATCTTGTAGGACGTTTAAAGGGTTAAAAAAAATCTAAATATCAATTTCAGTCATCACCATTTTCAAATAGTAAAATTGCATGCATTTCTTGGGTTCTGTGGGTCCTGCTTCAACAATAATTGGTTCTTTCAACGCAGCTTACAATTATCTTCGATTTCTTGGTACATGTGCCACATGCCTGTTATAAAATACCATAGGCAACAAATAGCTATGCGAGACGCTCGGATGAAACACACAGCATAGCATGCACACATTAGGCTACCGAATCAACAGGATCCATCCAGGAGATTCATTCTGAAAAACACACATCAAGGTTTTTAATGTTTGGTGATGCATACTTAGCCAGGGTTGCCACTCTAATCTTGAAAAAAAAATTCCCTGCGTTTTCCCTGTACAGCAAAGCGTTTATTTTATGTTGAGGTGCAAAAATATATGCATGCATGTAGGCTAATTAGACATATTATAATTTACCAATATCCAATTAATTGACCAAATATAATACATTATATGATATGAGCAAATTAAAAAAACACTTTAAAGTTGTTGCACTTATTATTGAGTCCCACATTTTACATTAATAATAATAAAACCAGTAAAGCGATACTCAAACATTCTGCTAAAAAATACTTTGAAATATTTGTAAATGAAAGTTAAAATATCTAAAAACTTTGTACCAAATAATTTAAAGAATATTACCTAAAAATCAATTATCTTGAACATAATATTACAAAAATTGCAGAAATAAAAAGAAAAGAAAAGAGGAAAAGCTACTTACTTTATACATTCAAATTAATATTTATATTAAAATACAGGACACATAAAATATAGGATAATTTTGATACACAACACTGGGTTTTTTTTTACCTTAAAAAATATAAGATAAGATAAAATTCGGCTTTCAAAATGAAAGCCAAAAATATACATATATATGTTTGGATATAGTAGAGAAAAAATTCCCTGTATTTTCCAGTTTTTTTTAAATTCCCTGGATTTTCCCTGTTTTGGGAGGGGATTTTAAAATTCCCTGTGTTTTCCCGGTTTTCCAGGTGGCGTGGCAACCTTGTTAGCATGCCCACTTTGGGCATGCTAAGTATGATATAAGTCATAAGTATGATAAGTACGCTGTCAAAGGCAACTTGAATCTGTCTCAGAGATAATTGCACTTTTAAATAAATAAAAAATACCTAAATATAATTTTAAATAAAATTCTTGACTACAGATTTTACAAACATATTTTTTAATTGCATTATAGATTTTTATATTTAAATTTAATTTACAAAAATTTTCACAACAAACAAACAACAACAAAAAAAAAAATCATTTCTTTGAACAGAAGCATAATGAATAAAATGAAATGTGTGTTTAAAAAATTAATGAAGTCTTCCATCTTTGATTAGGTGCTATAATGTTTTTATTTGAATACTCTCCACACACAATTTTTTGTTTCACAAACACACACAAATGAAACAAAGTATGCATATACAGATGGTAAATTAAAAGAATTTAGAGAAAACACCTGATAACACATTTTATAAAAGAAATTTTTTTTCTTCACTATGTACATGAAAATGTATATTTAAATAAGGTTTTTGAGAAAATATTTGTTACATACTCCACAAGAGGAAGTTTTATCTTTACTATACATTTGCAGATAGACATTTAAATGAGATTTGACAGAAATACCTTTGTTATACTTAACAAGGCAAAGGTTTCTCTTTATTGTGTTTTCGCTGGTGGACATTTAAATTAGATTTGTCAGAAAATCTTTTATTACATATCTCACAAGAGAATGGTTTCTCATTATTATGAATTCGCAGGTGGGCATTTAAATTGCATTTTTCAGCAAAGTTTTTGTTACAAATATCACAATTGAAAGGTTTCTCTTTAGTATGAACTCTCATGTGCCTACTTAAATGAGGTTTCTGTGAAAACCATTTGTTACACACTTCACAATGGAAAGGTTTTTCTTTAGTATGAAGCTGCATATGGCGAACTAAAGATGAATTTTGAGAAAACTTTTTGTTACAAACACCACAAGAGAAAGGTTTTTCTTTTGTGTGAGTTCGCAGATGGACATTTAAATCAGATTTTACATAAAACTCTTTGTTGCACACCTCACAAAAGAAAAGTTTTTCTTTAGTATGAATTCGAAGGTGGTAATTTAGATAAGTTTTTTGGGCAAACTTTTTGTTACAAACCTCACATGAAAAAGGTCTCTCTTTAGTATGTTTTCGCAGGTGGCAATTCAAATGAGATTTGTCAGGAAATCCTTTGTTACATAGTTCACAAGAGAAAGGTTTTTCTTTGGTATGAATAGAGAGATGGGAAATTAAATTACATTTCAGAGCAAATGCTTTGTTACACACTTCACAACAAAAAGGTCTCTCTTTAGTATGGATTCTCAAGTGGGCAATTAAGTTAGATTTGTAAGAAAATCTTCTATTACATACCTCACAACAGAAAGTTTTCTCTTTAGTAAGAACACAACTATGTTCATTTAAGTGAGATTTAACAGATTTATCTTTGTTGCATAGTTCATAAGTGAATGGCTTCTCTTTACCATAACCATATTGATCTTTATCTAATTGAGACATTGTTAAAAACAATTTATTCAATCTCACATATGAAACGATTATCCCGTACATATGAGAAAATTATTTAAACTAGATTTGTCAGTCTTCTACTGCAATGTCACAAGTGAACCATTTATGCTGTCTGATGATACATTTTTTTTGTTGGGTTTCTGTGTAAATGTTTTAGCAGGAAACATTACTAATGAAGTTTTCAAAAATAAAAAAGTATATTGCAATACTGAATTAAATTTATGAAAAATCTTAGCTTTTTTTCAAACATAATACACACAAAACCCATTTGTAACTATTTGATTTCTTAATATGAAATAATAATTTCTTTAAGCATGATATAGAAAATTTTCTATGCATAAATCAATAATAAACAGCAATGGGTCAGGTAGGTATTTTTAAAGTCTACATTATATCTAATTTATTAGATTTATTTTTTCTTTTAACAAGAATGTATCAAATTTTTAATGAGCACAGCCCATTCTGCAAGAAAAATTTCCAAAGATAATACTGACAATGTAAAACAAAGTGGGAATAAAAATATATTTATTATAAAATTTCCTAAATTCTTAATTGATCTATTTAAAAGGGATCCTTTATGAATGATTAAAAGTGCTATATTGTTCAAAAAATAGGTAGTTTTCTCATGATAGACTTATAAAAACTGATGTCTATTAATCAAAATCTAATTGAATTCTACAATTTACAAATAAAAATAAAATTGAGGTACAGCATTCTAATCCACAAACTTAAAAAAAAATCATTGAATCAATCCTTTTCAGGGAAGATATATGAAGTGGAAAGAAACTACTTTAGGCATAATTTATTTCATTATTGTTTTCACAGTTCATTCATAATAATCTTCACAATTAACAGCATCTGGAACATAAATAAAAAATTATATGCAATACATTCCAAGTAATCAGCAAACACATAATGAATATTTTGCACTAAATTTTATTTCTATTGCTATCATTCATTTTAAATATGTTATTTGAAAATATAGTAGAAGATTTTCTAATGCAAACCTAAAAACCCAAGATTGTACATGATATAGAATTTTGTGATATATGAATCATTTTTGACACATCATTGAATTTCCCATGTAAACATGATCAAATATGATTGAAACAACTCAAAATACAATAGAAGTACCTTTACACTATTCGAATTCAGTGTAGTGAGGAGTTATCCAGATAATAAATTTTTGCATAATTTACATTATTCTATACAACTTTGAATTTGCAATAGAAACAGAGTCCAAATATGTTTGCAATGACCATAAGAAAATTTAAACATGCTAGCACTGCAGACAATTTTTATTCCACTAAACTGCTGTTGCAGTCACAACCAAAACTTTCTTCTACTGGGAGCCTATTCAACTAAATTTTTTTTTTAGCCAAACTTCTAACTATACAAACACCCTGTTTCTCTCATTCCCTCCCCCCACTTTAAGAGCATTTATTTTGAAATTAAGACAAAAAAGTGATGTTTTGATAGTTTTATTTTTTAATTGCCTTGATATTTTTTTATGTTGAATTAAATCATATTTAATGATTAATCTGCAATTTTGAAGCCCTGAAAAAATTCTCTCTTTCCTATAGAAAATATCAAAGTTCGAGGCTGTGTATGCCTTTTTTATGAAAAAGGAAATTCCAATATTTTTTGAGTGGTATATCTCTGGCAAGCAACAACATCCCAAAATTCTTTTGGCATAAACATAAAGTATAACACTACCTGCTTATTAAAATTTATTTGTTTCCATGAGGCATTGTTATTTTATATTGTTATGTTGCACAAAGTACAGTCAAAATGACTTTTTTTGTCCATTTTCCGCTCTTAATATCTTATTTAAGCTATAATACCCATAAGTTTTTCTTATAGAATATGAAAGTGCACTATTAAGACAAGCTAAATAATGTAGTACTGCATGGAGATACTGTTGCTGTTAGTAGCTATAACCTGTTAAATATTCAAAATTTCCAAAATCTGCATCATTTAAAGTACTTTATTTCAAAAAAGCACCACAGTTGAATGAAAAGAAAATTGTCACACAATAGTTGAACATATGTACAAAAACATGGAAAAGAAAAAGAAGTGGGGCCTTGTGATATTTTTTTGTAAAAAAATGACAAAATTTATAAGAAAAGCAATGTCTATCATCACATTTTTTCTCTTAAAGAAAATGAAACATCCCATTTCTCTTTCGGAAGAGATGACAAAAAAGGGATATTCCGTTTACTCATAAGGGAAAATCATAGAAAGAAGAAACAGAATTTGGATGTTTCATCTTTTCTTAGGGGAAAAATGCGATCGTGGACATTGCTTTTATTGTAATTTTTATCAATTTTTTTTTTTACTAAAAAGTATCACGAGGTCCCACTTTTTTTTCTTTTCCATGTTTTTGTACATATGTTCAACTATTGTGTGACACATTTTTTTTTTTTTCAACTGTGGCGCTTTTTTGAAATAAACTATTTTAAATGTTGTCGATTTTGGAAGTTTTGAATATTTAACAGGTTATAGCTACTAACAGCATCAATATCTCCATACAGTACTATATAATTTAGCTTGTCTTAGTAGTGCACTTTCATATTCTATAAGAAAAAACCTTGGGATATTATAGCTTAAATAAGATATTAAGAGCGGAAAATGGACAAAAACATTATTTTGACTGTACTTTGTAGCAACATAACAATGTAAAATAACAATGCCCCATGAAAACAAATTAATAAGCAGGTAGTGTTATACTATAAGTTTATGAAAAAAGAATTTTGGGATGTTGTTGCTTACCAGAGATATACCACTCCAAACATATTGGAATTTCATTTTTCGTAAAAATGGCATTCACAGCCTCAAATTTTGATATTTTCTATAGGAAAGAGGAAATTTTTTCAGGTCTTCAAAATTACACACTATTTATTAAATAAGATCTACTTCAACATCAGGGCCTGATTATGACAATTTGGGGCCCTGGGCAAAGATAAATTAGGGAGCCCCTTTTGAATCATTGCAACGTTATTTAAATAGAACTCATGGTCATTTATATGTGTATGTGTAAGACATAAACACATTTTTCGCACCTTAGATATAAACAGAAGAAAATTCATAGCTCCGTCAATTCTAAATTAAATACTATAATTAATAAAATTACCCCCCTTTTTTACCTTAGTGCAGAACAAAACCCTTTTTTATAGCCTTATCAAGTTGTTATATTGCTTTAAGATGAATTTAATAACTTCAACATATGGAAGAGTTGGAATAGGAAAAAGAAAGTAAATATTTTATAATTTAATGCATGGATTTGGGGGCCCCTTAAGGTCCGGGGCCCATGGGCAAAGTCCCGATTTGCCCATGCGGTAAAAAGGGCCTGTTCAACATATAAAAAAATCAAGCAAATCAAAAAATACAACTATCACACATTGACAACTATCACATTGTCAAAATAAGGACTCAAGATTTAGCATGAGAAATCGAATTCCAGATTAGAATATATTGTTGTGGGCAGTCACAACAAAAAAACTGAAGAAAAAACAAAGCTGAATGATTGGAACCAGACATGAAATGGTTCAAACGGCAGAAGAATAGTGATTCTATTTAACTAACGTTTTTGAGACAATTCAAGATTATGATAGGAGCAGTGAAAAGAATGTCTTCTTTGAAACAACTATCAATTAAAAGGTTTTTTGCTTAAATCATAATCTCTGGAGTTCAGAAGAAATAAAAAAATTTTAATGATAAAAAAAAAAAAAAAAAAAAAATTAAACATACTAACACTAAATAGTGCAGTCAGTCCAAAGCTTTGTAACGTGTGAAGGTTTTAAAATAGTCAAGAGTATCCCTTATACTCAGCGTCGTGCAAAAGGAGGGGGGAGTGGCAAAGGAGGCAGTCACCTCGGGCGTGGAAATTTAGGGGACACCAAATTTACATTACCAACATTAAGTCCCAAGAAAAAGTTGTGGGGAGGGGTTGCCAAATTGAAATTTTGCCCCGGGCACAGATTTCTCTTTGCACACTGCTGCTTATACTGTCTGTCCATTTATCTGAACTAGGGTCGATCCTGACTCATTTGGATAACCGGCACTCTACTGTATAAAACATTAACCTACTTTTGTGATTGAATAAAAAAAAATTTGCTACAAAACTGCAAGATTTTTTTTTATGAGCACACTGTATATTAGACTACTTGGATTTTGCAAAGATAAATTGCTTTAACTTGGATGTATGAAGATTATCTGGACTGCAATGCAGTTTCAATTTAAAAACAAAATATTAAAAAAGTATATTTTTTAAAAATTGAAGTTTTTTAAATGCTTTAATAAACTTTTCATTAATTCAAACAGAATGTTGCATAAAGATATCAACACATTAAGATACAAACTAGAATCTTAATCTTTAAAAATAGTGATTGAAGTTATATTGGTTCAGTTTACCTCTTGATTCAAATTCAACGTCTATCTATAGCATTGTCAGAAACATGCCAACTCTGCAACTGTAACAGAGAAAAAGCAGAAGAAGGTAAAAGGTGGTGGTGTTTGAAAACTTTTAAACAAAATAATTTAAAATTTATACTTTCAATAATTAACCATTGTTTTAAGGGTACATTTTGGCATGTGTTCTGTGTTTAGATTTTCATTACACACATTGATAAAAAGAATGGGGTTTAATTATCATTTAAAAATCAAAAAAAAGAGAAATTCATTACACATATTTCTGTTTATTGAAAAAATCTTTATATCATAAAACATAAACTGAACGTTTTAATCATTCTTCTTAAAAAATAACAAAAAATCAGCTAGTTAAAACATGTAGGGGGAACTGGGGGACATTGATACAGCTTTTTTCAAAAAAATTTTTTGGTGTCTAGAAAGCAAAAATTTCAAGTTATTTTTCTATGTGATGTCAGCAAAACCTGTGTAGTGTGTTACAAAAATGTACAATCTTGTTTTATATATTATTTTGACATCTAATTTGAAAAAAATCAAAAAAAGTAATTTGTATCAAAGTGCCCCATCCCCGGGGCAGATTGATACACTTTGAAACGTCTAGGAAAAATGGAGACAAAATAACACCAATGCATATTTTTCACAGAAAAATATTTAGCAAACTATTTTATATATATTTATAGACATTAAAATCGCACACAATTTATTTGTAAGCTATATTAAAGCAATCAAAATGAAATGTATAATGACCTGATGTTCTGGCTGTTCCTTGTCTGTTTGTTGGCTGTGGTAACTTTGTCATATCTGGCACTTTAACCCCAGAATTCTCTTCTTCCTTAGAAAAGGTGAAAGAATTACCAGGTTTTCTGTTTATAAATCGGTTTACAAACAGAAAATAAAGGATAATTATATTAAAAATTATGTTTATAATATAATAATCATGTACTGTTCTGCAGCTTGTTTCTCTTACTTAACATTTCTCATGTCGATAATACTTTTTTCTCTGGAGAATCGATATAAATTTGAGATTTGCCAGACTGCCGACCATTGATTTTGTTAATTCTACTAGCATTATATATTGTGTAAGTTTGTACGTCTTCTGTTTGCAAAAATACTATACAATGTTCTAATATAAAGAAATTAGAGCTATTTCACTTCAATAAAAACTAATAGTAGAAATTTTTGACGAAAAATGGTTGATTTAAGGAGTGTATGGTAAAAATAAAAATAAAAGGTAATGAAAATATGAACTAGAAAAGGATTTAGGTTGTATCAATGTGCCCCGACAAAGACTGTATCATTGTGCCCCATGCAGCCATTTTAAATAAAATGAGTCGCAAATCCAACACATCATAATTTATCTAACAATAAAGAATGAGGAACTGATAAAGATTAGCGTTACTTGCCAGGGAGGGTATTATTTTCGGTTGAAAATACTGGAAGAGTAGTATCATACCATTTCAATTGTACAACTCAAATTTACTTTTGACCTACAAAAACAATTAATCACCCATCCCATTTCATCAAACTATTGAATCATTCCAAAACTTTCTGTATGTTGTTCATTTCACTAGTATCACCTTTTGGATCTGTTGTGAATATTCCTGTAATGACCCTGTGTGCTGTACAGGGGGTGTATCAATGTGCCCCAAGTATCAATGTACCCCAGTTCCCCCTACTTTCATTTTGCATAAATGATAATATTGATTTAGTAACATTAATCTTAACAAAATAACTTATTGTATTTTCGGGCGTAAGCGCCGCGGTGCATACGAGTTTAAAAGTTAAAATTATGCTTACTGCGGCGCTTCTGCCGGGGTGGCGGATACGATATTTTTTTTTTCCTTGCAGCGATATTCATGACAGAGGCGATTCTGATTGGAATTTTTCTGAAAATTGTGAAAAGTCAATCATCAGGAAGAAAATGCGAAGCATAAAAAATATCGCGAATTTCGGCAAATGATAGCCTGATTTCTGTCAATCATTCGCAGAAAAAGTAAGAATTTTATCAAAGGATCGGGAGAAAAAAACACGACTTTTATCAAAGGTTCGCGGGAAATGAATGAATTTCGCCGAAGTATCGCTAAAAAACCCACATTTCGACGAAAGATTGCAGTAGAAACACGAAATATGTCAAAAAATCTCTAAAAAACACAAATTATGTCAAAAGATCGAGGAAAAATCGTGAATTTCTCAAAGGATCGTCAAAAAGAACGCTCAAAAGAATTGCCAAAAAAATTGTTAGAGAAAACGCAAATATGTCGTATCTATAAATAAACGGTAAAAAAACGAAAAGAAACGTAAATTCAGGTGAAAAAACGCAGAAAAAAGAGAAAATTGAAAAAAAAGCATGAAATCTGTTAAAAAATCTCGAAAAAACGAACATTTCATCAAAGATTCGTGATTGTAGTCATTTCATCATGATTTATACTGTTCTCAAAGGCAAATGAGAACGGTATGAACCATGATAAAATGAATGGATCATGAATCTTTGAAGAAATGTGTGTTTTTTCGAAATTTTTTTTATAGATTTCATTCTTTTTACGCTTTTTTTATTACAAATATCTCCTTTTTTTGCGTTTTTTCAACAGAATTTACGTTTTTTTGGGGGTTTTTTAACGCAATTTTTTTTCAAGTATTGCTTCAAGTATCAAAATTCATGATTCATTTGTCATTCAAATATTCATGTTCATTCAATTCAACATGATTCATCTCTTGCTCATCCCCATAAAAAACGCAAATTTTTTCAAGTATTGCGAAAAAACTCTGCAAATTCGTCAAATATCGCGATAAAACCCTGCAAATTTCGTCAAATATCGCGATAAAACCCTGCAAATTTTGTCAAATATCGCGATAAAACCCTGCAAACCTCGTTACAAACTATAAAAAACGTATTAAAAATTGCGAAAAAGGGATGCACGAATTCTAATTTAATTTTATCATACAAAATATACTAAATTTAAAATTAGATTTATATTACAAATGTTAAAAAAGCGCGAAAAGACACTAAATATAACGCAATTTTTAACATTTTGATGTATTTTCGTAAGTGCGGCGCATACGGCGGTGCGGCGCTTCTGATGAATATTTGTTTTATTTTAATGCATTTTCGGAGGTGCGGCGCTTACGGTGTGTGTGGCGCATACGCCCGAAAATACGGTATTTTTCTGTTTTCCGTAACCCCAATCTATTTTTCAATTAAAATTGTAGAAGTCCAAAAAAAGAGAAGATTCTTGCATCAGCAGTAGAAGTTTTCGCTATCAAAAGTTATGTATGTGTGTTTAGTAATTTGATTTTTTTTTTCAGTTTCCTAATATGAATACAGTGTATTTTAATTTGTATTGATTTGCTTCAGGAATTTATGAAACAAATTTAAAACTTTTGCATAAAACGAGAATCAAAGCAATCCAAACTCCATTTACAAAATAAGCAGTGCTGTAGTTGGAAAAAAATATTTGTGGGAACTCATTTTTTCATAAAATGGATGTTGACACTACCAGATTTATGCCAAGCAAAAAGCCAATTTAAAACATATAGCCAAAAGCAGTGGCGCAGCCAAGGGGGTGGTTTTGGGGTTAAAACCCCTCCCAGGGCTTGTTTGTTTATTTGTTTGTTTGTATGTCGGCCAATTATCTACGCTATGGGATATAGGCCCTATGGGGTGGGATGCCCTCCGTGGGGGTCTTTCTAAGGGAACCTAACCCGTATTTACGCAAGGTTCGAAGAAAACCACGGAAAACTTCGAACGGTTAGGCCGACGGTCGTGATTGGGTTCGAACCCAGCACCTACCGTCTACCAGTTTGAGGTCAGAACCTCTCGGCCACTGGTGGGGCCCCCTCCCAGAGCTAAGAAAGATCGTTATAATTGCCGCTTATATGAATCAAAACCAAACATTATATTTAAAAGTTCAGATGCACTTTGGAATCCGCCGCTTTATTGAATCAGATTTCATTTAATAAAGTAATTTAATAAATGGCGAAAATTCTACTTAAAATTGTGAAAGTGCATATTGCATGAATTAGTTAAGTAAAAATTGGATATTTAACTAAATCAATTTTCTGAGACGTATTATGCTAAAAAAATGATGATTTCTTGCCACACATATGCTCTTTGATTCTAATTAGTACTGATTCTTTTAACTGGCGATTCAAATAACCGGCAAACACTTTTATTAGAAACTCAAAAACCCCCCTAGAACCAAATTCTGGCTGCGCCACTGGCCAAAAGCAGACTTTTTTAAAAATTAAAAGTTATAATTATTATATTCTTGTTTCTATAGCATTGCATTTGTATAACATTCATCTAAAAACCAATTTTTAGTCAATCTCATTGTAAAAATTTCTGTCATGAATCGAATTGAATCCATACACAATACTATTTATTGGCACATCTATCCCAGAAGTTTCCGATAAAGAGCGAAAATGAGAGGTGATCTCTGTGCTCTTTAATTTTCAACAAGTTGTCTTGTCTGCTTATGTTCTTAATGATCGCAGTCAAAAGTTCACCTGTGGTTTGTAAAAAAAAAAAAAAAATATTTTAAACATGGTCCTATACGGCTTATGAATATAAGTTAACTGGCTTTTTCAATGAAGAGCAAATTTCTGGAGAAAAAGAATTAATTCTCTATTTCTCTAGGCTCATCACCAGTATCAATAAACTTTATAATTATTGATATGATAAATAACAATAATTATTGTTTGAAAAAAATATTGTGCTTGTGTGTAATTTTTTCTTTTAATAGTAACAAGCCAAATATTTCTGGGAATGGCATTCCCACCCGTTCCCGCCCAATTATAGCACTGAAAATAAGTAAATAAATAAAATAAATAAATAAATAAAAATAAGTGTCAATCTGACCTGAACACAATATACTTTTTCAGGGTAGATTTTGGAAATATTGAGTTATTCAATTTCTGCTGCAGACTTTATACTTATTAATTCTGACTACATTATTTCATTCAAATAAAAGTTTAAAAAATGTAAACAAAGCAATGACCAGAAATTAACAAAATTCTAAAATCTGCACAACTTCTGATGCCAAGCTGTGTGGATTTGAGAGAGTCAAGTGTATTAGTGTGTCAATGGCACACCCTGTTGCAGGAATGCAACAACATTGGCAACGTTATCACAGAAAAAGAATGGATCCTTTTAGAAAATTTTCATTTTTGAGTCGCTAAACCTAGCTGACAGAACCATTATTCTTTAGAAGTTCAATTAAGCATATGTGTAGAAAGAAATATCTCTCCCCCCCCCCCCCCGCCACAACAAATTGATCTACAGTAAATTAAGGAAGAAATGCTGCAGCCAAGAGGAATTATTTTGCCTTATTAAGGAGGTGACAACATACACAAAATATAACATCGATACGGCAAAAAAAATGAATTATTAGATTAACTAAAGTATTAAAATAACTAATTGTAAAAAAATATGCAGGAATAAAATATTTATATTACAGGACCGATTTTCCAGAACTTCCAAGTCTAGAATTTTTTCCTGAAAATCTTTTGATATGTTGTCTTTGTTACTTTAAACACATACTCTAAAATAGAGGTGTGCATGGGCTGAAATTTCCTGGCCTGATCCATACAAAAAAAGATTTGGCCTGACTCGGGCTGAATAAAAAAATTATTGGCCTGGCCCATTGTTGAAAATAAAATTTTGGCCCGAGCCCGTCATGGCCCGTAGAAAAAACTTAGCGATCCGATATAATAGCTAAAAACAAGGCCCAGAAAAAAGTTAAAATTTCGGCCCAAACCAAGTGAATCTCTACAGAACATTGTTCTTTACTCCTATGGAAGAGTTCTAACTAAAAATACTTATCTGTCTTTTTTTTCATGTTTATAATCTCCATTACCATTTCGAGAAGTGCCGTATTCTGCCATATTTATGCTTTTAATGAATCTTTGTAAATGTTTCAGTTATTATTAGTATTATTAATCCATATTCCATGTAATGGAAACATAAAAATGGTATGTGTAAAAATAAAATCTAATATGGAACTGCACTGAAAAGAAAAAAAATATGTTCCCTATTTAGCAGGTGTAAATGTTTAATATATTTTTTTTCTCGCATATTATTGCATTCATTTTGCATGAATGAACAAGTTAAAAGAAATTCCCAGTTTTCTGTTTAAAAGAAAATTCTGTCATAGCCAGGGGTTTTTTTTATGTGTTTAACTCTATTTTAATAAACCTAGAACTCTATGATTCTTTAAAATGAATAAATTCTAACTTAAAAGTATATGCCTTTTTTGCAAAATTTTTTTTGACCAAGCCAAATTTCACTAATTTTTAACCCCAGGGTGGTTAAAACCAGTGGTTATAACCGGTTAAAACCGGCATGGCAGAAACAAGTTTCTACCAGTAAGTGGCAAACACTGGCAGAAACTAAGAAATAATACTAATAAGAACTTTAACCTGTAATAATTCATAATTCACACAGGTATTTAATATATATAATTTAGCACAAAATTTAGATTAATGTCAAAAAGCATTTTCCTTGCTATTTTTTTATGCTCAGATGTAAATTTTGATCCCATATACTTATGATGAAATAAACTAGAATAAAAGCTAGCATTGCATTAAATGAGATTTGAATCTTGCATTTGTGAGTTTCCATGATATTTCCATCATTAAATAATATTAAGCAAATTTTATGAGCTGCTGCAATAGAATAGTCATGTTTTTTACTTTTATCTAAAGCAAAAACAATAGATTTAACATTTGTGACAAGTATTTAACTTCTTCATAAATCATATTTATTTACAATTTTAACAACTGCTATGTCCTTAATAAAATTTTCATAATTTTTAATTAGCTGCAAATAATGAC
Source organism: Maratus speculifer (assembly GCA_964019185.1). Taxonomy (NCBI): domain Eukaryota; kingdom Metazoa; phylum Arthropoda; class Arachnida; order Araneae; family Salticidae; genus Maratus; species Maratus speculifer. Next base: position 71,798,153 of record OZ025301.1, on the reverse strand, counting down.
TGATTCTTTGTGAAAGATTCAAAATTATCAAATTCTAATATAAATGTATTTTTTAATTAAAACTATCCACAATATTTTATTTATTCCAAATAAAATGTATGTAAGCAATTTAATACCACTAAAAAAAGTCTCAGATTATACAATGAAATGAGTTTATGCCAGTTGTTGCCACTTTCTGCCAGTAAAAATCGGTTATAACCACTTTCTGCCACTGGCACGACAGAAACTATTTTCTGCCAGCAAAAACCCAGCCCTGGTCCGTGAAGATGAAGACTAGAAAGAATGAAATCAGTCCCAGTTTTGTACAGAAAAAAATTAGTTAGGCCACCCAATACTTCAGGAAAAAAGTAAGGCCTGACCCAAAAAGATTAGTGACTAGGCACAGCCCGAATGTCATTAATGGAAATCCGCCGTGCAGATCTCTACTGTAAAATCTTGAAAACATTGCTCCCAATTTTGAATAAATTTCATTTTTCAAAATACATATCAGTTTATAGCCCACTACTAAAAATCATTTTTCTTTAACAAGAATAATTTAAAAAAAAAAAATTCCATGCCCAATTCCTTTCTCTGTAACCAAACATATCTGTGGAAAGCAGATGATCTAATTCCGATAATGTTGACTTTTGAGTAATAAACACAACAAATCTCAGAGAATTAGATCACTTGATTTTGTTTGGAGTTGCTTTATAGTGGACCTTTTTGTAAGGTGATGTAACTTTTTAATAATTTATTATATTTTAATAAAAATTTATTATTCAGCCTAATTTACTATTAATGCAATTTGAAAGAAAATTGAAAATTTGAATGAAATCGGTAAATTATAAGAGAAGGTATTGATTTTTTTTTTTAATAGTAAGAAAAAAAACATGTTTTGCTTATCGTTTCTTTTTTTTTTTTTTTTGTCTGCAGCTCAATAATTTCTTTTTCCACACTCAAACATCACAGTTTTTATGACACATTCACAGTTTTTTTAAAATATAGAAGAATAGAATTTAAATAATTTCTTTCTCCTTTCTTTACTAATTTTTTTTTTTTTTTTTTTTACTTTCTTGGAACTTTTTTTTTTCAAAATGTTTACGGAATATGCCTTAAAGTGTACCAATAAATCTGTGTTATCAGTTGCCATAAGAATAGAAATTACAAAATCTCGCACTTATTATAGGCACTGTTAAATTTGGGGGGGGGGGATTCCTCCCTGCAGCTGTCAAATATCCCCATCAGAAAACTTGAGATTTTGTATTGTCAATGGTGAAAAAATGCAATTTCCCCCTCAGAACTCTATTTTTTTCTTCCCCCCCCCCCCACACCGGAGCCACAGAAGTCCCTCCAAAAGAAAAGTGTCTGAATTCAACACTGATTAATGGATAAATAATAAAAAGATTTTTAAAATATGAAAGTTATCATAAGAATGAGAGCTGGAAAACTTGCACTAACAAAGGATTTAAAATATCCGATGGAAAATATTGTGATTTGTAATTGAAGTAAAATATACCAATAAAAAAACACTTCAATTGTGAAATTCAGAAAAACTGGCTTTCCAATACAGTAGACTCCCTCAAATCCGCAAAGCTTGGAACCAGGGTTATGCAGATTTTAGAATTTTATGGATTTCTAGTCATTGATTTGTTTACATTTTTTAAACATTAATTTGATTGGTAGTTAAGCATTGTAATCAATGCATATCATAAATTGAAACATTAAAATAATTAAGTAAAATATTTAAACACATAAAAAGTTAAAAAACAAGTTATTATTACAAAAAAAGAAAAAAAAATTAAGTAAAGTAAAATTTTAGAAAAATATTAAAATAAAGTAATTAATTAAGATGCAAAACTAAATATAAATAATGATGAGGAAAAATCAATCTTTTTTGAAAAGAAAAATATTTGTCTGTTAATAAATTAAAAAAAGCTTTATTAATTAAAAAATATTCATATACAGCAAAAATTATCCTGTCCCTCTAATTATAAACACTACCAAATGGTCATTGAAAGTTATATTAAACTGCAACTATGATACAATAATGATTATTTCAATTAAATATCGATCATCGTAATTAGTAAACCGAATGTAGATCCAAAATTCGTTTTGTAACTAGCAGAGATACGAAAATAGTAATAGAACTATTAAAATAATGATTTTATATAGCAAAAATTATCCTGCTGTGCGAATTGCAAACACTACCAAATGGCCAGTGAAAGTTATATTATGCAGCAACTACGATACAATAATGATTATTTTGATTAAATATCGATCATCGTACATCTTAGAAGTGTATTTTTTAACACTGCTGAATTTAAATTGAAAGACATTAAAAAATAGGAAGAAATTGAAAAGGATTTAAAAATATGTATATTTAAAGAATTATTTGTTTGTGTTAACCGCTGACTTCAGTGTCATCTTTAATTTCATTGTTTACATCTGAAAAAATGTGCAGATTTCTGGCATTTGCGGATTTTAGGGATGCGAATTTAAGGGAGTCTACTGTACTTTGTTTCTATAATGAAGTGCAATAAAAGCAAGCCCAAGTATATATTGTTCCTTCCTGCTTACTCCAGTCACCATATTTCTTGGAAAAAGATGACTCATGATGTATTGCATTAGTTGATTTATGATCAATAACATCGCGAACACAAGAGAAAAAAAAAAAAGTTCTTTTTATTATTATAGCAGAAATACTGAAGATTTTGCTCCAAATTTTCGTAAACACCACATACATAAAAATTTTAACTTTTAAACTCGTAAATGCCAAAGCATTTATTTCCAAAAATAAGGTGATTATAGTTTTAAAATCTGTGGTAGATTTCTAAAAATTGCAGCAATTGAACTTTATACTCAATAAACAAATCTTTTCTCTAACAAAGTATTGGGACAATTTATCTGTATTAATATTAGAGATTGTTCTCTTCCTCTGTGATGTGTATAGATCTTTGTCTGTCTACCAGTGATGGCTAGTGAAATATATTGGATGTACATGCCTGAATATTTGGATGGGGGAAGTCCAAAGCAGGACCTGATGCAATTGAGGTACAGATGCGATTTTACAAACCATCATGCACAAAGCGATTGAGTACAGTATTGAATGATGACTATTAGTTGAAAGATAGTTATGTAGTTTCTAAGGGAGGAATTAAAAGGTATGAATTAAACCAAATTCAATAAAATGTCTCAATTTTCTTTAAGGGTTGAAAGATAAAGTAGATTGTGAACAATTCAGCATGATGGTTTGTAACCGCCTTAACCAGAATCATGGGTCCATTTTGACCGGACAATGACAAAAAAAAAAAAAAACATTTAATTTCCAAGTTAATAATCCAAGTTATCCAATCATTTAACAATCCAAGTTATTTTTTAGAAAATAACTTATATTTTAATTAAAGGGTCCATTTGGATGAAAGATTCCAGTTAATGTGGAACAATTTAGTGATTCCGGTTAAGGATTAAAACACAATACTAATAATCATAAGGTTTTATATTCCTGTTATATGTATGTTTGTTTTAAGAATTTTGTTTAGATATTTGTTTAATTAGTTAATAAATAATATATGTAATGTTATAAATGTTTTGAATTTTAAAAAATATAAACTTGGTTTATCCATCTTTTAGTCTATCTAAGGATGAGCTTGGTCTATACTTGAATAATCATGACTCTACTATATTTACTTTCTTTGTAAATAATAATAATATAAAAAAAGCCAAATGCAAAAATATTAACAGTGCATGGTTGGCAAAAGTGAAAAGATCTTCCACTATAAAAAATAATAACCCTACCAATATTAAACTCATATTAAGAATGGTTCTATCTTGGTGTAATTATTGCTCAAGCTAAACATCTTCAACAGGTAGAGAGAAAAAAAAATGGAAGAGTACCACTATTCCAAACAGAAAATACAAAAAATACCAATTTTTTAAAACTTTAAACAGGAAAAATTCAAAATCATCCATGAAAAAATGTGCATTTATTCAGAGCTGTCCTTCGGGGTGTGTGACAGGTGCAGGCCGCACAGGGCCTCATGCCTAGAGTGGCCTCGCAACTGGACTCAAAATATTTTTTCTTTAATAAAAAGAAGATATAATAGAAAATCTTAACATAAATTTATGATTTTAGTTAAGAATAGACAGTGGTCTAGATATGAAAATTTAGCCTATGTTGGAAGAGGGACTTTAGCCATCAATTTGCCACCATTACTTTTGAAATTGATTCAGTAGTTCCAGAAAATATCCCTACAAACACACAAGGAAACGCTACTTTGTTGTAATAACTAGAAGATCGAACTCTGGCTCCCCGGGTCACAGTATAAAAGTGAAAATCATTCTTTTTTTTAAATTGATAATATAGTAGATAAAATTACGTTAAGAATCTGAAAGGAATTTGCCTCATAAAATCCTTGCACCGGGCCTTGCTTTAAGTTGTTCTCCATACAGATGGCTCTGTGTTTATTGTTATAGAAAGAAGTTAAATAGAGCCATACATAGAGCCCAAGCTTAATGAAAATACCTGAAATCAAATTGGAACGTGACTGGTTACTTACAGTACATGTTGGCTCCAGAGCCGAAACTAGAGGGGGGGCAGAGGGGGCATGTGCCCCGGGCACCAACAGAACAGTTGGTGAAGAGGGTGCCAAATTAAGATTTTCTTTGGTGTGTTGGTTATAAAGAATGCATATATGTGGAGCGGTGGAGGGCACCAAAATCCATGTTTGCCCCGGGTGCAAAAAAGGCTAGTTTCGGCGCTGGTTGGCTCCATTTATACAATGCTTTAGAATTCTTTTTAATCACTACTAAACACAAAAAATGACTAATTTAACCACACTTAAGAAATAAAGTCACCGATTTTTTTTTTTTTTTTTAACCATTGACCTAGATTTATATGAGAGGAAAAAGGGTATTTATACTATGATACTACAGTTGCAGTTGCTATTTTAATAATCTATTATATATTTACAGTGATTTTTTAATCAAGTAAATAGAAATAACAGACTCTGTTCACCACGAACCAATTAACATTGTATAAAGCTGACATGCAGATGTTCCAGCACCTATCTTGTGGCTTAACAAGTCAATATGCTGTTTATTATTAATAGAATCCACATATTTCGAATTACTGATAAACCAACAATGTTCGATCCCAATTAGTTCAGAATATCGCGATTCTACTGTATATAAAACAGGAAGAAAATGAAACAAAATCAGTGACATGATTAAATGATTACAAATTAAAGGATTACATGCTGTAGCATTTTTTTTAAAGAAATACCATAATTATCATTATTTTATTGATAAATCCACTTATTTGTAATATTATACACTGATCAAAAGTAAATTTAATAAACAGATTAGAAAACCAGCTTTTTATTTTCAGATTCATGCAAAATAATTAATCTTTGTTATAATAATAAGTAATGAATAGTAATCAAAATCGGCAATATATTATTCAAAATAAATAAATAAACAAATATCATGGAATATTTCCAAAACTGTCTTTATACGGGCAGTGGCGCAGCCAGAATCGCCGGTTAATAGAATCAGTACTGATTAGAATATTTACTGTATTATACTTAAACTCAAAGAGCGTCTGTGTGGCCAGTGTTCATCATTTTTTTTTGCATGAAGCGTCTAAGAAAAGTAATTTAATTCAAATAACCAATTTTTACTTAACTGATTCATGTAATATGCACTTTCACAATTTTAAGTAGACTTTTCGCCATTTAATTGAATCACTTTATTAAATGAAATCTGATTCAATAAAGTGGCGGATTCCGAAATGCGCCAAAACATTTAAATATTAAGTTTGAATTTCATTCATATAAGCAGCAATTATAGCGATCTTTCTCAGCTCTGGGAGGGATTTTAACCCTAAAACCACCCCCTTGGCTGCGCGACAATATACGGGGGAAAAAACACCGATGAAATATTTTAAAATCAACTATGTATAAATAAATACAAAAACGGGGATGTGATATTTTTTTCTAGATTAATAAATTTAAAGTAACTTACCACACCCAACATTGCAAAAGAAGATGGCGATTTTTTTTGCTTAAAAATCGATTTCGATTATTATCTATTAAAAGGCGTGAGGCACGATTATAAAAATCGAAATTTTTATATCATTGTTCATCGCGTCCGATTAGGACAATTTTGTGAAATTGTACAGTATGTATTGATATTTTTTTATTGTTATTTTCTTCTTTAAATAGAGCTTTAGAAATCTTAAATTTCACGTGTCATTCATGATAGTTTAGCTTTTAACATATTTGTGACTATCTAAGTATTTTGTGACTAATTTATTATATAAATATCTAAAATATTGTGATAGTTTCTTACGTGTACTTAGGCCTAACATTCAAAAATGAGATTTCTGTCAAAATAGATGAACTCTGGTAAATTACTTGCAAAAACATTTTTTCAATCAAACCTGATTTTCCTAGCAAACTTCAGATCGTGAATTCATATAATGACACTTTAGAATTAGTTAAACGGTGCCTGTACCGGCGGCTGTGTTCAGAGCCTCTAAAGACCGTTTTAAGCTCCAACAGAATGCATAAACATTTTATTAAATTTAACAAGTAATGCATATTGTATTAATAAATAATTTTGTTTAGGAAATTTAGGTAACTCTCATAATTACCAAAAAAGTAAGTTTTAAAATTTTTTGCTTTATTTTTTGTATATTATGCAGCTTTTGTAATGTTTATATTTCCTGAAAATGTGACATTGAATAAATCTGTTTAATTTGATTTTGTATTTATTATTCATCAAGTATTGCTGCATAATATTGTCAACCTGTACTTTTACTGATATTATTACTGAGTGGCAGTGCCTCTGTTGGAGTACACAAGCACCTAAATGCCCTAAGATAAGCAAAGAAATCAAATAAAATAATATTTGAGGTAAGCCAGAATAAATTTCCATATTTTTGTAAATTCCAGCATCTGTTTAAATATCTCTAATTAAATTAATGGGAATAATTTATTTTCTTTTTCTCTATCTTGCAAAATTTTAATAATTACATATATTGTCCTTCAAAAAAATGTTAATGAAACATTCTAGAGGTTGCTATATTTTTGTATTTAAGCTTAAAGTAGTTAACATGTATCTAGAAAACATGTTATAAAAATTCAAATAGGGTGATAGATTATGACATAATTTCCACCCACTACTTTTTTCTATTAAAATTGCTTGATTACAGCATGAAATTTTTGAAAAAGTATAATTTTACCTTGTTTTCTTGTGTTTAATCTGCCTTTAACCCAGTGGCGTAGCTAAGGGGGGCGTCCGCCCCGGGCGCAGAGGCCTAGGGGCGCCAAATTGAGAGAAATTGTTATATATCTATATTGGGGTGGGGGCGCAAAATTTCTTGCTGGCCCCGGGCGCCAAAAAACATAGCTACGCTACTGCTTTAACCCTTTGTGCTCTAACAGTATATATCAAAGTAGGTGGATGTCCGAGTTTGGGCCACACTGGATTTATTTGTCCAATATTTAAGCTGTGAATTGATGTTTACAAATTATATGAATTCTTATACCTTAAGCAAACACTCTTTTATGATTTACAATCCCATTTGATTCGTTATTGACAAATTATGACTTGCAAAAAAAAAAAAAAATGTAAAACTGTACTGTTTGTTCACACAAAGATTTTTGGGTACTACTAGGTCATCCCGTCGACCAAAATTCTATCACCAAATTATAAGATTAAATGCCAGTAATGGATGATCGTGAATGTCAATTCAATGACATTAAATATGATACACGTGTTTAAAACGTCATTAAGTGATTTTTATTTCGTCTTTTTATTAATATTTTTATTAATATTCTACTAATTATTTGTTTGTTTGTTATTTAAAATAAAAATTATGTCAATATGTATAATTTGGTGAAATCGGTCGACGGGATAACAGAGAAGTACCGATTTTTGCTAAGCTAACAAGTTTTCAGAATCTTTTAATATTAGGCACTTTATTTGTTTTGAAACAAATTACTACAAGGTTTTTTGAGGTAAGGTTTCTCTCTGTTGCAATTTCATATTTAAATTATTTTAACAGCTTAAAGGGGGGTGGTTAAAACTGATGCTTTAAATTTGCTATATGTACTAGTTTTGGCCATGGGGTGGCCAAAAAGGGTACAATGTACCACATTATGTACCACTTTTGGCCGCATGATTCATTATAGTGAAAATTTTATCAATTAAATAAATTTAAGAACATTGAATCTGTATAGAGCAAAATCAATTTAGTTTTGTGGTACTTGCGTATTAACGCCACCTCAACAGAAGTTGCTTTAATGCGTCAATAAAGGGCAATCTTGTTGTTCGTGCTTTTTTAATGCGTTTTTGTTTTTGCTCATTTTTTAATGCCACTTTTTAGGTCTTTTTTCTGATTTTTGATCCCTTTTTTTGTGCATGTGCGAACAACAAGATTGCTCTTTATTGACGCATTAGCACAACTTCTGCTGCAGTGGTGTTAGTATTTAATTACCAGTTTTGTTTCGTATAGTAATATTTTCAATAATAAAAAAAAGGTAAAATTAATGACTTCTATAAAAGATATTGTTTTTGTCTGTGCAATAAATAATTCACTTTAGAAAGAAGGACATTGTACTAGTTACTAAAGAATAATATTGCCAAAATAAGAAAATATTATAATTTTAGTACTGACAAAACCTATTGGGAAGTGAAATGTTGATGTTTAAGTATGATAAATAAACTAACATAAAGTAGATGATCCAGTTTTGACTACAAAGTAAATTGCTCTCATGAAGATGAAAATGGCATATCGTCGAAATGGATTGAGTGTAACAAATAAGAAAAACAATTCCATTTTGAATGTTCACCTATCATTTATGTTAAAAAATTTCAACTGGAAAAACTAGACTCATGTGATAAGGAGCATATTCTTTTATGTGCATGGACTGCATTAATTTTAAGATGATTCAGATGAATAGAATGTATGTATTTTACAAACCAAATTAAAAAATAATTCAGTTTTAATTTTGTTTTTCTTCTTTTTTAATTGAAATTTTCAGCTACAATCAACTTAAGTATGCTTCATCTGATTATTTTATCAATTCATAAAATAAGAATTTTTCATTTTTAATAATCGTAAGAATTTTTCATTTTTTATATAGATATAGCAGATAAATATATGTGAGATGAAATAAATGTTACATAAAAATACTTGGTACTACTTGGTTATCCCATCAATCAAAAAACTATTGCCAAATTCTAAGATTAAGTTTCAATAATGGATTACCATATGTTATGTGTCACATTCACACACAAAATAAATGTTTATAACGTCATTTTAAAATCGACCTCTTATTTGTATTTTTATTAATGTTTTACTAATTAATTTATTATTTCATTATTAAAAATAAAAATTCCAAAACTGGTACATGCATTTGGCCAAAACCGGCACAACAAAATTATTTAATAAGTTACAGCTCACAATCTAAAATATTCTGTAAAAAATTAATATAAATTAACAGAAAGTCAATTAAATTTACTAAATAACGGTGTTTATTATGATTTAATATGCTTCAATCAGTTTGGAACTATAAAATATTTATTTCAACTTTTCTTTAAATGTGGCCAAAATTGAGGTATCCACCTTACCATTGAAATTACTTTTTATAAAATTAATTTAATACTATTACTTACTATTAGTAGTAGTAATATAGTTTAGAATGAGTTGTGGATACTTTATCTTGCTCCAAAAGCATTATTGCGAGCGTTATTGACTGCACAAAACATGTTTAAAAGGATGATTTCTTTTTCATTTTCCTCTGTTCAGTTTTCTTGACATAGAAAGATTGTGAGAAAAGTTTCAATTCAGGAACATTTTTATATTTCTATTGTATTGTAATAACATTATGCTGTGTATTTCCTATTTTTATCCTAGTATATTACTTATAACATTGATTACATATTCATTAACTTCAAAATGTAAATAAATAGAACCTCTGTTTTTTTTTTTTTTTTTTTTTTTTTTTTTTTTTTTTTTTTTTATGTCATTTGTGACTCATAATCCTGAATTTTCTCCCCAGTGATGCAGATACTGGAATTTGATATTGCGGCACATACATTATCAGCCTGCAATTTTTGTCAGACTATATATCTAGCTGACACTAGACTATTTATGCCTGATATCTGTTTTATAGCTGTCCCATACTTCCCTGTAAGTGAGGAGATATAGAACACATTTTGAAACTTATAATACAGTATAGGATCCGTTATCCGGCGTCCCGGTATCCGGAACGCTCTGAAAACCGGAATGCAAATCGGAAACTTTTTTTTCAGCGATCCCGCGGACGCGCTATAGCGCGTAAATTATGTAAAAAATCGGCGGCGGATGAAAAAAAAAATAGTTCTTACGCGTCCCTTGGGACGCGTAACTTCGTCAAAGGATCGCGAAAAAACGGCAAATTTCGTTAAAAATCACGAAATAACGATTAATTTTCGGCAATTTTTGTCAAAAGATTCACGAGAAAATGGGTAATTTTGTCACAAAATCCCCCAAAACGACAAAATTCCCAAAAAGATCGCGAAAAAATAACAAATATAGTAAAAAAAATCGCGATAAAACGGCAAATTTTGTCTAAAGATTCGCGAAAAACGGCAAATTTCAACAAAAGATCGCGAAAAATGTTAACTTTCTTCAAAAGATCGCGATTAAAGGCAAATTTCTTCAAAAGATCACGAAAAAATAACAGCAAATTTTGTCAAAAAATCCTTGAAAAACAGCAAAATTCGTTAAAAATCAAGTAATAACGACTAATTTTCGGCAAATTTTGTCAAAAGATTCGCGAGAAAATGAGTAGTTTCGTCACAAAATCCCTAAAGAAGGCAGATTTCCCCCAAAAGATTGCAAAAATATAACAAATATAGTCCAAAGAATCGCGATAAAACGGCAAATTTTGACAAAAGAATCGCGAAAAACGGCAAATTTCAACAAAAGATCGTGAAAAAATGGCATCTTTCATGAAAAAATCGCTATAAATGGCAAATTCCTTCAAAAGATCATGAAAAAAAGGCCCATCCTGAAGCAGAATTCTTAGAAATGGATAATGTGTTTGCAGTGTTTTTGTTTCCAAATTGTACATCACTTATCCAACCATTGGATCAAGGGATTCTGAGATCTTTAAAAACTCACTACAAAAATGACTTCTTGAAAAAAAAAAAAAAAAAAAAAGGCTCACAGAGTGCAACAAAGGAATTGGGATAAAAAATTTCCAGAGAAGCTTCGCAATCAAAGACGCTGCCATATGTCATGTGGTCCTCTGCATTACTTTTCAATGACGAAAAAGAGCCGGAGTTTGAAAGCTTCAAAATTTTGAAAGAGAAGCAAATTACTGCTGATCTGTTGGCATATGCCAAAGACTTTAATTGTCCAGAAGCTAAATTGTTTAGAAGCCGATGAAAACATTCCTGTCACTAATCACATGACTGACAGTGAGATTTATAAAATGATGACAAACAATAGATCTGACGAAAGTGATGATGAGAAGGACAACCAGCAGAATGAAACAATAAGGTATCAAATGAAAAATTAATATTTCATACCGAACAATTAATTTCAGGCATGCAACAGAGGAGCTACTTCCATGAGCAGGAAATCATGTCTCTGTACAAAATACAAGAACAATTAGGGTAAGAGACGCGCTATAAACAAAAGTATATTTTTTTTCATTATAATTATTTTTTTATTTTGTGTAAATTAATCAATAAATTAAGGTATTTACATGCATTAATATTCATATTTACCTATTTATTTCACTATTTATGAAATTATTTCGTGCATTTCTTATACTTATGGTAAAGTGTTCCGAATTACAGAAAAACCCCTTATCCAGAATGCCCTGGGTCCCAAGCATTCTGGATAACGGATCCTATACTGTATAACTATAAAATAGTTTTACTATTAAAATAGTTTAACTATAAAATAGTTTTTGCATGTTATGTTTCTATATTGGTCAAAAAGTTGAAAAAGTGTTTTGTCTTGTACTATATGCATTTAACTTTTTGTTTCTATGTTAAACGACAGTTGATTTTCTTATTTTTGTGGAGTGTCCTATTAGTTACCATTCTCCCCTACTTAAAATGTACAGTCATTTTCAAAAAGACATCATCAGCTTCTGATATATATTTCTGATGGCGAAATCTGTATTTTAATAATTATACTATGTAATCAGTTATCAGGCTTCAAAGATTTTCCATAGATTAACATAGGATTTCATGATCAGGGAGTTTCAGTGAAGCAGTTTCTTAAGACTTTTTGTTTTTATGTATTTTCGTAGAAAAACAAAATCAGCCCTGTTATTTAAAATTAGTAATTTAAAACATGTAGTTCTAGCTGTGCTATAATGGTTTAATTGTATTTCCTGAAACTTTCAACACTAAAATGTTATTCTAAATAAATTTGTATTATATATATATACACAGTCCAGTAATATTAATGTCGCCACCTTGGATTTTAGACGTTTTGTTAAATATCTGTACAAATTCACGAGGTATCATCCTGAAACTCCAGGTGTGTAAATAGAATAATGCAGGTCATATATTTCTGCGAAGATTTTTTTTCGAAACCCCACAGAGGACCATCCACAAATTAAAAAAGAATAAATATCTTTTGGATAACTCTGTCAAAAGTAATGTAGCAAAAGCACTCAAACTCTAGATTATGATCTAGTGGCTTATTCTAATAAACTGTGTTCAGTCTTTTGAAGATAGCATGTATACTCATAGAGAAATAAGAGTCTTTATGAAAACAGTCTCAAATTTTGAAAAGTTTTTTGCTTAGAATTTGCAGAATTTTTAATATACGTAAAACTTCTTTTCAGAAAACATGACAAACAATATTGTTCACTATATCCTGCAATCAAAATTAAAAAGAATAAAAATTGCATGAATAATGAGCAGGTTTACTAAATACTGTTTCATTCTGCATGCATGAAAGCAATCAAAATATAATTTGTACAATGTGTTAGCTTAATTTATAAAGCAACTGTTGTGGAAGTCCCAAAAACGTAGCTTTAAAATTCTGAAAATTATCATTGATAGAATAAGCTCAGTATCCATTGATCGAAAAATGAAGCAAAAAGATGCAAATATAGTAATATGTACAATATCATGTATGCTGTATTGACACTAATCAATGGCTATATGGATATAGCAACTCATCTGTTTGCTTCTTTTTAGGAGCCAACAGACTGTGAGCTTATTCTATCAATGATAATTTTTAGAATTTTCAGGCTATGTTTGTGAGACTTCCACAAAAGTTGCTCTATACATTTAGCTAACACGTTATGCAAATTATATTTTTATTGCTTTCATGCATACACAATGAAATATTATTTAGTAAACCTGCTCATTATTCATGCATTTTTTATTCTTTTTAATTCTGAATACAGGGTATTGTGAGCAATATTGTTTGTCATGTTTTCTGAAAAGAAGTTTTATGTATATTAAGAATTCTGCAAATTCTAAACAAAAAATTTGTCAAAATTTGGGACTGTTTTTATAAAGACCTTAATTTCTCTATGAGTATACATGCTATCCTCATAAAACTGAACACAGTTTATTATAATAAACACTTAATCATAATCTAGAGTTTGAACACTTTTGCTTCATTACTTTTGACAGGGTTATCCAAAAGATATTTGTTCTTTTTTAATTTGTTGACGGTCCCCTATAGGGTTTTGGGAGAAAATTTTTGCAGAAATATGACCTGCATTATTTTGTTTACACACTTAGATTTTCAGAATAATTCCTTGTGAATTTTGTCTAGATATTCAACAAAATGCCTGAAATACAAGGTAGTTGCATTAATTAGACTAGACTGTGTATATATGTATGTATATATATAAAGTTTGCAGATTTTCTTTTTATATTTGTTTTCAATAGCTGTTGAACAGATATGATAAAAGGTCAATACAGAGTTTTTTCTTAGAATCCATATTGTTAAGAAGTAACAATTATTTTTGTGAAATTGATTATATTTTTGTGAAAAATAACATTTTGTAATAAAACATGTTTGCTAAAGTTTTCCTTTCTGGTGAATTTGTTTTCCTGCAAGTACATATTTTAAAACCTAATAAAAAATAAGCAATGAACAGGAATAAATTTTTGAAAATGGCCCAAATTTTGACCAAATTGACATTTGGTTAATCTTTTATCCTTCTGCAGTATTGTTGTTAGGTACTATACATTTATAATATTATCATTTTAGGGGGAAGGAGGAGTCTGGTTCTTGACATCTAAGATATTTTACCTAGAGCCCCTGTTTTGTGCCAATGGTAGGATGTGGACCTTGTGGCCCATTGCATCGATCATGTTCTTGTAATCGATTCACAAGTAACTAATGACCATTTTTCTCTGGCTGAGGCCCATTTCCAAAGAGTTCAAAAGTATGAAATTCTAAGGGTACAGCTTCAAAATCTTAGACCAAATGGTGTCTTTTATGGCCCTCTGATATTTTCTTGGCGAAGTCTCATGTCCTTAGATTCGGCCAAGTTTCTCCCATTTTCTAATCTGCTGCATTCAGTCGATATATAGATCCTAGCTGGTTTGAACCGTTTTGTGAACCCAGCAACTTTGGATTGCTCATCAGAGGATGACTTTGCAGCTGCAGAAAAAGTCCAGTGATGCCAATCGACGAGTTCGTATCTTTATGTTGTCGGGTTTAGCACTACCTTTAAGTGTGCCTATTTATTTTTCGTTATGCAGTGCGATCTCATTCTGTATGTAGTGAATAAATATTTTTAATATCTAAGATATATCCCTAGGATGAGGGAGGGATTTGTCTTTTGATATCGTTATCATTTGTTTTACAATCAAAATTTTCTTTTTTTTTTTTTTTTTTTTTTTTTGACAATTTTTCTTTACATTAATGTAATTTTTTTTCTTTTTTTTTTTTAATGAAAATGCAAAGTATTAGTGTAAACTCCCTCAAATCTGCACAGCTTGGGACAAGAAGTTGTGCAGATTTTTGAGTTTTATGCATTTCTGGTCACTGTTTCACATACATTTTTTTAAACAATACAGTAATATCTCGATTTAAGTTAGTAATTCATTCCAAGGCTGGCAATGTAAGTTAATGTATATTTACATAACCAAAAATAGATAAGTAATAAAAATTCTCTAATATCTAATGAACATATATAATTGATTTTATAAATGATATTACATCCATTTAATAACAGCTAAAGAATGTCTTTGAAATAAATTTATACTTCCTTGATGAAAAAATAAGAGTTCTGGCATATTAGAGAATTGCTTATGAAAATATGCCACCAAATTTCATTCTTTCGCCGATACCATTTTCACTATTTTACTAATACCCTTATACTGGAAAAGTACCAAAAGATCTTCTTTTTATCCAATATTTTCTCAAAATAAAATTAAATGTTTTAAAAACTTTGCTTTGTTTTGTGTACTTCTTGCATTTAACATTATTATTATTTTTTTAAAGAGAAAGATACACACATTAATATGATATATCATAAAGCAATTTAATTTAAGCTTTACAAGATAATATCACAGTACAATAATAAAATATTATGTTCATATTTACTTGTGTATCCAAAAAAGAATCACTTTTAATCTTATACATATTTACTATTTGTTAAAAATTGTTTTTACTATTTATTTATTTTTATTATGCTGAATCTTTGATTTTCTGTTTAGTGATGTCCATTACCATTCTTGATGTCATTTCAGCTATTTAGACAAATACAGCTGCTGCTGTTACAGAATCTTTTCTACCAATATGGAATCTATGGTATGGCATAATATACCCCTTCAGTACTACAGTAGACTCCCTCCAATCCGCAAAGTTTGGAACCAAGGATTGTGTGGATTTTAGAATTTTATGGATTTTTGGACATTGATTTGTTTACATTTTTAAAACATTAATTTGATTGGTAGTTAAGCATTATAATCAATGCTTATAATGAATTGAAACATTAAAATAATTAAGTAAAATATTTAAATAAATAAACAGTTAAAAAGCAAGTTATTATTACCAAAAAAATTAAGTAAAATAAAATTTTAGAAAAATATTAAAATAAAGTAAATAATTAAGATGCAATACTAAATATAAATAATGATGAGGAAAAATCAATCTTTTTTATAGAGAAAAATATCTGACTTTGTTAATAAACAAAAAATCTTGATTAATTAAAAAATATTAATTTTATACAGCAAAAAGTATCCTGTCCCTCGAATCATAAACACTACTAAATGGTCATTGAAAGTTACATTACGCTGCAACTACGATACGATAATGGTTATTTCAGTTAAATATTAATCATCGTAATTGGTAAACTGGGTGTAGATCCCAAATTCGTTTCGTAAGTAGCAGGGATACGAAAATAGTAATAGAACTATTAAAATAATTATTTTATATAGCAAAAATTATCCTACCACGCGAATTGCAAACACTACCAAACGGCCATTGAAAGTTATAGTACGTTGCAACTACGATACTAAAATGATTAATTCAATTAAACATCGATCATTGTACGTTTAAGAAATGTATTATTTAGTGCTGCAGAATTTAAATTGAAAGACATTTAAAAAAAAAAAAAGAAGTTGAAAAGGATTTAAAAATATATATATTTAAAGAATTATTTGTATTGTGTTAGCCGCTGACTTCAGCGGCACCTTTAATTTCATTGTTTACATCTGAAAAGAATGCGGATTTTAGGGAGTCTATTGTATTTCAATTTTATTTTTTAATTGCTTTTTAGAAATTATATGATTACATTGCTAATTAAAACTGACTTTTTTGTTTATTGTATATTCATGAGTTCTTTATTCTGAAGAAATAAGCTTTACAAGCATTAGTTTTATGACATAATGGGGTAAACTTTCATTAGTTCATGTTTTTTTCAATGAATAATAAAATGTAACAGAAACAAAACTTTTTTTTTTTTTTTCAAATTAAAAGTTTTTATTGGAAAAGCAACTGAAATTTTCAAAATAAAATCAGTGATGCATCTAAAGTCTTATTATTTATTCATAATAATATAATATGTAGGGATGCACCGAATAGTGATTTTGGCCGAATACCGAATGCCGAATATTCGGCCGACAGGTGAACCGAATACCGAATAGTAATTGTTGGGCCGAATACCGAATATTCGGCCAACCGAATAGTTAACTATTCAGCCGAATACCGAATATTCGGCTTTCCAAATACTTTTTATATTTCAAAGTTTAAAGGTATTAAAATGTTACTTTTTAAAACAATTTTACATAATATTTAATAAAAGAAACTTACATTTTGATAAACAAGGGTGTTTTATAAGAAAATTTAGTATTGAAAAAAAAATCTGACTTTAGTTATTTAAGAAGCACAATTATGAGACTCTTTGAATTAATAAAATTTTTAATTTCATGGTTTTTTCTATGAATTAAAACAAACATTTTAAAATCAAAGAGAAATAATGAAAACATGGATGAAGTAAAACTTTATAGTCTCTTAATTGTCCTTTTACAATAACTCAAGGCAGATTTTTTTCAATATAAAGTACAAATACTTTCAACTTAATTCTGAATAAAGGAATATCTAGCTCATAGTTCTTTTCATATGAATGATGGTATTTTCCACCCTTCCCATCATATCATATTTTACAGAAATCAAAGCATGCAAGTTGAAAATACAGTATGGTATCTTATGTATTGTTAATGCAACAAACGAAAACATAAATTTGATCTAAAGTGAGATGAAATACAATGTATTTATGAGTCAATAAGTTGATTATGGTTTCACAAACAAAAATTGCCTTGATAGCTATTACTATTCTCAAAAGTTTTTCTTTCTTGTTTAAGGTCTTTTATTTGGGAAAAGCAAGAAACAGGATATTTACTAAACAAAATTTAGGAACTTGCACATCATTTATTCTTAAGGAGAATCCTAATAAATCACCATTTTAATCCTTCTCATGGTTAATTTTCTTAAGTTATACTTTATAAACAACAAATAAATAATGTAAAAACATTCTATTTTATTTAAATATGACTTTCTTTTTAATTATTTTAAATATATTTATAAATTGACTATTAAAAGTTGAAATTGTGAAAAGTTTTTAAAAATATGTTTTAAAAGGTTTCATTGAATATATAAGATTTGGCCGAATACTTTGATATTCGGCCAAGCCGAATATTCGGCTGAACCGAATAGTTTGATATTCGGCCTAACCGAATATTCGGTAACATGGCCGAATAGGCCGAATACCGAATAGATACCGAATATTCGGTGCATCCCTAATAATATGTTTACCTTTTATATGCTCTTAATTTTATACTTTTGATGTCATTTTATTCTAAAAAAGATACTGAAATAATCAAATTTTAGAAAATTGAAAAGTCGTCTTAAAATTTTACTGTAGGATTTTATGATCAGTGTCGTGCAAAAAAAAGGGGGGGTCGACCTGGGCATGGATATTTAAGGGGAACTAAATTTATACTACCAAAGTCATTTTTGGCCTGTCACAAAAAAAAGTTGGAGAGGGGCACCAAATTGAAACTTTGTCCCTTGTGCAGTATTTTCTCCACACGCTCCTGTATATGACTCCTCCATTACATAAAAGTGACAAATTGTTTCCTTTTTCAATTGAGGCTTTAGATAGTTGATGTCATTTATACAATTTACTAGAAAATAAAATTGGCTTTTTTAGGAATCAGTTCACTTAACAAAATGTAAAGTAATATTACTTTAATATATATTTTTGACTAATTGTTAGAATTAGCTTTATAACTAAATTAAAATTTGTATATAATTTTGTTAAATAGCAACTGCTTTAATTAAATAGACATCAGTTTTTACTTTATTAGAATATGATTGTGTCAAGCACTATGCAAAAAATAAAGTTTAATATGTTTTCTTCATTTGGAAGGAAATAATTTGCAAAATATTTCCAACATCTGAAAACTTACTATACAGTTCCAATGCCATAATGTGTCTTAATAATTAGTATGTTGTGCTTTTCTATGAATAACTGTATTTTTTATATTGAATTGTAGTAACCAGGTTTGTAAATATATTATTTTTATGTTATTTATCCAATATTTTTTATATATATCTGATATTTTCAAAATAATCAACTTATTAATGATTATACACATTTTCATACCTAATATAAATTAAAAAATTAAAACACATTACATACACAAACTCATCAACTGCTACAAAAAAGTCATAGTTGCTACGATTTGGACCTATAAACTATGATGCTACGAAAATCTGTCTCAATCTATGAATTTTTGTAAAAAGCATAGACACTTTTTTTTTTTCCCCAGTTGAAATTTTTAGTTCACATATATAAGTAGGAAAATGCAAATGTTAATCAAAAGATCGCAGAAAGAAAAAACAAATTTTTTCAAAAGATAGTAGTAAAAAATATGAATTTCATCAAAAGTTCATGGTAAAAAGTGTGGACTTCAACAAAAGTTTGTAATAGAAAGAATGTAAATTACGAATGTGTGAAAAAATTGTGAACATTATCAAAATAATTGCGGAAAAAAATCAGGAATTTTGAGAAAATTTATTGTGTTGGGCTGAAAAATTTTATCTGACCTCAATTTACTAATGGAAAAAAAACCCCTGCCAAATGAAAATAAACTCTAATATAATAAATCTTTTGGAGGAAAATAATTACTATATTGAGTTGAAAGACTGAAATCTTATTCCATTTACAATTGTCAAAAAAATGGTCACAAAACACAAAAAACCAACCTCCAGATTAATTTGAATATTGGTTGCTAAGATTTTTTATTTTCAAAGGTTGACAGGTCTACATACAGTATGAAATCTTAATAAAACAATATTCTAGTTCTCTCTCTTTTTTTTTTTTTTTTTTTTTTTTTATTATAACTTATTTAACAAAATTGAAGGTGAACTAATTCAAAACAGACACATTTTGCTTTTTACACTCGCAAAAATTAAATTATAGGATTTATTGTCAAGTTTCCAGAAAATTTTGTGTTTAATACCACAAAATTATACAAGAAATATATTTTGTTTCTATTGAAAAGTGTTTAATCTCTAACATGCTGTGGAGTTTAAATTAAAGAAAAGAATTAAAGAACTAAAAATTAAAGAAGAAATTAAAGAACTGAAATGAATCTAATGAAGCAGTAAATAGTTTCTTTAAATGAGGCAGTTTATCTTTCAATAGGTATTTTAAGTAAATATTGTCTCGCATAATTATTGGTTCTACATTCTGCTACAGTAGACTCTCACAAATTCACACACCTTTGACCAGAAGCTGTGCGGATTTTAGAATTTTACAGATTTCTGATCATTGCTTTGTTTACATTTTTTAAAGAATAATTTGAATGTAATTAATAGTGCAATTATAATGAATGCTTACAATGTAATAAAATATTAAAATAAGTAATAAATTAAAAAAATAAAAAAAATTTTAATTAAAATATTAAAAAAGCAAAGGTCAATGTTCTAGGATTAAATCTTCATTTTAAAGTTTTAAAGATAAAATGTATTTTTCTTAAATTATTCATTGAAACTTGCCTTATAAAATCATTAGAATTATAAAGTAAGAAAGTTTTACTTCAGGTTTAGCCAGACTTAATAACCAAAAAAGTTGATTAATACATAAATATATTTGGTAAGAAAATTATGATTACCACTGATATCAGCAATATCTTGAACTTTTTCTGAAATAAATTTATTCATCCTTCATGAAAAAATATGAATTCAGTAATATTAACGTAAAACTAAAAAAATCAAATTTCGTCCCTATATCTGAACTGAATGTTTCATTATTTACATCTATAAATTATGTGCAGATTTTAGAGAATTGTGGAGTTTAGGGTTGTGGATTTGAGGGAGTCTACTGTATTAAAAATTCACTTTCAAATGTAAAACTTCAAAGGCATTCCAGGAAGCTAGAAATGGCCTACCATAGCAAAAGTTCTTATCCACAGAATGGCACAATCTATAATAGTCAAAAAAATTAATTTACACTTTTTTGATTCAAAATACACTGGCCTCCAAAAGTTAAGGTACAACATGTTTTTCGAAGCTTACCAGATAAAAAATGGCAGTCAGATTAAACTTAATAGTTTATATGAGTGACAATAATAAGCTTTAAAAAAACTTGTGCAAAAATTACATTTATCACTTTTATTTTATAGAAAAGTATAGGTATTTGTGAAAGAGAGATAAATATGTAATTACAAAGCTTTCGTTATTTCACATGTAAGTTTTGTTCACAACAACCAGTAGAATCTAAAAGAGGTCATTTGCCCGATTCATTAAGGTGGTGGGTGGTAAGATGGATGAAAATGGGGTTGTCACAGGCTGATGCTGTTACATGACTCAATGTGTCTCGCAGTGTAGTCCAGTGACTCTGGGATCAGTATGAATCCAAAGATTCTGTGTCCAGAAGACATGTTCCAGGCTGGCTACATGTTATAACACCTTCAAAAGACTGGTTCCTAGTTCTTTCTTCCCAAAGGAGAAGATGTACCCATGTGCTGCAACTATTGCAAACCACTTTGCAGCATCAGGAAGCAGAATCTCCACTACTATGGTGCGAAGACGTTTTCACAATGCAGGTCTCTATGCAAGACGACCAGTTGTGTGTGTACCCCTCAACAGGCAATGGAGAAGGAACCACTTATTTTGGGCAAGAGAACAAGTTTCCTGGACCAGACAACAAAGGGTTTCTGTACTCTTCACAGACGAGTCCAGATTCACACTGGAGAGTGATTCAGGACATCTTCTGACCTGGAGAAAACAATGCACTTGATACCATCAAACATCGTCAAAACACACATGAACAGAATCATGGTTTGGGCAGGGATCCCACTCGGAGACCACGCTGAGCTGCATGTGTTCCTTGGAGAAACTCTGGTGCAAGATATCGGGATGAGATCCTTGATTCATATGTGTTCCCATATGCCAGTACTATTGGCAATGGTTTTATTCTAATGGATGATAATGCGAGATCACACTGAGCTGTGGTTGTTGAGAATTATCTTGAGAATCATAGTTTGGATAGAATGGAATAGCCAGCTCACTCTCCAGACTTGAATGCAATAGAACATATTTGGGATTATCTTGGAAGACAGATTGCAGCTTTAAGTCCTCCTCCAAGGTCATTAAATGAGCTGAAATAAGGCTTACTCCATGTCTGGTCAGCGCTACCTATTTCGATGTCCAACAATTTAACTGAAAGTATGAAAAGTCGATCTGCCAATGCATTCAAGTCCATGGTGGACATATTCCATATTAGAACCAGTTTTTTAATGTTTCTGTCACATTTTTTACCTTTTTATATTGTGATATACTGATTTCTCCAAGAGTGGAATTTTCCGACATGAGTGCTTTTTTGTTGTAATTTCATTTATATGTTTAACTTAAGTAAATCTCTAATAAATAACAGTTTAGCATACATTTCCTCCAAATTTGTTGTTTCTTTATTCATTCATTTGCTAATTAGATGCCAAAAACCAGTTGTACCTTAACTTTTGGAGGCCAGTGTATTATAAGCAATATTTTTAAAATGAGTGTCAAATATATGAAAATATCAAAAATATTAAACTTCATGACATTTTGAAAATAAATATCAAATATATATCGCTGAACCCTGGTACTAACATGTTGTATTTATTAAATATATTTATAGTTTTTAATATATTTTTTTCGATAAATTATCTTTCCCTTTAGCTTAAAATTGAAGTATAATTTTCGCAAACTAAAATTATTTTGACATTCATATCACTATTAGATTTTCTGTATTATTAGTGGTTCTTTTAGACAATTTTCTCCAGGGGTGCATTTTTTCTAATTAGGAGCATTTTAAGTTCAAAGATTATTGTTTATAATTAACAATGTTTATTGAAATTTTCTCTTATGTATGCGATAAACTTGCTTCTTCAAAGCTCTGCCTCCCTCCCTTCTCTTTCTCTGACAGAGAGATATCTAAAACAAATGCTGATGTCAGTTTCATTGTACTGCTTTGAAAATTTGTCTAAAAAATATTACATATTTTTAAATTCTTTAAATGGTTGTACTAATACACATTCTATCTACTGTACAATACTGAGCTACTTCTGTACACACATTTATAGACTAGGAAAGTGGCAACACAATCACATCATCGAATTCATGGCTGGTATTCCAAAATTAGTTAAACTTGATTTGCATATTAAAATGTGCATATTCCTCTGAGAGAATTTCCTTTTTCCCTGCTATCTTTAAATGAAATTAAAGTTTTTTCTGCAGTTATTTGCGTTTTCATCACTATTTTTTGACAAAATCCGCGTCTTTACGGCGATTTTTTTTTAGACTTTATGCTAAAATTTGCAATTTTTCGACAGAATATGCATTTTTTCTGTGATTCTTTGAAAGAATCCACGTTTTTCCTGCTATTATTTGTGAAATTCGTATTTTTCTGCGATCTTTTGTGAAAACCACCATTTATCTATTGATTCTTTGACAGAATTTGCATCCACTATCTTAGAATGAATTTCGCATTTTTTTCTGCGATTCTTTGACAAAATGTGTGTTTTTCACACTATTTTTTGATGAAATTTTCTGCAATCTTTTGACGATTTTCGTGTTTTTTTCCACAATCCTTTCACAAGTTGATGTTTTTTCATGATCCTTTGACGAAATTGGTGTTTTTCCCAATCTTTCGATGAAATTGGCAATTTTTTCCCGCTATTTTTTGATACTGTTCACGTTTATTACGCGATCTTTGACAAAATTTAGTTTTTTTTCGTGATCTTATCTCCGATTTTTCGGATTGATGACTTATTTTTGTTAGAAATAGTAGGACCTTTTTCTTATCACCCTTGCACTAATTTATAATACTTGTCAAACTAAATATCTACATTAATTAATTTCTTAAATATCTACGTTAATTATCTTGATACGTTAATTACTTCTATTTAACTTACCATAGATGTTACGATACCTTTTAAAAACAAAAGTCACTTCAATAGTTTACTTAAAGTAACTTTATTAAAGTAACTGAATAAATTTAACTTACCTTTTCAAACAATAGTCTTTTTCCATAAAGTGTAATTTTATATTTTTAATAAGTTTAAAGAAATTTGTTTTTAATTCTGCCTGTCTGTTCATAATGAACACCATCAACATATTGAACTCCTAAACGTGCGTCCCGGTCAAATACAATCTGTTTAGTTAAAATTATTTACAACGTTAGAACACCAGAATCTGGTGTTCTAACGTTGTAAATAATTTTAACTTTACCATATTACACCAGGCAACAACCTATTATTACAATCTGTTTATTTGAGTAACTCATAGAAGTAATAACAGATGGCGTTGCAGTCGTAGATTGCATGCAATCCACGTCATCTTCAGTTTTGCATAGGACGTTCTGGAAGCCGGGAGAGGGATGAGCTTTCATGCGTAGAAGTTCGTTTTCGACTGCCAGTAAGATATAAATAGAATAACGGGCAGGTTCTTATCAGTTCATTCACGCTTTCCATCCGCCGCTATTCGTTCGACTGTTCTAATGTTTTTGAGTGAAGTTTTTGTCAGATGTTTGGTCAGTATAGTAAATGTTTAAGATGATTTTAGTTCAGTTAAACTTCTGCTTTTAAGTTCGTCTTCCTTATTAAAGGACTTTTTTAATGTGAGTCATCTTAATAGTGTAAAGAACTTTAACTGCTGTCTCCTGGAGTGATTTGACGAGCCTTCTTGATTTTGGATGCCTTAAAGGCGGTTTAAAATGTTTTTCAAGAAGAGTGACATCGGTATTAGTATAAACCTCTTTCCCTGTTGGAACTTGTTATCGTCAAGTGCTCATGTAGAGACTTATTATTGTGTAATTTCCTTGGAGGCTTAAGTGACGGCATTTTAGATAATAAGCCGATGATGGAGGCAATTGTATCTTCATGTGTCAAATCATTCTCGGGGTAGAGCATTTCAGTAATGAAATAGTATGGTCTTCCTGAGATTGATCAAGTCTTTGCATCATAAGGTCCTGGAATATGAATGGTAATATGCATATAGGCAATCATGTCGTGAGTTTTTTACGTTCTGATATTCTCCTCTATAAATAAATTAATTCTATGGATAAATGTTATATTATTTTAAGATTATAATGGATTTAAATGTTGTTTTATTATGATATAGATTAAGTATACTTCTGTTATATATATTGAGCTTTAATAAAAGTATGTGTATATTTTTAATATGTTATCTTTATTTTTGTTTAACCCTTTCCGGCATGGGCAAAATCTGTACTAAAATGAGAAATTATCGACTGACACTGGAATTCACAAACAAATTTTTGTAAATATTTTGAATACTTTAATTTAAGCTTTTATTCTAAAAGCAAAATTTTACTAAAATATTACTGGTGCCATTTGCAAGTTTTGAATTAAAATTAGGTATCCCAGACTGGGCACAGTGTGCCGAAAAGGGTTAAAGTACTTACATTTAATTTAAACATAAATTAAATTAACAACTTCTTTATTTTAGTTAACATAACTTAATTTGGGGGGGTTTTAAAATCAGCAAGAATAACGCTTTCCACTGTATTCTAGCACTCTGCCATTCTGAACCCCAATTCATTACGTCTTTCGTAATGAAAACTAACAACTTTCTTAAATTTCAAATCACTCCCGCAAAAAAGCGGAAAAGTAAAAAATAATTTTAAAAATATATATATAGAAAATTGTGAATTTTTAGAAAAATCTCATAATTGCATTTTTCAAGGTCTGCAGAAATTTTTCAGGGTCTGCACAGCAGACCCGCAGTTCCAGAAATTGGCGCCACTGGCTCAGAAAGAATGTTTCTCTTAGGCCACCCCCTGAATTCAACACTGACTTCAATACAATGTAGACTTCAATTGAATTTAGTAATTGATTCTTAAATTTAAAATTATATTTACATTTTGTTTAGTCTGTTTATTCAGGAAAAGGTTTTTTATTGCCTTAATGTTAAAAATTAGAGACACAAACTGTATCAGCGCAACTTTTATACTGTAAATGCAAGTGAATTTCAAATTAAATTTAATAGAAAAAGATACAACAAAGAAATAAAATTTTGACTATGTAACATAATCTAAATAATTAAGTTATTGAGTGAAATGGTCACCACTTCTTCAATTTTTAATAAGATAATTGTGATGAAAATGTAATTCATGGAAACACTGTAAAACAACCCATTTTTATTAAGTTATACAAATACACTCTCATTATCAGTACAGTAATTATTAGTTTTCCAGAATGTTAGGATGTAGATATTATGGATAAGGGGTTTTCCATAACTAAGCACATGACTTTATAGTACAAAAGCGGACAGCACAAAAACCTAATGCATCAAGCACAAATAAAAAAAAAACTTTTTATTTTATGGAAGAGGAAAATCTAATGACCCAAACCACATGGAAGTGATGTGGTGCTTAAGCCAAAATTTAATACTACTATTGGTTGATTCGTAGGTTTATCATTGTGTTTGTCGTATAATCAAAGGTATTAAATGATTGTATGGCAAACACAATGATAAACTTACAAGTAAACCACTAATGGTACGAATTTTTGGCTTATGCACCACTTCACTTCTGGCAGATATAGATCATTAGATTAACCTATTACTACTCTTTCATTAATGAAAAGTGTTTTTCTTGTGCTTGATACTTTAGGTTTTTGTGGACTATATACTACTATATTCTTGGACTATAATTATGATTTTAAGAAATGTACAAAATAACTGTATGAAATTTATAAGTTATGAATAATATATGTAAATAGATAATTACAAATTTGTTTATTTAATAACTTATTTACACAAAATAAAAAATCATTCTAAATTACACTTGATATCAAAAAAGAAAAAAAAACGATTTACATATAAGACTTGAGAACAGAATTGTTTGATTTGGATTTTTTGAATGATTTTATTAATATTAGTAGCTTATAATGTGTTTCTTACACTGATTACTTCTGAATCTTATATATACACACGATTTGGTGTTCATGAAAGTAGCTTCTTTTTTGCTTTCAATAAATCAGTTGTTCGGTTGAATAATACCAGTGGCTCAATTCAATTTTTTTTTACCAATTTCATTCTGTTGGTTATTATCGTTGCTTTCATATAATTTGTATCTCAAATCTCACTGTCAGTCATCCCATGACTTAAAAATGCATATGCAATTATATACAGTAGAAGATCTGTATAACGCAAATATAAAAATGCAAGGTAGTGTGTTTTATAGAATTTTGCAACATGTAAATCACATTCACACATAATTAAATTCCCCTCATAAACAATTTCTTTTATTAAATTTTCGTTTGAACACAATTGCTTTAATAATTAAGCCAAATATGTCTGAAATATATCAAAATACATTAGAGTGTCTCTATACTGCATTCCTTATCTGGATTATAAATTTTTGTATTATGTAGATCATTTCACAATATTGTTAAATATATATACCTTAATTTTGGGTGTATAAGCTGCAGATCAAACAATTCTTTTTCAACCCAGAATTTTTTAAGAAACAAATATAACTAGTTAGACCGCCGTAAATATTTGTCTTCAATCACTAAATAAGATGTCTCGGTCCAAAAAGAATTGTTTGATCCACGGCTTATACACCTGAAATTACGGTACTTTTAAAGTGTTTCAAATATACCTATACCCAAATCATTCATTATATTGCTTATTTTCAAAACCATTTATTGTGATAGTAAATTTTTTCATTAAAAACTTCTAAATTAAAGAAATAAAATTGAACTAATATTTAAAATTTAATTTTCTAGAGGGTAGTGATTTTTTACAATCTGAAATTTCAGGTGCTTCTTCACTGCAAAATTCATTGTTTACATCTGAGATGATATGCATTATATGAAGAATTATGTTATATGAAATTGCATTATAAAGATTTTCTACTGTATTTTTACATTGATTCCTAGTTTGGCAATTAACCTATAGAACATGAAAAGACTTTAGTTTAGTCCAAATCTGCAATAATTTAAGTCTTAAACTTCATGCTCATTCACACAATAAAATAAATATTGCAGATGACCACAAATTGCATCACTGACAGTTATACACTCAAGTTTGAGTGTATAACTTTTTGCTGCATCTCATGTTTGACATAAAATACCTCTTTAGATTTTATGCTTGTTGCACTCTTTCTTAGTTCACATAACTTTAAAGAATGTTCCTTTATTTTAATATTATGCCACCACCAATATAACTACATGATATCGGGCACTTTATGAGAAAGGTTGTCCAAGGAATGTTAAACTTTTTCAATTAAATTTAATGAACTATTTATTTACCCCTTATTTACATATAACAAAACAATAGTTAGAATTAAAAACTCGGATATAGATTATTTGATCCGTCATTGAGTTAAATACAACTAATACTTTCTGCTTATTGGGTTCACTTATTAAAATACCTATACCCCTCTCACATTGCATTCATTTAAATAGATTTATCAGAGATCACTCTGGATTTTACTGATATGCTGATTATATTATATGCCAAGAACCTATGCTCTTTTTCCAAAACTATAAATGGAGCATCAATCTCAGCCTTCAAATCCATTCACAAACTGATGTCCCTCTGTTATCTAACTCATCTTCAAAAGAGCCTCTATGAGGATTTTCCTCTATCAGCTGGGACCACCTTTCTTCATTGAACTTCAAACTGTCACATTGACGTCTATTATCTCACTAGATAGCCAGTGAGATTCTTTTGTTTGCCTTATCTCAGGTATTCAAACTGAATTGCAAGAGGAATTCCAATCTATTAGTACAATACATTTTTTCATACGTATAATTTTTTCTATCTAACTAAAAATAACTCGGATTAACTTCCAGATTAATAAGTCAATGTTACCTTAAAACTTCAAGTACTCAGAGGTGATATGAATACAATATATAAGTAAATATATGATATTGTATGATAGTACCTATTCATCAAACACCTGGCGATGCCTTTAGAACAAAACAAGTTACTTTTTGGTTGACATATTTTCATTCTGACATTTGGAGAATTCTGGATACAAGATTTCAAGAATAACAGGTTCCATACTGTATACAAATTTGAAAATATAATCCTAATTTTACATATCCTAAGTTTATTTTTATTTATTTATTTTAAGTTGTTCTGAATAAGAGAAGCTTAGAAATATTGATTACATTATAGGTTTAAAACAGTTTCTTTTTAAAAAGCATTTTAATGAAGTCCAATAATAAATACCATGATGCTTTTTGTTTTTAAAAATTTATTTCAGCAGCATTTTTGTCTATTCTAAAACTTTTCATCTTCTGCTTATAGAGCTAGAGAAAGGGAAAAAAATTGTTTCACTTACAATCTTAAATTTTTATTTTTAGGTTAATGAATTGGATGATACAGTTGTGAACATGAATTCACTTCCTGAAGAAATTATTTTGAAAATATTTGAATATCTCACGCAGAACGAATTGTGCCAGGTTGCATGGTATGTGATGTTTTATTTATTGCTTTCATGTTCAAAAATTAGGCATAGCATGTAAAATGTGTAGTGAGTAGTGGAGTAGACTCTCTTGAATTCGCAAAACTCTGGACCAGAAGTTATCTGGATTCTAAAACTATGTGGATTTCTGGTCATTACTTTATGTTTAGCATGCCAGATTACAAAATTTTCCAGTTTACAGGATAAATGTCAGGAAAAATGTGTAGAAATTAGAATTTAACAAAAAATGACTGTGAAACATGCTTTTTATTCTTTAACCCCTTGAAGGACGGTGTTGGCAAACCGACAACACCTAATCTTAATTCCAAATTACCACACTGGCACCAGAAATTTTCTAGGAAATTTTCGCTTTTATCAAATGCTCAAAAATACATGTTTATTACTTTACAAATAAAATATTGTGTAAATACTGGTGTCAATCAATTATTTCAACATTTTAAGAATATAAGTGCCCCGGAAAGGGTTAAATAGCTTGAATACTATAAAAAAATACTCAATAATGCAAAGCACAACATATGTTCATAACTATAAGATGAAATTGAGCCAGTGTTGAATTCGGAAACTTTTCTTTGGGAGGGATTTCCGAGGCTCAGGTGGGACATTGTAGAGTTCCAGGGAGAAGTTGCACTTTTTTACCATTGAAAACACAAAATCGCAATTCTTCTAGTGGTGTATCTCATTACTCCAGAGAGGAGATTCTCTCCTGGGCTACCTTTTGAAATTAACCCCCTTAATCGAGCTCTGTAAATCTAAACAGTAAACCTACTAGTGGAAGCCATCTTAAACAAATCATGAATGTCATGTAATTTTGTAGTTTTTTAATTTAGTAGTATTTTTCCTGCCAAAATTGGTGGGTTTTTTTCAGTGATCATCTCATATAATTTATGATATTTTTTCTAAAATCAACTGATGAAATTTCTATTATTTTTCACTCAATTTTCTTGAAATTCTCTTTTTTTCTGGCAGACAGTTGACAAAAATTGCAATTTTTTCTGCTACTACGTGTTGAAATCTGCAATATTTCTCAATGACAAATAGCCAAATTTGCTATGGCAACTTTTTGATAAAAATTTCTATATTTTTCCTAGATTATTTATCAAAGTTCCTGATACTTTTCAACAAAAAATTAGCAAAATTATGATATTTTTTAATATCTTCCTTTAATAAAATTTCATTTAAATAAAATTCATTATCTGTTTTCGCAAAATTGCTGATAATGAGTGCTATGATTATCAGGGTTGCAAAAAAGCCAGGCCAGTGGCTTTTATTGGTTTTAACCATTTTTTTTTTTTTTTTTTTAGCATTCGATGCTATTTCTTTCAGACAAGCTAAAAATGTCGTGTCATCAGCCCTGAATTTTCTAGTCAACCGATTTTGATAATTATTTTTTTAAATGAAAGCTATTTATTTTTAGTTGTGCCCATTTTAATTATTTTTTAATTTATTTCCATTTTTATATTTTATTTTTAATTTTAAAAGCTTTTTCATGACATTTCTTCAAAATGGTGGCAACACAGTTTAGCTTTTCTCTCGATAATAAAAATTTATTTTCTAAAATGATTGCGTATAATTATGCACTAATTGAGTTAAAAATATAGATATTTACTGAGAAATAATATTAATAATGTAAATAAAATGACAGAAAATAATTTATAAAAATTAATGTCTAAATCAAAATAAGAGAAATTTCAAATGAGGAAAATTATGTCATTCAGCAACCAGATAAAAGGGAATTACAATATTATAATGGATGACTTTTTCATAAACAGTAACTTTTAAAGAACATTTGAAAAGAAAATGACATCACTATTTAAAACATTGTATTTTTACTCATAACGATATTAGGTACTACTCTGTTATCCCGTCGACCAATTTCGCCAAATTATACAAATCGCCACATTAATAGCCAAATTATACATATTAACATAATTTTTATTTTAAATAATGAAAAAATAAATAATTAGTAGAATATTAATAAAAATATTAATAAAAAGTCGAAATAAAAATCACTTAATGACATTTTAAACACATGAATCGTATTTAATGTCATTGAATGTGACATTCACGATCATCCATTATTGGCATTTAATCTTATAGTTTGGCGATAATTTTTCGGTCGATGGGATAACCTAGTAGTACCCAATATTACTTTTTTTTCTTTTTTTTAAAATAAAGCTATTTTTCTGTGAGTGCATATAAAATAAAATTTCCGGATTTCGCCGGCACTCATATTACAATTTTAACTGTAGATGTGCGAATATTTGAATGCAAAATTGTAACTGGCAAATTTGACATTTACTTTGTAAATATATTTATTATATATTGATTCAATAATGTAATTACTTTTGCTTTTTTTAAACCAAATCGATCGGGTCTCTTAAACATTTCATTTGTCAAATTCGACGGGATTCCATTCGTTTTATTGTTAAATTGCATTTCCTTTTACTCAGAGTCTATAAAAAAGCGTTTAAACTAAAGAAAAAACCTGTTTTTCATGAATCTAGTCAATGAAGAAGTAGCATGTCAAATTGTATCTCTTAATTATTCTGCAATTCCAATGTCTCAGAGAGAAATTGCTATTCAATTGGGTATTTCACGCCGTTCTGTTTGCTATTATATTGATAATCACAAGAAAAATGAAGTTAGTTCATTGCAATCTAAACGGGGTCGCCCTTCTAAAAAACTTCTATCGATTTTTTTTTTTTTTTTTTTCTAATCGGAGGCGAAACTGAATTCTGCAATGGTAGAATCTACATTCATCTTGGTTTTTTTTTTTTTTTTGGGGGGGGGGGGGCCAAAATTGGCCTTAATTGTCTTTTATACTGTGAAGCATTTTAATTAAAAGCTACACATTTTTAAGTGTATTTTAACTAGTTTTACTGATGTTTAATTTACTTTGAGTTTAATAAATTTATTTATTAAAATGAAAAATTGGGATTTTAATTGTGATTCATTATGAGAAATTGGGTTATAACCCAATTTTTCAATAATGAAGAAATTAATACTAGAATAACACATTGATGGAGTTGCTAGTGATTTATAGTCAGAATTGCAAATATGTCAGCTAAATTATAAAATGGCTATACCAAGTACTTTTTCTGATTTACATTGACTTTTAATTTTACCCTTGTTTTTCCATTTTTACTGCTTTATAAAATTAAAGGTTACTTAGTTACATGTTTTATTACTTAACTAATTTTAAGAGTTATTAAAATGTCATGTTTTGTTCCTTATAAACATTTAAAATCATACATATAAAAAAACACCATTTCTCACTATTGAAAACAGCATATGAATTATGCATATTTCATAATATATTTCTAAATTTATTTCAGTATTCTCAATCAGCATATGCATGAATATGTTAATGCAAGAGGACATATATTCACTTTTAAATAACAAAAAGCTATTCAAAATTTTAATTCAACAAATTTTATTATAAATTTTTTGTAGTTGTTTTATTTTATATAATTATGTATAAAACTCTTCTCAAATACTGAATCCTTCCTAATTTCTCTTTCAACATTGTTCATTCTATGACTTAATCTTACATATTGACCTGTAAGAATGTTTCCATGAATGTTTTGATGTTACATTTTGTCATAATTCAATTAAATATAATTCTTAAGAATGTGTGATATAAGTTGTAGAACTATGAAATATTGAAGTTTAAAATACATATTTTGAGTATATTTTCTTTTTTCCAAGATTTAAATATTTTTTGAGACATAATGCTTTCACAGTTGACTTCTAGCGGTTATAAAGACTTATTTATTTGAAAAAATAATAATTTTTTATTTGAAAAAATAAATAGAAATTTGTAACTTTTTTAGTAGTAAATAATTAAAAATGTATTAAAAATAAATCAATCCAAATTTAAAATGAATTCGACACAAATTAACACTTTAAAAATAAAAGCCGGCTTTTTTAAGCATATAAAACCAAAAAAAAGCCAGCCGGCTTTTTTTAGCCTGGCTAAAAGCCAGCAACCCTGATGGTTACAGATCCTTGATTTTTTGAATGACAGTAAGCTATAAAATTTTGTAATTTTACTCCTACATCTGAACTAAAAGTTTCATTGTTGACATCTGCAATTTTGCAGTTTTTTAGGCATTTGTAAATTTTTGGGTTGTGGATTTGAGGGAGTCTAGTACATATGAATTACAAATAATTTATATTTCTGTGATTTCAAAAATAATGTTATCCAACACCTCATTTTACAGTATCAAGTGTATTTGTGTGTATACATGTACGGATATATTTTTTCATTTTTTATTATAGTGTGTGTAGAAGTTGGAACATCTTGTCAAAAAGTCCAGTGCTGTGGAAAAAAGTACATGTGGAATTTTTCTCATCTCATAGAAAGCAAAATACTGTAGCAAATACTTTTGTAAAGGGATTACCATCATGTGTGACTCATCTGAGATTAGATTTTAAGAATCGTGATTTTTGGACACAGAAATTAAGTTTCGGAGAACTTTCTGGAAATCTCGGAAAACATTGCTCTAATCTAAAAGTCTTAATTATTTATGGTGCCATATTATATGAAAGTATTCTGTCGGTTATAAATTTATGCAATTTATTTTTGAAGAATGTGACAAGTTTGGCTCTTTTTTATTCTCAATTTATTGATTGTCCTTCAAGAGGTGCATATGTTGGTACTTCTAAAATCAAAGTTTTAAATCTCTTTGGTTCTTATCTTGGACGTTTCAATGAGCCCCCGTTTTCAAATATGCCAGAATTAACAGAGTTACATTTAGCTCGTACGGATGTAGACAGAGCCTGGTTTATAGATAACTCATCTTTCTTAAATCAGCTGCATGTTTTGGATTTGGGAGACACCTGCATTGATTCTACTGCATTTCAAATAATCAAAGATAATGCACTTAACTTGAAA
Organism: Maratus speculifer; assembly: GCA_964019185.1. Lineage (NCBI taxonomy): Eukaryota > Metazoa > Arthropoda > Arachnida > Araneae > Salticidae > Maratus > Maratus speculifer. The sequence goes on along the minus strand of OZ025301.1, from coordinate 71,763,776 downwards.
GAATTGTACTTATGTGGTGCAGATGATCTAGAGGATGTTGATTTAAAATTTGATAATTTAATTCCACACTTGAAGACAGTTTGCCTTAAGTTTTGTGAAGATGTCTCATGCGAAGGCATTGTTTCGCTTATTCAATCATGCCCATCTTTGCAAAATGTTTATGTTGATGAAAATGTGTTTGGAGCTTGTGCATTGCATCCTTTTTTTATCGAGAATACAAGTAAATTAAAAATAGTAAAAGTTATTAGTTGCTCTTCTCATAAGAAACTAAGCTATTACTTATAATAAGATACATTTAATAGTACATTTGTTATCTGCTTACAGTTCTTTAAGAGCACATGGAACATAAAGTGGTTCAAATTTTGGAGTTTTAAATAATTAACCTAATAGAAGAACTAAAATATTATGGTGCTAAATGATTAGAGAACTAAGAGATTATAGTGTTGGAAGGTTTTAAAATAATATATTTTAAGTACTGTCTGTGTTATATATATATATTTTCTGTTTTTTACAAAATATGTTTTTTTATTCTTTGGTATACTTTGCTAAAAATTTGTTCTAGATAAGCAGTTGAAAATTTCCAAAATTTATAACATTTAACTAACTTGTTTCTTTAAAAATATCTAACATTATAGGTCTAAATAATAAGGATGTTTATTTTCAGTTACTTTTAGCATTATGTGCATAAAAAATATAAAACACAAAAAATAAAAAACTATAAAATGTTAAAAAGAATTAATTAATTAATAGGTAGGCGGGGTGGGAAGATGCTAAATTATGGAGGTAGGGAGGAGCTGCTAGAAAATATATGTGCATATGTTAATATATTTATATATAAATTAAAAAATAGAGGGGGTGGGAATTAGTACGGTGTAACAATAGTATAAGTGTTAATTTATCGTTTATGGTAATATGTTGATAAAGCATTCCTTGTTTATTCTTTTGGCTTTAATTTGCAATGTAGTTTAAGGCTGGTTAACGGTTAATAATGTTATTATTATTTTTTTTTTTATATTTTTAAATTTAACTAGTTAGTTATCAAAATAAGCAATCCTCTGCTAGTAAATTTTTAAATGATATAATAAATTATTAATTCCCAGATTGTTGCTTTAAACAAATAATGTAATTTGTAAAATGGAGCACTACTGCATCAATTAATCTTATTTAAAAACTAAAGATGGCGCCACTGCTCTTTTTTACTACCTACATTAATAAATTAGATCCATTATTTATTTGAATTTTGTTAAAATATCCTTATTAATAAGATATTTTTTAATCTATTTTTTTATCTGGATTTTAAAATACATTTTTAATTCTCCTTTTTTAGATTAAGATCTAAATGTCAATATATTTTGATATATTTTATTTCTTACTTTTTAAAAAACTAATTACTAACGATTGTTATAATAGATTGCACTTAGTATAGTATATTCGTATTTATTTTTTCTTAAAGTAAATTTTCATTGATATTAAAACTTGTTACTATTATAAAATAATTTAAATATTTCCATTAAGTTCATAACATTGTTGTTTACTGTTGTTTTGTAATTTAATATTTTTAATAATAGTTATTTTGATTGAATATTATTAATTATATCTTTGTTTTCTAATATAATTTTCTCTGTTAATTGTTAACTATAACAGTTGGCAAGGTGAGATTGCAAATTTATTTTTTCTCTCTCACATGGTTGTGATTTATCGTGTAAGTTTATCTTTTTGATAATTCAATTATTGTTTTATTATTTGTTCTAGTATTTTTCATTGAACTATGTTTTGCATTGGCGATTTAGAAATCATTTTTAGGTTTATCCTGATTTCTAATTAGAAATTAATCGCAATTAATATGTCTATTTAGCATTGCCCTTGAAAACGAGCTAAATACCACATTTCCAATTTTGTTTTAATTTTTGCCAACACCTCTATTTGATATAGCTTGTTATTTAATGAGTTATTCCATATTTTGATGTTGAATTGTAGTATTGTCTAATGGTTCTATATATATTTAATAAAAATTGTGTACTTAAAAGTTTTAGAATTTTCAAAGTTTTTTAATAAAATAGTTTTTTTTTTTTTAAAGTCAAAATGAAAATTGCTTTTTACTATTCTCTAATAGTATGTTTTCTTAACCAAACAAATTTTATGGTGTTATATTAAAGGTTTTTTAGAAAAGTATACCAAAACAGACATATTCTTCAAAAACTCATAAAAAGTTAATTAGTACTTGAAAACTAATTTATGCATAAAATTAGTTTTCATTTACACATGGGCTATATTGTGTATATTTACTGTAATTTTTTTTTCATTTTTATCTTTATTTTAAAGTAAAATACATTACATTAAATATTCCACAAAATCCTCTTCATTTGACTTCTTGAGATGATCCGTTGGCCCTTTAAATGAATTTATTTTATCAAAATGGATAATTTTTTATATATTTTGTTAAATGTGTAATATATATATAAATTTATTTAAAATGTTTAAATCTGTATCTGTAGTATATGAAATGTAAAACTGTTTAAAATTTTTGTAGTTTCATCTAATGTTTATCAAATTATAAAAATTTTTAATAAAATGCGTGACTTTTTTAATTTTCCCCACTCTCCATTTGAGAGCACCTACACAATTTTGATTTTTAAAAAAAGTTTTCCACGATTTCTTAAAAAAAGAAAAAAAATCTGACTTTTCTCAATAAAAATTTGGGTTACATATTACTGTAAAATCCTCCACAATGGACAATTTTGTTCTAGATAAATGTTTTAAAAAAATGCACTGAATGAATTTGTGATTTTTAATTAATGTTCATATTATTCTATTGTTATATACTTTGAATAAACTTTATGTAAAAATTTCAGACTGGATGAATTAATAAAAATTTCTTTTATTTATAACAATAATCGAGATTGTCATGAAAAGTAGTCAGGGTTGTTAAATACCCGGGTTTTTTCAGAAAAAACCCAACCCACTGGGTTTTTTCAGGGTTTTTTGGTTTTTTCAGGGTTTTTCGGGTTTTTTGGGGATTATGGGAGGTGGTTCAGAATGCTCGAAAAAAAAATTTACTTGTTACTAAATTTAAAGTAGCTAATAGATTACAAATATATATAAATCAATGACAGTAATCAAAATTATGCTTTGCTTTTAGATAAATTGATTATTAGTAATAATTTATAAAGTATATTTTTGTTATTACTGAATAATAGAATAAGCCAAGTAATTCTACATGTCTACATAATTCAATTAGGATTCTAAGCATATATGGTATTTTGTTATGAGTTTCTATTGTATAACATAGAACACATTACACATCAAAGTATATTTTTAATGGGAAAAGAATTTTTTGTGTTTCTTACACATGCTATAGAGATTAACTAACAATTATTTCTTTTAAAAATTGTGATGGTATAATTAGGACATTTCTTTTCTTTGGGGTAGGGGGTGATGGTTATAAATTTTATGAGTTGTGTACTGATATTAAGAAATATATTACAGTACATTATTTATGTAATATAAATACATTATATATGTAATTTAAAGTTGAAATTTTGAAAAAACCCACCCGGGTTTTTTGGGCTGGGCAAAATCATAACAACCCTGAAAGTAGTACATCAAAAATTAGAATATTTTTATTGTTGCATGCATAAAAATTTTAGCTATTCTCACAAGCTAAAATATTAAATATTCCCATATTAAATAAATACTATACACTCTAGAAATTATAAAATTCATTGTTTACATTTTCCAACTAAGTTGAAAAGTTTTTACGACTTTAGTTTGTATGTCCATGCTAGAACTCTCATAAATATACCGTAATTTCCGGTAGATAAGCCGCACCGTTGTATAGGCCGCACCAGTGAAAAACCAGAAATAAAAATTCATTTTTCATCAGATAGGCCGCACCGGCGTATAAGCCGCGGCTTATACGCTGCACAAACAAAGTAAGTCTATTAAATAGAACAATTTTTCTAATTCATTTAAGGTCAAACAAACAAAAATGCATTCTTTATACATACTTAACGAAAACAAATATTTTTAGTAAATAATAAATAAATATAACTTGTAAATATTTATTTATATTTTAATTTATTTATTAATGCTGAATTAATCCGCCTTCTTTTTAGATATGCTCCAGTATAAATTTGAAAAAGAAAATCGAAATTAATTACTAAAAGTAAATTTAAACAAACTTTCTGAAATGCAACAAGCTGAAAAGTATTAATATAAATTTTCCATGGAGCAATAATCCTGACTTCCAAAGAAAACGAATGTAGAAAATAAATTAATAAATAAAACTTAAACAGCACGTTGGGCGGTAAACGCCAAAAGAGAGTGTGCTTATTAACAACAGCTATCTTTTGAACCTCGACGTGACGGTGACCGGATGACAAAGATAAAACTACTTTATAACTGTTTCTAAAATTCCTTCTCTCGCTCTCATTTTTTCATTATTTTACAGTTGAAAGTACGATAGAAAAAAAGACTTTTAATCCTTCTCCCAAAATGCGGTTTTGTAGAAATGGTTGTTGAAATCGGTAGAAAATTTGTCGTTCCTCATGTGACATTGACTCGAAGCCAGATAGGCTAAAAACATTTAAAAGACTGATGAAAAGTCACATAGAGATTTCCCATTCCCGTAATCCGTTTCCCGACGAAATAAAAAAAAATATACATTGATTTGAAAACAAAACGAATTTTTCAGTACATTTTGGAGAAAATAAAAAGATTAAGAGAAAGGCGTGTGTTTTCTTTTTGCTATGCTTTTAAAAGCATTCTTTTTTCTCATTAGAAGAGATGCGCAGTTTGTCATGTAAATGAGATTTCTGACAAAATCTCCTGTTGCACAATTCATTTCTTTCTTCGGTATGAATGCGGAGGTGGATATTGGAATGAGATTTTGGAGGAAATTTTCTGTAACAGGCCACATAGGACCCTGATTTCTTGTTGGTGTGAAAGAAACCGTGGGCATTTAAATGAGATTGCCCAGAAAATGCTTTGTTACACACCACACACGAAAGGTTTCTCTTTAGTATGAACGCGCAGGTGAATAATTTTCTTTTCAGATATACAGTTCAAATATACTTTCTGAAACATAGAAAACATACGAAATTGACACGCATTGGTATTCTTAAACTATATATAACCGAAAAAAGTTTTTCTGTGTTTCGTTAAACACAAAAAACATTATGACCTTGCATGATAATCATTTTGATTCCAAATCGCTTCAATAAAAAGGACCTGACGATTTTATCCTTTTACATTCATGAATCAGAAAATGTGCCCCAAAAATTTCGCGTTGTTATGTACTAGATTTGAGACTTGCTTTTATAAGAATACCTAAAATTTTTACGCATTAAAAGAAATTAAAAGTAACAATGAATATCAAAATGTAGGTAGTTTATATTTGAAAGTAAAGTTAAATAATGCTATTATTGTGAAACACTGAAAATCAGAATATCAAATTACCGAAAAAGACTAGAAAACCAAATATTATTGTAACACCGTTTTTAAAGGCTGTTTTAAAATTTAAGCTTCTTATTTTCTGATACATTCGCAAAGATATTTTCGTTCGTACATTCATAAAACGTTCAAGAGTTCGGATTCATATACAAAAAAAATCGGATGGCATTTTTTTCGTTTTCTCATAAAAACAATGAATCTTCCTAAAGAAGCTCTTATAGATGTGTTTTAGTGCTTAAAAGATGAACTATGATATCGTAGATTTGGTGGCAGGATACGCGAAACGCGATTTCATTTCGTTAAAAGAAAACCATTTAACTTTTTCGTTATTAATAATATAGATGTTGTTACAAAAATGGCCCTAAAAGCGCAGTTCTGATGAATCCACGTGTACATTTTTTTTGTAAGCATAATTAAAGAATACAATACAGTTTAAGAAAGCCTTACATTTGAAAATGTTACAGAACATTAGAAGTCTGAAAATAATCTAGATCATTAGCACGGTCGTGGGACGATTATGTGGGTAATGACTTGGAGTTATATGATTCTGAGAAATTTTTTTTTACAAAATGCACAAAAGAAACATCTTTCTTTTGATATGTACGCAGAGGTGTGTATTGAAATGATATTTCTTCTTTTATTGCACACGTCACAGGGGAAATATTTCTTATTGACAGAAAGGAATATATAAATATTTAATATAGAAATAATACTGCGATTGAATTATGACTGCAAATACATCGACAATTTGTAAGAAAAATGTTTTATTTAATGACTGATTTATTTATTTTGACGGCGGCAGAAAATAGAAATTGCGTCCGCATTATATTCGATATTTTTATAGAATTATTAAAAAGTGATCAATTAAATTTCATCCCAAAGTATCATTGATACTAATTTACAGTATGAATTGTGAATTGTTCCATAAAAAATAAAAATACCGTTTATTTTTTTTCTTTAAAATCTTATCTAAATTTTTTGTTTGTCGAAATTTCTTTTAAAAAATTAATAATACTTCATTTTTCTATTCGCAATTTAAAAATCAAATATCGTTTCTAAGTTTTTGAAAATACACTAACTTTTCCCGTATTGATTTTGGAAATTTTACAATTTTTCTGTTTTGCAGTTTTATGCAATATTTTGCTTGCAACACCGGGTTGGAAATCAAAAAGTTCATTGTATAGGCCGCACCGGCGTATAAGCCGCACTTGGAAAAAATTAACTTTTAAACACGTATAAGCCGTGGCTTATCTCCCGGAAATTACGGTACAGCAGAAGATCTTTGTAATGCCATATAAAGCAATTCTCCATATAATACAACTTCATAGATGTAAACAATGAATTTTGCAATGAAGAAGCACTTCAATTCTGAAATTGTAAAAAATTGGAACTCTCTAGAAAACTAAATTTAAAGCATTAGTCCAATTTTATCTATTTAATTTAGAACTTTTTAATGAAAAAAAATTACTGTTACAATAAATGTTATTTAAAATGAATAATATAATGAATGATTTGGGTCCAACTATAATTGGGTCATTTAAAAAATAGTATTTTTAACAAAATGCAGAATGATCTGTATAATACAAAAATTCATAATGAAGATAAGGAATGGAGTATACAGATACTCTAATGTATTTTAACATGCTTCATATATATTTGGCTGTATTGATGAGATAAATTTAATGATGTGTTAAATGTGATCCATATAACGCAAAATTCTATATAATGCACAACCTTATGTTATATAGATCTTCTATTATACTCCGATTACCCTGAAATTTTCAGAAATTATTGACATTTACCCTAGCACAAGCCCTATTTCAAATGGAGTTTCTTGCATGTTTAGTTTATTTATAGGGACAGTCAAAAGTTTTTCATTACATTACGCCCAATGGGAGAAAATCATTTCAAATTAATTTTAAAGATGTTACACCTTTTTCAAACATAATAAAAGAAATGTTTCCTATAGAAAATAAGATACAAATAATAGTTATTATTCACTTACAGGGCTACACAAAATATTACATAATGGTATAGGAGGATTGCTTCCCGTGTATTTTAATAATATTAAACTGTTTCATGCATAATGAAGTTGATATACATCACTAATGTTTACATTCTTAGATTCTTATATGCTTTGTCATACCAACAACAGCATGATTTTAACATAGTTGTGACAGAAATCAACAAACCAAATCTTCATTTGACACCTCTTCATTCTAGAGCCTGGAGCACATGTCCTCTCTACCTCCCCCCTTTTATTTCAAGGTTTCAGCCCTGAATCCTGTTACCACAACAACATAATAAACTGTAAAAGTAAATTAATATTCCTATTTTTATGACTTCTCTAACCATCTTTAGGATTTCCGCCATTACCAGTATTATTTTCATGTACTCCTAGCAGGCCTTCCACATACCCCTAAAGGCATGCATAGTTTAATTTTGAACCACTGCTCTATAAAATTTCGTTCCTCACATAGAACATCTAAAGAAATTTTAGACTTCAATGAGTCACCATCAAAGTATAATCATGACTTTCTTTTTTAAATTAAATTTTTGAACAAAAATACTTGAGCACTACTTTATGTAGATTAACTTCACTGCTGTTTTAAAACCTTTTTCCCTGCAATTTACAATGTTTTATTTTGTAGTCAAACTACTATTATTTCTCTTAGTAGTTATTAGAGGTCTGCACGGGCCGAAATTTCCAGGCCCGAGCCCGGCCCGAAAGTTAAAATTTCGGCCCGGCCCGAACGACATAAATATTGGCCCGACCCGGCCCGGCCCGAAAGTTAAAATTTCGACCCGAGCCCGGCCCGGCCCGAACGAAAAAAATATTGGCCCGACCCGGCCCGGCCCGAAAGTTAAAATTTCGGCCCGAGCTCGGCCCGGTCCGGAAAAAAGTTTAAAATTCGGCCCGAACCCGGCCCGGCTCAAGAGAATTTCTACAGAACATTGATCTTTAATCTTGTGGAAGAGTTCTGACCAAAAAAATTTATATTAGTCTTTTTTTTCATGTTTATAATCTCCATTTATGCAGAAGTGCCGTAGGCTGCGATATTTACGCTTTTAAATGAATCTTTGTTTGTTGTATGTAAATGTTTCAGTTATCACTAGTATTATTAATCCATATTCCCTGTAATGGAGACAAAATGTCGAAAAAGCGGTATATGGTAAAATTTCCAAAGACGAAATCGCTTTGGAACGAAAAAAATACATTCCCTTCTTAACAGATGTAAATGTTTAATATATTTTTTTCTCCCGTATTGTTGTATTCATTTTGCATGGATGAACACTTTAAAAGAAACTTTCAGTTTTCAGTTTTATTTAAAAAAAAAAAAAAATCCGTCATAATCATGTTTTTTTGTGTGTGTGTGTGTGTGTGTTTAATTCTATTTTAAAACGCCTAGTAATCTACGATTCTTTAAAAGGAATAGCCCCACCAGTGGCCGAGAGGTTCGGACCTCTCAACTGGTAGACGGCAGGTGCTGGGTTCGAACCCAATCGCGGCTGTCGGCCTAACCGTTCGGAGTTTTCGTGGTTTTTTTCGAACCTTGCGTAAATACGGGTTAGGTTTCCTTAGAAAGACCCCCACGAAGGGCACTCCCCCCAGGTCCTATATCCCTAGTGTAGATAATTGGAGGACAAAAATAAACCAAACCAAACCTTTAAAAAGGTATAAATTCTAATGTTTAATTGTAGAATAATGACGGCTTAAAAGTATATGCCTTTTTTGCAAACATTTTTGGACAAAGCCAAATATTACTGATTTATAAAAAGTCGAGAAAAGGATTTTCATATAAGAAGATTCAATAGGAACTGATTATTTTGGTCCATAAAAACTAGGAAGAATGGAATCAATCTCGGCTTCGTACGAAAAAAAAAAGTTAGGCCCGGCCCGTCCAGCAAAAAAATTAAGGCCCGAGCCCGGCCCGGCCCGAAAGATTTGTGACTAGGCCCGGCCCGGCCCGGCCCGAGTCTTCAGAAGTAAGGCCCGAGCCCGGCCCGGCCCGAATGCCATTGTTGGAAATCGGCCCGAACCCGGCCCGGCCCGTGCTGACCTCTAGTAGTTATAATATACCTATATCTAGAATGGTTGAGACTAAATGTTTTCTGAATAACTGTTTGGGCATCAAAGCAACACTCATATTATCAGATTTCTAGAATATAATATAGTAGATCTTTATAATGCAATTCTTCATATCACCCACAACTTGTCAGATGTAAACAATAAATTTTAAAGTAAAGAAGTTCCTGAATTTCCTGAGTAAAAAATTGCTTCTGCCTAGAAAGCAAAATTTAATGCATTAGTTCAATTTTAACTCCTTAATTTAGAACTTTTAATGAAAAAAAAATACTATAACAAATATTTATGTTGAATTTTTTCAGTAATATTAACAAAAATTACAAATTAAAATACATATGGAATTGATATAAAACAAAAAAGTCAAATTTTGTCCCTATATCTGAACTGAATGTTTCATTGTTTACATCTATAAATTATGTGCAGATTTTAGAGAGTTACAGATTTTAGGGTTGCGGATTTGAGAGATTCTACTGTATTTAGTTTTCTAGACAGTAGCAATTTTTTACAATCTGGAAATTCAGGTGCTTCTTCACAGCAAAATTCATTGTTTACATCTGAAAAGTTATGTGTTATAAGGAGAATTGCATTATATAGATCTTCTACTGTACATAATCAGGGAATCGGATCAAATGAAAGCTTGACATGAGTCACCTATAAAGAAAGCACTTTAATGGGAATAAACTAGACACAATAATTCTTGGTCAAATTTAAAATAACCTATATATAAATGCTTCTATTTCTTTTTCTGCCATTCCATACTTGTGGTAATGTCTTAAGTAATGCACATATCAAACTGGCTCTCAATGGCATTTTTTCTGGGAAATTTCTGGAATCTGTCTATTGGAAATAAGATTTTTGATAGCTGTTTTCCTGTACTGTAGAAAATCTGCAGTTTTTACTGCATAGTCATTCCACCACTTTTATAAAAAAAAATGGCTACTTGACTATATTATGTAGCATTTTTATTGATCAGATTAGATATTCTAAAGAAGAAGTTGAGTGATTATACAGCAAAAGCAGCAGATTTTTAACAGTGTGGTTAATTGGTATAAACAATTTCATACTGCATATGTATTTTTTCTACAGAAATGTTAATTTGTTTTTACAATCGGAAAAAATTTACACAAAATTAATCACGATATTTCTTCTAAGAAATTTACATGTTAACATACTTGCCATCTTAAGAGGGAAAGAATAAGAGAGATTCTTCAAGTCACTTTTATTTGCACAACTTAAAAACAGAAAAGTTACAAACAGAGCAAAGTAAAACAGATATTTTTTTATTTGTGTATATAGGGTAAAAGCTTTAATAATTGGCCACTTAAGCACTTTTTTTTTATATATAGCTCAATATGGAATTTTAAAATGGAACATTTTCAACAATAACACACATTAATGTATACTTTTTTTCACTGATTCAGCAATTATTTTTTCTAGAAACTGATAATAGTTTTTATTTATAAAAATTTATATTTAAAAGTAGCAAATTCTCTAGTAATCACCCATTTGTTTCTACTGTGTCGGCTACCAGTGGACCAATTGTCAGCCACTTGAGTGCTTTATTATTGTAAATAACTTATAAGTATATTTTTTATAAACAGAAACAACATTTTAACATGTTAATGGATATTTTTCTTATCATGTTTCAGCTATTATTTAAAATATTATAATAGTTTTTCACACTTTCCAATGTAGTTGAAGGTGCTTATGACTTTGGTTTTTCTTCCCTCTGACCAAGTTCTAACATTTGTAAATATACTCTAATCTCTTTCAATATTTTTTATGTTATTTCAGTAGGTTTAAGCATGTATTAGCCTGAATTAAATTTTAGCTTGAATATGTGGGGCATACAAAATTCTGTTGGTAATACACCTGGCTGTACAAAATAACTTAAGTATGTTAGCATATAGTGGTAGAAATTGCTGAAGATGAATCAATCTGTTATGAATTTTCTTACTATGCTAAGTTTTATCGTATTATGTAGAATATATACAAATCTATATTTAGATGCATGACTGCATATAAAAACTAGACTGCATTCCCAGTTACAAAGAAAAAATTTGTTTTCTAACATATTAAGCCTTTTCTAAAATGCTTAGTACTTTTTTTGCAGTGCTTTTATAATTCATGTCATGTTACGTTAAAATATATGTTAATTTATTCAATAATACTTGTCTCATAAAGGTATATTACTAATTCACATCAAAATCATAAAATAAGGAAGTTTATTTTTAGATTTAACCAGACTTAATAAACAAAAAAGATTCGTCTATACATACATATATTTGGTAAGAAGATTGTGATTACCATTGATACTGCAATATCCTGAATTTTTTCAAAAGTAAAAACTATTTTTTTCTCCATGAAAAAACATGAATTAACAAATTTAAAATGCATACGGAATTGATATAAAAATAAAAAAATCAAATTTTGTATTTATACCTGAACTGAGTGCCGCATTGTTTATATCTGTAAATTATGTGCAGATTTGAGGAAGTCTACAGTATTTCATAATGAAGTTTACCTGATTATAGAAAATTCCCTCTGATACTATAAGCAGGGCTGGCAAGTTTCTGCCAGGGTGGTTAAAACCGGTAAAAACCAGCATGGCAGAAACTAGTTTCTGTCGGTAAGCGGCAAAAACTGGCAGAAACTAAGAAATAATAATAAATGCAATTATTCATAATTCACAGATGTATTTAATATGTAAAGAATTTAGTTAAGAAATTAAAATAAATATTATGAATCTTATTCAAAGTAGCAAAAAGTTTTAAAGGATCACAAAAATATACTTTTTTAATATAATAATTTTTTGTCACTTAAAAAACAGAAATTTTCATAATGGTAATCTGATGCTGTATAAGTTTAACTATTGATATTTCTATAACCTTTTAACATTATAACTTAAAAATTATCTACAATTACATACAAAGAGAAATGTTTTTTGTAAAAACATATAAGTAAATAATTGTAGCAAAAAAGTAAGGGGAAAAAATTGATTTTTTTTTATACTGTTATTTTAAAATATTGAAAGAACAAATTTGTTTTTGTGGAAAAATTAATAATATATTAAGAACATTCCATACTATAGTATTAAATTTGCTAATCTTTCTTAACCTAGACAGCTTTTTAATTTGTTCTGAATGAAAAAAAAGTTAGAAAATATTCTTTCATGACCAGCATTACTTGCTGGTAATGTCATTATTGATGATGTAAATTTTAAAAAATTCTCATTTTCACTGTTATTTGTCCCTAAAAGCGGCCACCCATAGGAAGCAAGACATTTTCTAGAACTTCCTTGGTGAAATATATTTCTGAAAAAAGATTATTTTCTTGCTCTTTCTTTACGTTTAAATACCAATTTTGATCTCAAATATTTAGGATGTAGTAAATAAGCTAGCATAAAAGTTAACGCTGCAATAAATGAGAAACTATCAAATTTCAATAAAAATTTATTTATATTTTAATTTAAACTATTTACAATATTTTATTTGCAATTTATCCTGAATAAAATGTATATAAGTAATTTAATACTACTAAAAAAGTCTCAGATTATGTCATGAAATTAGTTTATGCCGGTTATAAGCACTTTCTGCCACTGGCAGTGCAGAAACTATTTTCTGCTGGCAAAAACCCAGCCCTGACTATAACCGAACATTGAATAATATACAATACACCTTTTAAGCCTTTAACCCTCTGAGCATCTTGCAAAAGGGTAAAACTGTAATGTTGTTTTCTCTGTATTTTGTTTTAACTGCTCAGAAAATATGATTCTTTCAACATTCTAAATAAAAAATTTAATTACAAATACGAATGTAATCCTCGAGAATATTAATCATTCTTCAATGAACTAAAAATATTTGAAATCTATCGAATTATATTAAATATTGCTTATATTGCAGTGAAACCTGGAGTGTAGTGTATGGAATATTATATTCCAAATACTTACAAAGTTAATTAAAAATTGTTTAACTAACTATGTAAATTCTACTGAAATCCATTCAGCAAAACTAAAGTTATAAGCGACTGGAAAGAAATTTCCATTTGAATTTTATATGTATACTCATAGTATGAATAAAATGCAAATAAAAGACTATAAAAATCTTAAATTGCAAATATCAAACTATGAAATATATAAAATTATGAAAAATAAAATCAAGAAAGTGAAATGACGTTTTATTCAGTAGTCAGCCATGGTGGCCAGTTACTGAACATGTAAAAAAATATAATACCCAATAGTCATCCACATTAAAATTAATTAATACAAACACTTATTTAATTTTTATATCAAAAAACATTAGTTTTTTTTTTAATCCTTTTAATAGTAGAATCAAATAATTTTAGAAAACAGTTAAAGATAAATACATACTAGGCTTTTAAAAATTCCTTCGCTGGTTAACACAAGAGTGGGAAAAATGGTTGATTGACCACAACCGGTAAAAAAAATGGCTGTTTATTAATGCTATAAACAATATTCACAATTCTTTGATGATAGCTTATGATGAATGATTCCATATAAGGGAACTATAATATTTTATTTGGGACCAAAAATAAGCTATTCATAGCATATTTTATCTCAATGTAGCCAATTTATAGGGATGGGCCGATTACTGGTACATTTACCCTATACATTTAATTTTTAGAATATGCTTTACTAGTATGTGTATAGACATGTTCTTTTAGATTAGCTTTATAATTAAAACTTTTGTGACACATAGTACACTTAAAAGGTCTTTCTTGTGTGTGAACCAATTTATGCCTTCGATAATTAGATGCATCATTTGAAGAGTAATTACAAAATTCACATAAATATTTCCTTGCCGTTTCCTCTCTGTTGTAGCTTTTGAAGTACAACCCTAAAAATATCAGAAATAAGAATTACAAGCACATAGTTAAATATGAATGTAATGAAATAACTTGATTTAAATAACATTAAAGGAAATCATACAATAAAAAAAAACCCATTAAAATGTATATAGACATATAATACAAAATCTTTATACAGTAGACTCCTTCAAATCCGCACTCCTAAAATCCGCAACTCTCTAAAATCCGCACATATTTTACGGATGTAAACAATGAAACATTCAGTTCAGATGTAGGTGCAAAAATTGATTTTTTCAGTTTTATATCAATTCCATACATTTTTTAATTTATAATTTTTGTTAAGGTTATTGAATTCATGTTTTTTCATGAAGGAAGAATAATTTTTTTCTGAAAAAATAAAGATATTGCTAATATCATTGGTAATCACAATCTTACCAAATATATTTATGTATTAATAAAGTTTTTTAGTTATTAAGTCTGGCTAAACCTGAAATAAAGTTTCATTATTTTATGATCCTGGTGTGAATTAGTAATGTACCTTTATGAGGCAAGTTTCATTGAATAATTTAGGAAAAACACATTTCCTCTTTTATAATGAATATTTAATTGTACATTATTGATTATTAACTTTACCTTTCCTTTTAGTATTTTAATCATTTTAAAAACTATCTAAATTTTTATTATTTTAGTTTATTATTTATTTTAATATTTTAACATATTGTATGCATTCATTATACTTTTGATTTTATTATTAATTACATTCAAATTATTTTTTAAAAAATGTAAACAAAGCAATGACCAGAAATCCGCAAAATTCTAAAATCCACACAACCTCTTGCCCCAAGCTGTGCGGATTTGAGGGAGTCTACTGTAATATAAACCTAATATTAAAAGCTTTGCATTATACAAAGTGATGCAAAAAAACACTGACAAAATGATATAACAAATCAAGCATACAAGAATAAAAAATCCCATAGGAACATAAGATAGCAAATTACTTATTGAGCCACAAATACAGGGTGTTTCATTCTAGCTACATCCGGTTTGACTGTAATAATTTCGAGGTAAATAAAAACATTGTAATGAAAATGCAACAATATGTACCTTATTTTGTGTGAAATGTGACAATGTTACAAAAAATATCTGGAAAAAGACATTGTTCAAGCAATCGATGATACTGTAGAAACTGATTATCGCAGTCCAAAGTGTTAAGTGCATATTGCTGGCGCACATAATGCAAATTTTGACCACTTTTGTTTGGTGTTATCACATTTAAAACAAAAGTGAGAATGCCTGTTAAATGTTTTACTATAATATACAGTAGACTCTCTCAAATCTGCACAGCTTAGGACCAGAGGTTTTGCAGATTTTAGAATTTTGCAGATTTCTGGTCATTGCTTTGTTTACATTTTTTAAAAAATAATTTGAATGTAATTAATAAAGAAATCAAAGGTATAATGAATGCATACAATATACTAAAATATTTAAAAAAGTAAAACTAAACTAATAAAAATTTAGATATTTTTTTAAATGATTAAAATACTAAAAGGAAAAGTCAAGTTAATAATCAATAATGTATAATTAAATATTCTTTATAAAAGAGGAAAAAAGAGGAGGTTTTCCCTAAATTATTCAATGAAACTTGCCTCATAAAGGTACATTACTAATTCACATCAGGATCATAACATAATGAAACTTTATTTCAGGTTTAGCCAGACTTAATAACCAAAAAAGCTTGATTAATACATAAATATATTTGGTAAGAATGTGATTACCAATGATATGAGCAATATCTTTATTTTTTCAGAAATAAATTATTCTTTCTTCATGAAAAAACATGAATTCAATAACCTTAACAAAAATTATAAATTAAAAAATGTATGGAATTGATATAAAACTGAAAAAATCAATTTTTGCACCTACATCTGAACTGAATGTTTCATTGTTTACATCTGTAAAATATGTGCGGATTTTAGAGAGTTGCGGATTTTAGGAGTACGGATTTGAGGGAGTCTACTGTACTTCAGTTTTTTAAAATTTATTACCGCCAACCCGAATTGAGTTGGGATGAAATACCCTATATCTGACTCAACAAGTGGTTTATGGCCCTATGTTTTTATGTTATTTTTTATCTTGTTGTATGCCTGACTTGTCATATCATTTTGTCAATTTTTTTTTTTTTTTTTTCTAATCACCCTGTATAAAATTTTGCGTTATATCGTTCATTCCATGCATCATTAAATCTTACTTTGTAAAGAAAAAAAATATATGTGGAACATACTAATATACAGTGGAAGATATTTATTCTGGATTTCTTAAAATTAGGAGTTGTACAGTTATAATTTCTTGCTTAAAACTGATCATTTTACACACTGTTAAATTTTACTTTATACACATGGTCCAAATATTCTTGTACAAAAACTTTAATTCATTTAAAAAAATATATAATATTGTATTCATTGCAGTTTTGTTTATTAAAAGCTCAGTATAAAGGTGATAATAATAGCTTTTCAAATTTAGATATGATGTATTAAATGCAGGTGCTTCTTTAACTTCAATTTTTTATGTGGCAAATTGTACATTATATAGAGAATGCATTATATAAATTTGTGTTACAAAGATATTTCACTGCAATTCATTTTTAAAATTTTTGACAAATGATCACTAAATAGTGAGAAATTAATAAATCAAAACCAAAAGTATCAGATAAATAAAATATGACACAAGCTACCTTTTAATCAATTTAACTTAGATATTAGTTTTCTTTTCCAACATAAAAAGAAAATTTGTTTTTAATTGATAAATTTTAAGAGTTTTTTTTCTATTATAAGAGTCTAAAGTTAATTTATAATTCAATTGTATGAATATTAAAATTCTACTTTTCCATGGAAAACATGTCTGTGAACATGTCTGAGATTTTTATAATTCTTGTGTATTAGGAAAACAGTAAAAAATTGGTTACAAATTTTAATTTTGCAAATCAAATTAAAATCATAATTCAAGTTAAGTAAAGGTAAATACAATGAAAGTTAAATTAAATAAAAAAAGTGTAAAAAGCAAAAATATACAAGGTGGCCAGAAATAAAACACCCCTACTCTGACCTCCATGGATATCGAACTATTCAGTGTAAAGGCTCAAAATTTTGTACACATACTATTCAAAATATGGGGAAACGGATTTCACGAAAAAAAAATTAGTTCCTGAAATCACCGATAGGTGGCGCTGCACAACTGGAACTATGATCAAAAGACACAAATAATAATAAAAATTTAAATGTTTATGCGGAATGGAATGCTTCCATGCTTCCTTTTTAATTTTTCTGCCCCTTATGGAAAATAAAAATAGTAAAGAAGCTAGAACTCCTGTTGTAACTGCAATTTCATACTGTAACCAGAAAAATTTGCGTAAAGCATGGTTAGAAGCCATGTTCTGGGTATAAAAGAAGTTAAAAGGTGGGGAATGTCATTCTTATTAGTGATGGCTGTCACGCTGCCAGAACGCGCTTTGCTTGTGAAGTTGTTTTACGAGAATAAAGGAAATGCTCCAGCAGCACTTCGAGAGTTTCGCCGACTTAAGGATTTGCGTAAGGGACCATTGCTTCCACAAGCTCTCAGGAGAATGATTGCTCGATTCGAGGAAACTGGACATCTTGGAGTTCAGCCTGGTCGAGGACGCAAACCGGTTCGTTCAGATGTCGTTGAAGATGTTGCCACCGGTATTGTTGAACAGTCAATGGATAATGTTTTAGGCTGCAGTAGTGCACGTGCAGTGTCACGACACTTGGGTGTTCCCTATAGCACAGTGTGGAACATACTCAGAAAAAGGGTGCATTGTTTCCCGTACAAAATCCGCCCTAATCAACAATTGCTGGCCACAGACAGGGAGATGCGACTGACCTTTGCATTGACATTTCTTGCTAGAGTTGAAGTGGATGCATCGTGGCCGTGGCAGATTCTGTGGAGCGATGAGGCCCATTTCCACCTCAGTGGAACAGTGAACACCCATAACTGTCGCATATGGGACACGACAAACCCCCGTACCTTCCAAGAGATTCCACTCCACTCACCGAAAGTTACAGTCTGGTGTGGATTCACAGCCACATTCATCCTTGGACCGTTCTTTTTCGAAGAGGTTACTCCCAATGGCCTTGAGACATGTACCGTGACGGCCAACAGGTACAAAAGGATGCTCGAAACATTTGTTGTACCCCATTTGCAGCAGCGCCAATGCCTTGACACCATTACTTTTATGCAAGATGGAGCACCTCCTCACATTGGACTCCCTGTGCAACAGTTTCTTCGCCAACATTTCACCAATGACAGAATAATCAGTCGCACGTTTCCGACAACTTGGCCATCTCGTTCACCGGATCTTAATCCGTGTGATTTTTGGCTTTGGGGACACTTAAAAAACCTTGTTTATCGAGAACGTCTGGTAACCTTGGCAGATTTGAAAGAGAGTATCAGTCTGCATGTGAGAAGCATCTCAGATGACCAGTTACGATCCGCAGTTGAACAAGCTGTCCACAGACTTCACATTTTACATCTTCAGGAAGGGAACCATATTGAGCAGCATTCCCTGCATCGATAACGTCCTTGTTTCATGTATGCTTGGTACTTTCAAATAAAATGTGTTTAAAACGTGTTTTTGTGTCTTTTCAGCATACGTCCAGTGGTACAGCGCCACCTATCGGTGATTTCTGGAACTAAATTTTTTTTTTCGTGAAATCCGTTTCCCCATTTTTTGAATAGTATGTCCACAAATTTTCAAGCCTTTACACTGAGTAGTTCGATATCCAGGGAGGTCAGAGTAGGGGTGTTTTATTTCTGGCCACCCGGTATAATAGCAGACAATGTTACTTTATTTATACAACAATAAATACAGACAAAAAAATTAATAAAGATAGGACAAACTGCTGAATTAAAAATCATACTTAAATGGGTTGTATGACAGGATTATAAGAAACAAAATGATCTGTAGTACACAAAGTATAAGAAATAACAAAAATGATGCTATAGATTGTATTGAATAGATAGAAATTTTGATACTTACTTCTTGTCTATGTCATGAAGACTTAAAGTCAAATTGATTGACAAATGCCAATTGTGTTGATAACTGCCAAACATTAGTTGTGTTCCAAACAGTAATTTAATAACATCATTAAAAAGTGTAAATAATACAAAACAATAATTTAACATATCTTTATTAAATACATAACATTATGTTTTGCATACTTTAAAAATAGAAGATATTTACAATGGTAGTTTTATTTTCTGACAGCTATTATGCTCACCAGAATAAATTCATATGTACATTGATAAAGTTAAGGGTCTCGACTCTTTCAATTTTACATTTGTCAAATATTTATTGGAATTCCTGACCAAATTGTCTTTGAACTTCAAATGAAAGTCTGTCAATAATACAAAAAACCCTTCACCACATTCAGCCTTTATTATTATTGAAAACAATCAGAAAAAAAGAAAAGTAAAGAAAGAAACTAGCAATTGCAAAAAACTTTGCATTGAAATTGAAAAATAAGTATCTTAGGAATAAAAGTTAAGAGTAAAAATTGACAAGTATGGAGTGTAAAAATATTATACAACATAACAAGAACAGTATGAACCATTTATCCAGAATTCTATTTTCAATTGACAATTTCAGAATCTTCTGAGAAAGAAATTACATAGAATCAGTGTTCTCGCTGTCGCTCGCCAATGCGCCAAATTGCAACTAAATTCTTCATTTGGCGAGTAAACAAGCGATTAGATTCGCCAAATTGCTAGTGCTCAATTTTTTGCCTTTTCTTTTCCGTTTTTCATACATATGCATATATATATGTATATATTTAATACATACATATTTTTTTAATTTGTAGCGGGTAGTTGAAATTAGATTAATAAAAATCGCTATCACAATTACAAAAACTTAGATTTTTTTAGAGCATATTGAAAAAAAGGGGGTACATTAAAAGATTAAAGATTTTTTTTTTTTTTTTTTTTTTTTGTTCTACACGGCGAATCTATTTTGCTAATACTTTTTTCATTTTGCGAATGTTTTTTATTTTTAATTAGCCAAATTACTAATGTTGGTCAAATGTCAGCGAGAGCACTGCATAGAATGCAAATTTGACACAAAATGCTTGATATGTTAACAAATATGTGTCACAAAACTTCAGTAGGATTTGAAGTGGAAGAACTGTAGATTTCCTCAATTATATTTATCATTATGAAGTTATGCAAATTTTCCAAATTTGCATAACTTCAGATCAGGGGTTATGCAGGTTTCTAGACACTATTTCATTTACATTTTATAGAAAGCAATTTTAATGTAATAATGCTCTTTAAATCATAATGAATGCTTACAATAAAGTAAAACATTAAAATAATAAAAATTAAGATAATTTAAAATGTGACTAAAATATGAAAAGTAAATTTTAAGTAAAACATAATGCATATGCATAATAATAAGATAATCTTTTTCAGAAATTATTTAATAAAAATCTACTTCATAAAAGCTTCGCTAATAATTTACAAATAATGAAGTTTTATTTCATGTTTAGCAGTCTTATTAACCAAGGAAGTTTAATCAATGTATAGATGTATTTGGTAAAAAGACCACAGTCATTATTGATATCAGTACTATCTTATTATTATTTTTAAAAATAAAATTATAGTTTCTTCATGAAAAACCTTGAGTTCAATCATATGAATCACAATTACATATTAAAATGTGTACCAAATTAAAGATTTTTTTTTTTTTTTTTTTTAACTGAAATGTAAGTTTTAACTATTTTATCTGCAACAATATGCAGATTTTAGGGAGTCTACTATATTTAGATATAGGGTGTTATTATTTTTAAGCAGGTTTTTTTGATTTCAAGGGATTCTCATAAACTGTCCTCTTCTAACCCCTTCAGACCGTATGGTTTATTTATAAATATATGTATTTTTTTCAGTTATGAATTAACAAAGTAAAAAGATCGAAAAGAAAAAAGGAAAAATTTATTTTTTGTTTTTAAAAATTGGTGATACATGAGGACTAAATTAGTACATTTTTTGGATTTTTTTATTTTATTTTATTCTTTTTGCATTGCACGGACAATGAAAAAATGATATATTTAGTAATTTTTTATTATTAATAGAGCTTACAAATGACAATTTAGCTCACAGAAGAATTGTTTTTGTTCATTTTATACAAAAATTGCTGCAAGCCATTTTAATACAGCACACATTTCACTAAAAAAAACACTATAAGAAACTAATGTCTATTTTACATACAAGGAAGGTCTCCATACGGGCATACTCTGAAAAATCTGAAAAAATTACAGAATATTCTTCTCATGAAGATATATACGTTTATACAAAAATTTTCGGAGGAACCTCCGTGCCCTGTCCATAAAAAAATAATGAAAATTTTGTTATTTGGCGATTTATCATTGGTTGGCGATGAAAAGCATGTTCAGAATGGTTTTTAATGTCAAATGCATTTTAAAGGAAAAAAGTTTCATGTTCAACGTGTTTAAATAAATTAAATATCTTTTTTTGTTGTTGTTGTTAGCTTTCGTTTGTTTTAAGTATAATTTCTTCATATTGATATTTATATGTATTTATATTCAAATTTAACCATCAAAATTTGAGATTTAAAACGAAATTCAAATTTAAATTCTTTAAAATTGTTTCCAGTTCAAAGTCTAGTTGAGCATTCTCAATTCGATTTTGTTGCCATGGAAACATCTTACTTTTATTTTTGAATATGCTTAAATGTATGAAAATAATTTTACTGAAAAAGAATTTTTTATGTATGAAAATGTTTTTTCCAGAGTTAAATAACTACAGCAACAAATAATACATATATATGCAATTTAATATATATATATATGTATGTATTATATTAAACTCACTCATTGTTTATGTTTAAATTCATTTACACGGATTCTAAAAATCCAAAAGTTTTCAGTTGCATTAAAATCATTTGCTTTTGGCAGAGAAAAGTGCTGCTCGCCAAATCGTGTGACACTTTCGACTTTTCACGCCAAATATTAGAAAGTATTTTATTTTTTTACACGTTTTCTAATGTAATTCCGCCGCTAATTTTCACTGATCCTTTATTACATACATGAGTAGTTTAATTAGTATTTTTTTTTCAAAAAAATCTGAGTATGCCCAGTATGGAGACCTTCCTTGTTAGTTCTGCTACCTATTAGGATACATTAATACCTACTTCCTTGTTTTTAACATTATTTTACATAAACAAAGAAAAATTTGTAAAGATGTGTACCCAATAGAATACACCAATACTGGAATATCCCGGCATGAATTAAATGTGTTTCTCCCTTATAAATAGTAGCATTAAGGGGATGACTGTAGGTGAAGCAAAAAAGGTTACTATCCAGGCTATATCTCTCACACTATAGCCATTTTGAGATGAAGGCCGGCGAAGAGAAAACTGCACCCGGGCCAAAATTTCAATCTGGCACCCCCCCCCCCTCTCCTTTCCCAACTTGATGCTAAACACCCTAAACTGATTTTGAAAGTATAAATTTGGTGCCCTTCCTCCCTCCTTTTTGTATGGCGTTGTTGAGATGTGGATACTAAATGAAATATA
Source organism: Maratus speculifer (assembly GCA_964019185.1). NCBI lineage: Eukaryota > Metazoa > Arthropoda > Arachnida > Araneae > Salticidae > Maratus > Maratus speculifer. The sequence goes on along the minus strand of OZ025301.1, from coordinate 71,740,806 downwards.
GATAAACATAGTTAGCCTATGGGTATATGCCACCCAGTGCTATTGTAACATCAGCATTTTGCCAACTCACTTGAATATATATATTTTTTCATATATTATATAATTTTATTTTTTCTGTTTATAGAATCCAAACACTGAAATGACTTTTTAAAAATAATCCCGACATTTTTAATGTGAATTTTTAGATTTAATTTATTGTTTAATTTTAGTGTATTATTATAAAAATATAAGTTAAAACTTTGCAGATTGCTACACAGTTTTAAAAAAGTAATAAAAAATGAATGATTTTATATGGTTGATTAAGCATATTATTTTAAAACCACTGAATTTTGCCCAGTCAAATAAATATATTTTTTAATTTACAGCTAAATGACCTGATAAATATTAAAAAGTATATGAAATTCTCTTTTAACCCCTTGAGATGCAGTGGTATATCTAAGAAACCACTTAATTTTAATTCCCAAACGCCACATTGGCACCGGAAGTTTGGTAAAAAAAATTCACTTTATTGAATATTTGATTGATAGCTTTTTCATATTTAAGTATAAAGTCATTTTTAAATTCCGGTGCCAGTCATCAATTTCAACACTTAAGCCAAGAATTCTCTCTGCGCCGCAAAGGGTTAAATGCTTTGACATAAATATTTTATCTGTACTAATTTTGCCAAGATATGATATTTAAAATAAAACACTGTATTTTGACAATTTTTAAAGAACTTTTGCTTTTTTTCCTGCAATAAAAAGAATAATGCTTTGTCACTGGTTTTTAGAAACAGAAATTTGTACCTTATTAAATCGAGAAAATGCTCCAATTAAATAAGCCAAATTTTACTAGTGGGGATAAACAAGGATTCTTAAGCCTTTTTGCAGCACATATACATGTCCCTCAATCTACAACGGGTTAAAGACACACAAGTGTGGCATAACCATGTGCTCCTGAATCAGGAAGCTGTGATAATGCTTCTCTTGAGGATTAAATTCATTGTAGACTCCGTCAAATCCGCAAACCAGAAATCCACAACTCTCTAAAATCCGCACATATTTTATGGATGTAAACAATGAAATTTTCATTTCAGATATTGGGACAAAATTTATTTTTTTTTTAGTTTTGCATCAATTCCATACATTTTTTATTTTGTTATTTTCTTACTAATACTTTATTCATGTTTTTTCATGAAGGAAGAATAATTTTTTTGGAAAAAATTCAAGATATTGCTGATATCACTGGTAATCACAATCTTACCAATTATATTTATGCATTAATCAAAATTTTTTGGTTATTAAGCTTGGCTAAACTTGAAAAAAATCCTTATTTTATGATTTTGATGTGAATTAGTAATGTACTTTTATGAGGCAAGTTTTGTTGAATAATTTTGGAAAAATACATCTAATCTTTATAATGAATATTTAATCATACACTATTGATTATTAACTTGAACTTTGCTATTAGTACTTTTATCCTTTTAAAAACTATCTAAAGTTTTTTTTTTTTTTTTTTAGTTAATTACTTATTTTAATATTTTATTATATTGTAAGCATTCATTATAGTTCTGATTGCACTATTATTTGCACTCAAATTATTGTTTAAAAAATGTAAACAAAGCAATGACCAGAAACCCGCAAAACCTCTGGTCCCAAGCTGTGCGGATTTGAGGGAGTCTACTGTATCTTATTATTATATTTTTTTTTACCTAATACAATAGAAGACTACTAATTTGCACAGCTTGGTTCCAAGCATTTTGCAGAATTAAAAATATTTATGGCATGTCTACTTAATCTTGTTTAAATGTTTTTAATTCATACTTTGATCAAATTTATATAAAAATAAGCAAATTACGTACTTAGACATATGAATAAATAATAATATGACAAGCATCACACAGACTGACCAAAAATCCTTAAATTTTAACATTTTTTAAAGCAGATTCTCTTGTCTTATTTAGCTGAATAAAGTAAGAATTTAAATAATAATAATTTATTGCTTTTTGTATTATTTAAATATCAGTAGCTATTTTGATACAAAAATCTATTGGGTTTTTTGTAGGTTTTTTGTAATAAACCATTTTTTTTCTTGTTTTCTATAAATAGCCATAAATGCATGATAAATCACAAAATGTGTTTTCGGAAAGTTCAATATTCTTGACTAAATATTGTAAACACACATGTAAGGATTAATTAAGAATTTATTTATATTATGATTATTAAAATTGATGAAAGGTAATAATTAAATTAATATATATATGTACCATCATTAAATATATATATGTACCATCATTTTAAATTATTAATAAGTACTAAAATATATAATAACAAACATTCTAAACTAAGAAAAAAGAATAAAGAAAAAAATAGCTTTTTTTTTTCGCTTATATTGTAGACTTTAGTAATAAACAAAATCATAAAAAGTAAGATAATTTTAAAAACAATTAAATTATTAAAAATAAAGGTCAAGTAAATAATTAATAATGTATAATTAAATATGCATACTAAAAATATAATTTGCCTACAATATTCAATGTAACTTTTCTTGCAAAAGTAACACATTAATGCATGTCAAAATCATAAAGTAAGGTAGTTTTATTTAAGGTTTATCACAGTCTTCATAAAGAAAAGAGCTTAATTAATACATAAATACATTAGTAAGAAGATTGTGATTATCAATGATATCAGCAATATCTTTTATTTTTTACATATTTCCTTTATGAAAAATCATGAGTTTAAGTCATAATAGAGAAATAATTACATGTAAACTACATGTTAAATTACATTATAACTAAAAAAATCAGTATTTTTATCCCAACATTTGAAATTTTCATTTTACTTATGAAAGTTTCATTGTATACATCTATGATGATGTGTGGATTTTAGACACCTGCAAATTTGAAGGGGTCTAATTATTGTATAAAATAATGTATTTACATGTATTTGCAAATGACAATTTGCAGTTTAGAAGTTCTGTACTATAATTTGAAATAAGAAAATAATGGTATACAGCCACATATACTTTATAAATTTTATCAAATGGGTGTTGCTTTAACAACCAATAAATTGGCCATAAAAACTAGCTATCCAGAATGCATGTGGTCCCAAACATTCTGAATTAATGGTTCTATACTGCAATATAATTTTCAAATAAATATTTAAAATTTTGAAACTGAACAATTAATACAGCAAGGAACATCATGAACAAAAGATACAATGTATAAATAAAAAGTAATTAACTTTTTATAAAATGTAAAAGTATACAAACATGCAGCATACAAACAATGACCAAAATTAGCAAAGATCAGAGAAAGTCACAAAATGAAAAATAACAAATCTCCTAAACGTCTAAGAAAATTTGTACATACAATTAAAATTAACTTCAATGTAATTACAATTTAATTAAATGTATCTAATTATAGTTACAATTTCATACCATAAAAATTTTTGATAGTACTGTAGTGGCCCCCTGCCCCACACACATACACATCCTACTATTTGAGGAATTTTCTCTGGTTGAATAGCATAAGAAATATAATTACATATGTAATTGCAAATATATCATTTTTATTCAATTGAATTGTAATTACATTAAAGACAATTGCAATTACAAATTCACTCAAATCATCCAACGAGCAGTACATACACATGTCATATAGACTGAACAAAATCCTAGAATTTTAGCATTTTTTTTTTAAACAGACTTATTTAATTATACAGCATTTCAACAGTTGCTTAAAGTAAAAACTTCTAATTAAAAAAGATATGCTTGTAAATGAAACCTTTATGCCCTGAAATATGAATCGAAAAATTATTCTACCTAAATAATTATTTTCATTATTTCATGTCTCAAGATAACCGAAACAATTTATATAAAGATAACTTGAAATTTAGATAGTTTTAAATTAAAACTGATTTAATAAATCGGTAATTAGAGCACTTTTTATAAAATATTTACATATAAGAATAATTAGATTAATTAACAAAAAATGTTATGGAAACCTTAAAATTCTTATAGGAACAATGTAATTAAATGTATTGAGATCCTATCTGTAACAGAGAAGTATTTTGTAGTAGCAAATGTTTCATACAACATTTTTTTATAGAAGAAAAGCTACACCTATGTAAATGGTTGAGAAAATAAGCATGTCCAAACAAAGTTGGCAAAATCCTTTTTTTTAACACCCCCCTTCCCCAAAAGAAAAAAACAACGGTTTTTTTTAGTTGAAAATACAGATTTTGACAAAGGATCCTGCAATTATAGCAACAATTTACAAACACCATGAAAAAAATGCGATATTTGGCAAAGGACCATGAAAAAAACCTAAATTTAATCAAAGCATTGTAGAAAGAAACATGACATTTGGCAAAGGATCACGAAAAAAATACTAATTTTATCAAGGGATCATGGAAAAATGCAAATTTACTCAAAGCTTGATTTTATAAAACTTATAAAAACTTTGTTTTTTTCTTTCTTCCCCCAAGCTGCTCAATTCCCCTTCATTTATTTGGAAAGGGGGCTTCTCTCATAGGAAGAATTGATTTTCAAGTTCTGGAATAAGTAATATAATAAATGATTGGTATATTTGGACAGTGTTTATAGAGTAAATTTAATAATACATCCAGTGATCTATTATAAAAAAATTTATAATCTGTACAACTTGTGGTAAGAAGGAAATGCCATATAAAGAAACTTATTACATATTTAGATATGTTTTGGATATATTTGTACATGCTTACGAGCTATGTTTAATGATGTGTGAACAGTGCCTGATTTAGGGCAGGGCCTTTCGGGGCACAGGCCCAGGGCCCCCAATTTTCAGGGACCCCCAAATGCTGCTGAAGGTTTTCAACTATTGCCCAAAATCAATACAACTGCTTACAAAATATAGTGGAATTTTACATTCTACTGTGTTCATATTTTATTTTTACAACATTGTACATTTTGGTCGAAACATCCACATTTAATCACTTTATTAAAGTGAATAATTTCTTTTATCTTTATCATTAAAAAAATATATTGTATTTTTAATTTTTATTTAATCATGTTCCTGTTTTTGTCAGATTATTTAGGGTTGGTGAGTGCAGTTCATTGGCAGAAGAGTCCCATAATATTTTAAATAATTATAGTTTGGTATTGTGGAAAATTTATGGTTAGTTGTTGCATACTTTATCATTCCAGATATATATACTTGCATATGAAAAGATAATTATCACTACACAATTTATTGTACTACGCCTACTCATTTGAATTTCATAATTGTGAAATAGTTATTTAAAAGGTAAATAAATGAATATAATATTTAATTTTTTAATTGGCATTTAAAAGTGATTCAGTTGTAAAGTCAATCGTGGCTATCTTAATAAGCAACTTTTTTGGGGGGAAGGGGTGAGGAGGGGGAGCTCAATCTGTTTGTAAGCAACTTTCCAAGGGGGCCCCCTGTAAGCATCTGTGCCCAGGGCCCCCCCAAATTTGTAAATCGGTCCCTGTGTGTGAAATGTGTTCCATATAATCATAGATGCGCACATCTCTTAATTATTCTGGAATCTGATCTCAGATGAACATGTCTTCAATTTGATATTTATTTTATCACAAATTTTCAAATAAAATCTAAAATGTATTTCATAGAATGATGACATTTCCTTTTCCATATTTTCTGGTTTGAAACATGCTTGCCTTGGATCAAACTCCAGAATAATTACGAGATATTTGCATCTATGTATAATGCATCTTCTCATGTTTTAATGATTGTGTTATAAAGATCTTCTACTGTAGAACTTAAAAGTAATTTCAGAGCATAAAGGGTTATAATAAACAAATTGGATGCACCTCCAAAAGGAATTAACTATCACCCCCCCAAAAATCTACCGTATTTTCCGGGAATAACGCCGCGGCATTAAACTAGATTTTTTTGTTTTGTAAACAAAAGTGCGGCCAATAACTAGGTGCGGTTTGTAAATAGGACTAATTAATTTAAAATTTTTGAAAACAGATCGGCAAATCTAAGCCTTCGTTGCTTTTGCTGTAATTATACACATGCACATGGAATTATATTTTTAAGGTTAAAGAATCTGATGCTTAAAATTGATTTTAATTTTCTGATATGCCGTAAAATCCCGTTAAACCGCCCCCTCCCAACTTTATAAAAAGTTTGAAATTTTCAAAATATCCCGAGAAAGTGCCCTCCCTTCCAAAATAATTGCGGAAAAAACGCGAATTTCGCTAAACAATCATGAAAAATAGCCGCAAATTTCTTTAAAGGATCGCGAAAAAATCATGAATTTCGCCGAAGTATCGCCAAAAAACCTACATTTCGACGAAAGATTGCAATAAAAACGCGAATTACGTCAAAAAATCTATAAAAAAGTACAAATTATGTCAAAAGAAAGGTTGAGAAAGGAATGAATCATAATGAAATGAATAAATCCTGAATTTTTAGAAATGTGCTTTTTTTCGAGATTTTTTAATTGATTTCATGCTTTTTTGTTTTTGTTTTTTACAAATTTCTTTTTTTTGCGTTTTTTCAACAGAATTGTTGTTTAAAAAAAAAAAAAAAAAAAAAAAAAAAAAACGCAAATTTTTTCAAGTATTGCTTCAAGTATCAAAATTCACGATTCATCCAAAGATTCAAGATTTATTCAATTTATCATGATTCATTCCTGCAAATTTTGTGAAACAATCGCGGAAAAATCCCGTGTAAGTGCACCCTTCTAATTATTTTACGATTTTTCGGGGAAGGGGGGGCAGATTAACTGTATTTTATGGTAAGTTTTATCTTAAATATATCTTCAGATGTGAGTTGTAAGCGCCGCAGTTACCTTGCAAAATTTAAGCTGAATGTTATCAATTTAGCAAAAGTTAACGGGAATCGTGGCGCAGCGAATGGATGAGGTTCCGGTTTCATTGAAATAACTGTACAACAAAAAAAGATAGGTTATTTATTTAAGATCAAAATGTTTTACTTTATATCAGTTAATAATTTTATTTCATTGCTCTAATGATGAATGTGGGAATATACCCGGCGCGGCGTTACACCCGGCGCGGCGTTACACTCGGTGCGGCCTTATACCCGGTGTGGCGTTAAACTAGTTTTTTTTATTTCTAACCAAGTGCGCCGTTATACTCGGCGCGGCGTTATTCCCGGAAAATACTGTAACCTAAGAAGTAGTAGTTTCAATGCTTTTAATCCTAAATGAATCATTAGAAATGCTGCACATCAAGAATTGGAATGATATTTTAGCACATGATGCTTCAATGAACCACAAGAAGTAAATTTATATTCACACTGATCACATTCATAAGGCTTCTCGCCCGTATGAATTCGTAAATGTTCCTGTAAGTTACTTTTAAGCTTGAAACTTTTTTGACAAAATTCACACACAAATGGCCTAATTTCAGTATGGCATCTTAAATGTCTTTTGAAATTACTTTTGTCATGGGATTTATAAGAACACTGATCACAGAAAAACCATTGAGGTGAAGATGATTTCCCAGTCCTTGATGGTATTGTGAAATAACAGTATTCTAAGGAAATGAAAAAGAAAAAATATTCAATTTATGATTCTCATATTACAAGATATGCTATAACCATCTGCACAATCAATAGGAAATTACGAATAAACATTTAATGAGACTACAAGAGGTATAAGGAATAATTTAATGAAACTATTAGGGATAGAGAACCCTAAACAAATTTACTTTATTATCTAAAAAATTATCAGAATAAGCAGCTTATCAGAATTTCAGAATATCATTGCGTATCAAAATATTTAATTTAAAATTTTTAACTTTTCAAACCTTCAAAGTATTTTTATTCTTAAAAATATTTATATAATTTAAAAACTTTAAATTTCAATTTATAGAAAATTGAAATACTGTGCAAGTGTGTTAAAAAAGGATGAATTACAAAGCTGACATTGAGGCTCCTGATCTGCATATTTAGTAGTTTTAGGCAACAACCAGTTTTAGAAATACAATCAGAACATCCTTGTTTATGCTAAAATTAAGTGAAAAACACTCTTTTTATTTAGTTAGTTATTTTATTGTTTTGTATTTACTCTATTGCAAAATCAATCTCTAATTTTGCAGAATGTACCTTTACAATAGTGTAAAATTAAACATGTTTTGCATGTCTGTTTTAAACATTTAAAAGGTAGCAGAATGTAAGGGGAAAAATCAAACAAGAATATTATACAATTATGACATACTTACAATTAAAAAAATAGCGAATGAAATAATACAACTTAGTTCAAACTTAATTAAAATTTTATTTTTAAAAATGAAAAAATATGGATAACATTTAGTATGATACTTTAGAATATAATTTAGAAAATACTATTTCTGTTATTGCCTCTGATATGCTAAAAAAATGATATCCGCTTTGTACATAGTTAATTATAAAAAAAAAAGCAAGCTGAATTGTAATGTTAAACACAAGATTTCTACACAAGTTTTTCATGATGATTATTCGTTTCTGATAAAAATGATTCGCTGAAAAAATTATCAAAACGGCAAATGTAAGTTTTTTGAATAATTAATCTTGTTTGCAATTGATCCAGGGCTGTAGCTAAGAGGGTGCTAGGGGCAGCTCAGACCCTCCTAAAACATTTTGAGCCTTCCGAGGAAAAGATTCTAAGTTCACTAAATGAATTTTATGTTCCGAAATTGAAATTCTGTTCAATAATCTAATTTAGTTTTGAGGCCCTTTTACAGTTTTCCAAAAATACTAAATTGTAGCTAAAATAAGTGTTTTAAAATGACTCGCTCATCCTAATTGCACATATGAAGCTAACATGAAGTTTAATATTGCAGTAGTTATAAACCCAAATTTTTCATCCTCATATTTTTTTCTTAGCAAAAAATTAAATCATTACAACAGTTTAATGCAGGGCATGAAATTTTCACTTGCCAGCTCGCCATTGGCAAGTAAATATTTAAGATTGGCGAGTAAGTTTTGTCGTCTTTTAATATGTTGAGCTTCAAATTAAACTAATCACAGCAATACACGGAAGTATTTCAAAAGGAAGCAAAGGTATTTATTTTCCTAAAGAAATAAAGTGCTCCGTCGCCTATTTCTTCGTCTTTTCTACGAGGGAATGAAATTCCCCTGTCTGCATTCACCCCCCCTTTTTTCGAAACGCGCACGCTCCAATACCGAATCAGATTGCTCTTCACTCCTGCGCGATGGGATTCAGGTTTCGTCATCTAAGTGCAGTTGCTTGAAATATGGTAAAAAATATACATTCTCTATCAATTTTTTTGTTTCTTTCGATTTAGCATTTTTCTTGTTCTGTAATATTTGGCGGTAATTAAAGTGGTGTTTTAGTTAATTTTTTTATTAATGTTATGAAGAAAAGGCAAAAGAGTATTATAGTATCCTTTTTTTACTAAAAGTAATACATCAAATGAAAAATGTGATAAAAACTTAGCATTTGTATATATTTCTGTAACCACTGAAATCTTATGGCAAGCTTATTTTGAGTTAATGTTATTTTTTTCTTTTTGCAGTAAATATGTTTTCACTTCATCAATTTCTGCATTTTTTTTCGGTCAATAGAAAATTTCATATTACATCTATTAATATTTTTTAAATATCCCATATTTTTCATAAATGTAAAATATTCTGGATTTAACAGACAGCTTCTTCTAACAATCGTCAATTTAAATTAAATTTGTCATAAATATTTCATTTTCTGCGCAGGTGTGGGGGTTGACGTTGTTGAATAAATGTAAAATAGTGGCGAGTACAAATTTTAGTCTGGCGAGTACCTTTTAAGCTGAAATTTCATGCCCTGGTTTAATGAGAAACATAGTAACTACAGTGTGAATATGCATTAATTTATCTTTCTGCATCACACACAGACACAGAAAATATGAGCCTCCCTCCCCTAGTATTCACTTCTAACTACATCCCTGAATTGATCCCAGAAAATATGAGCCTCCCTCCCCTATTATCCACTTCTTATTGTAGTATTTTTAATAATAAAACTTGTTACATTACATCGACATATGATATCAGCTTTATACATAATTATTTATAAAAGAAAGAAAGCTGAATTGCAATCATCTGGCAAGAGATTTCTACATGAATTTTTCAAATCGTTTGTTTTTGATAAAAATGACTTGTGAAAAAAATTGTCAAAATGGTAAGTGTTAGTTTCTTTAAACAACTCATCTTGTTTGGAATTGATCCCAAGTTTTAGTATTTTTAATAATAAAACATATTATTAACAAAGATTAAATCTCAAAGTTGGTATAATGAATTCATTATACCAACTTGACACTTAAAAAAAGGAAAATGAAATTAATGAAAAACCATCAAATAAAAATGTACATTGTCCATAATAAACATCTTTAATGTAATTTTCAGACAAATATTCAAGATATGGAAATCAACCAATAATTTGTACAAAAACAAGTAACAATTATATAGGAGAGACAATCCATAATTTAGAGGGGGGAAAATGTAAACATATACAGACATTCAACAGATGTTTTCACAGAATACATCAAGTTAAAGAAATAAAACTGACAAAAACATAACACCCTATTCAGAATATGTAATTTTTCAACTTAACTCTAACTGCTAAATTTATTTAGTAAATTCAGATAACTTCTTTAGTGAGTAGAAAATATCTATGACAAGATACAACTTACTGCAATGCATTTTGATTGGCTATTGAAGTTAATTTTAACTTATGTGCATTCCCAAAAGTCCTGCATCGGTTTGTGTAACATGACTTTAATTGGACCCAATATGATCCATTAGCTTGGGTTAGGTTACTGTTAATTTTTTTATTTGGGGCATTTTGACTTTAAAATTTTCAGGTTCTGGTCTGTTTTAGGTTAGGTATTGATTTTTTAGGGTTGACCAATTTTTCAAAAGAAAGTCCCAAATAGCTTTCAAATGAAAAAGCTAAGTGAATATTAATTAGTGTAAATGCATTCATTTTTATACACCCCCCCCCCTCTTTATAAAATTGATATTTAAAATATAAATACATATTATTTTCTATTATTGTATTAAAATAGGCATTAATTTTGAATTTCACAAAATTTTGTTAAATTGGCTTTTAGCAGAAATTCCAAGTTCAGGTTGGGTACAACATGTAATGTAAAATACCCATTTTTTTTTTTTTTTTTTTTTTTTTATGCACATAAATACCCATTTTGGATATTTAATTGTGCATTTATTCTTCAAATAAATATAGCTCGATAAAACTTGTATTGCTCTTGGTTATGATAGATAACGAAAAATATAGGTAAATTTAGAGTTGCAAACTTTTTACAACTCTCAAATTTTAAAGAAATTCAACATTTCACATTTGAATGTCTTTTTATTTTTAATTATAATTAAGATAATAAAAAAATGAATGTTTTTATTCAGAAGAAACGTATTAAAAAGATAATTTTAATTAAACTTGTGTAAAAGATACACTTACTCAATACTATTATGCATACTAAATTGCCAATAACTATTTTAGCTAATGTATAAGTAATATCTAGGTTAATCCAATATAAAGGATATATTTTGTAATCCTTCTCAAAAAGATCTTTTTTTTTTCCTGGATACACTCTTTTTCTTTAAAAATAGCCATATATGTCTTAAGTTAAGTACTATCTAATTTTATATGAAGAGCAATTTCATAAAAAAAATATCATGTATATTTGATGGTTTTGAAGTGCAGTTGCCCCCCCCCCCCCCAACCATCAAAAAGAGGAAAAAAAAAGAATACCACATGCATTTTAATCACCAAATCTGATCAGAAAACACTAAAATACCAATTGATTGGGAATTATGTGTTTTTTTCCTTTTACATTTAAAAAAAGCTTGGGGCTTATATTTATAATGAAATTGTACCAAGTTCTGAAATTTTTAATAAAAACACCTGATTTTCCTTACATATTTGGGTTTAACATTAAATTTTAGTGCAGGACACCAAATGAGAAGTCACTCAGTCAGATAGTTTAGGAATTAAGTTTGAAATTTTAAACTTTCAATGTTAAACTCATTTTTAATGATCACAAATTGCAATGCATATATTTTTTTAAAGCATAGTTCCAGAATTACTTTGCATAATAAACTGCAATTTTAAGTTGTGCATACTTAAAATCTTTTTAAAAAAAGAAAAGATTAAAAACGTACATAGGTTGCAATTGATATGCAGCAGACTCTCCCTGAATCAAAGGGGATTGAACTCTAATAAGTTTAGTGGGAATTCAGAATAGATAGATTTCATTAATAATAATCAACAGGAGTGTAAATATAATTTTGGTCTGGCTGAGTTTTTGGCCACATTTTTACCAAAAATGAATTTTCTTGAAACCCAGATTTTGAAGTGAAGACAAAAACAAAACTGAATTTTTGGTCGATCCTTAGTTATATAACGCAAAAAAAGTTAAATTATATCAGCGAATATCACCAATTTTTCCTGATTTTAAGCTAAAAAGAAATTGGTATTTTTTCTGAAGTAAGTTCGGAATTGAGGGGCTCTACTGTGTATACTTTTGAGAAAAAGAAATGAAAACATGAATTTTTCAACATTAGTCATCTCTAGAAGCTATGTTTATGATAATATAAAATTAGAACTCATTCTGTCAACTATTTCTTCAGTTATGGTTTATAAAACTACTCTAATGGAAATCTGTTAGCAACAATTACAAATTAATTTCTTTCAATTTCTAAACTTTCATAATTTCTAAACTGAAATTTAAAGAAAAGGCCCAAATATGATGTCAAAATTAGGTGCTGTTATTGAAAATTTCAGAATGTGTTACAATTTTAATATTAAGATGACCCTCAATTTAATTTTTTGTAACCATAAATTGAAAAAGTCATAACATTCAGTCAGATGGCCATTCCTGTTTATTTTTTCTCAGTCAATTTTGACATTTTTTTTCTTTTTTTTTTTGGGGGGGGGGGGGGATGATCTTTGTGCACATCCCTACATTAGTAAAAAGAATTATTGTATTTTTTTTTCTTCTTTTTTTTCCAATAAAGATACAGGTAGTAATATGGAAAATATACTATGTTTTTAAGTTTTTCATACACTAAATGAATTTAATGTTCATTTCATTAAACAGATTCAATTAGTTCTAGAATTGATTTGAAGGAGAAAACTTTTTTACTCTAATGTAAATCCAAACTAGTCGTTGGGGGCCACCGTAATACTTACCCATCATGGATATATGAAAATAAAATATGTGAAAACTACTTATACAATGCATTGCAATTCATAAACAAAATTTAAATATTGTTAATATACATTAGTAATGATATATTAAAGAACTGCTGATGTACCAATTTCGACAAATTATATAAAACGCCAAACTACTCTAGTAGTACCGAACTGCGTAAAAGAAACATCCCTATAACTCCAAAAATAATAATTCTATTAACTAACAATTAACTGTGTCGGATTAAGTGTCTCATTTTCAATTAAAATATACCTCTGAATTGAAATTTGAATGAAATACAGGGTCATGAAAAATTGAAGAATGTGGAAAACAGGATTACAAATATCTCGGCAACTAATAATCTGATCGACTTCGTTCTATATTCAAAATGTGGGCTATTTTATTGCCTTTTATGTCCATTCCTTAAAACAAAAAAATTCGAAAATTTTTATATACCTTTCATCAGAACGAATTTTTCGAGGTTCCGAAAAAAATAGTTCCGGATAATCGAGGTTGCTGATATTCAATAGGCTTCGTCCCATTCTTACAAAATTTCAAGTCTCTATCCCAATTTGTTCGGGAGATAGAGCGTTTACAGACAGACGGACGGCAAATTTTTTTTTCTAAAAATATATTTTTCGGAATCTCCACTATCTAAAACGTGTAAATCCGTCAAAAAAAACTTTTCGATTTTCAAAACGATAGCAAGACTTACCCTATACTACGTATGATGGGTAAGTAAAAACACTTTCTAAAAGTTTCCTTTTTAGCTGAAAAATTTCTTCAATAACTGCCATAATTTGTAATAAAACTTATATTTTATATTTTTTAACCCGTATTGCATTTTTGAGATTATAGCTTTCCATCATAGGTTAAGTTTTTCAATATTGCTTTTTAAAAAATTAATGCATCTTATTGGTTCTTTTGTGTCCATTAATGCATTCTAGCATCCCATTATTTCCATGAACATCACCATTTTTCTGTTTTTAGAATAAATTTCTATTTTCTCTAACAAAGTTGATACATATTCTACTTGTATATTAAGAGTACATGCATTATTTTTATGTTTATTGGGCTTTTAAGAATGTATTTGTTTGATATTATGAGATACAACTTTAGAAGCCCTTTTTCATGTTCAAAAATATTTAGAAAAAAATTTCAATAAAAAAAAAATCTTTATAATGGCTTGGGCATAAACAGTTTAAGATAATGTCAGTAACTTTGCCATTTAGTTTCCCTGGAAATGTTTTAATACTTTTTTATTTTCAATTCTACTGAGCATTGCATATAAATGGTTATTTCATTTGATGTTCTCATTATATAACATTTGATTAAAAAAAAAAAAGAAAAAAAAATCATTGACTGCCATCTTAAAATATCAGAACATAGTATAAAGGAAAATGATTTGCAAGATCACTCAACTGGACAAAATACAGGTATTTTCCTTCAATAATCCAAAAGTTGTCATCGTATTAATAACATTCTAACCCATAATTTCAAGAATATTTTCAAGATTATATTTTACAGATCACTGGGTACAATCAAACAACTTCCCACATCACTTGGTACAACTTTGGCTGCATTTTAGATTTGTCAAATCTCAAATGCATTCGATTCAGATATATTTTGTAATATAAATAATAATAATAATAATTCACCTCCTAAATTCAACTAAGTTAACTTAAATACAGTAGACTCCCTCAAATCCGCAAACCTAAAATCCGCAACTCTTTAAAATCTGCACATAATTTAAAAATGTAAACAATGAAAAACTTGGTTCAGATATGGGACAAAATTTGACTTTTTCTGTTTTATATCAATTCCATATATTTTTTAATTTGTAATTTTGTGAATATTACTGTACTGAATTCATTCCTTTTTATGAAGGAAGAATAATTTTTTATTCTGAAAAAATTCAAGATATTGCTGATATCACAAGTAATTACAATCATCTTACCAAATATATTTATGTATTCATCAAGCTTTTTTGTTTATTAAGTCTGAAATAAATCTTTCTTATTTTATGATTTTGATGTGAATTAATATTGTACATTTATGAGGCAAGTTTCATTGATTAATTCAGGAAAATTACATTTCATTTTTAAAATGAATATCTAAACATACATTATTGGTTATTAACTTGACCTTTGCTTTTAGTATTTTAATCATTTAAAAAATTATCCAAATTTTGTTTAGTATAGTTTATTACTTATTTTATTATATTATAAGCATTCACTATAGCTCACGTTGTATTGTTAATTACATTCAAATGACTGTTTAAAAATTGTAAACAAAGCAATGATCAGAAATCTGCAAAATTTTAAAATCCACACAACCCCTGGTCCTAAGCTGTGCGGATTTGAGGGAGTCTACTGTATCATAATCTGAATGGGATATCAGCAAGTTATAACACAAAAAGAAAAAAGTAAGTTAATCTTTCATTTTCATACTCAAAAATTCAATACAGTAATAAGTTTGAATATTTTGTAAACATATTTTTTATTTGAACAAATCATTAAGAAACACCATTTTATAAGTTAGTATGATATTTTAGATTATGATGCCTCAACGAGCCATAAGAAGTAAATTTATATTCACACTCATCACATTCATAAGGTTTCTCGCCGGTATGGATTCGCAAATGTTCTTGTAAGGTAGTTTTCAGCTTGAAACTTTTTTGACAATATTCACATACAAACGGCCTGATTTCAGCATGGCCTCTTACATGTCTTTTAAAGTTACCTTTGTTACATGACTTATAAGTACACTGATCACAAAAAAACCATTGAGGCAAACCTGACTTTCTAGTTCTTGGTGGTATTGAAAAATAAAAGTAGTCTAAGGGAAAAGAAAAAAAATGAATTTATGAATATGGCATTAAAAATATAATATGACATTTTAAATATAATGGTACAAAGTGTCTTGTTTCTACAAAATAAAACTATTCAATATGAAAATCTCTCCTTTTTGTAAGATCAGAAAACTGTTTTAAAGTAAACTACAAAGTTGGAACTTTGATGTTAGCCAAGTGCAGATGATAAATGCTTAAATAGTGTCACACTGTTTAGACAATGCATACATTATATTTAAAATAATATTATAAACCCAAACATTTTATTTAAACATTAAAGCATTGTTTTTAATTTAAACACACACACAGCCAAAAAAAAAAAAAAAAAGTGTTGCTGTTGGTGGAGGAGGGGAGGGGATATATGAGATTTGCACCTGGTTAACATTAAAGTACATATGACAACATCATTCTCAATATTTGGCCAAAGTAATTCAAACTATTTGCTATATGCTTTCATACTGAAGAGGTATACTATTCAAAAAGCAAAGATGTCAACAAAAAAAAAAAATAAATAAATAAAATAAAATAAAAATACTTTTTTCCACATTCGATAATTTTGCATTATATCAATATATTTCCAGTACTGTATAAAATCATTATGACACACAATTTGAGATTGGAGGTTGCGTGTAAAATGGAATTTCATGTTATAAAAATCTCGTTTTACACATCTATTAAACATACCATATGAACATGGCCAAAAATGCTTAGCAGTGGATAATATCAATCTACAGTAGAATATCTTTATATTCCATTCCTCAGAACCAGGAGTTACAAATTTTTGCATAATATACAGTTATTTGTATTGCACTCTCCAGAACCAGATATTATGCAAATAACAAATTTTTGCATAATATACATATAATTTCACACATTGTGAACAGAATACAAACATGCTGAGATGCAATCAGAATAATTTCTAAGTTATTTTTATTTAATATGAGTATTTTTTTATTAAAAAAAATCTAACTAAAAGTGATAAAGATTAAATAATTTCTAGAACTTAGTACTCTATGCAGCAGAAATATTTTTCTACAATGCAGATTGCAGGCTTAGTAGAAAACTTCATTATTTACACTGAGGAAGTTTTACATTACATAGAGAATTGCATTATAAAGACTTCCTACTGTATTTAGTAATGTTGAACAATTATTTAAAAAATAACTATTAACAAAAGGTTTTTTCTTTTAAACAAAATTTTCTATTTATTATAAATTACAGAAAAACATCATACATAACAATATAAAACAGGAGATTCTTGGGACTCACAAATTATGCAATTTAAAAATTTCTGCATAATATATTAACTACTAAATCACTTTACACAATTTAAATTTGTTAAGTTAATCAAAATATGCTTGTACTAAATCAACACATTACGCTTTTTAAAAAAAAATCATAATAATAACAGTGATTGTCTCATTAAAAAGTTATAAATTAAGCAGATAAAAATAAACTAATAAATCAAATTTAGTCCTCTGAAAAATAGCTTTTTTTTTTCAAAAGTTTTTCATAATATAGAGAATTGCATTACATACATTTCTACTGAATAAACAAAAAAAAATTTTATAAGTTAAATAAAAACCCTGCTTTAACAAAACAATAGTATTACCGCTTTTCTAATTTGCCCTTATGTCATACAGGGTAGCACGTTTTTGCCAATCATGATTTGCTTATACCATGTACAGATATTTATCTATATTCTAATCATGATTTATTAATCTCACCAGTCAATTTTTATTGTAAATTTTGCATTATTTAACCCCTTAACGCACAGTGTTGCCGGGTCGGCAACACCTAAAGTTCCCCCTGTTTAGCGACACAAAAATTCCGTGAATATTTCAAAAACTACTCTAATGGCTACTTTAAATCTTTCTTATGAGTTCTAGATGGCAGCACTACAGAGATCAAATTCTACTGTTTTTAAATAATAGGTAAAATGTTTTACTGTAATACGCGCTTCACAGCAATGCTCTTCTCACTGCGCTTATCAATGCTTTACTTATGGGAGGTTACCACTTCGGCAACAGCTGTATAATTAAAATGGTTACTGCAATCTTTACAAAACAATACCTGTGTACTCCTCTAGGCCTAAATAGATTGCCTAATTTTTGTTTTCTTTAAATTCCAACTTTAAAGAGTAGCGCGCCGGAAAGGGTTAATCCAAGCATTTTTCTGATTCAATTAGACAAAAATTTCTGTTTTGAAAAACCAATTTTAAAACATTAACATTTCTATAAAAGACATTTTAAAAAAATAGGCATTGTTTGAAAGCTTTTTAAAAAAAAATATTGATCAATTAAGTGATTAAAGAAAACAATCAGATAAATTTTGAAAACTCAAAATTTGTATTGTTGGTAGCTTGTGTTAAAAAGACAACTTTTCAATTCTGAAATTTGTTAATGAAATTGATTAACAAATACAAATTAATATAATTACAGATAAATGATTTTTTTTTGTTCTGTGAAAACAGATACAAATAAAACACATTTATTTTACTTTTTAAAGAAATAAAACACTCTCAGAAAGAGTGGCTATAAAAATATATAATAAGACTTCAAGAAAGTACAATAGAAGATAGTGTAGATTCATTAAATCATAAATAATAAAGATAGGTAATTAAAATGTAGTTGATAATACAAATCAAAGCTAAATTTCTCAAGCAAATTTGATAAAATTCCTAAAATTGTAAAGACAGATATGCTTTTTTTTTCTAAAGAAAGAAACAGGGAAAATCATCTTATGAAATATATATATGTATAATGTACAAAAAGAGTGAAAAATGCACAAATTACAAAGAAAACATACAATTTGGCAGCTTTAATTTTCGCTGCAATAAATTTAAATTGCATACATTTCATATAGCTTATCTGTTCCTTCACTTCTAGTTATTTTGTTTTAAGTTTATTGAACAATATTTTAGAATATTTTTTGCAATATATATAAAAACTTATTTCTGTTATTTAAGAGAGATTTACTTTTTTTTCTTATTCTATAGTTTGCAGATAATCCATGCATAACAATTTGGCCAATTTTCAAGTCTTTTTGTAAGTAGACTTTTATTTCTCTTATATAAAAGTGGATTTAATTCTACATATATACAGTATATAATTACTTTCTAAAGTTTGTAGGTTTTCCATGTACAATGATTTGAATTTGAAATAATAAAGTCGGCTAAAGTTAGGTTTGATTTTCTAAATAAAATTTTCATCGCCATCAGCAAATAAAAATCAACTACTATTTTGCTGTCATGTACATTAGGGTTTTATATAAATAATTATAAATTTTTAGCTTAATTTAATGTAAGAATAAAACATTCTTAGTGAAATTAATGTTTGGAATTTGTCAAAATACTGTTTTAAACAAAAAAATAATATGAGTAAAAGTAATATACAAAATTATTTTTCATAGAGTAAAAAATGTTAACTTTTTTAAATGCCAAAAGACAATATTTTTATTGATTCAATACTCACTTGTACATTTTTAATTTTAAAAAAATATTATTGACATAAAATTAACATAAATATTCTTGTTCAAATTTAAAATGTAATGATAAAAGAAACTAAATATATTTACATTATTTTTGTAAAACAAGCATTTCATTCTTGAATCAATTACAAGCAAATTCATGTTCTGTTTAAAATTAGGTTTAGTTTTCAATCTGAAGTCTATTACTTTAGATTATTTATGTCAGATTACTTACTATTTGATTAATTTAAAAACTAGTCGTTGGGGGCCACCGTGATACTTACCCATCATGGTTATGCATATTATAATATATAAAAATAAAACATGCGAAAAATATTTATAAAATGCATTGCAATTCCAAAACAAAATTTAAACGTATATTTAAATGTTTGTAATATACATAGTAATGCTCTATTAATGAATTGCTGATGAACCCATTTCGACAAACTATATAAAACACCAAATTACTCAAGTAGTACCGAATTGCATAAAAGAAACATCCTTATAACTCCAAAAATAATAATCATATTAACTCACAGTTTACTGCATTGGATTAAGCGTCTCATTTCCAATTAAAATAAATCTCTGAATTGAAATTTGAATGAAATACAGGGTCTTGAAAAATCGAAGAATGTGGAAAACAGGATTACAAATATCTCGGCAACTAATAATCCGATCGACTTTGCTCTGTATGCAAAATTTGTGTTATTTTATTGCCCTTCACATCCTTTCCTTAAAATATAAAATTTCGAAAATTTTTATGTACCTTTCATCCGAACGAATTTTTTGAGAGTCCAAAAAAATAGCTACGGATAATTGAGATTCCTGATATTAAATAGGCTTCGTCCCATTCTTACATAGTAAGCACATACAAAATTTCAAGTCCTTATCTCAATTTGTTCGGCAGATAGAGCATTTTCAGATACACAGACAAACAGACAGATGGACGGATTTTTTTTTTTTTTTTTTAATATGTTTTTCGGAATCTCTAGTATCTAAAACGTGTAAATCCGTCAAAAAAAAAATTTCGATTTTCAAAACGATTGCAAGACTTACCCTATACTACGTATGATGGATAAGTAATATATTACATGATTTGATATATACAGTGTCTCACATAAGTGATGGGACACTTGTGCTTTACAAAAGGAAACTAATCAAATAAATTAAAAAAACATGTACACATTTTTTTGTGGGCATGTTTCATACTTAAATTTAGTAAAGATTATTAGATAACATACCCTTTGTCAAAATATTAAAATATTAATCTAATAAAAATACAGATGTTTAGAACGGAGCAAAAAATAACTCACATAAGTGATGGGACACCATTATATATGCAACAAAAATCATCTCAAATAAGCAATAAAAATATCTTTTGGGGTTTTATTTTTACTTAAAAGCAATTGGCAATAATTTATAAAATCGTCTGCAGTATTTCTCTCCAGTTTGTTTTGGAATTTTTGTGTTTTTTAGCTCTGTGTAGCCATGAATGCTAAACGAAAAGAAACTTCGCCTTAAATTCGAAAATTAGTTATTAATTTGCATATTGAACGTGGAAAATCTATTAGAAAAACTGCTGAAACAGTTAACTTAAGTCGTTCAACAGTTTTCAATATCATTAAATGATATAAAAAGAATCATATGATTCAGGATAAAAGAAGTCCTGGCCGACCATCAAAGCAATCCAATGGAATAAAGCGAATTATCATTCGAAATATTAAAAAAAAATCCAAGAAATAGTGCTTCAAAAGTTGCTGCTGATTTACAAGCATTATATGAAATAATTGTTAATCCTGAGACTATTAGAAGGGTAATTCGATCTGCTGGATATCATGGTAGAGTAGCCAGGAAAAAATCCTTCGTAAGTGAAAAGAATAGAAAACTCAGACTAGCTTTCGCAAAATCCAACATAAATAAGAATTCTGATTACTGGAATAAAGTTATATTTGCTGATGAGAGTAAATTTAATATATTTGGTTCTGACGGTAGAATCTTGGTGTGGAGAAAACCCAGGGAAGAATTTCGCAAACAGAACTTGGTACCAACAGTAAAACATTGAGGAGGAGGAGTTATGGTATAGGGGTGTATGTCGTCCGCTGAAGTTGGTAATCTTGTTTTTATTGACAGTATAATGGATCATTACAAGTATATTGATATTTTAAAGCAAAATTTGAAATCTTCAGCACGAAAATTGAACCTTCATAACGATTTTAAATTCTACCAGGACAATGACCCCAAGCACACTGCTCTGAACGTTAGACTCTGGCTGCTATATAACTGTCCTGAAATAATAAAAACACCACCACAATCTCCAGACTTAAATCCCATAGAGAATATTTGGCAAGAATTGGAATCAAGAATTCGCAAACACACCATTTTTTCAAAACAACAACTAAAATCGGTGCTTCAAGAAGAATGGGATAAAATCACTCCAGAAATCACAAAAAAATTAGTCGAATCCATTTCAAAAAGATTAAATCATGTTTTAAAAGTAAAAGGAAATCCAACAAAATATTAAAACCTTTTAAAAAGTAAAATTTTTGGATAAATATTTGATGGAAAAGTAAGTGTCCCATCACTTATGTGAGCCATTTTTTGCTCCGTTCTGAACAATTGTATTTTTACTAAATTAATATTTTAATATTTTGAAAAAATGTATGTTATGTAACAATTGTTACCAACTTTAAATATGAAACACACCCAAAAAATTTTTGCACATGTTTGTTTATTTATTTTATTGCAGTTTCTTTTTATAAAGCACAAGTGTCCCATCACTTTTGTGAGACACTGTATATTATATATATTACATACATTTTAAATAATTTAAGCAAAAACTTATCAATTGCTAATTGCAAAGGGGTTTTTTTAGGCGGGGGAGGGGGGGGAATACATCTTGAAATAACACAAAGTTTGTTTTTGTAAACCATGAAGTACTTGCATGCTTTTACCAATATTCTACTTTGTTAAAAGCCTCTTATGATTCTTTTAATTTATTTTTTGTTGGAATTTTATGCAAATTTTAATTTTTGTAATTTTATCATCTTGTGAGGATGAAAAAAAAATTACTCTTTTTAAGCTTAGCATTAATTACAAATGCATCTAAAAAATTTGACATTAACTGAAAGAGCAGTAAGTGAGGGAACACTTGCATTAAAAAACAACAAAAAACATTATTTCTCTATAAAAATCATTAAAAAATATAAGCAATGAAGAAGATTAGTTTTATTGAATATAATTTTTGCCTTCTGTCCTCCAAACTATTTTATGTTAGAAAATCTTTAGAAATATAAATCTCAAACGATTTTTTTTAAATACAATTATTATTCAATTCTGGAGAAGTTCATATAGATTAACTTAGTCATACAGGTCAATTTATAAGGAGAGGTGCAAGGTTGGAGTCACTGAATAATGTGAATGTCAGTATATCAATACAATATACATAATTAGAACATAAATACAGTGGACTCTCTCTATCTGAACACTCTCTAATGTGAACACCCCAGTATTATGAACGCATTCTGTCAGTCCCGGCGAAACTCCATAGACTCAACAAAAGATGAACTCTCTGTATTCTGAACACTCTCTAATCTGAACACCCCATTATTATGAACGCTACAATTAGTCCCAATTTCTACCACACCTCTCTGTAAACTGAACATGTGTTTGTAATCTGAATTCAAATTTTTATCATGGAAATTTGGAGAAACTGTTAAAGAAAAATAAAAATATTCAATGAACTCAATATAAAAAATAAGAGAGAAAATCACTGATAGATTGTAAGCATGTACTTGAAGTTGCAATTTGTTTGAATACTGCAAACAAAATTTTCAGTTAACCCTTTCCGGCATGGGCAAAATCAGTAGTAAAATGAAAAATTATCGACTGACACCGGAATTCACAAACGAATATTTTAGATATTTTGAATTCCTTAAATTTAGCTTTTATTGTAAATGCAAAATTTTACTAAAATATTATTGGTGCCGTTTGCAAGTTTGGAATTAAAATTAGGTATCCCAGACCAGGCACAGTGTGCCGGAAAGGGTTAAATGTTGGAACACTTGTTGCCAGCTAATTCCTGAAGAAGCCATTATATGATTTTTTTAAAGTAGAAGCTGCATTTTTTTTATTAGTTAGAGATAATTACGATAACTTAACTTCCATCTTTCTTTATTTCAAATAATAGTTTTATATGAATTATTATTAATCACATCTTAAGCATGATATTTTAAAGATTAATTTTTGAATTTTCAATTGATTACTCCGATTGATCAATTATTGGGAAAATGCCAATCAAATAAACTATTTGCTTATAGTTTTGTTGCTGTTTAATTTCAGCAGATTTCTTTTTTTTCCATGATAGGACAATCATTAAGGGTTGTAGCAATCATACTAGTTTACTTCTAAGACTTAAAAAGAAGAAAATATAATTAAACCCCTTATAGTACTGACTTTATTTGATCAATTACTGGTTCGGTCGTTCTATCTTATTAATAGTAATGAATTTCCAATCTCCCTCTATACTGAACACCCCCATAATCTGAACATTTTTGGTCGGTCCCATGAGTGTTCAGATTAGAGAGAGTCCACATGAAAGCCATAAAGTATCACCCAAGGAATCTTCAGAAAATAAGTCACAAAGTTTATGCTACTATTTATAATTGGATAAATTTCCGTTGTCAAGCGCTTCAGTAGCATGGTCATCAGTATATCAGATTTGAGATTTTTCTTAGTCAATTCAAATCTTGCTCGATCTTTTTTTTTTTTTTTTTTTTTTTTTTTTTTTTTCAGAATAGAAATTTCAAACAAATATTTTCAAAATTCAATTTAAAAGATATAAATAATAATTTAAATTTACAAAAAATATAAATTAAATTTACACGTAAAAGTAACACATAAGTGCATTTTTCACTACGAAATTTTGCATGTTTATAAATAATGATAAATAAAAAAAGGAAGAATATTCATATGTCTATAGACAAGAATTTTTTTGGTGTTCTTTAAAATTGTTTATAATTATTTTAATGAATATCTAATATTTTTAACAGAAAAATAAAATACAGAAATAAATACATTATATTTTCATTTTGTTTACTTATGCAAATACAGTAGACTCCCTCAAATCCGCACAGCTTGGGACCAAAGGTTATGCGATTTTAGAATCTTGTGGATTTCTGGTCGT
The DNA here is from genome assembly GCA_964019185.1 of Maratus speculifer. Lineage (NCBI taxonomy): Eukaryota > Metazoa > Arthropoda > Arachnida > Araneae > Salticidae > Maratus > Maratus speculifer. Next base: position 71,716,147 of record OZ025301.1, on the reverse strand, counting down.
TGCTTTGTTTACATTTTTAAACAGTAATTTGAGTGTGATTAATAGTGCAATCAGAACTATAATGAATGCTTATAATATAATAAAATATTAAAATAAGTAATAAACTAAAATAATAAAAATTTAGATAATTTTTTAAATGATTAAATTACTAATAGCAAAGGTCAAGTTAATAATCAATAGTGCATGATTGAGTATTCATCATAAAGATTAAATGTATTTTTTCCAAAATTAGCCTCATAAAAGTGCATTTACTAATTCACATCAAAATCATAAAATAAGGATTTTTTTTTTTTTTCCAAGTTTAGCTTGGCTGAATAACCAAAAAATCTTGATTAATGCATAAATATATTTGGTAAGAAAATTCTGATTACCAGTGATATCAGCAATATCTTGAATTTTTTCCAAAAAAATTTATTCTTCTTTCATGAAAAAAACACGAAATAGAGTATTATTAAGAAAATTACAAATTAAAAAATATATGGAATTGATACAAAACTAAAAAAAAAAAAAGAAATTTTGTCCCAATATCTGAACTGAAAGCTTCATTGTTTACATCCATAAAATATGTGTGGATTTTAGAGAGTTGCGGATTTCTAGTTTGCGGATTTGAGGGAGTCTACTGTACTTTAAATATTTCATGGTTTATTAAAAATGTGCTTTTAAATTTTAAATATGATTTTTTATTGTCTGGGATACTTGATTTTTAATTTAAATAAATGTCTACAATTTTTTTTTTTTTTAACAATTCCTTTTTTTTTTTTTCCCATGCATACTATGTTTAAATAATGCAGTTTAATTATATAAATACAATTTTAAATGTTAACAGTTTTAACATGTTTATATATTTAATGTAAAGTTAAAATAAAATAAATAAATAATAATAAACTAAAAAGTAAATTGAAAATTTTATAGTCCATAAAATTATTCTAATTTTTAAATTTATTTGCAGTTATTGACATAAATAAGCTGCTATTCTTCACATAATGATTTGAAATGCAGTGGAATAACAGGGTTAATACTCTATTTGAATTACAAAATTCCCAGAATTTTCTAGGTTTTCCAGGCCACATTTCTTATATTTCTTTGACAACAATTCACGGCATTTTTAGAAATTTGAATTCCAATTCTCTATCTTAATGATTGAACTTATACAGCAAAAGAGAATACCTTGATAGATTAATAGCAATAAATTGTAAATTTACCTCTAAAAATGAAATTAACTTATACATTTGAAACTAAAAATCTATATAACTGGATATTTAAAGTATAACAAATATGATAATAAATTAGAAACAATTAAATGAAAAAACCACACTAAAATACAATTCTGCTCATCATATCACTTTATTTATGTTATTTCAAAAGCAGACTGTTGTGCAAGTTTTTTTTTTTTTTTTTTTTTTTTTTTTTTACATTTTAAATTCAGTTACAATTTTTCTTTTTTCTGTTTCTTTTTTGCTTACTTAGTAATTTTCTTATTCAAATATTCGACAAATTTGTATAGCTAAAAGATCTTAATGTTAAAAATTTGAATTTATCAAAAATTCTACTTCTAGGAGAAAAATCTGATTTTTTTTTTTTTTTTTTTTTTTTTTTTTTTTTTTTTTTTTTTTTTTTTTGGCTTCAGAACTCTAGATAATTTTATCACATGATACCACACACACACACAAAAGAAATTCCCTGACTTTTCCAGATTTTAGTAAAAAAAAAAAAAAAAAAAAAAAAAAAATGTTCATTTTCCCTGACTTTTTGAGTGCTTGTCATTTTCCCTGACATTTCCCTGTTTTTCAATAGCATAGAAACCCTAAATAAATTAAAATGGGCAATATAAAATTATAACATGCTGCTTTACTTTTTAAAATGTAATTTTTTGATGATCCTAATAATATATAAATGTTGTTTTTTAATAACTAGCTTTAAACTTTTGAATTTTTTAAATCTTGAATACTTATTGTTAGAACAAGTGCCTATGTGCTAAAAAATAAATACTAAAAAGATATTGAATTGCTGAATATAATTATAAAGTATGCATTAACTGCAAAGTCAAGAATCTGAAGAAAAAAAAAATATTTTGATATTCAAAACAATATTTTTACAATATCCTGAAATTTTTTTAATATTTGCATAATGAAGCAAAATAATATAATATAATTACTCATACATTAATATCTCGTATTTTTATATATTTTTGTGAATAGAAATTCATTAAAATAACTGTAAATAATTTTAAATACCAAAAAAACTTTGGTCTATAGACAGATGAATTAGCTTTCTTTCTTTTCATTAAGTACCGGGTGATCCAAAAGTTTCGGGAGTTTTGAAATGTTAATAATTTGGAAACTATGTACAATACAGAGGTTCGGTTTTCAGATATATGCTCAGAAACACGTGGGATTTTGTTTAGCATGATTTTTTTTACATGTATATAGTTACAATTTTTAGCAACAGGTGGCGCTGGTGTACAACACTGGATGTAACTATAAAATATGCTTTATAGACACATGAGTATAAGTTCATTGCGAAACATCTTTTATAGACTATTAATGAGATTTCGTCTTAAGGGTGGTTTATGTTCAATCACTTTTTTTAAAGTGGTTGAAATTGCATTGAAAGGGAATTTTGATACAAAATTTGATGAGTAACTGCCATGTTTAGACATGCTTTCTTTGCATGTCGAGCTGTGTTCTTATCGTACAATACGGAAGTAAAAATAGAAAAAGATTCGATGGCCATTAGAAATGTGAAATGGCATGGTAAGAAAGGTTTGAGAAAAAGGCTAATTGAAAGATCGTAATAGAAGCAGGAGATCCCAAATGTCTGTTGCAATTGTAAATGAGGTAGAATTCGATGCCAATACTCGGTGGAAATCACCAGCTCATAATGAATCAGTACATTTGTAATATCACGATAAATTTGAAATTTCATCTGGAGTTTTTTCTCCTTTGAGGATACTGTGCATGTGCAGTGCACGTTGTTTTGCGTCAGCTCACAGCGGTACTTATAAGCTATGGGCGTCATAATGAAAATTTGTAACTCTTGGACACTAATTCTTTCTTTTTAGCGAGCTATATCATACCATAAAACTAATACTGTCAATTTTAGCGCCACCTGTTGGCAAAAAGTGTAACTAACATAATTTGTTTGTTTCATCAAAAATACAAATCCCATAAGTTTCTAAGCATTTCTGTGAAAACCGCATACTTCTATTGTTTATAGTTTGTTAATTATTAGCATTTGAAAACTCCCGAAACTTCTGGATCACCCGGTATTTAAACATGCAAAGTTTCATGGTAAAAAATGCATTTATATATCCTACAAAACATACACTTAATTTATATTTTTGTAAATTTCCATTGTTATACATATTTTATTTAGCGTGATTTGAAAATAATTGAATGAAATTTTTGTTTAAAAAAAAAAAGTCTGAGCAGCAGCACTCTGCAAAAAGAGAGGGGGGGGTGCCAGATTCATACTACCAATGTCATTTTTGGCCTGTTACAAGAAAAACTTTGGTGAGAGGGGTGCCAAATTGAAACTTTGCCTCAAGTGCAGTTTTCTCTTTGCACGTCCCTGCCGAGCAGGATTCGAACTGACATATAAAAATATCAAATTTGGTAGGCAGACGACCATGCTACTGAGATGCTTTGATAAAGCAGGAAATTTATCAAATTATAAACTGTAACATAAACTTTGCAACTTATTTCCTTGAAACCCCCTGGATGTTGGGCTTTATAGCTGTCATATAATTGTATACTACATAGATATGCTGACGTTCACCTCATTTGATAATTCGAACTTCAGACCCGTCCTTGTTAGTCCTTATGTAAAATCTATGTAGAATAATACAGCATACTGAAAATGAGATATTGGCACACTTATAGGCAGATTACTTTTGTATAATTTAATGTAAAAATGTTTACATTAACATCTAATTTTGACATTATATTGTGATTCTAGAATCAAAGTTTCTAAAAAATAATAAAATTTAACAAAATTTGTATAAATAGTTCGAGAAATATTTAATATAACATATTAAATCTTAGGAATATTTTCAAATGTAAAATCCATTAATGTAAAATTAAGTTTTAATATAAAATTTGATATATTTCAATAAAAAATATCCTCATGCTAGAAAAATGTTAATGAAATTTCAAAACTGATAGGACACAAGAATATTTACCTACAGATTTATATATTTTTCCTTCATTCTCCCATTTTAAGCTCATCTGGTGCATGCAAATTATAACTGATTCATAAACAGGTATTTATGAAATATCCAAGACAGTTTATATTGCGTCAACAATGGTGCCAAAAATATTTGTTACAGTCAGCTTAATTGCACAGTATATACTATTATATAGTCCATTAAAATTATATACTATTATAAAATCCATTAAAGCAAAATTAAGCTTTAATATAAAATTTGATATATTTCAATAGAAAATATCCTCATGCTAGAAAAATGTTAATTAAATTTCAAAACTGATAGGACACAAGAATATTTAGCTACAGATTTATATATGGCTAGTTTCCCTTCATTCTCCAATTTTAAGCTCAACTGATACATGCAAATTATAACTGATTCACAAACAGATATTTATGTAATATCAACGACAGTTCATATTGCATCAACAATGGTGCCAAAAAAAAAAATTATTACAATCAGCTTAATTTCACAGTTTATACTATTATATAGTTGTCTTATTAAAGGCAATGGTTACAGCATTTATAAATGTATAATTATTTAATATTACATGGGATAGATAATTATTCATTGTTATAGTGTATTTATATTATATTAATTCTGGTTGGTATAGCAAACCATGAGAAACTAATGCCCCCGTCCCAAAAAAAGAAAATCGTCCTTTTGCTACAAACTTCAATTGATGCTACATATTCAATAAATGTGTGTTAAATTGTTGTTTTGTATTATTTCAATTTGCTTTTATATTATCATTTTTAACAATGTTATGCATTTATTAGATTACATTAAATTACCCTTTTGAACATGATTATTGATTAGCAACAAAAACAAAAACGGTGATTGACAACCATTTTTAGTAATCTTTCTGACCCGTATGATATGTAAATACCTATTTTATTATATGGCTGATTTCCCCACAAATCCTATTTTAATAAAGTATAGTGCTTGCAAATTGTAAATGATTCAAGAATAAAACATGGCATCTTGCTTTATACGACCTACCTCTCTGCTGAACATAATTAAGGTATGACAGATTCTTTAAGCTGAGGTGAGCTTAAGAGCATCACTGTGATAAGATAACATATGACTTTTCAGGGATGTATGAAATGAAAAACAAACTCCACAAAGATCACAAACAAAAGGTTTTTCACCAGAATGAATTCTCATGTGTGCTTTCAAGTTATATTTACGATTAAAAGTCTTCCGGCACACTTCACAGGCAAATGAACGGACTGCAAGATTCTTCCTATTGCTTTGAAGCATTGAATTGGCAGAAGGCATATAAAAGTTAGCCTTAAAATAATTTGCATTCTGTGAAGCAGGAAAGTCATTGCCTATAAAATAAAATTTAACACATGATAATGAATTTTCAACAAACCATAAAGAATACAACTTAGCTAAACTGACATTTATGTAATAAAATATAACAAAGAACTGTTTCTAAATTCAATATAACACTTTCATATTCTTAGAGCTTAGTTAAATTGATTTTAAAGCATTTTTTTCACAAACTTGGCAGAAATTATGCCCAATATTCGTTAGAGTTACAACTGTGAAGTTCATGATGCACTAAATTCAACTGTCTAAAATAGCTCAACCAGCTATGAAACTGCAATGTTGAAACAGCTTAACTACTAGAAAGTACAAAAAAAATATAAATAAAAAAAATATATATAAAATAAAATATTTTTTATCAAAAACAGTTTAATATTATATATACATTGCGAAGACTATCGAGAAACACCTTATTGATAATTTAAATAATGCTTTTTGGCTTTCATTTTGCTCTACTATCTTAAAAAAGAAACAAAAAAAAAAATATTTTCTTTAAGTAGTCTATTAAACCATTTATTGGTGAAGTTTTCATTTTGCTATTTAATATTTGATGGGAAACAGGTTGAATTATATTTTTTTAAGTACAAATGGATTAATTTCTTTTCTGTAATTAAGTTGCAAATAATTTAAATATCGTTTAAAAAAATTTTAATCTTAATAATTATTTTCTAAGACATAAAAAGACATTTACATTTAAAAATATACTCTTTTTTTTCTAACCAACAGTGTCATAATTCAAATTGTGTGATGTTTAGAAATTTTAAAAATTGCAATAAAAGCAAAAATTATGGGTTAGTTGGGTGAAATAGTCCTCCAGTATTCATCCGGGATGGCTCAGTTGGATGAGCATTGGCGGCTTCAGCCAATACATCCCTGGTTCGAATCCTGGAACTTTTTTTCACCCACTTGGAAAATTTACATCAGTTATGTTGTTGGCAACACTACTCACACACAAGTGTTTGCTTTTATAATATACATGTTATGTAAATAAAAGAAATCCTGTTTCTAGACTTTGTACACCAATTTAAATAATTATTAGAATTCATTAAGAAAGAATTAAAAAGAAAAACAAAATGTAGAAACAGTCATTTCAGACTATTTTCAATTTGTTTCAACTGCTTGTTAATATGAATCTTTCTTAAATAATGACACACATTTTCATTCCTTAAAGCACAAAATTTTTTTGGTAATTTTGCTCAATGATAAAGAATGGAACATTTTTGTTATCCCATAAATATGATACAGGTTATTAGAAAGTTATGTAAAATTAAAACAAAAGTTTTAAATATACATTTTTCCCCCTCACACTTTAGAGTGTGAAATGCCCTACTTTACAAATAAATTAAGGATTAAAATAAATAAATAAATAAATAAACTTATGTTTTATAGAAATTTTAAAAAGAAGCGCTTTTCTACTGCATCTTTATTATCTATAAAGTTTTGCAATTTCATTCTTTTGTTTTTTTGCCAAATGAAATATTTTGTTGCAATTTGGCTCAATGGCAGTCAACATTAAAAAATCTGGATGCAAACCAGCAATGCGAAATGCTATTCAGTAAATTACTTTGTTCTTATACTATCCTGAGAATAGATTTAAAAGAGCAATTCCACAATATTTTTTACAAAAAATGTTCCACTTTTATAGGTTAATTTAAAATGTTCAATTCTTTTGAATCTTAATAATTAATACAGTATATCCTGCCCCCCACTTGTCAATTTTACAAATTCTTAAAATCTGCAGATCATCACAGATCTAAACAATGAAACTTTCAATTTAGATGTAGGGACAAAATTACAGAATTTTATCGTTCTGTATAGATTTTAATATGTAATTCTTGTTAATATGACTCAATTCATGATTTTTCATGAAGGAAATATGAATTTGTAAAAAATTTCAAGATATTCTTGATATCATTGGTAATCACAATTTTTTTTACCAAATATGTTTATGCATTAATCAAGTATTTTTGGTTATTAGAACTGATTAAACCTGAAATAAAAAATCCTTATTTTATGATTTTGATGTGAATTAAAAGATTACTTGTGAAAGGAAAGCTTTCTTGAATAATTCAAGAAAAATGTATCTTATACTTATTATGCATGTTTAATCATAAATTTTTTATTTTACCTTTACTTTTAATAATTTAATGATTTTAAAAATTATCTTACTTGTTATTTCAGTTTATTACTTTACTAAATTATTTTATTATTTCACTATATTGCTGGCATTTATTATAATTTCAATTGCATTATTATATAAAAATTACTGTTTAAATATACAAACAAAGGAATGACCTGAAATCTACAAAATTCTAAAATCTGCACAACATCTGTCCCAAGCTGTATGGATTTAAGATAGTTTATTGTATAAACATTCAAAAAATTTATTCACTTATTAATGAAAACCATTTCATAAATGCATAAGAAAACAAAGAGTTTGAATTTGAGAACAGCAGTAAGTAGTTTAAAACTATCAAACGTAAATTCACAGCCAGAATAACATTATGAATTTTATTTTATTAACATTTACATGATCAATTTCAGTAATTGATTTATTTAACAAGTGATTCATATAGATGGCAGCACCTGTAGTAGTATCATAAAAATAAATAAAAACTAATTGCATACAGAACAAAGAAAAAGAAATTATAGCTGTTCATCACCTAAGTTTGATTTACAAAATGCCTTTTATAAATTCATGTTTTTCAGAAAATGTTCATGCAATGATTTTTTTCAAATTTTCACTAGAATATATTTTTAATTTCACAGTTCATTGAGTGTATTTAAAAAATGTATACATAGCACTCTTTATTTTTATTTATATTTTCCTTTCTACTGTTTAACCCATTAACACACGAACCTATGCATTTGTAGATTGGCTTCAAAATGTATTTGAGGTACTTTTAACCCAATGCGTGTGCTGCTGGATTAAAATATTTCATTGTTGATGTTTCATAGCCAATATACTATTTAGCAAATGTGATCTACCATATCATTAACTCCATTATTGCTTAACACACATGAGAAGATGGCTCTTAACCATAGAAGACAAAGTCCATTTTGAGAAAGAAAAAAAATTAGATAGCCCATTTAGAATGTGCATAAAATCTGTATTATCCACTTTCACAATAAACTAAGTCTATAAAAAGATGACATATATATGAAAGTATGTAAAAACAGATTTTGTGCATTATGAGAGTAGATAACAGATTTTATACACCTTCTAAATGGACCTTTCTCCCCCCCCCCCCTCCAAAATGGACTTGGTTTACTATTGTTGTAGGCTTCTCATATAAAGTTGTAACCCTGAAGAACATTGGATTACAGATAAACTACACTCGGCTAATGGTATAATGTCTGAAAAATAATTTATTAACTTATAATTAAGTTGTTAAAATATTAAAATAGTGTATTATCATTAAAACATCCATTTATAAAAGTACAAGGAGTGGGTGAAAAATTAATTGCAAAATTCCATTTTTACATACATAAAGTAAGGTTAATTAAAACAGCGTCATTGAAGAAGAAAAAACCTTACTAATCAGCACTCAAACATTTTCAGCAGGAAATCAAAAATAATTCTTTAATTGATATTTTCTGATTTTTTTTATATGGATCTGTTTTTTTCACAAAGTCTTATTTTTATGGACAACTTTTTTTATTTGCGAAAAATCTCATACTGTGAATTTTAAATAATTGTTAGAATGAAGTTCTTTGCCATATATTTTTAAGAAGGTACATTTATAAAAAGAACATTTTCTTTATACATGTAAAAGAGACAAGTCAGATTTTACATATAAATGATTAAATCTGTAAAAGGTTAGGTTTGGACAAAGAAAAGTTTTGTGAAGAATCTATTTGTAAGAGAAGGAATTTTGTGAAGGTGGGGAATTTTGTAATGGAACTTGATTTGAGATAAAAAATCTTGCGAAAGATGATGCAAAAAATCTAATTTTTTTTTCTAAACAAACCCACAGTATACACTTACATATAAAAGAAGTGTGTGCAGCATTAAAGTTGAAATAAAAGTTTAGAAATATATATATACATATCATTTAACAAAAAAAAAAAAAAAAAAAAAAAAAGAATCAAAATAAAAAGCATCCACTTTTTTCCCCTTTCTTTTGACAAATAAATATGCTTATGATAAATTCTGTACAGTTGGTCAGAAAAAAAAAAAAAAAAAAAGTATAATTAGATAACTTTAGGAGGCTATATCTATATCAAAATAGAAAAAAATATCCCAATTTTTAAATGCTTGTTGACAAATTCAATATCACATTTTGATTTTATAGTGAAATATAATTTCAGGCATTAAATTTAAAGCTATTTACTGAAAACATCATGATTTATATAAAATTCCTACTATTAAATTAATTATTAATATTTTCATTTATGTCTCATTTTCTTTTTTAATCACAGCAGATATTTTAAAATATGCAAATGGCACACAATTTTTGTCCAAAATTTTATAACTGTTTTATAGGGAGAGAAGGCAAATATGAGAAAAAATTATTTATGACTAAAATAATGACACTTAAAAAATATTATTTTAAACCTAGAATGCAACCCATGAACTAGATGAGGAAATGCTAACAACTTTTTATCAGCTGGCTAAATAAAAATACACTTAAAAGTTACAGGAAAAAAAAAAAAAAAAAAAAAAAAAAACTATATTATTTACAAATTATTTCATGATTCCTAATCTTTATTCATAGTGAAAACCTATTTCATTGCTTTTCTGAGCTGTGATGATATATGTTGCATACACTTCTAGATTTTTTAAAAATTTTATATACTTTTTGTTTATTAAATAAAGCTTTGGTATATATTCTTAGTTTCATTTATGACTATAATAAAGATCAAAATTAGTACTTGCCACAGAATGGAAAAGTTGACAATTAAAAATTAATTCACCACTACCCATTTTATGATACATTTTCTTACAGGAAGAGATTTTAAAAAAAATTTCATACAATGGATGATTTTACTCTGGGTTGCAATATGTAAATATTAAACTATTTAATTTTTTGGTTAAAACAAGTAGAAATTTTACAAAAGTAAATTGTTTATGGCTTAAAAAATGATCACTTATGAAATTTGTCGTTTAGAATATAACACTGTTCTTCGTAAGCAAAAATGACAAAATGATCCAATTTTGCTTTTCTATATGCAAAATGTTCAATTAATTTATGTTTGCTGAACCTGGTAAACATTTTTTGCCAATGATACTTTTCAATTTAATTTTTGAAAACAAATTACTTAAATATTATTATTATTTTTTTTTTAATACAATACAGAATCTTTTATCTGGGATGGTTGGGGTCATATGTATTGCAGATAACTGTTTTTTCCTGTTAATTGGTTGGACTTTAAAGCAGCATCCATTTGATAAATTATTCTGCATACATGTGGTTGTGGCATTATTTCTAACTTCAAATTAATTATTGGATTACTTAGATTAAGAATCAGATGCAAGTAAAGTAAAAAAATTAATCATAGTTTGAAAGAAGTTAATTTATGGGAATCCCGTGGGAACTAAAATTCTTCGGTTTCCTCTGCATAAAAATTAAAATATCTACAATATAACTAAATATGTTTCCATTAAAAAAATACTAGATGCTGTCATCAAATTATGTAATTATTCTAAGCAATGCATAAGTCAAAATGGCAAAATATAGAACTTTTTTCTGCATAAATTCTGAAATCAGTCTATTAGAAATATCATTCTGCATAACTGGTTTTCCGGTTAATTGGTAACCAGATAAATGGTTCCATACTGTAATTAGCTTTGAAATTGGCTATTAGTGGTATTATTAAACATTCATTGAGATTTTAAAATAAAGATACTTTTCCATTACGGGGGTGTTAGAAATAAAGAATTTTTTCATATACATATTTTTTGCCAATCTTCACTGTTTCTTACAAGAATTTTTTCAATATTTATATAATTTATTTAATATAAAGAAGCAGTTAATCTATATTTATATAGAGCAGAATTTGTATATAAAATATAATAAATACATAAATTTATATATAAACAAAGATAAAACTTCAGTAGATTTGACAATTTTTTTTGGAGGGAAGGGGGGGAAGCTAAAGCCCTTATAGTGGAGAAGTAAAGTACTGAAATAAACATAATGTTGAGGTGACTGTAATTAAAATTTAATGAACCCTATCATTATTAACTTAATAAGAAACTTAATACTGGTAAAAAATGAAACAAAGTACAAGTATATACTTATTGTTGATATAAAGTTATAGAAAAAACTTTTAAGGAAATTTATCTTTTACTTTTATCAAAAACATTTTACTCAAAATCATTTTGAGAGATTTAAAAAAAAATGTAATCAACTATTGCTGGTATATATAAAGTTTGTTAACAAATCATATGAGAAAAAGAAATTAAAAATAGTAGAACATTAAGCACAGAAGACAGAACAACAAATACTTTATTATTATATTAACGATAATATTTGAGAATAGTGATGGTAAATGCTAACAAATAATATAAGTAGCATTCACAGAACAATACGTTTACATCAGCTTACTTACATGGTAATTTTATTTTATGTATTTTTATTATTATTTTTTTATTAATGTACCAAATATTTTAATGAAATCTACGGGCAAAAAACATACATCAATCTGAAATGCTTTAAAATAGAAAATATGTAGTGTTAGAAGATTAATTATTAACAATATCTTGATGTTATCCTTTATAAAAAAATATCTTAAGGTTTATGAATCTTAAAATTACAGAACTTTAAATTCCGGCATATAATTCACAGATCAAACAATGATTTTTGACTTAGAATTTTTTTTTAAATAAAATGTTATTTATTAGAACATGGTAAATATTTAGCTTCAGTTATTAAAAAAATTTCTGGATCCAAACAAAATTGTTTGATCTGGGGATTATATGCCAGAAATTATGGTATTAAAAAAAGATATTTTCATTATTGTGTTTCATTCAATAACAATTCAAAATGAACAAATAAAAAAAATATGTAAAGCTCCAATAAAATCAGTCTATTAATGAAATAACTGGCTTTAGCAGGAATACGCATAACAGCTTAAGAGGCTGACAGTTCAATGCCACAATAACATAACTTATGTATATACATACATATAAAGTCGAACTATTTTCAAATTTTACCAGCTGGAGATACACAGGCAATGCAAATTGCAATAGGGTTCAAAATATGGCAAGAATTAAAATTATGTGATGTAGGAATTAAGATGTAATTTTAGACAGTCAAAGATTTCCAACTAATCAAGTTCATTTTGATTAAATAATCTTGATTGTGAAGAATTTACAGCTTTAAATTCACCTATATTGCTGTCATCATTTACAATGACAAACTTTACTAATTGGATTGATAGTTAATCCATAAAAGAAAATTTAAAAAGTTTTTAATATTACACATACAACAGTAGAACCCCGCTAATCTGAACTAATTGGGATCAGTACCCGTCCTGATAACAAAAAAATTCAGGTTGCTTGAAATTTTGATAAAAATAGAAAAGAAAAGATGCATTCTAAAAAAGAAGTGTAAATTATTAGCATTCAGTAATATAGTAAACATCATCTAATCTTTTATTCTAAAATCCAGCTTGTTGGATAATCTTGGCTTGACTTATCAAAAAAAAAAAAAAAAAAAAAAAAAAAAAAAAAAAAAAAAAAATAGTATTCTTAGTTCAATCACTCCTGATGAATAATCCAATGAAACTTTGGAATAAGGAATTATGTAACAACCCATTACAAATGTGTCAAAATCACAATTCTAGAAATAACTCAGTCATCACATTCATGATGGAGAAAAAAGAACATGACTCTAGGATAATTTGCGAAATCAAACTGCTGAAAGGAAATAAAAATTTTTATCATCTGAATTAAATTTTACATTTTAGAAAAGAATTTTATTGTAAAGGGCAAACAAAACTGATGTTAGAGATTTTTTTAAGATGGCTACTACGAGTAGACCATCATAGTGCACTTTTTCATTTTATGTTCGTGTACATACATTGTACTTTAGCACTGACAATTTTTTTATTCTATTCAAGCTGCTTAAAGAAAACAAAATATGTTTTGCTGCAATTTCTTGTTTAATTCTCATTTTAGATGGTTTTCTCGGCATTCATCCTGCAATCTGGAAAATTTCATAATACAGAATGCTTCTTATCCAAAATCAAAATAATGTTGAAATAAATCAAGTGAGAAATAAAATCAGTTTCGATTAGAGGCGTTCTACTGTATATACATAGTTTTAAAACATAATGTTACAATTATTGCAAAGAAACATATGTATATACTATCAGGAGAAAATAAAGGAACAAGCATAAAAACCAGTGTAACTTGTATAATTTCACAGCTGAAAACATGGAACTTGCAAAAGATATTTATTTTGCCTTGCCTCACATGCCTTAAAAATGCAGAATATTGTATTGCTGTAAAAAATAACTTTAAATAATGATTGTGATATAAAAAAGTGGCATAAGAGCATTTTTCTTATTTTTTTACAGTTTTCACGGAGATGTAGAAAAGTTTTAAGTTTTGTGAACACTCCCTAATAAATTGAAAACTTTATAAGTTAATTGTCTCATTTTCATTCTGCCAATTAAAGAGGGTGTAAAACACAAAAATCTTTAAATTTTCTAAAAAAATTTCATTGCATTAAAAATTTCTTTGTTTTTTGCTGTTTAAAATGATATTTCTATCTTAAGAACAGAAATGGTAACATTTTTTCGTTTTAGTTCACTTCTAAAATCTAGCCTACAAGAAATGATTATTATGGAAACAACTTCTTGTGAAAATGAGCTTTCGTTCATGATGAGTTTTTTACTGATTTTTCCTATTTAAATTGTTATATTTTTAGAACACAAGATAAATAGTTCAAAGATAAATAGTTCAAACTTTGGACATATCTTTTTCAATTGTTTTAATTTTGATTCAGCAAATTTGGAAAAAAATATTTTCTATTGAAAATATTTATTTTTAAGTTTTTATTTTTAATATTTTAAATTTGTATTTAAATTAATATTTTTTAAATGCCAAATCAAAATTAGAATTTATATACTTTTGTTTATTTGAATGAAAAAAAAAAAAATAAATAAAATTCTACAAATAATACTTACAATGATTTTAACCTACCCCAATATTTTTAATAAATAAAATTTTTTTAATTACTGGAAGATTTTGCAAATAATATAGTTAACCATAAAACAAAAAAAAATCCAAAATTTTGACTTAATAAATAAAAATTATTTTAAAATGCATCCTAGACCTCCTTAATGCTGAGAAAATTCATGATGTAAATCATCTCAGGCAAAGGATAATCAATCATGTGGCAATCATCACTTCAGACATGTTGGCCATGACATGGAAAGAGGTTGCATATTGTTTGGATGTATGCGATGCTATACATATAAAATTTTTAAATGGTAAAAATCTTGATAAATTTATTTCTAAATACATATACAGTAAAGTGCCAACTATTTGAATTAACCAAACTTCAATTATTTGAACAACCTATCTCCAAAAAAAAAAAAAAATAAATAAATAAATTAATAAAATAAAATAAATAAATAAATTTAAACCAAACTTCTAATTATCCAAACAGTTTGTTTCTCTCATCCCCCCCCCCCCCCCCTCAGATTTAGCATGTAAAGTTGAATTTCAGACTAGTGTATTTTTGAGGGCAGTAACCATGAAAAGGAAATTAAAGATAATGAAAACAAATGCTCTGAAAATGACCCAGATGCACCACATAACAAAGCCTTTGGATGTTTGGAATCAGATATGAAATGGCTCGAATGACAGAAGGATGCTGCATCTATTTAACTAACACATTTACAGATAACTTGAGATATGGCAGCATTGAAAAAAATGTCTTCTTTGAAGCAGACAAACAATAAAAGATTTTTTGCTTAAATCATAATTACTGGAGTTCAGAAGATAATAAAAAGAGAAAAAGAAAATTTTATATCATAAAAGGAAGTTTCATAATTAATCTAAAGAAAATGTATCTCATTTCTTTTTTACATTTGTTTAAATATACAGGTAAATGTAAAAAAATATGGTAATTGCAGTTCTCACAATAAAATTTCTTTTAAATGTTATATAAAGCAATATATTTTTCTTTTTTTGTACATGCTAATACAAAATATCCTTAGAAGTATTTTTAAGAGCCATTACATTTCTAATAACATAAATAAAGCAATTAAAAGATATAGAATTTCAGGTAGTCATTTTCCTGACAAGTCACACTGTGATGTGTGCAAAATAAAGAGCCTTCTACTATATTGTCACACTGTGATGTGTGCAAAATAAAGAGCCTTCTACTATATTATATAAATATCTTTTTCTAGATTTTTTCCCCTTTCTAATTAATAATAACCTTATAAAACAAGCCCATGAGGAAAATAACAAATTCTGTATTTTACAAATAAAATTTCATAATTAAAATATGATTGTCATTGAAAATGAATGTTATTTTCCTGGGCTGCATTTTAGTTTTTTACTATGTATAAATATGCACTGCAGAATAATTGTTTGTATTTTTGACATAATTCAGTTCAGAAGTAGTAACATCATAGCTACCAGCAAGATCTTTAAATATCTTCTGAAAATAATGTGATTAAAAGTCTTTGTAAAAATTGAGTCGACTTTTATTATGTCATTTTCCTGGCTTATATAAATTAACAAATAAAAATGAACATTACATGGAATTTGAGCTACTATATTGAAAACATGTTCCTTTAACCAATATTTAAATTTATACCTAAAAATAAATAAATAAAATAAGATTGTAAAGAAATGTTTTAGAATGAAATTATCATTATCTTAGCTGTCATTATTTAATATTGCTTGCACATATGCTAAGAAATGACAACATAAAAATTAGCTTATTATTTAAGTTCTTCAAAATTTAGCAATTTTACTTGAAAAATCCTTTGTTCTCTAATGGATAATAAATTTACCTCTTGAAAATTTGAAATGTTTTCAATGGA
The DNA here is from genome assembly GCA_964019185.1 of Maratus speculifer. Classification (NCBI taxonomy): domain Eukaryota; kingdom Metazoa; phylum Arthropoda; class Arachnida; order Araneae; family Salticidae; genus Maratus; species Maratus speculifer. The sequence goes on along the minus strand of OZ025301.1, from coordinate 71,699,595 downwards.
TACTTTCAATATCTCAGATGATCAAAATCTGTGATTTTGTGATATTCACCCATTTGTTATTTACTTGATCTTTCCTCTTAATATTTTAATCAATTTTAAATTATTTTACTTTTACTTTTTTATTTATTATTTTGCTTAATTATTTATTATAATAATTTGTTATAATTTGACTGCATTCAAATAACTCTTTAAAAAATTTAAACAAAGCAATGACCAGAAATCTGCAAAATTCTAAAATTCAACCAGCCTCTAGTCCCTAGCTTTGAAGGATTTAAGGGAGTCTACTGTATACCAATTACTAAGGAAATGAAATTTCTACATTTAAAACAGAATTTCAAAATAAAGAAGTTCTGTTTACACAGTATTTATTCAACAAATGTACAGTAAAACTTGTAAAAGTACAGTTTCTAATATCTACAATAAATTCCACTTCAGATAGGTTTTCATCGAGGCAGACTTATTTCTTTGGAAGGATCTATAAAATTTTCATATAGATAAGTTCTGTCTTTACAGGTTTTATTATATAACTTGATGCAGACTAACAAACAACATGGTGCTTAAAGAAAAATATACATTTATATATCTTTTAGAATCCCATGCAGTAGTTAAACAACTGACTATGGACTATGAAATATTTATGTTTAAGTAAGTATTCCATTATAACGAAATTATATTTCCACAGACTTTATTAAATAAAGTATAGTAAGAACTTCTAAAAACAGAATCAATAAGGACTGGAAAAAATATTCTGCTTTAGACAGGTAGATTTGTATAATATACCTTACATGAGATTTTTAAGGAACAAACAGGTTTTATTACTGCACTAGGTTTCATTTGATGCAGACACATGGTACTAAAAATAAATTAAAAGAATTTGGGCTTATGAAAAATCACAGATTTTGGTATCCTATGCACTGTTATGAACGACAGGTGTTGGAGTCCCTGAAAACTGGGACACTCCGCATAAATTAGGATAACTGACAACACAAGCTTCTATCCTACTAATTTTCCCTGAACTTTACTTACTCGAAATAAAATAAAGTATATTTTTATTGCTGTTCTTTTAATTTTCCCTGTTAATGTAAAACTACAAAATAATATTTCAACAATTAAAAGAAACAGTCTGACTCAAAATAAGACAGACAATGAAATGTAAACTTTTATTGGAGAATTTAAAAATTATTATTTTCTTCAGTAAACAAGAAAAGAATAATGAAACCTGATCCACACAAACATTAATAAAGCTTATAAATTCATTTAGATAAAAATGATTTTTCTTACATGAAAATATCTGGCTGACTATTTTTATTCTAAAAAAAAAAAAAAAAAAAAAAAAAAATACTTTCTAACTTTATGTGAAAAAAACTTCTGCAAACAGAGCAAATGTTACATATTTCTAACTTTATGACTTTGCATTTCTGCAATTTACATAAAAGCTTTTGTATTACATACTTCTAATACCCAACAAATATTGCATATTTCTAACTTTCATGGGATGATTAAAGTAGATTTTTAAAAAGACCGTTTTTTTTAAAACTTTTTTACTGTTATTTACAATTTTTTTTGTTTTGTTTTACCTCAACATTTTCATGGAAAAAAAAAAAAAAAGTTTAAAAATATTACAATGCCCACAGATATCTTAAAAAATTCCTCTCATAGGAGTAACATTAGAGAGTGTGTATTTTAACATCAGTGAAGTATCTTTTTGATAACTTATGATCATTACAAAATTTCAAATAAAAATTTTTACATGTTGCTAAATTTAAGTATTCTGTAGTACATTCACTTCAGTAGTAATTACATGCCAAAGTCGCTAAAAATCTAGAAAAAAAACATTTTTTATCAGAAGACAAAGGGAGAGGGTAAATAGGCAGGGATTTCAGCAAGGACAGGGAGGTTTGAGTATTCTTTATTGTTATTTCAAAAGAAAAATATGGTTAAATTTTTTATGTGTATATTAATGAATGTTAAACATTTTAAACTGTGCAATAGACAGGAGGGAAAAGGGGAAATTTCAGAACAATAGATTAGATGAAATTTAAAAATTACTACTAAAAATAATAATAAGTGGAATTAAATAAGACATAGATTACTTCATTTTTAATGGCTCAAATATCACATTTAGTTAAAAATGAAATTTAGAATGAAATTTTATCAAATCTGCATTTTCAAAATTTTGATAAAATATTGAACTTCTCTAACTTATTTGGATAGTCTCTAAAAGAGTAAACTAACATACTTAATTCCAATCACACAAAAAAATTGACATTTATATTTGGGAGATGGAACTTGCATGATGTGCTAACATATGAGTTTTGTAATTACAATGAAAAGCAAATGATTTTTGGCATACAGTACAAAAAAAAGGTTTTTCTCCAGTATGGATTCTCATGTGAGTTTTTAGGTTAAATCTATGATTAAATCCTTTATGGCATACAGAACATACAAAAGAACGCTCTGGAACATGAATTTTTAAGTGGCGTTTCCAGTCAGAACGTCGATGACTTGAATAAGAGCATAAACTACACTGAAAATTCTTAAAAGAATTGGGTACAAATGCTTGCATCAATTCTAAAAATAAAGAAAAATGAAAAATCATGCATCAGGCATAGATTATAAAACTTTTTCCAACACAAAGAGAATATTGTTAAGAAATTTCATTTTTTCATTCAATGAAATATCTAAATAAAAAACTTAAAACATACATAATGCAATGAAAAATCAATTTTCAGCAATTGCTGTCCATAACTCATAATATAGCAGAATTCTTTTATGCTGCCCTGTATAGGATCCATAAAACTTATAGACACTATATATATTAAAAATCACTTTTGAGCAATTTTTGTCTGTAGTTGGTAATGAGAGGAAATTTTCTTCATATTGCCCTGTATAGGATCTATTGAATTTGTATGTACTAAAAATCCAATTACTAGCAATTACTGTTCTTAACCATAAATGGGGGGGGGGGTGAATACTTTTATGAAGCCCTCTACAGGATCCATAAAATGTATAGATACTACATAATATGTTAAAAACCAATTTTGAACAATTCTTGTCCCCAGTCAGTAATGAGAACAAATGTTTTTCATTTAGTCCTGTATAGGATCTACCGAATTTGTATGAAATAAAAAATCACCGCAATTAATGTGCATGAATATTTTTATGAAGCTCTGTATAGGATCGATAAAATTTATAGACACTACATAATACATAAAAAACTAATTTTGAGGAATTTTTGTCCCTAATCAGCAATGCAAGCAATTTTTTTTTTCATATAGCCCCTGTATAGGATCTATCAAATTCGCATGTACTAAAAATGCATTACCAGCAATTACTGTTATTAGCCATTAATGTGTGTGAATACTTTTATAAAGCCTTGTACAGGATCCATAAAATTTATAGACACTACATAATACATTAAAAACCAATTTTGAGCAATTTTTGTTTCTAGTTGGTAATGAGAGCAAATTTTTTCATATAGCCCTGTATAAGATCTATTGAAATTGTATGTACTAAAAATCTATTATCAGAAATTGCCGTTCTTAGCCATTAATGTGTGTGAATATTTTTATAAAGCCCTGAATAGGATCTATGAAATTTATATATACCTCATAACATACTAACAAGTGGGTAAATATGATCACATATTGCATAGAGTTTCATTTAATATCTCTTTTAAAAACTTTATCGTTAAATTAATAAATCAAAATTGTTAACTTATAATTATTAAATCCTTAAATAAATAGCATCCCTATTAGAATTAATTTTAAAACAATTAGAAAAAAATTTAAATCAATATTTTAATTACATATTTTTTTTTTTAATGATACAAATTTTTTTGGTACTACTTGGTTATCCCCCTCAACCAATTTTGCCAAATTATACTAAACATCAAACTAATAGCAAAATTATAAATATTAACATAATTTTTATTTTAAATATTGAAATAAACATATTAGTAAAACATTAATAAAAGTACAAAGTCAAAATAAAATTATCTTGATGATGTAGATGTAACAGACATGTGTATCATGTTTAATGTAAACTAAATGTGACATTCATGATTATCCACCACTGACTTCATAGTTCTTATAGTTTGGGGACATAATATAGAATCTTATAGTTTGGTGACAGTTTTTTAGTAGACAGGATAATCAAGTAGTATCAATTTTTTTTCTATTCTCATCAGCTAAGTGAATCTAAGCTAAGTAAGCTAAAGGAATCTGAAACTAGAATTAATTAGAAAAAAAAGTAAAAGTTATTTAAATCTCTCCAGCGTAGGTCTGTAATGAAAAATCTAAATTTTACCCCTCCAATGAGGTCTTGATCCACTACACTAGAATAACATAAAAATGAGAATTCATAATCCTAAAATTAATCACTAAAGCAATATGTGAATGCATGCATATGTATGAACTCTTCTATTTGAAATACCAATGCATATCTGCATAGGTCCTGATTTCAAGCTCAGACTGCTAACTTCTAAGCATCCGTTCTTTTGTATCACTAATTACTACTGTGTTATATGGGCTTAGCTATGTACTTAGTTTTATATGGTCTTTACAGCAATAATGGTTTTTGCACCTAATATAGTAGACTCTCTCAAATCAACACAGCTTGGGACCAGAGGTTATGCAGATTTTAAAATTTTGCAGTATTTCTGGGCATTGCTTTGTTTACATTTTTAAAACAGTAATTTCAATGTAATTAATAATGCAACTATGATTATAATGAATGCTTACAATATAGGGAAATGTTAAAATAATTAAATAATAAACTAAAATAAAAATTTAAGTAAATTTTTAAAATGATTAAAATATTAAAAGTAAATGATGAGTAAATAATTAATAATAGATAGTTAAATATTCATTATAAAGATGAGATACATTTTTAATAGATTTTTCAATGAAACTTGACTCATAAGGTGCACTACTAATTCACATCAAAATAATCATAAAATAACTATGTTTTATTTCAGGTTTAACCAGACTTAATAATAAAAAAAGCTTGATTAATGCATAAATGCATTTGACAGAAAGATTGTAAATTGATATCCTATCAAAAACATGAATGTGAAAGAATGCCAAGTTCGTTAAAGGTTTCGCTAATAAAAGAAGTGAGATCTAACTGCAAACCAACTTCTTTCGAAGGTTCTTAAATTTTAGCTCCTGTCATGCATAATATTCTTCAATTGCTTAAAATGATTTGGTATGTTACTTGTTATTCAATAGAGCGACTTGGCAAGTTTTCTCTTATTCAAATTTCTCTATTTAATTGATCAAAACTTAAAGTTGAGCACTTAATTAATTTATCAGTACCTTAACTTCAATGTACTTATTCGAACACTCGATTGACTAGATCTTTGCCAATCAGACTCCAGATTAAATTACACTCTGACTGAAACATTAATAATGGTGGCTGAAAACTTGCCAAGTCGCTCTATTGAATAACAAGTAAAATACCAAATCATTTTAAGCAACTGAAGAATATTATGCATGACAGGAGCTAAAATTTAAGAACCTTCGAAAGAACTTGGTTTGCAGTTAGATCTCACTTCTTTTATTAGCGAAACCTTTTACGAACTTGACATTCTTTCACATTCATGTTTTTGATAGGATATCATTATTTTTTGTCAAATCACTTCTTTTATTAGTGAAACCTTTAACAAACTTGGCATTTTTTCACATTCATGTTTTTGATAGGATATCATTATTTTTTGTCGTATCACTTCTTTTATTAATGAAAACTTTAACAAACTTAGTATTTTTTCACATTCATGTTTTTGATAGGATATCATTATTTTTTTTTTTTTTTTTTTTTTTTTCAAATACGTTGGTATTTGTTTCCTTTTTGAAATAAACAGGCTTAATATTAAATTAGGTTTATTTAATATTAATTAATCTTACAGCTTTTTCTTGCATTTATTCACTGTTTTTTTCAATCAAATTTAAAAATTTTAACATTAGGACTGCTTATGTTCCTTTAAATTCCACTAATAAGGATGATTCTTTTATGTGATTGGGTACTACTTGATTATCTCGTAGGCCAAAAAAGATTGTCACCAACTAAACGATATATCGCGAAATTGACGCCAAAAGTGATGCTAATTTGGCGTTATTTCTGGTATTTCGTTAAATTTCCATATACTCCCATTATAATCTGGCAATTTATCCAATACTTTTGTTAGAGCAAGGACTGTTGCCATCATTTTGACATCTTTTTTTTTAAATCGGTTCGCTAACTTCCCAATATTGCTTAAATATTGCTATTTAGAAAGTTTTTAGAACGCTTTTCGTGCATTTTTTAACCTTTCAAATTTTGTATTTGTTAACAAATGTTCTTAGTGATCATTTTTATCTTATAAGTAATGAACATGGCAAATTTGATGTTTCTGGGCCCTTAACATACAGACATCGCATTTTTAGAAATTGTTTGCTCTTTTAACCCTTTTGGATTAGTGGCATCGACATAAGATATAGCCTATATTGGAGCAAGGACTGACACCATCATTTTGATATCATAACTTTGAAGATCGGTTTGTTGTTTGCTGAGATTGCTTAAAAATCCCAATTTAAAACATTTTTAGAACTCTTTTTGCGATTTTCATCCTTTTTGAATACCGTATTTTTTAGCGAACACCCTTAGAGATCATTTATATTTTATAAATAATTAACATGCCAAATTTTATGTTTCTAGGTCCTTCAGTATTACAAAAGTTGCATTTTTAGAATGTTTTTTGCTTCTTCACCTTCTTATGGTTAATGGTATACTCATAAAATATAACCTATGTTTGGGAACTGGGGCGAATACCATCGTTTTGGTACCATTGATTTTGAAATCGGTTTCGCAGATTAGCTTTGATACTCGCAAAAAGTGACGCCAACTTGGCAATATTTCTGATATTTCGCGAAATTCCCATAAACTCTAAAATGCCAAACTTTATAATTCCAGTCCCTTAATATACAGACAAAGCATTTTTAGAACGTTTTTTGCTCTTTTACCCACTTTGGGTTAGTGGCATCAACATAAGATATAACCTATTTTTTAGCAAGGACTGTCATCATCATTTTGATATCATTACTTTTAAGATCGGTTTGTTGTTAGCTGAGATTGCTTTAAAATCGCTATTTAGAACGTTTTCAGAATGCTCTTCGCGGATTTCCACCAATTTTAAGTTTGGTATTTTTTAGCAAATGTCATTAGTGAACATTTATACCTTATAAATAATTAGCATGCCAAATTTTGTGCTTCTAGGCCCTTCAGTAAAACAAAAATCACATTTTTATAATGTTTTTTTACTTCTGAAGCCCCTTTTGGTTAGCGGCACAGACATAAAATATAGTCTATGTTTGAACCGGGGCGAATACCAACATTTTGGCACCATTACTTTTGAAATCGGTTTGGTAGTTTCAGAGATTAGCCCCGATACTCGCCAAAAGTAACGCCAACTTGGCACTATTTCTGGTATTTTGTGAAATTCTCATAAACTCCCATTGTAATCCAATATTTATCTCCTAACCAACCATTAATATTTAATTAATGGTGATTTCTGATTTTTTCCTATTCATAGATCCAATAACCTACCTTCACACCAAATTTCAACTTCCTAAGTCACCTGGAAGTAGTCAAACATTTCTATGAGTGAGTCAGTGGTAAAAACAGTGATTTTCAGACATCAATTTCTCGTGAATGGCAAAAGATTTTTTAAAAAATTTATACGATTTGGAAATTAGAAGATGGTCTTACACGACATGAAAAATTGCAATTGTGTAGGTCAAATAGAATTTAAGTTACTGAGGGGTCAAAAGTGGCCTGAAATGGTTCGGGTAATATAAAACAGGGCCGGTATGTCGCCTTTTACTTTGTGAACTTGGCTGACACACTGCCATGTGTCTAGATAAAAATAAAAAAGTCAAATTAGGTCCCTATATCTGAAATGAGTTTCATTGCTTGCATCAGCAAAATTATGTGTGGATTTTAGAGAGTTACAGATTTAAGGGAGTCGACTGTATATAGCAGCACATGTCCAAAAAATGAAAAACAAGGAAAGATGCACACAGCATGCAGCAGAAATCATAATACTTTGTAGCATCAAGAACTTTTCAGAAAAATGTCATGTAATATAATCAATTTCATACATTCGAAACTAGAGATGTTTTGCACATGTAGCATACAAATACATAGTGAGTTTTATTTTTTAAGTTCCTGCATTTTATTGCACTATACCAATAGTTTGAAAAGCTTACGAATTTCTTGCATGTTACAGTTGTTTACTTCAACCTTATTTCTATAACATAAATAACGTATATATTTATGTATAAGTCAATCATCCAATTCTAAAATCACTGAAATTTTGTGTATAAGTCGTACTATATTTCTAGTAGCATGTTGAAAAATAATTTGTAATAGAGGGAAAAAAATCATTATTTATATATTTATTTATTTTTGCATTTCTAATCAGATGGATTTTTTTTATAATTCAACATTTTAAAACTGAATAATTATGTAAAACATGAGAAGCTTAAACCATTCTGAAACCTACTGATTGACATCAATTCAATGATATTTGAAAAGAAATAAAATCTTACAAAAATATATTCAGACCTCATTTACAATATTAAATATTTTCTTAATAGAAATATCTAGAAGCATTCTCAAATTGAATTCTTTTTAAAAAGGGGATTAAAATTTTGAAAGAAATGCCCTAATATTGAAGGAAACTCTACCACAAGAAAAAAAATGTGTACAAAACAATTACAAGGGCAATATTATTTTTTTTTTTCTCTCAATTACAGGGAAATAACCATTTTCTGCTTTTATTTCTCTCTCCAACCTAGACCCATATTTGATTTAAAGGACTTAATCATTCGCTACTTATCTGCATTTCTAAAAAACTATCTTGTATATAAATCGACTTTGCTTTTTCAACTCCCAAATTTTGTCTAAAACTTCATGACTGATACCCGAGTATGTATGGTAAAACTTTATTTCATCTCTTTCGATTATATGTAATTAGATAATCCACATATAATTAAAAATACAGTAGAACCCCGATAATTCGGATTAACTGGGACCAGACCCAATCCGGATTATCGAAAATCTGGATTATCCAGAGAATAAGGAAAAAAAATGGAATAAAATAAAACATACTTACAGAAATCACCTTTATATTAAACGTATTGAATAATTACAGACAGTAAAAATGTTTACTTTGCTTAATTCTTCTGAAAAGATTTCAGAAAAAGTTTTTTTTTAATTCAGAATATGATCATGAAACAAATTAATGTTATGGAAATTAGCCAATCGCTTCTCAAACTTGAAAAAAAAAATGACCAAATCAATCTGGATTATCCGGAGATCCGGATTAACGGGGTCCGAATTTACGGGGTTCTACTGTAATGACAAACTATTTTTAATGAAATTTAATATATCTGGTATTCAGTATACTACCACTAAATTGGATAAGGTGATTAAAGGATTAATTAGAGGCGAAATTCTTTTTGTAGGGTGGGCCAAGAGACCTTTGAAATCAAGACTGAAAACTTTTCTGAGTATTAGATAAAACAAAATGGAAATGGGAAAACTTATTTGCCATTCATTATGGGAAAAAAAAATCTTTTACAATAAAGACAGTGATTTAAAGTTGTTGACAGAAAAATTGTTATTTAAACATATAAAATAAAATTTAATATCGGTCAAAAAGATTTTCAAGATTTTAAAAACCGCAAAAAAAAAGGATATTTTGCAGCCATTGGACAAGATAATAAATCTCTGAGGATTTAATGGGAATCCCACGGGTATAAGAATGGGTGAAATGGCTTCTCTTGAACTTTATAGGGAGTTTAGGTCTTAACCCTAGACTCAAGGAGATGATAAGGTAAAGAACGGACCAGAACCAAAAAAAATCGTATAAAACTCATTTAAATATTCAAATGCCACAAAAAAAAATAAAAAAAAAATAAAAAAAAAAAAAAAAAAAAAAAATTCCCAGCCTTGCCAAATTAAAAACAGTATCATTAACTGCCATAAACTGGTCAAGATTTTATATTATAGTTTATATAAAAAAATATATACTGAGCAAAGTTTAATTGTGTCTCGAAAAATTTTCTTAGAAATGATTTACAGTATTTTGACTCTTAACTTTTATGCTTACTAGCAACTTTTAACTCTTAAAACTCCATTAAGTTTAATTTTGAAACATTTTGCAAGTAAAAATACATAAATAAATACAAAAATCAATCAGTCTAGATCATTTCAATTTAATGTACATTATTTGCAAACATTAAAATATTGTATTTTCATCAGAAACACACCTGTCCATTATTTTTATAATTTTGTACTAAACTGTTAAAAATATCATGAAAAATTACTTCCACTTTTAAAGGCTATCTATTTTCTGACCAATGAGAACATTTTGTAGACGTTTATGGAGCATTTTCATTAATCAGAAAATAGGCCTTTAAAAAAGAGGTAATTTTTCACAATATTTTTTTTAAGTGTTTCAGGAAGTGAGCAAAAAATCAATTATAAATTTCTACCTCTACAAACACAAACTAAGTTAGAACACTTTAAAAATCATTTTACATTCACATTTTTGAAACACATTTATTAAAATCAGTATGCTGTGAAAACATATGAGACTTATAATTGCACCGGAAAGAGAATGATCTTTGGCAAATTGTACATTGGTAAGGTTTCTCTCCAGTATGTACTCTCATGTGAGCTTTTAAGTTACATTTATGATTAAATCCTCGGAAACAAACATTGCACACAAAAGATTTCTTTTGAGCATGAGTCTGTTCATGTTTTTTCAAATCTGTACGCCGACCACATCTATAAGGGCACAGTGTACACTGAAAGCGTCTGAAAGATTCAGTACCAAATGCTTCAGTTCTTTCTATAATGCAAGAAAAAAAAAAATATATATAACTCTACAAACTATTACACAGCATATTTTCTTTTAAAAGTGACAGTTGAAAGAACAATTAAAACTTTAAGGCTGTTCTCAAATCAAAAAGAGCTGCTTTTAGATACATTTTTAAATTCATTTTTGTTTCAGAATGCATGAAATTCAAAGTGTTGCTATTCAGAAACTACATAATCAAAAATATGTTTTCCATTTTTTGGTAAACACAAAAGATATTTCAGGAAATATTGTCACAGTTGATCTTTTGATATGGCATCAGAAAAGATAAAAACCCATCTTCAGGTGACTAAAAACATTATAACTTAATAACTAATTTATTGATCGAAAAATGAAAAACTCATTTTGATTCCAAATTGCCTTAACAGCCAGTTTTAATAATTTTATGTCTTTACTTTCATAAAAGAGTCAGAAAATGTGTTAGAAAATATTGCATTCTTAAGTAGGGATCTTGAGAACAGTCTTAAGAAATAAAAATATTATACAATGTGGTAAAGAAATTTAGAAAATTTTAATTGCATTTGATACGCATTAAAACATTTTTTAAAAATGTATTTTAATCTGAATTAGTGAAGGAATTTTTAAAAAAATTCTAATAAATCATTCATTTATAAAATGACTACAGCTGAATCATTTCATAATATCAATTTTCACATAATTTTTCATAACATCACTTTTTGAGAAATTATATGTTTAAAAATTGTACAATATTTCATACTTTTTAATTAACCAGATGTAGATGTTAAACAACCAAATATTGTTGTTACTGTTTTTTCATATTATATTCTTTGCGCTCAAAATATAAACTTTTCATTCATGTCTTTAAAGTACATAACTTCCACTTAAAATACATTCATTTAAAATATATATACAGTCTTTCAATTATCTGAGACATTATTTTATTGGGATAGCCATTTAATTGGAACAAAATGTCTAAAATAAGTTCTTAAGATACAATTAATTTTATTTCTGATAATTCAGGTGACTGCTTTACCGGGATAAATAATGCTGAGCCAAAGTGTCCCAATTAACTGTAATCTGCAGTATTACATACATTTCAAATACAAAAGAAGAAGCAAGACCATAAAACCAAAACATTTTATTTCAACAACAAAATATTGTTTCTCACTTACATGTGCAAAAGATAAAATCTGCTATTGGAGAGATTTGCACTGAGCTAAAATAAAATTACCCAAATATTTTATTTGTAGTTACACCCCTAAAACCAATAATTTAGAAATTAGTTCAATGAAGGGACATTCTGTATCTCTCTCTCTATATATATATATAAAATGCAAATGGGAATTTCATTCTGGCTACTTTGATTTCTGATGAATGGAATTTAGTTAAACTTAAATCTTTAATAGATAAATTTTTGGGGGATGATTTTAGTATACTGTATATTTTTTTCTTATTTCTGTTACTTAATTATGAAATTATGGAGGAAAGTTCTATAATCAAATGAAACCACTTATGAAGCATTGGCCCTTTTAAAGAAATTCTACTGGACAGATTTTGATGAGAATTGCTTTGTTAGAAAATTTTTCATGGACTTTTTTGTATATTGCATATTGTTCTATCTTTTTTTAAACCAAATATTGCTATAAATGATCAACTACGCGAGTTCTTCTGTAATAAACTAAATTTTGTCAGACATTTTAAAAACACCATAATGCAATGGCATTTGTATCACTTTCAGCAGTACAAAAGGATGTTCTAGGTATGGCTCCATATTGCTTCAAAACATAAGAAATCGATTGGCATAGCAGATAAAGCCTGTCCTTATGTAATAAAATTACTATTTTCAAAATATTAAATATTGTGATTCATTGCAACTTTATTTAATTTATTAGTCAATTTTAGCTTTTGAAGACATATTAATAGATCATGGTTCATACACTTGAGACCAAATAAAATTCAAGCACTTTTCAAGGACTTTTCAAGGACTATTTTAATGCACGCATAAAAATGGCTCTAGAATAATATATCATAAAGGAAATAGTCATCATGTTACCTGTGTGTTTAATTATTCATTAGTAAAGATACTTCCTAAATTTTCATCTAATGAAGTTTTATTTGTAATATAAAAAGAGAAAAAGGATTAAAATATTAATTAAAAAGGAAATGAAGATTAAATGTAAATTTAGATTAAAATGTAAAATCAAAAGCAAGGGTGATTCTGGGTGAAATCTTTTTTTCGGATATTCACATTGCATTTTCGGAAATCGGCAGCGGGGAGGGGTATCCACAATTTTCAGGCGAAATCGGTGTTTTCCCGTGGTTTTTTTATGAAATCGGCATTTTTTAGACGATCTTTAGACAAAATTTGCATTTTTATGCGATCTTTTCTCGAAAACGGCATTTTATCCCCACGATCTTTTGACGAAATCGTTGTTTTTTCCGTGATCTTTTGATGAAATCGGAGTTTTTTCCATGATCTTTTGATGAAATCGTTTTTTTTTTTTAATGATCTTTTGACAAAATATTTGTAAGCGATCTTTTAACGAAATCGACGTTATATCTGCAATCATTAGATGAAATCGACGTTTTCTTGTGGTCTTCAGACGAAATCAGCGTTTTATCTGCGCTATTTAGGTGAAATTGCCATTTTTCTGCGATCCACACAGGAAATTTGAGTTTTTCAGCTATCTTTTGATAAAGTTCGTTGACAAAAACACCGACGAAATCTCGTTTTTCCACGAAATATTGACAAAATGTGTGCTTTTTCTGCAATCCTTTCACGAAATTTGCATTTCTCAGCAATTGTTTTTGATAGTGAACACCAAAGATAGGTGTCACTATCGTGTTAAAAAGTGTCTTTCAGAGTTTCCACGCTAGTGGAGCGAAAGCTGAATTAGAATGCCCTACCAAATTTATTACAGCTATGAAAAAGAATTTTTATGTAAAAGTGTATTGATACAATAAATAAGCAAGTTTAAAAACAAATAACAATTTTTATTGAGCAACATTAAAAGTAAAACAAAATAACAATTAAAATCTATTTCTTAAACATGACATAAGTTCTCCATCGTTTACTCTATATCAATGTTTAATGAACTAGAGCACCAAAAAGAAAAAGCTATTTCAAATTATAAAATATATACAAATATGTTTTAACTTTAAATCAAATTTAACTTTCAATTTAATTTACTTTAAATATATGAAATGTTAATTTAAATTGTCAAAAAAATAATATTTATTTAAAGTGTAAAACTGTTTAAATACCTTATCCAATCCATCATGTTGACCAAACATATTTAAAACACGCTGACATCACTTTAAAGACCAAAAGAAATTTAAATATTTTATTTAAATTTTTACATGTCAAATCTCTCTCCCAAAAGACTTATCAAAACACCTTAGTCAAGCCAACTCCATTATTTACTGGTCTCCTAGAAACACTAAACTGCCACTTTAGCATTTCCCTAATACAACACTTCCTCTCACTAAGTGTGTATTCCTAAACTAATGTTCTGCCACAACACCTGTTTGGAGGAAGGAGAAAAAGGAAAAATTAAGTGAACCTCCCATCTACAAAGTTAATTTTATTTTCCAAACGAACCTCGCAGCGGTTACCGACTTTCGGGTTCAGGAAAGATAGAAAAAGCAAAAGAATCTCACGCATCACCGCCAACAAACAACTCCAGGCATCTGGTATGGTCGTCCATATCCTAGATCCCGGACCACTATTGCCCATATCGATATTGTGACACGGAGACGGAAAGAAATATTTCCCGGTTCCTTTGGAACCGTCTAGCAACATTCATAGAAAAAAAAAAAAAAAAGATTCACTTAAAAACTGAATGAGTTGGCGAGATTAATTCAAAAAGACATCTAATTAAAACTTGATTGAAAAAGGCTTTAAAGAAGAGAGATTAAAAAAAAACATTTTGAAAAACTATTTTAAAAGAATTTGAAAAATGTAAAAGGCCTTTCTGAACCTTAACTGCCGGTGGCTGACCTTCCATGTTTTACTTTTTCACATGGTCTCCATTTCCACGGCAAAACATCCCGCTCTAAAGATTCCATCTTTCCAATGCGAGCTCCGTGATTAAATCCAAGTCCACAGTTGAATATTAGCAGTCGTAATAAAAACTCAGATTCCAATTAAAATCAATTCTAGTTCTGGATAAAAAAAACATTTAAAAATATAATCTACTTTCCTTAAAAGATAATCATCGCCTCATGCTTTCAATCGGCACGCTTAAAAGGACATTTCCCACTAAAAGACATACTCCAACACGTCAACACTGGCCGCCGTCAAAGTCGAGAAAACGAAAGTTCCACCGGGAATATAAATAGTTCAGACTCCTGTCTTGGGCAACTCCCCCCTCACGTAACTTCCTCCTTCTGGTCATACGTCACATCCGATCTCTAGAAGGATCGGGGAAAACGGACCAATGGTATGCTGCCGTGAAGGAGAGGCACGCGTCGGAGATAGCAGACACGCTACGCCATCTATCGATGCTCCCGGTAATCTGTCAGTATGAACTTTGATAATATCGGCGTTTGTTGACAAGGCAGGCTGTAGGGAATACGCTGAGTTCGAATACCGCTAGTTGTTATGAAGTTGACAGCACGCAATAAATAAGTAAGTAATAAGATAAAGATTTATTTTATTTTAAGTTGATGTTTAAACATTGAAATAAATAAAAAGAATGTTTAAACTGAAACTTTAATTTATTTAAACTTAGGAATTTAATAAATGGAAAAATAAAATAGAATTTATTTCAGAAATGGTTTTAAACTTTAATGTTAAATATTAGAGATTGAAATAGGATGAATACATGAGTAGTTGAATGGAGGAACAAGAATAGGAGGGAAATATATATTCATATTTCCTGTCAAAGCCCCCCCTCTTGTTATCTCCATGAAACTAAAGTAAACCAACTCAATATATACCAGAAAGAGGTTACCTTACACAAGAACCTTCACATTGGCATTCCATGATCATCACCCAAACATCCAATCCCAAAAAAATATATATATATACTGAAAGAATGTCAACTCCAAAATCCAGCAATTCCAAATCCTGTCAAACCAATTACTCCAACTGACTCAGCAAAAAAAAATGTCCATAATGCCCCCCTAAATCTCTATATATCAAAAGTCATGAAGCTTAAAAAAACCAAAAAAAATTTCTGGGCTCTAGTCCATATTCACACACTAAAAATAAAAAGTTAAAATCACATCACATAACATTTGACGGCACCCTGTACATATGACATCAATAATAGACTTCAATCAAGAACACCAGTTACATCAATTTCATTTAAAAATATTGTCTTACACATTTATCTAAAATTTTCAAAAAAAATTTCTATACCTCAATATCATAAGTCCATTACACAAGTAGAGTAGAACCTTAAAAAGTAATTTCTCAAAAAAAATTCATATATATACAAAAATTTTCTTAACACTAATTCATAAACAATATTCCTATCTCAAACAGTTCAAAAATCAATATCCGTATCTCAAATAATTTAAAAATCCCTATTCACATCTCAAATAATTCAAAATCTATATCTTTTACACATGAATACTTAAATTTCAGATATGAATACATTAAATTCTATATACAAGCATCTAAGTTTCTTACATATGAAAATTCAAATTTTTCTAACACATGAAACATCCAAAATTTCTTACACTTATATCTAAATTTGAAACTCTGATATATTCACACTTCATTAAGTAATAGTTCTAACACAAATACCATAAAACATTACTAATCCCATTTTAAATTCAAATATCACCATATCTCTAATTCAAAAATCACCATATCCTCACTTATTCTAATACAAGAAAACCAAGTTCTACATTTCCCGTATCAAAAACCAACATCTTTGATCAAAAACCATGATGCACTCCAGGAAAGGCGATCTGAATTCACTTCTAACACTAATTCTACTATTAAAGAAATTCTGTCACAAAGTTAACCCCCCTGCTCTGCCAACCAATAAAAATAGACAAAATTTATAACTACTTTATATCCAAGATATCCTGCAAAAAAATTCAAAAAAATTTATTTTTGACAATCCATTTAAACATCACATTCAAATAACCCTTTCAGCACCATATGCAAAAAGCATGCATTCATACAATCCTTTACTTCGGCCGAAGATTTCATACAACCTTTCATACACCACAAATAAGACATGGATATAAGTAGTACCAGATTAAGTTCAATAATTATAAACAGCTAGTATATTAACTATTCCAGCATTACTTCAAACTTTATCAAGAGCAAACAGAGCAGGATTAACTACAGCAACTTAAAAATAGTCACAGGAGAAAAACTAACTCTAAATCACAACCTTAAACACTATTAGAAACATACCAGCCTCTTTACACAATTTAACTTAAAAGCCAGTAGCTCTACTTAAAGACAATTGAAACTCCTTAAAACATATCACAATGAATGCCCCCTTTCCTCAGTATTTAACTCCTTGAAGACATCAGAACTCTAATTCTAACACAGTTATACCTGAATGATCTTCAATCATTAAATTCAAACACCGAGGGAAGCAACTAAAAAATTGTTAAAAGGATTCCAATCATTACTAGTTATGATCAGGCATTCTCCATATAAAATGACCATCCAATGAAACAGACCTTAAACAAATCCACCCCCCTGAAGTACATCTCACAAGTTAAACCACATCTCTTTCTCTCTTACCAAGAAATACTTAACTTATACTAACCTCCATATTATCCAAACAAATGTGTATAACCACTATGCATCTTAAATAGCTTCCTGAAAAACTCAATACTACTCTTAAATCAAAATTAGCCATATCTCAGAAATCCCACACTTAACCAGCTAACAGTCACAACAGTTCTAAGATTATAAAAATTAACATAACACAAGGTAAGTGCAAAGAAAATCTCACATTTTCAATACATGCAGCAAAAGCTGTTCAAAAATTCCCCCCTTTATAAATGATAGGTTATTCAGCTTAACAGCTAATCTTAAACTCTAATCATTCTTAAACTTTAGGGAAATATAAAAATATTGCACTCATAAAGCCTTGGTTAAGTAGATATCACAGATTGAATACATCATATTACTTTTATAAAAATAAATTTCAATTTCATTTTAAAAGTATAATTTAATTTCATTTTAAAAGCACAATTTAATTTCATAAAAAAAAATATATTTTAATTTCCTTCTGAAAACATATTTTAATATGTAAAGACAATTTGGTTCAGAAACTAAAAATTAAAGAAATTAACATACTTTAAATTATAAAAGAAATATTTTTAACTTATAAAGAAAATTCATAAATTAAAACAATTTCAATAAAACGAAAATTAATAGAGGAGGTAAAAATTAAACTAAATTTGAAAATCTCTTATATTTGAATCCAACTGCATCCTTTTATGCAGACCCTCATGATTTCATTCCAAGGGTAACAATCCTTAAACTTTACACTCTAGTTAACCCTAAGAAATCATAGGTTTTAATAAATTCAAATTGATTTTCATTAAACAAAAAAAATTTCTTATAAAAAAAAATATAAATTATATTAACATAAACCTCCCCTCAAAAGAATTTAAATCAAAAGCCTAAATCTTTTAGATCCATTAATATATTATTTCAACAAAACTAAATTTCAGCAAAACTAAATTTCAAACAGTATTTAAACTTTTATCTTTTAAATTCAATTAATGTATCTTTTCCAAAAAAATTAGCCTTTAATTTATATTTAAACTTTTAAAAGAACTGGATCTGTAGCTTTAAGCAAACAATCTGAGAATCTAGGCTATATTAACACATCTTTAAAATATCTCAATTTCACTCATTTAGCTTTAACGTTTAACACTTAAAACTTAAGTTTTTATAAATATCACAGGCAAAAATTCATCATAAAGCCAAATTAGAATTTCATCTGAAATGAAAGAGCTTAAACTCAATTTCCAATCTTAAACCTTAAAAACATCCCTAACACTAAAACCTTGATTAAAAACAACTTCATACTATCTTCAATAAAAATTTCTATAACTTAATATTAAAAACTTAAAAAAAATTTCGAAATTTTATCTTAAACTAGATTTTACAGACGGCTCCACTCTCTTGTTACAAATTCTTCATCTGTACCATGGATCACAAAAAAAAAACTGATGTCTCAAAAGTTCAAAAAATTCCAACAGTCAAAAGATTAAATGTCCCCTTTATCACAGGAAAAATGTCACTTAGCCTTTATTAAACACATGAAGCAAAATATCAGAAAACACAGTGGCCCCAGTACGGCGACCACTGCGCTCAATCCAGTCATACCTTGTGGACAGTTCAATGAAAAATAGTAAATGCAAGACTCACCCATCGGTCTTTTCTTATAGGACTTTACACTTGTAGTCAAAAACCAGCATGGTAACACAAAAAATTCTCAAATCAGACTGGTCTTGATTTATCACTAACAGAACATCCACACTTGACAAGATTTTTCACACTGGACCGGTCGTTCCATACCTGTGGGCTCGTCTCAAAAAAAAGGATCACACACTTTACTGGATTCACATGAAGTGGCTCTATCACATTCCAGCACATCAGCAGATGGCACTTTTATCTGTCACAAAAGTAGATGGCATCAAGAAACTTGGGCAACATGGCACAGGAAAAACTTTCAAAACTGATGATTCTGCAGAGAAGATATTCTATCGATATCAGAGTAGGCAGATCATCATCTTACAGCCAAACCACCAGGCAGAAAAATTGTTCAGAAAAAGGCAGAAAAAATTTCAAAAGAGAAAACCACTTAATCCTCTCTATTAGATCCAAAATTTTTCAAAATTACAATTCTCTAATTTATACCAGAAAAATTTTTTTTAAACAAAAATTTGAAAAAGGAAAATACTTAACCCTTCATTACCAGACTCAAAAAATTTCAAAATTCTCAATTCTCTTCAATTATCAAAAACCACAAATTTTTAAACAGGAAAAATATCTTTAAAAAAGTCAGCAAATCTTACACCAACAGCCCCCCCATCTCAAAGCTTCCTTACATTTTACATAGCTTCTTACATGGGGAGCCAAAAACGGTCAAAAGAAACAAGGACGGAACTGGACAAAAATTTACAGAAAATTTCAAACAGAATTATTTTAAAGGAAGGGCTTCTAACTTTGGCCCATAACCTTTTGATAGTGAACACCAAAGATAGGTGTCACTATCGTGTTAAAAAGTGTCTTTCAGAGTTTCCACGCTAGTGGAGCGAAAGCTGAATTAGAATGCCCTACCAAATTTATTACAGCTATGAAAAAGAATTTTTATGTAAAAGTGTATTGATACAATAAATAAGCAAGTTTAAAAACAAATAACAATTTTTATTGAGCAACATTAAAAGTAAAACAAAATAACAATTAAAATCTATTTCTTAAACATGACATAAGTTCTCCATCGTTTACTCTATATCAATGTTTAATGAACTAGAGCACCAAAAAGAAAAAGCTATTTCAAATTATAAAATATATACAAATATGTTTTAACTTTAAATCAAATTTAACTTTCAATTTAATTTACTTTAAATATATGAAATGTTAATTTAAATTGTCAAAAAAATAATATTTATTTAAAGTGTAAAACTGTTTAAATACCTTATCCAATCCATCATGTTGACCAAACATATTTAAAACACGCTGACATCACTTTAAAGACCAAAAGAAATTTAAATATTTTATTTAAATTTTTACATGTCAAATCTCTCTCCCAAAAGACTTATCAAAACACCTTAGTCAAGCCAACTCCATTATTTACTGGTCTCCTAGAAACACTAAACTGCCACTTTAGCATTTCCCTAATACAACACTTCCTCTCACTAAGTGTGTATTCCTAAACTAATGTTCTGCCACAACACCTGTTTGGAGGAAGGAGAAAAAGGAAAAATTAAGTGAACCTCCCATCTACAAAGTTAATTTTATTTTCCAAACGAACCTCGCAGCGGTTACCGACTTTCGGGTTCAGGAAAGATAGAAAAAGCAAAAGAATCTCACGCATCACCGCCAACAAACAACTCCAGGCATCTGGTATGGTCGTCCATATCCTAGATCCCGGACCACTATTGCCCATATCGATATTGTGACACGGAGACGGAAAGAAATATTTCCCGGTTCCTTTGGAACCGTCTAGCAACATTCATAGAAAAAAAAAAAAAAAAAGATTCACTTAAAAACTGAATGAGTTGGCGAGATTAATTCAAAAAGACATCTAATTAAAACTTGATTGAAAAAGGCTTTAAAGAAGAGAGATTAAAAAAAAACATTTTGAAAAACTATTTTAAAAGAATTTGAAAAATGTAAAAGGCCTTTCTGAACCTTAACTGCCGGTGGCTGACCTTCCATGTTTTACTTTTTCACATGGTCTCCATTTCCACGGCAAAACATCCCGCTCTAAAGATTCCATCTTTCCAATGCGAGCTCCGTGATTAAATCCAAGTCCACAGTTGAATATTAGCAGTCGTAATAAAAACTCAGATTCCAATTAAAATCAATTCTAGTTCTGGATAAAAAAAACATTTAAAAATATAATCTACTTTCCTTAAAAGATAATCATCGCCTCATGCTTTCAATCGGCACGCTTAAAAGGACATTTCCCACTAAAAGACATACTCCAACACGTCAACACTGGCCGCCGTCAAAGTCGAGAAAACGAAAGTTCCACCGGGAATATAAATAGTTCAGACTCCTGTCTTGGGCAACTCCCCCCTCACGTAACTTCCTCCTTCTGGTCATACGTCACATCCGATCTCTAGAAGGATCGGGGAAAACGGACCAATGGTATGCTGCCGTGAAGGAGAGGCACGCGTCGGAGATAGCAGACACGCTACGCCATCTATCGATGCTCCCGGTAATCTGTCAGTATGAACTTTGATAATATCGGCGTTTGTTGACAAGGCAGGCTGTAGGGAATACGCTGAGTTCGAATACCGCTAGTTGTTATGAAGTTGACAGCACGCAATAAATAAGTAAGTAATAAGATAAAGATTTATTTTATTTTAAGTTGATGTTTAAACATTGAAATAAATAAAAAGAATGTTTAAACTGAAACTTTAATTTATTTAAACTTAGGAATTTAATAAATGGAAAAATAAAATAGAATTTATTTCAGAAATGGTTTTAAACTTTAATGTTAAATATTAGAGATTGAAATAGGATGAATACATGAGTAGTTGAATGGAGGAACAAGAATAGGAGGGAAATATATATTCATATTTCCTGTCAGTTTTTTCCGCGCGAGCAAAATTGTACAAGTTGGCAACTATGCACAACTGATAACCCAATTTCAAATTTTCGGAAGAGGATGACTTCAATTTTCGGACGAGAATCACCCCTGATCAAAAGGAAAAAAATTGTTCTTGGCTAATTAAACTTAGTAAAATATAAGTCCAAATTCAAATTAAGTTAAATTCTTTGCAAATCTTTTAATGTATTAATAACTTCCAGTATCTTTTGCCACAGTTTATATTCCGGTTTTTCAATCCATAAATCATTGAAAACGCACTTTTCTGCCATATTTCTTTACTGATTATATGACTGATGAAAGAAATTAAAAAATAAAATCGATCGTAAAAATCATATTGTAAAATCCGTAATAGATCACATTAAAACAAAGACACATTCGAAACAAAAACTAAAAGAGACTTGTAAAAGGCGCACAATTGTTGACGTCAAATATCTGGAAAGCACGACTAACAAGCAACCAATTACATCGACTCAGCAAAAAGACCCCAATGCTCCGCGAAAAAACAAACATATCTTCCTGTTGAAAAAGCGAAGTTATTCCAAAGCTAGTGCATTCTGATTTGTTGACCTGAGTCGCACTTCCCAGCTGCTAATGTGTAGTATAAAGTGACGTAAGCGTTTGCTCTCTCCTCTCATCTGGCAGGAGGAGCACATTGGCAAAAAATCACACTTCTGGCTACTGCATGCATCCGATTTTTACAGCCAAGGAAAGATGCCAAAAGGGTTGTTAAGAGGAGAGAAGGAAGTCTTTGGCTGCAGGTGATTCAATGTTTCATTGGGAAAGGAAATATACGATTGTAGTAAATTTTTTAAAAATAAAATGTATGAAGGGTTTTCTTTAGGAAATTTCAAAATTTAAGTACTAATATTTTTCTTTCCAGCACTTTTCATTCCTTAAAAATGAATACTTTTTTTTCCAGCACTTTTTCTATTTTTTCCAGAGCGTACGAACCATGTAGATAAGAATTCAAATAGTTCACATGTCTATGATTTGTTTTCTTAAACTATGCATAATATGATAATATTTGAAAGGAATATATTATTACCTACCTTAATAATACAACGCAATTAAAATATTTATATTTCAGTCATTAGAATAGCTATATTATAAAGGCCAAATGTATCTGTGCGTAACGCATATGTCATTTTGCGAATGGCAACACTTTCAAATTTTAAATGAAATTTCGGTATTTTAATTTTTGCAACCATAAATTTTTTAACTTATAAATATCGCACTTTTTCAATTCTTACACCATCCTATAGAGAAAAAAATGTACTTTTAAATGAAATTTGTTTGAAAGCTGTATCTTAATTTGTTTTTGAAATATTAATTTTTTTTTTGTAGTTTTTAATACTACTCTTCTAATTGTGGCAACAGGAGTACTCCATTTCTATTAAAAGAAAAAGAAAAAAGGGAAGAAATTGATTACCGTTTCTTTATGTCCATTTTCTCATTAAAAGAGAAAAAATTTAAATTTAAATATTTTCTGTTATAAAACACAGTGAAATTTGATTTCATTTACAAAATTTGAGTTACACGTAAAAAAATATCAACAGTTTCATATCTGTTTCAGTTAATAGCATTGAGACTTCAAGTTTTGAATCAAAATGATCAAATTAATTTTTTTTTTTTTTTTTTTTGAAAAGGTGAATAAAGATACGAAATGTGCATTTAGATTTCAGGGGGAGAAAATTCTATGGTTGAGTCAAAGTTGAATAAATTTTGCTTTTTTTCATTTTGGAATACTAACATAAGAACCTTAATTGATAACCTTATCATAATAACAGATCTTTATTATTTTTTACAGCTTACATATACGATTAAAGTTTAATTTTAACAATTTCTGCAACTGAGTTTTATAGAAATAGTATTTTATTTTGTTAATCTCACCTTAAATATCGTTTATTTAAGAGTTAGACTTACCAATATAAAATGCATTTTTTTACTATAACTAATTTTGTAGGTTTATTATAAATCAATGAAACAGTTCCCTTTAAACATTTTGTTTTGTCGAAATTTGACGTGTTCTACCTTGTTTTTTATAAAAGCTAGAGCAAGGAAAACAGAGATTTCATTTAGCAGAGGCTATGAAACCTCTGTCCTCCTCAAGGAATATGATATTTCCGAGTGTATCTATCATTACAGGTCAGATAAAAAAAATACTTATAAATCAGAAATTGCACAAAAGTTAATTTAACATATGGCAAACCAATTTCGATCCAGGGAATATTTGTGGCCTATTTAAGACTCTAGACAACAACCATTTAATATAACAGATCTTCTCGCAAAATTACTCTTAATAAAAAAGGCCTTTTTCACAAAATTTAATTATATAAAACAGCATCTTTATGAGTTATTTTCACTGATTGCTTTCTCAACAGCAAATAGGACTTTGCTATCTCCCATAACAGTTTTGAAATGGCACTCAAGCATACAAATTTGACATTTTTGGTATTTAACACAATATCAAATAAATCATTATTGAAAAGACAAGCCTAAAAAAGATAAATACTGTGCAGATATTTTACAAGAAAACATACAGAGATTGATACAGTTGAAACAATAATTTTCATTTCTGGATTTATTAAAAAATAGAAAAACAGCAAAGGACAAATAAAAATGTATTTCAAGCAAAAAAATATTGACAAACAACTTATAAAGTTAGTTAATCTTGAATTTTCTGACAATTTATTTAACCTTTATGTGAGAATATATATATATATTTCATGCATTAAGAACTGCAAGGGAAGACAAGGCAAGGAGTAAAGCATTATAAATTATGTGTTGCTGAGCTTGACATCCCACAATAAAAAATGTGGGCAATAATAAGGTGGTGATTATAAATTCAACAAGAGCAGTATCTATCAAAAACTATCTGTATATTTACATAATACTTAGGAGAATATTCTAATTCCTTCAAACCCTCAATTTTACAAAAAACAAATTATTCAAAAATTTTAAACATAGAAAAGAAAAAATTATAATGACAGTAATTGTTTTAAAAATTTTGTAACTTATTTTTACCCCACAAAAAGATTATGATAACAGTACACAGAAATTCAACATTTTATCCATTATAGTATTATAGAAAGCAAAAGTTGCTACTTGGCTGAAGGATAAAATTTTATTGTATATTCTTGCTTCCTTTTCCTTGAGACTCTCATCTGGAGACTCAATTTCAAAGTCATTGTGAACATTGCATTATGACAAATCATTAAATAATGTCACATTAAAGTCATATGGTGACTTTTCATCACTTTTCACAGTAGGGCCTCTGTCACCATTTGACAAAGTCATGTGACAGAAACTCACCATGACTTAAATGTGACATTATTTAGCGATTTATCATAATGCAACGTTCACAATGGCTTTGAAATTGAGTCTCCAAATGACAACATTGTAAAGTCACCAGGTGACTCTCCATAAATAGCAGTCACAGTGACTTGTCAGTGGAGTCACATGTAGTAGCTATTTGAGATTTATAAAAGAAACATATGAAATTTCCTATTTTTTGTTTTGCCGTAGTGTCTGTGACTCTTAGGACCATGTGTGACCTGAATGAGATGTTATATGGATTAGCTGTTCTGAAGGGATAGTAATTATTTGAATTATATTACTTTCTTTTAAGTATTCACTTGAAAATTATTGCTTGAAAATTGGCATTTTGTGACTGGTCTTTAAGTTTTTCCACTAATGTACTTTCTGACTTGATTTTTGAGTAGTGAATGTCACTGATTATTGTCCAATATCTCCAGTAGTTAGGAGAAACAAGTATTTCAACATAAATGTATCTGAAGCACCCCAAAAGTACCTGAAGCATTGAGTGCTAGGTAAACTTCATCACTGTTCTTTGAATTCCAAACTGAATATTCACAGACTCAATAAATTTCCATTATAAATAATAATAATGTAATTTTTACTGTCTCATCTAATCAAACAAAATAATGAAAAATAATCGATTAGTCTTATAAGTAAACAAGTAAGTAATAAAATGTTTTTTCCTGTTTTTATTTGAAAAACTAAAAAAAAATTTTATTTAAAATATCTATCATTGCATGATCTGTTATGCACCTCTTTCTTTCACATTATGCACTGCATTTTATTGGGTATTATTTATACCGTACTTTGATTATACTATACCACATTTTCTGATCTGTCGATAGTATATTATAACTCGTATCGACTGTATTTGCTGTATTATGGACATCCTCAGTTTCATAATAAAAAACTTTATAAGCAAAGAAGATAAAAATATAATAAAGATCCCAAAATTCTGTAATAATATACTACATATTAATATTGAAATCTGAATTCTAATGTTAAATTTTGCATAATTTTTAATGTCTCATTTTTAATGAATGCATATAGCACACAGCTGTAAATTTAAATATGTTTTCTAGCATATATGGCACAAAAACAAGTGTGCTTTTCAAAAGGTTAAATATTAAAACTCATTTACAAAGCATTTAGATTCATGTACAATTAAACTGGCTTTGAAGGTAAAACTCTGGTTACAATTTGTACACATAAAGGGCTTTTCTCCAGTGTGTATACGAAGATGAGCAGTTAAGTTAGATTTGTGGTTGAATCTCTTAGGGCAAAAGCGACATGCATAACGTCTTTCTTGTGTATGAAGCAATGAATGACTTTTGAAATGTGCAGAATTATCTGTATTATATGAGCACAGTCCACACTGAAATTTTTTAGCAAGGTAACCTTCTTTTCCACACAAAATTCCTAAAAATGAAACAGAAAAATGAATTTTAGGAAGAAAAAGGCCTATATAATTACTTATATTTTTAACTAAAATGTATTATAAAATAATTCAAATGCAAGTACAAATAAATCTGTTGTTAACAATGTTCAAAGCACCTACTCTTTTGAAAAAAAAAAAAAAAAAAAGAGCTGTAACAAGCAGGTTACCTGACATGAGGCAAGTGTGTATTCTGACTCTTACTCTACTACCATAGTCAGGATAACACCCATAATAAGGAAGTCATTCATTTAACTTGTTTTAGCTTTGCAATATGAAGTTTGATTTTGCTAAGTATGTTTTAAACTGCTGGTAACATGCTAGGGCATTTGTATCATATTTCAAGTAAATAAAAAAGTACTTTTTAAATGTTGAAACATCTATTATATAATTATTTCACTAGCTCTTTATGTAATATCTTTCAGAAAAGAGTTATTTTATTTTTTATAAGTAAAAACTTTAACCACTCATGCAATCTGATGAATAATGCAGAGAAAAATATTTTGCTTGTTTTTAAAATACCACGTATATGTTGATTCAATAAACAAAAAATCTTTATATATTTCTGAATAATAGTATTGTGAAATTGTATGACATATATGAATGAGTCATACATAATAAATCATCACTGTAATTATATGAAACATAAATATAATAGGTATATAACAGATATGATATATATATATATAATACCTGATGCATATGTAAGCTTGGTGACCATTTTGCTAAAAGTGTAATTGCAACTGAAGGTCTGCTAAACCAAGAAAATATTTAAAAATTTTACAAACTTTCAAAAAGGACACAAAAATTTCTTTAAATGCAAGCTAAATGTTATGTAATTGGTACTACTTGGTTATCCGTCGACCAATTTCACTAAATTATACAAATCATCAAACTAACAGCCAATTAACATATTAAGATAATTTTTATATTAAATAACAAAAAAATAAATAAATAGTAGAATATTAATAAAAATACAAATAAAAAGTCAGAATAAAAATCAGTTAATGACATTCTAAATACATTTATCGTATTTAACATCATTGAATATGACATTCATGATCATCCATTTTTGGCATTTAATCTTATAGATTGGCGATAGTTTTTTGGTCGATGGGATTTCCAAGTAGTACCCATATTTCAACAGGTTGATTTAGGTCCCTTTGAAGTCTAAATGTTCAGCAGTGACTTCAAACATACGATTAATTTTGCAACAAGAATGACATCTGTCATTCTTGTTATATATATATGAACACTCATATGTGCCATAATGTTGTTATTTACATGTTATATACCATATATACACTGTATACATGACATATAATAGAAGAGGGATGCAACTTGGGACTTGTGGACCACAAAGCTACCATTATTTTCATGCAGAATAATTTTCCTTACAATGACAGAAACTTTGCTATTATAAAACAAATGTCACTTTTCAAATAGTCTACTGACAAATTTCTGGTAAAAAGGTTCTGCATCACTATAATAGAAGATGTTTATAATGCAAATCTAAGAATGCAAGGTTTTGCATTATAGAACATAGAATTTTGCATAAATAAATCATTTGATACATCATAGAAACTTACCTCATAAGCATGGTCAAATATGCCTACGGGTGAATTTCACATGAACTGCCAGTTTGATGTCCGGATGTTTAAATCTAAATTTCATATTAATAAATTTATTTTTGACATTCTAAAATCAGGTGTTCGCACATCTTTTTATGCTTAATTCAATGCATTCATTAGATTTTTTCAGAGTTGTGAAATAGTGATTTTTTTTTTTGTACTTTAGTAAGCAAGTAATGGGAATTTACTTGTCCTGAATAAAAAACTCGCAAAATTTCAATCTTTTTTTATGCTTCCAAACATTTTAAAATTTTTATATAAGTATTGAAAGTAAAATATCCTGTGTTAATTAAACAAATAGATAGTTTATATATTTAAAATTAGTATCTAAGAGTTAAAAATTTAAATGTATTTTGTGTCCGCATATGCAGAACATGAGTGTTACTTTAGGGAAGTTAATATTATTTGTTTTCAAAATATTTGTATATTGCAGTTGGCAACAGTAGTGAGAAAACGATGTTGTTTCTTCTTTACAGTGCGCTTATTTAGAACGCGATAATTTTGTTTTATAATTGCTATTTATCAGAATGTTCATTTCAACATGGTGAGTATTTTTATTATCTTACAGGAGTGTTACCCATTTATTTATTATTATTTTTTAACATATAAAAATGTTAAGTTAGGGAATGCTGTATTTTTTGTTCAGGAATCAATAGGCCCACCTAAAATTTCAATAAAACAGTTAGAATTTATTTTAGTGAAGAACTCCTTAATAAATGTCATGAGTGTTACCGTACATGAGTGTTACCTTACATGATCGTTACTTGGAAAAAGTAACATTCATGAGAAAAGAAGTTAAGTAATTCTAAAACTATAAATCATGTAAAAGATTTAAGTTATTATTATAATTGATTCATGATTCAGGGATATATTTTGTCATATTATATATATTTATAATTATTTAAAAATTGTCACAGAATTTTCATGTCTGCACACGTGTTTTGTAAGTGCTATTTAAGATTCAAATTTTTAATTCTTAATAAATAATTTTGGAAGGACTATCTATTTTACACAAATCATAGTTTAAGCTTTTAAAAATCTTTTTATATATATATTGTTACAAAAAAGCTGTTTGCTGCAAGATGAGTCTTATCGCTTGTCATGAGTGTTACCACTTTTCATGAATGTTACTGTAACTAAGAATCAGAATTTTATTAATGCATTTGTTACTTCACTTAAATTAATTGTTTTGTCTATTAGAACTTACTAATTCTTTATTATAACTGCAATGAAAATAATTAATTTTTAATTAAATTTGTTTTTAATCAGAAGTTATACCCTTTATTTAAGAAACAAAGTAACACTCATGGCATAAACAACTATTAAAATGTTTTAAATTTATGAAATAAATAAATACTAATGTATTTTTGATTTATTAATACGTATGTAAGAACCTTAAGCAATTTTTAATTAATTATTGATACAAAAAAATCAGAATGTTTTATAGAGGTCACACTTATGAGAAAAATAGTGACTGGGGAAGACATTTCTTGAAATTTCTGAAATATAAATAAAAAAAAACTCGCAAATAATCTACTGCTTAGAATGTTGTAAACTATAAACAACTCATACCTGAGTAAATTTTTATATTTAAACCAAATTATTTTTTCAAATCTTGTTTCACCTAATACGGCAATACATTTGAAAACCACCCCTAGAATGTATTAGTACCATAATTTCGGGTGTATAAGCCGCATATCAAACAATTCTTTTTGGACCCAGAAATCTTATTTAGTGATTGAAGACAAATATTTACGGCGATCTAACTAGTTATATTTGTTTCTTAAAAAATTCTGGGTTGAAAAAGAGTTGTTTCATTTGCGGCTTATACACCCGAAATTACAGTATATAATAGATTTTCATTTTGCATTCTACAGGATTAAAAGTTGTGCAAGATTTTAAATTTTAGCATAATATAATAGATCATTTCATAAATTATGAAATTGGATTATAAATATGATTAAAATATACTTGGGCAAAATCATTACATAACTTATTTGCAATTTTTTTTAATTTAAAGATTTCATTTAAAAAAAATTTAATTATGGAAAATAAAAATAAAATATTAGAAATTTAGTGCTCTAGAGAGTAGCAATATATCTACAACATGGAATGCTATGCTTATGTGTAAAATTGACAGTTTATATTTCAGAAGCTGTACATTACACATAGAGAAATGCATTATATTAAATTGTACTATAACAATGATCTGCTGTATATGTATCATATGGCTAACTGATCTATATGCATCACAAAATGTTATGAATTATCCATAATATACTGTAGACATGATCAAATACACACACATTTTGACCAGAGGTTGTGCGAATTTTAAAATTTTGTAGATTTCTGTCATTACTTTGTTTACATTTTTTTTAAACTGCAGTTTGAATGTAATTAATAATGCAATTGAAATTATAATGAATGCTTAGAATATAGTAAACTATTAAAATAAATAAGTAAGGTAATAAATTAAAATAATAAAAATTAATATAATTTTTAAAATATTAAATGCAAAGGTCCATATAACCAATAATGTAATTAAATGACTAGCTGACCCGCCCAATGTTGTTCGGGTCCATGATAACCATGATGCATAAAAAAAACTCATAATATTGACAAAAATGAAAACAAATCGATTCTAAAAGTACAAAAACTCAAAAAATCCTTAAAAATTACTTTGAAAATTGCACTAAAAATTGATGAAATTCAAAAATCGTAGCAGATAAAATTTAGTAAATTAGGCTAAAAATTTAAAACAATTTTCCTTTTATCAATGTCAGAAAATAGCTGCAAAATGCAAAAAAAAAATATTAAAAATTACATTAAAAAATTTGTTCAAAATTCAAAAATTGCTCCACAAATTCTGAATAAGCTTCATTGAAAAGAGAATTAAATATACTATGTTGTGTTAAAAAAATGAAACCATATGCCTTTCACTAATGTGGAAAAATCGCCTTGAAACATAAAAAGAACATTAAAAATTGACTAAAAAATTAAATTTTAAAAAATCTAATCAAAAAATGAAAATCTGGCTTTGAGGTGTAAAACTTAATATACAGAGATACCTTCCCTCCAAATTCTGTAACTCTATGTGCAGTGGTCTCTTCAGAACAGCACTAATATACTCACAAACTTCTCTTTTTATTATTATAGATAAAAATCAGATGTATATTTTCTAAATTATTCAATGAAACTTGCCTCATAAAGATACTACTACTAGTTCATTAGAAAATCATAAAATAAAGAAATTTTCTCTCAGGTTTAGCCAGATTTAATAGCCATAAAAGCTTAATTAATATATAAATATATTTTGTGAAAAAAAAAAAAATGTGATTACCAGTGATATCAGCAATATCTTGTATTTTTCCAGAAATGAATTCAATAATATTAACAAAAATTATAGATTAATATGCGATTTTCATAAAAATATGGAATTTATATAAAAATAGAAAGTCAGATTTTCTCCCTACATCTGAACTGAAAGTTTCATTGTTTACATCTGTAAATTATGTGTGGATTTTAGAGAGTCTACTGTATTATTATAATGTTATACATGCTTTATAATTTGCAATAAATCTTGTTCACTTGTCAATTTGTACTCAGTACCCAAACAATAAAAAAATTCTTAGTGTTTCAATCTTTTGAAAAAAACTTTTTTTTTTTTTTATAAGAATGTGAGTATTGAAGAGAACATGATGAGTAACATAACATAGGAGAAATTACTCCACTTTGCTAAAATGGCTGAAAATATGCATGTATCTTAATAATATTAATGAAAATTACATATTAAAAAGTATATGGAATTTATATAAAAATAAAAAAGGCATATTTTGCCCCTGAATCTGAACTGAAAGTTTCATTGTTTACATCTGTAAATTATGAGTGGATTTAGGAGAGTTTATTGTATTTTTAAAATGTCATGAATGTTTTATTATTTGGCGATAAATCTTCTTCACTTTTCAATATATCCTCTGTACCTAAACAATAAAAAAAATCTTAGTCTTTCAGTCTTTTTTCTTTTCTTTCTTCCTTTTTCTAATAAGAGTGTGAATATTGAAGTGATCATGTTGAGTAATATAACATAGTAGAAATGACTCCAGCTTTCCAAAATATGCAAGCAATAAAATACTCATTTTTTTTTTTTTTTTTTTTTTTTTTAAGTATGGTGCACAACTTTAATCTAGAAATGTTAAAAAAATGTATGTGATGTATGAATTTCTAAATTTTTAACTATTTTTCATATTAGATAGTTTGCATAAATTTGATATGAAAACTTTAAATTGGATGAATAAATTTCAAATTTATTAACTTACGATGATAGAGATTCTGATGGAAGTCGTACATAAAAAATTCCTTGATCTTTTCAAAAAAAAAAAAAAAAAAAAAATCCCAGATATTTCAGTGACTTAGCTTAAATCTTCAAATTCCCTAACTATTCTCTCACCTGCAGGAGCCTTGATATAATAAATAAAAATTATACATTATTTAAATACTTGAGTCTTAAAATTATACATCATTTAAATACCTGAGTCTTAAAATTATTAATAAATTCATGTGCACAAATTAATAATAATAATGAAAAATGGGGGAGCTGTGGACCTGCTCCAGAAAATTAATTTTGATCAAAAATTTAAATATCTTCATCAGAGTATAAGATAATTCTAATAGCTACAAATTTTACAAACTTTCATTGATATCTGTTAAGAACTTTGTAATCATGTTTACAAATGTAGAAAATATTTTTTCAAGAAAACAACTGTAAAGTTTTGAAATCAGCTTGCTTGTATGAGTAAAAAAAGACAGCTACAATAGAAAATAATTGGTGCACTGGAAACTGTCACTGTGCAACAAAGGACAGCACTTGCTAGAGTAAAGGGAAAAAATTACTATCATATGGACATAAAATTTTTGAATTGAATAGTCTATAGACAATACTTTTGCACAGCTACATTCACCCAAAAACAACTTTTCTAAATTTTATGACAGGGGGAAACCTCTTAAAATTCATTAAAAACCTGTACTCAACCATATTTATAGCACTTAGATTTTAATAGAAAATTAACATTTTTTTTAAAGGCATTTATAAAATAAAATATGTACTCTATGCAATGTTTCACTTGAGAAATTTTAATAGAATTCAAACCTTACATAACTGCTCTATAAATAATTTCACAAATAAAGCATTAGAACTGAAAACTAAAAATACAATTATGAAACATAAATCTCAGCAATCAGTTCTTCATATAATGTACAAGTAAATGTTTTTTATAGCTTGACTGAAATGAAAATCTGCGACAGCAAATACCACAACTAAATGGTTTCTCCCCAGTGTGAATGCGCAAATGAGCTTTCAAATTAGATTTGTGATTGTAGGATCTAGAACAATGTGGACACCAGTATGGACGTTCCTGGGTATGAGTAAGTTCATGTGTTTTCAAACTTGAAGCATAAGCAGTTTTAAAAGGACACAGTTTGCAGCAGTATCTTCGGGGAGTGCCTGTAATATTATAAAGATAACATTTTTTTAGCTTTAAATTATCTAATAATTTTGCGAATTTTATAAATTTCAAATAAAAATCACAAACAGTGCTGTTACATTGCAAATTCTGAAATTTTAATCAAAAATGCAATAAAAATAAAATACACCGATACAAATACAATTCTTATAAAAAATAATACGAGGAAAATACAGATATTTTAAAATTTTTTAGAAAAAACATCATCATAAATGAAAAGTTGAGCTTTTTATCTTGCACATGCATTGAAATACTTACATATAAACATCCCAGATATTCATTTTCTTAGCATCATCACACTTATTTGAATCATTTTCATTATAATATAATTAATAACACCATCAACACAAGAACTATAGTAAGTGCAAAATCCAATTCAACTGTGATAAAACATTTGAAAAAGAAAATGACATTGTTGGTATGAAAGTATGCATTTAAGAAAATATAATATTTGAAAATCATTGATTTTCACAAACTATTTTATTGAATCAATACAAATATCTCCTTGAAATAAATGTTACACAACAAAGTAATAAAATAATACAGTGATTGCACAAGTAACTGACCATCGAGATGGAAATCTAAAGAAGAAAAAATAATGCAAGGATGTGCTAATTTTGGTTGATAGAAAAAGTATATAACATAAATAAAAGAATTTGTTGTGAGTTATAGTTTTAACTAAAGGTGTGATCAGATATTAAAGTAGATTAATTAGCAAATTTCTTAGAAACCTTCAAAAAAGAAGCTTCCAGTAACAGGAAAAAAATCATGGTACATATGTCATCAATTTTTATAGTTTTTAGATTTTAGTTCATCAGACAAAACACTATTTGACTCATTCCTTTGTCTGTCCATCCATCTGTCTATCACAATCCTCATTCTCAGAAAGTGCATAAATTAAAAACTTGAAATTTTGCAGATTTATAGCTGAATACCTCTGATTACGCAACAAATCACACAATTTTGAAATCTCTTAATGCATATTAATAATTAAAAGCCCAATTGTAAGAATGAGAATATCCACAGGGATGAAAGTGCACTAAATCTATTTTGAAGCAGTAAAAATCCATTTTTGGAACAGCAGAAATCAGATTTTGGAGGAGTAAAATTCAGTTTTGGAGCAGTAAATCAATTTTTATAGCAGCAAAACTCTTAATTTTGTAGTAATAAAAGCTGCTTTTGGAGCAGATTAAAATTCTAATGCTAATAAACTTCTTATTAAATAATTGCTCTCTTGAAAATATTTTGACATTTGAAAGAATAGTTACCTGGATAAAATTATTTCGCTACACATTTTGCTAACTCTGGATATTCTAAATGACACTTGGGTACAGATTACAATAATGAAAAATTAGCAGCAGAAAGAAAAAAACTGCTTATTTAACTTTTAAAAATATTATTTTAGAGTAGTAATTTAACTAATCAAAGAAAAGTCAATCAGTATAACATACAGAACTTCCACTAAACTTTTGAAGTAAAAAATTATAAAAGGGTATTTTTTTTTTCAAAAAAAGAGATTAAAAAAGATCATATATTTCACACAAAAAAGGAGCCTTTATGGACATATTTAAGCAAATCACAAAATAAAATAAACATAAAATCTCCATATTTCAATAATTTCACAAACTCTTACTGAAACGAGTTTTTCGTAATATTTTCTCAAATGTCACATTATTGCACAATTTTCCTTCAATGACTCTGGCATCTCGATGATTCCTCTTGCGCTTTTCAATATTTCATAATTTGGTGAGAATGAGACATCAGTTTCCTTTGTTTCTTGATATCTTGTTCTCGATTATTGTCTTTTCACACATTGGCCATGAATAAGAAATCAATTTCTCAATGTTTAAAGATTTATCAAGACATATTAAGAGATTTAATAGAGAAAGAGACATGACAATGAGATGTGAAAAGAAGCCCTAATTTTCAGTTTCTGTTGTTTTAGGCCTATCAAGTTGTCACACACCTGGAACATTCCAAGAAACATAATTTATTAAATATAAAAATTTCAAAGGAGGGAGAGTGGAGAGGGTACAAATAACTCTTTTAAACAATAACAATTTTTACAATAAAAACTACATTAGATGTGGTTTTTTGATTGACCATTCTAGTAAACATTATTTATTAAATATAAAATATTAAAGTAGGGCTTACTGTATTCCGGGACAAAGGAATGGACCCACAAGGGGAACAATTTTCAAACATTTTTGGACCTGTTATGTGATACATCATCAAAAAGCCTTAGGATAACTCTTTCATATTATAAGACTTTCTTCCCATCTTCCCCAATTTGACTCCCATGGGAGGGAGCAATTTTTGAATATTTTTGTGTTTTCATCATTTTTGACTGATTTTTTTGTTACAGAGGTCTTTTGATAAATATTATTTATAACATACAAGATTTAAAAAAGGCTATTGTAATCTGGCCTGTGACCATTTACCCATGTTATGTACCTTCTGTGACTCTCCTTCCCTCCCCCATAAAGAGACAATTTTATAAATTAAGTTGAGACCCGTCATGCAATGTATCATTGGAAAGGCATGTGACTACTTCTACATGTTATGCACTTCTGGTATCCTTTCCTCCATTTTCCCCCCACAAGAGGCACTTTTCTAAATTTCACAGAGACCCCCCTCTCTCATGCAACATATTGTATGGAAAGGCCTGTGACCACTTATTGATGTTATACATTTCCAGTGAATGTCCCCCTACTTTACCACTTTTTTAAAGTTAGTCATGACCTCCCATATGGCATTGTTGGAAAGGCCTGTGACCTCTTATTCATGTTACATATCTCCTGCATTTTCCTCCCTCTTTAGCCACCATGGAGAGGGCATTTTTATAAATTTAGATTGAGACTTCTGACGAGACAAATGGTGTGAAAGGTCTCTGGCCACTTAGTGATGCTATGTAACTCCACGTCCATCCATCCACATTGCTATCCCAGGGACACTTTGTTTAATTTTGCCGATATCCTTATATGATACATCATTGGAAACTCCTGTGACCAGTTATTGATGCTATGCATTTTCAGTGACCCTCCCTCCATTTCAACCATCCAAGGATACAATCTGTGGTTTTTTTGGTTTCAGATTATTATTTATTATTATTAATACAAGATTTTGCAGTGTGTGCACACTGCATTGGCTATACGATATTGCATGCAGTAGGCAGGGGTGCACAAACTTTTCAAGAGAAGGGCCATTTACAAACATGTCTGGGTCGTCAAGGGCCACATCAATAACAAGGAGATAATTCGATTTAAAGGAGGGGATCTGTGGCCTACAATCGGAAAAAAATATTTCAGAGGGGAGTGGCAGGGGGTGGGTGTGTTACCCTGTTAAGTTTGCTTACCCAGTCAAAATATCCAATTCACATGGTAAGGATATATCAGCAGTTTCTATGTTTTTATATATAATGGATATAGCAAGGAATATTTTCAAGATGTAAAAATATTCCTTGACCTTTTTACAGGAGAGTAAGTTTTGTTTTATTGACAGTGCTAACAAGCATAAATTGCTGGTACCGACAAAAAATCGAACTTTATGAATGAAAGAGTGAGAAGGAACCGATCAACAAGAATTTTCATGCCTGAACAACAAAATTCCCTATTTTCTGTTCCCGATCAATGAAGTTTGCAATTCTTCCTTGTTTGATCGATCAAATTCGTGCATTTTACGAAACAAATCGACAAAATTTGCAATTTTTATGAAGCTGGTCGAAAAAATTCACATCATTTCCTCGCCTGATCAACAAAATTTGCAATTTTGAAACCGATCAAGAAAATTCACGATTCGATTTTTCTGTGCGTGATCAACAAAATTGGCTATTTTTACGAAGCTGATTGACGAAATTTGTCATTTTTCCTCACATGATCGATGTAATTTGAGATTTTCCCTCACATGATCAACGAAATTCTCGATTTTTTTCGCACATGATCGACAAAATTCTCGTTTTTTTTTTGTGCCTAATGGACAATATTTTCGATTTTTCTGAGCATGATCGACGAAATTCGCGATTTTTCCACACCTGATCAACGAAATTCGCGATTTTTATGAACTTGATCAACAAAATGTATGGTTATTACGAATCTGATCGACGAAATTCCCGATTTTTCCGAACCTTGTCGACAAAATTCACGTTTTTTCCGAAGCCGATCGGCAAAATTTGCTATTTTTCTGCGCCTGTTCGACGAAATTCGCGATTTTTCCGAAACTGGTCTACAATATTCGCGATTTTTACGAAGCCGATCGACGGAATGCGCGATTTTTACGAAACCGATCGATAAAATCAGCGATTTTTCTTCGCCTGATCGAAAAAATTCGCTATTTATCTGCGCCTGATCTACGAAATTCGCCATTGATCGACAAGTTTTGCGATTTTCCGCAGATGATCGATGAAATTCGCGATTTTATTAGACCCTAATCGACGTAATTAGCAATTTATACGCGTGTAATCAACAAAATTCGCAATATAACCTTCTCTAACCAACGAAATTTGCGATTTTTCGGAATCCAATCTATTAAGCTCGCGATTTTTCGGTGTCCGATCGACGAAATGGGCACTTTTCCCGCCCCTAATTGACGAAATGTGCATTTTCCCGCCCCAGATGAATGAAATTCGCGATTTGTATGCTAACTGACAAAATATGCATTTTTTACGCTGTAAGATGAAACTCGCGATTTTTTTCTCTGGATAAACTAATGAAATTCACGACTGTTTCGTCGCCGATTAACAAAAATTTTTATTTTTTTCTGCGTCATCGATAAATTTGCGATTTTTCAGTGCCTTATCAACAAAGTTTGCGATATTTTCGTCCGTGCTCGATCAACGATATACGCGTTTTTGCATGCGATAAACCGAGAAAACATGCTATTTTTTGCAACCAATGAATTTAATTTGCAATTTTTTCGAGCAATATCAATAAAACTGACGATTTTTCCGTGCCTGATCGACAAAACTCGTGATTTTTCAGTGCCCAATCGAAGAAATATGCTAATTTTTTTTTTTTTTTTTTTTTTTTTTTTTTTTGCAAGCTTCATGGACAAAATTCACGATTTTTCCATATCTGATGAGCGAAAGTTGCAATTTTTCCAAGCCTCATCGATTAAATTTGCTTTTTTTCCGCGCTTAATCAATAAAGTTCGCGATTTTTCCGTGCTGTTCAATGAAATTTGCGATTCTTAAGTGATGAAAATTTATACTTTCCCACAGTAAATTGACGAAATTTACGATTTTTCCTGTGACATATGCACAAAAATTGTAATTTTTTCCAGTTGTAAATTACAAAACTCGCGGGCCACATGTTAACCTATCGCGAGCCACAGGTTGTGCATCCCTACAGTAAGGATCCACTTCAAGATTTTATATTGAAAGATTACAATAAATTAGAAACCCCAATTAAAGGAGAACACAAGTAACTGGTGAAACCACCTAGTCCTTATTAGTGCCAACTCTTAATAAAATCAAATGGCATAATAATAATTGGCAAACTGTAATCATCAAGAAAAAATTAACATAATCAATAAATATGAAGATGTCCATGCAATTGATAAAATCATCTCATTATCACCCATCACTAATTCTGAGAACACATTTTATTTGGTTACCTATCAGTTTAAATATTTTAAAGTAGTATTAAATG
This sequence comes from Maratus speculifer, assembly GCA_964019185.1. NCBI lineage: Eukaryota > Metazoa > Arthropoda > Arachnida > Araneae > Salticidae > Maratus > Maratus speculifer. Next base: position 71,659,883 of record OZ025301.1, on the reverse strand, counting down.
TGAATAGATTTTATTTGCTATCATCTCAAAATCACAACACAAAGGTGGTGAATAATTTGTAACAGAAATTATATAGAGAAAAAACACAATCCCAAGAAAAACACACATTTGCATTATATTTAATATTCATAATAATTCAAAAAAACTAATTTCACTACTTAACTTATTTTTATTTATAACATTATTTACATTATGTGATACGCTTGTTTGACATTAATAGAAGTAAATTATAGGTAACAGAAGTTACACAACAGATATTTCAAAATATTAGAACATCTACTTTTTAATAGAAAAATATAATCAAATATACATTTGAAGAATGAATGTATGTAGTATTTTAATTATTCTAGTACAATCAATTAAAAAAAATGCTTGTATAGGAAAATTAAAATGTTTTAGCATTAGATAAACAATATCTTTTAAGGAAACTTCATCTTGGGATAGCCAAAAATGTAGGTGATGAATTTCTAAATATTTTTTGCTTAGAAAATAAAGTCAAATTTACTTAATATATTTTTTAAACGAGTCAATAAGATATATTAAAACTGGTAGTGACAGTGAATAAAAAAATTAAATAATTCTTTAAAAAAATATCTTCATTTTTTGGACATCAAATCTGTATGAAAAATTAAAACAACTTAATCCTCAAAATACCTTCTTATGGAGCTTTTCCCACATCATTATAAGCAACAAGAAAAAAAAAAGAAATAAAACATGCTGCATAAAAAAAAGATATATTCTGTCAGCTTGGCTTATAGGCCGAGGTAGATTTCAAAGTTAAGTGCTCATTTTGACAAAAAAAAATAAAATATGATTAGAGATAAATATTGTTTAACAACTTTATTTGGCCACTTTTAAAGGACTTTTAATTTCATTTTTCTGTAAGGGCTGCTTTTATCAGAATCATTTTAAGCGATATTTGGCACAAAGGTTCACTTTGACAGTATTTTTTGAAATATATTCAGACTTTATGAAAATATCGACTAATATGTCACATTAGATAGTTCCTAAATAAGAGAAATTGTCATTTGAGTATATTTGAGAGCAAAATTGAAATTATAGTTGAGTCATAAAATAAGCAATTTGTTATTTGAATACATCCCCAATTTTTCAATCGCAGGGCTGCCACAGCCAAATGACATTGAAAATAGTAGCTTTAGTAGCCTACAACAAAGAAAATAGTAGCCCAAATAGTAGCATTTGTTCGAAAATAGTAGTCAAAATAGTCGCATACGTACTTTAAAAAATGTAAGAAAAAATTTATCCATAATAACTAAAAGGATTTTATGAATGATCACATCTTACTTTAGAGTTTATGCTTGCGCCTAAATCACTGAATAAAGAATATAGTGATTTATTCAAACCAAAAAGCAAGTTACACAGAAAATCAGTTTCCAATGCTTGTTATAGTTTCATTCTTGCACGATGAAAAGCATCAAGCGTAACAATGACCAGGAAACATAGTAAAAACTTCTTCCAGGTCATTGCAACACACTTTCCATTCCATTTTAAGAGTTTCTTGGAGGGACGGAAGCAAAGTTTTATTTGAAATGCAGAATTAGACACATGCAAGCAGAGGTTGTTCTGAATAATAATAAGTTAAAAATCTGAAAATAACAAAAGAGTGATTCTGGATTTAAGAGAAGGAAAAAAAATGAATTTCACAGCAAATATTCTAAATGGAGAGGGGGGTTGGAGTAATCTGCTATATCACTTATGTGATCTTTTGACGAAATTTGTTGTTTTTTCGCGATCTTTTGACGAATTTTGTCATTTTTTCACAATTTTATTTTACAAAATTTGGTTTTTTTTTTCCGATCTTTTGTCGAAATTTGCCATTTTTTATGCAGTCCTTTGATGAAATTTCGTTTTTTATTCTCAATCCATTGATAAAATTCACGTTTATAACAATCATTTGATGAAATTTGCGTTTTTATCGCGATCCCTTGCTGAAATTTGCGGGTTTTTTTTCGATTCATTGATGAAATTCAAAAATCTTTAAAAAAAAATCTTAATGGATTTTGTGCCCCTTTCAGGCAATGCATGAAGATTAAAATAGCAAATAAAGCCTTTGTGCACAAATGTTTAAAGAAAGAAAACCAATGATTATAAATGCACAAATAAAGTAGTATTTTTCAAATCTTAAGCACCCCATTGATCGCTTAGATAACTGGAGTATTTACCAAATTTCTTGCCAATGTGGTCTTTCTTATATTGGTCAGATTAAACGTGCTCTCAGATTTCATTTAATTTAACATAAAAGGTATGTCAAAAATCAGGAGCTTAAACGTTCCTCTATTGCTCAACATTGTTGGTCTTCACAACATAAGTTTAACTTTTCTTCAGCCACCATCATCCATAAATGTCCTTCCATTCTTGATCTTGATTTTTGGGAAGCTTACCACATCATAAAAAATTCTCACTCCTTAGTCAATGACTTATCTAGTACTCCTTATTTTCCAAGTATTTGGAAATCTTTAATTTAATACTTTTTTTTTTCGCTCGCTTTTTAGTTTTTGTTTTGCTTGTTCTCCGATAGATGTCGCTACTTGTCCACCCAGTTGCTTTGGCTGCTTTCTTCTCATTGGATACTTTTCTTTAGGCAGGATTGTTCCCATAGCGGGTATATAAGCCTGTGTCTCTCTGTCTCTTTGCTCAGTTTTGCTATTTTTAGCTCGCTGAGTTTTGCACTGAAGAAGAATCTCGATAGTAGATTCGAAATAGCTATTTGCTACTTTATTTGTGCATTTATAATCGTTGGTTTTCTTTCTTTAAATGTATGAAGACATTAAAAATTCTGAGGATAAAGGTAACTTGTTTTTAAAAGTACTTTTCTTTTATGTTAATCACAAATACTTGGGAGATTTGAGTGAATGTAACATAACGCGAGGGTTTGGAAAGAGCACATTTGTCCTTAAGTTCTACAAATTGTTTTTAAAGTTTCTACTTGTGTTGCATACAATAAAAAAAAATTCTGCTGATGGGCTTGAGAATCGGCAAAGTCATGAATTTTTAACTCCCGTAAACCCTGTTTCTTTTTTTTTTTTTTTCCTTGAGCCCATTTTTAATTTTATCAAAAACCTGCTACGCAGAAACTTTTGCCCATTTTTTAGAAATAATATAAACTTTAAACTGATTTGATATCTATTTTAAAAAGAAGTTATAGGATTTTTTCAATTTTCACAAAAACCATCCCTATTTCCAACCCTTTGGTCAAATTTTGCCTATTAATGAACTTGACCGAGATTTTATGCCCCTTGATTTTATGTATCAGTTTGGAAGAGATCTGAGCAGAATTAAAGAAGTTGTCATGTCCATAAAAAAGTGATATAGACCAACAATTTTTACTGATAGTAGTTTTGGAGTCTAGGAGACATGATCGGTGTAGATCTGGAAAAAGTTTTCAGAAATTCCAACATGGGAGCGATCGCAATAGGAAATATTTCATATGAAATTTATTTAAAATTGGGTGTTTTTTGTTAATGTTAATAGGGGTAGGTGATAAATGGTTAAATGTAGTTTCCAATATCATCTTTCACTTCTGTTAAAATACTAAAACTTATTTTCATTCACTTCATTTTAAAATCATAATTTTACTTTAAAATAGGGATGGGACGAATATTCGGCCACTATTCGGTATTCGGCCCTTTTGCCAAATATTTGGTTGGCTGAATATTGAAGGCTTGTTGACCGAATACTTCGGCCGAATTCTTAGAGATATCTCGCCGAATAGTGAAAGATATGTTGCCAAATAAATTTAGGATTTGAAGAATTTCATTTCTTGCAAATTTTTTCTATCTAATCCAAATTGGTTACTTCATTTATGAAGTCATTCTCATTATTACTTGCAAAACATAGTTATTTAGATACTAAAAAATATACAGCCTTTTCTGTATTTCCTATAAAGGTTAGTGATATTTTAGAAAATGCTGTTCAAGTTGGAGATTTAACTGTACAGGAAATGTCTTCATTAGAGAATGATATGTTACAATACAAGATATAAAATCACTTATCGAAGAAAAAAGAAACACTACCTTATTTTAAAACACTTGAATATTTATTAATGTTTGAAAATTCCATGCACATGTAAAAAAGGCTCTTATGAAATTCATAACTTATTTTCTATGAAGTGAGAAATGAAAAAATTCATTCACTAGGTGTATTAACGAAGATTTATTTTCAAAATTAAATATCAAATACAATGATATATCTGAAAACAGAACTAGTGCCAAACTAGATACACATTAGATGACACAACTTGCTTTATGAAGATGGTTTTATAAATATTTAAACATAAATTCTAAATGCTGAACAAAATAATTTTTTTATTCTATAGTTTTCATTTTTAAATAATTATTTGCATAATTACTGGCTTAAATATGTAACGTTATTATGTATATATTTTAAATTTACATCTTCCTTCATTCATGTTGTTATCAATTTCTGTTTATCTTTTTAAGGCTTGGTAAATAAGTTGAACATTGTATGCGTCGATTCAAATGTCAAAGATTTTGTTAACATATACATTCTACTTTAAGCATAACCTTTTGCTTTAACGTAATTTGTAATTTAAAGATTGACAACTGATTTCCAAATAGTGTCATTCTTACGAATTTGCTTATTATTAGGGACACAAACTCTTAATGATCAAATTTACTTCATTAAAGGTTACTTCAGAAAATATTTCTTTGTGAATTCTGAGAGAAAGAGATTAAGAATATTATTAATTTTGGATGCAAGAAAAAGTATCATTTGATAATAAAAGTGAAATACATTGTTCATATTTTAATGGAAATATTTTACCATCCTGACTTACTGAAAATCAATTTGATGTACATTAAAATAAAAAAAATATAATGCAATTTCATAATTTTTTTGTGGTAAAATAAGTATTTCAAATTTCAGAATACATTTAAGAATAATAATTATTAATGAGTGCCTCTTTCTTAAATTATATGTAATCAAAATTCTTTTTCTTTATTGGGAAAAAAATTTAGTATTTGGCCGCTGAATATTCGGTATTCGGCCAAATCACTATTCGTCCCATCCCTGCTTTAAAAAATATATATTATATACAACATACTGCACTTCATCTAAAAAATAATAATAATAATAGCATAAATTGTATGAAAATTATTGTTTCTTAAAATAAAAGCTTTTATTGGCGAGATTTACACGTAGCTAACATAAAAGATCAAATATTATGAGAAAGCCTTTAGGATGCCAATTTTTTTCTTGCAAAAAATAAAATATTTCTTGAATATTCACAAAAGAGTATACATATTTTATAATAAGTACATCTGTATTATTTCTAAACAGATAGATGTGTTTGTGGTCTGGAGAAAGAACTTAAGACACTTTTCGCCCAAAAGGCCATGTTATACTGTGTTCGCACTGAGATAGTTGAGTCACTTAAATTTTTTTAAGTGGGATACCCGGAATTAAGCTTCACCTGTTCACACATGCTAAATATTTTAAGTGACATAAGTGGGCCAAAATGACATCTGGGCATGCGCATAAGTTCTGAAATTTGTAACTGCAACTTCTAACTGCTTTTTTGTTTACATAGCAATTATCCTGCCATATTTCAATTAAAAACTAATTTTGTCATCCTCCCAATTTATTTTGCAGGAGGAAATAACAGGTTCAACATTTTCCACTTTTGACCTTTGATAACAAAAAAAAAAAAAAAAAAAAAAAAAAAAAAAAACACAAACACATGTGTTAAGCAATTGGGGTAAACAAATAACAATTTGAAATAATTTTTAATTATTTTTAAGATTCAACTCTAGTAATTTAATAATCAGAATTAAATATTCTAAAATTCAGAAATAATAATTAAATATTCAGAAGGCACATTTCCACTCAACTCATAGTTAAGAGAGTATCAAAGGCAAGCGAGTTCCAGAAATTTGCTTAAGGGTGTATTTCGATTCAAACTGCTTATTTTCAGATTTATTTTTTAATTCATTTTTTCTCTCAAATGCACCAAACTTTCAAAATCTCTTATTTGGAAAGTACACAAGATGTCGTGATTGTCGATTCTTTGATAAATGCAGAAAATATTGTAAAAAAAGCAATCAAAAATGGCATTTTGTACCAATTTTTACGAAGCGAGAGATCTGTGAACGAAAAAAAAGGGTCATACTGATAAGGTAATTGTTTATAAATCAGATTCTAATTAATTTAGCATAAAAAGACATCACTCGGCACCTCATACGTTCCTTCAAGAATCCCCTCAGCAAGTTTCATGTGTCTACCTTTAAAAATGTGTCTGAAATTGTATCGGAAAATTTCGAGCTGTTGAAGGTGGAAAAGCGTTTTTTTGAATACACCCTTAAGCAAGAATCTTGATTCTGGGTACGACCGCTTCAAAAAACTTCAAGTTAAGTGACTTAACTTTCTCAGTGCGAACAGGATATTAGTCTGAAAAACCAATATGACAGTTACTTTCAAAACTAAAGTGATTTTATTAATGCATTTTAAAACTTCAATGCTGTTAAGATTTCAAAGTAGGGTCAGGTGGGGTAAAATGGATAGTCAAAATATATGGTTTAAAAGCTAATCATTTTTAATTATATTTTCAGTTGTTTGAGTTGGATGTTATTATTGGCTGTTCTGAGTTCTATTCACCAATATATATTTTTTCAATAGATTCTTTATAAGTGAATGGCAACACCTTAAACTGAAGTGGACAAATTTAAACCATGTGTAATCTGTTTTAACTTTCATCTCCAGGTCCTGATTATCGAAGAATTTGTATTATTGTATCATAATATTTTTAGTTGTATATTTTTGCTGCTGCTTCAATTTACAGACAAGAAAAAAATATTTTAAACTTTTTTTTTATCTCATTTTTTGAAAATGGGGTGAAATGTGTATGTGGTTAGACTTAACATTCAGCACTTTTATATAAGATTCAGCATGATATTTTCTTTTGAATGACTACAATTCACTTGTGGTAAATTAAAAAAGATAGAAACATAAAAATATGCAATGTTATAATTAATTACTCAAATAAAACGTGTTGATTTCTCTTAATTAATAGAATTGGGACACAGATATTATACTGCTTTTTTTATTGTGTCAAATGTTTTGTTTCAGTTTTTCCAAGTGAAATCCTGTTTTTGTTCTTTCGGAATCTTGTTCTTCCAGATATGAACGTTAAGACAGATTACACGTGGCTTAAATTTGTCCACTTCAGTCATGGCCCACTAGATCTAAAGGCCTGTCTATTTGAGATTAATGTATGAAGTCTCCCACCAGAAGACTCTGATACTTTGCCCAAGTTAATCCGACTAATCGTGCAAACTGCAAACCCTGAACCAAAACAATGACCACGTCTGCAAACATGTGCACAGAACAGAAATCAGCTTATTCAATGCTAATTTGGGCAGGGTTTGCGTCATGTGGACTCACACAGCGGTCCAATGAAATGGCTCAGGATTTGAAGCTAAATTCAGCTTCATTTTTTCGGTGGTTTTTCGCGAAATGGCTCGGCCGGTAGTATATAGTTGCCGTTGCTTCAGTTTAAGGTGTTGTCATTCACTTATAAAGAATCTATTGAAAAAATATAAATTGTAGAATAGAACTCAGAACAGCCAATTGTAACATCCAACTCAAAAAACTGAAAATATAACTAAAAATAAAAAGAATACTGCCCAGTTAAACTGATGGCATTGAGCTCACAGGCTACGCATACTAATTGTACAATACAGCCTTATATTTTCAAGGGTTAATTCCGTTCGAAAAAGAAAATTAAGAAGGGGAAACAGCTCTTCCCTTTCCCCCTTTTTATATTTAATCATTGAACCTCCTAAACTATCAAGGACATTTATCATATAAAAAATCTATATCCAAAATTCAGAGCAAATCGGATAATTCTTAATAAAAACGTATTTAGCATTTGTATAATTTAAAAGGAGTTATCCCCCTCTTTTATACTTAACCATTAAACTTCCAAAACTATTCAGAGATTTGAACGAAATCTGACAATTCTGCTTGAAAAACCCATTTATATAAATTAAGGGGAAGGGCATTAGAAGGGCTCCCCCTGTTTATACTTATTCAATGAACACCTAATAACAGTCACGGAATCGCCTCATCAGAATGATCCTATATCTAAATTTTGAACGAAAACTTAATTCTGTGTGAAAAACCCACTTATTTCTATTAAGGGGAGGGGCATGAGCCCCCCGTTCCCCCTCTTATATATATCGAATGAACTCCAAAAACTAATCAGGGAAGCTCCTTGTCAGGATATACCTATATACAAAATTTCAAGTGGATGGGATATTTTTATCATGAGTTATCGCGTTACGTACGAACATACATACAGAACGGGCAGGCACATAAGCTCTCAGGCTATGATAGCCTGTGAGCTAATAATTAGCTTTTAAACCATATATTTTGACTACCCATTTTACCCCACCTGACCCTAGTTAATCTTTTGTCAAATGTACTGTATGTACTAATTTTTGAAATTAAATAATTAAAATTAGTTTTGTGGCATATCATTCTATGTTATCACACTGTACTGTACCAATATGCATTTTTTTTTTTTTTCATTTACTATTGTATTAAACTTACATACCCATTTTAACCCACAATATTCCCATTTTCACCTACGTGGGATAAAATGGGTATACAAAACATATAGTTATAAACACTTCTTTCACGAATATATGTATATCAAATTTTGAATGAAAATTTTACTCTCAACATATGTAATGTACATATAAAACAAAAAATAAATAAATAAAGTTACAAAATATTTTGACAAAAATATTTGAGTGAAAAATTCAAAAGTAGGTTATTTTATACACATTTTATCCCACCTGACCCTAATCACCCTACTTCAAAATAAAATTTTAATAACACACTTTTATATAACTTGACTAAAATTTTTAATTGTTTTAGTGTAAAAGTGTAAAATCTTTGAAAATTAAAGAGATATAAAAGAAATTACAATAGTAATCTTTGATTTTAGTATACATTTAGAATTTAAATACAGGGTGTATCTAAATTACTGGGCAAATCTTTAAGGGGAAATAGTACACATCAAGACAAATAATATTAAATGGGAAACTAAGGGTACCAAACGTCTTGAGAAAGAGATAGGCGCCATCAAAGTTCAGGGTCCAAAATTTGAAATGATTATAAAAAACGGAAAAATTAGTCGATTTGTTTGCGGTTTTCACGAAAACTATTCTTTATGCCAGTATTGTCTTAAAAATAAATTATAAAGATAAATTTCAAAAAATGCCGATAGAAGGCGCTTTAGACTTTAGAGTAACGAATAACTATTTTTTCCCGTTATTTTTTGCATCTATTTAAATTTTTTTAGAAGTTTAGACGTAAACTTAAATTTTGAGCTCAAAATCTGTGGTTAAGTAGCGCAAACTAAACTGTGTTCAATGGGAATGGGTAGGTTCAAATTTCAAATGATTATGAAAAACAGAATAATTGGTCAATTGATTTGCGGTTTTCACTAAAACTGTTCTTTATGTCAGTATTGTCTTGAAAATAAATTATACAGATAAATTTCAAAAAATGTCAATAGAGGGCGCTTTAGACTTTGGAGTAACGTACAATTATTTTTTACCGTTATTTTTTGCATGTCATTAATTTTTTTTTAAACTTAGACATAAACTTAAATTTTGTGCGAAAATCTAAATCATTGACAGAGGTTAAGTAGTGCTATGTGAACTGCATTGAATGGGGGTGGGAAGGTTCAAATTTCAAATGATTATACAAAACCGAAAAATTGGTCGATTCGTTTGCGGTTTTCTCTAAAACCATTCTTTATGTCAGTATTTCCTTGAAAATAAATTTTAAAGATAAATTTCAAAAAATTCCGCTAGAGGGCACCATAAACTTTAGAGTAACACACATCTATTTTTAACTGTTATTTTTTGTATCTAATTAAATGCTTGCAAAAGCTTAGACTTAAATTTTGAGCTCAAATTCTGAATTGTTGATAGGGGCTAAGAAGCGCAAACTGAAAAGTGTTCAGTTGAAATGTTACCCTGCTCACCTTAAGAACATAGTTCAATTTTTCGCTACTTAATTACTCACAACGATTCAGATTTTGAGATCAAATATTAAGTCTAAGCTTTTAAAACATTTATTTAATTTTTTAAAAAATGACGGTTAAAGATAGTTGTTATTACTCTAAAGTTTAAGGCGCCCTCTAACGGAATTTTTTGAAATTTATCTTTAAAATTTATTTTAAAGAAAATACTGACATAAAGAATGGTTTTAGAGAAAACCGAAAACAAATCGACCAATTTTTATAATCATTTGAAATTTGAACCTCTCCACCCCCATTGAACACAGTTTAGTTTGTGCTACTTAACCACTCTCAACGATTGAGATATTCGGCTCAAAATTTAAGTTTATGTCTAAGCTTCTAAAAAAATTTAATGAGATGCAAAAAATAACGGTAAAAAATGGTTGTACGTCACTCCAAAATCTAAAGCGCCCTCTATCGACATTTTTTGAAATTTATGTTTATAATTTATTTTTAAGACAATACTGACATAAAGAATAATTTTAGTAAAAACCGCAAATCAATTGACCAAATATTTTGTTTTTTATAATAATTTGAAATTTGAACCTACCCACTCCCATTGAACACAGTTCAATTTCCGCTACTTAACCACAGATTTTGAGCTCAAAATTTAAGTTTATGTCTAAACTTCTAAAAAAAATTAATGAGGTGCAAAAAATAATGGTAAAAAATAGTTGTTTGTTACTCCAAAGTCTAAAGTGCCCTCTACCAGCATTTCTTTAAATTTATCTTTATAATTTATTTTCAAGACAATACTGACATAAAGAATAGTTTTCATGAAAACCGCAAACAAATCGACCAATTTTTTCGTTTTTTATAATCATTTCAAACAGGCCTGTCCAACCTTTCAGTAACCAAGAGCGCATCTTGGCCGTTGGCACTCATGAAGGCCGCCATTATTTACGTGACTGAAAATATGTGGCATTCTTATCGCATACACACGCACATGTTAACATAATGCAAATGAATCGACTAGAACTATCGAACAGAAGACTACTACAATTCTGGACTTACATGTATTAAATTTCAAATTTTACATTTTTTATGAGAAGTCTATATCAAAAATGCTTGTAGGGTAAGGCACTAGAAACTTTAATCGCATCTATAACAAAAAACAAATAAATAAATATGAAAATCAGAGATATCTTTAGTTTTATGAAAAGTACATAAAGAGACAAGTATGATAGTGACCAAAGCATGTGGGTGGTTTCAGAGGGATAGTCTAGAAGAGTTTTCATAGTTGGAAATCATTATGCACTGTTTACTATATTTTTTCTAAGAACATTTGTTTAATAAATAAAGAAAAAAAGCCCTTTAAATTTTCAAAAGTCAGGAAAGTAAAATTAAGCCCTTTCATCCTTCATATAAAACAGCCAATGAGCCAGTGTGTCAACAGTAAATATAAAAATGCTGAGCTTTCATGCACATGTATCTTCAAAGGGGACGAGGACATTAATTATTATTTTAATTTCTTTTTTTCTCTCTCTCTCTTACTTCTTAATATTAATTTTCCAACTATTAAGAAATTTAATTATTTTACTCTACATATACAATAACTAAAAAATGCAAAAATATGCATGATTAAATTTTTAAAGTATGTTTATAGTTTTTAATGAGCAATGGCAAGCCAACAACATGTCAAATATAGGTTTTAAAAATATCTCTCATAAAATATTAATGATTTTAAAGAAAGTATTCTTTATACTTGGATTTTACTTTTAAAATGTTTAGTAACAGGAAATCTTCAAAGGGCGCCAAGAAATCCTCCAAAGGGCGCCGCGTTGGACAGCCCTGATTTCAAATTTTGGGCCCTAAACTTTCATGGTGCCTATTTCCTTCGGAAGACGTTTGGGACCCTTAGTTTCCCATTTAATATGATTTGTCTTGATGTGTACTATCGCCCCTTAAAGTTTTGCCCAGTAGTTTAGATACACCCTGTATAAAAAAAATCTGGTCTTAAAATTCTATTAATAAGAAATTATATGGAAACATTACTTACATTATGTAGACGTATTTCCTGCAAAACAAATCTGGGTTGTCACAAATACAGTTCATCATTAAAATTTTGTCTTTTTATTCACAGGTTAATATATACATATATATATTTTTTTTCCCCCTGCAGACGATAACCATACCTGTTGCATTATTTCTGAAGAGTTCTATTAGTTTCAAAATTCCCACGTCATTAAAAACAAAAATGGTTGAGCCCACCCAATATTTCTAAAAAGTTAGCGCCTTGAATCTCAAGGTTCAAAGATTCTTAGACTTAGTGCCCTAGATGAAAATTGTTTTCACTTGTTCTCTGAAACTCTCCTTTTTACAAATAATTTCGGAAATCTAAATCAAATCTCATAGAATTCCGCCTCCCTTTTTCCATAACAAGCTTCAAAATAAAATGAAGTGTGCGTACTTTAATTAAATGACAATTTCACAGATTATCTTTTACTCTCTGTTAATGGCTTTGATATTGACAGAACAAGTTTTGTTTATGCGTAAACACATATAATGGCATAAAATTGTGAATGAATAATTTTAATGAAAATTGTTTACATTTGAAATACATTAGATTTTCAAAATATCTAAATCAAAACAAAAACATTCGATCGGGAAAACTAAGCTTTTTTTCTATTATATTTTATTTAATTTGACTATGTATAACATGAATATATGAAAAAAATACGACAGTCTTTTATCTCTTTCTAAAAAGTCTTCGATTTTTTAAAGAAATATTCAAAGGAGTGAAGACACTAAAGAAAAAGCTGGATTATAAAGTTTGTTCAAATACTTAAAAATATCATGATTTAGTTAGTTTATTTGAACAAGTACAGATAAATATAAATTATTTCAATAAGAATCAATAAGAAAAACTATAATATAATCAGGATGTTTTCAAATGTGGTAGTGGGCTGGGAATATATTCCAACTTATATTTCTTTATTAAATACTTCAAAAATAAAAACTTTAAATAACCGCAAAATAAAACAATACAACAAACATCTACACAACATACAATTTACCTATAAGCACGGATTTAAAGCTCGGAAAATATTTACAAAAAAATTAATAACATAATATTCTACCTATTAGTAACGAAATGTCAATATTGAAACATGTATTTAATTCCTGAATCAGACCACGAAAATAATTGGACAGCGACAATAATAGTCACGCCCAGTTATGATTTCGTTACAACCGTGCACCAATGAGATCGAGTCCCTCTTTCTTCTTTCCATGGTCAATGATAGATTCTGATAAAGATTATATGATAGACAATATTTTTAGCTAATCAAATTCCAGGCGATGTTTTTAGTAGTCTGATGCCCTTGAAGCCAACGGCGGCTTTTCGCTTTTCTTGCTTACCTCGTTCGCTAGGTTTGTGTTGATCACAGATTACAATCTGTGGTGTTGATTAAATTTGGTTCACAAATTCTTTTTCTGTTTTCTGTAATGTTTTTGAAGTGATTTTTTTTTTTTTGGTGATGATGGAATTGTTTTTTTCATACTTAGTTTTTATTTTGAAGTGAGTTAATTTAACAGTAATTTATTTTCACTCTGATCTGTTTTTTTTTTTTTTTTTTTTTTTTTTTTTTTTTTTAGTGATTCATCATAGGAAGAAAAAAAATTATAGTTTTTAAAAATCCATTGCTAAACAATAAGGTTCAAGACAATAACAGCATTAATTTATAGTATACAGTGGAAGATCTCAAAATCAATAAAATCTCATGCTTTTTCAAATAGAACAAGCAGATTTTACAAAATTGGCTATGACATGCTCACAGGAATAATTTGTGTATTAGCAGACTTGCTGTGTCTATAATTTAATCTCTAAATTACCATGAAATAATTTTACTGATTCTTGAAAACAGTAATTTCCTTCAAATCTGCACAGCTTGGAACTACATGTTGTGCAGATTTTAGAATTTTGTTTACATTTTTAAAGAAGTAATTTGAATGTAAAAATGCAGTCGAAATTATAATGAATGCTTATAATATCAATGGCAAACTCATGAGCACGTAACCCCCCCCCCCCCCAAAAAAAAAAAAAAAATTAAAATTAAATAAAAATAAGTAAAAAATTAACACATTAAATAACTAGCAAAAGCCATGCTTTGTTTGGATTCGCGAAGTATTATGCTATAAGATAAATATTTGAAAGTAATAATATATTCTTTAAATTACTTTTGCATCTTTTTTAAGAAAAAATGTAATTTTATGTTTCTGCGCATTTTAATTTTAAAATGTACTTTAACCAAATAACTAAGAATTTCCTCAGATTGTTTATTTATGATATAAGACTGGTATAAATAAAAACATTTTCGAAGTAGAATTATACAAAATATTAATTTTATTTGCTTACAATTCTTTTATTGCCACTTCACAAAAATATAATGTAATTCTTTTAAAATTCACAAATATCGTCTGCTTAAATGACTTCACAAAATAAGAATAAATTGTGCATTTGAATTCCTAACACAGAAAAATACTTTTATAATTGAATGTTAATAAGAGAATTTTCACAAATTTTAATTCATTAAAAATATGCTGTAATTTTTCTAAAAAAAAGTATTTTATAAATTTTATAAAATAAATCATGAAACTACACATAATTAAAAAGAATGAGCATAGTTTGAAAATCTGAAAGCAGTTTTTGAGATATTTTATCAGAATAATAAAAATATATTTTATTTGTTTAATGATGATTCTAGCTATAATTACTGACCCCATGATTTAAGTTTTTCTTCTGAAAACGTACGTGTTTTACTTTTTATTTGAAAAAATGCAATTCGTAATGGAAAAACATGTAAAATAAATTAATTAAATTAATAATTTTTTGAAAATTATTTCTGTAAAAAAATAATATTCTGCAAATCTACAGATCATAATTTATATTTGTGTTTAATTTCAAGTCAAAATACTGCATAGTTTTTTTGTAAAGTGTACGACAAAATGTCATTTGAGTGGCCTAGTAGAGGATTCACTTCGCTCATCCTAATTATAAAATATTTGTCATTTTTTGTCGATCTCCAGTATGAGTATATTTCACTTATGCCCCCCCCCCCCCTTCTCCACTTTTTTAAATAAGTCCATGATAAATTGTTGCTGAAGAAATTTCAAAAGTTTTCAATGCTGGACACCCAATGTTTTCTTGATCCCATGTACAAATGGAGGAATGCATTTCAAACTCAGTTTTGTGTGAATGATCACGTGAAGACAGAAATCAAAGCAATTACCTTGTTCAGAACATTTCGTTTGCATGCTACCAATGTGCGCGAACATGCATTTTCGGCAAAAATATCCTTGTTCATTTGATTTTTCCTACAATTTCAATATTAAGTTAGATTTTTATTATTATTATTATTATTAATTGTTTATCTGCCTGTTTATATTGGTCTTACTTTTATTATTATGTGTAGGAAGCAGTTAGAATGTAAACTAGTAAAATCAATTTTTCAAAACTAATGAAACAGAAAGATTGAAAATAAATTGTGTGAGAGCATCTTTTCTGAATCTTCTCTAAGTGAGGAAAATTTATGCTTGCCAGTGAAATCAGCAATATCTTGATTTGTTTTCAGAAATAAATTTTTACTTCCCTCATGAAAGCCATGAGTTCTGTCATATTATCAAGAATTACTTATTAAAATACTCTTTGAATGCTATAAAATTAACACTGCAATTTTGTCCTTATACTTCAACTGAAAGTTTCATTATTTACATTGCTGCTGATGTGCAGATTTAAGAAAGAAGTCTACACAATACTGCAATACCCATTTGTTAACAACATATCATTCAAAACCCTAAGTACTGCTACAAAACTGAATTTTTAAATGAGATTCTTTATTCTGTGTCACCATTCAAACTTGAAGCATACAAAAATTTGTTTACTATCAAAGATTGCATTATTTTTTTAGTAAAATTCTGGGATTTTATCTCCAAATCCTCATTGGTTAAGGGTGTTAAGTTATGGCCCTCTCTCTCTCTCTCTCTCTTTTTTTTTTTTTTTTTTTTTTTTTTTTTTTTAAGATGCTGGTTATACTGAATTTCCAGTTTTTATAGACAACCCATTTTGGGTTACAGCTACAGCTAAAAAATTTTTGATTGGAATAATGTAAAAATAAAAAATAAAGGTATTACTAGGTTATTCTGTCGACCAAAAAATTATTGCCAAATTGTAACATTAAGCCAATAATGGATGATCGTGAATGTCACTTTCAATGACATTAAATACGATTCACATGTTTAAAATGTCATTAAGTGATTTTTATTTCGACTTTTCATTTGTATTTTTATTAATATTCCACTAATTATTTGCTTTTTCGTTATTTAAAATAAAAATTATATCAATATGTATAATTTGGCTGTTAGTTTGGCGATTTGTATAATTTGGCCAAATTGGTCAACGGGATAACAAAGTAGTACCAAAATAAAAATCTCTAATTTTGTTTGCATTGTTTACATCTGTGATGAAGTGTGGATTTGAGGAAGCCAATTGTATTTTAATTATTTTTATATTATCATGCTAAAATATTTAAATATGTATATTTTGCTTACTACTTTAAATAAAAAAGGGGGCTTTTAATGAAATAGCTACTGCTGGTAAGTGGTTACTATAGAAATTTCTCAATTTTGCATTTTAGAGAATATTTTAGGTGTGCATTTTATTACATTCAAACGATCCTATAGGATTTTAATTCTTGCTTTTCTTATTTTAGTTTTCCTATTCAAGACCCAATTTCCCTCACAGTTTCTTAAATTCAGAAGATGATTTATGCTGAAAGTAATTTATTTATTTCAATGCTTTTTATTTTAAGATTAATCATTTCATAGCTGAAAATTTGTGATGCCTCAGCTAATATTTATTTTAGCTCATGATCATTGTATTTTTTTTTATTTACTGGGAGAACAAAGCAGGATTTGCTTGGTGTTTTTTATGGTATTAACAGAGTATTATGCAGGGCAAGATAGATATTGTCAAAAATGACTGTCATTTGCTAATCTTGTTTACTGTTGCCAATCTTGTTCAAAACAGTAATTTAACATGCAACATTCTTAAAAATGGTAATTAATGGCAAATAAATTAAAAAAAAAATGAACTATAATAAATAAATTGGTACAACTTGATTATCCCATCGACCAATTTTGCCAAATTATACAAATTACCACCTTATACAAATTTGCATTGTTTATATTTTAAATAATAATAATAAAAAAAAAAAAAAAAAAAAAAAAAATCAGTAAAACATCAATAAAAATACAAATAGAAAATCAAAATAAAAATTGCTTGTTAACATAACAAACACACATATCATGTTTAATGTCCAGTAAATGTGACATTTACAATCATCTATTACCTATATTTAATCTTATAGTTTGGCGATAGCTTTTGATTAGTGCTATAATCGAGTAATACCAATAAATTAAATTATAAACAATAATTAATAAACTGTATTATGTATTATTATACAGTAGACTCCCTCAAATCCATAACTCTCTAAATTCCACATATAATTTATTGATGTAAACAATGAAACATCCAATTCAAATATAGGGACAAAATTTGACTTATGTAGTTTTATATCAATTCCATATACATTTTACTTTGTAATTTTTGTAATATTCACTTTTGTAATGAAAGATAGGTGTCGCTTTTTTCACTGCTAATGTTTGTAAACAGTTCCACATGCACAGGATTATCACTGCTGGCAGGCCCATAACCAGATGGGGGCAAAGGGGGCTGAGCCCCCCCTAGCTTCCTCTAGAGCCCCCTCTAATGCTTTCAATATTTTTTACTTTTTTTATAAAACGTATATTTTAACTTTCCTTAAGAAAAGAAAAGAAAAGAAAAAAGAGGGAAAAAGAAACTGCACTGCACTTTTAGATTTTACACTGCCTTGAATGCAATAAAATGTGCCAAACATTTTCCTTTCAGAACCCAATTAGATCAGTGATCAGTTATTTTATGTTATCTTGTTTGCGACAAAGAAATTTGCGGTGCAGTTTTGGAAACATGTTCTAGATCGGAACATTTATTTCTCCTCAAAAATTAAATCCAGATTCACAAACTATCTACCACATGTTTCTTTGGTCGTTTTGTGATAATTTAAAAGCAATAATCTTACACAGGATGAATGGAAACAGTCATCTTGGTCAAGCTGATCGGCAAATAGTAAAGCAAAGGGGAAACGTCTTCACTAACTGTAGTTAACTAAAAACATGTGTTTCTAAATTTTAATTATTTGCCTATTGACAATATATATTTGGCAATAGATTTAGTTAATGATTAAAATGTCACTTGTAAAACAGATTGTTGAAGGAAATTAAAAAAATAAAAATATGTCAATTTATATACAAATGAAATAAGAAAAATAATTGCTTGAATACTAGTAATTGTTTGATGCTGCAGGTGTAGGCAAGGGTATATTGGAAAAATAGAATTTAAAAAAAAAAAAGTTTTTTGTGTTTCATAAATTTGCAAACCATTTTTTTTTTTCAATTTGTCATATAACAATAAAAAGCATTAAACGAAAAAGCATGATTAAGGTTCAGTTTATTTTAAGATAAAATATCTTAATATCTTATATTAAATATCTTCAATTATTTGTTGTATGTTGCATTTAAATCTATTTTCAAGCTTAAATCCGCTACTTTCTAACACATTTGAGAAATAATTTTTATTAATAAAGGCATTAAATTTACTGATATGGATTATTCAGACTCAAAGATTTAAACTGCACAACTCAGTTTTGTGTTTTCTAAAACTGTTTATCAATTTAAACGAACTACTTTCTAATTATTTTATTTTTATAAAGACATTTGCAATTATTTAGACAATATAGGATCGAGCAGCGTTTTATGTTTTTCTAGAACAGAATACAAAAAAATAATAATAATCTTGTCAAAAAATAACGACAAATTTGACGCTGTAGGTTGATTTTTCTGGAATTTAACGATGAAATGCTAGTCACAGAGTAGCAAATGATTATAACTTATGGTATATGCATTTAATAATAATAATAATAAAGGAGGGGACAGCTTTCCATTCATTTAAGCACATGAAGGTGAGAAGCTGGTGTTTTTAGGTAAATGGGAAGAAAATTCTTAAATGCATCATGATATTGAGTGAAAGAAAAACATTTTTTAAGATCCTTAGAAACAGGGGAAATGCATAATAATAAATAGTTGCCGTCGTTTAATGAAAACTGTTCACTTGTTTCAAAAATGGGAATTCATGCTCTTGTTTTTTTTTTTTTTTTTTTTTTTTCTTTTTCTCCTGAAATGAGTTTGGACCAACTTTAGGAAAAACATGTTAAACGTATACGAAGTAATCTATGTTAAGGGCAAGTCTATGTTAACCCGATCAAAGTTGTTTTGGGTCCAAGGCCCAGCAGTTTTTTCTGGGCCCCTCGTACCAAAGTATTAGGGTGTTTTTTAAGGGGGCCAATTTAACCAAAATCATTTTTGGCTTTTCAGAAAATAACTGCTGGGAAACTGCAATTTTAAGAAATATTTAAAAAGTCATTTTGTTAAATCTGGGCCCTCCTCAGTAATGGGCCCAAGGCCATGGCCTAGTTGGCATGTGCGTTAATCAGGCACTCGTTAAGAGGCCACAGTACCTTTGAAAACATATCTTCAATTTTGAATGATATAGTAATATACTTGGTGCACAATACTTAATACTAAAAATTAAATAAAATTGTTATAATTGTTTGTAACACAACCTATTTTGCTAAAATTAAATTAAAAAAATAACTTTTAGAAAATCCCTACTACATTTATAAATATATTGAATTTGATTTTTTTTTCTTATTCATTGGAGTATACTATACATAAAACTGTGCATGAATTTTTAGATGTGTGGGATTTTACATTTAATATGAATTTTTTTTTCTCTCGTGTATATCCCAATTTAAACATTAAAAAAAATAACCCTAAACTTGAATGTTAAATCCATAGCAAAAATATTCAGTATCCCACGAAGAACAACTAAAATTATTTCCAACCTCTATCTAAATTAGCAAAAAAGTCTTTACTTTTTTTTTTTTTTTTTTTTTTTTTTTTTTTTAAATGAGGATGCTTTTATTTTCCAAACCGGATCCGAAAAAAAAGTGTCCTCACATAAAATACCTGTAAACGAAATCGAAAACCTAAAAACTGACCTTTGTATGGATCGATTTGAACTACTCAATGAAAAAAAAAAAATCATTTAAAAATGTGTAAATTCAAACGAGGTACTTTTTAAAATCTCTTCCGTAGGATTAGCATTAGCGAACGGGTTTTTCGCTTGACTGAAGTAGTCTATTAAATAATTGTGTGAATTAGAGACCTCCACAAACTTATTTCCATTAAGGGCATTGTTATTTTTTTACATTTACACCTGCTTAGAAGGGAATGCATTTTTTTCTTTCCAATGCGACTCCATCTTAGAAGATTTTACTTTTACCATATACTATTTTTTAGATTTTTATTTCTCCAAGTATGGATTAATAATACTAATGATTACCGAAACTTTTACATACAACAAACAAAGGTTCATTAAAAGCATAAATATCGCAGCCTATGACACTTTTGCATAAATGGAGATTATAAACATGGAAAAACAGACTAACAAGGAAGGTCTCCATTGGGGAAATATTCAGAATTTTTTGAAAAAAATACGAATTAAACTAGTCATGTAGGTAATAAAGGATCAGTGAAAATTAGCGGCGGAATTACATTATTAGATATGTAAAAAAATAAAATAGTTTGGAATAATTGGCGTGAAAAGCTGAAAGCGACGCGGGATTTGGCGAGCAGTGCATTTCCTCGCCAAAAGCAGACGATTTTAACGCATCTGACAATTGATTTTAATTGACTTCGCTGTTAAAAATCTGCAGCATTTACTGCAACGTCACTCCACTACTTTTATAGAATATCCCTCTTCTGACATATGACAATGCTCCATAGCACGGTGAATTGACTGTGTCATACACTGTTAAAAATCTGCTGCATTTTGTTGCAACGCACTCCACCGCTTGTATATAATATCTCTATTCCAACCAATGAGAAAGCTCCATTTCACAACCAAGTAACCTGTTTTCTATACAAGCAAAGGAGTGCGTTGCAACAAAATGCAGCAGATTTTTAACAGTGTATTTTTCAATTTGGAACAATTTTAATCAATTTAAATTGTGTTTTAAATGATAAAATATATTAATTTCATTTTGTTATAAGTACATATAAACGTATATGACAAAATTACATTTAAAGTAAAGTAAAAATGCAAAATTAAAATTACTTAAACTAAACTTGTTTAAATAAATTGAATGTAGAAAGTTTTTTTTTAAAGTATTCGAAGCTTAAAAGCGTATTTTTGAAAATTTCGTTTTTTCGCCAACCGGAGATAAATCGCCAAATAAACGAAATTTTTACTATTTTTTTACGGACGTTATAAGGAGGTTCCGCCGAAATTTTTTTTATAAATGTATATAACTATATGAGAAGAACATTCTGTAATTTTTTCAGATTTTTCTGAGTATGCCCGTATGGAGACCTTCCTTGTAAGATAATATTTTTTGGTCTGAACTCTTCAGTTAGAATAAAGATCAGTATTCTGAAGAAATTCACTCGGGCCGTATTTTTTATCTCTTTTACAGGCCGGGCCGAGCTCGGGCCTTGTTTTTAGCTATTATATTGGGTTGCTAAATCTTCTCTACGGGCCAGGCTGATTTTTTTTTTTTTTTTTTTTTTTTTTTTTTTTTTCTATGGATCGAACCGAGCTCGGGCCTGAAAATTTCGGCACATGCAGACCTCTAGTGTGAATCTTCTAATACAGATTCAAAAATTCACAAAAAAAATTCTTTAGAAGATGAAATTTTCATGTATTCAGGATTTGGGACATAAAGAGTTCAGAAGTACACAGTCCTTAATTGTTTTACATTTATTTTCCGATGATCATGAAGTATTTTCCATTCAGGAAGATTTCATCATAGAGAGGTTATGCTTTAGTCGGGTTCATTTATAGACAGGTCCCTTTTGTTAGTTTTTACTGTATTGAGTTTGCTTGTGTACTGTATGAATTGATAAAAAATATTAGCCCCCCAAAAAAATTTCGAAGCCCCCCTGACATGATTTGCTGGTTACAGCCCTGACTGCTGGCTTCTGCTTGTGTTTGCCTTGTGTAAATTAGTTACTAGTGGATTTTTTTTTTAAGTTTTTTAATGAAAAATCTGCTTACTTTAGTACAAATTTAAAAATTTGTAGACAGTTATAAGCGAAGTATATGTTTCTCTGAAGTGGTCTAAATTTTAGCTTCTTATCATTTAGAAATGTGCAGGATAAGTGTAAATGAGAAAACGATATGCAGTTAAAAGTGGTATGCATTCAATCAAATGTAATTAAAGGAAGTCTGTACACTATAAGCTGTAATTTATATAACAATGAAAAAGAATAAAATATCTTGAATACTCCAAAGTTAATAAAAATAAATAAATAAATAAATAAATTTAAAAAAAAAAACTGAAAACATTGTGTTTGAGTTTTGTTATGCAATAGACTTCCTTTAAATCCACACTGCTTTGGACCAGAGGTTTTGCAGATTTATGGTCATTATTTTGTTTACATCTTTTTAACAGTAATTTGAATGTTATTAATAACGAAATTTTAACTATAACAAATATTTACAATATAATAAAATACAGTAAGTAAATAATCTTTAAGTAATAGTTAAAATTTTAAAAAAATTACATAATTTTTAAAATGATTAAAACATTAAAAACAGAGGTCAAATTAATAATCAGTAATGTATGATTGGATGATTGTAAATATTTAGTATAAAGATTAAATTTATTTTTCCTAAATTATTCCATGAAACTTATTTCACAAAGGTGCATTAATAATTTACATGAAAATCATAAAATAAGGAAGTTTTATTTCAGGTTTAGCTAGACTTAATAATAAAAAAACCTTGATATTCATAAATATATTTGGTAAGAAAATTGTGATTACCAGTGATATCAGCAATATCTTGAATTTTTTCAAGAATAAATTAATTTTTCATTCATGAAAAAACCCAAATTCAGTTATATTAACAAAAAATACAATTTAAAATATGCATGAAATTGATATAAAACGAAATGTTAAATTTTGGCTATAAAAGAGGGAATCCCGTTGTAATAAATAAGAATGCCAATAATGAATTTTTGAAGGGATAGACATGAAAAGCAAAGGAAAAAGAGAGAGAACCCTGACAAATTGAAATCTATTGCAGTTTCAATAAATTATAAATAAAAAAGAAATGATAAAAAAAATTCCACAAATAAGTACATTATCTAAGGAAATTGCATACAAAATATGATAAAATTAAAACTCTTAAATAAAAAATACAGTAAGTAAAAGTTACACTAGTCTGCATGATATCAGATAATTAAAAACCAATGACTGCCTTTAATGCAGTTTTTTTCATACTAATTACAGAACTGTTCTTAGTTTCCTTCTGTCATGCATAGTTTGTTTGTGATCAATCAGTTGTTTTAGAAGATTCATTTTTTGAGAACAAGCCTCATGTAATAGCCACACATAATGAAGATATATACTTGTAGATACTAGTAGAACTTAATGATGTATCCAGGTCTTTAATAAGAACAAGGGGCAAAACATAAAATGAAAAGGAAATAAAATTAAAAGTCAAAGAGAACAAATCTTAAATAAAACAACTTCATATTTTTGTTTTTATCATTATTACAATTAGAGTTAATTAGATTTCATCAGAAATAGCTATTACTCTCCCCTGTGTTGAAATTTCAGAAAATTTCTGCAGATCTATTCCGATCATGACCTCTAGAACCCAAAATCACCCCCCCCCCCCCCCCAGTTAAAAATATCTATCTAAATATCACTTTTTTCATGGGCATAACTTCCATAATTTTTCACAAAACTCTCCCAAACTGACACATGAAATCCAGGGACCAAAAATCTCAATCAAATTTGTTAATGGTCAGAATCAGTTCATAGGGTTGAAATAGGGAAGGATTTGTGAAAACTGAAAAAATATATCAATTATAATACATATTATATTAGGTTAAACTTATTATTACTTGTAGGAAAAGGTACAAAAATTTATGTATCACAGATTTTCCGTTAAATTTAAAATGAGATCAAGGGGCAAAAAAAAAGGGGAGTTAGGGAGAAAAAGTTCATAGATTAATCAATTCTCAAGATACCAAAATTCAGTTAAACTTATTATAAATCACCACTCTAAAAAATCTACATATAATTTACGAATGTAAATAATGTAGAAACAAAATTTGACTTTTTTAATTCTATATCAATCCCATACTTGTAATTTTTGATAATGTTACTGAATTTTTTTATTTATTTATTTTTTCATAAAGGAAGAATAAATTTATTTCTGAAAAAAATCACGATATTGTTGATTCATTGGTAATCACAATTTTCTTATCAAATATATTTATGTATTAATCAAGTTTTTTGGTTATTAAATGCGGCTAAACCTGAAATAAAATTTTCTTTTTTATGATTTTGTTGTGAATTAGTAATGTACCTTTATGAGGCAAGCTACACTGAATAATTTAGGGAAAATGTATTCCATGTTTATAATGAATATTTAATTGTACATTATTGATTAACTTGACCTTTTAATATTTTAATCACTTTAAAAATTATCTACATTTTTATTATTTTAATTTATTACCTATTTTAATATTTTATTTTATTATATTGTAAAGCATTCATTTTAGTTTCGATTGTGTTATTAATTACATTCAAATTACTGTTTACAAAAAATATAAATAAAGTAATGACCAGAAATCAGCAAAATTCTAAAATCCGCATAACCTGATTCCAAGCTGTGTGGATTCGAGGGAGTCTACTGTTATTTAATTTCAAAATTTACATCTGCCTGTAAGCTGAGCTGGTAGGGATTAAAAAAAAAATTAGTTATGTGTATTTTAAATTATTGATGTAGATATATTTTAATAGCATGTTTACTGTGCATGTTATACATTTTATTTTTTATTCTTATGTATCATATTTTTTATTTAATAGTTGCAATTTTATTGTATTTTGTATAAAAATAAAAGTATAATTTTGCAATAAAATGTTACTATTTGTAAAGCTTTTCCCATCATTTGCAAGAAACTCCAATTTGTCAGGAAAATACATCTATCTCTTGCAAAAATTCATTATTGGCATTCTTACTCATTCCAAAGGGATTCCCCTTGTTTAGCCACATTAAATATATATATTTATGCAACATAAAACCTTATCAAACTTTTAAATGTAAATATGTATGATATTTCTGGTAATAAAAGAAATATCAACATTATCTAGTGTTTTCCGTTACTCGAGAAAGTCAATAAAATTGAATTTTTTTTTTTTTTAGTAAGAACCTGTACACTGCCCATTAAAATTTTTTTATCAGTCATCAAAACACACTTTGAGGTGCCATCTGTGCAATTAGATGAAAATTGAAGGGGGTTCATTGAGGGAAAATAGCCATTGAAGTTGCACCTTTTTTTAATTAAAAAAATGACAAAAAGTCCTTTTCTGACAGCATTTTTGTGGAATTAGCTTCACAAAAATTGGTATAAATGAAAGGTTACTTTATTTTGAAAAAAAAAATTTGAAAGCTCTAGTTTAAACCAGAAAAAAGTTATGGACTCTTATGCTGTTACATGTGCTATTCAAAATGGCGGCAAATCGGCCATCTTGGGAGCTATTTAAAAGCTCATAACTCACAAACCGTTTGATCAATTTCAATATAATTGATATTTTTGGAATCAGCATTTGAAATTCTTCAAATTCACTGAATTTTATCAAAATTGGTGATGGTGGGTGCCATGGTTTGGGTAATCTGACATGGAATGGCTCGCATTTAACATGGAAACTAATAAAATAATAATAATTTATATAAATTTGTTGTGTGTGCTAATGCAGGTACACCTGTATAAGCTTAGAATTATAAAACTGCAATAATTTTACAATTATAATGGCAAGAAGAACTGCTTTAACATTTCCTTTATTTGTTATATTCTATGAATTCTATTAATCAAATGTTTATATTCTGTGTTGAATTCAGGGTGTGACCTGAAAGGGGCACCCATCCCCGAAGCAATTAATTGTCCACCTGGTAAATTTTAGTTTTTGTGTTTCAATGGTCAAAACGTATAATTCTGTCCCCCTCCCCCCTTGAGCCATAGAAATCTCTCCAACAAAAGAATGTCCAAATTAAACACTGCTTATGTTACACTAAATTAAATAATAAGATTATTTACTATTTATCATTTTTATATTTATTCTGTTACTATCCATAATTTTATTAATTAAAGATAAAAAATATTCTTCAATATCATTTAATTACCAATTTGGGTGTTTTAAAAACCTTATTTTGACAGCCATTTATTGCCTTAAAATTAAAAAAACAATCATAAAAATCCATTTTTAATTTTTTAAAAATGCTTATTATTTTTTACACCCAGCATCAGAACAAAAAAAAATCTCATTGCTGTAGAATTAGGTGACAATAGATACTTAATAGTGGATGCTTAAAAATGGTCATATTGAGAAAACAATTGTTTAAAAATCAAATTCTAGTGAATTGAGAGAAAAATGAAATCACGTGGCATCTTATGCCTCTCTTCAAAAATCACCTCAGCAAGTTTCATGTTTCTACTTTTAAAAGTGAGTCTGAAAATGTATCAGAAAAATTCGAGCTGTTGTGGGTGGAAAAGTATTTTTTTTTTTTAATACTCTCTTAAAGAATGAGGCCAGCTATCCAATACAAAAAAAAAATAAATAAATAAATAAATAAATATTCAAATTTGAATGATAAATTCGAAAACAACCTCCTCATTTGTTAAAGCAGCTGTTTTCGAGTATTGAAGAGTCCCCTTAATTGTATAAGAGATCTGTTTTGATTAATAAACAAATTATGCTCATTAGCTGAGGTTGCATCACTTTATAATGAGTCAATAAGAATATGAATATATTTTATATGATACCTAGAATAATTTCACATCCTTGGTAATTTTTGAAAATGTAAATATGCGACTTTCTTATTGAGATTTGAATATATTGCTGAGGCCGATGAAAATTAGCCTAATGAGATGAAAAATATTCTCTCTCTATCAAATGATGAACAAGAAAACAAACGTTCTTTCTAAAATACATTTAAGTAATATTTTTGTTTATTATATTTATTCAATATTTTATAAAATTTAATTTCATTACAATTGTTAAGCAGTTATTTTTAGTGACTAAATTTTGCAATTTTTACATTTCCCCCCATTTTATCTATTTATTATAGTGCAAATGGAAATACAATTTAAATTTTATATATGCTTGTTTTAGCATATGGTTTTATAAAATAAAAATCACTGACATACCAAATTTTATGTTTCTAGATCATTCAGTAACACAAATGTTGCATTTTTTGGAACGTTTTCTGGTCCTGTATCCCTAAGAAATAGTGACATTGACATAAGATATAACATATGCTAGAACAAGGTCTTTCATTATCACTTTGACATCATTATTTTTAAATCGGTTCATTCCTTCCTAGATTATTTTAAATCACAATTCAGAATGTTTTGAGTGTGCTTTCCTTACATTTTCGCCCCTTACATATTTCATACTTTTAGCAAATGTTCTTTGGTGAATGAAGGTTCAGTGGGAATGAATTGTTCAGTGATGATTTATATCTTATAAGGTTAAATGCCAAATTTGATGTTTCTAAGCCTTTCAATAACACAAAAGTCACATTTTTAGAGCGTTTTTTGTTCCTGCATCCCCTTTGCATTAATGGCATCGACATAACATCCTGTGTTTGAATTGGGGTGAACACCGTCATTTTGGTACCATTACTTTTGAAATCAGTTCGTTAATTCCAGAGCTAGCCCATACAAATAAACAAACTTTTCTTCTTTATAATATAAGTATAGATTAAAATAAAATTTGCATTTCAAATTAGTCATTTAAAAAAAGAAAAATTCAAGTAATTTTTCACTACTTTTTTTTTTTTTTTTACATTGTGTCTGTTTATTTCATACAATTTTACTGATTATATTAATGAATATAATTTTGATGATGTAATATGTAGATTGTTTTGCCGATTTGTGCTTTCAGAAAATTTTTATTTCTGAAAATGGTTTTAAAGATTAAACTGAAATGTTGAGCTTTATTTTTTTTTATTTGTGTGTTTTTATTTTTATATCATCTCTAAATTTATGAATAAAATATATGCTGAATACTAACCTCTGTTTTTGTTTAGTATTCGATTTTATAATGTAAATAGTATGATTATTCTAATTTTAAGTTTATTAAGATAATTAGACTGGCTTTTTGGACAAAGTTAGCGATTTGATGAATAAGAAATAAAAAACAGTAGCCAAATGAAAAAAATGTCAGCAAAATAAGATTTGGTGCGAAACTCTGAAAAATATACCTTTAACCCTTTATTGTATCCTCTTTTTTTTTTTTTTTCGATGTGTTCAAAAATACCATAATTTTTTGCCATTGCTTAGAAAACAGAAATTCTACTATATGCTACAAAAACTATTAAAAATAAGTTCTAAATTATCCTAAATTTCTAAATCTTTCAAACATTCTTTTAGATGTAAATTGTTATGAGATTGTGACTATAACCGATAAAAAAATATATATATTTTTTTGGCCAGTGACACATTGCAATAAGGTAAATGACAAATTCAATGAAATATTTCAGCAAACCTTTCTTCGATTTGGCGATTGATGCCAGTAATTTCGGTTGTAATTTTACTGGAAATTGATAGTGATAAATTGACAACAGAGAAATACTTGTATAATCCTGTCTGTGTCTTTGTATATTATTAAAATGAATTTGTGTTGAATCAGTAACTGTATAAATAATAATGTAAATGGCACGGTGTGATTGAAGATGAAAAACGACATCAATCCTACAGTAACGTCAATAAGAATTTAACTGTAACCACACAGAAAACAAAGTTCAGAAATTGAGCACTTGCAAAATCACGAGTGTGATTGTTCATTTATTTGCTAAATGAAGCATTTTGGCGCAATGGCGAGCGACAGCAAGAACTCTGACTGGACTTGGGCATTGCCGATGGGTTTGTTAGTGCCTATATAAATTAAATTCTGTTTTTATGTCTTCAAATTTGTCAAAACTCATTCCACATAGAGTAGAAGACCTATTATTCAGAATGCTGAAATCCGGAAAAGAAAAATTATCGAAAATTTTCCTAAATTGTAAATTTTTACTAAAAGTTTGTAATTTCTGAAATTTTTTCAAAAATTTTAAGGATTCCTTTTTTTTATTTCAGTCCATTGTTTTAATCTACAATCAATAAAATACAGATCTTTCCCGCCTCTGAAATTAACAAAAATCGTCTTTTTTGTCAAATTTTAGTTTAAAATTAATTTATATTAGGATTCGTTCACAATAATTGTCACATTGTCTGCTATTTTGTCTGCCCCTTCCCCTCCTCTGGAAAAAATATTATGACTGGACCATTGTATTAATTGAATACTCATATAATAGCAGAGTTCTGTTTATTTTCTTTATATCCTCCCTCTCTTCTCAAACAGAGACATTCAAAAAAAAATCTCACGTTTTCAAATTAATTCCGACGAAATTCACAAATTCGGTTAAAAATCGATTTGGAAAAAGTTTTCCTGCGTGGTCATCAAGCGAAATTATTTAAGAAATAAGCATCACTAAAAATGGTCTATCAAAAATGTTTATGTAAAATTATGTACAGTGGAGCATCGTTTATACGACGCCGAAGGGACTACCGAAAAACGTCGTATAAACGATAACGACGTATAATCGATTTTCACTTCTAAAACTAGAATTAATGTTGTTTTCACTTAATTTTAATGTTTAACGTGCTGATTTGCATAAATTTGTAAAATAAACAAAACGGGGAGGGGGAATTAGTAAGCAAATTAAATTTGCGTACCTTTATTTATGTTTCACTTATCACATATGTTTATGTTTCACCGAAAAGTTCCTCATTTGCAGTACATCATTTCCTTTCCATTTAAAGTCAAAGATAAGAACCTCGCATGGCCAACTAAAAGTCGCTAATACTAGTTAGAAGCATTGTCTATTTGCAATTTAAAATAGGTCGGGAATGGTGACCATCCTCGAAAAAAGAATGACCCCTCACAGTGTAATCTGTTTCACGTAAGCTGATTTTTCAGACTAATCGAACAGCAGCCCACATTTTTATAATGTTGAGTGCATTTAAACACGCTCTTTGGTGTCATCCATAGCTGCCAACTTCCACTCGTTCTTAAAATAGTACACAAAAAAAATGAACAAAAATAAACCTATACAAAATCGAAAAATCGACGTATAAACGATTTTGGGCGTCGTATAAAAAATATATTTTTACATTAAAATGAATAGGAACGAATTGGGACAACATTAAAACGTCGTATAAATGTAAACGTCGTATAAGTGATCGTCGTATAAACCAGTGGCGTAGCTAAGGGGGGGCGTCCGCCCCGGGCGCCGAGGCCTAGGGGCGCCAAATTGAGAGAAATTGTTATATATCTATATTGGGGTGGGGGCGCAAAATTTCTTGCTGTGACAGGAAATTTGTCACACCCTGTTCTTGCCACTTTCCGGCCATATCTCCATTTCTATAGTCAATCTATCTTTATTTACACTAACCTAATTACATTCATCCTATTTTAAAGTTTATTCATTTATTATAACTTTTACAGTCTATTATTTACTTTTTTTTATTAAAATACCATTTTTTACCTTTTTTTATTCAACAAGTTTCCTTTTATTATATCTGGTTAACTTTATTAATCTCTCTTTATTAAAGTTCTCATTCATATAAACAATAGTTACTTAACTTACCTTACATTTATTTCCAGCACTTTTTATCTTTAAAACTCCCGGCTTATTGTTATTGTTTTCCCGTCGTATTCGTATGCAGTCGGAAGCTGTAATGACGTGTTTCTTGACCGTCACAAGGTGACGTCATTTGTCTACCGCTCACTTCCGGTATGACGTTTCGTCACAATGGTTTCCATTGCCACCTAGACTACAAAGCCTTCTGGCTGGCTGATGACGTCAGCAGCAAAAGGCGAACAAACTGCTTTACATATCGTTCGGCCCTTGCTTATCACAGTGATAAAATGAAGTTTAATACTGCTATGATTTTTTTATACACATTTATATATATATTTTTTTATATATATTTATATCAATAAGCGTTAAAATGACCTAATAATGGAATTTTAAGCTTGATTGTACATCAATAAATTTCTACTGACAGATAAATTAAACTTTATTAAACAAATTTAATATGAAGCACATTTATCATCAATTTTATGCTTACTGAATTTTCTTGATATCGTGATAAACATTATTTAAGAAAATAAAATCTTTTAATAAAAATATTTTTAATTAGATTGATGATTTTAGAAAAACATGATCTTTTAAAATTTACCTTCTTTCTCTCTCTCTTTTACCACCCTTTCCTTTTGTTATTATTACTATTATTATTTGATTGAAAGTGCATAAATGTTTTTGAAGAAATGTCTAAATATTATAAAGAGATGTTTTGATAATCTACAAATTTTTTAAATGAAGCATTAGAAAAGAAAAGAAAAAAAGTTTGTTTAATTTCTTTCTTTCTTTCAATCTCTTTTAATTGAAAATGCAGATAATTGTTTGGAGAAATGTGTAGATATTATGAAGAAATGTTTAAATAATCTTCAATTATTTTAAATAAAGTATTAGAAAAAAAAAAAGAACTAGATTGTGCTATTTAAAATAAATTTTTCGGGGGAAAAAAGGATTCTTTTCTTTTTTTTTTTTCTCTTTTGTTGAAAATTTAGAAACACTTTTGAAGAAATGTTTTTATTAAATTGATATAAATAAGGCATATGGAAAAAACAAGCTTGTTCATTTCAAAATCAATTTTTCAATACTTTGAAAAATAGACATTTTTTTTCTCTTCTGCGTCTTGATTTTTTTTCCCTCCAAGATTCAGTTTAATTTTTTCAAGAAATGTTTAAACGTTATCTAATTATAAAATTAATTTTGTCTACTATTTCCATTATATACACACATATATACATGATGTTGATAACTTCA
This sequence comes from Maratus speculifer, assembly GCA_964019185.1. NCBI lineage: Eukaryota > Metazoa > Arthropoda > Arachnida > Araneae > Salticidae > Maratus > Maratus speculifer. The sequence goes on along the minus strand of OZ025301.1, from coordinate 71,627,703 downwards.
ATTTTATTACTTAACAATAAAAACACATTTATCTTTTTTTGAATGTTTGCTATGTTTTATTGAAATTCCAATTAATAAATACTCTTTCAAATATTTTTTTTTTTTTTTTTTTTGGTATAGGGTAAAACAATTTTTAATTATTATAAGTAACACATCAGGAGGAGAAAAAAGAAAAGAAAAGAAAGTTCAAGATGGTTTGTTTTAAAATTAATTTTTCGGAGGAAAATAGCATTATTTTCTTTCTTTCCCTCTTTTTTTTTTCAAGGCATACATAAAGAAAAATAATAATAAATTCAAAAGTGACCATGTCAGTTTGTCAATCCTCCACCGAAAACAACCATTTTTCAATGGTTAATAATTTTAAAAAAAAACTTATTTATTTTAAAATTATTTTTTTAATACCCTGAACAAAGGATTTTTTTTTTCATTTCTGCCTCTTGATAGTTTTGCTTAAAGAATCAGTTTAATTTTTCAAGAAATTAAATAATATTAAGAATATTGAATAATATCATCTAATTATAAAATATGAAATTGATTTGAAGTACTATTTCTATTATGTACACATACATACCATGAAGATTCTTTCTGCATCCTTTTGCGTAACTTTCACGTATTAAATTCATTTTAAATCATGCAAAAAATACTTTTAAATCACACCATACCTTTTATATCCTCTTTAATATATATACGATTTGATAATTAAAATAATAATAATAAGACAGAAATAAAGTTAGACAAATGATAATCTTAACATAATTTATTGAATTAATAAAAACTATTTACACTTGAAAAGATCTTTTTTTTTTTTAAATAATAACAATTTACATGATATCCAAGAGTGCTTCATAATAAATACAATAGTTTCCTTTTAAAAAAATTAATTTTGTAAAGTCGAAAATTTTCTCTTGGAATTTTTTGTTACATTTGGATTAGTATTATCAGATTTTAATGAATCATTTTTGTTTTTACAGTAATTTTTTAATAATGTATTTGTTACACAGCTTAATATCATTTTAATAACTTTTACTTGACTGTGAGATTCACAATATGGTAAAGAAAAATTGTTCTTCTGCAAAGCTGTTTCTGTCAATTTGCAGACAGTTTCTTTTTGATTTGGTGTGTGTAAAAAAAGATTTTCATATTTCTCTGCAATTAATTTTTGTAGTATAATAAAATTGTAGGTAGCTATTATAATTATCTCTTCAGTTGGATACTTAAGACCCCCACGATCAGACATGTGTATATATTTAAAAGATGGGTGGACATTTAAATCTTTGTCTGTTGTTAAATTAAATTTACATACATCACATTTCAATCTTTTGCAAACAGAGTGAATAGAATAGCCAGCTATATATGCTATTAAAACTATTGAATTTCCCAGATTTTCCATGTCGCTGTCTAACACATCTATATTATTAAATTCTGAAAAAATAGATATATTCTCAAAATTCTCAAATTTGTCTTCTACATACAAATCCGATATTAATATATCACCTTTACTATGTGATTTCATATAAAATTTTAGCAAAGAACATGATCTCAGTTTTTTTTCGATTTCAAATATCTGACGAATGGAAATATTATAATTTGAACCTGCAAGCCTTCTGTATAAACTAAAGCGGTACTCTAACTCGTCTGTTTGTATTTTCCCAGGTAATAAATAAGGCATGTTAAGTTCATTGGCGCAATATTCAGTTAATTCCATCAATGTTGTTGTTGTTAAAATGAGTGCAGATAGAGTATCTTTAGTTAATTTTCCTGTATCGGAATTCATATTGGACCATTTATTTAGCCACTGTACAAAGTTTGTCAAAAAAATAAATTTGGGGTCATTTATATCATATGTTAAAGGCTCACACATGACATTTAGAGAATGAATGCCTTTCTTTGGAGTTTTTACGTTTACGATGGTAAACCAGGTTGTCATTATATCAATAAAAGATGCGGTATCTTTAAAATTAACTAACTCCTCTTTTACACCCATTTCTGAAAGAGCTTTAGCTGTGTTAATATCAAATATTTGAAGAGCTAATTTAACATTTTGCCTCTCTAAATTATTAGGCCACAGGGCTTTTCGTGTTAATTTGTAGCCAAACTTTAAAAGATTGTCATTTTCCATTTCATACAGTTTTTTAAGACACAGAAAGGAAGCTGTACAAACTTTATCAGAATTTAAATTAAAATCTGGAAAATATAAAGCTTGTTCATCATTTTTTTGATTGATCCAATTATTCCTGACACATTTAATTAAATGAACAGTATCTACAGCATAAAACAAAGGTCTTAAAGGATCTACAGGATGGGGATACACATAGTCTGCAAGGGGATTGTTAAATTTGGAAATGCATTTTCTGTTTATTTTATTATTATCAGTTACATTTACAATAACTTTAAAACCTAATTTTTCTAACCCGATTATAATATTTCTCAGTACTTCATATAATATTTCTGCATCCATTTTTTTAGCCGGTAGAATATGTACCACATCTTTGGATGGTGAAAAAATACTTTGGATCATAAATGTAAAAGCACTTTTTGCTAATTTGTTATCATCGTGGGCTACACCTGCAACATTTCCCCCCTTATAATCGAGGTACGGCTTTATATGGATCTCATCCAACATGATAGAAACTGTCAAATCCTCTTTTTTTAAAATATTCATTTTCTCTTTAATATATGATAAAAAATATGCATCATTTAATTCGGATAAGGGATCACTGCGAAAATTACTTGTAACTTTATGGATCGTACTGGGGTGGGGTAATATTAAAATTCCTACATTTCTTACGTATTTGTAGGCATAAGGACTTAGCAAGTAAAACATAGTAGAAAAAATCAACGTTGAGGAAGAATACCTATATCTAACTGGGACGCACATTAACAAATCTAATTGTTCTATTATAAAATCAATTTGATCTTGTTTTCCTTCTAATTTTTCCTTAACAATTTCTAAAAAATTTTTAATCAAGTCTAAGTATAAAATGATATCATCTTTTTCATCTAGTTTAGATTTTTCTAAGTAATCAAGAAAAGAGTGTACTTCATTTACATTTTTAACAGAAAATGGAAATTTGTACTTACCAAAAGATTTTACATCTTTCCCTTCAACGCATAATTTTAGATCCAAATTTTTGTCTATTACAACATAATAATCTAATTTGCACTCTTGGTATTTGTTAAAATACAAAAATAGTATACAGGTATCCTTTTTTATAATGTCCCAATATGTGGAGCACTCATACAGTTTTTCACAATTACGAAGTTCATCAAAATTTGAAAATTTTGTTGTTTTATCATATGCTGTTTTTTCTTCTATGCTTTCTTTTATTGCTTTACTTAAATTTTCTTGTTCTTGCAGCATTTTTTTCTCAGATGGATCAACTCTTGGTGGCTTGTTTTCTTTGGATAAATAATGGGGGCATCCTTCAAAAATACATGGAACAGCATCTTTTTTAAGTTTTGGGCGGTCCAAGGGTGCTGTAATAGTAACTCCTTTTTTTTCATCGAATGCAGAAGTTTCTTTTTCTACATCACTATCTTTAAAATGTTTTTCACATACCTATGGGGGAAAAAAAAAAACCATCAATATTTTTGTTTGATAAAATAAATAGAAAATTTTCTCAAGCTACTAAATATGCATTAAAACTATTAAAATTAATTAATCCTTCTTATAATTTGCATGTATATTCAGTATAGATGAATTCTTAACCAGCAAAAATTTATAACTAGCAATCATTTATAACACCTATTTTTTATCAAGTTTTCAGAGTACGAAATGGAAAGAGGAGGAAAAAAAGAGAAAGAAAGATAATAAAAATCTGCATGAATTGAAATTTTAGATTCTATTTGCCATTTCTGTTTACTTGATAACAGATTCTAAGAGGGGGAGTCATTTTATATACAATAATAAATATGTATAATAAGTATTCACTCCTGTAATTTGCATGTATGTTTAGTATAGTTAAGGTTTCTCTGAGCAAAATTTAAAGCTAATCATTTTTAAGAATTATTTTCATTAATGTGTGAGAATAGAATATGGAAAGGAGGGGGTGGGGGATAGTAAGTTCTATTTATAAAATCATTCTTCTGTTTATAAAATCAAAAACATTGAACAGAAATGTGCATGAAATGAAATTGTATATTCTATTCGTCATTTTTGTTTAGTTGATAAAAGATTTTAAAAAGGGGGGTGGAATCATTTTATACACAATAATAGTAATAATAACAATAAATACGTACAATAAATAATCACTTCTACAGCTTACATGTATGTTTAGTATATTACTATACGTATTCTCAGTTTATTTAAGTTTTTCTCAGCAAAGTTTATAACTGATTATTTTTAAGAATCATGTTTTGTTAATATGTGAGATCAGATAATGAAAAGGAGGAATGAGGGAATAGTAGGTTTTATTTGTCATTTCTGTTTATTAGATTAGAAAAAATAATTACTGAATATTTAGAAGAAAAACGAAGTCACTTTTCAAAACTTAAAGTTAAATTTAAAAATAAACTTTTCTGTAAAAATTATTTAAAAAATTGTTATATACAATAATAAAAATACATTTTAATCTGCACTGAATGTGAATTTTTGTAGCAATAAAATAAATTAGCAATAATAAAGTAATTTCCCAATATAAATAAGCCGGTATGTTAAATATACTTACTCGCAAATTTTTTGTCCAAACGAAATCTTTTCTTGGAATAGCATGGAGCCAAGCCGTTCTTAAAAAATCATCTTTGGGAAAAGAAAACACAGATACTTTGTTCTCTGCATCATAATTTCCCTTGCAATTTGGTACACAGCATTTAAAAACCATTCTCCTAGAAAAAAAAATCATATGGTAATTATAATAATAAAACGTACATAAATATGTTTCATCGTGTTTAATTTCTCTGTAAAATGTAAACTTAATTTATCTAAAACTAAAATTATTACAAATAAATAAATAAAAACATTTTAATGCTCCTTCTCAATAACTATATTTTTGCAAGATGCTTGAAAAAATTAAACCTTATGAATATTTAATAATAGTTATTATATTTAAAACTAGTTTAGACGATTAAATATATTATTAACAAAGAAGTTTAAAAAATAAATAATACTTATGATATTCAGATTTGAATATTTTTAAATGCATGTAACATATGAAGATACGTTTTAATTATAGTTTAAATAATTATCATTGTGAAATTTACTCCATACATTTTATAACTTATTTCAGATATTTAGCTATTATAAATGAAGTAGTAAATTAGTTAAAATTTAGTTATAAGTGAAAAATATTTTATCAAAATATATCACAATCGCATTTTTTTTTTTTTTTTTTTTTTTTTTTTGCAACAATTATGATATTAATTAATATTAAAAGTATTAGATTAAAAAAATAGTCCAATTGTTTAATTGGAATATGAAACAAAAAATTGTTTAATTAAACAAAAAATGCAATTATTTTTAGTTTGTTATTATTACACATGTTTTAAATATAGTGCAAAATTATTTTACATACAAGTGTAATTAAAATATTGCATATGTTCACTATTTAAAAAATAAATATAACTTAATTAAAATATATAATAATAATCATAGTCAAATTCACATCATTCACTTTATAGCTTATTTTACATATTTAATCATTAAAAATGAAGTGCGAAATTAGTTATGCATAGTTATAACGGAAAATTATTTTTATCGAAATATAACAAGCACATTTTTTACAATTATAACATTGATTAATATATAAAGCACTAAATTAGTAAAATTAACGAAATAGTGAAAAATGCAATTCGTTTTCTTACATTGTTGTCTTCACAGATGCTTTAAAAATAATGCACAAATATTTTATACACACGTGTAAAATATATATATATATATATATATATACACATCGAGCACGTGCATGATTTAAAAGATAGATTTAACCATGATTTAACTAATATTAATAATTAACTAATATTAATATTTAATAATTATGTAATAAAAATAGAAAAGAAATTTCACTTACCTTATTTACTAAAATATCCAGTGATTAAAAAAATTCCGTCGATTCTGTTTTAGACATGGCAGTCACATACACATTTCCAGCAGCAATGAAATTGAGAATGGGCATTCAACGTGTTTTGCCTACCTGCCGAGAAACCTGTTCTCGCCTACTAAGCTCGACGTCACTGGAATTCGCTCTTCCAGACAAAAGGCTTTGTAAGTCTAGGTGGCAATGTGGTTTCTCATTTGACCATCGCTTCACCTGCCCTTTTGCATGCGTAATAAGTTTCTTTTAGTTTCCCTTCTAAATACTTTGACAATAGCTTAGATCCTTGTCTTAATGTTTCAGTATGAAGTGTTTACGTTCGTCTTGTTCAGTTTGATAATTATGATTTAACTTTGAGTTTCGTTTCATTTACGTGGTTGTCAAAGTGCCGTTCTTTAGTTTTGTTAAATGTTTGTCTCTAACTTATTCAAGAGACCGTCTTTGCAGTATTTCGTCACCTTCCTCTCCCGAAGTTCAAGATAGCTGACAGCTGTTAGGAAGTGGTTTTCAATGCTGGATTTAAGTCAGCCACCTGCTTCGTTTCTGTTTGTTTTTGAGACCGGCTATCGTTTTCGAGGAATGAATTGTGACGATAGTGATGTTTATTTTAAATGAAGTTTCTCCAGGAATGCGCTTACCATGTTTGTGGATAGATAAGCTAAAATATACTTCGGATCGTCAGCTCATTACTTCACAGTGTTTTGCCATGAAGTCTGTTTATATTTAGTTTTCCGTTTTAATTGTTTAATAGATGCTTTTGTTAATTATATTGCTTTTATCTTTATTTTCTTTTAAATAAAAGTTAGTTTGTTTTTAACTTATTTGTATTTATTTCATCAACATGCAGTATTTTAGTTATTTAATTTTCTAGACTTTAACTTTTTACAGGTTTAGTGACTAAAAGCTAAAGCTTCCATTGTGCTAATTAATTTTAATCTCTGCTAATCTTTAATATTCAAAATTTAAATCCGTCAAGGTTATGGGCCCGTCCCTAACCTGATTTTCTTTTATTAATTTAATATATTAATGAGTTATAATTTTTTTTAAAAATAGAAATTAATTTATAATAGTTAAATGTAATTTAAATCTAGCGTTTTTCTTTCATTTTATAAATAAATTTTTAATAGATATTTGTTTCTTAAACTTTAGTTTATTTTTGTATTTACCATTTTTTTACCCTTAACGGTCCGGCGATATCGTAGTAAACGCTGCTTCCATCGGTAATTAGCGATGCTTTGCGATGGGGAGGCAGTTAATTTATTATATTTTGTTTAGTTTTTAATTAAATTTCATAGTTAAAAATTACTTTTATTTGGTTTTTGGATAAATTGCATAAGCTTTATTCAAATTTAACAAATATTTTTAAAATGATATAGTAATTTTATGAATTTTTATAAATTTTTTATGAACTTAGGTGAAAATTTAACTGACTTTTGTTACCTTAAATTTTTTTTTGTTAATCTAATGTATTTTTGAAATTTTTTAAAGAATTTTATCTAAATTAAAAGGAAATTTGATATATTTTTGTCAGATTTATAATTTTTTTTTGCAACTTAGAAATTTTTTTTGTAAATTTGAGGTAAATTTAAAATTTTTCTGACTTCATGGCATATACTACTTACTTCTTACCTGATGGAGATGTCGGCCTTCAGTTTCCTGATGCCTGGTGCAGTTTCGATGAATGAGATTCAAGATCTTTGTGTCAGCCAAAAAGTTATAATTGTGATGAAAAATGACATTTATTCAAGAACTCAAGTCATTTTTGGCGATTGCGGGCCTCGAGTTCCTGGCACTGTTTCACAGATGGAGGTTCAAGGTTTTGGAGTCTGCCATGTTGGTTGTGATAAAAGATGATATTCGTAAGAATTTTTAAGTCATCTTTGAAAGAATCATGCCTGTTGAAGGTGGTTTTTGGCAGTGGTCCGCGTACTGGGCCATTGCATTTTGATATTCTTGTTGGTACATTGCAGTGATGTTCTTGAAACAAGATTTAACTTTTTTTGTGCGACTTCAATCCGGAACTTTTCTGTGATAGTAAGCCTGGACTCGTCTTCAACTATTGCCGGTGTTTTTGAGTGGCTTGACTTATCTAAATCTCCGAAAGTGGATTTTTGAACTGTCGTCATTACACTGTAAAAAAATTCAGAAACGTTTCTGAATATATGGGGCAGCTACGGTGCATGTAATTTTCAAAAACGTTTCTGAGTATTTCGGAAACCACTTTCCGATATAGTCAGAAACGTTTTTGACTATTTTAGAAATCTTTTTGAAAGGTTTCCGATATATTCAGAAATATTTTTGACTATTTTAGAAATCTTTTTTGAAAGGTTTCCGATATATTCAGAAACATTTTTGAGTATTTCATAAATCTTTTTGAAAGGTTTCCGATATATTCAGAATCATTTTAGAGTATTTCATAAATCTTTTTGAAAGGTTTCCGATATATTCAGAAACATTTCAGAGTATTTCATAAATCTTTTCGAAAGGTTTCCGATATATTCAGAAACATTTCAGAGTATTTCATGAATCTTTTTGAAAGGTTTCCGATATATTCAGAAACATTTTAAAGTATTTCATAAATCTTTTTGAAAGGTTTCCGATATATTCAGAAACATTTTAAAGTATTTCATAAATCTTTTTGAAATGTTTCCAATAAATTCGGCAATATTTTAGAGTGTTTCAAAAGTTCTTTTGAAATTTTCTATTACATTCAAAAAGGCTCTTGAGTTTTTCAGAAAATGCTCCATTATATAAAAGTATCCAATAAAATACATAAAAAGCCATTTGATAGAAAAAGTTTCAAACGCCGTACACAATCTTGAGTCAGTGTTCTTGCACTTTCTTTGGTCCCCAACAAGAAGTTTTAGCCACACTTTATGTATCTGTAGTTAGAAATTTTAAGAGCTTCGCGTTGCAACTACATAATAATTTCTAAATAAGAGGAGCATTTTAGTGCTTTTAATAATGACTTCAATTGGTTGTGTTATATTTAAAAAGAACTGGACTATTCTTCAGTTTCTGCTTTTTAAATCAATGTGTTTTTTTTCCTTTCAGTTTTTTTTTTAATGAAAATATTCAAACTTTTACAAATCAAAATCATACAAAATGTTACAAAAAAAAAAAAAAAAAAAAAAAAAAAAAAAAAAAAAAAAAACCCTCAAAAAGGAGGAAAAACCCCAAACACATTAATGATTTAAAAAAAAATAATTTAACAAAAAACATACCTTAGTTAAATCTAAAACAACTAGTTGAAGTTAGTGTAGGAAAAATAAAAAAAGTTATCTTTATTCAAAAATCTTATGTATTTTACAACAGAAAGCTCTGAAAAATCTATCGGATGAAGCGATTAATGACCTGACACATGTACAAAGTGTAAAAAGTGCATCCAAACAAAGACCGATTTTTTTTTTAAGTATTGTAAATAACTAAATAAAAGTAGGTTAGATTTCTTTGGCTAAAATTTGATCCCTTACAATAAAAGTTTAAAATACTGGAATTAAACAAGCTTTTCACTTTAATATGGTGTTAACTTGCATAGCACTTCCACTCCATTAGATTCGTCTATGCAATCTATTCTAAAAATTGTTTTCCTTTTGTATAGCATAAATTGCCTTGTATGAGGGTGTTCAGTGACTAGGGGTTTCTTGTGGTCGACTCACTATAGATAAATTGGCTTTTTAGAAATACAATGCTAACAATAGCGAAAAGAAAAATTATTAAATTAGTGAATTAAATTCAGCTTAATTGTTCTAGTTTATTAAAGTACAGTAGCCTCCCGCTTAACCAACCTAAGTGGGACCAAAGGTTAGCTAGTTAAGAGAAAAACCGGTTAAAATGGATTGAAATAAATATTATCACTAATAACAAATAATGAACAAAATTTAATACAAATTAAATTATTAAAAATCATGTCACATACCTTTATAAAAAGTTGAAATTATTCTACATTATTTAAATTTGAATTAATTAAACATAAAGATATGAGAACCAAAATTTTACTTTTTGAAGTTTACCTGATGTTGGGGGAAAAAGGCAGCCGGTTAAAGCTGAGTTTCAGTTAAGAGGAAGACCACTGTACTTCGTAATTTCTTATACGCAAAGAAGCTAAATCACCTCTTAAACCCTCTTTTGTTTCAAAATTTAAACTAATTTGGGGTTTTGCATTTTAGAGTCTGAAACTTGTCAAATTTCAATTCATTTTAATTAAATTTTTAAACAAGTTAAAAAAATTTGCATATCACTACCTACTTATAGGAACATAGAAATTTTTTTAAACCATTCTTTGACTTTGAATATACTATTTCTCTGTTTCTAGTTTACAAAATATCAATCTAAGTAAAGTCTCCTTTAAAAGTTGTAATTTCAAATCAGTTTTTTGTAACAGAAAATGTATGACTGATACATGGAATGCTTTAAAATTTTTTGTTTAACTTGTGCTATTAAGTAGTAAATATCATGCATATACTGTAACTCTAATAAGTTATACTAATGAGCTGATAAGCTGCACCAATAACATTTTTACCTAAAATAAATTAAATAACAATTTTACAAAAATTAGAAAATAAATTTTTGCAGTCTTCCAGCCTACTGTTATAAGTAAATAATGAGGTTCTTTTTTGACTATATATATTAACCCGCGAGTAGTCGCGACTTTTTTCACAACGTCATTAGTCGCGCTCGGTCTTTTCGCCGCTGGCCCCCCACATACCAAATATGTAAAATAAGAAATATTTTTCACTTAATATACGAAAGTAACATTTCAATGAATATAAAAATTTGCAGTTTTCTTAAATTAAGCATTTTATTCATGAGATAAGGAGTAATTGGAAAAAGTACAAATGAACTGACATTAGTGATTGTTACGTAGACTTTTTCGCCAATTTCAACTTTGTTTCTAAAAATGTACGTAAAAGAAAAACAGAGGTGTACTGTTACTTCACTAAGGTGGTCTAGAAAGCTTCAAAGTCAGCTATACAGTAGATCTCCATTGTATTTGTAATGTGATACAAGTTAGGAGAAGATAAGTTATAAGGGCGGCGAAAAGACCGACACGCAACTACTGACGGGTTAAACAAAAACATAATTTGCAGAACAAAAAAAAAAAAAAAATGCTAGATTGTTTTATCTCTAGAAGTGACAGACATTATAATATTTCATTCAATTCGTTCTACATTTAATGTCTAGTTTTTATAATTAATAAGTTAAACCAATTTAACATTTAAAAAAAAATTACAAACAATGTGATACTTAAAACACCCCAAAAACTCAAGATATGTTCAAATGCCATCAAAATAAACTTTAGACTTTTTCCAATTTTAATAGATTTGTACTGCAGAATTTGTATTATGTTTATGATGATTGTACATAAATCATAAGACAAGATACAAAACTTTAATCAGAAATAAACTAAAAATCAGTTATCTGAATTTGGGCAAATAGGGGGATGAGAGCATTTCAGTTTTAATTATGTAATAGGAAATTAGAAAATAATAAAATGTAAGCATAATACAATGTAGATTAGGAGTATGGTGAAAAACTGCATTGTTTCTCAATGATTATTACTTTGAAATTCCCGCCAATTAGCGACCTCATTTTATATACTGCAATTTACCTGAAGTTTGATACTAATGTTAATATTTTAAGACATATTAGCAGTTTAAACAAATTTAAACATACCATACATATCAGAGCGATATAAGCCTAAATTATTTGAAATTTATGAAATAAAAATACATCAAAGTAGATGCTTTTTATTGAAAATAAACTCTGTAAAGGTGAACAATTTGTTTTTCAAACTGCCATATTCTGTTCAATTTAATGTTTAATTTTAATGTTTACAAGAGAATGAAAATATATCTAAATGAAATTCTAATCAGTCAATCTGACTATTAAACAAATTTTTTTAATGCTCAATTGAATATCTTAAAAAGATAAAAATTTATTAATTGTATAAAAAATACTATTTTAAGTTTAATATATTTCACAAAACAAATTGGAAAATCAATATACAAATACACAACGACTGCAAAAAAAAAATTAATTTATAAAGGTGAAGTTAAAAGTGAAAGGAAAACCAACATTAACATAAAAAAAAAAAAAAATCAATACAGAGAGAAAATGAATTTATTGCATTGTACATATCAATAAACATAACATCAAATGAAAAGAAAATATCAGAACTATCTTTTATGCTTTATGAATTAATACATAAACAGTAAATTTGATTAAAAGACAGACTCAGTGAAACCTAAGGAATGAAAACTGTCATATGAATTTGCACATAAAAATAAAATAAAAATTTATTGTAGGATTTTTTAACAAAAAATTAGCAGTGAATCATAATTTTAAATTATGAATACAGAGAGTGATACTTAAAATTTCCTGAATGGCTGATTTGAAAATAATTTAATAAAAACAATCGCTTTCCACATTTAATATAATGGACCTTTCAAAAAATAACATAATAATAAGAATTCATTCCTCTAGTATAAGAATAATACATTCATATTCATACTGTTTTTGTACTAATAATTTACAAACATTTTCTAGATTATTTATAGAATGTTTACAATAATAGAAAGAAATGCAGTTCTACCTGCCATCTGCGAAGAATGTCCTATGAACAGTTTAGAGGAGATTTTGTATGGTAATTCAAGAAACCATGTCACAGCAGGAATGCAATTCATGATCCTGTGAATAAATTACACAGAAGTAGAAATGTCACAGAGGGAATTATTTGATCATCAATGACACAAGACAGCCAATGTACAATATTTCAAATTGCTTGCCTTCTTGAATTAACATACAAAATCTTCTCTGACTTTTCATGAATCTTCATAGAACATTCTTTGCAGATGGGCAATTTTTTTTTTTTTTTAATTCTTTCTATTATTGTAATAATTTCTTAAAAGACCTGAAAAATAAAGAAATCATTAGTACTAAATTAAAATTTTGTACTCACAAAATCAAATTTTTTATTTCAAAATTCCATAATATGATTTACCTAATTTAAATACACTTCAAGGTAAAATGCTAACGTGAACAGTTCAAGAAATATCAGATGAACAAAGTGAAATATCCTATTAACATAAAAAAAAAAAACTTGCAAATTTACTAAATAAATTCTTTTTTATTTATTCATTAACATTTAAAATTATTCTTAAAAAATTCACATTTGTAGCTGTTCTTACATGTGGTTAAACTTAAAGGCTTCATATTTTAACTATTTTAGGGAATATAATTATTACTGGTTTTCAAATGTACTTTTTACGATAAAGCTTTACAAAATGTAATTAATTTTCCTGGCAAATTTTTACAATGTAATTGCAAAATATAAGACTGGAAAAATTTAAAAGTTGCCATCGCCTCTTTTGGATATTCTATATTTATCACGAAGTACAATCCTATTAATGTAGCAATCCCTTCAATAAAACCATTACATTCAATTAAGTTTTTCTTTTCAGCAACAACATATACCTCTGAAGTAGAAAATGGGCCACCTAACACGCATAAATGAGGTGTTATATGTGTATGTGATAAGTCTTGCATACTAGTTTCTGAAGGAAACTCTTTATAAAGAAAATCTGAGTTTTCCCTAAGAATTTCTGGAATCAATAATATAGTACGAATTACTTTATTTTCAATATTTTCAGAAATGGGCACATTTATTAAACTTTCACCTTTTCTTTTCTTCTTGGCATATGCTTCTACAGCAGAGCTACATGCCTGTAATGAAGTAAACATCATTTTCTCCAAATCTATATTATAGAGAACATTAAAATCATACTGAATTCCAAAAACGGTGAATAGGGCTGGGAACATATTTTTTAAATCACCCATAAGGGTATTTGAATTAATGGCAGTTCTACGCTCTTTATAAGTAATTTTTAATCCTTCTTGAATGATTTTAACACATCTACTGCCAGGCATTTTCTTCATCTCCAATAACATTTTCTCTTTCACTTCTAGGTTGTCTACTGAATCTTCTGTAGGCTGATGAGGCAGTGTTTTTTGAACTTTAGGAGAAAATTTTAAAGTTGAATCATTCTTGTTAAAAAGTTTTCTCTTGTGACTGAAGATGCTTCTTTTCCTAGCCTCATTTTTTACTCTGTCGTATAGTTTTTGTGCCCATCCTTCATAGCCTTCTCCTATGTTACTCTTCAAATTAGGATATGTTTTAATAAGTTCCCTAGCAACAATGTCTCGCTGAGAAGGAGATGGATTAGAAGTATATTTTAAAATTTCTTCAGACATAATTTTCAAAAGCTCACTCTTGCTTGACCAAGATAGACTTCCAGAAACAGCTTCCTTTTTCAAAGATTCAGAAAACTTCAAAGTGGGAATTGAAAAGTTTGTAGGCCATGCAGCAAAAAATTTTAAACCTAGAAAAAGAAATATGATATAAATAGCAAAAAATATTAAGTGGCAATTTTACTGATAAAGCATACTTACTTATTTTTTTTTAATATCAGGGAATGAGAATAGTATTCTCATATAACTGAAAACCAGGGCTGCAGAGTCAGAGGGGAAAAATGCCCGACTCTGGAAATTTTAATGATCTCAATTCCAGGCTGGCTAATACAGTCAAACCACATTAACAAGAACACGCTTATCATGAATTAATTTTAACAGTCCCCTACAGAAAGGAATACAAAAATTTTATATTGATAATATGAATTACTCTTAAAGGGCTTCAATCAAATGAAAAGACTTGTTTGCTAATGCTAATCCTATGGAAGAAATTTATAAAGATATTTCAGTTGCATTTTAATATTTTTAAGTGAATTTTTTTTGCTTTGGATAGCTGAGATCGGTGTGAATTCTGAATGCAGGCCTTTTTTTACCCTTTTCTATTTCGGTTGCAGATAGTTTTTATTTGGATGCTTCCACTTTCCAAAGCATTCTTATAAGAAATATCTGTAAACAAAATCAAAAAAGTAAAAAACGCCATGCATACAGATCGATCTCAGATATCCAGTGCAAAAATTATTTTAAAATATTAAAATGCAACCGAAATTCTTTATAAATTTTTTCCATATGATTAGCATTAGCCATTAATGAATGGGTCTTTTCAGTTAAGTGAAGTAGCCTCTTAACATGAACAAAATTTTGATTCCCCTTGAGGTTCATGTTAACGAGGTTGGACTGTATACTTACTTATACTAGTGTTGCCTGTTGGTTAAAATTACGAGAGAACGCAAGAAAAATAAAACAAAAATGTTCACCATTCCGGCATTACTTCTATTCTTAGGGTTTCAAAAGGAAATGAGAAAAAATATTCTAAAATTTTAATTATTAATTTTAAAAACAATATTCTAAATGTGTTTTTTTTTTTCACTTGTGTAGCAAAATTGAATATCAACTACAGTATAACTTCAAGAATCTGGCATCATCGGCACCAACATTATTACGGATTTTTGAAGGAATATCATTCTTAATGGTACCTTTAGTCATAATTTAATTTATTATTAACTGATTATTATGTGAGAAAAAGAGAAAATTAGATATCTAAAAAAAAAAAACTTAGCTCTAATTAATGTTTTCTGTGTAAAAAAAAAAATATATATATATATATATATAAACAGTGAAGTCATACCTTCCTTTGCAATTTCGGGAACATCAATGTCAACTTTGTTTACTTCAATTTTTTTCCCCAAGTTTTTTGCCAAATTTTGTTATGTTTACCTTCAACCAATTGGCAAACTTTTATTTTTCAACCAATTGTCACAAATTGTAGATTTTTCCACAACTGATTGACAAATATCAGATTTTTTTTTTTTTTCCATGGCCGATTGTGCAATTTTGCGAAATTATTCCTTCTATCAATAAGTAGGGATGTACCAAATAGTGATTTTGGTCGAATACCGAATAGTAATTGTTGGGCCAAATAGCAACTATTTGGCCATGTACTGAATATTCGGCTTTCCAAATACTTTTTATACTTCAAAGTTTAAAGGTATTAAAATGTTACTTTTTAAAACAATTTTACTTAATATTTAATAAAAGAAACTTACATTTTGTTAAATAAGAGTTTTTTATAAGAACATTTAGTATTGAAATTTTTTTTTAATTTCATGGCTTCTTTTATGAATTAAAACATTTTAAAATCAAAAACTTGACAGTCTCTCAATTGTCTTTTTCAAATAACTCAAGACAGATTTTTTTCAATATAAGGTACAAAGTTTTTCAACTGAATTCTGAATAAAGCAACATCTAGCTCAGTTATTTTTTTATGAATGGCATTTTCTATTCTTCCCATCATATCATATTTTACAGAAATCAAAGCATTCAGTTGAAAATATAGTTATGGTATCTTATTTATTGTTAATGCAACAAATGAAAACACAAGTTTGATCTAGAGTGAGATGAAATACAATGTATTTATGACTCAATAGGTTGCTTATGATTATGGTTACATGAACGAAAATTGCCTTAATAGTCATTACTATTCTCAAAAGTTTTTTTTTTTCCTAGTTTAAGGACTTTTATTTGAAAAAAGCAAAGGAGAACTCTAATAATTCAACATTTTAATCCTTTTTAGGGTTTATTTTCATAAGTTATACTTTACAAACAACAAATAAATGCAAAAACATTCTATTTTATTTAGATATGATTTTCTTTCTAATTATATTAAATATATTTATAAATTGACAGTTAAAAGTAGAAATTGTGAAGTTTTAAAAAATGTGTTTTAAAAGGCTTTATTAATATTGGATTCGGGTGAATACTTTGATATTCGGCCAAACCGAATATTCGGCAGGTCGAATAGTTTCATACTCAGCCAAACTGAATATTTGGTTTAACCAAATGGTTGATTTTCAGCCGAACCGAATATTCGGTTCATCCCTACCCAGACTTGTATAAAACCAAAAACTTTCTGCAAATTAATTTAATGTTGAGTGTAATTCGCATTTTTTGTGCAATTTATGGTCGTGATTTGCGTTTTTTTAATGCGATTTATGAGTGTAATTTGTGTTTTTTATGCGATTAATGAACGTAATTCATATTTTACGCAATTTATGGATGTAATTTGCTATTTTTATGCGATTTATGGACGTACTTTGCTTTTTTTGAGCTTTTTGTTGACAAAATTAGTGTGATTGATTTATTGACATAATTTGTGTTTTTATGCGATTTATGAACGTAATTCGCTTTATTTTACACGATTCTTGGATGTAATTCACGGTTTTTTGCAATTTATGAACATTATTTGTGGGGTTTTTTTTGCACAATTCATGGACATAATTCGTGTTTTTATGCGATTCCTGGACGTAATTTGCATTTTTTGAACGATTCATGAGCGTAATTTGTGTTTTTTTTATGTGATTCATGAACACAATTTGCTATTTTTATGAGATTTATAGACATAATTTGTTTTTCAGCTTTCTGCCGACGAAATTCGCGTTTTACTACACGATTTATAGACGTAATTTGCATTTTCATACAATTTATGAACGTAATCCTCGCCCTTTTTACATGATTCATGGACATAATTCGCGTTTTGTGGATGTAATTCGTGTTTTTTACGCAATTCACGTTTTTTGAGCGATTCGTGGATGTAGTTTGAATTTTTTAAACGATTCATGCATGTAATTTGCATTTTTTATGCCATTCATGCATGAAATTTGTATTTTTTATGCAATTCACGGATGGAATTTACGTTTTTAACGCAGCCTTTGGACAAAATTCACATTTTTTACTCATCCTTTGGACGAAATTCACATTTTTTACTCAGCCTTTGGACGAAATTCACGTTTTTCGAAATGTTAGGTTTTTTTTTTTTACACGATTCTTTGTTGAGATGCACATTTTTTTACGCAATTCTTTGTCGAAATGCATGTTTTTACACGATTCTTTATTAAAATTCATGATTTTTCCGAGGTTTTTTGACGACATTCACGTTAACAGTAAATAATTTGTTTATACAATTGAGGGAATATTTTTATTTTTTGGTACTAAAAATAAATAAAAATTGTTTCTTTCTTAAAATTTTCTGCAAACTTCATAAAATTTTCTGCACACGGCGTACGCGTGTGCTTCTATGTTATACAACTCTGTCCCTACCAATAAGCAAATTTTGCAGCAACTTCTTGCAACTAATTGGAGAAAATAATGCATTTCTTTCCCTTACTGATTGACAAATTCCGCAATATTTTCTTTTTTCCTAATTGGTGACTTTTTTGCTTTTTCTTGTGAACAATTGGTAAAAAGCATGCTTTTTTCAGTTTTAGATCAACTAATTTAATGTTTTATCTGCAACAGATTGCATTTCTCAATTTTTTTCTTTGGATTGGAAGACTGTCGCTTTTTTTTGCAAGAATGATCAACAAATTTCAGACCCCCCCCCCCCTAATGATACACTGGCGAATTTTATCTTTGTCTTTCACATGTGACCAATTTTTAAATTTTGCCAACATTATGCCTATTTTATACATTTGCCACATAATTTTTGCAGCTTTTTCTTGAGACTGATTGGAAAAAATTAAGGGTTTTTTTTCTGCTACGAATCTATGAATTTTGCAGTTTCTTCTGATGATCCACTGACAAATTTCATGATTTTAACATTAAATTGTTCTGGAAAAAATGCACACCATATCTCTTGTCATGAACATAAAAAAAAAAAAAAAAAAAAAAAAAAAAATTTGAGAAAATATTTTTAAAATAATATTTACATTTATTTTTTAATATTTAACCTGCTGGTAATCTTTTCAGTAAGGAAAGTCATGTACTGACCACATTATTTTATTTTATTTATAATTTCTCCATAATTTTATGTTTTAATTGAATTGAAATATAAAATATATTGTTAAAAGACCAATATGTAAAAAAATAAATTATTTTTGTTAAATGTTATACAAAAATGACTAAAACATGTCACAATGGGCAGTGTATACACATGTATTATTCAACTCAAGTATTGCTGACTACTACGTAAACTACTATTGTCCTTTACAACTCAAACATTATTTTTCTCTGCTTTGAAGAAGCTCATTATGCTCTCCAGCAGATCTGGTTATGGTTAATTACATCCATACAAGAAAAAATTATGTTAAAGTTTCTGGCAGCTCAGTATTGTTAGCGGCTATTCTATACTAATGAGTCCTAATAAGGACGAAACTAGTTTATGGATGTAGTTGAAAATACTTGATATGCATTATACATAAATAAGTTCCAATATTAAACTATTTTATAAAATCTTATATTTAATCTTTAAAACATGAACTAATATTGATATTTTACATAAAGTACCACCAGAAGTTTGACAATTTTAACATTTATACATAAAGAATGTGTCAATGTGTTACTATCATTGAATATTACTATTATTATTTCTGTTAGTAAGCGTTATTTCACAAATAAAAAAAAAAAAGAAAAAAAAAGGGGGCATTGTATTTTGTTTTTTAGATTATATACTAGGTTATTTGCATTAAAAAAAAATAATAATTACCTTTTTCTGGAGAAGGAGATATAAGTTTGTTGTATTCATAAACTTCTAAGGATGAATCAGATCCATTAATTATTAGTGTTTCTGAAGACTTCCTTGTAGAATCAATCGCTGAGTCATTGACTGATACTTGCCGAGGTTTCTGAAATAAAAAATCAATAACTTAGAAATACAATGGATTTTCGTCAACGAATAATAAAAATTGCAATTTTTGTCAAGGGATTGCAAGGGAAAATGCATTTTCCATCAAAGAATTGCAACCAAAATGACATTTTTGTCAAAGGATTGCAGCAAAAAAATTACGAAACACTGTGAAAAAAAAATGTGAATTTCTATGGAGGATTGTGTAAAATATACGATTTGAATAAAAAAATTGTGAAAAATATGCAATATTTGGCGAGATATCGTTTAAAATATGCGAATTTCGTTGAAAAATCATTGAAAAAATGCCAAATTTGTCAAAGAACTGCAAAAAGATGCGAATTCTGTTGAAGAAATGTGAAAAAAAAATTAATATCGTCAAACAGTCAAGAAAAATGCAGTTTTTGCCAAATGATCATGGAAAATTACTAGATTTTCATCAAAAGATCATGTAAAGTGTGCAAATTTTGTCAAAAGATAATGGAAAATTCATGAGTTTTGTCGAAAAAAATGTACAGTTTATTCAAATGATTGTGGAAAACATTTGAATTATAGTGAAAATATGCGAATAGAAAATATGTGATATAGAAAATGTAGAATATATGCGAATTTTTGCAAAAAAATCGTGGGAAAGACCTCAAAGTTTGTCAGAAGATTGCGGGAAAAAAAAAAAAAAAAAAAAAAAAAAAACGAATTTTGGCAAAATGGCACGAAAAAAATCCCTTCAAAAGTCCGGTAGGCCCTTAAAGTTCAGCTTTTTCTTTCTTGTGCCTGTACCATGCCTGTATAACATATCATAAACGCTTGGGAAAATTTTTATATGGATTGGGGGAAATGCCGCGAGTATAAACATTTTCTGCACCCCTACTACATTGACTGTACATTAGAGGTGATTGAAGGAAATGCATTTTTAATTCTGATATGCACTTTTATGTTTCACTATATTTAAGCATACTGTATAGTGTGTATAAATACTATAATTCATGCACTGTACATGGTTATTGGTTACACAAAAGAATTTGAAAGAATTACTGGGTATGAGCACAAACAGCATAAAGATGGTTTTTAAATAAGTTATACACTTTATGCTGAAGTGCATTTAGTTTATTAAGAAATTAAATAACTGTAGAATATAGATATACACGGTCACGCAAAAAAGTGCATACATGCCACTTATGGATGATAACTTTTGGAAATGTGATTTCAGTAGTTTTAAAATATTAGTTTCTGAAGCTTCGATCAACTAATGTAGTGTGAATACAGACCCTTTTCTCTTGAAGGGACTTCTGTAGCTCCAGGAGGGGTAGGGTGGAGAGAGAGAGAGAATTGTATTTTATGACCATTGAAAACTTAAAAACTAAAATTTTCCAGAAGAGATACTTCATTGCTACAGGGAGGAGACATTCCACCCCCACCCCCTGAAGCACCACCTGAACTAATATCAGGGTTGCCGGCTTTTAGCCAGCTAAAATTGAAGAAAGTCAGCTTTTATTTTTAAAATGTTAATTTATATCAAAGTCATATTAAATTTGGTTGGATTAATTTATTTCTAATACATTTATAAATATTTTCTACCAAAAAAGTTATAAATTTCTATTAAATTTTTCAAATAAATAAGTCTTTAAAACTGCTAGAAGTCAATTGTGAAGGCATTATGTATGAAAAAATATTTAAATCTTGAAAAAAATACATATGTATGGGAAATGTATCCTATTAGTCCATGTTTTCTATTTAAAGATTATCAAGGGTGATCAGCATGTTCCATCCATTATGAGCATAAAAAAAACTGTGAAGCACGTTTTCTTATATGACCACTTGTTCTAACAAAAACTATTTTTACAGCTCTTTTCTCTACTGACTACTGAGGGATTTGGACACATTTTTTTCTATTATCTACTAGCTACGCACAAAAAAGTTTTTGATTGCTGAATTTTTCATCGCTTTTTTATAACATTGGCTTATACACAGAAATATATGGTAATATCATATTTTGAAATGACATTCTTACATGACAATGATGTTAAATGCCAAATTTAACATTCTTAGTTTCATACAATAATTTCACCTTACTGTGTATTTCTTAAATTAATATCACCAATAGTGATGGGAAAACACTTAAAAAGTTTGGAGGGGGAAAAATGATTTTTTTTTCTTTTTACTCGGTTTATTACTGGTTTATTTTTACTTGGGAAAATTTAAATTTTTAAAATATCAGAAATGGTGCATTCATAATTTTATTGAAAATTCAAATGAAAAAATAAGGCTTTAAAGTAAATCATTTTATTTTTTGCTAAAAAGCAAGAAGAAATTCATTATTAGGCTTAAAGTATGTCTGATATCTGTATATGCAATAAAGTGAGTTTTAAGTTTTGGTTTAGCTTTAAAATCTAAACTAAAATATAAGTTTTATTTGAATTTAGATTTGCAAGCTAAACTGAAACCAGTATAATTTTGAAAATTTGAGTAATCAAAACAAACTACATATTATCTTTTTACAGACAGTAACATTATGTTAAAAGAATATATATATATATATATATATATATATATATATATATATATATATATATATCAATTTTTAAACTAAGAAAATGTAATAATGATTTTTATAATAATAATATGATGTTGCTAATTATAATAATTTTCTTTTCCAAGTTATAAGCATTTATAAAATAAAAAGAATAGTTGTATAGATGAATGATAGAATGTACAATATAATTAAATTTTGCTTTAAATCTGCAATAGTTGCTTAAAATATTCGTAATTTTTGAGGCGTATTTATTAATGAAATATTTTAGTTTATAAAAATTAAATTTAAAAAAAAACAGCTTTTATTTACTTTTCAGTAATAGGGGATAGTGGAGTGGAACGGGACAGTAGGTTTTTCTCTTTATGTATCATTTGAAACATTTAATCAATGGCACATTAAATGGAGCGATAACAGTGCAATCTTCAGTTGAAAAAAGTTGCTGATCTGCAGAAGCTTGCAATTGTACAAAGAAAAAGATTATATTAGGAATCAAAAGTAAATTCGCTTTATATACTTTCTGTATATTAATGACTTGTTTAAGCGTAGATGTAAAAGTTTCCCTATTTATGGAATATTATACTATAGAATTTTAACTAAGCCAAAAAGCAGTATTTTTGTTTTTACAAGAAGTTTAACATAAAAAAAAAAAAAAAGGTAGCGGGGAAGAATGGTTCATGCCAGCAAAGGGAGGAATGACAGAAGTGAAATTCGTTCTCTTTAATAAAATGAATGTAAATAACTAATATGCAAACATTTTTATAGGCTAATATATTAATTGTACCCCAGTTCAATATAAAATAGAAAACTGATTCAAAAATAAATCTATAAAAACACCTAAGAAAGAAATTTAAAAACAAGCACTTTCTAACCAAAAAAAAAAAAAAAAAAATCAAGTAAAGAAACAGTAACTAACCGCTCCAGATTTAAAATATTAATTAATTAGTTAAAAAAAAAACCTATGATTATGCACATTAATTACACATAACAAAATCAAAAGAGAAGAGGTAAAAATTTTATCACTCATATAAAAACCAGGTGCATTTGGCATATTTGTCATGTCAGGGTCATCATAATTGACACAGTTATTATCAAAGTTTGGTGATTTTTTTTTGCTTTTTGTAAAATGAAAAAATAAAATAAATTGGTGCATTGTGATTGTGGTAAATGTAAATACAACTAAGCCTCAATTTGCGATGAATTACGGGATAAATAAGCTTTGGTACTATTCACACTTTAAAATTATATACATATATATATTGCATTATAATATGTGAACCATTGAATTTAATAACTTATAGCACTTTGAACCAGGGTTAGAAATTGGAAGTATTAAGTAAGGCGTCAAATGACGCCTACAATTTTTTTTCTAGGTGCCAAACAACATTTCATGGTTGCAATTTTACGGTGTATCATATTTTCTCATTTCTTTTTGCAACTATGTTTTATGTGTTAAGGCAGGGGGAGATGTATAAAAGAAATTATTAGCTCTTTTGCGATCTTTTAACGAAATTTGCCTTTTTTTAACGATTCTAAGACGAAACTCTGACTTTTTTTGCAATCTTTTGACGAAATTGGCCGTTTTTTGGGAATTTTTAATGAAATTTGCTGCATTTTTTGATGAAAATTATTGTTTTATCAAAATTTTTTGACAAAATGTGTCATTTTTTGAAGAAATTAGTCGTTTTATGTGATTTTTTGAAGAAATTAATAGTTTTTCGCGATCTTTTAACAATATTTGCTATTTTTAGCGATCTATACAAAACTGGCCTTTTTTGCAATCTTTTAAGAAAATCGATCGTTTATTGGAAATTTTTGACGAAGTTTGCCGTTTTTCTGCGATTTTTTCACGAAATATGCCATTTTTCGAAATCTTTTGACAAAATTGGCTGTTTTTTCCGGAAATTTTTGACGAAATGTATCGTTTTTTGAAGAAATTGGTTGTTTTTCATGATTTTTCTGACGAAATTTATAGTTTTTTGGTGATCTTTTGACGAAATTTGCCATTTTTTGCGATCATAATACGAAATTTGAGCCTTTTTCCGCAATTTTTCGCCGATATTGGTGTTTTTTCGAGAATTTTGACAAATTTTGCCATTTTTTGTGATTTTTTGACGAAATTACGTGTTTTACGGACAAGTAAGAGCTATTTTTGTTGCATTCCATCTCCGATATTGTGCATAATTTACGTGATATAGCGTATTCGCGTAATTTCTAAGAACGTTTAGTAAACAAAAGTTAAAGTAAAAAAAAAAAGCTAGGCGTCATATTTGACGACTAGGAATAATTTTGTAGTCGTCAAATGCAATTATTTAGTTGCATATGGCGACTAACGACCGCTAATTTCTAACCCTGCTTTGAACATGGAGGGAAGTAATTACTTAAAGAGAACTAATAATGTAATAGTAGTACTATAATGAACCAAATTTATACCTCTTCATCTTCAGCCAAAAGATAAACAACAGATCCAGCAGGCAGAGCTTCAAATATTTCTTCATCATCTACTTCGGTGCCATCTTCAAGAAATGCTTTTAAGTTTTGGCATTTAATGCCTAATTTTGCAATACCCTTTTCAATCATATCATTAAGATTAGAGCAGACAACAGCTTTTTTTGTTGAAGATGTCCATATTTTCACTAATTTTTTTTCCATAGTTTCTGAAAATAAGTTTTGTTTACTAAACAAATTCGAGAATCAAGAAGTGACACTTATAATTCAAAAGAACTAAATAAACACATTAGATCTTTTCAGATTTAAAAACAAATCCTCGCATAAGTAGAAAATAAGGCGATAAAAGAAATGGATAAAGAAGTTTACAATCTTCAATACTTATTGCATCCCAATCTAAGGTTTAAATATTTATTCATATCATTTACTTAGGTGCCATCTGCTAGAAATGTCTTCAGATTTTGCAATTAATTTAATCAGAACACACAGCAGCTTTTTTTTTTTTTTGTTGGAAAAGTCCATATTTTGATTTAAAAAAAATTTTCCCACATAGTTTCTGAAAATATGTTTTGCTTAGTAAGAAAATTCACAGAATCAAGTAACTCATAATTTAACAATTTTAGATACTAATTAAACACAATAGATATTTTAAGCTAATTTTTTTTCTTGCATACCTAGTAAATAAAGCGATAAAGGAAAAAGAAATTTGCAGTCTTGAATACACATCGCACCCAGGCAAAAAAAAAAAAAAAAAAAAAAAAAAAAGAGTATGCAACTTGAAAAATGTAATTGTTGAAGGGAAACTAAAAATGAAACACAGCAAAATGCAAAGATCAATGCATTGTTTTTTCTGTTGGTAAAGAAGTGCCTAAAGCTTTATTTCTTATGTCTAACTTAAAACTATTTTTTTTTTAGTTTTCTTGCCAGGGTGCAATTTGTATCTATCCATATGTTTTTGTCCTTATCTCAGAATTTTACGATTTTGGATACTAATTGTTTTCACACAAGTGATGCTTCAAGCTGAGCAAATTAATTTTTTTTCCTTGCATATCTAATGAATAAAGTGATAAAGGAAAAGGATCAAGAAGTTCGCAATGTTGTATACAGATGTACTGATCCATGCTTTCAAGCTGCAAAGATCCAAAATGTTCATGTAGCTCTGAATAATATTTTTTCAAAACAAACCACACTATCTCCTCTACAAATAGAATACACAGAATTTCTCCAAATATTATGGTGCCATTGGAAACATTAATTGGCAGAAATTGCTTTGCCTCATACTGTGTACCTTTAACTACAGCTTTTGACACCTGCATAATACAATTAACATCATTTAGCTTATCAAGAATAGCATCCTTTATTTTACTATCAATAATATGAAAATTCAACTGGGTACTGCCAGAAACTAAAATATCTTCTTTTAAAAATCCTTTTGAAGTTGAGCTACTGTAATAGGCTTGCAATAACTGATGCCTTCGAGCTAAAGTTAACGGAGGGTTTCTAAGTTGTTTTACATGCCTCAAATCGAAAGCAATAATACCTGATTAATGGTCCAAAATTTAAAATATGCTGCGGATAATGGAGAATGAAATGTTGTTTTGGCTTTATACTTTTGGTAGGAAACAATTCTTTGAAACGATTGAGATGATCAGTTAATTCAGATTGTAACAAGCTTACTAAGCCTAGTGTAAAGGAAGGGGCAAAAATTAACTGAACAATATACTTTAAATGCATCAAAAATTCCCAGTATGGATTATTCTCTGGAACTCTAAAACCAATTAAAAAAGGTAACATTCTGAGGAGACACCAATTTTCTGCAGCTGTACCAATTATTCCATCTTTTAAGGTCTGTTCCACTGGCTTGTTTACAATATCAGTGCTTCCATAAGGAAAATGGTGTATTCTTTGATTAAGAAATTTTAAGGTGAAATACTTTACTGAAATTAATTTATTTAGAACAATCTCAACTTCATATGGAACCACACCCTCTAACACATCATGCATGGCATCAGGTGGCAGACCTGTCAGTACATGAAAATTAGGAATGTCCATCAAAGGTGACTTGTACTTAATGCCCCATTCATGAAATAAATTGTCGTCCTCTTTTGCTTGCAAGACAGTTTTCTCATAATTATCAATAGTCCTCATAGGAAATTTTGATGGACAAAATTCTTTTTGGATGTTATCTCTGTCAATTAAACAAAATCTGCATATGTGTTTCACATATGGCGAAAAACTCTCTGAGAAGCCACCGAGAAAATTGCTTCCCAGGTTATCTCCAGAAAAAAAGGCAACACCACCTTTCAATACACCTTTGCCAGGAACAGAAACCCCTTCACATGATAGAGTATTTAAATCACGTATAAGAGGTTGTAGAATTTTGTGCAGTCCAAATTCTTTAATGTCTGCAGCACGATATAAAATACTGAGCTGTGTAACATGAAGCGATGACCTTGACTCGGGTTCTATATTGGCCAATATGTAATAAAAGGCAGCCATTTTATGAATTTTTCTGTGAGATTCAATTGGATTTACAATTTCAAATTCATCAAAATAAAATATCAGAGCTAAACGAGGGTGTGCATCAGAAGCAGGATTTAGTAAGGAGTTGTTTTGAAAGTACATACCATCAATAAGATCTCTATAGCAACCATGCACATGCGAGTACGAATGATAAACATGTTCCAAAATATCCTTATGTTGTAGTAGTCTTTCTAAGTTTTCAAGTAAAGGCACATATTGAAAACTGCGTTTTTGGCGTTTTGCATTTCTTCCTAAAAATATTTCTTTCGAATCAACATAACCAAATTTGGTTTTAAAATAGAGTAATCTCTTATAAGCAGATTTAAAATCAATTAAAAAATCTTCACTGTGCGCTCTAAAGAAATGTGTCAGGTCATTTTCCGAAGATATTTCAAAATTATGCTTACTAAAAATTTCATTCAGTTTAAAGGAAAAAAAATCTAATTCTAAATTATGAATACTGAAAGTAGTATCCACAACTTCCTGAATGGCAGATTCGGGAAGCATGTACTTCAAAAATAATTTTAATAAAAATAGTCCAAACTTTTCTTTAATGCTTTCTGTATTAATTATACTAAGATCAGAAATAGGTTCAAAAAGATCAGTACTGTGATTTTTATCATCTGGAAGAGGATCTTGATCTAAAATTGGCTTTGTTGGCAATACAGAATTTTTATGCATTCTTGAGAAATGTGACGTAAATGAAGAATACACTGAGTAATATTTGCTACAATTATTTACAGGCAGGGTTCGCTGAAGTGGGCCCAGCCCGAAAAAACCTGCCCGGGTTTTTTCGGGCGGGCCCACTTGAAAAAACCCATCAAAAACCCATTTGTGGGTTTTTTCAAATTTTCTCGTGTTTTCACATCTGTATCATTATTTAATCTAAGATATGAGGATAGAAAGATAAATGCCAATTTAAATATATTTCAAACTAACCATATTTAAAAGAATTTCTAAGTATTGATAAAATGACCATAAAATAAATTAGTTTGTAAATAAGGAAGATTTTCATGGCCATATATTTTAAAATGCATCCAAGTGCTTTAAATCTTAATGTATACCTAATGATGGCGCTTGAAATGTGATCCTCATCCTGATTGCTTGTATTGTTATAGCTTTTAAGATTAATCGCAACATTTATTATCCTGCTTCAATGTTCAATGAAAGTTTATACAGTAATTTTCAACACAAAAATGGTGACAGATTATACAGGGTTCGCAGCATCATGGAAAGTCAGGAAAATCTCAAAATATACAGGAAAAGTCAGGGAATTTACAAATAATTTCTAAAAAAGTCATGGAAAACATTTGAGTGAAAAAATGAAAAATGACATAAAATTCATTAAACAGTTCGGAAAAAAAAAAAAAAAGACTGAAGTATGATTGCAGAAAAAAATTGCTAATTTTGGCAAAAGATTGTGAAAATAAGTATCAAATTTTGCTGTATGCTCGTTTGGTCAGAGAATTTTTCTAGATTTGGTTTGGGAAAGTCAGGGAATTTTTTGAGATTTGGTCATGGAAAGTCAAGGAATTTGCCAGTCATGTTTTGCTGGGAATCCTGTTATAACAAAAAAAAAAAAAAAATAATAATAAAAGAGTGAAAAAGTTTTAGTATAGTACTTTAATAATTTCATTGTTAAAATTATTACTAATAATTAATTTTTGTAAAAGCAAATTATAATGTTCATTATTGTCATAACCTTTTAACCTTTAACCTCATAAACTTTTTGTAATCAATTAGTTATTTTAAATTGTATTTAGTAGTATAAGTACCTTGTTTTCAAACATTCTGGACCATGTTTCTTTAACATAAATGACCTTGATAATATCCAAAAAACCCAAATAAAATCTAATGTAAAATGTATCCAGATACTTTAAAAGATTGCTTACAGATGTCATACAAAAGCAAAACTAAACTAGTAAAAGTGTATTGCCATTTACGATCTAACTTTATAGATATGACTGACATTGACTTTTAGATAATCCAATTTAATACTATTGCAATATAAATGTTGCTTAAATTGTAGTATATATATATATGCATATATATGTGTGAATTCTATTTTTTTCTTCACAAAAATAAAAATATTTACATAAATGTTGCTGCTTTAAACTGATTTTTATTGAAGTAAATGAAAGAAATTGCATAAATTAGTCTTTAACTTAAGATTTATATAAAGAAATTCAGTTGCACTTGATTTAATGTATCATTCTTCCAGTAATCTAGTTCTATGAGATACAAAATTATCTTTTTAAATATATTTATATTTTCTTTTTATGTATTTATTTTTATTGTTAATCTATACTTAATGCAAAATTATACCTTTGTTTCACTGATAAATGAAAAATTTAGGTACTATGCATGTGAAAATTAGAAATGTGAAGAGTTCTCTAAAAAAAATTGATAAAACCCGAAAAAACCCGGGTTTTTTCAAAAAAGCCCGAAAAAACCCGGGTTTTAGACTACTGGGCCCAGTGGGTTGGGCTTTTTCAAAAAAACCCGGGTTTTTTCAAACCCTGTTTACAGGGCATTTTATTTTTTGGTGATGAATAAAATGAATGCGAAAATGAATAACTAACTTAGAATAGTTTTCAGCGTAATGATCACAGTGTGAACATTTTAAAATTAATATTGGTTTGGTTATTGTTGTACTTCTATGATATTTTTTAATAGTTTTGAAAGTTCTTTTACAATTCTGAACATCGCAGTTCAGTGTAAAACGCGGTTCATTTTCATGGACTAATTCAATATGTAAAAGTAATTTAGTTTTGTTTATAAACTTTTTACTGCAAAAAACTGCAAGACAATGTCATTTTCAAATTCAAAAAACTATATTTAAATAAATAGAATGGATGAAATAGAATGGATTTAATATAATCATTATAAATTTGCACATGATAGCAATAAGAATAACGAAAGTAGAAGTACACTTACTATTTACAGCTTATGCTGATTTCATAAACAATCGCGATTGCGAATGAATTCCTTTTTTTTTCCCGCTTCTCGGTATTGAGCGTGTGCTTGTGTTGCCAGATGTCAAAGGATCACATCATTTGCGCATGCGTCAACGTATTCAGCTCCTTGAATTTGAAAATAAAGAAAACGTTTCGCAACAGTTCAGAAACATGATTTTAACAAGAGGTTTTTTGGATTTTCGGAAAGGTTTCAGATTAATAAAAAAAGGTTTCGGAAATTTTTTACAGTGTACGAATGCAGTTTTTTTTGCTAAGGACTTGTTGACTGGTGTCAATGACTTGCTTGCTGAGGACTTGACTTTCTCTGCTTTTGGTGGTCCCTACTTGAAATGACTTTTTCAGTCCTGCATTTTGATATCCATGCTGTAAAATCTTTTTTAGAAGTTCTGGAAGATAGTTTAGTGTGCTCCATCGAGTATAGCTGCAGTTTGAACTTTGCATCTTTCAGTATATATATATGTATGTTGTGTAATTTTTTAAAATATATATACATTGTTATGCAAATTTTTTTAAACATGAAATTTTTGATTTTGATCCATCCTGTTTGGAGTTTAACTTGTATTTTGATGATCTTTTTGAATCATAAATGAATGAAGTCTCATTTTTTAAATATTACTTTGGTATATTGAGCTGATATGAATGAAGTTTAATTAATGAAGCTTAATTTAAATTTTTACTGTGACTTTTTGAGCGATTTTGAATATCTTTAAAATTTAATAAATAAGTATTTAAACTTAACTTTAAAAATAAACTTAGCTTTAAAATCAGGGCGAAATCATAATCTTTTAAAGCATTTTCTATATTTTTGAATAGTTAATTTTTGTCAGGTTTGGAACGTATGTTCCGGGGTATTAAAGTTTGCCCAATTTTTGCCTGACATGGATAACTTAGTTTTAAGTTCTATTTTTTGCATTTACAGTTAATTTCTTAAATGCTATATCCTGACCCTTAAATTTTATAAATATGGCTTAACTTTTATATTATGTTCGTCTAGATAATATATTTTTTAACTGATTTTCTTTACAGTTCAATGTATTTACTATCAGTTATTTCAGAAGTTTGTGGGATTTTACCGTGCTTTACCCTCGATTACCTGAATTTTGATAGTTTAAATTTTACATATAAAGTTCAGCTCTGGTCATATTTCATAAATTTGCTTAAATTCAGTCACAAATTCGTTTAAAGTTCGTTAATTAAATAGGGGTCAGGATTTTTCAATTAAAAGCTTATTATATACTGTTTTATTTTGAAATATTGCTGAATTTATTTTATTTTTATTTTATTTTTTGAATAATTAACTAGACTCATTTAAATAGTCTTGTATGAGGCTATATGGAGGATTAGTTGATTTGAGAAATTATTGTTCAGTAATATATTGTTTTTTTTTGTTTTTGATTTTCAATATTAAAGATACTGTTTTATAATAAAAATTGAATTTTTGCCCTGATACAGTCTACTTTGAATATGTATTAAAGTTGTTTATATTTCAGCTGAGTAATTCATTCTAAAGAATCATTAAGTCAATTTGGGAAAGCTGTTTTTATGCTCATGACAAAGTATCATGCCATTTTCTTCAAATACTTGAAAGTATAGCCATTGTTTTTAGATCTTGTTATACATTTTTGATTTATAGTTAATTTCTTTTGAACTTTATATTGAAAAAGATTATTTGAAATTTTTGATTATAAAACCTGTTTAATTTTTTTTTGCCTAAATTTTTAAGAGGTTTATTTTTAAAATCTTTTGAATATTATGTGGAAGGTATAAATCTTCACATGTCATTTTAATCCCTATGTAATTAAAGTGGGATTTAGTTAAACCTCATTATGACTTTTTCAGATTTTTATTTAATGTTATATAATTTGAAATAGTTTAAACTTAATTTTATGTTTTATATTTTAAAGTGGTTTAAACTTAATTTTTGATGTTGTATAATTTTGAATTAGTTCAAGCTTAATTTGAAATGCTAACCATTCTTTATATCCTCTGTTAAATTGTTTTCATGCATTTGGATCTGGGTTTATAAGACTCAATTTGATTCCAATATTGCTGGAAATGGAAATTTTTGAGGGGGAGAATTTTTGGTTTGGCATTAAAATTACATTTTATAAAGTTAAACATAAAATATTTTTTTTATAAAAGTTATTTTGAAATATTTTTTTTGGCTGTTTGTACTTCAAGTTAAGAATGGGCCGTTAAACTTCGTATGTGGATGGATTTTTGTTAAAGTTTTGAAATTTTGAAGAAATAGATTTTAATTGTTAAATTATTTTAATTTTGTTATACCCTGGAAACGTTTAAGCCATGTTTTTAGCTGACCTTTTTCTGACCATTCTCTGGTGAAGATAGAAATTTTTTTTTTGCCAGTTCAATTTTTTTGAGAATTTGGATCAAGGTTTAATATTTTCAAGATTCAAGTTCATTTGAATTATTTTTGGCAGGTGGTTCCTGTATTGGGAAAATGTAGAGAATAGGAAGCTTTAAAGTTTTGTCCTAGGTCAGTTTTGGTAAGGTCAGAGGTAACTGGTTCTAAATTACTCATGAAGGTAGGAGTTAAAAGAATTTGAAATTGAGAAGTTTGGTTGACTTTAACACTAGAAGCGCCGTTGGGGTCATTTCGCATTTTTTTTCAATTTCCAATCTTTTATTTCAACATGTAAGCGAACACCGCAGCTCATATTTTTTTACTTTTTCTAAAATTATATTAAGCGTACTGTGACAATGTTTCATCTTTCTATATTAATTATTAAAAAAAATAATCAAAGAAATACCTAAAACAGCCAACAGGTGTCATTTTGACCCCCATAAGAAAAACGATAAATTTTCAAGACAAAGTCTGTTTTTGAATTCGCCATATCTCGGTTTTTATTACTGCGCTTGGGGGAACACACATTTCTTATCGCGATGACAAAAAAGAGAAAAGTAAACTCCAGTTTCACTTTGTTTCGATGACGCATAGCGACGCGGAGAGGGGGTGGAGGGTGGGGGTAGTCTTCTCTCTATTGCGCGCGCACCTTCAATTAGGGGGGGGAGGCGTTCTTCTAAGCATACTGACTCTTCTGTGAAATGCGCACGCATCCTAGCAACGCTGGTGTACTACAGAATTTTGAGCGGGAAAATCGTTCTTCTAGAGCTACGACCGAAAACGAAATTTGAAACCATTTTCCACAGCAGTGTTTTTCTCAAAGATTTCGATTGCGACAAAATTGTAGTCTTTTTTCTTTATAAATATGCGGAGAGGATTGAGTACACAGGAGTGCCTTGCGCTCCTGGAGCAGTTAGATTCAGATATGAGTGGTGATGACAGTAATGATGAAGATTTTCGCATAGATAATGTGAATTTACAGAATGCGTCGTTTTCTGAAAGCAGTGACAGTGATGCTGTAGAATGTATTACCAATGTGATTTCCCCTGTTTCTCGAGGATCAGGAACTTCACGTGGACGTGGACGTGCGCAAAAAAGAGGTAATAAGATATCTAATCTTTCTGGTGTTAGCAGTAACGAAAAGTACATCATCCAGCGGTATTCTTTGGACTCCGATGAACCTTAGCACACCTACTTCTTCTACAAGTCGCACACCAGCTCGAAATATTATAAAAATTGCTAGTGCACCAACACCTTATGCTCGTCGCAACATTGGGGCTAATCTAGCTTCAGCCTGGCGTTTGATTGTGACTGAAACAATGGTGAAACACATTCAAACATGCACAGTTGCTGAAGCACGACGTCAGCTAGGAGATGACAGCAACTTGTATGTTACTCTGATGGAACTGGATGCTTTTTTTGCCCTCTTATATGCCCGTGGGGCACTAGGTCATTCAAAGCTTTGTGCAGATGACTTATGGAATAAAAGTTAGGGACCACCTGTGTTCAAAGAGACAATGCCACGCAATCGTTTTCGTGAAATCATGCGATATCTCAGATTCGATCTGCGAAGTAGCAGATCGGAACGCCTGGCCACGGACAAATTTGCTCTCGCTTCAGAAACTTGGAAGCTGATTGAAAATTGTTATTTATGTTATAATCCTAGTGAAGAAATAACTGTTGATGAACAGTTGTTGCCTTGTAAGTCAAGGTGCAGATTCATCCAATACATGGCAAATAAACCGGAGGAATTCGGCATCAAGTTCTTTCTAGCAATTGATGTAAATTCGAAATATGTGTTAAATGGCTATCCTTATTTAGGTAAGGATGAAGAGAGGCCAACAGATTTACAACTTGGAGAAAGTGTAGTGCTGAAATTACTATAACCATATTTAAACTCCGGTCTCAATGTCACTACTGACAATTTTTTCACGTCTGTAAAGCTTGCCGATGAACTTTCTTCAAAGAAAACCACAATCGTTGGGACGATGCGTCTAAACAACAAATAATTACCTCTAAATCCCCGCGACATATCTTCCCCACGATACTCATTTTCTGTACTGATAAATGGAAATAAAATACTCACGATATACAGGTGCAAGAACAAAAAGAATGTCGTGATTCTGAGCACTATGCACACGAATGTGTTTGCAGAAAATAGTGCAAAGAAGAAGCCGAACACTGCTGTTTACTACAATAAAACTAAACGTGGTGTAGAGGTAGCAGATCAGATGCTACGAAAATATTCTACAAGATGTGGAACTCGCAGATAGCCCTTCACGTGTTTTATAACGTCCTTGATATTGCTGCACTAAATGCTTGGATGATTTTCAAGGAATGCTCAAAAACATCAATTTCACGTCGGGAATTTATTCTTGCCCTTGTGGAAGAATTGAGATGTAGCGCGTTGCGCAACAGATGCCCCTCAATTGATCGACCACAGACCCTGAAGCGAAAGAAATATGCTTTTCAACATTGCAAGGGACGAAATAAAACTTCTGCAAGCTGTGACGGATGTCAAAAACCAATTTGTGGTAAGTGTGTTGATGTCACCATCAAGCACGTATATTGTATTACTTGTGCTAATGTCTAAATAACTTTGGAACACATTTATATGTTTATTCAGGAATTATGTTTTTTATTTTCTCTCTTTGAAAGATGTTGTGCGCTAATTTCTATTATTTGTATTTTTATTTTTTGTTTCTTTTCTTATCAATTTTATTGTGTAATATATTATATATATATATATATATATATATATATACTATTAAATTTATTGTATTTTTGTACTATTGTGTAGTAAAATATTTTGAATTATACATTGTCATTTATGTACTGTCATTTCAAAAGAATATAAAAATTGGGATAAACGATCTCTAAAAACTAAATAAATAAAAAAGAAAAAGTTATAAAACCTTTAAAAACTTTTATATTTTTCTATTTAAAATTCATTATCATTTAAAAAATATATTTATTTTAATATGGTTTGAATTTCTCATGGGGGTCAAATTGACACCAAACGGCGGTTTTAGGTATGTCCAAAATCCGGCTGTTCTAGTGTTAAAGTCATTCCAGGGGTTTAAAAGTTTTTGTCGTGGTAGCTGTTATTTGAATCATGGGCAGTCATTTAGAGAGATGAATTGCTTTTAGCTGAAAGTTAGAATGCTAAATTTTTTTAAATCAAGTTAAATTTTTAAGGGTCGGTTCATGTAACTGTAAGAACCGGATACCTATTTTTACTTGATACTCTCTCCCGTTTTGAATAGATCTGATCATCTATCCCCTGAATTAAAATTTTAACTTTGTAGCTAAATAGAAATTTTTATATACCGATTTTTGCTTTATTAGATGAAAGTTTTTTTTAGACTGGTTTTTAGCTGTGTCCTCAAGAGTTTCTTCAGACCTGTATATCTGGGTGTATATGTAGAATGTGTGTGGTGTGTATGAAATCCTGTGGCCACAGGTAGGTCCCGGAGCCTTGAGTATGTGCGTGCCTCGGCATTGGTGCTGCTTGGGCTGGGATCCTTGGATTGACTGTTTGGTACTCATTCGATTCAGGGATTTCAGCAAGTTTGTTAGGTTTTTTTTGAAAGAGGTCAAACATCAGCTTATTATTCTTTTGTTGCTTGTTTATATTATAAGTTTTCTGGATCGCTGGATATATTGAGGATTGGAGATTTACTTCTTGAGGAATTTTTTTTTGTATTTGAACAGTATACTACAGTAATTTATTTTAAAATTATTAATTTTTTGTGGGTAGGTTTTGATAAAGGGCCCTATTGGAATCTACCTATTTGTTTATTTTGCTTGTCTAGTATTTTCTTGGGGAATAGATCAGAATGAAAGAGGATGAGTTACTGTCATCTTTAAAAGGTACGCACTGCTTAGGATTTGATGAGGCTGCCACATAGATAAATTTTTGCAAAATTTTACAAACTTTATTTTAAATTTTTTCAAATATGGATTTTTACAAGATTGTATTTAAGTTTTTCAAATATCAATTTTTATCTGTAGCCTAAAGATTACGTTTTAGATGGATGCTTACACTAGAAGTTCTATTTGTAATGTTAGGAACTGTAAGATTTTCTAGCTTCAATTTTTAAAACTTTTTAATGTTGACCATTGAGTAATATTTTTGATTAATATTTTTGATATAATGAACTGCAGCATGTATAGGGTATTTAAGAATTAACTTTTGGGGGGCTGAAAAATGAAATTTGTACTAATATTTGTTATTTGTAATCTGTGTTATATGTAATTTGTGTATTATATGTATTTTTATGTTTATGATTTATAATGTTAAATCAATATCTGACTTGACGATCTAGAGTGTATTTTCTATTTTAGAGGGTTTTTTTGCTAAATATTTTTTGGTAAGTTTTTTTTGTTACGGGTCATAAGAATTTTTTTTAGATAGGTTGTGGAGATGGTGGATGCATACTTTTATTTTAGGCTCTTGTAGAACCAGCATGTCTATGGTTGTAAGGTCATGTTTTTCGGTGGTTCTATGAGCATTTGCTCTTTTTCAGGCCGTTCAAGTGTCAAGAGGGGGGGGGCTTATGACAGGAAACTTGTCACACCCTGTTCTTGCCACTTTCCGGCCATATCTCCATTTCTATAGTCAATCTATCTTTATTTACACTAACCTAATTACATTCATCCTATTTTAAAGTTTATTCATTTATTATAACTTTTACAGTCTATTATTTACTTTTTTTTATTAAAATACCATTTTTTACCTTTTTTTATTCAACAAGTTTCCTTTTATTATATCTGGTTAACTTTATTAATCTCTCTTTATTAAAGTTCTCATTCATATAAACAATAGTTACTTAACTTACCTTACATTTATTTCCAGCACTTTTTATCTTTAAAACTCCCGGCTTATTGTTATTGTTTTCCCGTCGTATTCGTATGCAGTCGGAAGCTGTAATGACGTGTTTCTTGACCGTCACAAGGTGACGTCATTTGTCTACCGCTCACTTCCGGTATGACGTTTCGTCACGATGGTTTCTCATTTGACCATCGCTTCACCTGCCCTTTTGCATGCGTAATAAGTTTCTTTTAGTTTCCCTTCTAAATACTTTGACAATAGCTTAGATCCTTGTCTTAATGTTTCAGTATGAAGTGTTTACGTTCGTCTTGTTCAGTTTGATAATTATGATTTAACTTTGAGTTTCGTTTCATTTACGTGGTTGTCAAAGTGCCGTTCTTTAGTTATGTTAAATGTTTGTCTCTAACTTATTCAAGAGACCGTCTTTGCAGTATTTCGTCACCTTCCTCTCCCGATGTTCAAGATAGCTGACAGCTGTTAGGAAGTGGTTTTCAATGCTGGATTTAAGTCAGCCACCTGCTTCGTTTCTGTTTGTTTTTGAGACCGGCTATCGTTTTCGAGGAATGAATTGTGACGATAGTGATGTTTATTTTAAATGAAGTTTCTCCAGGAATGCGCTTACCATGTTTGTGGATAGATAAGCTAAAATATACTTCGGATCGTCAGCTCATTACTTCACAGTGTTTTGCCATGAAGTCTGTTTATATTTAGTTTTCCGTTTTAATTGTTTAATAGATGCTTTTGTTAATTATATTGCTTTTATCTTTATTTTCTTTTAAATAAAAGTTAGTTTGTTTTTAACTTATTTGTATTTATTTCATCAACATACAGTATTTTAGTTATTTAATTTTCTAGACTTTAACTTTTTACAGGTTTAGTGACTAAAAGCTAAAGCTTCCATTGTGCTAATTAATTTTAATCTCTGCTAATCTTTAATATTCAAAATTTAAATCCGTCATGCTGGCCCCGGGCGCCAAAAAACATAGCTACGCTACTGGTATAAACGATGCTTTACTGTAGCTGAAAAGGAAAAAAAAAGGAGGCTTGTATATAGAGTATTAGTCACCCATTTCTTTGCTTTTTATTGTTGTCATTGAATAATGCTGTGGTTTATGTTATTACATAATTTAAAAACGTAATTTTTATTCTTTTTCTACATAGAATTGTTTTAATTTTGTAATTTTTATGATTTTGAAAAACTCTAGATTTGAGGAAGAGGGGGAAGGAGTTCCGAATTTCGAAAGGACACGAAATCCGGAAAATTCCAAAATCCTGAAAGCCTTTCATCGTGATGATTCCGGGTAAAAGGATTTATTAAAGAAGAAGGAGAAGAAAATCGTTAGGTATTTCGCCCCTTTCTCCTCCTCTGAAACAATATTATGGCTATGCCATTGTATTAATTGAATACATATGAGGAGCCCAGAAGCCAAGGGGTATAAGTGACAAAATTGAAAAGAATGAGTTAAGTGCACAGGTTATCTGGAAATAAGTCTATTTATTTGTAGGTAAAGGGTTATGAGAGATTTTTTAATTATGTACTGAATTTCAGGGGTTAGTTATTTAACCTCTTTCCCGAAACTGTGAAACGCGTAGAGGCCAAGGGGTATAAGTGCAGGTGTATTCATTAACATCTATATAGCTGAAACGCGACCAATGACATACAAGGCTAGTTCATGACTCTGAAAACGCCCCAGGAATTTGATAATTTTTAAACGTCGATTGGTACAAAAACACGATCATATGCCAATTTGTACCAATCACAGTTTAAAATTATTTACACCATGTGACGTTTTAAACCTTATGAAATGGAGTTGTATGTCGTTTTTCAAAATATTTTTCGTCAGTTTTTTTTCTTTTTAGAATTTGCTTTTTAATGCATTAAATATTACATTAAATAAGTGCAAACTGTTAACAAGTAAGAAAAATCAAACATTAAACATAGATTCTGAAACATTTTCCAAGATTTCCTGAAATCTTTAAAAAAAACCTCGCAATTTAAGGTAATAAAATGTTACTGTCAATAGAAGAATATGTATTTTAATATTTTTGAACAGCTCTGTGTTTGATCTGTCGGTTATATATGTACAATATAATGGAAAAAACTAATTTAGGAAGATAATGTGTAACAGTTTGAAATTTCGCTTTCAGCATTTTGTACTAATAGATGGAAACATATCTGTATACTTTTATTCATCCCTGGAGTTTATCTAGAACCTGTATTATACGCCAGCATTTAGCTAAAATTTAGCTCCAAGTAAAACATTCTTAAGACTACTGAAATAATATTTCAAGAAGTTATCATCCATAGATGACCATGTATCCAATTCTGTGTGTTGCGCTGTATATCATTTTATCTCTATTCTTTTCTGAGTAAACTGAATGAAATTCATCATAAAAATACATAACTTATTTAAAAACAATCTTTAAGTAAATTATACTCGTATTCAGTAACCTTTACCAGATCTTTTGTGTAGCCCTGTACATCAACTATAGCATTTATACATACCATGTAATATGTATAAATTTAGTGAAACTTTAAAAGTGCATATCATAATTAAGAAGGCATTTTATCTATCCATCAACCATATTGATAATGTACAGCTTTTTGGATAGAATATACTATTTCAATGTGACTATTTATACTATTTCAATATTTATTTTCATGTGACTGTAAATGCTGTGAACTTCATGTTATGCGCGATATAACTTATATTAAATTTTATGGACGTATATCAATTTTATTATACATGAAAAGTTTAATATAATTCAAATATGTTGCAAACAATTTTCACTTTCCCATTATGCAATTGAATTCTTTTATGCGGCCCTGTAAATGAGTATTAGCTTTTCTTCTTTCCACATATTTTACAGAATGCATATTTTAATTAACTTCGTAAATGAATATAAATCTTAATATATTTGACAGGGTGTAACACTTTTTAGAATTCATTTGAAACGATTTTTCTCCATAGTCCGTAATGAAAGAAAAACTTTTGACTGTCCCTGTAAATAAATTAATCATGCTAGAAACTTTATTTGAAATAGGCTTCGTGCTAGGATAAGCGTAAATAATTTCCAAAAAATGCAGCGAAATTCAAGTATATTTACGAGAGTTAGAGCGCGGAAGACGGCCGGATTGCCAGACAGACAGACGGACAGACAAACTGAAAATATATTCACTTTTTACCTTTGTTAGAAATGTTAGAAAATTTCAATTTTTTTAAAACATAATAAAATTTTAAATCTTATGTTAGAATAAAGTTTGTTGTTCATTCATGTGTATCCACATTGATCTGAAATTTTTCGTATTTTCATTTTTTTATTTTATAATTTTTCCTTTTTAGAACTTTTATTAAAACAAAATTTAGTCCATTCATTTATTTATATCAACACCATTCTTCATTTTTTATAAATTTATCTTTTCATTTCATATTTTTTTTTCTTGTATTAATTCGGCACTTGTACCCTTTGTACCTTGTACCTTCCAAGCAGTTTTCATTACTGCTTGGAAGCCAAAGGGTACAAGTGCTGAATGCTGATAAATATTGCTTAGTTATACATTTAAAACAAAATTTAATCCGCTGTTTATCTAAACAGTTATTGAAATAAGAGTTCAAAGAACATTAAGAAATACGCAAAATATTCCTATCTCAATTCATTCAATTACAATTAATGCTTAACTTTGAACTCAATTTACTCGAAATCTAAATTATGTCACTTGTACCCCTTGGCTTCTGAGGTCCTCATATATAAAAGGAGTTTTCTTTTCTTTTTCTTTTTTTTTTTTTTTTTTATCCTACCTCCATTTTCAAACATTCAAAAATGAGCTATCTGTGCATGGTTTCTAACCCCCCCCCCCCCCACATACACACACACAGAATTCATGAAAACGCTCTAAAATCATTGTAGAAGAGGGTTTCCTGCATGGTTAACAAACAAAATAAGATTTATTAAATGTGATCGATCAAATTTTTTTGTGTAAATAAAATAGCTGTTAAAAAATCAAGGTAAAACTTGTAAAAAATTAATCAGTTATCCATTTCTTTTTTTTTTTCCATTTCAAGTAAAAAGTTGTAATGCATAGAATTTCATATTATATGTTTTTTAAATAAGACTATCATACTTACAAATGAAAAAGTTGATTCATTAACCGTTTCATTTGTATTTCAGATTTTGAAGTCATAACAGACATACAATCTGGGAGATTTAAAGAACTTTCTCATAGCTAAAGTCAACTCTTTGATATATTCAATGACAAAAATTGTCTTTGTCATAAAACATTTATATTGGTAGAAAACATGGTTGCCTTTTATTGACACTGTTAAAACAAAAAAAAAAGTTTCCTTGCAATATATATATTTATATATATTAAGGTTCTCATTTGATTTCGTATGTTCGTAAAACATGTCCCAAAAGATTTCCATGCAGAGTTCCCTTAACAATTTCCCAGAGTTATCAAACACTTCTCTCGGCAGTCATGATGAAGAAAATGCCAAAATATATTGTAAAAGTTATTCCAAAATTCATGTTGAAGAACAGAATCTTGACACTCATAAAGAAGAGCAGTTGTTTTTTTGTGAAACATGCAGCAATAGATTTACTCAACAGAAAGATCTTGAAAAACATCTTTGTAACCATAAACACAGTTGCAAAATTTGTGGCAAAACATTTTCATCTATTATTGCACTGATGGAGCATGTTCTCATTCACACAGAAGAAAATAATTTTAAGCCGAAAATAATTATTCATACAAATGAAGAACAGAATCTTGGCACTCTTCCAGAGAAGCCAAAAAATATAGAGAGAAACCCTTTGAAAGGAAAAGCAATTTTTTGTGAAATGTGTGGTAAAGAATTCAATAGTATTTCTAGTCTGAAACAACATCTTCCCATTCACGTAAATGAATCTGTTATCGTTGAAAAAACATTTATTTGTGAAGTATGTTCCAAGAGATTTTCTGGGTTATCTGCCCTAAAAAGACATCGTTACACACATACAAATGAAAAACCTTTTATTTGTGAAGTATGTTCGAAAGCATTTTGTTCAGTGAGTGAACTAAAAATTCATTTTCGAATGCATACAGGGGAAAAACCATTTATTTGTGCAGTATGTTCCAAAGGATTTTCTATCAAAAGAAATCTACAGAGGCATCTTCTTTTACATGCAGACGAAAGTCCATTCAACTGTGAAGTATGTTCTAAAAGATTTAATGATAAAACGTGTCTAAATAATCATCTTTCCACTCACACAAATAAATGGCGATTCACATGTGAAGTGTGTTCCAAAGGATTTTCTATTGCATCTGAACTAAAAAAACATCTTTTCATGCATACAGGTGAAAAACCCTTTAATTGTGAAGTATGTTTTAAAAAATTTTCCCAGGCAAATATTTTAAAATTGCATCTTCGTACACATACAGGTGAAAAACCATTTATTTGTGAAGTATGTTCCAAATCTTTTTCTTATAAGTCTGCTCTAAAATCCCATCTTCTCACACATACTGAAAAAGCATTTATATGTGAAATTTGTTCTAAAGCATTCTATAATGCAGTTGCTCTAAAATCCCATCTTCATCCGCATACAGATGAGAAAACACTCAATTGTAAAGTATGTTCTAAAATATTTACTAGTAGAAATGGTCTAGATAGCCACATTTACAGTCACTCAAATGATTGGCCATTTACATGTGATATATGTTCCAAAAGATTTTCAAAAAAAGTACATTTGAAGAAGCATTATTCCAGACATACAAATAAAAAGGCTTTTTTTTGTGAAGTATGTTCAGCAGGATTTAAGACCAGGAAAGATCTAAATAGTCAC
This sequence comes from Maratus speculifer, assembly GCA_964019185.1. Lineage (NCBI taxonomy): Eukaryota > Metazoa > Arthropoda > Arachnida > Araneae > Salticidae > Maratus > Maratus speculifer. The sequence goes on along the minus strand of OZ025301.1, from coordinate 71,584,594 downwards.
GCTCTTATTCATTCAGGAGAAAAGGCATTCACATGTGAAATATGCACAAAAAGATTTGCTAGAAAGGATGATCTAAAGAAGCATTATTTCAGTCATACAAAAGAAAAACCTTTCGTTTGCGAAATCTGCTCAAAAGGATTTTCTAGATGTTATAATTTAAAGAGACATATTCGCCTTCATTCAAGTGAACAGCATTTCAAATGTGATGCATGTTTCAAAGCATTTTCGAGAAGTGAAGATTTAAAAAGACATCATTATCTTGCTCATATTAAAGAAAAACGATTTTTCTGTGAAATATGCTGTAAAGGGTTTTTTAAAAAGTGTGATCTAAATAGACACCTTCTTTCTCATACAAAAGAAAAACCTTTTGTTTGTGATGTCTGCTTTAAAGGATTTAGCAGAAAACATTATCTAAAAAAACATCGCTGTACCCCAAAAAATGTTTCTTCCTTAAAACATGACTAGTTTTTTTTTTTTTTTTTTTTTTTTTTTTTTTTTTAACTTGTATACTTTTTGCCCTCATATTGAGGGGCTGTGCACTCTTTGTGTGCCATTTTCCAGACTGTCGACGGACTTGCGCAATGTAAATATATTCCTTATTCATTCAATTGTGAATACACGTCCAAACCCCCAACAATAATCAATTAAAATTGCTTAGATTAAAATATTTCAAGAAAATTAAAATATATATTGATTGACAAGCAGAAAAATGGATCACTTTTACATACCTTGTATGTTTTATGTAACAACTTATTTATGTTTCAGTATTGAATGGCTTATTTGTAATTATTTCTGTATATGTAATTTAAAATTTTGTTTCCATTATAAAATGAAATTTGGATATAATCATCGTAAATGTCTTCATGTCTATAAAATAAAAAGTAAACTTTATTTAACTGTAGATACTATACTTTCTGTTATCTGTCACTACAAATGCAAAATACATTAAATCAGTGCTACCTATTTTTATCCTCAATTCAGCTGTCATACAGCAAAACATAAAATACTCCTTCAATATAAATTTGCTTACTATATTTTTGAAAAAAGGAATGCCCCCTTTTCAAAGTGTCAAAGAAAATTAAGTACAAATCACCCTATCTAATTTTAACTTGGAATGTGGTTGCCACAAGCAAAACATATAAATAATTGCCTTTAAAATTTTGCTGTGCAGTTTCCCTCCAAGGATGAAATCAGAATGAATCGAACTGTCACTTAAGTATATTAGGAAAACATAAGATTGAGTAAGCAGAAATTTATTTGGAAGATATATCAAAAACTTGAAAATCAATTTTATTTCAAGGTAGCATATTTTTAGCCAGAAGCAAAATTGACTTGATTGTGCCCAACACCAAAAATCTGAAAGGATTTTTTTTTTCAAAATCCTTATTGCCAATTTCACTTGTCTAACTACCAAGAGACATGTTTATTTAAATTAAACATGCATTTAATCCCATGAATGAGTTTTCGAAAAACAAAAGCTTGAAAAATTCTCATGGAGAACTATTTATCGCTAAAAACACATAGGAAAGTTTTATGTAAAAGGATAAGATAACAAGAAACAGATTATATTAATGTTCTTGTTTGGTAATATTCCGAGTGAAAGAGAAAACAGCATACAAGTTTAGAAAAGTCTAAATTTGTATGAATGGGTCAGAAAGGAATTTAGAAAAGCTTTTTTGGTAGAAGTAGATAACCAAGCTTACCAATTTTATTTTTTTGGTAAAGTTGAACATTTTTCAGGCTTTTTGTACAGTTCACCTTTAAACCGTTCACATATGACATTTTTTTAGTTCTACCCTTTAGATTAAAACTCATTGTTAAAGACAAAATTTTCGTGCCACATTTGCACAGTATTTCAGTGATATGATGATTAAAGTTGATATTTATTTTATTTTTTATTATCTTGTTATCTAAATTTGACATTATTGTAAGCTAAAAACATTGTAATTATTTAAAATTTTAAATGTAGTATATATTTATCTTTATGGATTTTTTGTTTAAATACCTTACTTTGCTTTTAATTTAAATATGTATATGTATATATATTGATGAAATTTTGGGTATTTCTGTTTATTTTCATAGCCACAGTTATTTTTCAATCCACGATGAAATAAATGACAGCAAAAATCCTGAAAGAGAATAGTGTAATACAAATAAAATTTGAAAATAAATTTAACTATAAAATAATAAACCATATTTATGAGAAATTTCCAAGAAATTTTATTCATCCTATCAATATATTTCAGTAGGATGTTGAAAATACTGGTACTATAGTTTCATTCCTATAATCCACAGTGCTGTATAAACCACAGCTGCAGTCTAGGCCTTATGAAAAATTTTCAGCAGATAATCAGCTCAAGCTGTACCAGGATTACTCATTGTTTTCAATATTCCAAAGCAGGGCTGTCCAACCTTTTCAGTAAGCAGGGGCGCACCTCAGCTTTTGGTACTCAATGAAGGGCGCTATTTTTTCAAATGTCTGAAAACAAGCGACAGTATTATTGCGCAATATTAGTATTCATGCACATCTTAATGATACGGAAATGAATCTTAGGGTAGTAGACAAAAGGTCCTTATGGTATTGAAGTTGCCTGTATTAAATTTCAAATTATACATTTTCTACGTACGGTCTATCTCAAAAGGTTTTGTAGGGTAAAGTTCCAAAAATTTTAAACATGCCAACAATAAGGAAAAATAACAAAAAATAAAAATAAATAAAAATGGAGGTCAAAGATATTACTAGGTTTCTTTTGGGATGCTAAAATACATTTTGACTCATTTTGAAGACGTGAATTCAGTTTTACAAAAAGTACGAAAAGAAAAACAAGCCTAATATTGACCAAATCATATAGCTGGTTCCAGAGAGATAGTCTCGAAGTGCTTTCACAGGTGGGAATCCTTTTGCATTGTTTCATTAATTTTTCTAAGCAAATTTAAAAGAAAAAGCCTACATTTCAAAAATCAAGAAGTAAAAATTAAGCTTTTTTATCCCTCGTATAAAACAACCAAGCAAGTGTGACAACAGCAAGCTTTAAAAAGTGAAAATTTGTACTTATGAACACGTGTCTTCAAAAGGGAGGGCGGGGGGGGGGGATTGAAAGGGTTTTTTTCTGTTACTTCTTAAATATTAAAAACAGTTATTTCGAATTATTACCAAATTTAACCAATTTTTTACACTGTACTAGCAATAACAAGAAACTGTGAAAATATGCATGATTAAATTTTCAAAGTATTTTTTTTAACATGTTTTCGCAGGTTGTGAAAACCTCACTCATAGAAATGAAAATGATTTTAAGGATTTTTTTAATAATGGAATTTTATTTCTAAAAAAATACAATAACAGGAAACCTTTAAAAGGGCGCCAAAAAATCTTCAAAGGGCGCCGCGTTCGACAGCCCTGTTCCAAAGTACTAATATATAATAAAAACCTTCTTATTTATTTAATTGCTCTATTTAAATAGTAATTGTGATAAGATAATTGCAAAAATAAATAAATTTAATTATAAAAGAAATCAAGCTAAAAAATGCAAAAAAAAAAAAAAAATTGCATTGAGTCTTACGTTTAGAACGTAAAATAGCTTGTGAATACAGATAAGTCTAATAATTACAGTAGACTCCCTTAAATCCGCGAACGCCAGTAATCCGCACATTTTTGCAGATGTAAACAATGAAATTAAAGATGGCACTGAAGTCAGCGGCTAACGCAATGCAAATAATTCTTTATGTATATATATAAAAAAATCATTTTCAACTTCTTCCTTTTTTTAATGTCTTTCAATTTAAATTCTGCAGCGTTAATACGTTTCTTAGACATACGATGATTGATATTTAATAGAATTAATCATTAGTGTATCGTAGTTGCAGCGTAATATAACTTTCAATGGTCGTTTGATAGTGTTTGCAATTCGCACAGCAGGATAATTTTTGCTATATAAATTTGTTATTTTAATAGTTCTATTACTATTTTCGTATCTCTGCTACCCTCGAAACGAATTTGGGATCTACATCCGGTTTACTAATTATGATGGTCGATATCTAATCGAAATAATCATTATCGTATCGTAGTTGCAGCGTAATATAACTTTCAGTGACCATTTGGTAGTGTTTCTAATTCGAGGGGCAGGATAATTTTTGCTGTATAAAATGAATATTTTTAATTAATCAAGCCTTTTTTTATTAACAAAGGCCAATATTTTTCTTTGTAAAAAAAAAAAAAAAAAAAAGATTGATTCCTCATCATTATTTATATTTAGTATTGCATCTTAATTATTTACTTTATTTTAATATTTTTTAAATTTTATTATTTTTTTGTAATAATAACTTGCTTTTCACTATTTATTTCTTTAATTAATGTTTCAATTTATTATATACATTGATTACAATGCTTAACTACCAATCAAATTAACGTTTCAAAAATGTAAACCAATCAATGACCAGAAATCCGCAAAATTCTAAAATCTGCACAACCCCTGGTGTCAAGCTTTACGGATTTGAGGGAGTCTACTGTACTATTTTTAAATCACATTCAACATTTTCCGCTTTTAAATAACATTCAGTTTAAATTCTGCAGTGTTGAATAACACATTTTGTCTTAGACATTGATATAACTCTAAAGGTGTTAACAATACACTATATTTCACAGTTCTTCATTTCAGCTAAATGATCAAGATTGCAGTTTTTCTAAGTTGATAAACGCTTTGTCTTTCATAGAAACATGTGTCTAAAAAGCTAAAAAGAAAGTAACATAAAAATCAACCAGTCGTAATAGAACATACACGTCATGTATTAAGGCCCCTGTCCTCGCTCGAGGAAACGCTCGCGAGCTAATGCTATTCCTATGGGGAAGCATTTTTCTAATAACTCTTTCGCATTTTGACATTTTTGAATATTTTTTTTTTGCATTGGATAGCTGAGGTGCATGCCGACAGCGCACCTTTTTTACTTTTTCGATTTTGGTTGCAGATATTTTTTACAAAGTTAGTTTCCCTTTCAAAACAGGTTTCGAAACTGAAAGTGCTTTTAAAAAAAATATCTGCCACCAAAATCGAAAAAGTAAAAAAGGTGCGCTGTCTGCATGCACCTCAGCTACCCAATGCAAAAAAAATTATTCAAAAATGTCAAAATGCGAAAGAGTTACTAGAAAAATGCTTCCCCATAGGAATAGCATTAGCACGTGAGCGTTTCCTCGAGCGAGGACAGGGGCCTTAATTAATCATGAGCAACTTTATGAACAGTCGGAATCATAGCAGGCAATCGTTTGATATTTCTACATTTTTATGGCAGCTTGCAGAAGCTGAATATTTGACATGAACTTCTGCTTTAAAAAATATTTTATATAATCTGCACCGGCAGATAATCCACACTTAAAATTTCTGAGGTTTTTTAACAGATAATCTATGGATTACAGACGGGAAATTACGGTAGTATGATACTTAAAAAAACTAAATTATTCAAAAGAAACCCTGAAAATATGCAATGATTGGGATTCTGTCAACCGTGGAGGATTCTATAAATGCAAAAGGAAATTATGTCGAATGTGTATTACCCAATTTAAATTTGGAGCATGGTTCCAATATGTGAAAAAAAATCCATTTTTAAGTTTTAGTTATACAATTTCTCACGATTTGTATCAGCGCCGTACGAAAAGGGGGTCGGTCGCCCTGGGCGCGGTGATTTAGGGGGCGCCAAATTTATATTACTAACGTCATTTTTGACCTGTTACAAGAAAAATTTGGGTAGGGGGCGCTAAATTGAAACTTTGCCCCGGGCGTAGTTTTCTCTTCGCACGACTCTGAGATGTGCTATCAATCTGGAAAATGTATCAAAATTTGAACACAAATCTTAACATTTTTTAAACATAAAAGTCCACTTAAAAGGATAACTTTATATAAAATTCTTGATAATTTGCTTCAGAGATATTTTTAAAATGTAAGTGTATTTAAATAGGAAAAATGAAAACATATTTTAGAAATTTAATCAAATGTTATTGAGTTTCTTCACTAATTCATAGTTATTCTTCTTGTATAAAAATTAAGACTTTAAGAATTGGTAAATGTTGACATTAACTTTTCTAATATGCTAAGATGTGAAAAGTAGAAAAATAAGCGCACCCTTTTACCTTTCTTCGTGCATAAATATCACTTTTGTTGTTGTTGTTATTGGTGTTCTTATTCTGGACCGTCGCAGTTTTATAATACGGGTAAGGGCGTCATTTCTTCTCCCAAGCTTTTAAAATGTTAAGTATTTTTTTCCATTTTGTTAAAAAAAAATCTATAAAATCATGCGAAATTATTTCTACCAATGAAAGCTCTTCCAAGCTATCTCTTTGGAATCACTGATAAATTGGTCATTAATATGCCTGTCTTTGTTTTTGTACTTTTTATAACGACATATTTACTCCTTCAAAATAAATCAAGGATTTATATTCTTCCTTAAAAAAAACCCTAACAAAATCTCTGATTACAAAGGTTTGTCTCAAAAGTTTAAGCACAAGCATAAAATGTCGAATTTCAAAGAATTATAAAAAGTTAGAATGAATAACATTTTTTATTTGCAGAATTCGCAACATTATTTAAATAAATAATATCAAAAGCTGAAAAAAATAAATTACATAATTATAAAAAATTATATAATTTAAAAAAATGTTTAAAAAAACTGTCTCAAAAGTTAACGCACAATGTCATAAACAGCCAGATTTATAATTTTTAGAAAACTTTTATTTACAAATTATTTTTTCGTGATTTCAGATTAGCTCAAATAAACGTGCGTCCATCGAAATTATTAGTTTTTGTAGGGTTTCTGGCCTCTCGGAGATTTTCAATAGAATCATACTGCTTTCCATTCCCGTAAACCTGATGAGTTAAAATACCCCAGACATACTCAATCAGTTTTAAGTCTGGACCAGTCAAGAACTTTGTGAATGTTGCCAGTCAAGAATTTTTCTTAGAAAGCCAAAATTTTGCAGAACGTGATATGTAGATTGAGACATTGTCTTGTTGAAAAGTCCATTTTAGATGCCCCCCCTCCAAAAAAAGGTCACTTAATGGAAGCAAATGTTTTTTTAGCGTCTTTTGATACTTTTATAATCTTTTATTCCTTTTAGAAAAGCCAGAGAGGTCTGCAATTGAACCCCCCGCACCACATACCATAACAGATTTGCCTGCTAAAAAAATGCCCTTGGTTCCTTTCGTAAATCATGTCAATACGTGTTCCAACCATCAGGGCCATCTAAATTCCACGTTTCCTCATCGCTGAATAAAACTGTAAACCATTTGACCCCGTCAGACATGTGTTTTTTAGTTGAGTTCATTCTTGCCTGTTTGTGATAACAGCGTTTCTTCAAGAGAAAAGAAAAATTAAATAAAATAAGTATATTTTTTATTTTAACCACCCAAAATGACTTATTTTATTTTATTTTGATTAAGTATCAAGTATTTACAGTAAATTAGCATAAAATATTTTCTTCAATTATTTTAAACCAAATTTGCAGAGTGCTTAAACTTTTGAGAGACTATATTTAGTTTCAATTAAAAGCCAGATTGAAGTTTTTGGCTTATTCCACTACAAAAATTTTTGAGATAGCGTCTTACAGAAAAATGCACGATTCGAAATTTACTACGATTTATAGTTATTTTGAATCTTCTTCCTTTTTTTTTACACAAAAATTCAAATCACGTAAGGACCTTATGTCTTTAACTGCGATATGCATTTACACGTGTGTATCGTACTAATACTGTGATAAAATTTGGTTACATCATTTAAGATCTGTTAACGATGTCGCCCTTCATTGTTTGTCAACTGCTGCAATGTGCCCCTACTTAGTGAAAGGTTGGACAGGCCTGGCTTAAGAAATGAATCAACAAGGTAACGTTTATTGTGGAGTATTACTTGGTGCCATGTTTACATTTTGGAAATTAGAAGATTTGCAAAATATGGCTCACAAATAAAAATTTGAAGGTTTGTTATAATTTCTACCCTGTAATTCTAAAGACAGCTTTAAAGTTTACTTGCCCAGTCAGAAAATCCACTTGCATGTGCGACTCCAGTAGCAAAATTTTCGGTATGCATCTGCTGCAAACCAAAATTTATCTGCGATCGAGCAATGATGAACCAAACTATTATTACAAATACTTAAAACTCTTTGTGGCTGATTTTTTTTTTAGCTGTCTGCGACAATCCTCATTAATAGCAAAATTTTTCTGCAAAGTTATATTTTTTAACAGTAAAAATGAATGATAAATTTATACTAACTAAAAAAAAAAACAACTAAGTAATATATTCTAATGTACATATTAAATGTTATGTGTGTGTATATATATATGTCTGGTAGTCTTATCTGCTTTGAAACTCCACGTAAAAAAGGCCAAAAATCTAAATTTAATGAATCAGCATTAGAGGAAGTATTTATAGAATATTTACACTAACCTTTAATATATATGTTATCCCATTACTTTTCATAAGATTTGTTGATTAATTGCGAAATTAAAAGCTGCAATTTATAGCAATGCACCACAGATTTGAGAATTATTATTAAATCAATTTATTGTGGGAGGATTTGACAAAGGCATTCTCCAAACATGAATAATTTTTTTCTAATAATTAAAATCTAAATTAATATACAATCGGACCCAAATATAACGAATTCACCGGGATCGTAAACTTTATTTGTTAAATTGGGGTAAAAAAAAAAGTCTACCATATAGAGAAGGAAATGTTGAGTATTTTATGTCCTGCTGCGTGAGATATGTTTTCACACTTTTCAAATTATGTAAAAATAAAAGAAAAGTAAGAGTTTTGATAGGAATTTCATCCGACAATTTAACTATTTCATTAACTTCAGTTACACAGATAGACAATCCGTCGTCATGTCACATAATCGTTAACCCTTTACGGCACACTGTGCCAGTCCGGGATGAATTTTTGCCGATCCCACCGAAGCTAGCATAGGGGAGAAAAATACGGGCTTCTGATTGGTTGAATAATTTTGCTTTCCTTCATTTTTGAGTTTACGTTTATTTAATCATGAATTTCTGTTTGAAAAGTTTTTGAAAGCTGGATTTTCCTTCTGTTTTTACATATTTATTAATAGATAAAGAAATAGATATTTCGGAATTTATAATTAAAGAAGTTAATCAGGATGTTTAACAATTGTTCTGTATTACTTTTAGAAAATAATAAAAATAGAATTGCCATTTCTTCTTTCTGTTTTTTTAACATTATATGCACATATATACACAATCAAAACAATTTATTTAGAAACAACAGTATTTTCATTTTACGGCGTCAAACTCAATTGTTCTATATTACTTTTTTTAAAAATTGCAATTTCTTCTTCTTATTATTATTTTAATGATATACCCATATACGCTCCTAATACGTACATTAGCATTCAGGATGATCTATTTGCAAACAATTTTTCGACCAATCAGAAGCCCGTATTTTTCTCCCCTATGCTAGCTTCGGTGGGATCGGCAAAAATGCGTCCGGGATACCTAAATTTAATTCTAAATTTGCAAATGGCACCAGTAACATTTTAATAAAATTTTGCTTTTACAATGAAAACTTAAATACGGGAATTTTAATTTCTAAAAAAGTCGTTAGCAAATTCCGGTGACAATCGATAATTTTTCATTTTACTAACAGAATTTGCCCGTGTCGGAAAGGGTTAAAGTCTATCTTAGGAGCGATTTGTTTCCATTCACTTCTGACTAATTTTCATCCTTTTCAACTTGTATACCTGGAAATCCCTTTTTCCGAAGTCATTTTTCAATCGCATTTTTAGAAACTTGGTACGAAGATTCTCTCACAAAATACAGGGTGTCTATAAAAGAACTCCGGGGTTTTAAAAATTCATATCTCACTAACTATAAAAGATAGCAAAATTTAGTCGATTTCTCTGAAAAGAGTAGCTCAAAAAGTTTTACTCATACGAATTGGGAATGTTTGCATCAACTGTTGGCGGCGCTGCAGGGCGTTGACCTTGAAATGATGGCGACTCCGCAACAAAAGGCTCAATGCGTTATTTGGCTCATAGAAACGAAGTCTGTAGTTACCGTACAAAGAAACTTTCGACGTAACTATGGTGTTAACCCGCCTTCTGACAAAACCATTCGTCAATGGTTCAGTGCATTTAAGGAAACAAGAAGTGTTTTGAAGCAAAAGTCGCCGGGTAGGCCGAGTGTGTCTCAAGAGAAAGTGGACAGAATCCGAACTTCATGCCTTCGAAGCCCTAAGAAATCGTTGACAAGACGTAGCCTGGAGTTGGGGTTACCAAGATAAACTGTCGGTAAGGTACTTCATAAAAGACTACGTCTGAAAAGACGGAAGAGGTAGAAAACCGTTTAGACGTCTGCCGTGCCGCTAACGGTGCTCAAATAGAACTTTACTAAGTGTTAAAAAAAACTTGAAAATATAAGCTTTTCAGTCATGTATAAACATGTATGTATGTTTTTTATTTCATTAAAATATTTTGCCTCAAAACCCCGGAGTTCTTTTATAAACACCCTGTATAGATCCAAAACATTTACGTTGTACTTTTCTCGGCATTCTCATCGAACTATGCTATAATTCAGGGTTGTCCAAACTTTCAGTAACAGGGGCGTATCTTGGCTCTTGGCATTCAATGAAGGGCGCCATTATTTGCGTAACTGAAAACGTGGCAATATAATCACATAGTATTTGTATACACGCACGGCTTTACATAATGCAAATGAATCGTTCAGTGGTAAACAAAAGACCCTTACAGTTCTGCAGTTACACGTATTAAATTTCAAAATATACAATTTTTTTTTTTTTTTTTTTTTTTTTTTTTGGATGTTGAGAAGGTTTTTTTTTCAAATATTTGTAGGGTACGGCGCCAGAAACTTCAATCGCGTCTATAACTAGTCGTTGGGGTCCACCGTAATACTTACCCATCATGGATATGTATATGAAAATAAAACATGTGAAAACTATTTATACAATGCATTGCAATTCATAAACAAAATTTAAATATTGTTAATATACATAGTAATGCTATATTAAAGAACTGCTGATGTACCAATTTCGACAAATTATATAAAACGCCAAACTACACAAGTAGTACCGAACTGCGTAAAAGAAACATCCTTATAACTCCAAAAAATAATAATTCTATTAACTAACAAAAAACTGTGTCGGATTAAGCGTCTCATTTCCAATTAAAATATACCTCTGAATTGAAATTTGAATGAAATACAGGGTCATGAAAAATCGAAGAATGTGGAAAACAGAATTACAAATATCTCGGCAACTAATAATCCGATCGACTTCGTTCTATATGCAAAATGTGTGTTATTTTACTGCCTTTTACGTCCATTCCTTAAAACAAAAAAATTCGAAAATTTTTATATGCCTTTCATCAGAACGAATTTTTCGAGGGTCCGAAAAAAATAGTTCCGGATAATCGAGTTGCTGATATTAAATAGGCTTCGTCCCATTCTTACATACTAACTACATACAAACTTTCAAGTCTCTATCTAAATTTGTTCGGGAGATAGAGCGTTTACAGACAGACACACAGACGGACGGACGGCAATTTTTTTTTCTAAAAATATGTTTTTCGAAATCTCCAGTGTCTAAAACGTGTAAATCCGTCAAAAAAATTTCGATTTTCAAAACGATTGCAAAACTAACCCTATACTACGTATGATGGGTAAGTAATAACAATAAATAAATATGAAAATCGAGGTATGTACACCTAAACTAAAACATTTTTAAATTAAATTAAATTTGTATTGTTAGAAAATCTTTTTATGCCATTGAAGAATTAACTGCATTTTATTTTATATGAAAATAAATAGTTCTGGATCAAAGGCATAGAGAACTTGGGCCACATATATAATTTATTAATAGTTATTGATATTTAATAAAAGCATTTAATCAAATAATAATTATGCATTTTTAATAAATACATATAATTAAAAACTGTATATTTATGTACGTTTTAATTATTTAAAAAATGGGGGCATTTTCGTTTTCATTTTAGGCCAAAAATAGGAAAATCACCGAATTTAGGTTTCATTTTACTAAGTTTCTTTTAGGATGTGAAGATACAGTTTGATTTATTTTGAAGGCATTTAGTCCGGGAGCCGACCGTCGATTTTCCTATGTATCGAGTACAAGGACCGGACATACATCAAAATGTAGGTTTCAATGTGCACATTAAGAATATCACTGGCACCCAGGTCCTATCCTGCCGGAACCCGGTGGAAGCCGCAAATTTATGACGTCAATTTTGAGTGTTTACCTATGTATCGAGTACAAGGACCGGACATACATCAAAATGTAGGTCTCAATGTGCACATTAAGAATATCACTGGCTGCCACATACATCAAAATGTAGATTTCGATGTGCACATTAAGAATATCACTCGCTGCCAGGTTCTATCCGGCCGGAACCCGGTGGAAGCCGCACTTTTATGACGTCAATTTTGAGTGTTTGCCCGTGTATCGAGTACAAGGACCGGACATACATCAAAATGTAGGTTTCATTGTGCACATTAAGAATATCACTGGCTGCCACATACATCAAAATGTAGATTTCAATATGCACATTAAGAATATCACTGGCTGCCAGGTCCTAACCTGCCGGAACCCGGTGGCAGCCGCACTTTTATGACGTCAATTTTGAGTGTTTGCCTATGTATCGAGTACAAAGACCGGACATACATCAAAATGTAGGTCTCAATGCGCACATTAAGAATATCACTGGTTGCCAGGTCCAACCATGTAGGAACCCGGTGGCAGCCGCACATTTATGACGTCAATGTTGAGTGTTTGCCTATGTATCGAGTACAAGGACCGGACATACATCAAAATGTAGGTCTCAATGTGCACATTAAGAATATCACTGGCTGCCAGGTCCTATCCTGCCGGACCCCGGTGGCAGCCGCACTTTTATGACGTCAATTTTGTGTGTTTGCCTATGTATCGAGTACAAGGACCGGGCATACATCAAAATGTAGGTCTCAATGTACACATTAAGAATATCACTGGCTGCCAGGTCCAACCATGTAGGAACCCGGTGGCAGCCGCACATTTATGACGTCAATTTTGAATGTCTACCTATATATCGAATTCAAGGTCCGGGCATACATCAAAATGTAGGTTTGAAAATGCATATTAATAATATAACGGTCTACTTTGTCCAATTTTACCGGAATCAGGTGGCAGCAACACTTTTATGACATCAATTTTGAATGTCTACCTATGTATCGAATTTAAGGACCATATATAAATAAATATGAAGGTTTAAAAGTGCACATTAATAATATCATGGTCTGCTATGTCCAATTCTGTCGGAACCAGGTGGCAGACTCATTTTTTTCGTCAATTTTGAGTGTTTACCTATATATCGGACCTGGCAGACAGTGATATTATTAATATGCACATTGATACCTACATTTCAATGTATGTCCGGTCCTTGTACTCGATACATAGGCAAACACTCAAAATTGACGTCATAAATTTGCGGCTTCCACCGGGTTCCGGCCGGATAGAACCTGGCAGCGAGTGATATTCTTAATGTGCACATCGAAATCTACATTTTGATGTATGTGGCAGCCAGTGATATTCTTAATGTGCACATTGAGACCTACATTTTGATGTATGTCCGGTCCTTGTACTCGATACATAGGTAAACACTCAAAATTGACGTCATAAATTTGCGGCTTCCACCGGGTTCCGGCAGGATAGGACCTGGCAGCGAGTGATATTCTTAATGTGCACATTGAAATCTACATTTTGATGTATGTGGCAGCCAATGATATTCTTAATGTGCACACTGAAACCTACATTTTGATGTATGTTCGACCCTTGTACTCGATACATAGGTAAACACTCAAAATTGACGTCATAAAAGTGCTGCTGCCTTGGGTTCCGGCAGGATAGGACCTGGCAGCCAGTGATGTTCTTAATGTGCACACTGAAACCTGCATTTTGATGTATGTCCGGTCCTTGTACTCGATACATAGGAAAATAGACAGTCGGCTCCCGGACTAATTGCTTTGTTTTATGAAATGTACAAAAGCAAACAAGCATGATAGTGACCTAATCATGTGGGTGGTTTCAGAGGGATAGTCGGGAAGACATTTCATTGATAGAAATCATTCTGCTCTGTTTATTAATTTTTCTAAGTAAAATATAGAAAAAAAATAAAGAAAGCAAACCCTTCTAAAATTTCAAACGTCAAGAAAGAAAAATTAAGCCCTTTTATCCTTCATATAAAACAGCCAATGGGTCAGTGTGATAACAGTAAAAAGAAAATGTCTGAGCTTTTATGCACATGTATCTTCAAGGTGTGGAGCAGATGGAAACGTTTATTTTTTGCTTATTTCTTAAGTATTAAAAACGAGCTATTTCCAACTATTACGAAATTCAACTATCATAACTACACTATATAAATAATAACTAAAAATTGCAAAAATAAGCATGATTAAATTTTTAAAGCTATGTTTCTCGTTTTTAATGTACAACAGCAAGCCAACAGTATGCCAAACACAGGTTTTAAAAATATCTCTGCCAAAATATTAATGATTTTTAACAAAGCATTATATATAATGGAATTTTACTTCTAAATTGTTAGTTACAGGAATTTCTCAAAAGGCATCCACGGGCGCCGAGTTGGACACCCCTGTCTTAATAATAAAATGGAAAAAGCTAAAATAAATGTTAGTAAGAAAATGCATTGCAGTGTTTAATAAATTATTTCTACAGTCATCATACTGGATCTGGCTGATAAGATTTTCTGAAAATTCCTTGTTCCTGTAGGGTCAATCCATTTCAAGTGGTCCAAAAATATATTTTGGCTGCTAGACAATTTTTTAAAAATCTGAATTTTTTTGCACAGCAACCCTAACATGATGGAAGTTCAAAGTGACTGTTATTTTAATTTTACTATTTTTTGTTTATGCATGGTGGTCATCTTAGTTTTATTGTTTGAAGCAAACAATATTCTCACATTGAAGGGTTTACGGAATTGTAAATATCTCATTCTTCATTTATTGAATTCAAATGGGATTTGCAGCAAATTGTTCAGAATAAAATGAGTTAAAAGTCTGAAAATAGAATAGTTTCTTAAAATAAATTCTTACTGGGGAAATTTAAGCAAAAATTTTAGGATTTTTACAAAACTGCCCGTTTACTAGAGGAAATTTTTCAGGAAAACTATCAACATGACACTTTTTTTTTTTTTTTTTACAAATAGGTCGAAAATATTTGTACTCACACATCAAGCCCGAGATCTGGAAGTTGATTTCTCTTTGCGAAAAAATTCCAAAATGTGTCAAATTTTGAAAATTACATTTTTTAGGCTTTGATACCTCTGATGGGGCACAAGATAAAAAATCTGAAATTTTGGTTTTTGATAGTTTTTTATAGTAGTGTTATGCATAAAAAATTTCAGGAGAAAATGTTAGGAAATGTTATTACGAGTACCTTAGGAGAAAGGAGATTTCTCTCTTACAATATTTACACAGAAAATATCGCTTGTTGAAAACAGTTTAATATCAAATTTTAATTTTACTAAGATACAATATATGCTCAACAAAGAGCTGAGAAATATCTTCACACTATTTACCAGAGATCTTATGAGATTATGTAGATTACGACCAATTATTGTTATCAGATTCGTATGGGTGAATTTTATCTGAAAAATTTACTCCTATGTGTAGGTTCAAAATTTTTTATTTGAAGCCACCTAAATGTTATCATTTCTTGATAACTTTAATAAAGTTCTTGGTCCTGCTGCCCCATAAAAATGAACTTTGAAATCACTATGTTCAAGACTTGCTTCATTAATAATTCCAATATACCACTTCTTATCATAGATACAAAATAGAAACTTTTTTGTTTGAAACCGTAGAAGTGTTTCGAATACTCTTTGAGAAGGTTCTAGTAGAACAGATGATCATTCACAAAATGTATTACAAAAGATTAATCGAGGTGTGTACACCTAAACTAAAACATTTTTAAATTAAATTAAATTTGTATTGTTAGAAAATCTTTTTATGTCATTGAAGAATTAATTGCATTTTATTTTATATGAAAATAAATAGTTCTGGATCAAAGGAAGAGAGAACTTGGGCCACATATATAATTTATTAATAGTTATTGATATTTAATGAATGCATTTAATCAAATAATAATTATGCATTTTTAATAATACATATAATTAAAAACTGTATATTTATGTATGTTTTAATTACTTAAAAAATGGGGGCATTTTCGTTTTCATTTTAGGCCGAAAGTAGAAAAATCGCCGAATTTAGATTTCATTTTGGGTTTCGGTCATAAAAACCTGATTTGGTCGATCCTTACTTAAAATATCTTATTTCATTTAAAGAAGTTGGAAACTGCTCTTAAACGTGGCAAATTAGGAATTTTCGTATACTACAAATAGCTTTATAAATATTCAGATCTTGATGAAATAGCTTTTGCAGTCTTATGCAAAAACACATGAATACAAAATTTGGTATGATTATGTATATTAAATGTAGTAATACTGAAATATTATGATGCCAACTTAAATAAGAAGTAATCACCATATAAATCCTAATAATGGAATATCTATACTAATAAAAGAACAAAACGCTCTGTCTGTGTGTGTATCTGTGTGTGTGTCTGTGTGTGTGTCTGCGATGGCTAGCAAAATCTACAGCACGTACGAAGCTCAAAATTTTTTTGAGAGTAGCCCAATGTCACTCCTGATGCACCTGAAGCTCAGAATTTCAAAATTCTATTTATTAACTGAGTAATTAATTAAATTCCAAAGCTCACTCTCATAAAAAATCGCCTTTTTTCGCTTTTTTTTCCCTTTCATTTTCTTATGGTTGATTGGTTGCATAAAATTTTAGCAGAGATAATTAAAAAAGCTGGGACAGACCTTTAAAATTCATAGACTGGCAAACGGTCAGTTTATATGAGGATTTTTTTAAATCACAGCTGCTGTACACCATGGAGAAAAAGATAGGTGGAGGCGAAGTAAACCGAAAAAAAAGGTTTGCAATATTAAACCATTTATCGCTGAAATTTTAATGTCTCAAACAAAAGCACGAGGAAGGAATTTTGTATTAATAAAACGAATTGAAAGAAATAAATTACAGCTGAAGCATATTTTACGAAGAAATAGTAATTTTTTAAAATGTTTTTTTTTCTATTATATTATTTAGATTAAAGTTAGATTAAAGTTAAATTGCATTTATGTTATGGTTAGAATAAGAATATGTTACTATAAAGTGAAGGCTATATTACATTTCTGTTATATTTAATTTACGATAGGGTACTGTTAAGTCGCTGTTAGGTTACAGACAGGTTCTTTTTACGGTTCAAAAGTTTAAGGTTAGGAATTTATTCACAGAGTAAACATTACACAAGATTTGATTAAAAATAACACTTACTTTTGTTAAATAGCTCTGAAATTATAATACTATATACAAATCTTTTAGCTACCATCGTGTATCGATTTCATTCATGTTATAGTCGGATTTAAGTGTGATATAATTAGTTTGAAATTCAAACTATTTCACTTGGGATTTGTATGTGAAAATAATAATTACTTACGTGACTTAACAGTGATTTTTACGGGTAAATATCAACTTTTTAACACGAAAATCATGCAATCGTTGGATACATATTCCCTCCCGCGTTTTTCATTGCTCATTTTGAGTATTTTTAGAGCTTAATATTAGTTGTTGTTTTTAAAACCGATTTTTCACACAGTCAGTGGCTACGTATTTCAGACAATGCATTTCTGCATGTAACGAGTTAATGATAAAATCATACAAATTTCAAGTTCGTTTAATATTGTTAATACGGACCCGGGCAACGCCGGGCGGGTCAGCTAGTCATTGAATAAATTACGTATGATAGATTAAAAAAAATTTGGTGAAAACTTCTATTAATATCTTTTGAAGTTCTGATTTGATCTTCATAATATTTGATTGACTCGACAAAATTCTTCAACAATTAAATATATAAAATTTCAAACCATTCGGTCGAATAGTTTTTGCGCAGTTAAATGCGAGCAGGCATATAGACCAGATGACGAATACAACTGCCAAATACGTATTTATTTAAATACATAGTTCCTCTTAGACAATAATGTGACGGAATACTTTTGAATGAGTTAAATAAACTATGAACGTTATGTATCTTATTTTCAATATCAAACGTAACATGGAAAATACCAATGATGTATATCAATTACATTCAACTGTATTAACACAAGTTAGATTTCAAACAGATAGAAGGACAGACAAAACAAATTCATAAACATTGTCATCAATGTTGGAAAAAAGGAAAGAAAATTTAACTTCTCGTCGGATTTGAACAATTTTTCTTTCCTTTAAAAGTCAACTCTTGAGGAAATTTTCTGCGATTTTTTTTCCTCATTTTGTTTTGGCAATCTTGCGCCCCTCGATTTTTTTACTCGGTGCCGGGGCACGGACTGACGGAGTGTTAGTCCGGCCCACAGACTTCTAATAACTAGACTCCACATCGGCAACCTTTTCTTACGCCGGGATGCATTTTCAGAAAGAATCACGTTTTGAGCACCAGCCTTGGCGAGTTGGCGAAAGCGAGAACGTTTAGCTAGCTGCATCGCCAAACACAAATTAAACTAAATTCAAATGTATTATAAAACATATGATTAATATAATTATATTTATTACAAGTGAATCTTTACTACTGTTTTTAATTAACTTCTCAATTCCTTCGGCCATAGCGAGTTAAGGAATATTTTTAAATTGAGAAAAAAAAAACTATGTTTAGATGTTCTGTGAAATTTAAAGCATTCTAATCTGAAAAAGCTCCTTGTTTTAAACTATGTTTTAATCGTAAACAACGGTGAATAACATTTCCTCATATTATAGTATTTGCTTGATAACATTTACGGAAAAACAAATGAACAATAAGCGCGATCTTTTTTGCAGAAGGAAGGGTTGCTATTCGCAAGGCAAAGTTTGACGTCACAAACAAGAAAGGCTGCGTAGCATTGACTACATCTCCGCGCCAATCGTTGTTCTAAAGATAAGGTGCTCAAAACGTGATTCTTTCTGAAAATGCCGCCGGGATCTTTGCTTTCCATCACATGACGGAGGGTAGATTTAGCGCGGCAAACCGGTTTTTCTCCCGCCGAAACTCACATTCTTGTGTTTATTTTGAGTCGACCGCACTTCTGCTTTTCTTTTTGTGAAGTCTGAAAGTTGCCAATAAAGCGATGACCGTCAAAAAACGGCATCTTCTCGCCAAAGATGTTGGATTCGAAACCTTGCCGAGAGAACAATAGAATGTGGCGTCTACTGATATGAGAAATCTGTGGTCCATCCCTGTTAGATTCATAAATCAGGGATGAAACAATTTTTAGAAGAGTACAATGATGTCTTTTAAGATAATATTTTCTAGTAAATCCTTTTATACGGATTTCACATACGAAAGCTTTTCTTTTGAATGACTGAGAGAATGTCTCTTTAGATCACAATCCTTTAAAAATCCTTTTCAGCATATTTCCAAAAAAAAAAAAAAAAAAAAATTAAAATTAAAATTGTTTGTATGAATTAGATAATGCCTTTTTAAATCACAATTTCTCAAAAATGGTCTTGAGCATCTTTCACAAAGATAATATTTATCTCCTGTAAGAATTAGATGATGTCTCTTTAAAACTTCACTTGCAGCACACTTTAAAAAAATACATCACATTTATAAGGCTCATTCTTTTGTATGAAGGCAAATATGCGTATTTAAATTGTTGAATTGAATTGATTATATCAATTATATTCAACTGTATCAACACAAGTTAGATTTCAAACAGATAGACGGACAGACAAACCAATTTCCTAAACACTGTCATCAATGTTGGAAAAATGGAAAAAAAAAATTAAACTAACTTCTCGTCGGGTTTGAAATATTTTTCTTTCCTTTAAAAGTCAACTCTTGAGGAAATTTTCTGCGATTTTTTTTCTCATTTTGTTTTGGCAATCTTGCGTCCCTCGATTGTTTTACTCGGTACCGGGGCACGGATTGACGGAGTGTTAGTCCGGCCCACAGACTTCTCATAACTAGACTCCACAATGGCAACCTTTTCTTACGCCGGGATCTTTGCTTTCCGTCACATGACGGAGGGCAAATTTAGCGCGGCAAACAGTTTTTTCTCCAGCCGAAACTCATTCTTATGTTTGTCTTGAGTCGACCGCACTTCTGCTTTTCTTTTTATGAAGTCTAAAAGTTGCCAATAAAGCGATCAGTAAAAAAACGGCATCTTTTCGCCAAAGATGTTGGATTCGAAACTTTGCCGAGAGAACAATAGCATGTGGCGTCTACTGATATGAGAAGTCTGTGGTCCAGCCCTGTTAGATTCATAAATCAGGGATGAAACAATTTTTAGAAGAGTACAATGATGTCTTTTAAGATAATATTTTTGAGTAAATCCTTTTGAACGGATTTCAAAAACGAAAGTTTTTCTTTTGAATGACTGAGAGAATGTCTCTTTAGATCACAATCCCAGGCCTAGGACCGCTGAGTCACTCTTAAAAAAGAGAGAAAAGAGACTAAATCGCAAGAAAAAGAGACTAAAAGAGACCAAATTAAAAAAAAAAGAGAGACTAAAAGGAGACCAAATAAAAAACATTTTTTTCTCTTCACTTAAATGTTTTTGGTATGCAGACAAGCACTATAAGGTTTAACACAATATGCGGAATACATTTTCAATGCATTTCAGTCGGTTTTGAAATAATTGCAAATATTGTCGATTGGTTGCAGAAAAATATCTCAAATCGCAACAATTCATCATGAAAGAAAATCAGAAATTCACCAAATGACCACGGGGACAAAATCATGAAATTCCAGGAAATATAGTGAAATTCATCAAATTGTCTCAAAAAACAAATCATAAAATTTGTCGCATGATCTCGGGAAAAAATTCTCGAAATTAGTCTAATGTTCTTAGGATAAAAAAAAATCACGAAAATTATCAGATGGCCTTGAAAAAAAAAATCACGATATTAGTTAAATGGATCTTGTGTTAAACATCGTAAAATTCATCAAATGGGTCTCGAAGAGAGGGATGAATCACAAAATTCATTAAATGATTGCAAAATTCCAAGAGCGATCATACAAATAATTGCTAATTTTGTCGAAAGTCTCGGAAATAAATAGTGAAATTTATCAACTAGTCGCCAGAAAAATAACGAATTTCATAGAATAAAGCCATAAAAAAATCAAGGATGACTGTCAATGGGTTACATTAAAATGTGCGAAAATCATTGTACACAGTATAAAACAGTGAAGTTTGTCAAATTATCTCAGGAAAAGAATGGCGAAATTTATCAAATGGTGTTGGTGAAAAAAGTAAAATCAAGGGTTGTACTGGTGCCAAGTAATATTTCACACAAACTTTTTTGGATATTTTAGGGCACATTTAACTGGCATACTACATTTCCTTCCAAAACCATTTGATGAAAATAACGATCCCCCCCCCCCCCGCTACCAATTGCCGCAAATTAATATGAAAATTGTGATTTTTCCACACTACTGCTTACGGAAGTACACGATTTTTCTTCCACGATTGTTCGCTGATATTTACAATTTTTTTCCAGTAAAATTTGTGATTTTTTTTTTTGGCTTTTATTTGCCAAAATGCGCAATTTTTTTTTGCCATTGTTTGCACAAATTTACTATTTTTCTGTGTTTATTTAACAAAATTCGTGATTTTTTTTTCCTGCGATCATTTGCAAAATTGCACGGAAAAAAATCGCGATTGCAAAGAAAAAAAAAATCGTGAATATTTAAAAATGATCGACTGTCAAAACTCACGATTTTTTTCTGCAATCATGGAAAAGATGAATTTCGGCAAATAAACGCGAAAGAATTTTGAATTTCGCCAATCGATCGCCGAAAAATCGCAAATTTCGGCAAATGATCGCGGAAAATATGACGAATTTTGTCATATAAACGCAGAAAAAAACAAATTTCTAAAACAATGGCCCAAAAAATTACCATTTACTGTATTTTGATAAACGATCGCAGAAAAAAAATCGCAAATTTTGACTACTGATCGCCTAAAGAAATCGCAATTTTTTTCTGCGATCCTTTCACAAAATTTGCATTTCTCTGCGATTATTTTTTCCGCACGCAAAATCGTACAATCATATTGTTCATTAGTATAACTGTACATTTTGAACAAAATCCATACATTGTACTACTGACCATACTGTACAAGTTGGCATCTATGAATATCCTTTTCGATTTTACGATCATTTGACGAAAGCTCGGTCTAATTTCGGGATCGTTTGACGTAAATCTCGGGAGTTTTTTTCCTACAATCGTAGGGCAGAAATCACAAGTTTATTTTGGGATTGTTTGGTAATAACGATTTTATTTCGGAATCATATGGTGAAAATCGCGGCTTGATTTCGTGATTGTTTAATGAAAATAGTATTTTTTCCGGTGATCAATTAATTCAAAAAGCAGTTTTGCCAGTGATCATTTTATGAAAATCACAGATTCTTAAAAATTAAAAAAACGTGAAATTCTGCCGTTTGTCGAAAAAGTGATCCCTGTATATGTAACGACCGAAATAAGAATTTTGAGATTCCTTCCTGCAATCCTCTGACGAATTTCTCAATTGTTTTTCACAAGATCGACTGACAAATTTTGCAATGATTTTGCCACTGATTGAGGGATTATACACTTTTGTTCTCGTGAAAATGACAAAATCATGATATTCTTCCCGCGACCGAATGACGAAGTTTATGATTTTTACCCCTCGAATGATTATTGAATTTCGCGTTTTTATCTTGCCACAGATTGACCAAATTCACTTTCTTTTCAGTGTCCGACAGAAAAGTTTTGCGATTCTTGCCCGCGAAAGATATACTAATTTCGTAACCATTTTTCCACGATAGAGTGACGAAATTTAGAATTTTTTCCCCTGCAAAAGAGAGACAAATTTGGCCATGCAGCAGAATATTTTCTGCAGTCTGCAACACATATAAAAACTTAAATAGTCTGCAGGCCAATCCCTCGCATTACATTATTCACACTCAAACCTTCAAGTATTTGTGATAGACATAAAAGAAAAATATACTTTAAAAAAGAAGTTGCCTTTGTTCTCAGAATTTTTAACGTCTCATACATTGTCCTAACGAGGGGGGGGGGCTCCTCTTTGACAAAATTTGCGTTTTTTGCATTTTGCGAAATTTGCATTTTTTTCTCGATCTATTGACGAAAACTGCCGTTTTCTTGCGATCTCTTGAAGAAATTTCCCGTTTTTTCGCGATCTCTTAAAGAAATTTGCCGTTTTTTAGCGATCTCTTGAAGAAATTTTTTCGTGATTTTTTTTAAAGATGTTTGCCTTTTTTTGCTAGCTTTAAGAAGAAATGTTATGTTTTTCCGTGATTTTTTGATGAAATTTGCCGTTTTTTCGCGATTTTTCGGATAAATTCGCTGTTGTTTCGTGATCATTTTACGAAACTGCCGTTTTTTCGCGTTCTTTTGAAGAAATTTGCCTTTTTTCACGATCTTTTGAAGAAATTTGCTATTTTTTCGTGATTCTTTGAAGAAAAATGACGTTTTTTTGAGATCTTTTGAAGAAATTTGCCTCTTTATTTCGGATTTTTTTAACGAAATTTGCCATTTTTCGCAATTTATTGAGAAATTTTGCCATTTTTTTCGTGATTTTTTGACGAAAACTGCCGTTTTTTCGTGATCTTTTGAAGAAATTTGCCGTTTTTTTGCGATGTTTTGAAGAAAATTGCCGGTTTTTTCACGATGTTTTGAATGATTTTTTTTTGAGGAAATTTGTCGTTTTTTCGCGATTTTTTGAATAATTCGCGTGTTTTTCGCTATCTATGACGAAATAGATTTCTTTTCGAAGACTGTCGAAATTCGCGATACACTTTTATGTCCGAATTTTTGGATTTAGGACCGAAATTTTTTAATTTTTGCTAAATTTTTAACAGTTGAAAAATAGCCTGTGGACTTCTCAAGAGTCTGCGACGTGCGTCGCAGCGTTGCGCCGATTCTGCTCCCGGGAAATTTGGTATACTTTTTTCCGCGACTAAGTTTCACTATAGTTTCACGGAATTTCATGGTTTCATCCTAAGACAGATTAACATAATCCATGATTTTCCGCCGGTTTCCGACTGAAAAATTTTGCGATTTTTACCCGCGAACAGTTAACAAATTTCGAGATTTTCCTGCGACAAATTGACAAGTTTTCCGATATTTCCTCACAACAAATTGTTGAATTTCACGATGTTTTTCCCGCTATCAAATGAGGAAAGTTACGATCTTTTTCCTGCGATCTATCGATGGGTAAGGAACATTTAAAAAAAAAAAAAAAAAAAAAAAAGTGAAAAAAGAGACTAAATCTGAAAAATATAGATTAAAAGAGACAAATGCAAAAAAATAGCGAGAAAAACGAGTTTAGCGACTCGCTCCGAGGCCTGCAATCCTTTAAAAATCCTTTTCAGCAAAATCCCCCCCCCCCCCCAAAAAAAAAAAATTGTTTGTATGAATTAGATTATGCCTTTTTAAATCACAATTTCTCAAAAATGGTCTTGAGCATCTTTCACAAAGATAATATTTATCTCCTGTAAGAATTAGCTGATGTCTCTTTAAAACTTCACTTGCAGCACACTTTAAAAAATACATCATATTTATAAGGCTCATTCTTTTGTATGAAGGCAAATATGAGAATTCAATAGTGCCTTCTAGTAAACCTTTCTGAACACACATCACAATCAAAAGGTTTATATTTTGAATGATTCACAGCATTTTTCTACAATCATTTTTAGAATCTTTATGAACATATTTCACAAATGAACAGCTTCTCTTCTGTATAAATGATAAAATGTTGCTTAAGACTACTATTTTTAGTAAATCCTTTTGAGCAAACTTCGCGAACAAAAGGCTTTTAATTTGCATGTACATGAACTTGTAAATATAGACTACCCTTGCACAAAAATCTTCTACGGCATAATTTACAAAAAAAAAAAAAAAAAAAAAAAAAAAAAAAAAAAAAAAAAAAAGATTTTCTCCAATATGCCTATAAAGGTGATTCGTCAGAGCAATTGTATGAGAAAATGCTTTTAAACATATTTCACAAGCAAATGAATTTTTACCTGTATACTGATTGTTTGATACTAATATACAGGGTGTTTCGCTACCAGAACGACAAACTTTGAGGGGTGATAGTAGACATGCAGACAAACATTATTTAATGGGAAACCATGGGGCGCAAACTTCTTCTGTAGGAGCTAGGCGCCATTAAAGTTTAAGGTTCAAAACTTCAAACGCTGATAAAAAACGGAAAAAAGGGTCGATTCATTTGCAGTTTTCACTAAAATCATTCGCTAAATCACGAATTTTTTATAAAAAAATGTTAAAGGATACGTTCAAAAATTGTCGATAAAGGGCACTTTAGACTTTAGAGTAACGAACAAATACTTTTTACCATTCTTTTGTGTATGAGGTTGAAATTGTTCTAAAGTTTAGACGATAACTTAAATTTTAAGCCCAAAATCAGATACATCGCCATCGGGTAACGATCGAAAATTAAACTGTGAACCGAGGAGGAGATTTTAAACGGTCATTAACATTGGACAAACTAATTGATTTTGTTGCGGTTTGCGTGGAGGTTATGCCCATGGTAATTATTTTATTCGGAATGACGTTCAGCTTTGTGTCCTCATTTTTTGATAGAGGGCGCTTCCGACACATCTCCGACATTTCAATGGCATTACTCCTGGATGTTTTATTACCAGACCACCATACTTCCAGGAATTGTTAAGGATGCAAAAACAACTCAGAATCACATAGGAATGTAACGTTGAAAATGCCTTTTTTGCGAGTTATGGTTAAAAGAAGTAGAGAAAAAAGGAACAGAAACAATCAGAGAAACAGCAACATGTTAAAGTGACAGAACAGAGTTTATTTAAAGATTTAACTGCAAAAGTTGTTCGAAATTGCGACCAGAAGTAGTCCGGCAAGCTTAACAGCGATAGTAGATGGTGCTGCGATTTCCTTGCGGTAGATGGTCCTAAACGGTAATGCGCGTGAAAAGCGATCACGCTGCAATGATCATTCGCGAACCGGTTCCAGAGGTAGTATAATGGAGTATTCGAACGATAAACTGGTCAACATGTTGCTAGTATATGGAGCTGCGGACTTTAACGGACACACTGTTTTGAGGTTGAAAAAGGAGCGTTTTCCGCATAAGCATGCACCCCTTCATACGACTTTTTCAAGTGTGAACAGTGGGCTTCGTGAAACTGGTTGTATGGGCTTCTTCTGCTGGGCCCAAATGAAAAGTTGGATGTATGAGACTCATCTACCACCAGTTAAAGATTTTGCAGCTTGTATTTCTGAAGATATTTCTGCCAGAAATCTATCAAAGTTGCCAAGAATCTTTCAAAACGTGAGGAATTCTATGCGACGTCGATGTCAAGCATACCGGACTACTTCGGATCGTAATATCGAACACCTTTTGCAGTAAAACCTTTAAATAAACAGTTTTCAATCACTTTTAACGTGTTGCTGTTTCTCTGCTTGTTTCTGTTCCTTTTTTCTCTGCTTCTTTTAATGATAACTCGCAAAAAAGGCATTTTCAACGTTACATTCCTATGTGATTCTGAGTCGTTTTTGCATCCTTAACAATTCCTGAAAGTATGGTGGTCTGGTAATAAAACATCCAAGATTAATGCCATTGAAATGTCGGAGATGTGTCGGAAGCTCCCTCTATCAAAAAATGAGGACACAAAGCTGAACGTCATTTCGAATAAAATGATTACCAAGGGCATGACCTCCACGCAAACCGCAACAAAATCGATTAGTTTGTCCAATGTTAATGAGCGTTTAAAAATTCCCCCTCGGTTCACAGTTTAATTTTCGATAGCTACCCGATCCCCATGTATCCGATTTTGGGCCTAAAATTTAAGTTAACGTCTAAACTTTAGAACAATTTCAACCCCATGCACAAAAAAAGGTAAAAAATATTTGTTCGTTACTGTAAAATCTAAAGCGCCCTCTATCGACAATTTTTGAACGTATCCTTTAAATTTTTTTATAAAAAATTCGTGATTTAGAGAATGATTTTAGCGAAAACTGCAAACGAATCGACCCTTTTTTCCGTTTTTTTATCAGCGTTTGAAATTTTAGACCTTGAACTTTAATGGCGCCTAGCTCCAACAGAAGAAATTTGCGCACCATGGTTTCCTATTTAATAATGTTTGTCTGCATGTCTACTATCACCCTTCAAAGTTTGTCGGTGTGGTAGCGAAACACCCTGTATACATATAGTTACGTATCAGAGGTTGATTTAAGATCAACATGCAGATAATAAGACATTTGCTGGTTAAGTTAGAAGGCTCTAACTAAATAAGATATTTAACATAAATTCAAAAAAAGTATATTTAACTGCATATGTTCTGTATAAATGGAAACAATGATCAGTAATCTAGAAATAATGAAAACGAGTTTTTAAAACAACATACTTTTATTAAAAGAAAAACAAACTTTACATAAATAAAAATAAAGCTTAAATTTCCTTTTGATATAGCCCATTAATTATACAAACGGTGTATTCATCTCTATTATGATTATTTAGAGGCAAAGTTAAAAACTTGCACAATGAATAAATCTATATTTGATTATTGTACTTTAAATAAATTCACATTAACAATTAATTTCAATTTTACTTTATAATCATTCTCAGTTTAAACAATAACCACTTTTAACCATAATAAAAAGCTTTACGCTCACTTTATACAACAACATATTTGACTTTAATACAAAGTTAACTTTACTTTAGACGAAATATCAAACTATTAAAACACATAATAAATATAACAAAGTTCAGGATTTGAGTTTCAGGGGGTATGGCGAGATTCGTACCCAGAACTTTTAAATCCCGCCCAAAGAACATCGTGACGGGAAGTTCCTGTCCAAAAAAATTCATAATTTTCCGAAAAAAGTTGCATATTGAAATTACGATCAACTCCTGCGGATGCCTTGTGATTTTTGTGATATTTTCGAGCGATTGGCACATTTTGCGAATTTTTTTACCGGAAAAGATCTTCCCCGAGATAGATTGACAGATTTGGCGTTATTTTCCGCACTGCATTGGTGAATTTAGATAAGAGATTTTGTTCAAGAAATTCAACGCATTTGATTCCAAAAATCATGAAAAATCAGTCATCAGCCCCAACATTCAAATATAAAAAATTACAACGGAAAATTATCGCAAATTAAAAAAAATAAATCAGCATGAGAAAATGGCAATTTCGTCGCGAAAGATCGCAGAAAAACTAATTTTGTCAAACGATCACTAATAAAATGCAAATTTCGTTAAAGTATCGCGAATAAAACGCAAATTCAGAAGTGCCAATTTCAATAAAAGTTATCAATAACCAACCATCGGAGGGAGGAGAAATTTTATAAGTTAATTCTTTATTTTTTTCTTCGATCTCTTGGCGAAATTTGTACGTTTTTCGAGATTTTTGGGGAAAATTTACGAGTTTTTTGCGATGTTTGGACGAAATTTTCTTTTTACGATTTTTTGTCGAAATGTACGCTTTTTTCGCGATATTTTGACAAAATGTGCGCGTTTTTCGAATCTTTTGACGAAATGTGCGCATTTTTCGCGATCTTTTGACGAAATGTGCGCGTTTTTCGCGATCTTTTGACGAAATGTGCGCGTTTTTCGCGATCTTTTGACGAAATTTACGCGTTTTTCGCGTTTTTTTGACGAAATAAGCGAGTTTCAAGCATTTTTTGACGAAATGAGTCCGTTTTAAGAGATTTTTTTGACAAAATGAGAGCATTTTTTGCGATTTTTTGACGAAATGCGCGCGTTTTAACCCTTTGCGGCGCAGAGCAAATTCATTGCTTATGTATTGAAATTAATGACTGACATCTGAATTTGAAAACATCATTATTGATAAATAAAAAAAAGCTATACCTCAAAAATTCAATAAAACGTAATTTTTTACCAAAATTCCGGTGCCAATGCGGCGTTTGGGAATTAAATTTAAGTGGTTTCATACATATACCAGCGCGCCGCAAGGAGTTAAGCGATCTTTTGATGAAATTTGCGCGTTTTTCGCGACATTTTGACGAAATGCGCGTATTTTTACACTATCTTTTCTTTTTTCCCCCGAGATCCTATATCGAAATTTGCGTTTTTTAAAACGATTCCTTGAAGATTTCTTCAAAGGATCGCAAAATCGCGAATTTTTTTATCCGTAATTTCTATCCGATATCCGAAATAATTACGGACAAATCGTAATATTTGGCACCTCTGCAAATTTCATCAAAAGATTATGAATAAAACTCAAATTTCTTCAACGAATCGCGAATAAAACACAAATTTCGCCAAAAATCGCAATTTTCGTCAAAGAATAATCGCAAATAAAACGCAAATTTCATCAAATAATCGCAAATAAAATGGAAATTTCATAAAAAGATCGAGAAAAATCTCAAATTTTGGAAAATGATAGCGAAACAAAAAGCAAATATCATCAAAGGATCCCAAAAAAATGCGCGTTTGTCCAAAGATAGCAGAGAAAACGCAAATTTCGTCGTAGGATCGCGAATAAGGCGCAATTTCCGTTAAAATATCTCGAATAAAACGCAAATTTCATTAAAATATCACTACTAAAATGCAAATTTCTTTAAAGAATCTTGAGTAAAATGCAAATTTCGTTAAAATATTGCGAATAAAATGCACATTCCATCAAAGGATCGCGAAAAAGATGAAATTTCATGAAAGGATTGCAACAAAAGATGCGCGTTTTGTTAAAGAATCGCGAAAAATCTTTTAATTTTGCCAAAGGATCATGAAAAAAATGTGAGTTTTATCAAAGGATCACAAAAATGCGAATTTAATTTAAAAATCGTGGAAAGACGCAAAATTCGTCAAACGATCCCCT
Organism: Maratus speculifer; assembly: GCA_964019185.1. Lineage (NCBI taxonomy): Eukaryota > Metazoa > Arthropoda > Arachnida > Araneae > Salticidae > Maratus > Maratus speculifer. Next base: position 71,554,652 of record OZ025301.1, on the reverse strand, counting down.
CAAAAAATCAGAATTATTTTTAAAAAGTCGCAAAAAAATGCAACCGTCTCCTAGAAAAACACGCACACAAATATCTATGTTTATTAATAGAGCCATTTCCAATCTAAAATAACATACTAATTTTTGAAAAATTTGGTTTAAAGCCGACCCAATTTGCAGGAATCTAAACCCAATCTGAAATCGACATGAACCAAGAAGAGTTTACTCGACCTGCTGCAAACATAATTAGCGTCAGGTAGGGATTCCCCACTCCTCTGTTGTAATCTTTCAAAAAATTTGCTGCGAATTTCAGAAACTTTTTTATTACTCAGAGTTACCCACGATTTTACGGTTTTTGCGATAGACTAATGAAATTCAGTTTTTTTCCTTTCTATTTGAGCAAAAAATCGCCTAATATTCTCACCCCCACGATCTACAGAAGCTTTTCATTATATTTACTGCGATTGGCGAATTTTGCGTTGCCTTTTTTCCGGATCGATTGACAAGGGTATTTTTTTCATGTCTGTATTCATTTAAAATTAATGTAATTTCTTTCGTGTAATCTCTTCTCATGTAATTCTTTAAAAATTAGCACATAAAATACTAGTTGATTTTAATGATTTTTTTTTTCCTCTGCCAAACAACTGGACTCCCTTTCATTTATAAATGCTGGCAAGTAGACTCTCATCCAATGAAAAATTGAATTTCAAGCCCTGATAGTTATCTTAATAAACTTAAAATGGATATTATAATTCAACCAATTAATCTACAACACATTCATTCTAGTAACAGTAAATAAATAAAATCTATTGCAATAACAAGAATTGATGATACTGATCACTGGAAATAAGAAACCCCTGTAATCTATGGAAATGACCTCTAAATTCCATATTCGTTTTGAAAAAACATTCTAATAGGAAACACTAGACAAACTTTAATACAATTAAATACAAAACAATTAAAATGAGAACAAATTTAATAAACGTTTCGCTATGCATCGCATAGCCTCATCAGTATTCGAATCAACTCACAACAAAAACAATGTGCATATATCAGACTCAGTCAAAGTTAAAGTTAAAGTTAATGATTCAGGAAAACAAAATATTCATTAGGAACAGGACTTGATTCGTTCAAGGTAAAATGATGTAATTTAGTAAACCACGCCTCCATAAAAATTCTGTAGTGATAGTCTGTGCAGTTATTTTTTTTTAAACATTTTTTTTTTTTTTGATAACTGCACAGACTATCACTACAGAATTTTTATGGAGGCGTGGTTTACTAAATTACATCATTTTACCTTGAACGAATCAAGTCCTGTTCCTAATGAATATTTTGTTTTCCTGAATCATTAACTTTAACTTTGACTGAGTCTGATATATGCACATTGTTTTTGTTGTGAGTTGATTCGAATACTGATGAGGCTATGCGATGCATAGCGAAACGTTTATTAAATTTGTTCTCATTTTAATTGTTTTGTATTTAATTGTATTAAAGTCTGACTAGTGTTTCCTATTTGAATATTTTAAATTCAGACGTTAAAATGTTTATATATCTTAAAAAACATTCTGTTTTGTAAAAATCCAAAGACGATCGACAGCAGCATAGATAAAAAGAATTATCTCATCTTAAACTATTCTTCATAACACATCACCATAAATTGTACTGGCACTTGAAGATTTTCAACAATGATAATTCCTCTTAAAACGATAAGGGAGAATTAGAGATGTAAATTTTCCGGAAAAATATAAGTGGCGGGAAAAAAACTGGTTTTTTACCTTTTTTTTGGGAAAAAAATGGAAAAATTGATTCTTCATGATTGTTTCTCCCAAATAAATTATATTTTCTTAGAGAATATTAAATAAACATTTTTCCCATTTATTTGTATTAAAAGAAAATTATTTTCACTTTATATTACAAAATAAAAAGAAAATAGCAAAGCCTGCCTTTAAAAATTTAAAATTTTTTTTCACAGCCTAAGAATTTTTATTAAACACTATTGTTTGTTATATCATATCTCTGTTGAAATGATTTTTCAGTTACATGTTTAACTACCAATTGACCTAATATAAAAAGCTGAGCCAATATGTCTGCAGTTTGGAATGAAATAAATGATGCATTCGATTTACATAAGTATAGTTTTTAAGTAAATGATACTAATTTAAAGAAATTATTGCAGTTTTGTCATTATTATGAATATCAGTATTCAAAAGTTCCATTGTTTGTTTAAAAAATGTATATTACATTATTACATTTCTTTTCTTATAATTATAATTTTATTTCCTTTAAAAAATATGTTTAGTTTTGATATACCTTTGCAATCTCAACTTAAAAAAAAAGTTTTGATTTAATTTTAAAATCTAAATTCATACAAAACCAAGTTTTAGTTTGGCTTACTCAGGTCTGTAACTAAGAAATAGCATAGGATTTATTGACTGTTAGATTTTACTCACTGAAACCAGAAAAATACTTTTTTAAAAGTTCGATTAAACGTAATTTTTTTTCTTTTTATCCTGAAATCTGGTATTCCATTCTTGAGTAAGAAACCATATTCAATAAGTTTCCACATGGTAATTTTATATTTCTAAGAGTGGAACTTAAAAGTTATGAAAACAGAACTCTAGAAAACACACACAGAAAATGCTCGCTATTTGAAGAATTAACGAAAGCAGTTACATATAAAAATGAGATAAACTTCTACAGTGCTTTAGAAAACTACAAAATTTCAAAGTTTATCAAGAGGGAAAGTATAATTTGGAACTTTGGAGTTACTTGTAATAATTTTTTTTTTTTTCATCGCAGTTGTACTTTTCTAATGCAAACTGCCCAAGTTTCTGCAACATTACTGTACATTATGGAGATAAAATGGAGGTCAATTTTAGATTCAACACCTTGAAAAACATTCAATTAATCAGCTATAATGAAATCTTGAAAAATGCAGCATAGTAGTATCACCTATAGGGTAATTTACACCAAAAACTGAACAACATTAATATATATCTTGAGATAGAGCTATTGCGATAATCACGAGTAATGCAGCTTAGCAGCGTCATCTGCTGAGCGATTTACACCAAAAAGTAATGAGCACAAAGTTATATCAAAGATTAACTTAATCTGAAGTTTTACATAAATACAACATTAGTTCTTGAGATAGAACTATTGTGGAAATTATGAATAATGCACCATAGCAGTACCATCGATTGGGCGACATACACTAATAACTAAACATCTCGAGTTTATATCAAGGTGTAATTAAATCTAAAGTTTTGTGAAATTATCAGCATCAGTTCTTGAGATAGTGTCCATAAAATTTTAGTCCCATACAGACTCACAGAGTGACAGATATTTTCCAAAAACCATCAAATCGTGTTCAGGATCTTTTAAAACGTTTAAATACACCATAAGCTGGAAGTCAAATTTTTCATGAATTCAATACTTACTTCTTGAAAAGATAGAAAAAAGTAATAAATGCATGCTTCCAATTTTATGTTAAAATTTTAATTTTACCATTTCCATTAATTGGCATATTATTGAAATAATTTTGCACATGAATTAATTTTTGAAAAGAGAAGTTGAATTTAATTATTTATCTGGATTTTTTTCATGTAATCCTGTTTTTGTGAAATTGTGAATGTCTTGTATATACTTGTACAAAATATAATCAGAATTTGTGAATAACAAATTATTACTATATTTAGGTTCCTATTTAGACATTTTTAATAGGGTTATTTTTACATATATACAACTTGATAAGATTCAGCTGCTATATGGCATAAAAAAAATTTTCTTCAATCACTGCATTTGTGAAAGATTCAATTTGTAGATTAAACTTTTTTCTGAAATGTCTATTTTCAAGGGTCTTGTGTTTCAAACAAGAGAAAAATGTGAAGGATCCTTTCAAGTCTTCTCAAACAGATTTCTTCTCAGAGATCAGACTACCCACATTAAAGTTTTTGTGTGGGACACTCAACATAAAAATAAATAAAATAAAAAGTATGAGAATGTAGCTATAACAAAATTTTCAATATATTTCATAAATGAAATTTCAAATTTTCCAGTTTGGAAAAATTAAAAAATAAGCCTTCGGGAAAAAACTGACAAAAAAAATGTTTTTTTTTTTTTTTTCCCCCAACTTTTCCCGTTTTTTTCAGAGCATTCCCATCTCTCTGGGAGATATTCAAATAACTATTTCTGACACTTTCAGATCTTTACCAGAGTTCCCTAATTTGAAGAAAACGAAAAACCCATGTAATCTCTGAATAATATAAGCTTAACTAAATACTTTCCGTTTTAGATCATTAAGTGATGAATACAATTTATTTATAAAATAAATATCCTCCTTGTAAGTTAAAAGAAAAATAGTTTCAATTCAAAACGTAACTGAAAAGATGACATAAGAGCAAACAATACTCTAAGTTGAAGTTCACTCAAATGACAACAATCTCTACCGAGCAGACATCTGCATACCTTCTTCCTCCAAATCTGTGTAATAATGTAACTCAGACAGACTCATAAGTTGAAAACATGAGCTACACAACTTACGTCATCTATCAGTCGTTAGATGTACTGCTTCAGTCCTACCATAGCCTACAATGATGCGACAGGGTCTATTGATAATAATTTTAATTGAATTTAATAAAAAAGTCAAAAGTTTTAGATTTATGATGTGTCCACTTTTTCGAGACTGAAGTTTGTGAAATACACATTACTGATAGTGTAATTATAATATTAAAAATATAAAAATAATATCAACAATATCATATTGCACTAATGTAAAAATACATTGTAATAATGCATTAACAATATATGGTATGTTTTCCCTTTTTTAACCACACAATAATAGTACAATAATGTTCTTTAAATTAAAATGGAGATATATGGAAACATTTAAATAAATAACATATACATAAGCATCTGTCACTTACCATCTTTTAAAAATTTGAAAATGCTCAATTTTAATCCATTGCTTTTACTAACCAAACAACTAAGTATTGAAGTTCTCGCTCGGTGAAAAAAAATGTGGCCTTTCCTGAGTTGTTTTCATCTAGAATGCACGTGCAAACCAATCCTTTTATTTTTTCTAATTTTGTATTTCACATTATACACAGAAAAAAAAAAGAAGTTAATTCAAAATAAATGTTCAGTTATAATGATTGAAAACCACTCTTTCCTAGATGAAACTTTTGTCAGCAGCACTATATTTTTTATTCTTTCTTTTAAATTGGTTATTTAAGAGATAAAAATGTGCACTATATTGCAGATTAGTGAAAAAATTTGAAAGAATAAATGTTATTCATATGCAGAAATTGGCAATCAGCAATTCATTATTTTCCCCAAATCGAGTGCCATCTACTGATGAAATTCCTGCCCACAAGATTTAAAGGCGAAAATAATAGGCTTTACAGACCCTCACGCACCATCATAGGCTATGGTCCAACAAGGATTAGGGGTAAAGAAATTTGGTGCAAGATCAACAAAAATATGTCTGTTTGTTCAAAAACTTTCAAATAAATAAAGACAGATGAAAGTTAACTAGGAAAAGTAAATTAAACATTTTTAAATTTGTGAATAATTTAATTTAAATATATTATGTACTTCAAATAAATAAAAAGATATGATTTCTTAGAGATATATATTTATGAAAGTCACAATAAAAATACATATTTTAATATAGGGGTGCACAACCTTTTGAAGAGAAGGGCCACTTACAAGTATGTCTGGGTGGTCGAGGGCCACATCAATAACATGGAGATAATTCGATTTCAGGAGGTGATTGGTGGCCTATAATCGGAAAAAAAAATATGGTTTCAGAGAGGAGTAGGAGAGGGGAGGGTACCCTTTGAAGTTTTCTTATCCAGTCAAAATATCAAATTCAGTTGGTAAGGATATATCAACATTTTTTATATTTGTATATACAACTATTATAGCAAGGATAATTTTCATTATGTAATAATATTCCTGGACTTTAAAATGCGATCCAAGAAATGCATTAAATTGCAATCATTGCGATGCATATTTCCCACACCCTTTGTTATGTCATGTACACTTAAAGTTAAAATTTAAAGATGTTTTTACATGACATACCTTGTATTTTCACTCTCCCCAAGTGTTTATTTACAATGTAAGTACAGCGAGATGCCATTGCTGGGTGCAGTTTTCCCAGTAAACACGTGATTTATGTTTTATTTAAAATTACCAAAATTGTATTTCTGAGTTTATGGCTTATTAAAAAATATTGACCCTTACAACAAATATATTTTTTGAGACTTGGTACTGTGGTAAGTTGATACATATATTTAATTGACCTGTGGCGAAGGTAAATTGACCTATAAGTCATTCAAGAGCCAGCTTCTGATTTCCTAAGTTTTTTATATTGGGTAGGTGAGTTATCATTTATTTTTTATTCTTTATTAATTTTATTTACTTTCATTTATGCTTTTGATTAAATATTGCTTTTTTTTTTTTTTTTTGTAAATTTTTAAGATTTAAAAGTTGCGTTAGCTATTTTTTACTTGCTATACAAAAGTGTCTAACTGCTATTCAAAACTGACTTTGTATAGCAGTTACTGCTATGCAACTTTCTTTTTCTAAATCGACCCCTGCTTTATCCTGGACTTTATGAAGCCGATCGGGGAAGTTCACAATCTTTCTGCGTTTGATCAGGAAAATTCACAAATTTTATTAAACTGATAAAAAAATTCGCAACTTTTTCAAAGCTGATCGACGAAACTCGCGACTTTTCCTCGCATGATTGATAAAATTTACGATTATTCCATGCCTGATTGACTAAATTCGCAATTTTTCCACCTTTAATTGACAAAATTATGCATTTTTCCATGCCCAATCAACGAAATTCGTGATTTGAAAGTACCTCTGATGAAATCTTCATCTTTTGATGAAATTTGTGATTTTTTTTTTCTGCGCATCCTTGCAAAATTCGCGATTTTTCGTGCCTCATAAATGAAATTTGTGATTTTTTTTGTCCCTGATCGGCAAAATTTGCTATTTTTTTCCGAGTTTCATGGGCGAAATTTGTGATTTTTACATACTTGATGAATGAAATTTGCGATTTTCCTAGCCGCATTGACAAAATTCGCTATTTTCCCACACCTGATCAATGAAATTTGCGATTTTTCCATGCCCTTTTTACGAAATTTGCGATTCTTAAGCGACTGCGAAGTTTTTATTTTTCCCACGGTAAATTGACAAAATCTACGAATTTTTTTTTTATTTTTGTGACTTAAGCACAAAAATTGCAATTTTTTCCAGTTGTAAATTACCAAAGTTCGTGGTCCACATGTTAACCCATCGCAGGCCACTGTTTGCCCATGGGCCACAGGTTGTGCATCCCTATTTTAATATATTTTTTAAATATTTACTAACAGAACTTTAGCATAAATAACTTTAGTAAAGATATTATATTTTAAATAAATAGAATTTATTATCAATAAACTTTAACATTGAACTTTTCTACTGCTTAACTTGAACACAACTTCAACATTAAATTTAACTTTAACCCTTTCATTCACATGGGATTTATATGAGGACAAATAACTATTGCCCTATAAAGAAACAAAAATAATCAGCATTCATTTATAAAGATCTGATTTGTGGAGAGATCATAGCTAGAATGCAGCACAGTAAAAAAATATTTTAAAATAGGTTCTCGTCTATCACTTTCTCTTTTGTGAATAATGAAAAATAATTTATGCATGAAAGGATTAATATTGGATAATTTTAATTTTATTAATTAAATTAAACTTTGAACTTTAATACTGAGGATTGATGAAAGTGATAAGAGCTGTCATTCCTATGAACCCCCCCCCCCCCCTTTTTAGCACTTTTATCTAAAAGAAGTAGAAACCACAGAATCATCAGAATACACCACTAAGAACTTTAATCCTTATTGGGATAGCCCAACACATCAGGGTATCATGATAACTTCCATATCCAAAAACAAGGAAAAAGGGAGATGCCTTAAAAAGAGACATGACACCAATTGCACATAATTACCTATCAATTAGACTAAGACACATTTAGAACACATACTACTTAGAAGCCACAATGATTGGGAAAAAAGGGAAAACAGCAAGTTTATCCTAATAACTCCCATATCCAAAACAAGGAAAATAGAGACATTACATCAACAGCACATAATCACTTATCAATTAACTTAAAATAACTTAACTTATACTAATGAAAAATCATGATGACTGAAAAAAAAAACAGCAATCAAAGTTCCAGAATATCATGACATTTAAAAGAGATTCAAACATATATATACATGTATATATATATACATACATACACACACACATGTATATATAAATTTACACAGAACATTTAAACACGTTAAAAATACTTTTTACAAATTAAGAAATTATTTCTAAAATCACTTATGAATACCAAAAAGAATGACATGGCCTCTGGCACCCATATTTTAACACAGGTTCAATATATATACATATATATTGAATACATATTTTTAATTTACCTTACACATGTTCTAAAATTTGAAAATATTAAATACATAATATTTCTGTACATATTCTACATTTATGAAAAATGTTTTTACACTGCAATATTCATAAAAAAATCAAAAGTTCATGATAACAACAACTTCAATTATGTGTATCTTACACAATTAGCTATTTTAAACAAGACAAATATTTTCATACATTAAATATGTAGATCAAAAGAATTTATATTTATTTATAATTTTGAAAATATGGAAACCTCATAATTAATCTGAATTCAATTAGCCATCTCTTAATTCTAGAAATTCCCCAGTCCAGCATCAACATAAATCACACCTAAAATTTACCTTTGCAAAGTCTCTTACTAGGACTAGTCTTCCCTTCATCCACATCTCTTTTATCATAGCGACGAATAAATTCATCTAAGATTTGAGAGAATTTTGTCCAATAACCTTTCGCTTCTGCATTTTTATTTCGTTGATGCAAGGCTATCCTTGCTTGGATCCGGTCTTCAAATTCCTTCTTGAATTTGATCATTTCATCTTTTGATGTTATAAACAACTGAACAAAGAACTTGACTAAATCCCACTCTTCACGATTAATCATATTTCTGCAATAATAATATCCTTTATCACTTAATATGAATTTATTTTTTTCAGCAGGTGTTGCATTTTTAAAGATTAGTTCTATGTTTTCCATGTCTTTCATACGCAGCAATATATCTAATAAATTAGGAATCCGGTTCTCATTTATAAGGAAGCTGTTATCAGCATCAAGGATTTGCTGCCAAACATCCCTAAAAGCTTTTCTGTAATTGTAGTCTTTATAGCCAAAGAAGTCTTTTTCAATAATATTATATAATACAGAAAAATAATAACTTTTTGGAAGAAAATTCCATAAAAACTTTACTGTTTCTGCAAAAAAACTTTGAAATGGCCATTCCAAAAGGCAATACATTATTTGTTGAGGGCACTGCTGGAATAGTTTTAATTGCTGTTCTTCATTCATTTGTGAAGCTAAGAAAAATAAAACCTCATTATAATATTCCCTATCATATTCTATCAAAGTTTTACACCGATCATGTTTCTTTGCAACATTTACCATAGTGTTTAAAATAAAGTCTTCATTAAGATCAAATTTTTTCAAAAAATACTCCGTTGCAGCTTTATTGCCCCTTTCTACAGCAAAGCTGAACAGATTTCGGCATATAGACAATTCATCTAGTCGTCTATCTTCTGATGTTATGCTATCTGTCCAAAATGAGACAAATTTCATCACACAAAATTTTTTGATGTCATTCCTCTGTCTGACGTCATACATACTATGCCGAAACTCTTTTTCACTTTCAGACATAGTATTCCATAGTACTGGAATGTTATCCTCCAAGCAATACAGACAAGCCAATTTATAACGTGTGACGACATGTATACTTTCATCTCTGATCAACACTTCAGCCATTCTCTTTTTGTCGATTGTCCCTTGTGATGTCCAACAAAAGTTAGTGGGTAGAGCTAAATTGAAACAGCAGAATTTTAGATGGTACCTCATCCATTTTAATATCTGCATGCCAATATTTTGGATATAACAAATTAGTTTCTCTTTCAAACATGTTGGTATCATAAGGTGTGCCATTTTTTCTATAACTTTGTCTTGAATTCTTGGCCATTTCCTTTCTCTTTCAGTGCTCATTGTAAAAGGACTGAACATACAAGGGTTTAATGGTGGCAATGGTAAATTCCAGAATTCAGTCACTAAAGCCCTTATATCTGGCTGATTCCAAAGTGAAGCAGCTATCTTCACAAGAGCAATGTGTTCAAGTGACGGTCTTACATTAAAATTCATTATCAATCTTGATTTAACTGCTCAAAATGAAATAAAACTTCACTGATTACAAAAAGAATGTTGCATGTGTCACAGCACTAAAGACAAATATATATACAAAACTATTTTCGGAAATGTGGTATATGTGTCATAAAGCAGGATAAAACTAAACAAGGTTTTTCAACATTATTACCTGGATGTAAAATTTGTTTTTAAATTAAGAACTGTATTAAATATCAGAATCTAACAACACAACTATAATGACGGTACAATACAGGTAGTGTTGCCTTACTGATTACAGCTTAAGGCAGTTATCCTAGTTATCCTGTTAAAAGATACCAGCTAGTTTTCCTGAATCTTGAGGACCTATAAAAAGAATTATACATCTCTGAGAATGTAAAACATTGGAATCTAAAGAAAATTCTAGTTCTTTTATACAAGTAATTATATAAACTGGTTTTGTTACCAAAAAAATACAGTAGACTCTATCAAATCCACACAACTTCGGACTAAAGATTGTACAAATTTTGTGATTTTCTGATCATTGGATTGTTTCCATTTTTTTAAACAGTAATTTGAATGCAATAATGTAATCAAATTATAATGAATGATTGTAATATAGTAAAATATTAAAATAATTGAGGAAAGTAATTAACTAAAAGGATTAACAGTAAGATAATTTAATAAAAAGAACATTGCCCAGGTAAACTGATGGTTTTGAGTTCAAAGGATACACATATTAATTGTATATTACAGCCTTATATTTTGAAGGATTAATGCCATTCAAAAAAAAAAAAAAAAAAAAAAAAATTAAGTAGAGAAATAGCTCCCCCCCATTTCCAATTTTTATACTTAATCATTGAACACCCTAAACTAATGAGGAATATGCTTATATATAAGAAATCTATATCCAAAATTCAGAGCAAATCAGATGATTCTTAATAAAAACCCTTTTATATAATTTAAGAGGCGTTATCCCCCTCCTTTATACTTAACCATTAAACTTCTAAAACTATTCAGAGATTTGCCTTTCAGAAAGAACCTACATCCAAAATCGGAATGGGAACCTACATCCAAATCGGATAATTCTGCATAAAATTTTTTTAATCAAATTTCAGGTGGCGAATTAGCCCCCTGTTCCCCCTCTTTATAGTTATCTAATGAACTGCCAAAATTAATCATGGAGGTGCCCTCATCAGAACGATCCTATGTCTAAAATTTGAATGAAATCTGATAAATTTTGCATGAAAAATCCATTTTTATAAATGGAGAGGTGGGGCATTAGCCCCCTTTCCCCCCTCTTTAAACTTATCCAATGACACCTAACACTAATTACAGAGGTGTTTCTTTATAATGATATGATCCTATAGCTAAATTTTGAACGAAAACTGATAATTCTGCAAAAAAAAACCTTTATATAAATTAAGGGGAGGGGCATTAGCCCTCCCCCATTCCCATTCTTTATACTTATCCAATCAACACCTAATACTAATCATGGAGGGACTTCATCAGAATGATCCTATATATAAATTTTAAACAAAAACAGATAATTCTGCATGAAAAACTCATTTACTATATAAATTAAGCGGAGGGGCATTAGCCCCCATTCCCTTCTTACATGTATCAAATGAACTCCCAAAACTAATCAGGGAAGCACCTTATCAGAATAAACCTATGTCCAAAATTTCAAGTGAACTGGATATTTTTATCATGAGTTATTGCATTATGTATGCACGTACATACATACAGAACAGGCGGGCACATAAGCTCTCAGGCTTTGATAGCTGTTAAAAAAATTTTAAAGTAAAAATTAAGTAGATAATCAGTGATGCATATTTGAATGTGCATAATAAAAACTGATAAATTTTAAAAGTAAAGTTTAAGTAAATAATTAATGATGTATATTTGAATATGCATAAAAAATATGAGAAAGATTTTCCTTGAATTATTTAATGAAACATTCCTTTTGAAAAGTACTCTATTATAATTCACATCATAATCATCTTCACAATAACCAAAAAATCTTGATTAATGCATAAGAATATTTGATAAAGAGATTGTGATTACCAGTGGTATCAGCAATGCCCTAATTCTTTTAAAAAATAAATTTAGACTTCTTTTTTGGAAAATCACAAATTCAGTTATATTATTAAGAATTACATATTAAAATACATACGGGTGAAATAAAACTAAAACATTCTGTAATTTTTTTCCTGTATCTGAAATGAAAGTTTCATTGCTTACATCTGTAAAGATGTGTGGATTTTGGGTGTTTGAGGATTTAAGGGAGACTACCATACATTTAAATTTCTTATTAAGGAGACAGATTATCTTACAATTAGTCAAAAATTTGATTTTTCCTTTTTAATATTAAATGAAAGCATGTTTAATTGTGAATACAGTAGAATATCAATATAAAACAAACCTAAAAAAGGCAAGGTTGTGTGATACATAGAATTTTGTGTTACAGTATGGAACCATTTATCCGGAAACCAGTTAACCGGAAAACCAGTTATCCGGAATAATATTTCTAATAGACTGATGTTAGATCTTTTTAGAAAAAAGTGTCATACACAATCATTTTGACACATACATTGCTTGAAACAATTGTATAGTATGATAACAGCATCTAGTATTTGAAATAGAAGCATATAATCATATTATAGATTAATAAATAATATTATAATATTATAGATGTTTTCATTTTTATGCCAAGAAAACAAAAGAATTTTTGTTCAAGGAGTTCCCATAAATTATCTTCTTTCAAACTCTAACAATTGATCTTACTTGCATCAGATTCTTGGTTCAAGTAATCTAATAATCAATTTAAAATTAGAAGTAATACCACAACTACATATGTTTCACAAAACTTATCAAATGGATGCTGCTTGAATGCCAAACCAGTTATCCGGAGTACATCTGACCCCAATCATTCCGGATAAATGGTTCTGTACTGTATATATATAGTAGACTCCCTCAAATCTGCACAGCTTGGGACCAGATGTTTTGTGGATTTTAGAATTTTGCAGATTTCTGGTCATTGCTTTGTTTACATTTTTTAAACAGTAATTTGAGTGTAATTAAAAATAAAATTGAAACTATTATGAAGGCTTACAAAATAATAATACATTAAAATAAGTAATAAATTAGAATAATAAAAATTTAGATAATTTTTAGCATGATTAAAATATTAAAAGCAAAGGTCTAGTTAATAATCAATAATGCATGATTAAATACTTATTATAAAGATAAGACATATTTTTTCATATGAAATTTGCTTTATAAAGATACATTACTAATTCACAACAAAATCATAAAATAAGGAAGTTTTATTTCATGTTTAGCCAGACTTAATAACTAAAAAAAGTTTGGTTAATACATAAATATATTTGGTAAAAAGATTGTGATTACTAGTGATATCAACAATATCTTAATTTATAAAAAAATAAATTTATTCTTCCTTCATGAAAACACATGAATTCAGTAATATTAATGAAAATTGCAAATTAAAATATACAGTAGACTCCCTCAAATCCGCAACTCTCTAAAATCCGCACATATTTTATGGATGTAAACAATGAAACATTCAGTTCAGATGTTGGTGCAAAATTTGACTTTTTTAGTTTTAGATCAATTTCATATATTTTTTAATTTGTAATTTTTGTTAAGGTTATTGAATTCATGTTTTTTCATGAAGAAAAAATAATTTATTTTTGAAAAAAAAAAAAGATATTGCTGATATCATTGGTAATCACAATCTTACCAAATATATTTATGTATTAATCAAGCTTTTTTAGTTATTAAGTCTGGCTAAACATGACATAAAGCTTCATTATTTTATGATCCTGATGTGAATTAGTAATGTACCTTTATGAGGCAAGTTTCATGGAATAATTTAGGAAAAACACATTTCATCTTTATAATGAATATTTAATTGTACATTATTGATTATTAATTTGACCTTTGCTTTTAGTATTTTTATCATTTTAAAAACTATCTAAATTTTTATTATTTTAGTTTATTACTTATTTCAATATTTTAGCATATTGGAAGCATTCATTAAACTTTTGATTTCATTATTAATTACATTCAAATGACTTTTTAAAAATTGTAAACAAAGCAATGACCAGAAATCTGCAAAATTCTAAAATCCACAAAACCTCTGGTCCCAAGCTGTGCATCCGCACAGCTTGGGACCAGAGGGAGTCTACTGTATATATAAAATTGACATAAAAATAAAAAAGAGAAATTTTGTCCCAACATCAAAACTGAATGTTTCATTGTTTACATCTGTAAATTATGTGCGGATTTGAAAGAGTCTACTGTATCACATATTACACATCATTAAAGTTACCTGATAAATATAGTCAAATAAGTTCTGAAACATACGAAAATGCTATAGAGTAGTACCTTTATACTGCATTCCTTATTCAGATTATAAATTTTTGTATCATATAGATAATTTCAAATTTTGTTAAATATACTTTTTAAAAACGGCCCAAATACATCTGAACCCAAATCATTCATTATAATACTCATTTTCAAAAACATTTATTGTAATAGTAATTTCTTTTTAATAGAAAGTTCTAAATTAAGGAGATAAAATTGAACTAATGCACTAAATTTAGTTTTCTAGACAGAAGCAATTTTTTACAGTCTGGAAATTCGGGAGCTTCTTTACTGCAAAATTCATTCTTTACATTTGAGAAGTTGTACATTATATCGAGAATTGCATTAAATGGAATTGCATTATTATGTTATTCAGTAATGAATGAGGTATCATATGACAAGAATTTAAACAGTGTTTTTGACATAATATATTAACATCTTCTACTGTATTTTGACACCTCATTTTTACTCACACAGTATTTATATTGCAAGATATTGCAGATTTTGGTAATACATTCAATGAAGTTACCTAAATAAAAATTAAATCTTCAAATGTCATTTTCTCCATGTTTATATATATATATATATATATTTTTATTTTCATGTTTTATAAATGCTAAGGTTTTTGGATTTGAAATTAAAACTTTTTTGTACATGTTTTTTATTATACATGCAATAAATCTGTGCATAGAAATAACCTATTGTTATTTTTCTAAAAATAAAAATATATGAAGATGTGTTATATTACATCGTCTTACACTATATATATAAATAAAATAAATATATTATATGTAATATAAGGTGCATCTAAAAATCCATTTACCATCTTCTATAATGCACATTAAAAAATCTTAAAAACAACATTACACAAAAATATAAATTTTTAAAATAGTAGTTAGGGTTTAAATAAACCATTTTTTAAGATAAAATTTTTATTAAATAGCCATTTATTATTATTTTAAATATACTTTAACTAGAACATTGAAATACAGTGATTTCACCATTTGAACAATATATTTTTTAAATAACCAAATTTACTTAAAAAATAAACTGTCCCCTTAATGGTAGAAACATTAAAAAAGAAATTTAGAATGTAAACTAACAATAACAATTTACCTAGTAAAATTCTCAATGTACAATAGAATAATAAAACAAGAATAATAATAGAATAATAAAACTCTGATGAACAATAGAATAATAAAACATTTTTGGTTTTAATAAATATGATTGAGATGAACTTTTTTTTAATTCCAATTAATTGACTGAAGCAGAAATTTTAAAAGAAAACAAAAGCTGGTATAATACTGAAATATTGAATTAATAATATTGAAGTATTAGCGTGTGTAATTACTTCTTGAAACATTGAAATGCATGATATAGAATAAAGTTTTGGCATTGGCACATCTAACTAATTTAAATTGTTTTTGTATGGTTAAATATAATTTTTATTAAAAAATCAAAAAAAGGAAGGCTAGAGAATTTGTATTTTCAATGGCCAAAAAATGCAATTTCTCGCTTGGAACTCTATAATGTCACCCCCCCCCCCCCCTGCTGGAGAAAAAAAATCAACACTATCCACCTCACCTATTAAATGCAAAGCTAATGATTTAAAAAAATTGAAATGCAAATGAAATTTTAAAAAAAAATCTTCCAAAGAAGTCAGATTAGCGAGTGGGTGGTTTCATGAGCGAAATAGCATCTTAATAATTATTAAATAATCGATTCTCTAATTAGGAACGTAATATTAATGTGCGGTTTTATGATTCAGAACTTTTCATAAAAACAATAAGAATACGAGGAGTAACAGAGCACTGGAGTTGACACAGACAGTGGCGTAGCCAGGATTTCATTTCGGAGGGGGTCCAAAATTTTTCTTTCCACTTATATATATGTAGTAAAACCTGTCAGTATAAAATGGTGAATATTGATTATATATTCCGTTTTACACAGGTTTTCCTGTTAGCAAGTGTAATGGTATAGTATTCTTTTTTTGAAAGCTTTATGGAACATTTCTGTTTAATGAAGAATTCTGTAATACACAGGTTTCAAGTTTGTGCATTTATATAAAAATACTTGTTTATGTTATATGAATAGTAGAATCTGTTAAAATAGTAACTATCTAACCGAATATCTATAATCCGTAATTAATGTTTTTTAAGTATTTCATAGACGAAATTTGCGTTTTTTATGCGCTTCATGGACGAAATTTGCAGATTTACAGGATTCTTGGATGAAATACACAGTTTTTGCAGATTTCATGGACGATATTCACGTTTTTTGCGGGATTCATTGATGGCATTCGCATTTTTTGTGCGGTCTTTGGAAGAAATTCACGTTTTTTGGGAGGTCCTTTGTCAAAATTCGCGACTTCCGTCTGATCCTTAATCGAAATTTGCTTTTTTCCCACAATCCTTTATCGAAATAAAAATTTTTTACGCAGACTTTTATTGAAATGCGTGTTTTTTAAGCGATTCTTTGCTGAAATTCGCGATTTTTTTTTCGAAATCCTTTGACGAAATTTGTGGGGGGTTTTCACTATTCTTTAACGAAATTTATGTTTTTCTTGATCCTTCGACGATATTTCGTGCTTTTGCCATGGAACTTTGACTAAATTTGTGTTTTTCCCTAATAATTTGACGAAATTGGAGATTTTTATTTCTGCGAACGATCGACGAAGTGGATTTTTTACGACAACTGTTTGTCAAAATTCGCTATTTTTGGTGTCTGAAATTTTTGACTGATGAATTTTTAAATTTTTTGACATCAAATGTCTTAAATTTTCGGAAAATTTGAAAATTGGCCCTGCTTTTAATTGTGCGCTAATAGTAAATAATTTGCATATAGATTTGAGAGAATATTTTTAATTTTTTGGTACTAAAAAAATTTACAAAGTAAAGATTTTTTTTTTCTTAAAATTTTCTTCAAATTTCATAAAATTTTCTGCGCACAGCATACATGCATGTGTCTTTATTATACATCTCTGCTTTTGGGTTTCAGTATTTCATGTCTTGCCTCTCGCCATTTTTGATATATATTCGATCTAATAGTTGCTTCCGACATCTGATCAAATTAAGAAAGTTAAATTTTTCCAATAAATTTATTTGTGATTGATTAGCACTTTTTTGGAAGTATGTTGCATAAAAAATAATTATGGTGGTTCCTGTTACTGTACTTCTCAATCAATTTTAAATGGTTCAAAGCAGTTTTAAAGCATTCTCCAAGATCTACAGTAAGCTCCGGGCTCTGGTCCGTGAATTAACTTCAATTTATACTTCCGATTTCTCATTGTCAAAGACAAAATGTAGCCCGCAACCTTCTCCATATACACAACATTCTTATTGGCACCCTGAAATTTTTGAAACAACGTTAAACTGGGTGTTCAACAAGTTGTACCGTAATTTTCGGCATATAATCCGCAAATCAAACAATCATTTTTCGACCCAGAAAATTTTAAAAATAAAATGCAACAATTTAGATCGCGATAAATACGTGTTTACAGTTCCTAAATAAAATTTCAGGGTCAAAAAGAGTTGTTTGCTCTGCGGCTTATACGCCTGAAATTACGCTAATTGGTGTGAAAGGTAATGTTGAAAACAGACTTTTTTCTGGGTGAGATTTCTGCAACTTTGGAAGAGACACTTTGGACACCCGTTATGGGTTAGTAGCACTTCTAGACCATTAGTAAACAAAATTCCAAATCTTATGATTAAAACCTTAAGCAACTTGAAAAGTGGATCAATTACCTCATTTCTGTATGTATAGGTATACCCAGTTGTACTGATAAAAACATGTTGGTCAGTACGGTCGTTCAAAATGATGCCAGATTTTTGACATGACGCTTTTAGCTACTTTTAAGTCTTTATGGACTCTTGAGAATGCCTGCCCTGCTTCCATTCTCCCAATCGCACTTCATTTCTCACAGTCTATCATATGTGTTCTTGACAACATATTCCACCTACCACAAACAAAATATTTTCCTAACCACATGTACAATCCTTGAAATTAGATTTCAAATCCCGCCCCGTGCTGTCCTTTTTATGCCTGAAAGGCTTGAAAAAATTGTGGCGATGGTTAATCCAATTAGACTACATGATAACATTGACAAAGAATTAGTAACCAGTCACCTTTTAAGGAAGTTCCCATAATTGAACATGGAACTAACATATAGCTCTTTTTTATAGTTGTTCCTTTAACCAGTGTTCTTTGGTGGTAACAAAGTGGGTAGCAAATAAACAGTCCAAAAATAAAGTTACTTTTATAATTGCAAGAAGCATATTTAAAGTGTTTAATAATATTCCTCCTTAAAAACTCAACAAAAATTAGAGTTCCAAATTCACCAATGTGCCATTAATATAAACTCGTCTTTTCCCTTAAGTGTTGGCATCAATTGGTCCAGTCGAAGTCCAAGCTAAAGAAGCTTTACGTTTAATCTGGTTTCAGTACATTTATGTAAACGGAATAGCCGGTATAGAGGCCTGCAAGGGCCAAAATTTCCAGGCCCTACCCTGGCCTGAAAGAAAGAAATATTAACCCGGTCCGGCCTGAACGAAAAAATATTGGCCTAACCTGACCCTGGCCGAAAGTTAAGATTTCGGCCCGAGCTCGGCCTGGCCCTGGTGAATTTCTACAGAACATTGATCTTTACTCTAACGGAAGAGTTCAGACCAAAAAAATTTATCTTAATCTTTTTTTTTTTTACTTTCATGTTTATAATCTCTATTTATGCAGAAGTGCCATAGGCTGCAATATTTACGCTTTTAATGAACCTTTGTTTGTTGTATGTAAATGTTTCAGTTATCATTAGTTTTATTAATACATAAAAAAAATTCTAAAAAATGGTATATGGTAAAAGTAAATTCTTCTAAGACATTGGAAAGAAAATAATACGTTTCCTTCTTAGCAAACGTAAATGTTTAATATGTTTTTTTTTTCTCGAATATTATTGTATTCACTTTGCATGAATGAACAGTATAAAAGAAATTTGCAGTTTTCAGTTTAATCGAAAATTCCGTCATAATCATGCTTTTTTTTATGTGTTTAATTCTATTTTAAGACGCCTAGTGATCTACGATTCTTTAAAAAGAATAAATTCTAAATGTTTAATTGTAGATAATGACGACTCTAAAGTATATGTCTATTTTGCAAAAATTTTTGGACCAAGCCAAACTTTACTGATTTATGAAAAAATTTTCCACGTCGAGAAAAGGATTTTCATATGGGACGATTCAAGAGGAACTGATTATTTTGGTCCGTGAAGACTAAGAAGAACGAAATCAGTCTCGGGTTCATACGGAAAAAATAAGTTAGTCTCGGCCCCGGCCCTATACTCCAGGAAAAAAATTAAGGCCCGGTCCGGCCCGAAAAGATTAGTGACTAGGCCCGTCCTGACCGGCCCGAGTCTTCAGAAGCAAGGCCCAAGCCCGGCCCTGTCCGAATGCCGTTAATGGAAATCGGCCCGAACCCAGCCCGGCCTGTGCAGATCTCTAAGCGGGTATACACCTGTAGTTATCCTTCCGTCTCAGAAGATTCAAATATTTTCGTTTACAAGAGGATACTGTTTTCACAGAAAAACATTCAAGTATGTGTCACAATTGGAATAATTTCCATTTTAAACTGATTTCAAACGTTAGCAAGCATAAATATATAGTGCTGTTTCCGCCTAATCTTGATTGTTTTCTTTTGAGATAAGTCATTTTCACAGATTTATAGTAATTCATTTATGTAATAGTCTTCACAGGTGTACTATAGAGTAAGCACGTTTTAGCGTACGTATAGCTAATGTTTGTTTAGAAAACGGAAAAGGTTTATAATGAAAACCTGTCTAAAATGGAAAAGTTTATTGTCCTGGCGAAAAACAATTTAGAGTTATATCTTCTAAGGTAAACACCTGTCTAAAGCAGAATTTTTCATAAGTCTTTTGTGTGTCCGTCTTATTCATTTTTACTGTTGGATCCATGGTTCAATAAACCACGTCTTTGTTTGAGTTTCGGGGGGGGGGGGGGGGGGGGGTCTGGACCCCCTGGAGCCTCCCTTGGCTACGCCACTGGACACAGGCGCTTAAAAAGAGTGTCAGATATTTAATCTTGAAGAATGGTTCCTCGCCAAAAGAGAGTTTTTTATGCCAAGTTTTTTACTTCATATGTTTACTTAAAATAGAAGTTACTTTTGAATTAAATACTTTTATCAGAGGAATTACTTTAAACTTTTTCTATAAAATCTTGAATTTTGTAATTTATAAACATAACCATACAAATTTCTATAAATTTAAAATATAATGGAAGAACTATTTTTCAAGGCAGAATGTTACTGTTTCTACCTTTTATAGTGTTGCCAAGTAGAAGTGGAACACAGAGTAAAAATATATACATGCATACAATGTTTGACAAATTTTTTATAACAAATACAACTGCAAAATGTTTCTTATCCAGGTATTAGATTTTTCCATTTATATATCATTCATTATTTTTTCTTTATCTTTATTATATTTTTTCACTTCTTAAAATATTTATTTAACTTTACAAAAATAGCTTTTATTACAGTTATATAGTTCAGTAATATTAACTTCACTTACCTTATTTCATTTCTTTTATTTCATTGTTAAAATTACTTAATTTAATTATTAAGTCTCTTTATTCCATATATAACTTGTGCTTCTCACTTTCAAATCTTATCTAACATTTGCCATGCATTTAGGAATAGGTCTTTTAATCATATTATACAATGTAATGGCTTATATTAGATGACATTGATAGCTTGTTCTTACTGTTCTTCAGTGAGGCAACAGACTTCTTTTATGTACCCCTGTAATTAAATAAAAAATGTTATGAATGTGCTGTTCTAATGTAACCATAGTGATATTCAATTTTTTATGTCAATTTGAATATATTTGAAATAGCATAACCTTATTAAAATACTTTACAAACATTTTTTTTTTTTCATTTACCATATTTTAATGGAATTCCTTTGAGTACCTCTGTAAATGAACCATTAATCCTACATATTTCATATACAATACCAAACATGCTTTAGGGACCCTAAATAACCTTTATCAACGAATGAAATTTGAGTTTATTTACAGGAGTTAGAGTGCAGACAGACAAACCAAATGCATAAACACTTTTAAACTCCATTGGAAAGTTTTAAGAAGTGCAATAAGAGACAAGTAAGGAAAAAAATGATTTAGTTTTAAAGTAAAAATTTAAAAAACAATGGTCAAATTTTTTTTTTTCAGAAGCTATATTTGCCAAATAAATAAATAAAAATTAATAGTTTACCATACCAGATAAGAACACCTCTCATGTATTACTGATGTACCATGTTTGATAGACACCTGTAGTGAACTGCGCATGTGTGCAAAGGGCACAGGCATATTGAAAATGGGGTACTTTATACCATTTCGGGATGGGTTTGTTTATTAAATTTGTCAGATATGTTGCAGTTTTTTTTTTTTTTTTGTGAATACCTTTTTGTTTCAGTAATGAATGACGTATCATATGATAAGCGTTTAAACAGTGTTTTTTGATATAATACATTAAAACCTTCTACTGTATTTTGACACTGCATTTTTATTCACACAGTAATTATATTGCAAGATACTGTAGATTTTGGCAATACATTTGATGCAATTACCCAAACAAATTAAAACTTTAAATGTCATTTTCTCCATGTTCATATTTTTTTTTATTTCATGTTTTAAAAATGCTAAGATTTTTGGATTTCAGATTTAAACATTTTTGTACATGTTTTTCATTATATATGTGATAAATCTGTGCATAGAAATAACCTATTGTTGTTTTCTAAAAATAAAAGTATATGAAGATGTGTTATATTACACCACTTTACACTACATATATAAGTAAAATAATTATATTAAATATAATATAAGATGTATTTAAAACTCCATTCACTATCTTACATAATACACATTAAAGAATCTTAAAAAAAAAATTAGAATAAAATATAAATTTTAGTAGTCAGGATTTAAAAGAAAAAAACATTTTTTTATAAAATTTTTATTAAATATTCATTTGTTATTGTTTAAAATTAACTTTTATTTAAACATTTAAATACAGCGATTTTATTATTTGAACACTGTATTTTTCAAATAAACAAAATTACTGAAAAAATAAACTGTCCCCTTAATGGTAGAAACATTAAAAAAGAAATTTAGAATGTAAACATAACAGTAACAATTTGCCCAGTAAAGTTCTCACTAATGAATTTGAAGTAGGAAGAAGCCAAATAAAGAAAAGAAAAAATTAAAAATCAGAACAATGAAAGAATTGTAGAACATATTAGAAAAAGTTCTTTCTTTAGACATTTAAAATAAATGGCTAATTGAAGGTAAACAAATTTATGTAATGAATTTAACTGTAATGCAATTTTCAAAATTGTTAAATTAGAATGTAGGATAACATATCTGTAAGTCAATGTACTGAAACATGATTTAAGCAATTCAATTTAAGTTCAGTAATATTTCCTTCGCTTACTCGATGTTTCAGTTATAGATTTGAAATTTATTTATTATTATTTTCTAGGTTAGTTTATGACAGGGCTTGAAATGTACCGGGGGTAAGTGGAGTGATGTTCTGGTTTGGAAAATTATGACAAATATTATTCTGGTTCATGAAATTATGCTAAACATCGTTCTGGTTTGTGCAATTTTCAAAATATATTATTACAGTTTTATGTATATAGCTTATTGTGCTTTTTATTGATGTACAATAGAATAATAAAACATTCTTGATGTTAATAAATATGATTGAAATGAACTTCTTTTTTATTCCAATTAATTGACTGAAGCTGAAATTTTAAAAGAAAATGAAAGCTGATATAATACTGAAATATTGAATTAATAATATTGAAGTATTAACGTATGTAATTACTTTTTGAAAGATTAAGATGTATGAGATAGAATAAAGATTTAGCATTGGCGCATCTAACTAGTTAAAATTGCTTTTGTATGGTTAGATATAATTTTTTATTATAAAAGAAAAAGGAAGGCCAGAGAATTTGTATTCTCAATGGCCAAAAAGTGCAATTTCTCTCTTCGAACTCTATAACGTCACCCTTCCCCCCTGCTAGAGAAAAGAATCAACACTATCGACCTACCTATCAAATGCAAATCTAATAATTTTAAAATACTGAAAACAAATAAAATTAAATTTTTTTTTTTTTTTTTCAAAGAAGTAAGATTGGCAAGCAGGTGTTTTCATGAGTGAAATAGCATCTTAATAATTATTAAATAATCGATTCTCTAATTAGGAACGTAAAATTAATGTGCAGTTTTATGATTCAGAACTCTTCATAAAAACAATAAGAATACGAGGAGTAACAGAGCACTGGAATTGACACAGGCGCTTAAAAAGAGCGTCAGATATTTAATCTTGAAGACTGGTTTCTCGCCAAAGGAGAGTTTTTTATCCCAAGATTTTTACTTCATACGTTCACTTAAAATAGAAGTTACTTTTGAATTAAATACTTTTATCAGAGGAATTACTTTAAACATATTCTATTAAATCTTGAATTTTGTAATTTATAAACATAACCATAAAAATTTCTATGAATTTAAAAAATAATGGAAGAACTATTTTTCAAGGCACCGTTTTTTACCGTTTCAACCTTTCATACTGTTGCCAAATAGAGGTGGAACACAGAGTGAAAATACATACATGCATACAATGTTTGACATAATTTTTATAACAAATACAATTGTAAAATGTTTCTTATCCAGGTATTTAATTTTGCCATTTATATATCATTCATTATATTTTATTATCTTTATTATATTCTTCTACTTCTTAAAATATTTATTTATCTTTACAAAAAGAACTTTTATTTCAGTTATATAGTTCAGCAATATTAATTTCACTTACCTTATTTCATTTCTTTTATTTGATCTTTAAAGTTACTTAATTGAATTATTAAGTCTCTTTATTCCATATATAACTTGTGCTTCTCACTTTCAAATCTTATCTAACATTTGCCATGCATTTAGGAACAGGTCTTTTAATCATATTATACAATGTAATGGCTTACAATAGATGGTATTGACAGCTTGTTCTTACTGTTCTTCAGTGAGGTAACAGACTTCTTTTATGTACCCCTGTAATTAAATAAAAAATGTTATGAATGTGCTGTTCTAATGTAACCATAGTGAAATTCAATTTTTTATGTCAATTTGAATATATTTGAAATAGCATAACCTTATTAAAATACTTTACAAACATTTTTTTTTTTCATTTACCATATTTTAATGGAATTCTTTTGATTGCGTCTGTAAATGAATCGTTAATCCTACATACTTCATATACAATACCAAATATGCTTTAGGGACCCTAAATAACCTTTATCAACGAATGAAATTCCAGTTTATTTACAGGAGTTAGAGTGTGGACAGACAAACCAAATGCATGAACACTTTTCAACTCCATTGGAAAGTGTTAAGGAGTGCAATTAAGAGACAAGTAAGGAAAAAATTTATTTAGTTTTAAAGTAAAAATTTAAAAAACAATGGTCAAATTTTTTTCAGAAGCTATGTTTGCCAAATAAATAAATAAAAATTAATGGTTTACCATACCAGATAAGAACACCTCTCATGTGTTACTGATGTACCATGTTTCATAAACACCTGTAGTGAACTGAGCATGTGTGCAAAGGGCACGAGCATATTTAAAATGGGGCACTTTATACCATTTCGGGATGGGTTTGTTTATTAAACTTGTCAGATATGTTGCAGTTTTTTTTTTGTGAATACCTTTTTGTTTCAGTAATGAATGAGGTATCATATGATAAATGTTTAAGCAGTGTTTTTTTTATATAAAACATTAAAATCTTCTACTGTATTTTGAAACTGCATTTTTACTCACATAATAATTATATTGCAAGATATTGTAGATTTTGGCAATACATTCAATGCAATTACCCAAACAAATTAAAACTTTAAATGTCATTTTCTCCATGTTCATATTTTTTTTAATTTTCATGTTTTAAAAATGCTAAGGTTTTTGGATTTGAGATTTAAAGTTTTTTGTACATGTTTTTCATTATATATGTGATAAATCTGTGCATAGAAATAACTTATTGTTGTTTTTCTAAAAATAAAAATACATGAAGATGTGTTAGATTACACCATTTTACACTACATATCAGGGTTGGAAAAAAAACCTGGTTTTTCGAAAAAAACCAAAAAAAAAAAAACGGTTTTTTTTGGTTTAAACCAGGTTTTTTCAGTTTAAACCGGGTTTTTTTCAAAACATCATTTCTTATTACATATGCATGCATATTTATTGATGAAAATAGACACTGTTGGATTATAAGTAGTTTAATTTCATTTCAAATAATTTAAATTAAATAATTACAGTGAATTTATGCAAAAAATTGAAAAAATTCATATTTTACTTTAAACAGTATCAGTAAACAGTCTTATGTTCAAAGAATAAACTGCTCTACAGAATGAAACATTGATGCTCTGAAAATCTTTATAAACAATCAATTGATTGCTAATAATAAACATTTGGACGTAGATTGTGATAAATATAATATCTTTTTCTACAGTTATTCAAATACTTTACTGAATACTGGACTTTACTTTACTAAATACTGGACTTTATTTTTTGAGTGACAATTTGAAGTCTATATTTTTTGCCATTAAATTCAGCAGATAACAGGGTGGAAAAAATAAAAAAATAAGATTGGGTGTCAGTTATTTCATTTTAATAATAACAATCTTTGAATACTCTCTTTTTTGACTTCATATTTTGACTTTAATTCTTCAAGATAATCTCCCCAATCAAGAAAAAATTCTTTTACAGCTTGAGCAAAATCTTGAAGATCATCCTATAATGTTATTAATTGCATTAAATAATCTGCATTTTTTTAAAATAAAATATTTTATACTAAATTTTGAATACTTTTAATCTATTTTATCTTTGATCAGTTCAAAAGTTTGAAACTTTTCCTTCAGAGCAATAGATATGTTCATACTGCATATCAACCACATACAGATTTTAATCCTATACATAAAAAAATGACCTAAACCCACTTTATCCAATACTTATTGATGAAAAAGTTTTAAAAGTAGAAGTTATTTATAGACAATAATCTGAAATATGCAAATTACATAGAAAAAGAAAGAGACAATGTCATAAGATTTCTTCTAAAAAAACCAATTGGTTTATTTGAGAAAAAACCATTTGGTTTAAACCGTGGTTTAAACCATGGTTAAAACCAATTGGTTTAAACCGTGCCAACCCTGCTACATATATAAGTAAAACAATTATATTAAATATAATATAAGATGTATCTAAAAATCCATTCACTATCTTATATAATACACATTAAAGAATCTTAAAAAAATTAGAATAAAATATAAATTTTAGTAATCAGGATTTAAAAGAAAAAACATTTTTTTATAAAATTTTTATTAAATATGCATTCACTATTATTTAAAATTAACTTTTATTTAAACATTTAAATACAGCGATTTTACTATTTGAACACTGTATTTTTCAAATAAACAAAATTACTGGAAAAATAAACTGTCCCCTTTAATGGTAGAAACATTAAAAAAGAAATTTAGAATGTAAACATAACACTAACAATTTGCCCAGTAAAGTTCTCACTAATGAATTTGAAGTAGGAAGAAGCCAAATAAAGAAAAGAAAAAATTAAAAATCAGAACAATGAAAGAATTGTATAACATATTAGAAAAAGTTCTTTCTTTAGACATTTAAAATAAATGGCTAATTGAAGGTAAACAAATTTATGTAATGAATTTAACTGTAATGTAGTTTTCAAAATTGTTAAATCAGAATGTAGGATAACATATCTGTAAGTCAGTGTATTAAAACATGATTTAAGCAATTCAATTTAAGTTCAGTAATATTTCCTTCATTTACTCGATGTTTCAGTTATAGATTTGAAATTTATTTATTATTATTTTCTAGGTTAGTTTATGACAGGGCTTGAAATGTACCGGGGGTAAGTGGAGTGATGTTCTGGTTTGGAAAATTATGAGAAATATTATTCTGGCTCATGAAATTATGCTAAACATCGTTCTGGTTTGTGCAATTTTCAAAATATATTATTACAGTTTTATGTATATAGCTTATTGTGCTTTTTATTGATGTACAATAGAATAATAAAACATTCTTGATTTTAAAAAATATGATTGAAATGAACTTCTTTTTTATTCCAATTAATTGACTGAAGCAGAAATTTTAAAAGAAAATGAAAGCTGATATAATACTGAAATACTGAATTAATAATATTGAAGTATTAACGTATGTAATTACATTTTGAAAGATTAAGATGTATGAGATAGAATAAAGATTTAGCATTGGCACATCTAACTAGTTAAAATTGTTTTTGTATGGTTAGATATAATTTTTTATTATAAAAGAAAAAGGAAGGCCAGAGAATTTGTATTCTCAATGGCCAAAAAGTGCAATTTCTCTCTTCGAACTCTATAACGTCACCCTTCCCCCCTGCTAGAGAAAAGAATCAACACTATCGACCTACCTATCAAATGCAAATCTAATAATTTAAAAATACTGAAAACAAATAAAATTAAAAAAAAATTTTTTTTTCAAAGAAGTAAGATTGGCAAGCAGGTGTTTTCATGAGTGAAATAGCATCTTAATAATTATTAAATAATCAATTCTCTAATTAGGAACATAGTATTAATGTACAGTTTTATGATTCAGAACTTTTCATAAAAACAATAAGAATGCAAAGAGTAACAGAGCACTGGAGTTGACACGGGTGCTTAAAAAGAGCGTCAGATATTTAATCTTGAAGACTGGTTCCTCGCCAAAAGAGAGTTTTTTATGCCAAGATTTTTACTTCATACATCAACTTAAAATAGAAGTTACTTTTGAATTAAATACTTTTATCAGAGGAATTACTTTAAACATATTCTATAAAATTTTGAATTTTGTAATTTATAAACATAACCATACAAGTTTCTATGAATTTAAAAAATAATGGAAGAACTATTTTTCAAGGCAGAATGTTACTGTTTTTACCTTTCACATTGTTGCCAAGTTGTGGTGGAACACAGAGTAAAAATACATACATCCTTACTATGTTTGAAGTAATTTTTATACAAATACAATTGTAAAATGTTTCTTATCCAGCTATTTGATTTTGTCATTTATATATCATTCATTACCTTTTATTTATCATTACAAAAAAAACTTTTATTACAGTTATATAGTTCAGTAATATTAATTTCACTTACCTTATTTCATTTCTATTATTTCATCTTTAAAATGACTTAAATTATTCATTAAGTCTCTTTATTCCATATATAACATGTGCTTCTCACTTTCAAATCTTATCTAACATCTGCCATGCATTTAAGAACAAGTTCTTCACTCATATTATACAATGTCATGGCTTACATTAGATGGTATTGACAGCTTGTTCTTACAGTTCATCACTGCTGTAACAGATTCCTTCTGTGTGCTCCTGTAAGTAAATAAAAAATGTTATGAATGCCCTGTTCTAATGTAATCATAGTGAAATTCAATGATTTATAGCAGTTTCAATCTCATTAAAATGCAATCAATTTTTTCCCATGTACGATAATTTAATGGAATTGGTTTGAGTGCCTCTGTAAATGAACTACCGTAAAATACAATTAATCTGCCCTTCCCGATCAAACGCCCCCTCCCCACTTTATAAAGAATTTGAAATTTTCAAAAAATCCTGAGAAAGCACCCTCCCCCTCCCCATTCTCAAAGGGGGATGAATCATTATGAAATGAATGAATCATGAATCTTTGATGAAATGTGCATTTTTTTCGAGATTTTTTAATTGATTTCATGCTTGTTTTGGCTTTTTTTTTACAAACTTCTCCTTTTTTCTGTTTTTTCGACAGAATTTACATGTTTTTTTTAAGTATCAAGATTCATTATTCATTCAACGATTCATTCATTTCATCATTCCTGTAAATTTTGTTGAGCGATCGCGGAAAAATCCCGTGTGAGCGCCCCCCACTAACTATTGTACGATTTTTCGTCACGTTTGGGGGGGGGGGCGGATTAACGGTATTAATCCTACATACTTCATATACAATACCAAACATGCTCTGGTGACCCTAAATAATCTTTATAATTTGAATGAAATTTGAGTACATTTACAGGAATGAGAGTGCAGACAGACAAACATATGCATAAACACTTTTCAAATCTATTGAAAAGTATTAAAAAATGGGTGATGCAATAAGAGACAAGTACAGAAAAAAATTATTTAATTTTAAAGTAAAAAGTAAAAAATAAAGATAATTTTTTTTAAAGAATTTATGTTTGTAAAATAAATAAATAAAAATCAATGGTTTACCATACCAGATTAGAACACCTCTCAAGTTAACTCACGAACCACATTTGATAGACACTTGGAACAAACTTCGCATGTGCAAAAATGGCTAGTGAATGTCAAAAATGGAGAAGTCCATACCACCTCCGGATGAGTTTGTTTATTAATTATGGCAGATATGTCACTTTTTTTTTTGTTAATTCCTTTATGTATCTTAATCTTTACAAGATTAATGATTGCTTGGCGGGATTTAAAAAAAGTATTTGTTTATATTGGATCTGAATACTTAGGTTGATAGAATTGGCAAATTTATTGCATAGACACCAAGCAGTCATTAAATCTGTGATTTAGTCAAATATAAATGTAAAAAAAAGAAAGATAAATAAATAGAATTAAATGTGCTTTTATTAAAATTCACAAGAATGTAGAAATATATGTATATACATGCATCGGAAAGGCCTAATCCAAGAAGTATTAGAAGCTGCACAATTAATTTAATTTAAGATAAAATTTTACTAAGAACAGAAAATAAAAAACAATATTGAACACCATTTCTTTAGATACAAAGAGGATATCTTAGTGCAGAGACTAATCTCCCTACAGTGTGAATGGAATCGGCTTGACATTCACCCAACCAGATGTCTCACAACTGTGGTTAAACAATATATCACATCATACATGAAGATGATAAAAAAATAACTAGATTTTCCTCACTTAATTATTAATTGTCCATCAGTGGTGGGATATGTTATAGTTATGTTATATAATTTTAATATAGATTTGCACCAAAAGCTTAAATTTCACTTCGAAAATTTTGTTGGAAGAAAATTGTGAAATTGCTTTTTCCAATTTTGAAGCAAAATTTTTAGAAAATTCTGGTGTGAATTCGACATTTTACATACAAAATTATTTGGCTCTGAAGGGATTAAAAATATCTATGAAAAATTTTCATTTATAAAACTTTGTATGAGACATTCATATTATGATAGATAGATGATTCAAACTAAAGCCTATAGAAGTCCACTGTAGACGTAAGATAGTTATCAAGTGTAAAAATATAGCTGCAAAAGATAATAAATAGCTGCCAGTTTGAAACACCAGGTTTTAATCATTACACATTTAAGAATTAAATTTTGAAAAGATTAAAGCATATATTTAGCAAACAAAACAACAACAATAGAAAAAAAAAAAAATTACTTGTATCCGGAAAAAATCTATAAGAATCCAGTAGTTCTGTAATTTCTGAGAGTTTGCCAAAATCAGTGTTCTCTGCAGGATAACATAATATATTAGAATCAATACTCATATCAATTCATGAAAAAAGATGATCAAGCAAAATATTAACAGAAAAAATATATTAACTATTTTTAAAAGATAATTTCTAAACTCTTACAATTTTAACAAATAAAATTGATATCAATATTAAAAAATATAATTATGATTTAATTTTATCATGACATAACAAAATGAAAAAATATCATTGACCAAAAAAAAAAAAAAAAAAAAAAAAAAAAAAAAACACAATTAGGAATTAATGCAATAGCAGAACTGCCAACTTTTTTCCTTTTCCATAATTGATTTTGGTTTCTTTTCTATAAAATTTTCCAAAAAATTTATTCGTGAGAAAAGAGTTATATGTAATAGAAAGGTCCAAAACAAAAAATTTCTGCATTTAGCTTTAGGAAAAACCCTAAGCAAAGGACTGTCGCTAAAGAGGTGCTATGGACGATAGCCTCCCCTGGAAAAGATTCCAAGGTCACTAAATGAATTTACTATGTCCCGAAAATCCAAATGAAATTCTGTTCAAAAATTTAATTTAGTTTTGAGGACCTTTCATAGTTTTGCAAAAATATTAAATTGCAACTAAAATAAATGTTTCAACACTTGCTCCGCTCATCCGATTTGTACATATGAAGCTAATACGATGTTTAATATTGCACCAGTTATACACTCGAAGTTTTCATCATATTATTTTTTTTCAAGGGGCCATCCATAAATGAGGCCATGCTTGAAAGGGGGGGAAGAGTGTTTATGAAATTGTGACAAGTGGGTGGGAGAGGGTAAGAAATGTGACATCACATATTTTGGTTAAAATAAAAGCATTAAAATTTAGTACATTAAATTATGAAGCAAGAAGTTATATTACAATTAAAATATTTTGTGTTCATAAAGATAAGATTTAAAGCCTAATATATTACATTTTATTTGAAATTCCAAAATAATACTACTTTCAATTGCTCTTTCATATTAATATTTTATTGCTATTCTATATATAATTTTTTACTTTCTTCTATCTTCAATAGAAGAAAGTATTGTAATCGAAATTTTTTTCGACTTCCAGTCTTCGACGGATTTACCTGTTTTAGGGGTCAGAGATTCCAAAAAACATGTTTTTACAAAATGTCTGTCTGTCCGTGTGTCTGTATGTGTGTGTGTCTGTGTGTATGTCGCCATTCTACCATCAAAAAGTATATCAAGTTATGCATAGAATTGAACCAAAATTTTCGTGAAGGTTTTTGGCTGTGGCAAGCAGGTTCTCCTCCAGTTTTAAATTTTTTCGCCAGAAGGCGGCGCTGCAATCGCAATTTTTGTGCCATTTTCAATATTGTACTGACCAAAAGTATATGAGGTTATGCATCGAATTGAACCAAATTTTTTGTTGAATGTATGACTATGGCTAGTTGGTTTTCCCTGAATTTAAAAATAATTCGCCGGAAGGGGATGCTGAAATCGCGATTTTTGTGCCATTTTCAATATTGTACCGACCAAATGTATATGAAGTTATGCATCGAATTGAACCAATATTTTTTGTGCAAGTGTGTGACTATGGCTAGTTGGTCCTCCCTGAATTAAAAAATAATCCGCCGGAAGGGGGCGCAGCAATCGCAATTTTTGTGCCATTTTCAATATTGTACCGACCAAAAGTATATGAAGTTATGCATCGAATTACACCAAATTTTTTATGTATGTGTATGACTATAACTAGTTGGTCCTCTCTGGATTTGAAAAAATCCGTCGGAAGGGGACACTGCAATTGCGGTTTTTGTGCCATTTTCAATATTGTACTGACCAAAAGTACATGAAGTTATGCATTGAATTGAACGAAATTTTTTGTGTAAGTTTATGGCTATGGCAAGTTGGATCGCCCTGAATTTGAAAATAATTTGCCGGAAGGGGGCGCTGTAATAGCGAATTTTATGCCATTTTCAATATTGCACCACATAAAAGTGTATGAAGTTAGTTCTAGAACTGAACTAAATTTTTTGTATTTGATTATTTTTTGATAAGGCAAGTAGATCCTCCCTGAATTTGAAAAAAAAAAAAAAATCTGCCTATCATTCTATTGTTCATCGGCTCGTGCAGAGACGGAAATTCGTTTTTACTCCGATTAATTTATTGAAGCAGAAATTTTAAGATGAAAATCAAAGTTGGTATCGTATTGAATTAAAATTATTAAAGCATTAAAATGAGTAACTATTTTTTTTTAATTTTAAAATATACGTATGAGATAGAAGAAAGTTTTGGGATTGGCACATCCAACTAGTTTTTCCTGTTGTTGTTATAAACCTTATTTCATTCAAAATGTAAATCATTTTAATTGTTCAGCTCACAAAATGTCATTAAAACACACAGTTAAAGTTTAAAAATAAAATTTGAAATGCGATTTATAATGTAGTGCTTTGTTTCTGATTGCAAGCATATGTTTATGTAATATAGCGTGACAAAGTGACATGAAGGGGGGGGGAGGCAGGGGGTAAAGTGAAGTGTGACAAAGGGGGGGGGAGGGGAGTAAAAATATGGAACAGGGATGAAAGTGCACTAAAGCCATTTTGTAGCAGCAAAAATCGAATTTTGGAGCAGTAAAATCTATTTTTGTAGCAGCAAAAATCAGATTATGTAGCAGTAAATATCGGATTTTGTAGCAGTAAATATCGGATTTTATAGCAGCAAAAATATAATTTTGTAGCAATAAAAGCTGTTTTAGGAGCAGATTGAAATATTCTAATGCTAACAAACTCTTAACAATTACAGAAAAATATTTTTACATTTGAAAGAATAAATACTCAGATTAAATTTCTCCACAGGTTTCAGACCTTTTGATGGAATTTGCGGTTTTTCGCGATCTTTTAACATAATTCATGCTTTTTCACAATCTTATGACACTGTTTGTTCGTTTTTTAAGTAGATTTCCAGGATTTTTAACGATTTATCGATGAAATTTGCACGTTTTCTGAGATCGTTTGACGAAATTTATGAATTTTACGATCCTTTTGATGAAATTTTCGGGTTTTTTTACACGATCTTTTAAAGAAATTAACGTTTTTTTTTCACGATCTTTTGACCGTATTCTGTTCTTTTTATGGACAAAATTTGCATGCTTTTTTGTGATTTCTTGACGAAATACGCTTGTTTTTCAGAATCCTATAGGTTTTTTTTTTTTTCCGCCATCTTTTACAGAACTGAATGTTTTTTCACGATCTTTTGACTGTGTTTTACTATCTCTCTCTCTCTTTTTTTTTTTTTAATATCAACGATTTTTAAGCAAAACTCACATTTTTCTCGCGATCCTTTGATAAAAAAATTCAAGTGTTTTTTGTTATTTTTCGATATAATTTGCATGTTTTTTGCGATTTTTTGATGAAATTCGAGTGTTTTCCACAACCTATTTGTGAAATTCAAGTGTTTTACGCGATATATTGATGAAATTCAAGTACTCTTCGCGATCTTTCGATAAAAATTTGCGTGTTTATTGCGATATTTGACAAAATTCGCAT
This sequence comes from Maratus speculifer, assembly GCA_964019185.1. Taxonomy (NCBI): domain Eukaryota; kingdom Metazoa; phylum Arthropoda; class Arachnida; order Araneae; family Salticidae; genus Maratus; species Maratus speculifer. The sequence continues at coordinate 71,519,893 of OZ025301.1, read as the reverse complement.
GTTTTTTGTGATCTTTTGACGAAATATGATTGTTCTTCGAGATCCTTTAAAGAAATTTGCGTTTTATTTCGCGATCTTTTCCAGAATTTGACGTTTTTTTCACGATCTTTTGGCTGTGTTTTGTTCACTCTTTTTTAATGATAATAACAATCCTATAGCAAAATTCACTTTTTCTCGCGATGCTTTGATGAAATTAGAGTGTTTTTCGTGATTTTTCGATAAAATGTGCATGCTTTTCGCGATCTATCGACAAATTTTTCATGATCTATTAATGAAATTCGAGTCTGGCGCAGGTCTTACATCCCTGATGGAAAAAATGTACGACATCATTTAAGGACAGCCCCTAACATAAAATGGTATTACAACAATTAAATGGGAATCATAGTGGCTACAGTGTGAATATGTACTAATTTATTACAGCTCATTTATAACACTTATTAGCATCACAGAGAGAGAAAGAAAATATAAGACCCCCCCCCCTCCTGACATTTTCTTGAGCCTCCCCTATTATTCACTTCTAATTATGGCTCTGCCTAAGCAACTACTCAAAATTATCTGTGATTAGAATAGAAATTGTATAGTACTTTTCATTAAACAGCTAAAAAAATTAATTTTAATGGATTCAGCATTCATTAGAAGGAAGTATTTTATGTATCTTGTAAATAACTTTAAGTCTGTTATATTCTAAATGCATCTGTTGGTTATATAAAACATAAAATTGCTTTTGAAGAAGCACTGATTAGCTTTGAAGGATAAATATCTTAGTTCTTTAGAAAAACAAACTTTTGTTACAGATCAAGAAATAATGATACTTAAAAGGCTTCAAGATTTCAGAGCAACATGTAAAAATTATAAAGCAACTCGTTATCACTGCAATGTTTGATAGATACATAAATAAGTAGAAATGTTCTGTAAAATTTGTACTATATCATGTAAACATAATTTCTAATATTCAAAATAATTAAAAACATTTTTGTCCAATTCCTGGGTTGTTTATTTACAGTGTGATTACTATATTTAATGATAAATTTTAAATATTAGAATGTTAAAAAAAAAAATGACCTATAATCTGCAAACCATTTCATCCCAAGGTATGAAAATTAGAGGGAATGTACTGTATACCAAAATATATTCATATATACATGTATATGTATATTTACATGTATATAGACACAGATGTATACATAACACTGGCACCAGTCTAACTGAAAAGTATCCAAATTTTAATGCAGAATTGCATTAATACCAAAGAAAATAAAATTCAGTGCAAAAAAAGAAAATTTTGACGTTTTCGTAGAAAAGTAGCATGTCTGTCAGTTGTAGTTTTATGGTAATTCCTGGGAACAAAATGGAGAAATACAATTTATTTCTGATAATGAAGTAATGCAGTTGATGAGATTTTATCTCTTATGACAGGGAAAAGAAAATAAATAAAAGGCCATGTAAAAAAAGGCAGTAAGGGCATACTGGATGTTTATAACTAATTAAAAATTGGATACTTACGTATTAACGCCACCACAGCAGAAGCTGCATAAATGCACAAATGAAGAGCAATCTTGTTGTTTGCACGCATGCACAGTTATCTTTTGGATTCCTTGTTGCCTTGTTTTAGCTAATTTTTGATGCCATTTTATAGTTCCTTTTTTTGCTCATTTTGACACCATTTTTTTTTGTGCATGTGCGAAGAACAAGATTGCTCTTTACTGCCACATTAGCACAACTTCTGCTGCGGTGGCATTAATACGTAAGTACCAAAAATTGTTACCGGCACATAAAGTATAGTTAAAAACAGTCGTCAGGTGATGCACCCTGCAAAATTTGCCTAGAGTTAAGACCATAAATAAGATAAAATCTATGCAAATATATAAAAAACATCTAAACTAATGAAAAATAAATATTTATCTTTATAAATTTTGGTTTAAAAAGTCAAGAATGATCTATGACAAAGATCTACACAGAATTCAGATTTGTGATGGCTGCTACTATCTTACAAGGAGAGGACCAACTTTGATTATTTTAATATATGTTGTAGGGAAGATACCCCTTAGGCTCAGGTTCAATGGATTTTATACGATGCTCTTTAGCTCTTGAGAAACAGAGGGAGGTTTAATATTATGACACAATTTAAATACTAACTTTGAAAAAAAAAAGGGCATGGTTGATTATGGCACGGCTGATATAGAGTTTGCCTGCTGACATGTGGACCCGAGCTCGATGCTTGGTTGCGCTAAGTTTGTATTTTGCATTTTTTGTTTCATAATTTATGATTTACCGTATATACTCGCGTATAAGTCGACTTCACGTATAAGTCGACCCCCTAACTCATGTTGTTAAAAATGAGAAAAAATTCAAAACCCGCGTATAAGTCGACCCCATTGACTTTCTAATATACGTCTTTCTATAGTATCTTAGGTCATTGGTCGACCCTCCTCCAAAAGGGGAGACTGATTGACTTTCCCCCGAAAAGGAACGATTCCTCGGATTCGTTCATACTCCAAAAAGGAACGATTCTGGGACTTGTTCTGAAATGAAACGACTCTGAAAAGAATCGATCCTCGGAATCGTCCGAAACAGTTCGACTCCTCTGAATCGTTCCGAAATGAAACGACTCCGAAAAGGACGATTCCTCAGACACGTTCCAAAATTAAACAACTTCGAAAAGGAACGATTCCTCAGAATTATTCCAAAATATATCATCTGAAGAATCATGCTTAATGTCATAAATCGCAATCGGAGAATGGCGAAGAAAAATCGGATTCATTCCGTTTTTTCTTGGACTCTTTCCTTTTTTCTCAAATTCGCTCCATTTTCTGGGATTTGTTCCTTCTTTTCTTGACCCGTTCCTTTTTTCTTGGATATGTTTAATTTTTCTTGGATTCGTCCTTTTATCAGAACGACTTTGAATGATTCGCTTTCGGTGAACGACTCTTTAAAATGGACGATTTTGCCCATCTCCATTTTTTAGTATTGGAAATGTGTTCTTGACATAAATCATACACTCTTTTTTTGTTCTTTGCAACAGGATAGGGTAGATTTTTTTTTTTTTTTAAATAAACTAAAAATGATCTTAAATACAGAATCGTCGAGGTTGGAACTGTTTTCGATTTTGTACTCTACAAACAATGGGTTGCTGCAGCACTGATTCGCTAGCAAACTATTTTCTGATATTTTATTTAAAGATTTTTTTTTTAGGTCTCGCGTATAAGTCGACCCCCCTACTTTGAAGTTCTTTTTTTGTCTAAAATTTCTCGACTTATACGCGAGTATATACGGTAATCCATCTTTAATATTGTACCTTAACTACAATGTTATCATATTTAGACATTAATTTAGCATTTTTGATTTTAAACCATTATTTCTCAACATTTAAGGAAAAAAAAAAAAAAATTGGTTATTGATTATTAGGAATTCCAAAATTTGTTATGGTGCCAAGTATGGTACGAAGATGTCTTCATAATGCAGGTCTGTGTATGCCCCCCTCAACAGACGACAGAGAAGGGCCTGCTTATGTTGGGCAAGAGAACATGCTTTATGGAACAGACAACAGTGGGCTTCTGTGCTCTTCACAGACGAATCCAGATTTACACTGGAGAGCGATTTAGGACGTCTTCTAATCTGGAGAGAACAATGCACTCAATACCATCAATCAAACACTTTCGAAACGCACAGATACAGAAACGGAGGAATCATGGTTTGGGCAGGGATCTCCTCGGAGGCCACATTGACCTGGCTGTGTTCCATGAAAGAACTCTAACTAGTGGGAGACATCGGGATGAGGTCTTTCATTCATATGTGCACCCATATATGCCAGTGCTATTATGGTTTCATTCTAATGGATGGTAATGTGACACCTTACAAAGCTGTGGTTGTTGAAGATTATCTTGAGGATCACAGTATAAGGAGAATGGAATGGCCAGCTCACTTGAATCTGATAGAACATTTTTGGGACTATCTTGGAAGACAGGTTGCGGCTTTAAGTCCTCCTCCAAGGTCATTAAATGAGCTGGAACAAGGCTTATTCCATGTCTGGTCAGCACTACTTATTTGGTTGTCTGACAACTTTATTGTAAGCATGGAAAGTCGATGCTGCCAGTGCATTCAAGTCCTGGTAGACATAATCTGTATTAGAAGCCGTTTTTTAATGTTTCTGTCACATTCTACTGCATAATACTGTGATGTACTGATTTCTCCAAGAATAAAATTTTCCACCATGAGTGCTTTTTTTGTTGTAATTTCATTTATACATTTAACTTAAGTAAATTTGTATTTAGTGCACATTTCTTCCAAATTTGTTGTTTCTATATTCATTTATTTGCAAATTAGAAGCAAAAAACCAGTTATACCTTAACTTTTGGAGGCCAGTGTACAATATAATTTTTAATTGACAATTAGATTATTAAATTATAATTACAAATACCTATATTTATAGAACAAAAAATGGGGAAAGCAAAAGGAGCGTGTCCTGGCTTTAAACCTGGACCCATTAGATGATTGGTTACTGCTTATGTGACTGAGCTACGACCACATACACTCTTTTCAAAGTAAAGTATTTCAGTTGTGTCATTATATTAGACACCCCCCCCCCTTCTGTTTCTCACAGGGTTGGTAAAAAAAGGGTTTTTTTGAAAAAAAAACCAAAAATCATGGTTTTTTTGGTTTAAACCAGGTTTTTTTTGGTTTAAACCGTTTTTTTTTTAAATATGTTTTCCTCTTACATATACATGCAAATTTATGAACAAAAGTAAACATTTTTTAATATATAAGTAATAAATAATTTGATTTAAAGGTAATTCTAATCAATATAATTATTTAATATACAATCAATTATGTAAAAAATTGAAATTCTTTAAAATCTAAACATTTTTAGAAAAAGCTGTGTCTTATATTTCATAAATAAAATGTGCTACATAATGAAACATTGATACCCCGAAAATCTTAATGAACAATCTTTTGATTACTAGCACTATAAATAAATATATGATATAGATTCATATATAAAACTTCATATATGTATTATTTTCAAATGGTTATTCAAAATAATTAATGTGAAATACTTGTTATATGTGATGTCTGATTTTTTTGTTAGAAGAGTGCATGAGTTAATTATCTTTTATTGAAAAATAAAGCTTTTTATAAAGAATTTTTGGAAGGATTTGAATTTAGCAGTAGAGTCTTTACACACTTCAAGCATTGTGCTTTCTAAAACTACCAGTTAAAAGATGACTGTTAAATAAACAAAAATATCTATTTAACAGCTTTTTAGACTATTGAAAAACATTGATGTTAAAATATACAGTAGCTTTATAAATGCTGTCATCTACCAAAGAATTTAAACAGCCATCGGACTGCATGCTCTATTATAACACTTAGTATTTTGAAACATCTAAACTAAAAATTGCATTTTTTAGGAATTTTTATGAGACTTTTTTTTTTCTATTATGTCTCAAGCAAACCTTGTCTTGCCCCCCCCCCCCTCCCCTCCCTGCTTTCTGCCAATTTTCTTAACTGATCTAAGTAATGGGTTTGGTTATGCAATAGAAGATTTAAATATATCTTTTGCATATTTTAGTTAAATGTAAACAGGTGCTTTACTAGTGCCTAATTTTTCAATGTCTTCTTATTCGACTTCATATCTTGAGTTTTTTTTATTCTTAAAAAATAATCCCTCCAATCAAGAAAAATTTCTTTTAGAGCTTGACTGAAATTTTAAAGACCATTTATGTCATTATCTGTACATCTGCGTTTCTCAAAGGAAAATATTTTTTAAATCTAAATATTGCATATTTTCCATCAATTTTATTTTTGCTAAATTTACATGATTTAAGTGTTTTCTGTAGAGTTTCAGATATGTTCATCAGTGCATGAAATATGCATTCTATATGTATACTAACATGACCTTGACTAGACTCACTATGCCTTATAGGTGACTATTGAGATAAGACTTAAAAATAGAAATTACTTTCATCCAATAATTTGAAACACTTAAATTACAAAAATGAGAAAATATTATATTAGATTTGTTCTAAAAAACCAATTGGTTTGAACTGTGCCAACCTAGCTGGCAAAAGAATAAAATTATAATGCAAAAAAACCCAATCCCAATGTAAGAATGCAAGAAAAACAAAGGCTTGTTAAAATCACTAATCACAGAGCAAATAAAAAGCTCATTGCCAATTATTGAATAGCATACATAACAAAAAGAATTTCTGAAATGATGAAATCCTTAGTAAATCTTAACTAATCAAGCAATTTAAATAATAAAAGTGCATTTTTAACTCGAGTCTGCCCTTCTGGCTATACAGTAGACTCCCTCAAATCCGCAACTCTCTAAAATCCACATATATTTTACGAATGTAAACAATGAAACATTCAGTTCAGATGTAGGTGCAAAAATTGATTTTTTCAGTTTTATATCAATTCCATACATTTTTTAATTTATAATTTTTGTTAAGGTTATTGAATTCATGTTTTTTCATGAAGAAAGAATAATTTATTTCTGAAAAAATAAAGACATTGCTAATATCATTGGTAATCAGAATCTTACCAAATATATTTATGTATTAAACAAGCTTTTTTTAGTTATTAAGCCTGGCTAAACCTGAAATTAAGTATCATTATTTTATGATCCTGATGTGAATTAGTAATGTATCTTTATAAGGCAAGTTTCATTGAAAAATTTAGGAAAAACACATTTCTTCTTTTATAATGAATATTTAAATGTACATTATTGATTATTAACTTTACCTTTCCTTTTAGTATTTTAATCATTTTAAAAAATATCTAAATTGTTATTATTTTAGTTTATTACTTTTTTTAATATTTTAGTGTATTGTATGCATTTATTATACTTTTGATTTCATTATCAATTACCTTCAAATAATTTTTTTTTTAAATGTAAAGAAAGCAATGACCAGAAATCCACAAAATTCTAAAATCCGCAAAACCTCTGGTCCCAAGCTGCGCAGATTTGAGGGAGTCTACTGTATATATATATATGTTTTACAAATAATGACTATATATATATATATATATACACATAGGCCTTAAAAAAGAAAAAGAAAGAAAGAAAACTTATTAGTTTTTTCTAACCAGCTAATTTTAGAAAAATAGTTATTCTGCCATATAGATTTACAGCTTACAAGAAAAGTTGAGTTGATTAAAATTTTTTGTCCTTTTAGAAACTCATTAATTCATCATTTTTCTACAGCTTTGCTTGTAGCTTCTTCATAATTTGGATTTTGCATTTTTCAATAATGTGTATAATAAAACATTTGGGTAAAAGAATAAAAAAAAACAGGTGAAAAAAAACCAGCATGTTTAAAAAAAAAAAAAAAATTGGTTTAAACCATGGTTTTAACCACGGTTTAAACCAACTTGGTTTAAACCAAACAACCCTGGTTTCTCAAGAATTAAGGAGCATTGTATAAATTCCATTCAACTTGAGGCTAAGGCATCTCTGCCCTACAACATACATTAAAGTAATCAAAATCTTATTATCAAAGTTAGCCCTCTCCTTGTTAGACTTGCCATGGTTGAAATCAAAATTTTTTCAAGGGCAATTCTTTGCTTCATAAATATATAAACTATAATACATTAGTGAATGTGATTACACTTCATTCATACAAAGTTTTATTATTTTTATTATTATTAAATATGAATATGCTGTCTGTTTTTATCTATATTGCACTTTCACATAATACCGTTATTGATGTACAATGTCACTCCAAAGAAATCAAAACACTTTTTGTACTTTCGACATAAAAGTATCATCTCTGTAACAAAATATAAAACTTAAAATAAAAACACACACAGACAGACATAAATTAGAAGGAAAATTAATAGTTAGTATTTTAAATCAAGTGATAATTTCTTTTCTTTGTGTATATGTTTTGTCAATAATATATAAATGATACAAAATCTATAGCATATACACTATAAATAAAGTTGATGCATTTTTTTTATTTCAAAATTTTTTTACTTCTATTTACATTTAAAGTTAGAACTCAAGGAAAAAATAAATAATGTATGCATATTTATACACTTTCTTCAAACTTTAAAAATATTTTTGCATAAATTATGTACTATCTCCCAAAAATAACTACAAAAATATTAATAATAATAATGAAAACATTGATTACAAAAAATAATTATTAAGATGTAACATAATAAATGACACACAGCAAGAAATAAAACTTACCTATAGCCTTTACTACATTATAACAATTAAGTCACAAATACTGTAAACAAACAATAAAAAAATGCCTATCTTATCATATGAAACTTCAATGCTTTCGGTCAGTAAACAATTATTTAGAGAACACAATAATTATTTCTTATGATAGGTGTAATGTATTCTCACTCCATATATCAACCTCCATATGTTTTATATTTATTGTTCACCTCAACTTGATATAATATTTATTTATGTAACTTACTTATGTGAATCTGGCAATTTCCACGGTTGTAAAAATTGTAATAAAGATGCTGTGAATACGCAACTTTTGTGTCTATTTTATTTATCTTAATGGATTCGTATGAATTACTTAATTATGTATAGTAAAGACACTACAAATGTGGCGACGAGGCAACATTTTTAATTAGACAGCATTATTTTTCGGAAAAAGTTCTGATATTTCATTATATTTTAATTCTCAACTTGAGATATTTTTGTTCACTGTGTAATTTCATAATGGCACAGGATCCGACCAATGTGACTGTAGTAAATACTGGCATTGTTGCAAACATCAACCAGTATAATTTACATGATGACTGGAATATTTTTATTGAAAGATTGGAGCAATATTTCTTGGCTAACAGGGTGGAAGAGGAACGCAAAGTGCCGGTTCTTTTGACGACGGTCAGCGAAGCTGTTTACAAGATTCTGAAAAATTTGTGCCATCCTGTTACACCATCGTTAAAAACATTTGCTGATTTAAAAAAACTTTTAACCGAACAATTTCAACCTGCTGTTTCAGTGTACCGCAAAAGAATCGTATTTGACTCATTAAGGCAGTCTCAAGAATCTGTGAGAGAGTGGTACGTGAAAGTAAAGACGCAAGCGGCAGAATGCGAGTTTGAAGCTAGCCTGGAAGACAGAGTTCGCGACAAATTTGTGACCGGAATGAAACCTGGGCCTATTCTTGATCGATTGTGCGAAGAAAAACTCACCACCACATTGGCTAATTTGCTGGACATTGCTCAAAGCAAGGAAGTACTTCTTCAAGAAGCTGGGCTGCAGGAAGTAAACAGACTGCAAGGCAAATCTCCAAAAGAGAGGATGACACAGCCTACCAAAAAGTTCCCCAAAGTTCCCTCGAAAGTCAATCATAAAAGAGACGATAATTTAAAGTGCTTTCACTGTGGTAAAACTAACCATGATTTTAAAAAGTGTAAATGTAAAGACTAAGTGCAACGCATGTAATCGAAAAGGGCACATAGCTAAGGTATGTAAATCTAAAGTTACTGTAAATTCAGTAGATGATGGTTTTGATTATATAGATATGTATAGTATGGATATCTCTTATGTAAATCCTTTATTTTTAAATGTTAAATTAGAGGGAAAAGAAGTTAAAATGGAAGTGGATACGGGGGCAGGTGTTTCGTGTATTCCCTTTTCATTTTATAAGAAAAATTTGAGAAATATTGGATTAGAAAATACAAAGATTAAGTTAAAATCTTATGGGGGACATATTGTAATACCTGTTGGGCAAATTAATGTTACTATGGATCTTAATGGGATTTCAAAAGTAGTTAACATGATTGTGGTGAAAGAGTCTGAAAAATTATTATTGGGATGAAATGTTTTAAATGATTTTGGATTAAATATTATAGTAGGAAACACTAATGTGAACAGAGTTTCTATAGCGGAAGGAAATTTAGACTTACAGTCCTTATTAACAGAATACTCTGAGTTATTTAAAGATGAATTGGGTACTTATAAAGTAGAGAAAGTACATTTGCAAGTTGAGGATAATATAAAGCCTATTTTCCATAAACCACGACCAATTCCTTTTGCTTTTAAAGACAAAGTTAAGTCAGAGTTAGATAACTTAGAAAAAAAGGGAGTAATTACAAAAGTGGATAATTCTCAGTGGGGCACACCTCTTGTTCCTGTTATGAAACCTAATGGTAAAGACATTAGGGTTTGTGCAAATTATAAAATCACGGTGAATAAATATTTGAAGGATGATAACCATCCTCTGCCTAGGATTGAGGAACTTTTCTCAGCGTTACAGGGAGGACAAAGTTTTAGTAAATTAGATTTATCTAATGCATATAATCAGTTAGTCTTAGATGATTCAACTAGAGAATTATTAGCATGGAGCACACCTTATGGTATTTATTTAGTAAACCGCTTACCTTTCGGAACTAAGCCAGCTTGTGCTATTTTCCAAAGAATAATTGAGAAAACTTTACAAGGAATTGGGGGTACGGTTAATTTGTTAGATGATATTTTGGTCACTGGTAGTAATGAACAAGAGCATTTAAAGAATTTAAAAGCAGTTTTGGAGAGATTACAGACTGCTGGGTTTCGTGTTAATTTAAAGAAGTGTGAATTTTTCAAAGACAGCATTAAATATCTAGGACACACTATCAGTAAAAATGGTTTGCAAAAAGATAATACTAAAGTTAAAGCAATTTTGGATTTTCCTAAACCACGTAATGTTAATGATGTTCGAATATTTTGTGGGATGGTTAATTATTATTCAAAATTTATTCCAGATTTATCACCAAAAATGAAACCTTTGTATGATTTGTTACAAAAAGATGTAGATTTCAAATGGTCTACCAAATGTCAGCAAGCCTTTGAAAATGCTAAGAGAGAATTAACATCAGACCGAGTTCTGATTCATTTTGATAGGTCTAAACCTTTAAGATTATCATGTGATGCTAGTCAAAATGGGATAGGGGCTGTATTATCACACGTATTGGACGACAAATCTGATAGACCAATTTGTTTTATATCCAGAGTTTATAGTCCAGCGGAGAAAAATTATTCAATGATACATAAGGAAGCTTTAGCCATTTATTGGGCATGTCAAAAGCTTTATCAGTATCTGGTAGGGACTAAATTTGAATTGGTAAGTGATCATAAACCACTATTAGCTTTATTTGGAGAAAACCGTACTTTACCACCTATGGTGGCAGGACGGCTCCAAAGGTGGTCACTATTTTTATCAGGGTTTAACTATACTTTTCGACATATAAAAGGTAACCTAAACACACAGGCAGATGCTTTATCCAGATACCCAGTATTTGATAACAAATTGGTAGAACCCGAAGAATATGATTATGTCCATTTTATAGAAAATGATGTTCCGATTGATTTGTTTAAAGTTCGATCTGAAACTAGAAGAGACCCAATTTTAGGAAAATTGTTTAATTATATAACGCATGGATTCCCTAAAAATGTTACTGATGGTGAAATTAAAAAGTATTTTAGTCGTAAAAATGAATTAAATGTGGATAAGGGTGTAATAATGTGGGGCTATCGTGTTGTGATCCCAACAAAGTATAGAAAACAGCTACTTAATGAACTTCATAGTACTCATGAAGGTATAGTTAAAATGAAGTGTAATGCTAGGGCTTATTTTTGGTGGCCTGGGTTAGATTCGGATATTGAGAACTTTGTCAAAAGTTGTAGCGTTTGTTCTGAATCTAGACCAGAGCCTAAGAAATGCAAAATCGTTTCAGGGAACAAAGCTAATTACCCATTTGAAAGAGTCCATGCAGATTTTTTAGGTCCTATAAAGGGGAAAATGATTTTAATAATTGTAGATGCGTATTCTAAATGGGTCGAAGCATTTGTTATGAAGAATATGGAGGCTAAAACATGCGTTGAAAAGTTTAGGGAGTGTTTTGCTCGTTTCGGTTTACCTAAGATTGTGGAAACTGATAATGGAAGACAGTTTGAATCAAGAGAATTGATTAATTTCTTGCAAATGAATGGGGTAAAATTTCTAACATCTCCACCATTTCATCCGGCTACTAATGGACTTGCTGAGAATGCTGTGAAAAACTTTAAACTTGGCTTAGGTAAATTATTAAAATCACCAACTAATAGCAATGTAAGCTTTGAAACTTTAATGAATAGGTATCTTTTCCACTATAGAAATTCAGTTCACATGACAACAGGGGTTACACCCACTAGTTTAATTTTTAAAAATAAAGTTAGAACTAGATTAGATTTGTTGAAAGATACAAATAAATCGGGTATGGTGGTTACTAAGGGTACCAGAGAGGAAGTATTCAAAGAAGGGGATAGAGTATTGTGTAGAGATTACCGAAATCCAAACAAGAAGGATTGGGTTCATTGCACAATAGATGAAGTGTTGGGTGATAGAATATATATGTGTAAACTAATTAATGAGAATTTAATTTGGAAAAGACATTTGGATCAAATTATTGCAGATAAAAGTACTTATGATTCTGGAAGTTATATTAATAAAAAGGACAGTAACAACTTCAGTTCAAATTTTGATACTACTAATTTTAATAACAGGAAAGTTATGGATAATGTTGATAACCAGTTTAGAGATAATGAACTTCCATATCCAAATACAGATGTTGATGTACCATCAGACGAACCTCAAAATGATACTACAATTCCTGATCAAAATATATCATTAAAACCAACAATCTCTCAACCAAATGAATTAAAATGTAATAGAGACAATAGTGATTCACAACCAGTAAAATTAAATATACATGAACGCCCTAAGCGTCATATAAAACCAGTTGTACGTCTTAACTTGTAGAGGAGGGTATTGTAATGTATTCTCACTCCATATATCAACCTCCATATGTTTTATATTTATTGTTCAACTCAACTTGATATAATATTTATTTATGTAACTTACTTATGTGAATCTGGCAATTTCCACGGTTGTAAAAATTGTAATAAAGATGCTGTGAATACGCAACTTTTGTGTCTATTTTATTTATCTTAATGGATTCGTATGAATTACTTAATTATGTATAGTAAAGACACTACAATAGGTATATAGTATAAAAATATACATCACTTAAACATTTTTAGCGATTGATTCACTGCGAACTTTAGTTGTTAATAAAATCATTGTTTGACTTTCTTATAAGAGAGAAATTTCCATTTTACAAAACCACAAACATACTCTGCGATTTTTAATTAATAAATAATTTTATAGAATAATAACTTATTGCAACCACCCACGCAAAGACGCCATAAAATATTTCGATTAAGATTTCATAAAGACTTTCGATTACTTTGAAAACATTACAGAAATAATCACTAGCTTATCAAATCAATCAATGACAAAGCGTCTCCTAAATAAGTTAATAAGATTAATTAATAATAAACTTTATTTCTAATTAGAAATGTGTATCACAATTTTGTAAACTATAACAGCAAAGTATGAACTAGTTTCTTTGCATTAATTAAACAGACATTTAAAAAGACAAATTTTCTGTACGGTAGGCTGCGTTCAGCGCCTCTATAGGCCATTTTAAGTCCGAATGATTCTAGGACTTTTTTGCGGTAGCCGATCATACCGGCGACTAAACCCTGGCCGTCCACATAACGCAAGTCTCTTCTGATTGGACTGTAAGATAGTGCATTCCTATCAAAAAAACTAATAATTGTAGCTCAATGAGCATGCGCCGAAAAGAATTTTATCGTGGCGCTCCGTACTCAATGAGCATGCGCTGAAAAGGATCTTTCTAGAGTATAGAGTTGCAAACAACTATCACGATTTTATGATGAAATCGGCCATTTTTTCGCAATATTTTGACGAAATCTACCTTTTTCTTCGCGATATTTTGATGAAATTTGTCTATTTTCATCATTTCTCGATGAAATTTACTTTTATTCCGCGATTTTTTTCCGATATTTGTCGAAAATTTTTTGATTAAATTCGCGTTTTTCCGCGATCCTTTAACAAAATTAGCGATTGTTCTTCGAACGATTGGCAAAATTGGTTATTTTCGGCGACCTTTTGTCAAAATTTGCGATATATTTTATGTCCTAATTTTCGGATTTATGACCGACTTTTTTTTAATTTTCTGAAATGATTGATCGCCAAAATGGCGATCAGGTGCATAACATAAAGTCGCCAATTTTTTACATTTAGGAGTACATGCAAACGTAACGCTTGCAAATGAGCCAAATTGCAATAGGATGACGACATACTTGCAATAGGTCTGCAAATACTCATGCATTCGTAACGCCTGCAAGTAGTTACTCCCAGTTACTCCCATTTGCAAATTGCAAAAAAAATCCAAACAAATGAATCGATTAAAATCGATTACGATAAATGATAAACCAATAAGAGGCAAGTAAATATTCATCGAGCAACACAGATGATGAAAATCACGTGCTTCTGTTTATTTCATCCGAGTTCGCAACAGTCTAGCATACTTTTTCCTTTTTGTTAGTTGCTTCTTATAAAATATGGCACGATCCAAAAATTTCTCAGAAGAAGAAGTAAATCTTATACTAACTTGCCTCGAACAGCAGCCAGATTTGGTGTCGGGGCAATTAGGAAAAGAGTTTAAAACTCAAGCCGACGTTAGAGACGCATGGGATAAAATAGGAAATATGTGTTCCTCATGCAGTTTGGGGGTTCTAAGAAAAGGACCTGAAGTTAAAAATAAATGGAACGATTTCAAATGTCGCACCAAAAAAAAGGCTGCCAATTTAAAAAAATGCGTTAACAGCGACAGGAAACAGAAAAAAAATCAACCCATTGACCGATTTGGAAGAACGGGCCCTTAATCTTTTAGGAGGAGAGAAATCGGTGGAAGGAATACTTCCCATAGCTGGAGACTTAACTGCGCATCAAGTATGTTTCTTTAATAATATAGCTTTCTTTTTGTAACCACTTTTTAATGTTTATATTTCATTCTTCAACTCTGGCTAAAGATTAATATTGAAATAAATAGTGTTTAAAAAAATGTTGAAGTATATCTGCTACCCCTGAAAATACATAGAGAGAGTAGAGAAGTTGAATTATAGATTTAAAAATTTCTTTTATACAATAGGATCATTATTTTTTTTTATGCACTTAATGTCATGTGATTTATTGATTTGATGACTGATTAATTGTATTTGCTTTTATCTTTCTAAAATTTGATAACTGTGGATGTGGTTGATAATTTTATGTTGTGAAATTGTAAGTTTTTGCTCAGTAATTTTTGGTTAACTGGACACCAGTGTTATGTATACATGTACGAAAAAAATTATATACATATGCAAATATATATGCATTTATATATAACATTGTTACCCAGCTAACCAAAGCGTCCTTTTTTGAAAAAATTGCATTATTATGTTATTTTGGGGGTAAAAGAGAAATAAAGAGGATTAAAATGAATAAGAAATAAACTTATTGTGTTTCAAATAATACTTAATAGTGGACTCAGGGCTGTAGCTAAAGGGGTGGTATAGGTGGCTCAACCCCCCCCCCCCCCCCACTTAAACATTTTGAGCCTCACCTGGAAAAGATTCCGAGGTTACTAAATTATATTACAGTACATCATCATGAATGTAAACAATGAACATTTTAGTTCAGATGTAGGTTCGAAGGCACATTATTATATCATTCTGTGCTTACTTTATATGTAATCTTTTTACCAAATAGATTTATCAAGCTTTTTTGTTTATTAATTCTGGTTAAACTTGAAATAAAATTTACTTATTTTATGATTTTGATGTAAATCAGTAAAGTCTTTTGAGGCAACTTGCAGCGAAAAATTCAAGCAATGTATCTTTATTGTACAGGTTTAATTAAGTTATTTAAATTATTTGCTTAACATTAATTTGTAATCATCTTAATTTTTACTGCTTTGCTTATTTTTTTATTATATTGTTAGCATTCATTATAATTTTGATTTAAACATTGGTTATAATTAAATTAAGTAAACAAATCAATGACCAGAAATCCACAAATTTTAAAATTCATACAACCTATGGTCCCAAGCAACACAGATTTCAGGGAGTCTATAGATTATCTTTAATATTAGTTGCTTAATTATGAATAACAATCATATGCATTGCATATCAGCCATAATATTTATATTGTTACTTTTAATTCTACTCTCTAGATTCTTCCTGCTAGCAGTCTAGGATTAAATTTAAGTAAGTTTACTATTTTTTTTTATATATATACCTTACATATATTGATCTAGCTAATAAATCTTTATAAAATTGGCTATTTGCCTGTAAATTATCTTAGCAATGAAAGATCCAAATGTAGATCTTTTAGCATTCGTTGTAAATTGTCTGTATACAAATTTTAAGTTTAATGTGACCCCCAAAGCAGAATACTTTGTGATGTTCTGCAACGCAAATGTATTTGACCAAAATTGTTCTGCAAGATAAATTCATACATTTTCAAATTTACCTTCCGAATCTTACCATAATAAAATTACTTAAATATGTGTACATTCCAATGCAATTTAGAAATTAATGAAATACAATCAAATTTTAAATCAGAAAAGGATATATTTCAATAATTTTATATTCAAATATTTGCATTGTCATTCTTTGATACACACTGAATTAATACCACAGCAGTGACATAGAATTCATAGCAGGGCTTGAAAATTCTAAAAATTTTAAGGTTCCGGGTCAGAAAACTACATGAAAAATATAGGTTCACAGATGAAAAGTATAGGTTCCCTGAAAATTTTTATGTGTAAGTATTTTGACGAAATTTGCCGATTTTTTGGTGAAATTTTTCGTTTTTTCGCGACTTTGTGACAAAATCTGCCATTTTATCGTGATCGTTTGATGAAATCTGCGTTGTTTTCTGCTATATATATTTTTTTTTTTTTTGAGAAAAACTGTTGGGTTTTTTTCGTTTTTTTTTTTTTTTTTTTTTTTTTTTTTTTTTTTTACGAAATTAACGTTTTTTGCAAATTTTTCGACGAAATTTGCCAGTTTTTTTCTTGAATTTTGCGTTATTTCCCTCAATATTTTGATGAAATCTTGTTTTTTCGTAGGTTTTTTTACGAATTTTTTCGCGAAATATGTCGTTTAATCGTGATTTTAAAAAAAAAGGTTGTCGTTTTGAGGAATTTGACGAAATTTGCCATTTTATAACAACTTTTTGGCAAATTTTACCGTCTTTCCGGGATTTTTTTCACAAAATTTACCGTTTTTTCAGGATTGTTTGTCGAAATCTGCCATTTCTCGATATTTTTGGATAACATTTGCTGTTTTTTCGCGAATTTCGGTGAAATTTGTGTTGTTTTCTGATATTTTTGGACGAAATTTGTTTTTTTCGTGAATTTTGCAGTTTCCCGCTATATTTTGGCGAAATCTTGTTTTATCGGGGTTTTTTGACGAAATTAGCATTTTTCACGAATTTTTTTTGACAAAATTTGCCATTGAATCGTGATTTATTTTTTTCCTGGCAAAAATTTTAATGTTTAGAGCTGTACCAGGTACTCGGCCAAATCCGAATAGTTGTAAGAAATTTATTATTTAAGCATATGAATTTATAACTGATCTGTAAAAAGTTATTCGAATATCAGTGTATTTAGTATATCAGTGTATTTTTAATTTTATATTGGTTAATAATTGTACTTGTTGTGTATCAATTCTTCTTTTTTATTAGTTTTGAAATGTCAAAAATTGTCTTTAAAAGGTGCCCAAATAAATTTCAAATTTAATGACTTAATTTATTTATACTATATATGTACACTGGTGTCCAAAAGTTAAGCATAATTGGTAATTAAGTAAGTAATGAAAGAAATATAAATCGAAATGTGGGTAAATTCCAGGTGTGTAAACAAAACAGTACACGTCATATATTTTCACGAAGAGTTTTCCCCGAAATCAAACAGGAAACCGTCAACAAATTGAAAAAGAACGAAGATCTTTTGGATAACCCTGTCAAAACTAATGTAGCAAAAGCGTTCAAACTGCACATTATGATTAAGTGGCTTATTGTAATGTACTGTGTTTATTTTTATAAGAATAGCATGTATACTTGTAGAGAAATTAAGGTTTTTACAAAATCAGTCTTAAATTTTTCCAAGTATTTTGCTTGTAATTTGCAGAGTTCTTAATATAAAATAATGTTCTTTTCTGAAAATATGACAAACATCATTGTACACAATACCCTGTCATCAGAATTTAAAAATAATAAAAATTGTATGAAAAATGAGTAGGTTTGGTAAATAATTTTTCATTGCGCATGCGTCAACGATGTCAAAATTTCATTTGCATATTGTGTTAGCTAAATGTATAGAGCAACTTCTGTAAAAGTTTCAAAAACTTAGCTTGAAAATTCTGAAAATGATCGTCTATAGAATCAACTCAAAATCTGTTATCCAGAGTTTCTCCCAGGTTTAAAAAGGGGCAGGGCGCAAGTATTCTGAAAAGGGCACTTTTTACATTCTTCGGGGCTCTTTTTGATTTTTAAGGGCACTTTTATAAAATTGGATCTAGAAAAAAATCCAAAATTTTCATTAAAAAATTGAAAAGAAAGAAAGGGTTAAATTTTGTTAAAATACCGCGAAAAAAATAGCAAATATTGTTAAAAGATCGCGAAAAAACGGTCGATTTCGTTAAAATATCACAAAAAACGAAAGATTTTGTTAAAAGATCGCAAAACCGGCAAATTTTATTAGACGATCACAAAAAATGGTAAATTTCGTCAAAAGATAGAGAAAAAACGCCAATTTTGTCACGTTTAAACACGAAAAAACGTAAATTCAGAAAATAAAATTTACTTCTGGCATTCGTTTTTAGTGCCCCTTTGACGAAATTTGCATCTTTTTCGCGATCGTTTAACTAAATCTGCCGTTTTTGGGAGGTATTTTGACGAATTTTGTGTTTTTTCGCGAATTTTTGGCAAATTTTGCCGTTTTTCGTAATTTTTTTCACAGAATTTCCCGTTTCTTTTGCAGTTTTTGAACAAAATATTCCTTTTTTGCAAATCTTTTGACGAAATCTACCATTTTATCGTGATTTTATGACAAAATTTGCCATTTTTCGAGATCTTTTTTGCGAAATTTACCGTTTTATCGTGATCTTTGGACGAAATTTGTCGTTTTTTCACGATTTTTTAAGGAAATCTGCCATTTTTTCGGTATTTTGTTACGAAATTGAACATATTTTCGCAAATCTTGCCGGAAATTAGTCGTTATTTGGAGATTTTTTAATGAAATTTGCCATTTTTTTGCAATTCTTTGACGATATTAGGCGTCCCATGGGATATGTAAGAGCTTTTTTTTTTGCCTTCCGTCGCCGATTTTTTTGTAATTTATGCCTTATAGCGCCTCCGTATCATTGCTGAAGACCTACATTTTTGCTAATGTGGAGCAAGAAGGGCGCTATTTTTTTGAATAAGCGACAAGAGGGGCGCTAGTTTTTTGAATGAGGGGCAAGAGGGCACTATGTTTCAAACTAAAGGGCAGGCGGGGCGCCGCGCCCCCCTGAAACCCTCTGGGGGAAACTCTGCGTTATCTCTATAAGGAAGCAAAAATTTAATTTTTTTTTTCAATATTTTATACTATTTATTGACTAATTTTTATAACAAATGCCTTAGAGAAAAAAAAAAATGTTATTAGTTCAATAAGTGATTTGCCAGGTTTTGAGATCATTATGGCAGTAGCCAAAGGTGGGCAGACTAGGCAGACCTATACAGGGTGATTCAGCTCGTCGGTGACAAACTTTAAGGATCGATAGAGCACACCTAGACGAACATTTTTGAATAGGGAATGTAGGGTCCCTGACGCGATGGTAAGGCGCTAGGCGCTTTCGAAAATGTGGGTGCCGAAATTCGAAACGTCATAAAAACTAGGGAAATGGTTAGATTTTCTTGCTTGTTGCGTCGAAATGATTCTGTTTGTTTAGACTTTCTTCAGTACCAATTTGATAAGCGTATCTCCTAAAACATGGATAGGGGGCGCTGCAGACTTTGGAGAGCTAGACAACAACTTTAAGCTCGTTATTATGATAATTTAACACATGCTCGCCAAAGTTTATACTCTAACTTAAAGTTTGAACCCAAAAGTAGAGCCCTGCAAAAAGCGTAAGAGCCGGAATAAAATGTCAAAGTACAGGGTGGTCGAAACTCGAAGGCTCCTAAGAGATAAACAAACAGATTTCTTGACTTATGGCATGCATTTTCATGATTCTGTTTGCTGGGGCTCTCTGAAACTCAGTTGAACGGTACAAAAAGAAACATCGATAGGGGGCGCTTTGGGCAAAAAACATAATTCGTTGACATTTCGGACGCTAACTGGAAACGGGGCGCTACGATCAGTTAGTAATAATGAAAACACATTTTCTACCTCTGCTCAACACGTCTGAATAAATTTAGACCAAAAACATCAATGATACTGGAAATTTATTTACCAAAAATAACACTACAGAAGATGCTCGAAATTTCGACCTTGGGCCATGATGCAGGCTTCGCACCTCCGTCGCATTGAGGAGTGTGTGTTTCCAACAATGCCAGGAGTATCTCTGATCTGCCCTGCAGCTGCCACAATGCGCGCCACAAGTTCTTCAGCACTGCTGACAGGTGTATGGAATACCTCGGCCTTCAGGTAACCCCAAAGGAAGAAATCCAAGCAGGTGAGGTCTGGTGATCGGGCAGGCCAGTGAACTGGACCCCCACGCCCGATCCACCGCTGGCCATACCTTGCGTTTAGATGGAGACGCACGTCGTTCGTGTAATGGGCCGGAGCTCCATCGTGCTGGAACCACATCTGGCGACGCGAACCTTCGGGTACGTGCGCCTCCTCCAGAAGCTGCGGCAGCACTTGATCCAGGAAAATCAGGTAATTTCCACCTGTCAGCCGTTCAGGTAACAAATAAGGGCCAATGAGGCAATCCCCCAGAATGCCGGCCCACACATTTACTGAGAAACGCTCCTGGGCTGCTCGGCTTCTGGTTTCATGTGGATTTTCATCACACCACACATGACTGTTGTGGGCGTTCCACATTCCCTCCCGGCTGAAGGTGGACTCGTCCGTAAACAAAATGCTGTTTACAAAACGGGGATCCCTGGATCTCATCGCCAAGTACCATCTTGAGAATTCCACTCGAGGGCCAAAATCCTGCTCTCTGAGCAACTGCACCCGCTGGATGTGGTAGGGGTGCAGATTCCGGGAACGTAAGATGCGCCACGCAGTTGCTTGCGAAATGCCAACATGTCTGGCGATATCTCTCGTGCTAAGACCTAGGTTGTCCTCAACCAGGTTAAGCACAGCCTCTTCGTTGTCGGGGGTGCTCACTGATCGCTCCCGTTCAGGCCTGCCTCCGTCGAAAGATCCCGTTGTGGACAACCTCTGGTGTACTCGAGCGAAGAAGGCATGGCAGGGGATTTGCCTGTTGGGGTAACGCTCGGCGTACAACCGCTGAGCGGCTCGTCCATTACAACCAGCAGCGCCATACGCCAAATGCATGTCAGCCAATTCAGAGTTTGTGTACCGTTCCATCCTACTACCGATCTGCAGACAAGTAACCCGAAGCTTAAGTAGGTACCGCACGTTCAAAAGACGTGTCTGCGCATACAACTACGTTATCTCGCGTTGTCGTCTACGCATTACGTATCTTTTGCATATCGATATGGTCAGGGCTCGAAATGGAAAATTTCACGAACCGGAACGTTATTTCAAAATTATAATGGAAAATTTCACGAACCGGAACACTATTTTTCAAAATTATTTTTGTCTATTTTTTTTTTTTTTCAAAGTATAGCTAAATTTATTTTTAACTTGACAAAAACAATTTTTAAAAGTTACATTGAACAGAATATGCTATATACATGTAAAATAATATGTTTGCTAGACGAAAAACGCCGATTTTAGGCAGATTTTGTATGAAATACTACCTATTGCGGTCGCACCTATGTTGGAATTTCTGAAATTTTTGCAGATCTATGCCGAACATGACCTCTAGACCTCAAGACTACCATCAGTAAAAAAGTTTATATATATATATATATATATATATATATATATCACTTTCTTAAGGACACGATAACTTCTGTAGTTCTGCTCCAATCTCTTCGAATCTGATACATAAAATCAAGGGGTACAAAATCTCGCCTAAGTTCGTTAATGCACAAAATCGGTCCAAGGGGGTGGAAATAAGGAGGGGTTTTGTGAAAACCGAAAAAAAGCCATAACATCTTAATTAAAATAGATATAGAATCGGTTTAAAGTTTATATTACTTCTTAAAAGTGGGCCAAAAATTTATGCATGAGAGATTTTTCATAAATTCAGAAAAATAGCTCAAGGGGCACAAAAAACAGGGTTTTTGGGAGAAAAAAATTCAGAACTTCGTCAATTCTCAAAATATCAAATCCAACAAAATTTTGAATAAACTTTCTCAACATTATCTAAAACTTATGTATTTACAAGTTTTTGATAGGACTATTTCTTATGAAAAAAAATTAAAAAACAAAGGGGGGTGAAAAAAGACAAATCCATAACTTCGTCAATTTTTAAGCTATCAAATATAATTAAATTTATTTTACATACTCTCAATATCTACAACTTTTATATTGACAAGTTTTTCATAAGACCAATTCGTATAGCTAAAATAAATTAAACAAAAATAAGAGTTGGAGAAAAAACCTCAAATCCAAACTGCTTATATTCTGACTCATTTTTAAGTTCATTTTTTCATTTTAAACGCATCAAAATGACAGATCCTCTTATTTAGGAACTATATAATGTGACGCACTGGTCAGGTTTTTGATAAAGACAGAACATATTTCAAAAAAGGCTGCCAAAAAGGGTATTTTGAACAGAATTTCCCGAAGTGATTGTGATTGAAATTTAGTATTCAAATAACAAATTGTGTTTTTCTTGACTCATTTTTAAATCCATTTTTGCCATTAAACTTATCCAATTTACATGTCCTCTTATTTAAGAACTAAATATTAATGTGACGCATTGGTCAGTTTTTTGATAAAGGCAGAATATATTTCAAAAAAGTCTTCCGAAATGAGTATTGTGAACAGAATTTCCCGAAGCGAGCACATGATAGATAAATTCATTCAGTTTTACTCTCAAACGCATCCAATAGACAGGTTCTTTTACTTAAGAGCTGTAAAATGTGCCGTTTTGGTCAGTTTTTTTGATAAAGGCTGAATATATTTTAAAAAGTGCTGTCAAAGTTGGCAAATAATAAATATTTAATATATTTTAATAAAGTCAAAATATATTTCAAAATATGTTGTCAAATGGGCATTTGAGCCGAATTTAGCTTAACATTCTGATAAAACCAATTCTTACAGAGAAATGAAATTAAAAATTTTTCAAAAGCGGCCAAATAAAGTTGTTAAATTGGGCTCATGTGTAATCAAATTTTATTTTTTGTTGTTGAAATGAGCACTCTTCGAAATCTACCCCCGCCTATAGGCCAAGCCGACAGGGATTTTTTTTCCCCTTTTGCCGGAAAGCAACATGCGGAATGTCAACGGTCCGTGTCTTCAGTAACGCCAAAATTTCGCCTGCTTCCGTCTCCATTATATCAAAAAATTAAATTTTAAAAGTCTGGATGTGAAGACTCGCATTTATTCAGCGATTTAAGTTTAAAAAAGGTTGTTTTTTTACTTTGCCGGTAACAACATGCGGTACGTAAACAATTCCATTTTTCTGTTATAACAAAAGATTAAAATAAAAAAAATTAAATGTGTGTGTGACAGGGTTGTTTGGTTTAAACCAAGTTGGTTAAAACCGTGGTTAAAACCATGGTTTAAACCAAGTGGTTTTTTTTAAAAAAAACCATGCTGGGTTTTTTTCACCTGTTTTTTTTTTTTTATTCTTTTACCCAAATTTTTTATTTTACACATTATTGAAAAATGCAAAATCCAAATTATGAAGAAGCTATAAGCAAAGCCGTAGAAAAATATGAATTAATAAATTTCTAAAATGACAAACATTTTTAATCAACTCAACTTTTCTTGTAAGCTATAAATCTACATGGCAGAATAACTAATTTTTCTAAAATTAGCTGGTTGGGAAAAAATAATCAGTTTTCTTTTTTTAAAGGCCTCTCTCTCTCTCTCTCTCTCTCTCTATATATATATATATATATATAAAGCCATTAAAAGTAAAAGATATATATATATATAGCCAGAAGGCCAGACTCGAGTTAAAAATGCACTTTTACTATTTAAATTGTTTGATTAATTAAGATTTACTAAGAATTTCATCTTTCCAGAAAGCCTCAAATATGACATTCTTAAAAGATTTTCTCCATTATTTCTTTTAGAATATTATATGCTATTGAATAATTGGCAATGTGCTTTTTTTTGCTCTGTGGTTATTGATTTTAATAAGCCTTTGTTTTTCTTGTATTCCTACATTGGGATTGGGTTTTTTGCATTATGATTTTATTCTATTACCATCTACGTTGGCACAGTTCAAACCAATTGGTTTTTTAGAACAAATCTAATATAATATTTTCTCATTTTTGTAATTTAAGTATTTCAAATTATTGGATGAAAGTAATTTCTACTTTTAAGTCTTATCTCAATAGTCACCATAAGACAATAGTGAGTCTAGTCAAGGTCATGTTAGTATGCATGTAGAATGCAAATTTCATGCATTGATGAACATATCTGAAGCTCTAAAGAAAACACTTAAATTATGTAAATTTAGCAAAAATAAAATAGATGAAAAATATGCAATATTTAGATTTAAAAATTGTTTTCCTTAGAGAAACGCAGATGTACAGATAATGATATAAAATGATCTTTAAAATTTCAGTCAAGCTCTAAAAGAAAATTTTCTTGTTTGGAGGGATTATCTTTTAAGAATAAAAAATAAACTCAAGATATGAAGTCGAATAAGAAGACATTGAAAAATTAGGCACTAGTATAGCACCTGTTTACATTTAACTAAAATATGCAAAAGATATATTTAAATCTTGTATTGCAAAACCAAACCCATTACTTAGATCAACCCAGAAAATTGGCAGAAGGAGGGGGGGGGGGGGGGGGGGCAAGACAAGGTTTGCTTGAGACGTAATAGAAAAAAAGTCTCATAAAGATGTCTAAAAAGATGTAATTATTTTGTTTAGACATTTAAAAAAAAATAAGTGTTACAATAAAGCATGTAGTCCGTTAGCTGTTTAAATGCTTTAGTGAATGACAGTATTTATAAAACTACTTTATATTATAAGATCTATGTTTTTCAATAATCTAAAGAGCTGTTAAATAGGTATTTTTGTTTATTTTGCTGTCATCTTTTTTTTTTTTTTTTTTTTTTTTTTTTTTTTTTTTAAACCTGGTATTTTTAGAGAAGTGTCAAATAACAATACACAATACTTGAAGTGTGTAAAGATTCTACTGCTAAATTCAAATCATTCAAAAAATTCTTTAGAAAAAGCTTTATTTTTCAATAAAAGATAATTCATGTAGTCTTCTAACAAAAAAAATCAGACATCACATATAACAAGTATTTCAAATTAATTATTTTGAATAACCATTTTAAAATAATATACATGAAGTTTTATATATAAATCTATATCATATATTTATTTATAGTGCTAGTAATCAAAAGATAGTTCATTAAGATTTTCAAGGTATCAATGTTTCATTATGTAGAACATTTTATTTATGAAATATAAGACAGCTTTTTCTAAAAATGTTTAAATTTTAAATGATTTCAATTTTCTACATAATTGACTGTATATTAAAAAATTATATTGTTTTGAATTACTTTTAAATGAAATTATTACTTATCTATTCAAAAATATTTATTTTTGTTGATAAATATGCATGTATATGTACCAGGAAAACATATTTAAAAAAAACCCGGTTTAAACCAAAAAACCCTGGTTTAAACCAAAAAAACCATGGTTTTTGGTTTTTTAAAAAAAAACCCGGGTTTTTACCAACCCTGGTGTGTGAGCTGTCATATTTATTTAGTAACTAAAGTTTAAGATTGGATGTAAGTTCATTGAAAGGAATAAAAGTGCTGAATGTAAACAAGCCAAAAGCCATCAACAGTTGTTTATCATTGCGCATGCTTAGTGGGGCATAGGTTGTGGCTTGCCACAGGGTTGTTAAGTGTGTATCATTACGTTTTAACTATCCTTTTTTTTTTTTTTTTCGGATGAAGCTGAAACGGAAAGTAAATGTTTTTCGGGAACTGTAACAGTGTATTTTAATAATTTCACGAAAAGGAACGATATTTCGCATAATTTCACGAACCGGAACGATATTTTTCATAATTTCACGAACCGGAACATCGTTCCGGTTTGCTCCGGTACATTTCGAGCCCTGGATATGGTACGATATCTTTTGCATAAATCAGCAAAAAGCACCTTATGTAAATTTTATTGCGCGCATTGTGCATGATTGAAACCAGCTATGTTTGTTAAAAAAAACAGACAAACTGCAGTTTTAATAGCTTCTTATGATAAGTAAATTACTCTCTTGTTTTGTTTCTAACTGATCGTAGCGCCCCGTTTCCAGTTAGCGTCCGAAATGTCAACGAATTATGTTTTTTGCCCAAAGCGCCCCCTATCGATGTTTCTTTTTGTACCGTTCAACTGAGTTTCAGAGAGCCCCAGCAAACAGAATCATGAAAATGCATGCCATAAGTCAAGAAATCTGTTTGTTTATCTCTTAGGAGCCTTCGAGTTTCGACCACCCTGTACTTTGACATTTTATTCCGGCTCTTACGCTTTTTGCAGGGCTCTACTTTTGGGTTCAAACTTTAAGTTAGAGTATAAACTTTGGCGAGCATGTGTTAAATTATCAAAATAACGGGCTTAAAGTTGTTGTCTAGCTCTCCAAAGTCTGCAGCGCCCCCTATCCATGTTTTAAGAGATACGCTTATCAAATTGGTACTGAAGAAAGTCTAAACAAACAGAATCATTTCGACGCAACAAGCAAGAAAATCTAACCATTTCCCTAGTTTTTATGACGTTTCGAATTTCGGCACCCAAATTTTCGAAAGCGCCTAGCGCCTTACCATCGCGTCAGGGACCCTACATTCCCTATTCAAAAATGTTCGTCTAGGTGTGCTCTATCGATCCTTAAAGTTTGTCACCGACGAGCTGAATCACCCTGTATATGCCACAGAAAAGATAGCTTATTGAACAGTAATATTAGAAACACTACTTTATTATATAGCATGTTATATGCCAATATTGTCTTTTAGTACTCAACATTTATCATCTTAAATACATCTCATTTTTAGGCAGCTCTTTTGTTAATACAGATGAATCCGTAGACTGGGATGCATTAGATATTACAGTTTGTATAATTTTTTAAATATTCCTTTTATATATATATATTTTTTAATGAATCATGTATATACTCTTTTTTTCTCTCCCTTATTGTTTAGAATTCCATGGATATAGATCATGCACAACCTTCAGGTAAGAGTTGACTTTTCAATATTATCATTATTACTATTATCTAGAAAACGAATAAAAGATCGTTAAAAATTCTTTTGCTAGGTTCACAAAGTATGTCAAATTTGACACAGCCTTTAATAGCTAGTACGCCACAGACTGTATCAACTAGTACACCACAAGCACAGAAAAGAAAGAGTATGAACATGTTAATATTTTCTTTAAATTCAAGCTACATTTTCATGTGTTCTTAATTTTATTTTTTTTCTGTCTCATAGAAACTGGATCATCAACTCTTAGAGTCAGAAAACTGAGACAGAAGCGCAGAGAAGAAGATTTAAAAGAAAATGATGCTATAACAAACAACGTGATACAAACACAGACGGAGATAAGAAACTTTTTAGAATCTATTGATATCAAGATGCAGAGAAGCAATGAAATACAAAATGAATTGTTAAAAACTTGTAAAACATTGAGTCAGAATATAACGGTATTAGCAACTGTAATTGCTGAGGTACAAGGCGTACAAGTGTTTAATACTGAACAATAAAAGTATTTTTAATCAGCATCGTCATTTTCTCTTGTGTAATATTTAATCCAATCAAAGTGGATGTAAAATGATGCGATACTGTAAAAATATACCTGACAAATTGGAAATTAATGAAATAAATATTCCAACTAGGAAAGATAAGTTTTTAGCTTATAGACAAAGAAGCAGTAGTAGAGATAACCACATACTTGAGTTCACGGATGAAATTCTAGAATAAGTTAAATCTCGATTCATACATTAAACCGCAATTTGTCAGCCAAGTCATATCTTGGTGGAAAACACCTAAAAATCTAATTTTAGCGGTTAACTCAAGTTTACCTTGTGCCTTTCTGCATCTAACAGTATTAAAACATGGAGAACTGGGAGCGAGAAAACACTATGTTAAACCTACAAGTAAACTGCTAAAATCAGGATGTTAGGTGTTTCCCATCAAGATATGATTTGGCAAACCGATTGTGTTTTAATATGTAAATTGAGTTTTAACTAATTCTGAAATTTCAACCATGAACTTGATGGGGTGATTGTCTGTGCTGCCACCTCCCGGTCTATTAGGATTTGTGGATTTATGAGACTTAAAATATCTAAAGAAATAATTTTTTATTTTAAGTAAGTGTAAGAAATTAGAGAAATGGGTATTTTTATGTTGGGTTCAAGGAGGTAAAAATTTAATTTTTGTACTAATCAAGTGACATCTACAACTTTCTAAAGTACTCTCTTTAAAATGTATTGTACATGTCTTCTTTACCATTATGATCAATTTTGGATTTAGCCATGCCCCAAACATTTTCCACTATACTTATGCAATGGAATACTTTTGCATGGATAAATTAATAAGAAATATTTTTTGTACCACAGATTGTATATTTAAGTAATTCATATTAATTTTATCAGGACAAGCGAAGCAAATCCTGTACTAGGCCACACAAATTACATTTTGTCGTACACTTTACAAAAAAGCTATTCAATAGTATTGAATAGCTTTTAAGCACTTGAAATTAAACACAAAAATAAATTATGATCTGCAGATTTACACAATATGATATTTTACAGAATAATCTTTAAAAAAATTATTATTTTAGTTAACTTATTTTACATGTTTTTTCATTATGGACACATTTTTAGAAATAAGAAATAAAACAATTATTTACTCTTCTAAAAAATATGCATGTTTTATTTCTTATTTAGATGGATTTTTTCTTGTTTTTATTATTATTTGCAATTAAATTTGTTAAATTTATTTATAAGAAGAATATTATGGGATAAATTTATAAAAATACAAGAGTAAAAGGAAAGAACAATATTTGACATACTCTCCCTACTAAATGCAATGAACATTAATATTGAATAATAAAAAAAGATTATTATAATTATTTTTAATAAATCACATTTAAATTATTTTAGAGATGCAAAAATTCTGTTATATGATATGATAATAGATGCTTGATATTTGAATAAATTTGAATATTCCTTAGATATATTTTAAATTTCATATCCTATGCATTTCATAAATGCAATTAAATGGTGATTTTCATTTTAACTTCAATAAGCAGAATCTTAAAATTTTTATACAAAATTTTAAGACAAGTGAAAAATTTTAGACTTAAAATCTAATGCATAACAAAACAATATCAAAGAAAAATCTTAATATAATAATATAAATATTTATATATCATAGTTTTCATCTGTTAACTTTAGTCTATATACGAATCTTATAGACCATTCCAGCACCACATACTTTTTTTTTTTTTTAGTTTTTATATCTTTTTAAAAATGATATAAATTTTTTTGCTATATAATTACTAGCTAATTTTTTTAAATTTATTATTCTTTCTTTTTAAAATAATAGAAAACAATCTAAAAATATGTATGTAACTGGTATTTGAAACAAAGTTTTTTCCAAAATGGTGTTAGAAAAAAAAATCTCACCATGTTTTGCATATATGACTGACATCTGTGCCAAAAGTTTAATTAATATCTATAGAACAAAACAATTTATACGATTTAAAAAAAGAAACAACATCAGGGTTACCATGTCGAGCAATATATAACAACACTTTGTTGCCAGTTAAGTACCCTGGTGTGTATGACATTGGTGTCTGAAGCAAAAAACTTTAAAAATTAATTGCCTAAGTTCATCTAGTAATTACTGTTTATCGCATTAAAGGTGCGTCAGCTTGAATACCGAGGTCAAATTATCAATTTTCATCAATATACTACAAAATTTTGTACTTCATTACCTCATTTCATAGATACTATATCAGAGTACATTTTTTGGTACTACTTAGTTATCCGGTCGACCAAAAATCTAACGCCAAATTTCAGAATTAAATGCCAGTAATGGATTACTGTAAATGTCATATTACTTGACATTAAATGCAAAACACGTGTTTGTAATGTCATCAAGTGATTTTTAATTCGACTTTGTATTTTTATTAATGTTTAATTAATTTATTCGTTTTTTCCCTATTTTAAAAAATTGCTTCAATTTGGCTATTAGTTTGGCGATGTGTATTATCTGACAAAATTGGTCAATGGGATAATCAAGTAGTACCCATTTTTGTTAGAAGACAAGAATGGAAAATGTAAAAAATCTTTAAAAAAGAGCTTTTAGTTGAAAATTAAATTAAAATATGTCAAATTTTGCTTTGAAAATACATGTATTTAACCAATAGAATTGATGATAGAGAAACTTTATTTTCAAAATTTTGGATAAGGCAAGTTTTGAAAGCTGCATTGACATATAATCTAAAAAAAATTTCTCATGGAATCCATGCATCATTTGTAAGGGGAAAAAATTAGTTGGATGTGCCAATCCTAAAACTTTTTTTGATCTCATTTGCATATTTAAAATTTTAAAAAGTAGTTACACGTTAATACTTTAATATTATTAATTCAATACTATACCAACTTTGATTTTCATTTTAAATTTCTGCTTCAGTGAATTAATTTGAATAAAAACAAGTTAATATGACGAGCTATTAATTCCCAAACTATCTCAGTCCAAACTTTTATGTATTATATAAGAAAATAGAAAATCTATTCTTTAATATTCAAAGACAGTAAAAACCTCTGAATAGCATAAACCTCATTAAATAAATTCTCACATCGGACCCATTTTTTTTTTTTTTTTTTTTTTTTTTTTCCCCCACCAGTTTCAATCTACATCACTTCCACCAGTTTTAGCCATCTGGGCCAGTTTGGGAATTAACGTCATGTGTTAATGTGGATCATGATATTAATTAAAATCAAGTTTTCAGTTATTCTGTTATCAGCATAGGAAAGAAACAAAAGAAGGAAAAACAAAAATTCAATGTGATTCTTTTCTTTATAAAATTTATGGAGAAAATTAAAATTTGTAACCACTAAATATGAAAATTTCATTTATTAACAGTTTTAATATCTTTGAAACAATTCATTCAAACTTTTTTTTTTCTTTTTTTTATTGATAAATGAATTAGGTCAATGATATAACACATATGAACTGCTTAAGTTTTTTTTTTTAATTAAATTTTTACATAGTTGCTTAAAAATGGAACTTGATCATCCAAAAATCTAAAAAATTAAATCTCCACAAAAAACTAACATTTTATTTCAACAATCATGTTGGTTTCCATTATTAACAGCTCTAAATAGTAATTAAGTAAATTCTGATAAGAAAAATATTAAAAGGAGAAAAAAAATGAAGGAAGTAGCCTGTATACACTGCTTCTTTTATCAGTATACAGATGGAATAGAGATATATTAATTTTTTTATTTGGATTTTCAGTGAAAAGAATCAATTCTAATTAGATATTAATTAAAATTCATAATTTGGAATAAAATAGATGTATGAATTTAAACATCATTCGAAATTCCATACAGTAATAAAAAAACTGATCATTCCAAAATGAAATAGCTAAAATTAGGAGAAAAAAATCTTACCAAAAATAAAATAATGAACAGTCAAATAAATATAAAATATACATTTATTTTACAAGATGAATAAAAATAAAACAGACTGCCTATCTTGCAGACTGAAAAGAATTAGCAATCTGTTGTCGCTTTATAATAGCCAATAAAGGATCTTGAGATCTTGTTGGCTCTGGGTCATCATCATCATCATCAGTATTGTTAAAATTATCAATAGGAGGAAGATCCATATTAAATTTCATGCAAATGTTATGAAGTACAGCAATGGCTATCACGATCATTGCAGATTTCTCAGGGCTGTAGCATAATGTGCCCCCAGTTTGATGGATTATTCGAAATCTCGATTTCATCACACCAAAACACCTCTCAACAACATTTCTAGCAGACCTGTGTTTTCGATTAAAAATTTCTTCTGCAGGGCTTGATGGGTTTAAAAATGGCGTCATTAGCCAAATCTCTAAAGGGTAACCACTGTCGCCCAGAAGGAATACATCTGTTTTTATTCTACCCTCCTCAAACATTTTTCTGGCTGCACTTAAGCTCCATATTAGTGCATCATGCCAACTGCCAGGCCAGCGTACAACTATATCAAAAATGTTCAAATCTGCATCACAAATCTGGAAAAATAAAAATAACATATTAAATATGATATAGTTTAAAAACTATATAATTTACAGGCATGAACTTTGAAAGTCACTGACAATTTAGATATATGGGAAGAATATAAAATTTCCACTGTATAGTGGCACATTAAGAGTAAGGTTACAAAGTAGAAACTTTATGCGAGAGCTAGTTAACAAAAGATAAACTAAGATAGGCATCAAATTTGATGAGTAGACATAATTTATTAGGCCCTTAAAAGAATAATTAAGTTGCATTTGATGAGTAACAACTGCCAATTTTTAGTCCTTATAAGACAAAAAGTCACTGGAAATTTTCGATTTTAGCTTTTGTCACATATTTAGAAAATAACTTGATATATATCAATACAGTAGACTCCCTCAAATCCACACAAGTTCGGATCAGGGGTGTTGCAGATTTCTGGTCACTGCTTTGTTTCATTTTTTAAACGTCAATTTGAAAG
Organism: Maratus speculifer; assembly: GCA_964019185.1. Lineage (NCBI taxonomy): Eukaryota > Metazoa > Arthropoda > Arachnida > Araneae > Salticidae > Maratus > Maratus speculifer. The sequence goes on along the minus strand of OZ025301.1, from coordinate 71,487,030 downwards.
TAATTAACGATGAAATTGACACTATAATGAATGCTCTAATAAAATATTAAAATAAGTAATAAAATAAATAAAAATCAGATAGTTTTAAAAATGATTAAAATATTAAAAGTAAAGGTCAAGTTAAATAATCAATCTTCTATAAATAAATATTTATTATAGAAATGAGATAGATGTATTTTTTTTTAAATGAACTTGCTTCATAAAGATACATTACTAATTAACACAAAAATCATAAAATAAGGAAACTTTATTTCAGGTTTAGCCAGACTTAATAATAAAAAAAGTTTGATTAATACATAAATATATTTGTTAAAAAGGTAATAATAACAGCAACATCTTGATTTATTTTTTATTTATTTATTTTTTTTTTTATATGAAATAAATTTAATTTTCCTTCATGAAAACATATTAATTCAGTAATAATAGCGAAAATTACAGATTAAAAAATATACTGTCGACTCTCGTTAATTCGAAATCGAATAATTCGGATATTTGCTTAATTCAAACTAAGTATGAAGTCCCGAAATTTTTAATGGCAGAATAAAGTTAAAAATTTTCGTTAATTTGAACTCATTTTCTCTTGACTTCATTTAATTCGAACTAACGAGAATTCTGATTTTTCTCTTCTTTCTCACGGATTTCAGATCATTTGAATAATTATCTTTCTTTGATTTTTGTGAAAATTGTTCCGAACGAGTATACATGTAATGCAATGCATTTGATATTCACTTTCTTAGTGTCCCGTCTGTCCATCAGTGATGCTATAACTTTTTTTTCCATTGTATTTGTTTCTAATCTTTTAATTAGTTTATGTATTTATTCATTCTAATTTAGTATTAAGTCATATTCTAATGATAACAGATGAAATAAATTTAAAAAACACTGTAACATTAATTCCTTTGTAAAAGTACCATATTAAACATGCTCTCATTTAATACTTTCCATAATTCGAACATTTCTTGTGGTCCCGACGAGTTCGAATTAACGAGAACCAACTGTATATAGAATAGATATAAAAATTAAAAAAAGTTAATTTTGTCCCTACATCTGAACTGAATCTTTCATTGTTTACATCTGTAAATTGCGAAAATAAAATTTCAGCTTTTGTATTGAAATTAAATTATTAAATATAGTTAGAAACAGGATGGGGGGGAGGGGAGATGCACTCACTCTCCACATACTTTAATTGTCACAGGAAAAAAAAAAAAAAAAAGCAAAGACTTATTTTTAACATCTTATTTATTTGTTTTGAAAAATTTTATCATAGAATCCCAAATGAGAAGTTATTTGATTAAGTAATTAATGAATTTAAGAAGGTTTAAAATTCTGAAATCCTAATATTAATGTTTTGTTAAAATTAACTCAGCATTTTTCTTGATTCGACCACATTTTCTTGTTGGCTCATGGTGTTATGAATAGTGAATAACACTGCTTTATAAACCTTTAAGCGATGATTAGATAATTATTTTAATCTTATAAAAATTCACTAAAGAATACTTACAGCCTATACATTAATTGTGAAATCTCCTTTCCTATTCATAAAATTAAACCAATCTTCACGATCAGGCCTTTGGATCTTGATATGCGTGCAATCAACTGCACCTAATGTGTTAGGGAACCCCAAGACATCAAAATATCTTTGTCGTGTTGCAAACACCTCTGCTTCAGAAGTGGGGAAGTGGATGAATTTTTTTGCTATTTTCAATATCCCTCTTAAAACATTATTAAAATATCTTGATATACTTGACTGGTGGCAATATAAAGTTTCAGCGATAACCCATTGGAAAGAACCACTTCCAAGTATTTTCAGTGTTGTCAATACCTAAATAAGAAAAGTATAATTTTAATCCATATATTAGATACATTAACCAACAATGTTTTCTTTTTAAATACATTAATACAGATTTTTTGTTATTTAATGTTCAAATAATAATAATAACTGGTACTACTTAGCCATCCCATCGACCAATTTCGCCAAATTTTGCATATTGACATTTTTATTTTAAATGAAAGAATAAATGAATCAGTAAAACATATTAGTAAAATTCAAATAAAAAGTCAAAATAAAAAACACTCAATGACATTTTAAACACGGTTTTCCTATTTAATATAATAAATGTGACACTCAAGGTACACCATTATTAGCATCTAATCTCGTAATTTGGCAATAGTTTTTTGGTCGATGGTAGTGCTGTGTCGAGTAGTACTTTGGCCGAGTACAGAGTAGTTGTATAATGAGAAAATAAAACACTGATGTGCACATAATGTGAGCTTAGGTTTACATGTGTATAAATCTGTGTACACATATCTATACTTGTGTACATATATAATAATATACATATATAGTATAAATAAATTAACTCATTAAATTTGAAATTTATCTATGCACCTTTTAAAGACAATTTTTGACAGTTTAAAACTAATAAAAAAGGAAAATTGATACATGACAACTACAGTTATTAACTAATATAAAATTTAAACATTCTTTAACCCTCCAATTTAATCCAACCATTGAAATCCGTCTATCAAAAATAAAAATCTTTATTGGTTACTGTAACAATTCATTGAATAATGCAAACATTTCTTATTTATTTTGTAACTGTCTGTACCTTATTTTCTTTTGATTAAAAAAAATGCATTGGCTTTGCAGTTTCTTTTCATTTTTCATGTGTACAGATTATATTATTTTAAATTTATTATTTTTTAAATATCTCAGTAAAATCTAACCTTTTTCAATGAAAAAATTATAAATGTGTAAATTAAGATTGCCTTAAAAAGCAAGCTCTAAAATTAATGAGTTTGGATGATCTAGAACTTGAAAATCTACCAAAAAAACAAAAAATAAACATGAGAATGCTAATGTCGACGAACCAAGAGAGAAAATACTAGCAAAAAGTTCATCTATTTTCTGGCAATGTTTTGAGGAAACTGTGGATTAACAAAAAGATTTAGGCACTAGTATTAGTTTAAAATCACCGCATAAAGAGTTGGTAGAAAAAGAGATACAGGCTTTCTTAACAGAAGACATGTAAAACTGACACTCCATTTGCATGGTGAGAAGGAAAAAAAAAAAAACTTTTCTGATTATGTGCAACCTTGCAAAAAACTCTTATATGCACTTTCAACAATTCAATACACCCAGTGGCCCAGACTAGGGCTGGAGAAAAAAAAAATAAACAAGCCGGAGCAGTAATTTTTGATTTGGTATGCCCCCTTAAAAAAATTGTCCTTGAACTGCTGGCCCATGCAGATCTCTAGATCATACTTTCAAATCTTATAATATCCTGTTCTCAATAAGATACTTAAAATATCTCAGGACATCAAATTTTCTGAGAAAGTTTATGAAACTCTCTTGGAGGCTATAAAGCTTCTTTCTCTCATCAGCTATTAAAGCTTCATTTTTACAGATTGGCTGTTTTAATTTTAGCGCATATGCATACTATTGTTTAATCTCGAAACAAAAAGGCAGGGTGCTATTCACTAAAAAAGGGGCACTATTGAAGCAGAAAAAGCCACAATTGCAAGAGAAACTATACTAATGTCCTTAGCAAATGAAGAAAAAAAAAAGTGTGAGAAAATATTTTTAGGTATGATAAATAAAGTAACAATTTTGAATGATTTTATGATATAAAAAATACAATTAAATTGCAACATGATTGAATAATTTCCCTTTTTTCTTATAAAGAAATAAGAAAATTCTATCATTTTTGCAAGTTCTTGACAAACAGATTTAGAAATATTATGGAATGGTGAAAACTTTAACTAGCAATCACAGTGCAACTACTAATTTTAAAAACAGGCAAGGTGCATTTTTTAAATCTTAAAAAAAAAAAAAAAAAAAAAAAAAAAAAAAGGGCGATACCCTTTTGAACAATGTCCTAGAGTGAATACTGTGGATACTTTACATTTGTTCAGATCATAGACACACTGACATCTACTGAAATATCTTAAATAAATTTTTCAATGTGAACAGACATTCAATTCCACGAGGATACCACTTCAAAAATGGCATTCTAAGATATCTTATATACCCAGTGTGAACATGGTATAAGAAACTCTAGTACACCGAATGTACAAAAGAATACAGATTCATTGGTGTGTTCAAACCTGAGGTTTCCTAGAAGTGCTATTAACATACAAGTAGCATTCAAACATAAAATTTACAGAATCAATCAAAAACCAATCTGCATTGGCTTCAAAGCTATGATAAGTTAATAAAGAGAATTATAAAAAGGAGAAGGGGAGATAATTAAAGACAGGTTTATACATCCACATATTTTAAAGTCTTATAACATATAGCCAAACCTTAATTTCTTTTTAAAATTTAAACATAGTTATTTTCAAAACATTTGTTAATACTGTACTCCCTCAAATCTGCACAGCTTGGGATCAGAGGTTGTGTGGGTTTCAAAATTTTGCAGATTTCTAGTTGTTGCTTTGTTTACATTTTTTGAACAATATGAAAACAATGACTGCAATCAAAATTATATTGAATGCTAGCAATATAGTAGAATATTAAAATAATTAATAAACAAAAATAATAAAAATTAAGACAATTTTTAAAAATGATTAAATTATTAAAAGTCAAGTAAACAATAATGCATAATGAAGATGAGATGCATTTTTCTTGAATTATTCAATGAAATTTTCCTCTTAATGGTTATTAATTGACATTCGTCAGAAAACAGTAAAATAAATATGAACTTCATTTTCCAATATTCAGGAAATTAGAAATAGAATCAAATGTAATAATGTAGCTTAAAATTTCACGTTTGAATCGAATCTTATAATAATAAAAGACATTTTTTTAAAAACTTACCTGCATATCAACAGAGAGACCGTTTGGTGCTGTCTCTAAATGAGGCGTTAATTCATCAATCAGAAATCGAGCAGCTTCTTTTGATAATTTATATTTTTCTATAAATGTTAATGCTCGGTCACTGAATGGATTTGATTTGTCTTTTGGAGCTCTTGTTATTGTTAAAGTTTTACGTCGTCGTCTCAGCTTCCGAATTAATAATACTTCCGCCATGTTTTTTTGAAGTTATCAATTCCAATTTGGAATTGTGGAAGGATTTTTCTTCAATTTAATATCTATAAACAAGCACACAGTACGTCGGCCATATTATAGTTACCAAGGTCTGAGGCTTCCGCAAATTTTTGCAGAGTTTTGCAAAAGTTATCGGGACATTTGCAGACGATGCGTTACGTTTGCATGTGTTTTTGACTTGCAGACAGCTTTGCGGCCGGAAGTGTTTACGTTTGCATGTACTTGTTAGTCGCCCTGTGGCCGGTGGCGACCGCAAATTTTAACCTTTAACGGAAGCTAGAAATTAAAATTTTCAATGTTTTAAATTAAGTTTCAGAAATCTTCAGTGTTACGACTTTCATTAACACTAAATCAGAGTAGTTTGTGTTCATTATGTAACTTATTATTATTATTTCATAAATTTTAATTTTTAAACATTTTCTAAGTGAGATATGAAAGCCTCCATTTACGCGTATTTTATGATTTATGTTGGGTTTTGCGGGCTCCATTAATGTGGATTGCCGAGTTCCTGTATTTCAGATTAGTTATTAATGCAATTTTTTAATTTTCTGTTGATTACATAATGTTTTCAAATTTGTAAAGTTAATTTAAGTTTCAAATATCCTCGATGTTTCGCCTTCCGTTAATGCAAATTCGAAGTAGTTTTGTACGTAGCTTTTTATTATTTAATTAATATAAATTTTGAAAATTTTCTAAGTGAGATATGGAAGTTTCCATTTATGTGTATTTTATGATTTATGTTAGGTTTTTCGGCCTCCATTAACGCGGATTGCCGAGTTCCTGTATTTCAATTTGGTTATTAATGCAAATTTTTAAGTTTATGTTTGATTAAGTAATATATTCAAATTTTCAATGTTGCTTTAAATTAAGTTTCAGAAATCATCGATATTACACCTTCCGTTAAGTTGATGCGAATTCAGAGTAGTTTTGTGCGTTCTTTATGTAACTTATTATTATGTTATAATTTTTAATTTTGAAACATTTTCTAAATGAGATTTTGGATGCCTCCGTTTACACGTATTTTACGATTTATGTGGGGTTTTGCGGGACCCCATAAACGCGGATTGCCGAGTTGAGTTCCTGTATTTCAGTTTGGTTATTAATGCAATTCTTTAAATTTTCTGTTTGATTACATAATGTTTTAAAATATTTAAAGTTAATTTAAATTAAGTTTCACAAATCCTCGATATTACGCCTTCCATTAACGCAGATTCAGAGTAGTTTTGTGTGTTCTTTATGTAACTTATCATTATTATTATTTAATAAATTTTAATTTTGAAACATTTTTTAAGTGAGATATGGAAGCCTCCTTACGCGTATTTTACGATTTATGTTGTTTTTGCGGGACCCCATTAACGCGGATTGCCGAGTTCCTGTATTTCAATTTGGTTATTAATGCAATTTTTTTATTTTCTGTTTGATTACATTTTATTTTGACTGCAGCAATATTTTTGCATTTGATGTAATGCCAGTTTTTTTTAGTCGAATGGTAAGTATAAGATATTAATAAATTACAATGTTGATAGTCCAAAAAAAAACACAATTTTGTATAAAATGTTAGTGTTTTCTTTACTGGCCAGTGAAAAAAATCTGTGTACTGGCCAATGGCAATTGGGTAAAAATGTTAATTTTGACCTATACATTATTCTAGAACATAGCATGATAAATTGCAAAAAAATTTATGCTCATTAACAAACTAGTAGTAGGATAATTAATACAATTTTTTTTTAATTATCAATAAATTTTTAGTTTAAAAGTAGTTAAAGGTCAGGCATACAACACTGATATATTGCACTAATTATCATACAATAAATTTAAGTTAATAATTTAAGTGATAATTATTAATGATAAAAAAAAATTTTAGCTTAAAATTAAATGTGATTATTACGACTATATACTACTATCTTGTGCATAGTAAATGATTGTAAATAAAACTTTGAAAAGATAACAATAACCAGGCGTTTTAAATAAAATTCTATGTATAAAAATATAAGGTAAACACTGAATTAATACATTATATTATTAATTCATAAATTATTAATGATACTATAAATGATCGATTTAAAAATACATCTATGTGTGATTATAAGAGAAAATATAAACGCTAAATAAGACGTTTAACAATATGTAGACATTGCATAACACAAGACTGACAGACAGTATTAATAGGTATACCGTATTAATTATTAAAGATAATAGAAACATTTAATTGGAAAACGTGCTTGTAACAGAAATTGAAAGCACTAAGGAAGGCCTTTAATTTAAACAGCCGAACCAAAGCGTCCCCAAATTCAGCGACACGTTTGTTACCCATTTTGTGGTCCAATATAATTGAAAATTAATTAATCTCTACTGTCCATTATTTCATGTAATATCTACTAAAGAAATTTCTAAACACCCAGTTGCATTTGCAGTAAAAACTTTTAACTTCGAATTTCAATTTCTATCCAGTAACTATTTTTGAATACAGAGCACGCAGCATTCAGTAAGCAAAATACGTTCCAACGATCCTATGTTGCAAGAGAGCAAAGTTGTTTTGCCACAGCGCATGCTCATTGAGCTAGAATTGTTTAGATTTTTTTTATAGAAAAGGTCATTTTTACGGGCCAATCAGAAGAGACTTGCGTTATGTGGACGGCCAGGGTCTAGTCGCCTGTGCCGATCATTGCAGCAACTGCGAATCATAAAAGTCGCACTAGCTATTCTGTCAATGACATGGTTTTTGTGTGCTTGAAGATAGACGTATGTCTATCTGCAGGGCCGTAGCTAAGAGGGCGCTATGGGCGGCTCAGCCCTCCCTAAAATATTTTGAGCCCCCCCACCCCCCTGCAAAAGATTCCAAGGTCACTAAATGAATTTCTGTTCCAAAAATTCAAATGAAATTTTGTTCAAAAATCTAATTTAGTTTTGAGGCCCTTTCAGAGTTTTGAAAAATTACTAAATTGTATCTAAAATAAATGTTTCACCACTCCCTCATCCTATTTGTACATATGAAGATAACATGGTGTTTAATTCTGCACTAGTTATACACTCAAATTTTTCGTCATATCATATACTTTTCTTAGGATAAGATGAAGTTATTACAGCAGTTTAATAAGAAACATAGTGCCTACAATGTGAATAATGCACTCATTTATCTTTCTGCGTCAGACAGAGAGAGAAAAAAAATATATGAGCCCCCTCCCCCCCTATTGTTCAGTTCTAGCTACAGCCCTGTCTATCTGTTCACTTACATTACTAAGAAATTTTGAAATTTTATTTTTTGTGGGTTATTTATTGTGATGTAAAAAATGGAAAGCATATATGAAAATTATAATTATGTAATTGAATATACATTTATAATTAAATTAACTCAGTGAAGATTATTTGAAGTATCTTTTAATGATTGTTTAAAACAAAAAAATTTACATGGGGTAAATGTGCTAGTAATAGACACCCTTAAGGAATTTCTTTTAAAAATAGTTTATATATATATATATATATATATATATATATATATATATATATATATATATATATATATTTTTTTTTTTTTTTTTTTTTTTTTTTTTTTTTTTTTTTTTTTTTTTTTTACAGTATCATATTAATCTATTATCAAAATATTTAACCATTTTCATTATCTCATTTTCCAATGTGAATCAAAATTTAATTGTAAATAACAGCAACATATATAATTCCCACACAACACACGTTATCTATAAGACGTCGACTTATAGTATGAATACGTCTATAACCTCCATAATGTTATTTAGATGTGCATATCAGTAAATAAACAGACGTCGATCTGACATTTCCAATTTAGATTTCCATAAGACGTCTGTGACCTGCAACAGACGATCTGTGGCTTTCACTCTTTTAACATCTAAAGGAAATCCTTTACTCCATGTCCTTAGGAAATACTCAAGGTTGCATCCAATGGATTTGCGAATAACACGTATTATGCATCTCTTATGGAAAAAATACTCCTACTTCAACCGCAAGCGAGCAGGGGAAATCTGGAAGCACAAGCACGTTGTGTTTGTGTTGTTGTTTTGTTGGCCATTTTTGCTGCGTGCTGCAGTCTACCTATTATTTGAAGCATTCATTAAGAAGGTAAGCTACTTTTTACTTCTTTCATGCATTTATTTTCCCACCTATAAAATTATATATATGATTTTATATAATATTGATTGAAACTTTTTTGTGTTTATTTCAAGTAGGATGTTCTAAATGGTTTCAGGGCGTTTTGATTTATTTAATGCAACTTGCGTGTATAAATCTATGCGTAACAAAAAATAAAGTTTTTTAAAATTAGAAATGAGACGAAAATTCTGCCTTTTAGCCGAATACTCGGCGTGCTTGTATATCGAAGGCTTGTTGGTCGAATAGTGTAAGGTATGTGTTAATAAATTCAAAACATGAATTTTTTTCATTTTTTTCTAATTTTTTTTTAAATTTAATCCATTTACCCTTACTCTCTAAGACATTTATGAAGTCATTTTCATTCGTAATTGCACAAAATGAACAGTTATTTGAATGTTTAAAATTACAGCATTTTTGTATTTCCTATAAGAATCTTTTAGAAAATGCTGTCCAAATTAGATATTAAGCTGTCAGGAAAATGACTTTGTTAGACATTACGTACAGCTCAAGATGTATCAACTGTTATTCAAAAAAGAAAAACGGATTCATTCTAAACTGCTTAAATATTCATTAATGTGTAAAATCCATGCACATATAAAAAAAAACTTTATGAATATATCAAAAGGATTTAAAGGTGCGAATGTACTTTACTCTCCTTCTTGGCGCGATTTTTAAAAATTGCCAAATTGGCGCGTTTTTGCGTCTTGTCTCCCGGAGCGTCTTTCTCCAAGGCCCGCCACACACTACAGAGACATACGTCAAAAATCGTGCAATATGACGCAATCAAACCGGTTTTTTCCCTCTTATTACTGTGAAATTATCCATGTCGTACGTTTTTTCGTTCAATGTTTGGCCTGCCACAGACCTGTCATACATTGAGCGAAAAAACATGACACACTGTTAAAAATTTGAAACTTTTGCTGCATCGTCACCGATTAAAAAAAAAAAATTCACAATAAATATATAAAACCATTGACTTTCTAATATACTAATAATAAATAATATACTAATAAATCTAATTTCTAATAATAAAACTTCATATGCACCAGTTTCTAAAACAAACAAAATACAATAGCCATAAAAAAATTCACTTACCTTTACTTATTTACATTACGGAATCCTACAAAGAGGATACTTTATTTTATTTATAATTTATCCAAGAAAATACATTACCCGTTCCAAATTAAAAATCCATCCAACAAACTAAAAGAATTATTTCTGCTTCCAGATACCGTTTCATGCGGCAGACGATTCAGTAATGTCCGGTATTCAGGCACATTTTGCGAATACAGAGATAACAAAACGAGATTGAACAATCAGAAAACGGCATTCAAAGTTTTTGCTTTTTTAAGTGAGCGAATTTTCTGATTGGTCAATTTCGTTTCGCTAACAGCACAAAATCTATCCAGATTTCTGCTATGAAAAATACTTTTGTTCCTTAAAAAACTCAGCGTAAAAAACTATTTAAGCACTGTAAAAATTAAAAGAAATGAATTTTAAAAACACACTGCGTACATTCAAGCGAATTATTTTAAATTGGGGAATTTCTTATTTGTGTATTTTACAGATATTATTTATATCAATAAACAGTCACAAAAATAATTGTGTACTTATCAGCGCCGTGCGAAAGGGGGGGGGGCGGCGAAGATGGCAGTTTTACGGGCGCAGAAATTTATACTACCAATGTCATTTTTAGCTTGTCACAAGAAAAAGTTCGGGGAGGGGGCGCCAAATTGAGACTTTGACCCAGTCACAGTTTCCTCTTCGTACGCTTCGTTCCATACTTAAAAATTCGGGAAAAACAATTACTTACTAGAGATAAAAATTACAGAAAAGGAATTTTAAAATTTTGCTGCGTAAATTTGCACAAAGTTATATAAATTTTACAACTTACGTTCGTGAATTTTACAAATATTTTATTTCTAAAATTTAGTAAGGATATTTATCAAATAATATAATTTCTATATCATATAATTTCCATAATTTTAAACTGAAACATTATGACTGCATTAAAACAACAAAAAAAAAAAAAATCAGTGGATCCACAAAACTCGCTGTGCAGGAATCAGTAAAATGCATGAAACTCGTCGACACCGCAATAACTAACGTGTGTATGAGCGCTTCGCGCCCATTAAAACTAAAAAAACATCAGTGGATCCACGAAATTCGCTGTGCAGGAATCACTAAAATGCATGAAACTCGTCGACGCCGCAATAACTAACGTGTGTATGAGCGCTTCGCGCCCATTAAAACTAAAAAACATCAGTGGATCCACGAAATTCGCTGTGCAGGAATCACTAAAATGTACGAAACTCGTTAACGCCGCAGTCACAGACGTGTGTATGAGCGCTTCGCGCCCATTAAAACTAAAAAAAACATCAGTGGATCCACGAAACTCGCTGTGTAGGAATCACTAAAATGCACGAAACTCGTCAACTCCGCAGTCACAGACGTGTGTATGAGCGCTTCGCGCCCATTAAAACTAAAAAAAACATCAGTGGATCCACGAAACTCGCTGTGTAGGAATCACTAAAATGCACGAAACTCGTCAACGCCGCAGTCACAGACGTGTGTATGAGCACTTCGCGCCCATTAAAACTAAAAAAACATCAGTGGATCCACGAAACTCGCTGTGTAGGAATCACTAAAATGCACGAAACTCGTCAACTCCGCAGTCACAGACGTGTGTATGAGCGCTTCGCGCCCATTAAAACTAAAAAAAACATCAGTGGATCCACGAAACTCGCTGTGTAGGAATCACTAAAATGCACGAAACTCGTTAACGCCGCAGTCACAGACGTGTGTATGAGCACTTCGCGCCCATTAAAACTAAAAAAACATCAGTGGATCCACGAAACTCGCTGTGTAGGAATCACTAAAATGCACGAAACTCGTCAACTCCGCAGTCACAGACGTGTGTATGAGCGCTTCGCGCCCATTAAAACTAAAAAAAACATCAGTGGATCCACGAAACTCGCTGTGTAGGAATCACTAAAATGCACGAAACTCGTTAACGCCGCAGTCACAGACGTGTGTATGAGCGCTTCGCGCCCATCAAAACTAAAAAAAACATCAGTGGATCCACGAAACTCGCTGTGTAGGAATCACTAAAATGCACGAAACTCGTTAACGCCGCAGTTACAGACGTGTGTATGAGCGCTTCGCGCCCATTAAAACTAAAAAAACATCAGTGGATCCACGAAACTCGCTGTGTAGGAATCACTAAAATGCACGAAACTTGTCAACTCCGCAGTCACAGACGTGTGTATGAGCGCTTCGCGCCCATTAAAACTAAAAAAACATCAGTGGATCCACGAAACTCGCTGTGTAGGAATCACTAAAATGCACGAAACTCGTTAACGCCGCAGTCACAGACGTGTGTATGAGCACTTCGCGCCCATCAAAACTAAAAAAAACATCAGTGGATCCACGAAACTCGCTGTGTAGGAATCACTAAAATGCACGAAACTCGTTAACGCCGCAGTCACAGACGTGTGTATGAGCGCTTCGCGCCATTTAAAACTAAAAAAACATCAGTGGATCCACGAAACTCGCTGTGTAGGAATCATTAAAATGCACGAAACTCGTCAACACCGCAGTCACAGACGTGTGTATGAGCGCTTCGCGCCCATTAAAACTAAAAAAAAACATCAGTGGATCCACGAAACTCGCTGTGTAGGAATCATTAAAATGCACGAAACTCGTCAACACCGCAGTCACAGACGTGTGTATGAGCGCTTCGCGCCCATTAAAACTAAAAAAAACATCAGTGGATCCATGAAACTCGCTGTGCAGAAATCACTAAAATGCACGAAACTCGTCGACGCCGCAGTCACTGACGTGTGTATAAGAGCTTCTCGCCCATTAAATTTAAAAAAACATCAGTGAATCCACGAAACTCGCTGTGCGGGAATCACTAAAATGCACGAAACTCGTCAACGCCGCAATTAGTAACGCATGCATGAATGCTGCGCGTCCATTAAAAGAAAAGAAAAAAAATCGCTGGTTTCATGAAACTCGCTAAGTTAGAATTCCTAAAATGCACAAAACTTGTCCAAACTGTGTTAACTAACGACACTATATAACCGAAAAATTATTCTCTGGATGCTCAAAAGTCGAATTGAAGAAATTTCTAAAATGAGCAAATTTGCGGTTATTAATGCAGATATCCAACTATTAAAATCTTTGTAAATTTGTACGAAAATACGGGATAAAATTTTGAAATATATTTTTTTTTATGTATTTATGGTACATATATATTGCGCGAATTTTTAAATAAAAAAGAAAGTTTTTCTGAAATAGGAATTCACTTTCAGTAAAATTAACACATCATCTCAATTTTTTAAATGAAATTGATAAATCATAACTTAAATCATTGAATATTTATTTCGAGAAATTTATTTCGTACCGCATACTTGTCTCCAAATGTATGTTATTTATTAAAATAAGAAATATCTTTAAAATAAAACGAAAAAAAGGCCGGGAAAATATAGTCATACATGTATAATGCAATCTCCTTTTTTAATTCAAATAATAATAGACTGATGTAACAATGAGATTTCATAAAAGCCAATCAAACAAAAGATAAGAAACCGTGCAATCCGGTTAAACCGATCAAAATTCCTGAACTAACAACTGTAGGCGTGGAAAGAATTCAGAAAACGATTCGGTAACAAGAAAAAGCCATCAGAAGTGTCCAATCAGAAACGGCTTAGAAATCAGTACATTACGTAAACCGAAGCACTCCTTAGGGTTGCCATATTGAAGATCCGAGTGGAGAAAATGAAAATGCACGGTTGCCATGTCGAAACATTTATCGCTAAATAAAAAACGTCGCCTTGGCGAAGGAGAGTAAAGTACATTTCACCCGATTTAAATAATAATAATAATAATAAAAAGCACTGAATACAAAATATTGCAACCCTAGTCGCCACTCGGCGATTAAAAATTCTTATTAATTTGCTTTGTGAAATACATCTTTTCATGGATATATGCATCTCTACTTTGTTTACATCTAATTAGTGAATTGGTTCTTTCTTTCTTTCTACCAGATGCAAGCAGATTTAGCAACTTTGTTGTATTTTATATATTTTGGCTTTTTACCATGAACTCTTTATTTGGATTATGTTTTCAAGAATTAGCTTTTTTCCAACAAAATAGTCATCAACTATAATTCCACATGCATTTCGAATAAATTATATCATTTTTACCTCTGGATGCAAGGTGATTTTAAGGACATTGCTCTATCTTATATCTTTCACTCTTGCGTATGCTCACTAATTGTACCAGTAATAGCTGGCTGGTACATTTTTTTTAATATTTATCATTAAAGTTTATTTAGCTGTCAAAAAAGATTGAAACAATACAGTCAATTACTTTAAAAATATGGGACAAAATTTGCAGTCGCCATTAGGCGAGTAATACTGAAAATTTAGCATCTGACTTTACTGCCACCAAGCAGACTTCCTCTACCTCACCAATACATTGGTAATCTCTGATTGCCTTAATAAGACATCCAGAGTTTTGAAATCTCAGCCAGAGCAAAGAATATTTATCTGTACACTCGCCAAACTTAATAATTACCACTTGCCAATCTTGATGATATTAGTTATTGCTAAGTTTTAAGTAAAAATAAAATATCCAAGAAAGATGTGAAATTATTTTTAAAATTTAAAAATACAATTTCCTTTGTTTTGTACAATGCATTGATATACATTTAAATATAGTTTATCACTTATAATTTTATCTGTAGTATTAATTACTTATTCATATTTTTCCATTCAGTGGAATGCCAGTTTTATTTTTAACTAAAAATTTGTAACTTTGTCACTAACTAGTTGCCAAATAAAGAAAAAAATAATTTTGACACATTTAAAAAGTGGCTACTAATCTAATTTCCCTTTTTCACCTAATTCTCCTGATGAAATTTATAGTTTTATTTTTTTACATAAGTTTTTTCGCTATTTTTGACAAAATTTACAGCTTTTACATCATTTGATGAAATTAAGTTTTTTTGGCCATCTTTTGGAGAAATTTGTCATTTTATTTTTCGGGTTTTTTAAGTGATCCCCTCAAAGCAGATAATTTCTAATGTTCTGCAACAAAATTAAGCTGATCAAAATGTTCTCCGGAAATTGCACAAGTTTTTCTCACAAACAATTGATGATTTTCGCAAACTTTTTAAATGAACGATTAAAGAATTTTGGGTCATTCCATGCCAAATCAACCAGTGACTCAACCTGACCCTTTCCGATTTCAATGAAACTGCTAGGGATCATTCTCTATGATATAAATTAGAGCATATTTTTATCTTTTGTTTATCGCTTTAAATTTTTATGCAATTATTTAAATTTTGAAAAATCATCATTTTTTGACTTGCATAAATATTTTCAATTTTGAATTTCTCAAGTTCTATCAAACATAGAATATTTTATGACCACTCATTTCAAAGAAGAGTTTATAAGGTTTAATTTGATATGCAAGTCAACTAGGTATAGTTAAAATAAATTAAATTTTAAATTTTTTTAAATTTGAAAACTTTTTAGATAGTCATTTTTAAAAATTTTGAAAAAATTGTATGTTGGAGTTGTTGGTTGTTGGAGTTGTTGGAGTTGGCTGTTTGTTGGAATATTATAGGCTTTAAATTCTGAAATTTTTAGAGTGGGATTTAAATGGGATTAGGAGTTATGAAATAAAAGCTGAAAATTACCATACAAATCATAAGTAAATAACAAAATAGACAGAATTAAATTGCTATTTTAATGGTAATTTTTGCTTTTATTTAATAACTCCTGATCCCATTGAGATCCCACTCTAAAAATTTCAGAAACATAGGCTTGCTCTGAGGCATTTCAAGTTATTTTTCATTAGATTTCTTACATATATCTTTTAACGTTCTGTTGAATAGGATAAATTAAATGGCAAGTTGAACAATTTTCTGAAAATTCACCATTCCATATTTAATATTTTTGTCTCCATTTATTAGCTTACTAATTGCAATGCCTGAGTAATATTCTTAACGGTGTATTCGAAAAAACGTTTTTCCACTCAAACTCGCCAACAGCTCGAAATTTTCCAATACAATTTCAGACAAATTTTTAAAAGTAGAAACATGAAACTTGCTGAGGGTATTTTTGAAAAGATGTACAAGGTGCCGTGTGATGTATTTTTACGCTCAATTCATTAGAATTTGATTTATAAACAATTATCTTCTCGGTATGACCCTTTTTTTTTCGTTCACAGATCTCCCACTAGGGAAAAATCTGTTCAAAATGCTGTTTTTGATTGCTTTTTTTTTGTAATATTTTCTGCATTTATCAAAGAATTGACAATTACGGCACCTTGTGTACTTTCTAAATAAGAGAATTTGCCAGTTTGATGCATATGAGAGTAAAATTGAAGTCAAAAATAAATCGGAGCCTGAAATATGAATCGCAGATCAGGGCTTCAAAATGGACCCCTTTAGTCCACTTTTATGCATTTTGGTCCTCAAAATCCTTTCAGGGACTGGAAAAAAAAAAAAAAAAAAAAAAAAGAGCTCGCTAAAAACTCAGAAATTGTAGGAAAAAAATTATTATGGTGCATTTAAAGATTTTAATTAGAATTCTTTCACAAATATTAGGATATCACCTTAAAACAGACATTTTTAGAAACTCGTTAAGAAATCTCATTAAAATACCTAAAGAAAATTAAATTTTATCAAAAGATCATAGAAAAAATGAGAATTTTGTCAAGAGACAGCAGGAATATAAAATAATTAAAATTAGTGTGGTAGGTGCAGGGTTCGCACGGACCTTAAAAGTCCTTATAAACTCCTTATATTTCGATAGTCCTTAATAAGGATCCTTAAAGTCCTTATTTTTTATTGAAACTCCTTATTTTTTAACGTGAGCTTAATAGTAACACGATCCGTAAAATGTTAAAAAAAAAAGAAAAATCGCCAAACATTCCAGGGGTGATTCTCTTCCGAAAATTTAAGGCATCCTCTTCCGAAAATTTGATATCGGGTTATTTGTTCCGCATAGTTGCCAACTTGTATGGTTTAGCGCTCGAAAAAAACAATAGCGGAGAAATGCAAATTTCATTAAAGGATCGCCGAAAAAGCACGCGTTTAGTCAATATTTCGTGGGGAAACGGCTATTTCGTAGATGTTTTTGTCAACGAACTTTGTCAAAAGATCCTGAAAAACGCGAATTTCCTGTGCGGATCACGGAAAAAACGGCAATTTCAGCAAATATCGCAGATATAGTACTAATTTCATCTGAGGACCGCGGGAAATCGTCGATTTCGTTTAAAGATTTGCCGATTTCGTTAAAAGATCGCGGAATCCCAATTTCCGAAAAAAAAAAATTCACCCAGAATCACCTCTATAACATTCATAATCTGCCAAATATGGCAGCTGAAAAAAAAAAAAAAAAAAAAGTTTCTTTGTTATAATTCTCTTATTTCTGATTGGACATTAAAGCTGCCTCTTTTGTTTCCCGATTGCGACGTAGAAACCTCGTATTTACAAACATAAATCGTAATCAATATTCACCATCTAAAATTTTCCTTTTCTTTGAAATAGAGAAATGAATAACAAAGAAAAGATATTTCGTCAAATAATTGCGCCAATCTGTTCTATAATCCGCCAGGGATGCCGTGGACGTGCTATAGCGCGTAAAATACGCAAGAAATCGGCGACGGGACGCAAAAAAAAAAAAAAAAAAAAAAAAAAAAATTGATCTTATGCGTCCCGCGAGACGCGTAATTTTCGTCAAAAAATCGCATAAAGGCAAATTTAGTTAAAAAATTGCGAAATAATTTTCGACAAATTCTGTGAAAAATTCGCGAAAAAAATGGCTAAATTTGTTACAAAATTCCAATAAAAGGCAGATTTCCTCAAAAAATCGCGTAAAAACGACAAATTTCATCCAAAAATTGTGCTAAAGTGGCAAGTTTTGTCAAAAGATTCGCGAAAAACAGCAATTTTCATGAAAAAGTCGTGATAAAACGATAACTTTCGTCAAAAGATCACGAAAAACCGGCACATTTCGTCAAAAAATCGCAAAAAAAGTAAATTTCGTTAAAAAATCGCGAAATAACGAATAATTTCCGGCAATTTTCTTCAAAAGATTCGCGAAAAAATGGCTAATTTTGATATAAAATCCCGAAAAAAAAGATAGCTTTCCTCAAAAACTCGCGAAAAAACGAAAATTTCGTCCAAAAATCGCGATAAAACGGCAAATTTTGTCAAATTCGTGAAAAACAGCAATTTTCATCAAAAAATCATGATAAAACGGTAATTTTCATCAAAAGATCATGAAAACCCGGCACATTTCATCAAAAGATCGCGAAAAAACGGCACATTTCGTCAAAAAATCGCGAAAAAACGGCAGATTTCGTCTAAAAAACCCCGCCAAATTTCGACAAAAAAAATCGGGAAAAAAAACCCGACAAATTTCTCCAAAAGATCGCTTTAAAACGCAATTTTCGTCAAAGGGAAAAAAAAAAAAAAGTTAATGCCTGGATAGAATTTTTCTGTTCCAAAAGCTAACTTTCCTTCTTCCAAATTATTTCTTTTTGGTGCTCCAAAAACAGATTTTTCAACTTCATAATCTGTTTTTGATTGAAATGAACAAGTTCAGTTTTTGCGTCTAAAAATGACTTATTAGTAGGGACCCGCTTTTGTAGAAAAGGGGCACAGAATTTTAGAAGTCCTGGGTCCTTGGGACCCAGGATTTTTCAAGTCCAGCGTCATCCGTTGATCTATATTTGATCTTAGTCTTATTATTTCACTGGATATGTATATCATGGGTTAATAGCAACAGTCTTCCTCTGCAGGAAATTAATTGAAGATGACTTAGGTTTTATAAAGAAAAAAATATTGCTTCTTGAAAAAGAAGTATCGGAGTTAGAAAATAAGGCCAATGGATTAGCTAATAAAACTGAATCAACTAAAGATATTCATTTACATATAAAATCGAACAATTGTAGAAAATCTGCAAAAGAAAAAAAGGAAGCGATTTCCTCCCTGACCAAAGAAATAGATGCTAAAAAACAGTTGCTAGCCAACTAATGTAATATATTTTGTTATATAATTACATAATTATGTTTTATGTAAAATTTCAATCTATTACGATTAAAATTTAATGTAAGTAATAATATGTACTGTTCTTTTTTAACTTTAGGAAGTCCTTATTTTTCTTTTAACGAAGCCCTTACAAAGTCCTTATAGAGTCCTTATTTTTCATTTAGCAAACTCTGTATGAACCCTGTAGGTGTCAACTTAAAATCATCCCTGGAATTAATTTTATCTTCCACAAAACAAAAAGTAGAATACTTATGCACTATTCATCTATAACATTGTCTTACCCAGAAGAGTCTAAAAATTGCATTAAAATTAAACTGCTGCACAAATCTGGTAACAATAATTTTTTTTCTATACATAATATGTGAAGTAAGTTAATTAGAATATTTTATTCTTTTCAGTGTGAAAAATTATCCCAGATAGGAGGATCAAACCTCAGGAATGGAGTTAGACGGGACAAAAATGAGTAATGATTTGGCTAAATGTTTCAGCTGGGCTGGTCTGAAAGGGAAGGAGCCATTTAGTTGCCTCAATTTTAATTAGTAAGTTTTTTAATTTTTAAGATCTCAATGCAAAATGTTCTATTCTAACAAATTGTTCTGTATGTTCAATGTTTGTTAAACTTGATGTATTTTTACAAAAATTTTCTTTAAAATCAATTAAAAAATTGTTTAGATCTTTATAATTAAGCAAGTGAATATGAAATGGTCAAACATTGCATCCAAAGATTTTTGTATGTGCTGTTTAGAAAAATTTCCAGTTTTTTAAAAGATCTTTCACTCTTAATCTTTAATCTCCTGATGGCTGAGCAAAAAGACAAAATTGTGGTTTTCTTTAATTATTTTAAATTGCTAAAAAAAAAAAAAAAAAAAAAAAGTATTACGTATAGGTATATATATAAGCCCTTAGAGTATTAATCATAACAGAATTTCTAACTGGATTAGAAGTGTAGAATTATATAAATTTAAATAATGATAATATTACTGTAAAACCTGCAGCTTGGTGAATGGATATATCAGTTTGCGGCAATTAGGTTAATATAGGATCCTTACAAAAATTTTCATGAAAAACAGTATTCCTCACAATTTTTTAAGGTATCTGCCGACTTGTGGAGCACTTTTTTTTTAAAAAAAGGGACAGTTTTGAAAAAATATAATAATTTTTAGTTCTATTGTATTACAGAATGATAAGAAAACATAAAATCCTAGCAATATCTTAGTTTCATGATTTCTTTTATAAAATTTATAAAATACTTTTTTTTAGAAAAATTATAGCATATTTTTAATGAATTAAAATTTGTGAAAATTCTCTTAACATTCAATTATAAAAGTATTTTTCTGTGTTAGGAATTCAAATACACAATTTATTCTTATTTTGTGAAATCATTTAAGCAGACGATATTTATGAATTTTAAAAGAATTATAATATGTTTTTGTGAAGTGGCAATAAAAGAATTGTAAACAAATAAAATTAATTAATATTTTGTATAATTCTACTTCGAAAATATTTTTATTTATACCAGTCTTATATCATAAATAAACAACACTGTAAAAAATATGACTATTTTGCTGCGTCACTCCCTCGCTTTTATAGAATATCACTCTTTTGGTCACTGAGAATGTTCCATGTTAGCCTGAAGTAACCGTTTTCTATACAAGCGGTAGAGTGACGATGTAGCAAAGAAGTCGTATTTTTTTCCAGTGAATCTAAGGAAAATCATAGTTATTTGGTTGAAATACATTTTTAAATTAAAATGCCCCGAAACTTTAAATTACATTTTTGCTTAATGCAAAAGTAATTGAAAAAAATATTATTACTTTCAAATATTTATCTGATAGCATAATACTTCGCGAATCCAAACAAAGCATGGCTTTTGCTAGTTACCAAACAGGCTACGTTTGATGAACCAATAATGTCACAAAGACATAAAGCCATACTTATGCCTAGCGGTATCTGTCTGCATGAAAGCTACATTGTCATATAGAGGTTTTCAAAAGTTAGTTCATTCATGATCTTTTGACAAAATTTGCACATTTTTGTCATTTTCTTGACAAAATGTACACTTTCACAATTTCTTGGCAAAATTTGCATGCTTTTCATGTTTTTCACAATTTGAGTTTTTCACGAATTCTTGACAAAATTTGAAAATTTCTTTGATACATTTTGTACATTTTTTTGCAATCTTTAGACGATATTTGTGCGTTTTTGTAATATTAAGATGAAATTGCACATTATGAAATTACCTTTGCTAATTACTGTGCAGTTTTTGTTTTCTTCCCCAAATGGATATTTGCAAGCTGGATAAATGTGTTAAGACACTAAAGCAGCATATGTTAAAAAATACAGATTGTTATTTAATGATAAAAATCGGGGAAATCTGATACAGATAATCGGAATTTTCTTTTCATTTCTTTAGCCACCCTGAAGGGGTACAAAATTCTGATACGTTATTTTTTTTTTTATTCGCTACTCATGTTTTGAAACCTGTATTTTTTCTCTTTTTGCAGGTGCTATTCGTAGAAATCCATCTTTCAGTCAGTCAACTAATAATGACATTGAAATGGTCATTAAAGATTGGTTGCGTCATGCAAAAGCCTGCTGCAAAGAATAATTTGTTTTATTTTTATGTAATAAAAAAGTACTCTTCACATGTGTTTTTTTTTTTTCCCAAGTAGCAATGAGACAATTAAATCCTTGAACAAAGTAAATCTTTTAAATATCCCTATTCTTTTTCAGTAGCATCTAATAGTAAGCAGTGATTCTATCCAACTCTAAGCAGTAGTTCTATCAAAGGAAGTGGTGGAATTTATTAACAGGATTTTTTGAAAAAAAAGTTTCTGAACATTCATTATAAGGATTTTTTTTTTTTTTTTTTAATGTATTTAGTATGCTGATTGGAATTTAAGTGACAGTTTCCTATCACCATATATTTTAAGTGTTAAAGAAGCACTACCATTTTGATTCAATCTTTTTTTCTAAAAATAACTGGGATGCATAAATTGCTGTTACTGATCCTGTCATTTACAAATTTTAATCAGAAAAATCTTTCTTGAAATTAGCATAGTTAGAAAGTTGTTGCAGTGTCAACAAAAATTTCTTGAGTAATGTAGATAATAATGAAATTTATCCTAAGATATCTAGTCCAAATGGCAAACTTATACGGCATATGTGCTAGAGTTGACATATAACACAATTTCTCTGGGACACAAAGATTAAAATTGATAATCGTTTTACAGATAAAATTTATTTTATAATTTTAGTTTTCATTTTTTCTGTTCAAAGTTTCTTCCATACGGGTAGATTTGCAAATTTTGTAATTATTTTTAAATGAATTGACTTGTGTAAAGGATGCTTCCTGTGATTACTATGCATCAGTTTTAGCATATTTGCCTTTGACAATTAAGATTAAGCATTAATACTGAAGTTTGGCATGTTTTATATATATATTTGTAGAATTCTCTTTCATGTAATATTAGAGCATATAAAAAGTTTCACAAAGGCTGGTTTATCCCTTTCACATTTACTTGTTACATTAAACCTATTTTAGATTAAAAATTACTATTAATGTTATAATGAAGTATATTAAAGCTGTTTAAGAAAATCTCATGAATAAATATTCAGAGTATAATTACACATCCTCTTTCTTTTTATAAAGAATTTTCAAAAAAAAAAAAAAAATTATACAGGTATGAAATTTGTAAAAGATTTCTGAACCAGGTGTTTCATAATTCAAAATTGGGATTTTAATATTTTATCCAAAATCTGGAAAAATCAAAGGATTTTAAGAGATGTAATGGCTTTTTTTTTTTTGTGTGTGTGTGTTTGTGAAGGGGGAGGCGCATATGTAAATGATTAAATTAATATCCTGTAGTGTGAAAATTTGATACAGTATTTTACTCTCACCATGTCAAATTCATCCTGTGCCACTAGACGAATTACCAGAAATACACTACACCTAGGAAAATCAGTTTTCTTAAAAAAGAATAATTTTCCAAGCATTTCGTTCTTCCTGTCTGCTGTGATAACGCAAGTTATTTAGAGATGCATATCTATTGTATTTTTAAGGATTAAAATATACCTGGAGATTGTTTTTAAACTCATTTATGATTTATTGTTTAGATATTTAAAATTTTTTATTTACAGAAGTCGGTGAACAATTATTTGAGATAGAAAAACTTAGTGACAGAATAGATTTTAATATTGTACATTATTTAAGATAATAATAAAAAAAAATCATCACAATTGAACATATGCAATGAAATTGGAAATATTGAAAGATAAGCCTCTACTTTTAATTAAACCATTTGCGAAATAGTTTGAAAAGTAAACTTTATTGACACCAGAGTTATGTATGTTTATCAATAAACATGAAAATTACCATTGTTATTGCTTAAACACCTTCATTTATGAAATTAAGATTATACATGAGGGGCTTGTAACTATAGCAAAGGTGTGGAAAGAAAAATAGTCTGTTCAGATACATAAAATCTGTTTTATTTACTTTCACAAAGACAAAGTTTTTGTCATGTTTAC
This sequence comes from Maratus speculifer, assembly GCA_964019185.1. Taxonomy (NCBI): domain Eukaryota; kingdom Metazoa; phylum Arthropoda; class Arachnida; order Araneae; family Salticidae; genus Maratus; species Maratus speculifer. Next base: position 71,463,256 of record OZ025301.1, on the reverse strand, counting down.
TGTGAGAATGGGTATAAATCAGATTTTGTCTCCTAAATGGACTCTTACTTTTTCAAAATGGATGTTTTGTATTGGGATTGTGAACCTCTCATATTTTCATTAACAGATAACAAATTTAAATAAAGTGTATGGGATAAGATATGCTGAAAAATACTTTATGTACATTTTTTTAAATTTGTGATCTGTTAATAAAAATGAGGGGTTAACAATCATAATATATACTAAATCCATTTTGAAAAATTAAAAGTCCATTTAGTATCTTTCACCATTTCTTATTTAAACTCTGGGTACTCTTTAAAAGAAAAATTTAATATAAGACATGCAAAAGTGCCATTTCATTGTAAATATATCTCCTCATTAGTAACCGCCTTCATATTTGTAAGTTATAGTTTAATATAAATGTTAAGTGATATACAGGATTTTTAAGGTATCAGTGGAAAAAAATACTGCAAACTAACAATTGATCCTTTTATAAAGCTATTTTCTTTTAAATTAGTTCTAACCAAAATATAAGGCATAATTTTAAAATTTTGCTTATAAAGTAATTTTAAATGTTCATTGTTAGAGAGTTCTTGATTTAGTCGCTTGAAAAGAATTTTGTAATAGTATTAATTAAATATTGGTATCTATTTCTACAAACATAAAGGTATTGAAAGCTGTATTTTTAATGAAATTTTTTGCATATCTTGAATATAGGGTGTCCAGCAAAAATACCTTGATTTTAAAGTTAAATTTCTCAAAAACAAAGGTCGATGGAATTATGTGGTAAATGGTTTATTTATTAGGTAAACTTATTAAAAAATGTTATACAGAAATTTTGATCAGTGAATATTTTGAAAAGATTGTTCTAATTGCAAACAATATTTGATTTGACATTTTCCTTATTTTAGACTTCTTAGAGAACCCTTTTTTGGCTAAGAGTGGTGCCAATTTTGATGATTTTTGAACTAAATTTGGGGAATTTAGAAATTTCAGTAGTTTAATTCTGAAAATCGTTAAAAACAGGCACTGTTCTCCGAAAAAAATCGTTCCCACAAGCAATCTGAACATAATCTTTTAAAAATATTCACCTATCGAAACTTCTATATAACATTTTTACAGCTTGCCTAGTAAAAAAAAAAAAAAAAAAAAAAAAAAAAAAAAAAAAAAAAAAAACTGTTTATAGCATAATTCTATCTGGTCTTATTTGCTGGACACCCTGTATGTCTATAAGGAGTACCATATATCAAAAAATAGTTCTATGTATAGAGGTCTTTTAGACCGGTATCGGATGAATATTGATATCTGCAATGCAAGTCTTAAGTACGTGTATAAGAAGTACTTAAATTTAAAAAATGGATCTATATTTAGAGGTCTTAAAGACATTTACTGGATGTTCCTAGATATCTAGAATCAAAGTCTTAAGTTCATCTGTAAGAAGTACCACATGTCGAAAAGTAATCTATGCTTGGAGGTCTTATAGATGTACTCTTGTAGACTATCTGGATATAATCAACGTCTGGAGGAACTCAGAGAGATCACACATGTTATTTCTTATAGACGTAAAAAGAGAGTATCGTGGATATTTTTAGATAACCTATAGATGTTTTGGCCGTCTTGTATTTACAGCTTCTAGATGACTTATAGATGAATGTGTGCTATGTGGGTTGTTTTTAAGATTGTATTTAGAAGCAGAATTTAATAAAAGCATACTAATAAAACATAATAGTTATTTCCAAATAAATTTAAGAATCACACTATCAATAATTCATAAAATGTCTATGATAATTATTCATTGCTTAAATTAATTACTGTCAGTGTCATGGGATCAATATTTTACTTATTTTGGATAGGTAATTTACAATACTAAACGTCAGAGAATTGCATTTATCAAATTATTGAGACAATAAAAATTAGGGAAAAAAAAACATGCTTGTAACTATTAATTTGGAGATTTACAAGCTTCATTATTACTTTAAAAATAACTAATATTATTACAGTGTTTTTTTTTTTTAATGCAAAGTAGTATTGTCAAAGATGAATAATCGAACATATAAAGCATAAAATAACAAATGTTTCAGAACTTCTGTAATTTAAAAGAAAATTGTGTTTATTTAAATGAGGAGGACTTGAGCCCCATCACCCCCTCCTTTTCCTGTGCCCTTAAACAGCATTCTCTGCTTCCTGATTGTTTTGATTGATTGATATATTATAAAATATGGAAGGCAGAGAAAGTTTAAAAAAATTGATTTGATTAAAGTATCAAAAATATTATTAATAATAAAAATAGAAAAATACATCAAAGGTGACTATTAATTTTTTTTTTTTTTTTCTGGCAAGTGCTATTTAAAAATTAAATTTGATTAATTAGATTTTTAATTAAGTCAAAAAATTTTTTAAACTGAATATTAATGAAATTTCATTTTAAGTTATGTTCAAATGGGGGTATTCATTAATGTAAATTGGCTAATTTAGTATTCCACTTATGGGCACTTGTCTAAAAATCTTTAAAACAAGTGAAGTTTTCTAAATGGCCATTAGTATATAAAATTCAAAGTTTTCTATTACAGTAGACTCCCTTAAATCCGCAACCCTAAAATCTGCACGTAATTTACAGATGCAAACAATGAAACTTTTAATTCTGATGTAGGGATCAAATTTGAGCTTTTTAATGTTTATATCAATAACTTTTAATTTTTTAATTTTTATATCAATAACAAAATTTACTTTTTAATTGGTAATTTTTGTTAATGTCACCGAATTAATGCATTTTCATAAAGAAAGAATAAATTTATTTTTGAAAAAAAATCAAGATATTGCTGATATCATTGATAATCCCAATCTTTTTATCAAATACAGTCGAGTCTCTGTACAACGAAATCCACCGTTCCAGTAAAAAATTCGTTATATAGAGAAATTCGATGTATGGAGAATGATGTTAAAAAATCGTATTTAATGTGTGAATTTTGAACAAATATTATTTTTGATCTTTTGAATTAATAATTTGAAATGTTTAAAAGTAAATATTAACCTAGCATTTTATTTCTTAATTATTTAAGCTGTTTCAAAAAAGAGAACAGACATTTATTTGAAAGCTTAATGAGAATCAAATAAGGAAGACTTGCATTAATTTCAGACGAAGAAATCTGTGATTTTTTGTTGTTTTGATTTTAAAATTGTTACGCCCTAAAAAAAGAAAAAAAAAAGCTCAAATTTTAGCAAGGAATGAAAAATTGTAGTTAACATTTTCCACCATTTGAAAACCTGTCTTATGTGCCTCTCATTGATTCCTCTCTTACATGTGCATCAATCCAATTGGTTCTGTTTTGAGAAGGATGTGGAAAGGTTTGTGGGAGATGGATGGGGTGAATTCGTTGAATTTAAAGAACAACGAGAGAAGTAACATATATATATATACATATAAAAAAACTCAGCACTGACGATAAATCAAAAATAAGTGATGGAAAATTGATTCCATACGATTTCGAAGCCTTTTAAAACTGAGAAAAATTAGACCAATTTATGAAAAAATTCGTTATATGGAGTTATTCGTTATATTTCGCTATATAGAGACTGTTTTAATGTAATGCGAAAAGGGAACCGTTCCTACTAAAAATTCGTTATATAGAGAATTTCGATGTATAGAGTTTCGTTATAGAGAGACTCGACTGTATATTTATGTATTAATCAAGCTTTTTTTGCTATTAAGTTTGGGTAAACCTGAAATAAAACTACCTTATTTTGTGATAGGGAAAATGCATATAATCTTCATAATGAATACAGTCAAAGTTCTATAATCCACACAAGTGTGCGGATTGCACAAGTTGGAGCCAAAGGTTGTGTGGATCAGTGGCGTAGCTAAGGGGGGGCGCCCGCCCCAGGCGCAGAGGCCTAGGGGAGCCAAATTGAGAGAAATTGTTATACAGTAGACTCCCTTAAATCCGCACAACTTGGGACCAGAGGTTTTGCGGATTTTAGAATGTTGCGGATTTCTGGTCATTGCTTTATTTATATTTTTTAAAAAGTAATTTGAATGTAATTAATAATAGAATCATAAGTATAATGAGTGCTTACAATATGTTAAAATATTAAAATAAGTGATAAACTAAAATAATAAAAATTTAGATAGTTTTTAAAATGATAAAAATATTAAAAGCAAAGGTTAAATTAATAATCAATAATGTACATTTAAATATTCATTATAAAGATGAAATGTGTTTTTCCTAAATTATTCAATGAAACTTGCCTCATAAAGGCACATTACTAATTCACATCAAGATCATAAATTATTGAAGTTTTATTTCAGTTTTAGCCAGACTTAATAACTAAAAAAGCTTGATTCATATATAAATATATTTTGGTAAGATTGTGATTACCAATAATATTAGCAATATCTTTATTTTTTCAGAAATAAATTATTCTTTCTTCATGAAAAATCATGAATTCAATAACCTTAACAAAAATTACAAATTTAAAAATATATGGAATTGATATAAAACTAAAAAAGTCAAATTTTACACCTACATCTGAACTGAATGTTTCATTGTTTACATCCATAAAATATGTGCGGATTTTAGAGAGTTGCGGATTTTAGGAGTGCGGATTTGAGGGAGTCTACTGTATATCTATATTGGGGTGGGGGCGCAAAATTTCTTGCTGGCCCCGGGCGCCAAAAAACATAGCTACGCTATTGGTGTGGATTATAGACTATTATGGATTATATGTCATTGTATTATTCCTACTCAGCATTTTAATTCCATAATCAATACAATATGAAAAGATAAAAATAAAATCTAATAATTAATTTAATATGCTACCAAAAATGGCTTTTTAAAGTTATTTTATTGAATAACTAGCAGGCTAAGCCCGCTGCGCTGGTCTATTTTTCAAAACAAAATATTGAATATGATTGTGTTTTTTAAAGCAACTTCACCTCTTTCACATTTATGAAAATCATACAAAACGCCATTGTATTTAAAGATAGAAAACCAACGATTATAAATGCATTAAAAGTTAGCAAACAGCTGTTTCGAATTTACTGTCGAGATTCTTCATCAGTTCAAAACTCAGCGAGATAGAAAAAGCAAAACTGAGCCAAAAATAAAAACAACAACAATGGAATCAAGGCCCGTTGATGCCAAAATATATTAAAATAATAATAAAATATTATGTTGTTGTATCAACTTATGCATTCGATAAAATTCGGGCTCTTAAGTAAAAAAAAATATTTCAGTTGACCATTTATTGTAGAGTTTGATAGATAAATGAGGCAATTATGAAAAGAGCAATTTAAATATTGTCTATTCACCATACTTTTAAAATAGCGAGCATTATGATCGCAGAGACTGACCATTGAATTTAAACAATTTTCAAGTGATTCATTTTCATTTGATAGTTTTTGAACTCTAAACCTCTCAACTTGAGAATATGGGTATCTGTGGAAACCTTAATACATCCTCTATCAATATTATATTATATTTCGCAACGTACATCTGCTCTTGACAAATCTATTACAGTGTTCCGTTTTTGGAATGTAGCAGAATAAATAAAGTTAAATAAAGTTTTCCTTAGAAAAATAAGGTGAATGTTTTTTGAATGTGTGAAATTCATTTTTTGATACAGATGTCATATACGCATTACGTTGGCGTGATTGAAACAAAATGAACATTTTATGCCTCTTATGGTAATCCAAATTTGTTTTTAATTTATTAATGAACTATTTATTTACTTTCATTTGCATTTTAAAATGATACAAAATGTTACGCTCTATACATACAAAAGTAAAATAGAAAATAGAAATGTATCTGTCATTTGAAAACGAAATTTCCGTTAAAGGGGCGGCAGAAATGTATCACCCCAACGTGGTGCATATATGACATTTGTGCCTCTTTCTTAAAACATGGGTGTGTGCATTTGCACCTAAATTTAGTTATTTAGCTCTGACTGAAGTTTGTACAATGTAGGTACTACTTGATTATTCTATCGAGAAAAAAATTAAAAGCAGAATATAGGAATAAATATCAATAATCGATGATCGTAAGTATGATAGCAATTGATATTACACGTGATACACGTATTTTTTTACGTCATAGGTGCTTTTAATTCGATTTTTAATTTGTATTTTTTATTTATGTTTATTGTTCTTTCGTTATTTAAAATGAATTTATGTAAATTTGAATAGTTTGGCGAAACTGGCCGACGTGTTAATCAAGTAGCGCTCAATTTACATTTGAAAATATCACATTTCATAAAAAACTCCGGCACAAACCCGGATTTGCAAGGTTTCCTTCCAATACCAACGCGGCAAAATCCTCGTTTTAGAATAGCAAAGAAATGTGCATTTTTAAAAATTATTTTCGTTATTTTAAAACGAAAATATTAATACGGTTACTATAGCACAAAACAATTTATAGAATTTCTAAAAAGAAATTGAAAGTAAATAAACAATTATTAATACAGAAACAACTATTGCTGGGTTACCATATCAGGCAAAATAACACCGTTTTGGCGATAGTCAGATATCTCAATGTGTATAAAATATCTGTGCCAAACATGTTTGGAAAAAACAATAATTGTTATTTATACAGCATGTTTAAATACTGTAGTATAGTGAAAAAAATGTATACATGACATATACGCACCACATTGGCGAGTTTTTTTTTCTTCTTCTGATGCCGATTCGGAGAAATTTTTTTTTCAAATACCAGTTACATATAGAGTTTATAATTATTTTCTGTTATTTTAAATATAAAATAACAATAAATTTTAAAAAGTTTAGTTAATAATTATAAAACAAAACTATTTATATCCTTTAAAAAAAAAAAAAAAAAAAAAAAAAAATTATTAATAAATAAACAACAGCCAGGTTACGAAGTGAGGCATAAAATCGCCATTTTATTGCAGTCTCGAAAATGTGGTGCATGTATGACAAATGTGCCTAGATTAAAATAGTTTATATAATAGGAAAAAAATTGTAAATAGACAATTTATTAATAAATAGACAATAACATCCAGGTTGCCATATCAAGCAAAATAATGACACTTTGGCGTCAGTTAATTAATTACCCAGATGTATTGGCGGTAGCCAATGATGTATTGGCCCAGATCATGGAGGAAGAATATACTGGAGGTGAACTATAATGATTTGGGTGATGCCAAAAATGTAACCCTACATTAAGTCACATTAAGTCCAAACAAAACCACGTGCTTTGATACGCCTATAAATTGAAACAGGTTAAAACCCGTATTTGATTGCTCTTGTTTTTTATCGTCGAATTTTTTATTAGACAGCGAATTAAAATTTCGTAAACAAGGACAGTTTATGCGATAATTGGCTGTAATACTGGATCAATAAATGTAGCAGGAACAAATTTATCGTTTCACAGGAAAAAATTTCTTTAATTATTTAATTATATGTGTTTTAAATATCAAAAAAGAAAATCTTTTAACATTTTGCTTGAAAAGATAACATTATTTTGCTAATATCTGAAAATCGTTTGCACTCAGAAATCTGTATTTTAGATTAATATTTATTACTTATGTTTTCATACATGATTTAAAAAGAATGTTTTCATTATTATATTTTAAATATTATTTAAATGCAATTATTAATATGTAACAAAACAAATCTCTTTTTAACAAAAAGAAATAAAGATGTTTAAGTAAATTAGCAGTGAAGGACGTAGGCAAAATGGAGATCTATTTAAAAATTTCATTCCATAAAAGAGAATATCTATTAATTATTTTGAAATATTTGAATTATTTATGCGTATTCTTATTTCTAAATAAAATGAGTTCATCAGATTGGAAAAGTTTAGCTGCAAGACTGAAATTATTATCAATAAATGCTTGGTTCACATTTGAATAATTGCTCTTGATCTTACGATACAAAATTTTATTTTCACAAAATTCTTGTATTCATCGCCTATTATGGAGGATGAAGCCGCTGATCAACATTAGCTTTATATTTAAAATTTAAGCACTCTGCATTTTGATTTAAAAAAAAAAAAATCCATATCTGTATTGCTTTCTATAGTAAACAAGTTGGAAATTGCACGTGAATGTAGCAAATGAGGTGCGTTCGTCCGATAACGAAGTTTTAAAAATATTCAGATCTTGCTGATATAGTAGAGCGTACTTCGGATACAGTATAGTAGTCGAAATCTTTGTGTTTCTGTAAATATGAGGAAGTAATTTTTATAACACCTCAGCAACGTATATCTTATTCATAAAATGTGAAATAGTTGAATATAATTAAAACACGCCCCAAACAATGTTTCCTCGTATAGCATTATGTAGTGGAATACTTTTGTGTGGCCCTGTAATTTAATAATAAAAATTATTTGCATCACAGATTGTACTTAATGCATATTTTAGTATATATTTCATAGATTCATGCCAATTCTATTATGTTCGAATGAGTGTAACATCATTAAAATGCATTTGAAACTTTTTTCCCTTTGACCGTAATGTAATGGAGTACTTTTGATTGTCTCTGTAAATGATCTATGCATCCGACTTTCATAACATTTGAAATGACTCGATAAAATTACGTAATAATTATATGTTTTAAATTTCAAGCGATTAAAATGCATTTGAAACTTTTTTCCCCATTGACCGTAATGTAACGGAATCCTTTTGATTGTCCCTGTAACTGATCTATCCACCCGATTTTCATAAAATTTGAAATGACTCGACAAAATTATGTTATAGTTATGTATTTTAAATTTCAAACGATTCGGTTGGGTAGTTTTTGCGTTGTTATATGCGGACGGACAGACAGACGGACAGATAGACGGACAGACGGACGGACTGAGCAACAACAATAGGGGTTCGTATTTACATAATTACGAACGTACCTAAAAAGCAGTTACCTTTAGATATTATATATATCAGCCTTTGACTTGTAGTAAATTGTTTTAAAATTCTTGAATTAAATATATATATATATATATTCATCTTGATTTTTTTTTTTTTTAAATCTTTGAATTATTTATTTAAAATAAATCTATTTGTGATATCGAAACCCTGTATTTATGCTTCATTTTTCGCATTTAAATGCGATTAATCTTAAAATATGTGTAATTTATTTTCTAATAATTTTAAAAACTTGTTAAGAATCGAAATTTTTATTGCGTGAAAATCAGCTCATTTATTTTACAGCTCTCAAATTTTATTATGCTTTATATCTGTTGTTTTTAGGTGCTTTCGTAATTATGTAAATACGTAGCACCTATAGTTGTCGTTCAGTCCATCCGTCTGTCTGTCCATTCGCATATAACAACTCAAAAACTATCCAATCGCATCTTCTAAAGTTTAAAATTCATAATTAATACATAATTTTGTCAAGTTATTTCAAATTTTATGATAGATCAATTATGCATAGATCAGTTACAGGGACAATCAAAAGTATCCCGTTACATTACGGTCAAGGGGGGGGGGGGGGTTTCAAATGCATTTTAATCATTTGAAATTTAAAACAAATAATTATTACATAATTTTGTCGTGTCATTTCAAATTTTATAGAAATTGGACGCATAAATCAATTTCAGGAACAATAAAAAATATTCCATGACATTACGGTCAATTGAAATCTTATGTGTGTCCCTGTAAATGCTATGCACTTCGTATTACGCGTGAAATAACTCATATTAAGTCTCAGCGACGTATATCAATTTGATTACACATGATACCGTTTACCATCATTAAAATATGTCCCAAACAATTTCCTCCTTTATTAGCATGTATTAGAATTCTTTTGTGTGACCCTGTAAATGAATAACTATTCTTTTAGCTGCATATTTTAGTGCTTTTCGTAGATGAAAATAAATGTGAATACGTTTGTCCGGGTGTAACATCTTTAAAATTAATTTGAAACGATTTTCTCCCATTGGGCCTAATAAAATCAAAAACTTTTGACTGTCCCTGTAAATAAACTTATCGTGGTAGAAACTTCATTTTTAATCGGGTTTGTGCTTGTGTAAACTTCAATAACATGGTAAAATTTCATTGCATTCCGAGTATATTTACGAGGGTTAGAGCGCGGGCAGACGGACAGACAAACCGAATGCATAAACATTTTTCAATTTTGTTGAAAAGTGTTAATAAAAATTACTGTAAAAAGAAAACTTTTAATAATACAATTTTTAGTTCGTATCAAACGTTTTCAATTTCTTATTTAATTTTAATTTGAAATTTAATAATAATAATGATATTTAATAATAATAATAATATTAATTTCCCAATTTCAATTATTTTAAAAGTAAACATTTCTTTTAATAAATAATAATAGAACAAAGAAAGACCATTTTAAAAATTTCCTATTTCTTCTTAAAAAATGCTCCAGCTGTAATTCATTTCTTTCAATTCGTCCTTTTTTGGAAGCTTTCCAATTTTTCACGTGCTTTTGTTTGATACACTAAAATTTGAGCGATAAATGGATTCACATTGTAAACCTTTTTTAAGGCTTAGTTCACCTCCACCTATCTTCTTCCTCCATGGGCCCAGATATATGGTATTGGCGTAAGAGAAAAATCGCACCAACGTAGAGTGCGTATGAGATATCTGTGCCAAAAAAAAATTTAAAGTTGCAGTTAAATTATTTTACAATATCTATGTATGTGGAAAAACATTTACCCTAAAATTTAAATACTATTCATTTTTGTAGTATTAACTGCTATATATGTATTTAAGTTAAATGTAAAATGTTTTCCTAAAAATTCTCTCACTCATTAAAAGAGAGAGAGAGAATACTTTTTTCTCCGTCTTGTGTTTTTTTTGGATTAGAATCGCATTGATTGGCGACAAAAGTAGATTGGAACAAACAACATACAAATAACAATTAGAGCCTTTTTAAAAAAAATTAATTCTGCGAGTTTCTTCTGTAAAACACATAACGGGAAAATTAAATTTAAAAATATTTAAAAAAAAAAAAGAAAGAAAAAAAAAATACTTATGTTTTACATAATGAAATTTTTGATGTGTTGTTTTCTTTTAATCTGGCTCGAAAGAAATAAATAGCCAAATATTGTGTCACTTCAAAACTTTCTTTCCCATTGAGTTACTTACACTCAATTATTATAAATATTCTTTTTTTTTTCGTTAAAGATAAATATTTTCCTTTCATAATATTATTTTGCACTAAACGGATTTTTTTCTTTTTATCATTATTTATTTTAAATCAATGAATTAACAGATTTTTTTCGAAATGTTTACATTATTTTCCATTAGAGAAAGCATTTCATTTCTTTTTTGAAACATAATTATCGCCAAAAAATTAGTTGTTGCAACCCTTCCGTCAAAAATAACCGAAAAATACGAAATTTAATACGAAAAATCAGAGTTATCCCTGTATATTTGTATCATAAACCTCCGTAAAAATATTTCCTATCGAATGATATAATCTGCAAAAAGATCCATCGGGTAGTTTTTGAAAACACTCGTTTGGAAGTTTCAGAACTTCTGCTTTATAATATATATGATATGATATGATTGATATACATGTTCATTTAAACAAAAATAATTACATATGTTCTGTAATGCAGGGGTGCAGAAAATGTTTTTACTTCCAACATTTCCCCCAAATTTTATACTATGCTATAGCTAAATACTGTATTACCGTAGGTATAGAAAAATTATTTGTGCTAATTTTCTCAACTTATATACAAGTATATATGGCAGGAATGATTCCGGGTGAAAAAAAAAATCTAAAATCACAGCAAATCTTCTGAAAGGTTAGAGCAATGTAGGGGAATGCATCCACCCCTAGTACTACGTTTTTTTCCTGGCCCTTTGACAAAATTGCGCTATTTTGCGGTCATTTAATAAAATTTGCATTTTATAGCGACCTTTTGACGAAATTTGCAGTTATTTCACGATCTTTCGACAAGTTTTGCTGTTATTTCGCCTTCCTTTTGACAAAATTCATGGTTATTTTGCCCTCTTTTGTCGAAATTCACTGTTATTTCGCAGTTTTTTGACAAAATTCGCGGTTGTTTTACCTTCTTTTCATGAAAGTCGCAGTTGTTTTGCGATATTTTGATGAAATGTGAGGTTATTTTGTGATCTTTTGACGACACTTGCAATTTTTTTGCGATGTTTTTAATAAAGTTTGCAGAATTTTTCAACGAATTTTTGATGAAATAGGGGCTTGTTTTGCGATCATTTGATGATATTTTGTGGTTATTTCGCTATCTTTTGACAAAATTTGTGATTTTGTTTCGTGATCCTTTGACGAAATTCATGGTATTTTTCAAGTTCCTTTGACGAAATTTGCGGTTATTTTTGCGTTCTTGTGACGAAATTCGCGTTTCTTCGTAAGTCATAGACAAATTTTGCGGTATTTTTAAGCTTGAATTTTTAGATTGATGGCTGATTTTTCTTTTAATTTTCCGAATTGAATGCTTTAAATTTCCGAAAAATTCATTCAGAATCACCCCTGATGTACGTTACATATTATTTAGGGATCGATTTTGTGAAGATTGACATACGGATCTTTTTATTTATAAAGAAATTTTTCTATCTCAGGAAATTATGGAATTCATTATTAAAACCAAAATCAATTCTATATGATTTTGGTGTATGTATTGAAGCACTGTGTTACATTTCTTTAACCGCATTACATCAGTTAATACAGTGGCGCAGCGAGGGGGGGTTAGGGATTAACCGCCCCCCCCCCCAAAGCCATGACAAAAATACAGAAATTTCCATTTTTATGAACCAAATCATTTAAAACAAAACTAAAGTTAGAAATTTTTTTTGTTTTGTTCGAAATCCACCGTTTTATTGAATCAAATTTTATTTAAAATGTTTGACTCGTTTAAGCGACAGTAGTATATTTTCTTTTAATATTGGGGAAAGCACACGGTAACAGTATCAATATCGAAAACTGGTCACTCATTTCGGAAAAGGCCGGCATTCATTTATACGATTAGAAATCAGCCGAAGGCAAAAAGAATGGTCATTTCCTGTCATTGTCAGTGCCATCTCGCGTTTTTCAATACTGCACCACTGGGGGGGGGGGGGGTTCTTAATTAGTTACATCTGTTTCTTGCTTTTTTTCTTGGAAACGGGACTGGAACTCTCAAATACCTGGAAAAACACAAAAACGCATGCAAGGATGGACTTTATTCCACAAACATTCTGTTGTTAGTTGGACTGATATTAAATCCTCTTCAGAGAAAAAAAATTATAAAAAAAGATGGATATAAGAGATCGTTTCTTTAAAATCTTTCGAATTACTTCAAGCATTCTTAAATTCCAGGTATATTTGGAAAGTATATAATTCATTTATGTTTCTGGAAAGATATTAAGAGCACCATGCGAAAGGGGGAGGACGAGGAGGGCGGTCGCCCCGGACGCAAAGATTTAGGGGGCTCCAAATTTCTAACTACTTTCTACTTACTACTACTTTAACGGAACTACTTTCAGACAATTTTTTAATTAATATAATTATTTTACGAAATAGGCAAGTGGGTAAACGGAAAAGAAGTGACCGGAAAAACAGTTATCGGAAAAAAGGTAACATAAACTACAAAAGCAGGGGGAAAAAAGTTACCTGGAAAAGAAGGGACAAGGAGTTGATTTTGGGGATTTATTATTGGTTTTGGGGATTCATTATTGATTTTGGGGATTCATTGGTTAAGTATTTAGGGGGGATCGGGGGCAGGCTCTTGATTTAGGTAAACAGGTTTTTCATGCTGAATTAACTATTTTGGTTAAATTTTTGGACATGTGATTGCCCCCCCCCCTCACACACACACACCCATCCGCCCTAAGTTAGATAAACGGGTTTTTATGCAGAATTATCCAACGTGTGTCATTTTTTAGATTAGATTCTTTCTGATAAAGATTATATATAGTATATAATGCCTAAGGAGTTTGGGGAGTTTAATGGTTAAGAAAAAAAGGGGAAGGGGTAATCTCTCAAAATAAATTAATATTTTTTTACGCAGAATTTTCCGATTTGCTTGGAATTATGGACATAGGTTCATTATTTTAGGACGTATCTCTGATTAGTTATGGGGTTCTTTTGCTTATTATACAGGGAGGCTGGGCAATTAACTCCCCCCCCCTCAAATTAGATAAATCGGTTTTTATGCAGAATTATCCGATGTATTTCAAATTTTAAATATATGCTCTTTCTGATATGGTGAATACCTGAATAGTTTTAAGAGTTTAATGGCTAAGTATAAAGGGATGAGGGGACGGGGGATAACCCCTCTTAAATTAAATTAATGGCTTTTTACTCAGAATTATCTGATTTGCTTCGAATTTTGGATATAGATTCATTATAATAAAACGTATCTCTGATTAGTTAAGGGGTTCTTTTGCTTATTATAAAGGGGGAGGGCAGGCAGCTATTTCCCCCTCAAATTAGATAAATCTGTTTTTATGCAGAATTATCCAATGTATTTCAAATTTTAAATATAGGCTCTTTCTGATGTGGTGAATACCTGAATAGTTTTAAGACTTTAATGGCTAAGTATAAAGGGATGGGGGGATGGGGATAATCCCTCTTAAATTAAATAAATGGCTTTTTACGCAGAATTATACGATTTGCTCCGAACTTTGGACATTGGTTTATTATGATAAAACTTATCTGTGATTAGTTAAGAGGTTCTTTTGCTTATTATAAAGCGGGGCAAGCAGTTATCCCCCCTCAAATTAGATAAATCTATTTTTATGCAGAATTATCCGATGTATTTCAGATTTTAAATATAATTTCTTTCTGATAAAGTGAATCCCTGAATAGTTTTAAGGGTTTAATGGCTAAGTATAGAGGCAGAAACAGACGACAAACCCCCTTAAATTAAATAAATAGCTTTTATGCAGAATTATCCAATTTGCTTCAAATTTTGGATGTAGGTTCTTTATGATAAAGCGTATCCCTGATTCGTTATGAGGTTCTTTTGCTAAGTATAAATAGGAAAACGGACGATTATTCACCCTCCCCCCTTAAATTAGATAAATTGTTTTTTATGCATAATTATCCGATGTATTTCAAATTTTTGATGTAGGTTCTTTCTCATAAAGTGGATACCTAATAAGTTTTAAGGGCTTAATGGCTAAGCATAGAGAGGGGGACTGGGACTAACCTCCCTTAAATTACATAACTAGCTTTTTACGCAGAATTATCCCATTTGATTCAAATTTTGGATGTAGTTTCATTATGATAAGGCGTATAAGCTAATGAATCTAGTTAAAATAGGGAGGGATGCTGCAGTCCATTCAGGGAACCCTTTCGGGGACAAAAGCTTGCTTTCCCCATTCGACGGAGGGGTAGATATCGCGGGCGACTAGTCTCTTAGGAAATTTGTCGATCAAGAGATTTTCCAGTAAAGGTTTGCCGCAAAAATATCCAAGTAACATAAAAACGCGAGCTGAATGCAACTAACAAATTAAAAAAAAATTTCTTTATTTTTTAATTTAATGCTTGAAAACAAATATGTCAGAAAACATTATAACACATTTTACCTTTTTCCTTATAATGATAAATTTCGATTCATTTTGCATTTAAAACTGGTTTATTTATTTATTTTTTTTATTTGTGAAAAAAGTAATATGCTAAATCATTTGTTGTAATTGTCATTTTAATTTACGCCAAATATTTATCATTTAAAACTGGATTTTTACTAATTTATGTCCCATATTACACATTACAAAATATAATATAAAACATTTAAAAAATATATGTTAGAAAATTTTAATGTATAAACTATATTGTATGTCACGAACGAATGAGTTAGTGAATTCATTAATTTGTATCGTAATAAAAAAAATAGTTTTTTTTTATTACTAGCTTATGTTAGTAATTAGAAAGTAAATTTTTTAAAAACCTGTAGTTCTTGATAGATCTTAAGGTTTGAATGCTTAAAAAAACCAAATTTTAATTAAAGGAAAAAATATTTTAAGAAAAACAAGATATTTATTTTCTTTGTTAGGATATTTATAGAATACTGAAAAATGCTATGCAGAAACATAAACCACAGTTTTAAATGCAAATAGCTATTGAGAATATATAAACAAACCCATAAAACTATTCAGAGATTCCCTTTATCAGAAAGAACCAATAGCCAAAATTTGAAATACATTAGATAATTGTGCATAAAAAACAATTTATCTAATTTAAGGGGAGAATAATCGCCGCCACCCCCTTTTTAATTAGCAAAAGAACCCCATAACTAATCAGGTATATCCCTATCTTAATGAACCTACATTCAAAATGTGAAGGAAATTTGATAATTTTGCGTAAAAAGCCATTTATTTAATTTAAGAGAGGTTATTCCCCATTTCTCCTCTATACTTAACCATTAAACTCCCAAAATTCTTCAGACATTATATACTGTGACGAAGTACTGACAATTTTAATTGTGGCAGAAGATAGAGAGCGAAGTCTTATTGTGAAAAAGAATGCAGGGGTGAAAGTATCTTCATTCAAAAGCTGAGAAGAATAGGTTCTATTGACCTCAAAGACATGCCTAGAAAATGATTGCACTGGTCTAGTGGCAATGAGCTGAGGAGGACACTGGGACTATTGAGCATTGAGAGAGAAGGAAGGTAGTTGGAAGAGAGACATGTGCTGGTAATGTACAAGAAAGTACATTGATGTAAGATGGCTTAGACGTGCTAAGCGAAATATAATATTGGAGCATGGCTTCCATGGAGTTGTAATGCCGTTTTAGATATTTTTTTTATTAATTGATCTATGGTTCTAATAAAGAACTTGAGGAATTAAAAATGTATTATTGATTAACTTGACAAATAAACTGAGTAAAGAGAAACTCAGGCCGCGACACTACAATACTATATATAAGCCTTGTCAGAGAGAACCTATATCCAAAATTTGACAAACATTGGATAATTCTACTTAAAAACCCATTAATCTTATTTAGGGTGGAGGGGGAGGGGGGTAATCGTCTCTTCCCAAAACTAATCAGGCAAACATATTTTCAGTATGAACGTATATCCAAAAATTGAACCAAAACAGTTAATTCAGCATGAAAAACCCATTTACCTAAATTAAGAGCCTCCCTTCCGAACCCCCTCTTTCATACTTAACCAATAAATTCCCAAAATCAATAATAAATCCCTGAAGTCAATTCCTTATCACTTTTTTTTTCAGTAACATTTTTTCCTTGTCTCTTTTTTCCAGGTAATTTTTTTTCCGTGTCACTTTTTTCCGTTTTTGTAATTTTATGTCATTTTTTCCCGATAACCTTTTTTCCGGTCACTTCTTTTCCTAGATTGAAGCAAGTAGATATCATGCAACTCTATCCCCCCCCCCAGAGCCGAATTCGGGCTGCGCCACTGGTTAATATATGTGAAGAAAAATTGAATATTAAATAAATATATCTGTGATGCCCTAAAAAGTATTATGTTGTTTTAAAAATACATAAATTAAATGAAAATATAATGCATGTAACTAAGATAGAAAATGACCAAAATTCAGTTTTCTAGCACATACAAGTAAGTAAAAAGAAAATATAATTTTTTTTTCTAATGATGTGGAAATCAAACGCTATTACAAAATACTAGTAAAATGCTTATGTTAAGAATTGGATTTTGAACTTAATCACAAGCTTATTAAAAGAAAAAAAAATTAAGATTACAACTAAACAGGTAAATAACTCAGGACACAGGCAAATAATGTAAAGACGGAGTTGCTCTTTGACATTGGATGGAACGAGAAAAACGAAGCATGTTGCATGAGCACTTTATTTATACCGTATTTGCTATCGTGTCGGTTGAAAATTAGAAACACATGCATTTCTAGTTTTTGTGGAATGGACAATAGATGACTGATTTTGGTACTCTCTTTTCTCTCGGACATAATATATTTTGGTAGTACAGTAGAACCCCGCTAATTCGGACCCCGTTAATCCGGATCTCTGGAAAATCCGGATCGGTTTGGTCGAATTTTTTTTTTCAATTTTGAGAAGTGATCGGCAAATTTCCATAACATAAATTCATTTCAGCCTCATATTCTGGATAAAAAAGTATTTTCTGAAATCTTTTCGGAAGAATACCTCAAGCTTTCTTATTTAAATTTTTTAATGACTATGAAAGGAACGACTATGTATCCTTTAAGCTTTGGCAATTCCAATTTTCACAGTTTTCTATATAATCCATTTAGAAATGTCATCAAAAGCTGACTGATTAATACAGTTTTACTCAGAGTATTACAAGAAAGCAAAGTAAAATAGTTCTTATAGACACACTGACTAATAAGGAGTCCTTGTCTTCCGATTTTTGTCAGCCAGTCCATAGGTCTCTTGGGCCTGTTTCCTTGTCTTTGTGCCAAAATCCTTCTACAAATCACTTGCGGAAAATCGAAATAGAAGGAGGAATAAACGAGAATGAAAGAGAAATTACAACTGAAGATTTTGTCAGCTTATTTTAAAAAATTGATGGTTGCTCAGATGTTGATATCAGTGACATTAGCAATTGGTTGGAAGCAGAAAATAATGAAGAGTAGGCCTCGCTTACAGAAGACTTAATAATCGCTTTGCGCACAACTGAAAAAAATGAAGATGATGCAGACGAAAACCATTATCAATGATGATCAACCAGAAGTTATAAACTATAATGAAGCAACTTCCCATTTTGAACAATTAATGATTTATTTTGAACGTCATGTGAAAACTACATCCAACGAAGTATTTATGCTCAAGGGAATGTGTGACCATGCGGCCAGCAAAACTGGCACTGCAGAATATGACAAATTTTATAATTACAAAATAAAAATTTTTACTGTCTGTAAATATTGAACATGTTCAGTACAAAGGTGATTTTCTGTGAGTATGTTTTATTTTATTTCGTTTATTCACATTGTCCGGATTTTTTTACAATCCGGATTGGGCCTGGTCCCAATTAATCCGAATTATCGGGGTTCTACTATATTTCAAATGAGCAGACTTATATTTACAAAAGCTGTGTCAAGCAATAGATTTGTTTCTATTTTCTCCAGAAAGATACAGAGATCCAGAAATCTCAGAATACGGTATAATCAATAAAAAAATGTCACATCTGGCATTACAACAGACACCACTGGGTATCTGCAGAACTCATATCTAGTTGAAACCCCTCTGAAATGGTAATTTATCTTCTTGGTAACTCCCACGTTATTGACTAACAGCTTTGTAAACTAAACACAATGCGCTTCTCTTTACTTATATATATCCATATTTTTGTAAAACGACGTGAACGATTTTCAGGGGTTTATATATTTATATTAATTACACGTGTATTTTTTATTTTGTAACTTGCGGGGGTGTTTAAAGTTTAGAGAGGTTAAGCATATCAGATCCAGTGGCGTAGCTAGAGCATTTTGTTTGGGGGGGGGGGTGGAGATCGAATTTACCGAATGTTAATTGAAATTCACCGAATGATTGTGATTTAGTTTTTTAATTTTTTACTCTTGAATATTTATGCCTTATTATATTCCAGAATGAGCACTGTGAAAATAGTTTTATCTACTATAGTAGGGATGTACAACCTTTTGTAGAGAAGAGCCACTTAAGAAACATGTCTGAGTAATCGATGGCCACATCAATAACACGAAGATAATTCTATTTTAAGGAGGAGATCTGTGGCCTATAATGAGATAAAAAATTTTGTCTCTGAGGGGAGGGGGTACTCCTCTAGGTTCACTTACCCAGTCCAAATGTCCAATTTAGTTGGTGCGAATATATCAACAGTTTTTACGTTTGTATATATAACAGATATCGCAAGGGTTACCAGGGCCCTTGAGAAGATTTTTTATTGGTGGGGGAAAGAGCCTTAAATTGCCAAGTAAAAATTCAGTATTTGCCAACTCGGTGAAAAGCAAACATAAATAGTTCTCAGCATTTGCATACTAGTTTTATAATTTTACCAAGTTATCACAATTATAAACTACAATATAGTTTTTATTAGTAAAAGCTTAGTAATATTTCTAATTATATTGGTAACGTTCGTCAAATCTATCAGAAATGTAAAGAGTATTACAGTTTTTTATTAAAGTTTCGAACTAATTTGCCAGTTCAGCCTGTAAATTTGCCAACTGTAACAGCATGTGCAAACGTTTGAGGGGGAGGCTCCCCCACTGTCCCCCCCCTTAGCAAGGCCCCTGAGGATTACTTTCAACATGTAATAATATTCCTTGACCTTTCGGAAGACTAAATTTTGTTTCCTTAAAAGTGCTAAAAAACAAACATAAGTGGCTAATGCCCAAATGTAAACTTTATGAACGAAGACGAGAGGAGTTGATCAACAAGATTTTCCTGATCAAAGAAATTCCCGATATTTCATCGCCTGATCAATGAAATTTGTAATTTTCTCCTCCAAATTGAAAAAAATTGTATTTTTTTCGAATCCGGTCGAGAAAATTTGCGATTTTTCCGCGCCTGATTGACATAATTCACAACTTTTCCAATCCCGATCAGCGAAATTCGCGAATTTTACGAAGCCTATCCACGAAATTCACAATTTTCCACCCCTGATCGACGAAATTCACGATTTTTCCAAGCTTGATCGATGAAATTCATGATTTTTCCGGGTCTGATCGACGAAATTTCAGATTTTTTTTCCGCAAATGATCGACAAAACTTCGTGTGATCGACGAAATTCGCGATTCTTCCGTGCCCAATCAACGAAATTAGCCCTTTTTTCCGTCCTTGATCGATGGAATACGCATTTTCCGCAAATGAACAATGAAATTCGCGATTATTAACTGACTGACGCAATTTGCATTTTTCCCACCGCAAATTGATGAAATCTACGATTTTATCTCGCGATAAACTGGCGAAACTCACTATTGTTCTGCAGCCGCTCGAAGAAATTTTCAATTTTTCCGCGCATCATCGACAACATCAGCGGTTTTTTCGTACCCTATCAACGAAATTGGAGAATTTTTTGTTCCGAATCGACAAAATTCTAGAGTATTTCGTACCCGATTGCCCGAATTTTCTATTTTTACAAAGCCAATCGTCTTGTTCGTGATTGTTTCGTTCCCGATCTATGAAATTGGCAATTTTTGCGTGCCATATCAACGAAATCGCGTTTTTTTCCTTCCTGATTGACTAAATTCGCGCTTTTTACGAAGCCGATCGACCATATTCGCGATTTTTTCGTTCGCGTTCGACAAAATTTCGATTTTTTTTCCGTGCCCAATCGATGAATTTTTCTATTTTTCGGTGCAATATCAACAAAATTCGCGATATTTTTGCTCCAGATCGACAAAATTCGCGATTATTCCATGCCCAATAGACGATATTTTTGATTTTTACCCAACCGGACAACGAAATTCGTGTTTTTTCGCGCGGTGAAGAGGCAAAAGATGCTGCTTTTCCGCAACCGATGAACAAAATTTGCAACTTTTAACGCATTTAAAAAAAATTAAATCTTTTTTCTTGCCCGATCAAAGAAATCTGTGATTTTTTTCGGTTCCGATTGACAAAATTTGCGAGTTTTCCGCACCTGATTGGTAAAATTCGATATTTTTTTCGATCTCAACGAAATTCGCGATTTTCCGTGTCCGATCGACGCAATCGACGGTTTTTCGGTGAAATATCAACAAAATTCGCAATTTTTTCGCTCGAGATCGACAAAATTCGAGCTTTTTTGAAAACTTATATACAAAATTCGAGATTTTTCGAAGGCCGATAGACAAAACTTGCGATTATTCCATGTCCGATAGACAATATTTTTGATTTTTCCGCACCCGGTCAACGAAATTCGCGTTTTTTTTCGCGCGCTAAACAGACAAAACAGGCGAGTTTTCCGCAACCCATGAACAAAATTTGCAATTTTTTCACGCATCATCAAAAAAATTACATTTTGTCCTTGCCCGATCAACGAAATCTTCGATTTTTAAAAAATTCTGTTCGACAAAATTTGCGATTTTTCCGTGCTCGATCCGAGAAATCTGCTATTTATTTTGCTCGCACCTATCGACAAAATTCGGTACTTTTTCGCAGTCGAGCAACGATATTCGCGATTTTTCCCTACGTGATCAACAAAATTCGTGATCTTTCCGTGCCCAATCAACAAAATTTGCTATTCTTAAGTGACTGACGAAATTTTCAATTTTCCTTTGTGACAAAATTTACGATTTTTTCCTGCGACATGTGAACAAAAATGGCATTTTCTTTTTCAAGTTTAAAATTGATGAAATTCGCGGGTCTCTAATGATCCGCGGGCCACAGGTTGTACATCCCTAAGTTACAATGATATATATATATATATATATATATATATTAGTTTTAAAAATTTTAGTTAAAAGATCAACAAAGAAGATTACGGGGGCATGGGGGTGGTCGTTACGGGCATGGAATCAAGACAAAGATTTGTTTCCGTCTTGTTGCATTTTTACGAGCAAATTGCGAAAAGGGTAATCGACTCAAAGTGAATAATAATAGTAATAATAATAATGTAAATAGTAGAAAGGTAATACTTAAGAAAATATTTAGCAATTTTAAATAAGTTTTGACATTGTTTTACATTTTGTAATAAATTTTTATTTATATATTTTAAAAAATTCTTTGAAAGGAAAAAAATACAGCACGAAATGGTGCAATTTTTGAATGAAATAAACTACCAAATGAGAGTATTCCGAATGTGGGGTATGAAAATTTCGAAAATATCTAATAATTTTAAATATGTTTTTATGTTGGTTTGTGTTTTCTAATATATTTTTAAAAATTCTTAAAAAGAAAAAAAACAGACGAAATGATGCAATTTTTCAACGAAAGTGAAATTACCGCGAATGTACTGAATACTCACAAAGTGGGACATGAGTATTCCAGAAATATTTAATAGTTTTAAATAGGTTTTGACATTGTTTTATGTTTTGTAACACATTTTTAAAAATTCTGAAAGGGAAAACTTCAGCGCGAAATGATGCAATTTTTGAACGAAAATGATTATACCGAATGTAATGAATTTTCCGAATGCGGGCCATGAGTATTCCGAAAATATTTAATAGTTTTAAATCTTTTGACAATGTTTTATGTTTTAAAATAAATAATTTTAATATTTTTAAAAAAGTTCTTAAAAAAGAAAAATACAGCGCAAAATGATGCAATTTTTAAATGAAGTGAAATTACCGAATGTAATGAGCATTCTGAATGTGATGTACAAGTATTCTGAAACTATTTAATATGTTTTGACATCGCTTTATGTTTTGTATTATTTTTTTAAAAACTTTTGGAAGGGAAAAATGCTGCACGAAGTAATGCAATTTTTGAATCCCCAAAAGTGAAATTACCGAATGTAATGAGTACTGCAAATGTAGAGTGAGTACTCCGAAAATAGCTTAAATGTTTTGACATTGTTTTATGTTTTGTAATAATTTTTTTAATATATTTTTTTATTTCTTAGAAGGGAAAAATAAAGCAAGAAATGATACAATTTTTGAATGAAATTTTTACCGAGTGAATTACCGAATGCAATAAGTATAGCGAATGTGGGGGGGAGGGGTGTCGCAACCCCCGACACTCCCATTCTGTACCTAACCTACGAGATCTAGTATATATAAAAAAGGTTTTTAGATATTGGCATTTTTTATGCTAAAAATTATCGAATTTTAAAGGTATATAAAACATTAATCTACTCTTCTTTCAAAAGCAAAATTTACATAAGTTTCCATTGCAAACTCTCCTGAAAAATTATTCTTCGTAATCTGACCCATATTACCATTATATAGAAAAATAAATATCTAATATATACAGTGATGTCCAAAATTATGGACACTTTTAGGTAACTTTCATTGCAAAAAAGTAAAAAAAAACTACCTATTGCAGCCGTCCGGGGAAAGCCCATCGGTAAATTTTGCTTTATTTCCGTCGATCATGGTCCCTAGATCCCAAAACCATCCTCCGTTGAAATAGACTTACATATATATACTAAATACATACATATATCCATATATACTACCTCTGACAATAAAGTTCGGTGAATGAATTCAGAACAATCGATCTGGCAACACTGGGGAAACAAAACGCTGCACCTGCATAGAGGCAATTGTTAACCATCTTCTCCCACCGTTGTTCAGGTGAGCGTCGTTTATGTTTTGTGTAAGATGTGCTTTACTAATTGCTTGTACAGGGTGTTGGTTCTTAACTGAGTGCAGGAAAATGAACGAATAAAAAATCAGTTTAAATTTTGGTTTTAAGCTTTGCAAGACATTGAAAGAAATTCATGAGGGATGGTGCAAATTGAACATCCACCATACCCGCCAGATCTCAATCTTCCAGACTTCTTCCTATTTTCACGACTCAAACTCTCTTTGAAAGAGATTTGACCATATTGCTGACATCCAACGAAACGTGACGAAGCTTTTGAACTTCATTACAAAAGAAGATTTCTTGCAAATTTCCCAGGACATGCATAACAGATCTTATCGGTGCATCGTTATGGAAGATGACTATTTCGAAGGATGGTATGGTAACTTTCGTTACTATTTCATCTACACTGATGTTAGAGGACTATTCACCGAACTTTACTGTCAGAGGTAGTACATATAGATATCTGAATTTTTTCGAGCTGTAACTCTCGAATTTATGAACCGATTTTGATGAAATTCTTTATGTGCATAGTTGAAGTACTAATGTCTCGACCGAGTTCGTTGGCCAGCTTCAACCACCATCTTGTTTAAAAGTGGAGGCCATTGGAATTTGTGAACACTTATGGGAATTTCTATGTTTTCTAACTTTTTTTTAAAATGACCTATGTTGTTAACTTACATTGTGTGACTGTTTAAAATGCCTTTTGATATTTCTAACATTCTTTTTAAATGATATAAAAGAGTTTGTATTTTGTGAAACGGAACCTTTTCTATAAGTATACAAAGTTAAAAAACATAAAAATTTTAAAAGAATCAAATGGCCGCCATTTTGAAACAAGATGAGGGATGAAGCTGGCCAACAAACTCGATCAAGACATTAGTACTTTTATTATGCACATAAAAATTTTCATCAAAATTGGTTCATAAATTCGAGAGTTACAGCATGACAAAATTCAGATATATATCTACATATATATCTATACAGGGTGTCCACTCTCAACGGTGACCAATGGCTAATTTCTAAACCGTTAGTCATAGACATACAGTTCCAGTTGCAAAAATGCTTTAAAAAGGTAAAGAATTGTTTTTTAAAAGATTTAGGTCAAAAAAGATTTTTATCAAAGAATTACCAAAATTAAATTTTTATACGGTCCCCCGGTCCTATAAGTGATATTTAGAAAAATTTTACCACTACTCTAAGAAGTAAGAGAAAAAAAGTCCCATTACTCTGCGATGAAAACTGACCGAGTTATGGCTATTTAAAGTTGTAGCATCTTTTTTGCTGCAAAATAGGGGTCAGTCACAAACTTACTGGAAATAAAAATAAACGGCAGATAGAAAATTTAACTTTAAACATTGAGAGTAAAATAATTTTAAAATGTTGTTTCTGAATTTATGTTGACGTTTACATATTAAAGCAAAATATACAATTTGGGTTAAAAATATAAGTTAAACAATAACAGAAATTTTGTTAAATTATGAAAAGCAACAGTCGCAAATCATTACAAAATGATACTTATTAAAAATTCTATTAGATTACTTAACCTAATAGAATTTGGTGTAGTCCTATAAAATAAATAAATGGTACGCACCTACAATCGTATTAATATTACATTGTCATTGGATATAAATAAGTATGGGAATTGAACCTCGATCGGATATTTGGAAGTGAGTTAAAATTTAAATATAAGTTTTGAATTAAGAAAACTTACATATGAAAACTATGAGTAAAATAAAAGCTTATCAAAATAATATACCTTTTTAAAATAAAATCTTGAAAAGAAACAGCTTCATTTGCTTACAAAATAAAACATATGTAAAAATACAATTGAGAATATGAATTTCAAAATTCGCCTTATCGCTTTTATTTACTCTATCAGTCCATACAAATGTGCACCATTGTAACACTGCAATCTCCAAATTTATAATGAAAACCAATGGACGCATTTAAAGGTTTTTCGCTATTTCCCAAAATTTGATTTTCTCGATAAAAAGAATTTTGAAATTCATGTCTTCAATTATTTTAATAGCCAATCTAGAAGTTAATTAATTAAAATTATCACTACCGTAAAACTTATACGGTGACAGCACCTTCAATTAAATCGCTTTAAAAATATTTTCTTAACTCATTTAAAACATTTTTGTAATTGGAACTATATGCCTGTGACAAATGGTTTAGGAATTAGCTTTGGACAGCGTTGGAAATCAACGCCCTTTATAATATTTTAAGCACTTAGTGTACATTCCCTTAAAGCTTAGTCAAAATCATCTGTTTTCAGTTATAGAAAAGTGGTTTAAGTCATGAAATTTAAAGTTTCATAACTCGGTCAATTTTAATGTTAGATGAATGGGACCTTTTCTGTATTGCTAACTAGAGTGTTGGGAAATTTTTACTAAATATCACTTATAGGACCGGGGGACCGTATAAAAATTTAATTTTCGTAATTTTTTGATAAAAATCTTTTTTTACCTAAATCGCTTAAAAACAATTCTTTACTTTTTTAAAAGCATTTTTGCAATTGGAACTATATGTCTATGACTAACGGTTTAGAAATTAGCCATTGGCCACCGTTGAGAGTGGACACCCTGTATATATGTAAGCCAACATTTCAACGGAGGGTCGTTTTGGGATCTAGGGGTCATGATCGACGAAAATATAGCAAAATTTACTGATTTGTTTTCCCCGGACGGCTGTAATAGGTAGTTTTTTACTTTTTGTAATCAAAGCTACCTAGAAGTGTCCACAATTTTAGCCACCACTGTATTCTTTAATATTTCAGCACTGCAAAACCTCTAAGTCGAACACTTTGGGAATTCTCAATTTTTCTCTTATTCGGAGAAGTTTCCTATTCGCAGGCAAAGTAATGCAGATTGAAAAGTATTCGCTAAACAGAGTGTTCCACTATTCGGGAGTATTTGCATGGCGATTTTACTGTTATCTTATTACTTTTGAAAATTACAAAAATTATTCAATTTTTTTTTTAATGTAAATAATACAATAAACAAATAAATAAATAAATAAATAAATCAAGAGTAATAAAAATTATCTATTTGCCACTTTTCATTTATTTTTAAAAATTCAAATTTTTGTCAGATGTTACGCAAGATAAACTCTGAATGAAGATTCAGTAAAGTAAACCAATCTTGTAAATCAATTTCATCCATCATCATAAATTTTAAATAGCAATCAAGAAAGAAGAAATAAATTATGTACAACTTCATTTATGATCAAAAGTGAAAGTAATGATATAAACAAATCATTACATGTTTATATAATTATAATCTACAGATCATAAATATGCATCTAAATGACTTAAACGAAAAGAGAACTATCAAAATCTAATTTAAAGAACAATTTATGACTGAAATAACTTTAATAAACTGTTTTTTTATTATATAGACATTTAACATATATATTTTTTTCTTTTTGATGTTGATAATAATCTTTTTTCTTACATATTTCACAGATATGAATATACAGGGTGATTCAAAAAAACGTGGACAAAATGATATGAAAAATCGAGCATACGACAAGGATAAAAAAAATCACATAGGAACATAGGGTCGCAAACCATTTATTGAGTCACAAATACAGGGTGTTTCATTCTAGCTACACCCGGTTTCAAAGTAATAATTTCGAGGAAAATAAAAGTATTGTAATGAAAATGCAACGATATGTACCTTATTTTGTGTGAAATGTGATAACGTTTCGAAAAGATCTGGAAAAACACATTGCTCAAGCAATCGACGATACCGTATAAACTAATTATCACAGCCTATCAAAATGTGAGGTGCCAAATGCATATTGTTGGTGCGCATAATGCGAACTTTTACCACTTCTGTTTGGTGTTATCACATTTAAAACAAAGGTGAGAATGTCTGTTAAATGTTTTATTATAATATACTTCAGTTTTCTGAAATTTATTACTGTCAATCCAAATTGAGTTAAGATGAAACACCCTATATTTGTGACTCAATAAGTGGTTTGCGGCGCTATGTTCCTATGGGATATTTTATCCTTGTCTCATGCCTATCAATTTGTCATGTCCGTATAATCATATATATAAACCGTATATAAACCGTTTTTTAATCACCCTGCATAGTCATGTAGAAAAGAGCTTTTTTATCTTTTTACGTAATTCTCCGCTTATTTATCCCAGATTACAGTTATTTTCTTTTTCAATTACAGTAGACACCCTCAAATCCGCAAACCAGAAACCAGCAACTCTCTAAAATCGGCACATATTTTATGAATGTAAACAATGAAACTTTCAATTCCGATATTGGGACAAAATTTGATTTTTTTTTAGTTTTGTATTAATTCCATATATTTTTTAATTTGTAATTTTCTTAATAATACTCTATTCATGTTTTTTCATAAAGGATAAATAAATTTTTTTGGAAAAAATTCAAGATATTGCTGATATTATTGGTAATCACAATCTTCTTACCAAATATATTTATGCATTAATCAAAATTTTTAGGTTATTAAGCCTGGCTAAACTTGAAAAAAACCCCTTATTTTATGATTTGATTTTGATGTGAATTAGTAATGTACTTTTATGAGGCAAGTTTTGTTGAATAATTTTGAATAAAACACATTTCATCTTTATAATGAATATTTAATCGTACACTATTAGTTATTAATTTGACTTTTGCTATTAGTATTTTAATCATTTTAAAAATTTAACTACATTTTTATTATTTTAGTTTATTACTTATTTTAATATTTTATTATATTGTAAGCATTCATTATAGTTCCGATTGCACTATTAATTCCACCCAAATTGCTGTTTAAAAAATGTAAACAAAGCAATGACCAGAAATCGACAAAATTCTAAAATCCGCACAACCTCTGGTTCAGAGCTGTGCGGATTTGAGGGAGTCTACTGTACTGCAATGCGTTATTTGTGAATGTGTCTTCTTTAAATGAGAAACCTTACCTCTCAGCAATGCATACATATGGATACATCAAAAGAGGTTACTGATGGCAAGTCCTGATATAAAAGAATATGAATGTAAGTCGATCTTCCTATCTACTTACAGTGGCGCAGCCAGTGGGGGGGTTTTGGGGTTAAAACCCCTCCCAGAGCTAAGAAAGAACGCTATAATTACAGCTTATATGAATCAAAACCAAACTTAATATTTAAACATTTCGACGTATTTCGGAATCCACCGCTTTACTAAATCAGATTTTATTAAATAAAGTGATTCAATTAAATGGTGAAAATTCTACTTAAAACTCTGAAGGTGCATATTACATGCATTAGTTAAATAAAAATTGGTTATTTTTGAACTAAATCACTTTTCTAAGTCGTATTATGCTAAAAGAATGACGATTTCCTGCCACACAGATGCTCTTCGAGTTTATGTATTATACAGTGAATATTCCAATTAGTGCTGATTCTATTAACCGGCGATTCAAATAACAGGCAAAAACCTTTATCAGAAACTCAAAACCCCCCCTAGAACCGAATTCTGGCTGCGCCACTGTCTACTTATAGTGAATTTACATGATTATTAATTGACAACAAACAATCTCACGCAATTACCTTGTTAGGACTAATATTTTCTAATAATTTTGAGAGTATGGTTCACGATCTGACCTAAAAAATACTAAATGTTATCAAATATAAGTTTTTATGGGCGTAAAAATTCAAGGCAATAACATTATCTATTAAATAAAGTATAAACCAAGTTTCTAATATAATTAGTTTTCACTCAATGAAAGAAACACTACAGTTATTTGCCAAAATAGAGATTTTTTGAGAATTTAATCTCGATGAGGCACGGGCTAATATTATTCAATTGAGATAAAACTTTGATAATCTCTTTTTTTAACTAACTTTTAGGGGAGTCCCCTCAAAGATAACATTAAAATAATTTTTTTCCATCCATCTTGTGACCAGCCTATTGTACAGTAAGTTTTTCAAGAAACTATTGGGAACTAAAACGGCCTATAGAGGCGCTGCTCGCAACCTTCGATACAGGATAACTGTCCCTTTAATTTCCCTTTAACTAATGTTAAAGTCCCATTGAAACAATTCTTTATTATAAACGTATTTTAAAAGTTTTAGGTATTCAAATTCGTATAATATTTACTTCGTCATAGAAGACAGAAAACAAATGTCACAAGAAATCTGAAATTGTGCAAAAGAATAATTATTCTGAACAAATTTAAAACGCATCTAATGCAATGAGCTTACACGGCGTTATCCTGAATGGAGAAGTTACATCTTTTCTCCACCAGATGGCGTGTTCGAGCGCTAGACTCGCCAATTGCAGACATACTTCAAAAATGGAAGACTTTTTTTTTGGAGTAGAAGAAAGAATTTTTTTAGATTTGATTCTACCGATCCCATTGATTCTACTTTATCGATTTTAGCACATGTGGTCTGAGCTAAACATTCAAAACGAATATAAAGTGCTTTAAAAATAACATTTATTTTTTATGTGCAAATAAAAAGATATAATTGAAATTCTACATTACAAATATTATTGCCGTTTCAAAATTGAAACACTATCTTTAGAACGAAGAGAAATTTGTCTTTCGATAGTCTCTTCTACTAAATATCCAGGACCAATGGTTCCAAAGAATGTCTTGCAAAAATTTGAAGAAATGGCACAGTTATTAAAAATGTAACGTCAAATTTCAACATTCAAAAGAATAAAAATTATACATCAGTGCTAAAAAGACTTCACAAAAGAATACAATGATTTTTTTAAAATCATAATGTATAGTAAATCCTTTTGATGAGGCTTCACAATTCGAACGGTTTTTCATTTATTCAGTGGCGCAGCAAGAATTCGGCACTGAGGGGGGGGGGAGAGTTGCATGGTATCTACTTGCCTGAATCTAGGAACAGAAGTGACCGGAAAAAAGATTATCGGAAAAAAATGATATAAAACTACAAATGCGGAAAAGAATTTACCGGGAAAAAAGGGACAAGGAAACAATGTTACTGGAAAAAAAAGGACAAGGAATTGATTTTGGGGATTTATTGGTTAAGTATGAAAAGGGGGTTCGGGAGGGAGGCTCTTAATTTAGGTAAATGGGTTTTTCATGCTGAATTAACTGTTTTGGTTCAATTTTTGGATATACGTTCATACTGAAAATATGTTTGCCTGATTAGTTTTGGGAACGGACGATTATCCCCCCCCCCTCCGCCCTAAATAAGATGAATGGGTTTTTAAGCAGAATTATCCAATGTGTGTCAAATTTTGGATATAGGTTCTTTCTGATAAGGCTTATATATAGTATTGTGGTGTCGTAGCCTGAGTTTCTCTTTACTCAGTTGGTTTATTTGTTAAGTTCATCAATAATATATTTTTAATTCTTCAACTTCTTTATTAGTACCATAGATCAATTAATAAACAAAAAATATCTAAAACGACATTACAACTCCATGGAAGCCACGCACCAATATTACACTTCGCTTAGCACGTCTAAGCCATCTTACATCAATGTACTTTCTTGTACATTACCTGCACACGTCCCTCTTCCAACTACCTTCCTTCTCTCTCAATGCTCAATAATCCCAGTGTCCCCCTCAGCTCATTGCACTAGACCAGTGCAATCATTTTCTAGGCATATCCTTTGAGGTTAATAGCACCTATTCTTCTCAGATTTCGAATGAAGATACTTTCACCCCTGCATACCTTTTCACAATAAGACTTCGCTCTCTATCTTCTGCCACGATTAAAATTGTCAGTACGTCGTCACAGTATATAATGCCTGAAGAATTTTGGGAGTTTAATGGTTAAGTATAGAGGGGAAATGGGGATAACCTCTCTTAAATAAAATTAATGGCTTTTTACGCAAAATTATCAAATTTTGAATGTAGGTTCATTAAGATAGGGCTATACCTGATTAGTTATGGGGTTCTTTTGCTAATTAAAAAGGGGGTGGCGGCGATTATTCTCCCCTTAAATTAGATAAATTGTTTTTTATACACAATTATCTAATGTATTTCAAATTTTGGCTTTTGATTCTTTCTCATAAAGGAAATCTCTGAATAGTTTTATGGGTTTGTTTATATATTCTCAATAGCTATTTGCATTTAAAACTGTGGTTTATGTTTCTTCATAGCACTTTTCAGTATTCTATAAATATCCTAACAAAGAAAATAAATATCCTGTTTTTCTTAAAATATTTTTTCCTTTAATTAAAATTTGTTTTTTTGAGCATTCAAACCTGAAGATCTATCAAGAACTACAGGTTTTTAAATAATTTACTTTCTAATTAATAACATAAGATAGTAATAAAAAAACTATTTTTATTATTACAATACAAATTAATGAATTCACTAGGATGAATTCACTATTTTGGGAGTTTAATGGTTAAGTATAGAGGGGAAATGGGGGATAACCTCTTTTAAATTAAATAAATGGCTTTTTACGCTGAATTATCCAATTTGCTTCAAATTTTGAATGTAGGTTCATTAAGATAAGGCTATCCCTGATTAGTTATGTGGTTCTTTTGCTAATTAAACTAGTCGTTGGGGGGGGGGCACCGTAATACTTACCCATCATGGATAGGCATATGAAAATAAAAGATGTGAAAACTATTTATACAATGCATTTCAATTCCAAAACAAAATTTAAATATTGTTAATATACATAGTAATACTCTATTAATGAACTGCTGATATACCAATTTCGACTAATTATATAAAACGCTAAACTACTCAAGTAATACCGAACTGCGTAAAAGAAACATCCTTGTAAGTCCAAAAAAAATAATAATATAATCTAACAGTTTACTGCGTTGGATTAAGCGTCTTATTTTCAATTAAAATATACCTCTGAATTGAAATTTGAATGAAATACAGGGTCATGAAAAATCGAAGAATGTGGAAAACAGGATTACAAATATCTCGGCAACTAATAATCCGATTTAGTTCTATATGCAAAATGTGTGTTATTTTATTGCCTTTTACGTTCATTTCTTAGAACAAAAGCATTCGAAAATTTTTATATACCTTTCATCAGAACGAATTTTTCGAGAGTCCGAAAAAAATAGTTCCGGATAATTGAGGTTGCTGATATTAAATAGGCTTCGTCCCATTCTTACATACTAACTACATACAAAATTTCAAGTCTCTATCTCAATTTGTTCGGGATATAGAGCGTTTACACACAGACAGACAGACAGACGACATTTTTTTTTCTAAAAATATGTTTTTCGGAATCTCCACTATCTAAAACGTGTAAATCCGTCAAAAAAAAATTTCGATTTCCAAAACGATTGCAAGATTTACCCTATACTACGTATGATGGGTAAGTAAAAGCGGGTGGCGGCGATTATTCTCCCCTTAAATTAGATAAATTGTTTTTTATGCACAGTTATCTGATGTATTTCAAATTTTGGCTATTGGTTCTTTCTCATAAAGTGAATCCCTGAATAGTTTTGAGGGTTTGTTTATATATCCTCAATAGCTATTTGCATTTAAAACTGTGGTTTATGTTTCTGCATAGCATTTTTCAGTATTATATAAATATCCTAACAAAGAAAATAAATATCCTGTTTTTCTTAAAATATTTTTCCTTTAATTAAAATTTGTTTTTTTTAAGCATTCAAACCTGAAGATTTATCAAGAACTACAGGTTTTTAAACAATTTACTTTCTAATTACTAACATAAGCTAGCAATAAAAAACTATTTTTATTACTACAATACAAATTAATGAATACACTAGCTCATTTGTTCGTGGCATACAATATAGTTTGTGCATTTGTAAAATTTTCAAACATATATTTTTTAAATGTTTTATATTATATTTTGTAATGTGTAATATGGGACATTAATTAGTAATAATCCAGTTTTAAATGATAAATATTTGGCGTAAATTAAAATGACAATTACAACAAATGATTTAGCACATTACTTTTTTCATAAATAAAATAAATAAATAAATAAACTAGTTTTAAATGCAAAATGAATAGAAATTTATCATTATAAGGAAAAAGGTAAAATGTGTTATAATGTTTTCTGACATAATTATTTTCAATCATTAAATTAAAAAAAAAAAGAAAAATTGTTTTTATTTGTTATTTGCATTCAGTTGCATTCAACTCGCTTTTTATGTTACTTGGATATTTTTACGGCAAACCTTTACTGGAAAATCTCCTGATCGACAAATTTCCTAAGTGACTAGCCGCCCGCGATATCTACCGGACATCCCCCTCCGTCGAATGGGGAAAGCAAGCTTCTTTCTACGAAAGGGTTCCCTGAACGGACTGCTGCATCCCTCCCTATTTTTACTATATTCATTAGCTTATACGCCTTATCATAATGAACCTACATCCAAAATTTGAAGCAAATCGGATAATTCTGCGTAAAAAGCTATTTATGTAATTTAAGGGTGGTTATCCCCAGTCCCCCCTTTATGCTTAGCCATTAAGCCCTTAAAACTTATTAGGGATCCACTTTATGAGAAAGAACCTATATCAAAAATTTGAAATACATCGAATAATTATGCATAAAAAAACAATTTATCTAATTTAAAGGAAGAGGGAGAATAATCGTCAGTTTCCCTATTTATACTTAGCAAAAGAACCTCATAACGAATCAGGGATACGCTTTATCATAAAAAACCTACATCCAAACTTTAAAGCAAATTGGATAATTCTGCATAAAAAGCTATTTACTTAATTTAAGGGGGTTTTTATCCTCTGTTTTTGCCTCTATACTTAGCCATTAAACCCTTAAAACTGTTCAGGGATTCACCTTATCTGAAAGAATCTATATTTAAAATTTGAAATACATCGGATAATTCTGCATAAAACAGATTTTTCTAATTTGAGGGGGATTACTGCTTTCCACCCTTTATAATAAGCAAAAGAACCCCTTAACTAATC
The DNA here is from genome assembly GCA_964019185.1 of Maratus speculifer. NCBI lineage: Eukaryota > Metazoa > Arthropoda > Arachnida > Araneae > Salticidae > Maratus > Maratus speculifer. The sequence continues at coordinate 71,428,375 of OZ025301.1, read as the reverse complement.
AGAGATAAGTTTTATCATAATGAAGCAATGTGCAAAATTCTGAGCAAATAGGATAATTCTGCGTAAAAAGCCATTTATTTAATTTAAGAGGGATTATCCCCATCCCCCCATCCCTTTGTATTTAGCCATTAAAGTCTTAAAACTATTCAGGTATTCACCATATCAGAAACAGCCTATATTTAAAATTCGAAATACATCGGATAATTCTGCATAAAAACAGATTTATCTAATTTGAGGGCGAGATAATTGCTTGCCCCCTTTTATATAAGGAAAAGTAAGGAAAAGTACCCCTTAACTAATCAGAGATACGTTTTATCATAATGAACCTATATCCAAAATTCGAAGCAAATCGGATAATTCTGAGTAAAAAGCCATTTATTTAATTTAAGAGGGATTGTCTCCCGTCCCCCCATTCCTTTATACTTAGACATTAAACTCTTAAAACTATTCAGGTATTCACCATATCAGAAAGTGCATGTATTTAAAATTTGAAATACATCGGATAATTTTGCATGAAAACAGATTTATCTAATTTGAGGGGGGGGGGTTAATTGCCCAGCCTCCCTGTATAATAAGCAAAAGAACCCCATAACTAATCAGAGATACGTCTTAACATAATGAAACTATGTCCAACATTCCAAGAAAATCGGATAATTCTGCGTAAAAAACTATTAATATAATTTGAGAGATTACCCCTTTCCCCTTTTTTCTTAACCATTAAACTCCCAAAACGCTTCAGGCATTATATACTATATATAATGTTTATAAGAAAGAACCTAATCTAAAAAATAACGCACGTAGGATATTTCTGCATAAAAACCTGTTTATCTAATTTAGGGCGGATGGGGTGTGTGTGAGAGAGAGAGGGGGGGGGGGACAATCACATGTCCAAAAATTTAACCAAAATAGTTAATTCAGCATGAAAAACCCATTTACCTAAATTAAGTGCCTGCCCCCGATCCCCCCAAAATACTTAACCAATGAACCCCCAAAATCAATAATAAATCCCCAAAATCTACTCCTTGTCCCTTCTTTTCCCGGTAACTTATTTTCCGCTTTTGTAGTTTATGTCACTTTTTTTCAGGTAACTGTTTTTCCGGTCATTTCTTTTCCGTTTACCCACTTGCCTGTTTCGGGCGTTTTCTAAATAATAGTATTAATTAAAAAAATTGTCTGAAAGTAGTCCCTTTAAAGCATTAGTAAGTTGACAGTAGTTAGAAATTTGGAGCCCCCTAAATATTTGCGTCCGGGGCGACCGCCCTCCTCGCCTCCCCCCCCCCCACCTTTCGCACGGCGCTGTTAATATCTTTCCAGAAACATAAATTTAAACGAATTATATACTTTCCAAACATACCTGGATTTTAAGAATGCTTGAAGGAATTCGAAAGATTTAAAAAAAAAAAAAACAATCTCTTATATCCATCTTTTTCATAATTTTGATATCTGAAGAGGATTTAATATCAGTCATAGCGAAACGCACAATAAAGGAAGCTAATACCCACGGTAGCACTACAGCAACTAACAACAGAATGTTTGTGGAATTAAGTCCACCCTTGCATGCCTTTTTGTGTTTTTCCTGGTATTTGAGAGTTCCAGTTCTGTTTCCAAAAAAAAGAGCAAGAAACAGATGTAACTAATTAAGAACCCCCCTCCCTTTGGTGCAGTATTGAAAAACATGAGACTGCATTCACAGTGACAGGAAATGACCATTACTTTTGCCTTCGGCTGATTTCGTATCGTATAAATGAATGCCGGCCTTTTCCGAAAAATGAGTGGCCCCACCAGTGGCCGCGAGGTTCTGACCTCCAAACTGGTAGACGGTAGGTGGTGGGTTCGAACCCAATCGCGACCGTCGGCCTAACCGTTCGAAATTTTCCGTGGTTTTCTTCGAACCATGCGTAAATACGGGTTAGGTTCCCTTAGAAAGACCCCCACGGAGGGCAACCCACCCCATAGGGCCTATATCCCATAGCGTAGATAATCGGCCGACAAAAATACACACACATACACCCGAAAAATGAGTGACCAATTTTCGATATAGATACTGTTACCATGTGCTTTCCCATTTTTAAAAGAAAATATATTACTGCCGCTTAAACGAGTCAAACATTTAAATAAAATTTGATTCAATAAAACAGCGCACTTCGAACGAAACGAAAAAAAAATCTAACTTTAGTTTTGTTTTAAATGATTTGGTTCTTAAAAATCGAAATTTCTGTATTTTTGTCATGGCTTGGGGGGGGGGGGTTACTCCCCCCCCCCGAGCATTTTTTAGCTAGCATTTTTTCAAAATCTGATTGAATACATTTAAGAAATAAAAGACTTTTATTTTGTATCAATGAAAAATTTTTTCTTTAGGTCACCTTTTTCAAAAATATAAGAGGCTTTTTTTTTTTAAAGTAAGGGTCATTTTGTTCTACACACTAACAGGGGCACGCGCGCGGGCACCGCAGCAAGTGCTTGCGTTATGTCCCAATATTCCTTGTAAACAAAAGTGGGATTGCGGTGCTTTACTTAAGATCAACTTAGATACGTATTTTACGATATAAACAAAACGTAAATCGCATTACAGTGAAGCTTGAAAGCAGTCATAACATTAAGCACAAGTGGATGCGCGCGCAACCACTACAAATGTGCTGCGGCCTCTGATTAGCTGAATGCATGATGGATTTACGCTGAAACTCGAGAAATTATTCTAAATCACCGTAATGTTAAGCTACGATCGATCGCACAAAACCCGTCTTACGATCAAGCGTAAGATTTAAAATAGCGAGGCAACGTAATCCCCGCCCAAATGTGCTCAGCAGGGGCCTCGCTAAGGGGGGGGATGGGGGGGGGAGCCTCCCTCCCCAAACATTTGCGAATTCTGTTACACTTGGCAAATTTACAAACTTAGTTGGCAAATTTGTTTACAGCTTTAAGAACTACAATACACTATTTTTTAAAAACTTGAAAAAAGGTTACAAATCTAATTGGAAATATTATTAAACATTTTACAAATAAGATCCATATTGCATTTTCTAATTATGGTAACTTGGCAAAATTATAAAACTGCTTGGCAAATTTGTTAAACTTTCTTCTCTTTTAATCAAATCTATGATACATTTTTTGATTCTGGTATATTTGGCAGTATTGCAAAACTAATTGGCAAAATCGCTTTTTAAAAAATATATAAACCATAAATTATAGAACACTGTTACACTTAGCAAAGTTACAAACTTAATTGGCAAATTTGTTTACGACTTTAATGATAGTGTTGAATTCAGACACTTTGTTCGAGAAGGAACTTTGGTGGCTCCGGGGGGGGATTGCAGTTTTTGATCATTAAAAACTCAAAATCTCAAATTTTCTGGGGGGAACATTTCATTGTACCGGGGGGGATGTCCCCCTGGGCCATTCCCTGAATTCAACACTGTTTTAATGAGAACAACATATTTTTTTATTTCTCATAAACTTGTCATAATTTACTCATTAATGTCATTTACTCATTATTCTTGTCATTACTCATAATTTACTCATTAATGTCATAATTTCCCTAATTAATGTCATAATTAATTAGGGAATATTACTAAACTTTTTAAAAATAAGATCTATATAACATTTTCTAATATTGGTTGGTAAGTTGGCAAAATTATAAAACTGTTTGGCAAACTTGTTAAACTTTCTTCTCTTTTAATCAAATCTATGATAGATTTAATTTTGGTAGATTTGGCAAAATGACAAAACTAATTTACAAAATCATTAATTGTTTTAATTAAAACTATAAATTATGCCTTTATTTATTAGAATGGTGATGTACAGTAAAATTTTGATTAACAAATAAGTTTTGAAACAAAAACAGACTTGTTCTTGATCTTGTATTTTTGCTATTAAAAATAGAAAGGAATTTTGTAATTTCGATGGCGAAATAACAAGAAGAGTTGTGGAATTCGTTAAATATAGATATATTTTAAATTCAAAAGCACTTTATACACATTCTGGTTAAAAATATTTCAAATTAATAGATTCATAGAGTATTAATTGATGCCATTGTTATTTAGTCGTGATAACTAAAATCGGATATGAAAAAATAGATCATCAATCCTTTAAAAAATACTGATATTAAGATTTTATAAACTTTATTACAGAAAAAAAAGGAAGAAGAAGTCGGTACTTAATGTAGTAATGCGAGAATTTCTTTAACATAAATAAATCTAATACATAATTTTATGAAATGTGTCTTTACAAATAATGCAGCAAATTCTTCACTGTTACCCTGAACTGTGGATTGGATAAGATTTTTAATAAATAAGATTACTTTTTGCTTATAAAATATTTAATCAGTATTAAATGATCTTACAAATGTGGCCTAAGCTCCAACAATATCAGATTTTATTATATTTACCTATGATGTAGATACATTTATCCTTCTTTGCTTCAAGCAAGACCATCTATCCACGGCATTTTCCAAATTTGAGATATTTATCAAATCTCCTTCACATTTCATCAACATCAAATTGTTAAGCCTCTCATCAGCCATTGTGGTTCTTAAAACACTTTTTACAAATTTTAATTGGCTGAATGCCCTTTCATTCGCACCGACTCCATAGCGATTACAATTAACTGACACATACTGAAAGTCAGTTTTAAAGCTTTTTTGTACTGAATCACAACATTTGTTAATTCATCCATTGACATTATCTGTTTCTCCTTGCATATTTCAAAAAATACTTGTAACTCACTCTGAAGAGCACATACATCAGGCTGAAAATTTGGAGGGAACATTTTTACAGCCTTCTGTATTGCGTCAAATGTCAAATTATCTTTATTTAATGGAAAAGAAAAAAATGAATAAAGTGGGTAAATTGACGTTTTAATAGCATCAACGTTGTCTCTAAGACCATTACATAGAGTATCAAGAACAGCCTTAAATTCTTTTTTGTAAAACTGTTTAAGGTCCAGTGTAGCTTCATTTTTTGAATATTCGTCAATCTTTTTCGGTTTCAGTCCGTCTTCTATGATGTAGCTGAAATTCTTGTTCAGGATCAATTGTAAGGATTAAAGCAAAATTTTCTGCACTTTCTATTAAATTGTCCATATCAATGCTGTTAGTATTTATTTGTTCCAGAATAGTTACTGTATTTTCGATAATTGTAATACAATCAATTAAATTCAGATCAGGGGTTTCTAAAGTTTCTGTTAAAATTTTCATTTTATTCATAAAAAATAATCCAACAATGAAATCAAATGATTTCATCTTTTTGTATAGTCCGTATGCTTTTGTTTTTGTAGCAGTATCCAAATCTTTTTGTTCAGTTATTTCTCCTAGCAGAGAAAGGATTAATTCAAAAGATATATTTACTGCTTTTATAGTTTCCGCCCTGGCTGTCCACCGAGTTTTAGACAAATTTTTTAACAAAAGAGCGTTTTCAACTTCTTTAATTTTATTTTTCAGTTGTCTTGAACTAAAAAAAACGTACAATGCTTCAAGCGTATCATATAAATCCCGAATAATGATACTGATTCTGCAACTATGCTCTACAGCTGTATTGGTTCTGTGATCTTGGCATGGAATATATGGGATCTGTTGCCCAATGATCTCTGACAGTTTTTGTTGAGCTCCATTAAACTGCCCTGACATGGAACTGGCAAAATCATAGGACTGAAATGCCAAGCAAGAAGTGTTGATTTCTTTTTTTTTTTTTTTGTAAAGTTTCAAAAATATGATTTGCCATTCCAATACCTGTTTTGTCAATGCATTCAGATATATTTAGCAGACGTTCTCTTGGCTTGCAATTTTCATCGACTGTACGGATAACAATCGAAATCATATCTTTATTCGAACTGTCAGGCGTAGTGTCAGCCATTAAAGAAAAAAAATCACAGTCCTTGATTTCTGTAATAATTGTTTTTTCTATTTCATGAGCAACAAGTGATATAAATTCATTTCGGGACTCCGGACTCATGTAAGTTACATGATATGCGCGAAATGATCTATCATCAAACCATTTTTTCAGGGTGCTATTATGTCTTGAAATTAATGATATAATTTGACTAAAATTACCATCATGTGATTGCGAACCCTGAAATGCTAGGCCTTGACGTCCTAAAGTGCTGCAAGTATCAAGTAAAATTCTTATAACTTCTCTGTTCTGCAAACGCATTTTTTCATTTTCTATCAGAATTAGTCTCTTATTCTGATCAAGGAGAACATCAATGTGATGCTTCTTTAATAAAAAATTGCAATACTTTTCAAGAGCTGATTTATGAGAATTAGAAGAAAAGTGAGCTTGTAATTTCCCCTGTTTTTGTTTTCCGGCACTTCGCATTTTCCCCCAGTTCCTCACTCCAGTTTTTGACCAGGCATCCTCACTCTTTTCTTGACCAACACCATCAGGAAACAGGAAGCATACAAAACAGTAAGCACAATCTTTAACGGTACTGTATTCTAAATAATGGAACTGTTTATACCAATGGGGATTAAATCTGTCTTTACCATCACTTGGAAAGGATGCTAAAACTGGCTGGTGAGGTCCTAATTCAAACAGATAATTTTTCTGATTATCTGTCAATTCTGTAGGTCTAAGACCAGGATCATGATTGACTAAATAGTCTCTAGAAACTATAACTTCCCCAGCATCAATATTTTCAGTGTTTTGCTTTTTTAAAAATATTTCACATTCTTCTAAGATTTTCTCGGAGTTTTCCTTTATTAGCAGAATGTAATCCATTAAACTCATCATTGTTAATTTCTAACTAATTATTTCTTGTTTTGAAATATTTTGAAATAATTCATCTGTATCCGCACATTTATGAAGTAAAAATTTTACTTGGCCCATAATTTTTGTCCATATTGATTCGTCTTCTGGCGAATTTTTTAAATTTTCTTCAATAGGTGCATTTTCGCTGCCTCTTATTTCTTTTTCAGAAATTGTATTTGTGATTGACTGTAATTGATTAGAATGAGATGCATCCAAATTTTTGTCAGAATCGATATCTTCTGTTCCTAAGATTGTGTAGTTATGAAAGTTACAATCCTTATCGCTTTTCTTACACTGCTCATTATTTTCGTATGAAAAATCCAATTCAGATGGTTGGCTTGGTTGGCAGACAATATTTTCATAATCACTGCTTTTTTCAGCTTCATCAATTAACTTCATTACATAGTCCAACTTAGTAATGGATTCCGTAATTTGTGTTTCTTCAATTTTTCTTTTTTTAGCCCAAGCAGCTTCAAATGGACTTGCAGGAGCACCAGGATTTCTTACGGAATTTTTTTTCCCGTTATGAATATTATTTTCGTGCTGTATTTTATAATCATGATTAAATATTGCATTGCATTCACAACACTGAACTTTATGCCACCGAGGTTTCATTATTATTCAATCCTTGGCTAACACTTGTACTGTACAAATTTACTACGTGCTATTCAAATTTTAAAATATCACAAACACAAGTCAAATAACACAGGCCTACAAAAAAAAATTTTTTTTTTGGTGCCTGAGATTTTACAACTGATTTTGGATATTTTTGGGACGCTGATTCCAAATATGCAATCAGTTTTTCTCCACCAGCTCTACTTTTTTAGATATGCAAAGCGAACTAAAGATTTTTTAGAACTAAAGTGACCTTGAACACTTAAATTGACCTTATGATACATAGCCCTGTAACGAGGCTCAAGGTGATTAGAAGGACGTTGAAATACCACAAGATCTTGAAAAAAAGAAATGTGCAAGCAAAACTGAAGATCTGCGCATCCTTATGATTTCGCGCAGCTCATCCATAAAGCCAAATGTAAAAGCCTCCAAGAGATAAGGTTAGTTTCAGAGTTCGCTCCATGGAAACAAAATTGGCTTTCTTTGATTTTCTAAAGTTTTTGAACTTCCATGATATTTGTGTTTAAGGTAGAATTCGTATCAATTTAACGTAAAACTCGTAGTGTTGTAGATTGTTGTGTTTGCGTGGTAGAATGGAATTTAAACGAGTTCAAGTAGAAAAAATTGTATAAATCATCCAGATAAGTTTTGCTACATATTCGGAGAATAAAAGTTGAAAAAACACAGAAAATATGTTACTGACTTTGTAAAGAGAGCTTATCTTGGATACTTTGGGGTTAGACATGGTGATCAGGATAAAATCTGCGCACCGTTACAGGTCTGTAAAACTTGTACAGAGCATTTATGACAGTGAGCTGACGGAAGAGAATAAGTCTCAAATTCGTTTTACCAATGGTTTGGAGAGAACTCCAAAACCATTTCTATGACTATTATTTCTACCTAGCACTGGAATACTATTTGAATTAATCGAAACAATTATAATAAGAAAACTTATCCTGATTTAGTGTCTTCAAGACTCCCACTTCCTCACTCAGAGGAACTACCGATCCCAACGTTTCATCAGCTACCAGAGCTTAGTGAGGATGAATATCGTCCTTCTGATCACCTTTTAGATAGCTGTGAAGGTAACAGTGATTATGAGGAGACGTCATCAATGCCTAAATTTTTCAACCAGGTTGATTTAAATGATTTCAAAAGAGATTTCAATGTTTTAAAAGAAGTTTCTGAATTACTGGTTGGTTTCAAGATTAAAAGACAAAAATTTATTAGAACAAAGAGCCAAACTTACATTTTATCACAAAAGACAAAATTGTCTACTACCCAACTTTTCTTAAAAAAACAATTTTGTATTTTGTCATGAATTTAGAGGACTGTTAGAAAAATTGGTTCTTCCTAAATATTCTCCAGATGATTGTCCTTGGACAGCAAAGAAGTTACACAAAATACCATTGTTTTTCTATTTTTGGGATAGCAAGGATAAAACACACCACTAGATTAGAAAAGAGAGGCTTAAGAAAGAAAACATGGATGTTGAAGAAAGGAATGTCATTAATAACACTTAAGTTGGGCGAAAGAAAATCATACTTTCTGCACTGCATATCAAGCTCTGTCCTATGAAGCAGTTTGTGTAAATTCTCCATAAGAACGGGCCATGATTTGCATATATAAGGTAAAAACACCCGAATTGAGTTATGAAGATATTAAAGCAGGAATGTTTAACTGACAACAAATAAGACAACTGATTAAGGCTTAAGGATCCTGCTTTCGTAAATTCAACGAATGAGGCTGAATAAAAAGCCTGGACTTTTTTGTGGCAGTTCACAAAAACATTCCGGGCAAACGCAAAGGGGAAATCTATGTAGAACTGGTAAATGAAAAGAATAATAGTTTTAAATCTCTTGGGTGTACTAGAAGCATTAAAGTGCACTATTTACATTGCCACTTAGAGCATTTTCTTGAAAATAAAGAAGGCACAAGTGATAAACATCCCGAAAGATTTCACCACAATATTAAGACTATGAAGGACCGCTACCAAAAAAGATGAGATATGCAAAGGGTTTCAGATTACAGTTTGAGTTTAACAAGACACTGTTCTAAAATATATTCCAGAATGTCACGGAAAAGAAGCTTCCGAAGCATTCAATGAGTATCAGTTTCATCAGTGACGTTTTTCTCTATTTTTGTGAGTAAAAATATTTGTACAATATAATTAAAAAATTATTATTTCAATATGTGTATATCATAACAATAAAAACTAACATTTGTGTATTATAAAAAATAAAAATCCTGTATTTATTTTATTTTTACATACATTTTTTAATACATGGATTTACCTTAAAATAATGAAACATATATTTCACAAAAAGTTGTTTATCTCAAAAAACTGAGCTGATAGAGAAAAACTAATGCCATATTTGAATTCAGGACATCAAATTCATAGAAAATCAGCTAAAAATACCCCGGCACCAAAACAGCTGTTGACCAGTGTAATAATTCTCACTTAACACTAATATGAAAACTTCATTGACTGAGCAGAGAAATCTTTGTTAAATATTTTTTATTCTTAGACTAGGGTTTAAGTAACACGGACGGTAGAGCTCGTTATTTTCACAGGTGGACAGAATTTTAAAAAGGAGGGGAGTGGCTGATTCCTATTGTACTACATTCTTCGTTTTGTTCCCAAACACATTGGGAAATATTCTGGTTTGCATACAAGAGGTACAAATTTAGGCTCGTTTTTTTCCCCCTTTTTTCTTTTAGTGTTTCGTAACTGTTTCGCCCGTCTGACAAAATCCTCCTGAAATTTTGCATTCACAAATAATAAAATTTTGCAAACGTCTTAATTAACGTACGTTATTAATAACAACTCAATTAAAAGAATGGAAAATGTGTTCTCAATTCAAGAAAAATATTTATTTTAATAGCAACCCCGATAATAAAAAAAAGTTTTCATATAAAAGCATTTATTTTAATTGCGTGCCCAAATTCAGTTCTCAAAGAGAAAGCAAGGATTTTCCATTGCAGGATTCCTAAGACGATTAAAATGTATTGGGGATTTCTAAAAACGTCTGTATTTTAAAATGTACGGGACCTGAAAATTTTGAAAATTATATAGCCAGACACCAAAAAAATTTCTCTTTCAGAGTTTCTAAAAATTTTTCACAAATTTCATCTTGAAGTGGAAATATCCATTAAAAATTGATTTATAAAAAGTCACTTTCTTTCCTTTAAAAGACAAGCAGGTGTCTGAGAATTATTTCATTTTACCAAATTCTTAGATCATTGTCGCCTGACACATCTGTTAAAGTACAAATAATTTTTGAAGGGGGCAAGAAAAGAAGAATAAAATTGGCTTAAAATAAATTTTGATAAAATAAACGTAAATTCATAAAATAAACGACGGTTTATGTATCTCCGGCTCCTGCGAGCTTGCGACACACTGCTTATGATGACACCCAGATACCTGTCGGAATAACGAGGCACGACTAAATATGAATTTTAATAAAAATTAATTTTTTTTATTTCATGGTGCATTAATTAGTGAAATAGAAATGTGAAACTATACTAAACTAATTGGATGTGTGAATCTCAAGACTTTCTTCTATCTCATACGTACATTTCAACATTAAAAAAATAGTTACACATGTTAATACTTTAATAATTTTAATCCAATACTAAACTAACTTTGATTTTCATCTGAAATTTCTGCTTCAGTCTTTTAATCTATGATAGGCAGATGATAGAATGAATGACAGGTAGATTTTTTTCAAATTCAGAGAGGACCAATTTGCCATACCCAAAAATAATCATACAGGAAAATTTTAGTTCAGTTCTATGCATAACTTCAGACAATTTTTGATAGTAAAATAATGAAAATGGCACAGACATAATGATTATAGCGCCCCCTTCCAGCGGATATTTTTCAAATTCAGCCATATCCATACACTTATATAAAAAATTTGGTTCAATTCTATGCATAACTTCATACACTTTTACTCGGTAGAATATTGAAAATGGCACAAACATCGCTATTGCAGCACCCTCTTCCGGCGGAATACTTCAAAATTGAAGGAGGACCTGCTTGCTACAGCTAAAAACATCCACAAAAAATTTGGTTCAATTCTATACATATCTTATTACACTTTTTGATGGTAGAATGGCGACATACGGACACACGGACAGACAGACATTTTCTAAAAACGTTTTTTGCAATCTCTGACCCCTAAAATGTGTAAATCCGTTGAAAACCGGAAGTCGAAAAAATTTCGATTACAATACTTTCTTCTATTGAAGATTGAAAACAGTAAAAATTGGTCAGAATTATTTGTTTTTATTTCTCAACGAGTTGGCAAATTCTGAAATTTGACTTGGCAATTTAAGGTTCTCTCTCCCCCCCCCAATAAAATGTCTTCGCTATGGCCCTGGTGCTCAGTTGCAGCCTTTATAGGCTTACCTGTACTGTCTGTTCCGGAATCTTTAAAATGTTGAAAATTATCGAATTGCCCGCCCCGTGCGAGGTTCGGTCAGTGATACATTTTTTGCTAAGCAGAGCGATTCAAAACAAAAGACATCCCATGCTGACAGATGGAATTTTTCTACTCTATAACAATAGAAGGTCTCATACGGTAACTCAGACCCAAGTTTTATTGGACTCTTTTGGCCGAGAATTTCTTCCCACCACCCCCCTACAACCCCAATCATATACCAAGCTATTTCCATCATTCCCGCTACCTCAAACATCATCTGGGCCGCAACCACTACATTGATGACGAAGACGTAAAAACGGACGTCACCTCTCGGTTATCGAAGCAGGCAGTAATTTTCTATGAAGAGGCTATTTAGAACTTAGTTGTAAGGAATGTTAAGTGTTTAAGCAAAATTAGCAACTATGTTGAAAAACACAGAAATGTGTGTAAATTTAAAAATAAATTTGGTTTTTGCCAATTTTCTTTCGTTTGATTTTTATTTTTAAACGGTTATTACTTAAAAAATACCCCTCGTATCTGGTATATTTAATGAAATAAGATCTATCTATCAAATGAATTAGACAAATGTAGCTTAAACCTCCACATGCAGAAGATCCTTTAAAACCGTTTCCTTGACAAGCCCTTGTTAATACTCTCACAAAGCTCCAGATTTTATTTCAATATAAGCAATATTGAAAGTATTACAACTGTATTTAATTAATATATTTTAAATACATTAAAAAATGATTAATATTTTTAAGGATTACATTTATATATTTATAATTAAGTTAATGTTAAAAAAATCACCTTTTTCAGCATTTTGAAAGAAAATGCAGAGAAAACAACATTACAGTTTCGTCAATTTGCAAGTCTGTCAGAGGGTTAAAACCAATGACCTACGATACCTAGACACTACACCTGCAACCTTTTCTTAGGCCGACATCTTTGCCTTCCGGGCAGATTTTGCGCGCCAAACCGGTTTTTCTCCCGCCGAAACTCATATTGTTATGTTTGTCTTGAGTTGACTGCACTTCTGCTCTTCTCTTTGTGAAATCTGAAAGATGCTAATAAAGCGATCACCGCCAAAAAACGACATCTTTTCGCCAAAGATGTTGGATTCGAAACCATGCCAAGAGAACAATAAGATGTGGCGTCTACGTGTATTAGAAAGTCAATGGTTAAAACATACATCCAGTGCTCAATTTGCACTGAAGCTCACCGGAAATCAGCTCCAGTACGTCTGAACTTTCAGTGGACATTTAAATCTGAACAGGAATTCACTAAGGCTCACTGTGCTTCAGCAGACAGAAGAACAATGCTTTTACAAAACCGAAGCATGAATTACCTTTTTCTTTATCTCCCATCTCCATTCCTTTGCATCGAAAAAGAGTTTAATTATGTGACATACTGGGTCAAACATGGAAAAGAATAAATTTAATACTCGCAAATATAGGCTGAATGGTTTCCTATGGAGACGAGAAATGAGATCTAACCTTAACTGTATTCATTTTTTTTACTTGCATTGAAGTCATGTTTACTCGCTGCTTTTTGTTCGTGTATGCACACTAATCAAGTTTTTAGCTAGACATGGAAATTAATATTCGCTGAATTTCATAATCAATTACATTTTTGCAATATTATCTGTGCTAAAATGTATGTGTGTGAGAGTGTAAAAGTATTCCTTTTTAAAAGAAATTTTAGAAGCTTTTTCTTCATTGTAATTATGTTTTTTCATCAACCATTAAACATTGTAAAAATACATGAATTTTACTTTAATATACAAAATTGGTATGCGATTTTCTGAAAAGCACATATTTGTAAGTTCATATGACTATTTAGATGACATTATACAGTCATTCAAAGCACATCGCTTTTTTAGTGATTATTTAAATATGAGATTGCATAGCTGCGAACTTTTACGCATTTCTGTGACCACAAAATTTTTTATAGTAAATACCGTCTTATTAAATCGGCAAAATCTTATGATTAAACAAACGGTAAATCTCTGTACAATTTTAGTGGAGGCAAAAATGCGTAAAAGTTGGGAGCTATGAGATTGAATCCACTGAAGCTTATAAATACTAGACAAAACAGAACACCAGAAGAGTGTTGTGTGTTTTCCGGTTGATAAAAAAAAAAAATCTTTGGCGAGGAAGATTTTCTGAAAATTCTCCAACCCTAATTTTAATGTTTTAGTTCTAGTTATTCTTTAGATTTCATTTTACGAAAATGCATATAGTTTTAGTAAAAATGTATTCTTTTTCTGCTGCTGAAGATGCATTCCTTTTAAACCCTTGGGGACGAGCGACACGTATACGTGCCGCAAAAAGGCTTAAGAATCCGTTTATTCCCATCGGTAAAATTTTACTGTAAAATTTGCCTCATTCAATCGGAGCATTTTCTCGATTTAATAAGAAACAAATTTCTGTTTTTTAAGACTGGTGACAAAACTTTAAAAATTTCGTAAAAGGCTCTCGTCTCGAAGGGGTTAAATTTTGCAAGTTATAGATGAAATATAAACATGGCAATGAAGGAGATGGGGGTATATACTAAAGTTGTTATTACATAATATCAGATCTCCGGTACCTATTTGTTAAAAATGCATAAATTACACTTGCAAAGCAACAATAATACATTGCATTTCAATAAAGGCAAATATGCAAAACTTTTTAAGCACACATCATAAACAAAAGGTTTTTAATGAGTATCATTTGCTGAATACCTCTTCAGATCTTCATTTCTAGAAAATTTCTTGGAAAAACAATTGACAAATAGTTTCTCTCATACATGAATGTATGGGTGTATATTTAGGTTTTTGGGGGGGGGGGGGCAGAAAATACTTTTAACCATATTTCACATATAAATGGCTTTCCGTTTGTATGGACAAGAACTTGTTAGTTCTAACTGTCAGAATCTTTCATAGCATATCACAAACAAAAGGATTTTTGCTTGTATTCGTGTAAAGATTATTTTTTTCAGTGAAAATGATTGTGAAAATACCTTGGAAAATATTCATCATGAATAAATGGCCACTGATATTCCTTTTGATAGAAAATCTTCTGTTGCACACATGACAAGTAAATGGCTATTCGTTTGTATGGACACGACGATGTACATTTAGACTAATCTTATGCGCAAACTTTTTAAAACATATTTCACAAACAAAAGGTTTTTCGCCTGTATGAGTTCGAAAATGAGTCTTTAGTGAACTCGCTGAACAAAATGCTTTGGAACATACTTCACAAACAAATGGTTTTTCACCTGTATGCGTACATACATGTGATGCTAGTCTATGTGCTTGGAGAAATACTTTGGAACACACTTCACAAACAAATGATTTTTTACTTGCATGTTTATTCAGATGAGTTTTTAGAGTAGACTTACGTGAAAATCCTTTGGAACACACTTTACAAGTAAACGGCTTTTCACTATTATGAGTCAGAAGATGTGATTTTAATGTATCAAATCGAGAAAATCTTTTCGCACAAATTTCACAAACAAATGGTTTTTCACCTGTATGCATATGCAGATGGTTTTTTAGTGTAGTCGCCTGAGAAAAACTCTTTGAACATATTTCACATGTAAATGGCTTTTCACCTGTGTGAGTGCGAAAATGTAATTTTAGATTACTAGCCCGGTAAAACACTTTGGAACACACTTCACAA
This sequence comes from Maratus speculifer, assembly GCA_964019185.1. NCBI lineage: Eukaryota > Metazoa > Arthropoda > Arachnida > Araneae > Salticidae > Maratus > Maratus speculifer. The sequence goes on along the minus strand of OZ025301.1, from coordinate 71,412,928 downwards.
GTAAATGCTTTTTCTCCCGTGTGCTTGCGAAAATGTAATTTTAATGATTCCTTAAAGTGAAATCCTTTGGAACACACTTCACAAACAAATGGTTTTTCACCTGTATGCTTACGCAAATGGGTTTTTAGTGTACTCGCCTGAAAAAATCCTTTAGAACATGTATGACAAATAAATGGTTTTTCGCCTGTGTGAATGCGGCGATGTTTTTTAAGTTTATGGATCAGATTAAATCCTTTGGAACACACTTCACAAACAAATGGTTCTTCACTTCTGTGTGTACCAAGATGTCTTGTTAGTGCAGATGCGACAGAAAATCTTTTGGAACATACTTCACAAGCAAATGGTTTTTCACCTGTATGCGTGCGAAGATGTGATCTTAAAGTAGACGACAGAGAAAATCCTTTGGCACATATTTCACAAATAAATGGTTTTTCACCTGTATGCGTGCGAAGATGTGATTTTAATGCACCCGCCTGACGAAATCCTCTGGAACATACTTCACATACAAATGGTTTTTCACCTGTATGTGTTCGTAGGTGTAACTTTAGTGCGTTTGTCCCAGAAAATCCTTTGGAGCATACTTCACAAATAACCAATTTAGAAGTAGAACTCAGCATCAAAAGCTTTTGAGACATTCTTTACTAAATAAGAAATTTCAAATAGTAATCTTAAAACTTGCTTTCGCAAGGAAAATTTTCCTTTGTTATAGTAGCGTAAAAAAAGTCAGTCAAATTACATTTAGTAAAAATATTCCTTAAAAAGAAGTTGCATATAAAATGATTCAAAAGAACAAGAGAATACTATGAGAAAATCCTTTAAATTCTTCAGCTATATGTTGTTTAGTCTATCCATGAAATCTGAAATACAAAAAAGGTTTTGAATTAATTTCGTTTATTAATATCTATGATAATGTAAATTTGTCTAATGACAAAAATTACAGCTTTTTATTGTTTATAAATTAAAATATAGGATAATTTGTTATATTTAATAATTTTTTTCAGTAAAAATATTTATTTGTCTTACATGCTGTTTTATCACACGCTCAATCTTATTTTTGATGGACAAACTTAAGGGATTCCAGGACACATTTTAAAATAATTTTTATTTACGAGTTAAAATTTTGAACTTTTTATCATGGCTAAATATAACATTTGTAAGCAAAATCACATGATTATACTTCTCATGTCTATTTCTTTCCATTTATCGTCTCATATATATATATATATATTAAATTTATAACAAAATGGAGTAATTTGAAAAATATTTAAGGTAAAAATAAAAAATAAAAATGCTTTTTTTTGAAAAATCCCATTTTTTTTATTTTGCTGAACAAAAATTAAAGAGAAACAATTGACAAAGCCATGTTCCAAGTTTGAATCATATATTTTTAACTTTTCATTTTTAACTGAACTACAATTATTTAAATATGAAAAATGGTGAAAAAATTCATGCAAAAAAAGCATTTTTACAAGAAGTCATTTCTAAGACAACTGTTGCTTGAAAGCTAGACTTTGAAAACGAACGAACGAAATAAATTAATATTTCCTATTCCAGTTAAAAAGAGACATGATTTATACGTCATTTAAAGCAGAAGAAAAATTATATAATAAAAAACTTTTCGAAAATTTGAAGATTTTTGTGTCCCGGGCGCGTATTTCACACATGTACATTCATATAGCGACCTAAAGAAATTCTGTCCTCTGACTGGTTGAAACAAAGGTTTCGGTTGAAAGAATTTCGACACTACCAGCAAATGATTCGTGTTTTTATTAAGTGGTACTACTAGGTTATCCCGTCGACCATAAAATTATCGCCAAACTATAAGATTAAATGCCAATAATGGATGATCGTGAATGTCACATTAAACACGATACACATGTTTAAAACGTCATCAAGTGGTTTTAAATTCACTTTTGAATTGTATTTTTATTCATGTGTTACTAATTTATTTGTTCTTTCGTTATTTCAAATAAAATTTATGGCATTAAATATAACTTGGCTATTAGTTTGGCGATTTTTATAATTTGGCGAAAATGGTCGACGGGATAACCTAGAAGTACCGATTAAGTTTACGTTATGGCAGAAATGAGAAATTATTTTATAAATCTCGGCGGTGATAATAAATCTTTTAACCATCTTACACTATTCTACCTTCATCAAGAATTTCTTTTCCTGAAATCATATTAATCTGGTACAGTTATGTTTAAAAAGTTATATAAAGTGAAAAGTTTAACGTTAACTATTAAAAAAAATAACGCTTAAACTATTAAAAAAATATTTGGAATATTATGAGATGTAAAACCGCATAGCATATAGATGAGATATAATTGCGAGAGCGAGATAAAAAAATCGCACAGAAACATAGGGCCGCAAACCACTTATTTGGTCACAAATATAGGGTATTCCATTCTAACTCAAATTTGGGTTGACGGTAATAAGTTTCAGAAAACTCACATATATTATAATAATACATTTAACAGGCATTTTCAGCTTTGTTTTAAATGTGAGAACACCAAAGAAAAGTGGTAGAAGTTTACATTATGCGCGTCAACAATATGCGCTTGACAACTCACATTTTGGACTGTGATAATCAGTTTAAACAGTATGATCGATTGCTTGTGTAATATTTTTTTCCAGATCTTTTGGTAACGTTATCACATTTCACAAAAATAAGGTACATATCATCGGATTTTCATTACAATGTTCTTATTTTTCTCGAAATTATTACAGTCAAACCGGGTGTACTAGAATGAAAAACCCTGTATTTGTGACTCAATAAGTAGTTTGAGACCCTATGTTCGTATGTGATTTTATATTCTTGTTGTATGCTTGATTTGTGATATCATTTTGTCAGCTTTTTTGAATCACCCTGTATATCCTAGCGTAACTATCTTTTAGCATGTTTTTAGCTCATATAACAGCATATTTATAAGTGACAAAACTGCTCTGTGAATGAAAGCAAAGATGTGTCGGTAGTGGCGAAATTCCTTCAACCAACCAGAGCACTGTATTTCTTCTGGTCACTATATGAATGTGCATATGTGAATTACATGTCCCGGATCCCCTTAAGCAAAGCATCCCATTCAAATTTTTAACTGAATTATTCTATAAATCAAGGCAGCATAAGCAGAAGTAATATGAAAAGAATAATTAAAATAATTAGAAATTTCCTGACCACCACAATAATATCACAAAACTTTCACACCGGTATAAATTAGTAACCCTGTAGATCAGAGATATCAAGAACTAATGCGCAAATAATTTATTTCTATCTCATTTTACACATTATCCAGCATTCTACAATATGCAATTTAAAGATTAAGTTATAATTTTTAGCACACGAAATTTCCTGGCCATTCAAAAAATCAAACTTTTAAGTAATGTTACATTGGTACAATTTCTTTTAATGATTTTCTTGACCTGCAATGCTGTTTTTATTATGAAAAGTACATTTTTATAGGGAGACTATGCTCCCAAACTGTGATTCCAATTGTGATCTTTTTAAAATTTAGAATGCTACCACTTCTTTTCTAAAAAACACTTCCTTCTTCATTTAATGAAAGTTCAAATAAGATAAATATTAGTGTTGAAAAAAAATGGTGGCATTTTGAATTACAAAACATGGCCAATTCGAAACGTTGTCTTTGAACTCATATTGTGTAATTGATTTTATGTTTGAAATATCCAGTAATTGTGTTATTTTAATATTTAAATATATCTAATGGTGCATTTTTATTGTGATTTTAGAAATACAGTCGAGCCTCTATATAACGAAATCCATCGTTCCAGTAAAAAATTCGTTATATAGAGAAATTCGATGTATAGAGTATGATGTTAAAAATAGTATTTAATGTGTAAATTTTGAACAAATATTATTTTTGATCTTTTTAATTAAGAATTTGAAACATTTAAAAGTATATATTAACCTAACATTTTATTTCTTACTTATTTAAGCAGTTTCAAAAAAGAGAAAAGACATTTATTTGAAAGCTTAATGAAAATCAAATGAGGAAGACTTACATAAATTTCAGAGGAAGAAATCTGTAATTTTTTGTTGTTTTGATTTTAAAATTACAATTGTTACACTCTCAAAAAAATTCTCAAATTTTAGCAAGGAATGAAAAATTGTAGTTGATATTTTCCTCCATTTGAAGGTCTCTCTTATGTGCTCTCATTGATTCCTCTCTTATATGTGTAACAATTCAATTGACTGTGTTTTGAGAAGGATGTTGAAAGGTGTGTGGGAGGTGGGATGAACTTGTTAGATTTAAAGAATAAGGAGAGAAGTAATATTTATAAAAAAAAAAACCTCTCCACTGAACGATAAATCAAAAATAAGTGATGGAAAATTGATTCCATATGATTTCGAAGCTTTTTTAAAACTGAATAAATTAAGATCAATTTATGAAAAAATTCGTTATATGGAGATAGATTTCGCTATATAGAGTCTGTTTTTAATGTAATCATGCGAAAAGGAGACAGTTCTTACTAAAAATTCGTTATATGGAGAAATTCGAAGTATGGAGTTTCGTTATATAGAGGTTCGACTGTATCTCAAAGTATAAGAGATTTTTTTTATTCCATCCTAACATCAATATTTACTTACCTGCCAATCACAAAACATTTGCATATGTTACAGAAAATGTATGTTCAACAAGGTTTTGGCATATTTTTGTTTTTTAGACTGAGTGAATTATTTTTTTTAAAAAGTTGGTTTTTATAAGAATAAGGGTCTGAAATTTCTAAAAAGAAATTGTTTTTGAAATGCACCATGCTCCAAACAAGGAACAGTGGCCAAATGTTTTTGAATGTACACAGTTTGTTAAATATCTACAAAAATCATTGATGAATTGTCCATGAATTTTCATGTAAGGAACTTGTTTAATTTCTTATTTTCCTCTAAAGATTTAGACCTTCGGCCAGTTAGTAGACCAACAAAAATGTAACTAGTTGGATGTGTCAATCCCAAAACTTTCTTCTATCTCATAAGTACATTTTAATAAAAAAATTAAAAAAAAAAAAAAAAAAAAAAAAAAAAAAAAACGCGGTGACCCCAAAGTTACCCATTATCGAATTTCCTCGAACGTTTGACCTAGCCTAATGAGATTCTGGTATCTGAAAAGCCTAAAACGCAAAATTTAATTAATATTCTGAGAAAATGAGCTTAGTAGTGCCTCATGTTTGGTAATTTATACTAAAACCTAATAAGCATCTATTTATGTCAAAACCTAACAGAATCTGAAATTTGATGGAATTTCGTCCATTAGTTCTTGAGATATAGTTATAACAAAAAATTTGCAAAACGTTGCACAGCAACACCATATCTTGGACAATTTATGCCAAAACGTAAAAAAGCGACTAATTATGTTATGGTGTAAAAGAATCTGAAGTTTGATGAAATTCTGTGCATTAGTTCTTGAGATATAGCTAAATTAAAAAAACGTGTAAAATATAGCACAGCAGCACCATCAGTTGAAGGATTAATAACAAAGCGTAATCATCGTGTAATTATGTTATATGTCATTTCGTAACAAAATCTGAAGTTTGATGAAATTCTGTGCGTTGGTTGTTGAGATATAGCTATCGGAAAAATCGTTCAAAATGCAGCATAGCTGCACCACCTGTTGCAAGGTTAATAACAAAATGTAATCAGCGTCTAATTATGTTATATATTCTAGTGTAACAGAATCGAAAATTTGATGAAATTTTCTGCATTAGTTCTTGAGATATAGCTATCGCAAAAATCGTGCAAAATGTAGCATAGCAGCGCCACCTATAGGTCAGTTTACACTAAAACCTTATAAGCGGCTACGTATCTCAAGGTATCGCGGAATCTGAAGTTTGGTGAAATTCTGTGCATTAGTTCTTGAGATATAGCTATCATGAAAATCATGACATAGCAGCGCCACCTGCTGGCCAATTTACACCAAAACTTAATCAGCGTCTATGTATATCAAGGGGTCACAGAACCTGAAGTTTGGTGAAATTCTGCGCATTAGATCTTGAGATATAGTAATCTTGAAAATCATGAAAAACGTATTATAGCAGCGCCACCTACAGGCCAATTTTCACCAAAAATCAATAGGCACTAATTCATATTAAGGTATAACTGAATATAAAATTTTATTAAATTTCGAGCATTAGTTCTTGAGATAGAGCGCCCACAAATTTTTTGTCACATACAGACAGACAGACGGACGGACAGACTCACAGACAGACATTTTCTAAAAATAGTCAAAACGTGTTCAGAACCTTCTAAAATGTATAAATCCGTCGAAAACCGGGAGTCGAAAATTTTCATGAATCCAATACTTTCTTCTTGTAAAGATAGAAGAAAGTAATAAAATGTTTGTAATCCCATGTAATAGAAACTGCTGAAAATAGTCTGTCACAGTAGGTTTTGTTACCATATGTATAAATGTTATCGTTTTTGTGAAAAATTACATTTTTTATAGTAGAGAGAGGAAATATAGTTAATTTAGATTAACAGGTTTCATTGTTTCAAAATTGCACAGATAACAGGTTCCATCAACCCTATCATTTTTGTAACACGGAATTAATCGTTGCATATAAGGGCAACGAACGTTTTAATTAGAGGACATCCATGCAAAATGCTTGAAATACTTTTTGGACTTAAGTATAGATGCTGTCCTTAATCGAAATAATTTTACATTATTAAATTAGTTACTGGTTAAAAACTTAAATTCTGCAAGACCAAAATTTACCTAATTTTGACATTATTAATTTCATGCATTTCCAACCTTTTTTTTAAACCAACCAAAACACATCCTTTCATTTATTGTGACTAAAATATTGAAAATTCATAAAAATCAAAGTATCACAACTCAAAATTTGGAACAACATCAGGAATGAAGAGTGTAGAGATATTCCATATTTTGGAATGAAATGGATTTTTAAAGGGGAACGTCACAGATTTGAAAAATCACCATTTCCCAATAGTTGGCGCTGAATTTCACTCGGAAAAGGCAATAGAGAATTACTGCTGGCAAACGCCGTTCGGCAGTCTAAACACGTCACTTCATGTTCAAATCGAAACTCCGGTGAATAAGTGGAGAATTCAGAGGTATGAGGTAGAGAAGGAATGGATGTAATTTAATCTTGCAGGGATCTTGGCTCTTTTGTTGCGCGAAAGGATAAGGGCAGAATAAAGAGAGAAAAAAGATTGTTAGTTGTTTGGCTATTCGGGCCATTGACGTAGCTACAAAAGGGGTGGGGGGGTGCGACCCCCCATATTCGGTATACTCATTTCATTCGGTAAATTCACTTTCGTTCAAAAATGTATCATTTTTCGTTTATTTTTTTCCTTTTAAGAAATAAAAGAAATATTTTAAAAATATTACAAAAGTTATAACAATGTCAAAATATATTTTAAATATTTTCATAATATTCATACCCCGATTTCACAATACTTATTACATTCGGTAGTTTCATTTTCGTTCAAAATTTGCATTATTTCGTGCAGTTTTTACGCTTGTAAGAATTTAAAAAATATTACAAAACATAAAACATATTTAAAATTATTAAATAGTTTTAGAATACTTATATTTCAAATTCGGAATGCTCATTACATTCGGTAATTTCATTTAATTCAAACAGTGCATCCTTTCGCTCTGCATTTTTTCCTTCTAAGAATTTTTTTATAAAATTTATTACAAACCATTAAAAAATGTCAAAATATATTTAAAACTATTAAATATTTTCGGAATACTCATACCCGATGTTCGGAACACTCATTACATCCGGTAATTTCCTTTTTGTACAAAAATTGCATCATTTCGTGCTGTATTTTTCCGTTCTAAAAACGGTAAAAAATATATTTAAAAACTATTCCGAAACATAAAACAATGTGAAAACTGATGGACAAAAATCGGCAATATTTATTTTTAAATATTTTCGAAATACTCATAACATTCGGTAATTTCACCTGTATTTTTCCTTCTAAAAAGTTCATTATATATGTATTAAAAATTATCGCAAAACATATTTAAAACTATTAAATATTTTGAAAATACTCATATCCACATTCGGAACACTCATTACATTCGATAATTTATTTCGTTCAAAAATTACATTATATTGCCTGTATTTTTTCTTTGTATGAAATTTTGAAAATATATTAAAAAACTATTCCAAAACATAAAGCAATGTCAAAACACATTTAAAACAATTAAATGTTTTCGGAATCCTCATACCTCACATTCTAAAAACTCATTACATTCGATAATTTCACTTTCGTTCAAAAATTGCATCATTTCGCGCTGTATTTTTCTCTTCTAAGAATGTTTAAAAAATTATTAAATAAATTATTACGAAATATAAAACAATGTAAAAGTTGATTGACGAAAATTGTCAATGTTTCAAACTTAAATGTTTTCGGAATACTCATAACATTCGGTAATTTCACTTTCGCTCAAAAATTCCATCATTTCACCTGTATTTTATCCTTCTAAGAATTTTTTTTAATATATTAAAAAATTATTCTAAAAGGTATTTAAAACTATTAAATATTTTTAAAATACTCATACCCCACATTCGGAATACTCATTAGATTCGATAATTTATTTCGTTCAAAAATTGCATCATTTCGTCTGTATTTTTTCTAAGAGTTTTTTTTAATATGTTAAAAAAATTATTACAAAATGTAAAACATTGTCAAAACTCATTTAAAGCTATTAAATATTTTCGGAATACTCATATTCCACATTCTAAAGACTCATTACATTCGGTAATTTCGCTTTCCTTCAAAAATTGCATCATTTCGCGCTGTATTTTCCCCTTCTAAGAATTTTTTAAAATTTAATAAAAAATTTATTACGAAACATAAAACAATGTAAAAACTGATAGACAGAAATTGTCAATATTTAAAATTATTAAATATTTTCGGAATACTCATACTCCAAATTCGGAATATTCGGTAACTTCACTTTCGTTCAAAAAATTGTTTCATTTCGCCTATATTTTTTTCTTCTAAGGATTTAAAAAAATTAAAAAAAAGATATTACAAAACATATTTAAAACAATTAAATTTTTTCAAAATACTCATACTAGAATTTTCCACGGGCCGAATTTTCCAAGCTCAAGCCCGGCCCGATGAATAGGAAAAAAAATCGGCCTGGGCTGGTCCGAATGAAAAAAAATATTGACCCGACCCGGCACGATATACTAGCTAAAAATACGACCCGAATCTGGCCCGGAAAAAAATTAAAATTTTGGCCCGAACCCGGCCCGACCGGAATAAATTTCTACAGAACATTGATTTTTACTATTACAAAAGAATTCTGACCCAAAAAAAACCTCAGTTTTTTTTCATGTTTATAATCTTTATTTATGCAGAAGTGCATTAGGCTGCGATATTAATGCTTTTAATGAATCTCTGTTTATTGTATGTAAATGTGTTTCAATTATCATTAATATTATTAAGTCTTATTCCATGTAATGGAGACATAAAAATCCAAAAAATGATCTATCTTAATAGTAAAATCTTCTAAGACGGAATCGCATGGGAAAGAAAAGAAATACGTTATAAGCAAGTTCCCTTCTAAGCAGGTGTAAATGTAAAATACAGTGGATTCTCTCTATCTGAACACCCCGATATTATGAACGCATTTCGATGGTTCCGGCGACACTCCATAGACCTAACATAAGATAAACTCTCTGTATTCTGAACACTCTCTAATCTGAACACCCCGCTATTATGAACCCTACTTTCGATCCCCTTTTTACCTCACCTCTCAGTAAATTGAACATGTGTTTCGAATCGGAATTTAGGAAATTTCCACATCATGGAAATTCAGAAAAACTTGCTGCAGAAGAATAAAAAGGTTTAACGAACTCGAACGAAAAATAGTATTTTGGAATAAGAAAACGAAAAAGAATGTTCGAAAGATTTTTTTGTAAAATAAGAACAAAGAGTTATCCTGTCACTGGATTCCTATTTCGGATTTTTCAGAAAAGCAAAAAATGGCAGAATTAAAGGAATCTGAAGGATTGTTGACTCATTTCAAAATTTAACATAACATTGAATTTAAAATAATCAATGATGAAACTGCAAATTTAAATATGGACACTAGAAGAATAGAAAATAAAACTCCTGAACATAACAAAGAATTTCGATACAGAAAACATTATCAATGCTGACATAGCCAACCTGTTTTTCACAGTTCTTCCAAACAAAACTCAAGCAAAAAGCGTAAATTGCATAGTTGGGAAAATCTCAAAAGGAAGATTTGCCATTATGCTCTTTACCAAATTTATGGATGAGAAGCTGAAATCACTTGTGATCGGAAACCGTTTAAAAAATGTGAAGATCGCATTATTGCCTACACACTATAAACCAAATCGGAAAGTGTAGATGATATTCACAATTTTCTCATAGTGGTTCGAGAGAATTAACGAGATAATTAAGAAAGAAAGGAAGAAAAAAAATTGTTGTTGTTAATACCAGATCCCTTACAAACATGCAGCTGAGCAATATAACTTTGAAGTTCCTGTAATCAAACTGTACTTCTAAAATTAAACCAGTGGATCAAAGAGTAATCAAGACCATTAAAAGTTACTAGTTACTACCAAATTTATTTTCTGAGGAAATTGTTCTTGGTGATGGAGGCGGCAAATTCGGCAGAAAGTCAACGTCATGGATGCTGTCAATTGGATATAAACGGCATAAAGTGAAACAACCTCCTACACCATCCAAATTTGCTTCTATAAAGTTGGATTCCTATGTGAGAATGGTTGGTTGGTTGGTTGATTAGGGTTTTATGGCGCAAAGTCCCTTTAGGGACATGCTGCGCCAAGAACAAGGTGAGAACAAAAAGTTCAAAAAAACGCAATACAGCTTAAAATGTAAAAGTTAAAATGTAAAAATAGCATTAAAAGGCTGTCCCAGCAATTGTCATAATTAGAAAGTCAAGTTAGGATTAAAATCTGTCTCCAAATGTCAAAGTTAAAATCAAACAATGTCTAAAAAGAAGCACAAAATATATAAGAACAATTTAAAAGGGTAAAATCACTGAGGTCTATATTCTTCAAAAGTAACATTTTCATCATCATCACTCGAGTCGTAAGATGCCGACTCCATAGCCTCCTCCACATACTGATTCATCTGCCTTGGATCTTTGAGATTAGCTGTAGATGGGCTATGACATGATTTTCTCTGTTTATTCTTCACAGTTTGCCACTGTGAAGAACCCCGAATAGTTTTATTCTCTTTTGTTTTCTGGGTAGGTTTTACAGTTACACTAGTTTTCGGTTTGTGGGAATTTGATGCAGATGAATCAGGTGTTTTTCCACTCTCAGGTTTGGTTATATTTTTTGATTGGCTTGATTTCTGTGCTTGACTAGTCCAATATTCAATTTTCACAGGTTCTGATGACGGTTTCCAAAGCACTAATTTTGGCAACACTCTGGTAACAGCAGTAGCGTGGGCATCACGGGTCTCTTTCTTTATAGGACTAAATGTTTTTTCAGGAGAACTGTTCTTAAAATGAGCTTCAGTCTGGGTACTAATGTGTCTTACAGGTTTTGTTTGCTGCCTAAGTAAGCTAGAGTAAGAAACTCCAACAGATGGGGTTCTCGATTCTACAATTTTACAGGCTTCAGGGTAAGGAGGGTTTTGGGTTATTTTTATAGTAATGATCTCTTTTTCACGGTTCCAAATAGGACAGGAGCGAGAATATGATGTATGATCACCTTTGCAATTTGCGCAGCGTTCCTGTTTTTCACAAGTTTTACTGTCGTGGCCAACTTTTGCACAATGTGCACAGGTAACAGTGCCACGACATTGGCCATTAGTATTGGTATGGCCATAACGCTGGCATTTAAAACAACGGATCGGATTAGGAATGTAAGGTCGGACTGAACAATTTAAATAGCCTGCTTTAATTCTAGTAGGTAAAATATGGCTATTGAAGGTTAATATTATATGTTTAGTAGGAATTATCTGACCATTTCTACGGATAGTGATACGGCGGACATCTACGACATTTTGATCCTTTAAGTTAGTTAGAAGTTCTTCTTTTGTGGAAAATAACAGATCTGGTTCAGATATTACACCACGACAAGAATTTAAAGTTGGATGTGCTTTAACAGATACAGAAAAGGTGCCTATTGTATTACTTTTGGACAAAAATTTTGACTGGTTGGCTGTAGAAACTTCAACCAGTAAATCCCCAGACTGTAATTTTTTGAGGGAATGGCCATCACCAAGAACAGATTGAAAGGTTTTAGCAATAAGAAATGGTGAAGTTTTTTTGAAAATGCTATCAGAGAGGCTATCATTGCGTTTAATTACGAAAAATCGAGTAAAAGAGGAATTCTTTGACATTTGTTGCTCTCCACATGGGAGAGAGATAGATGAAAGAGAAGTTTTTCCATCCATATTAAGTGAAAAAGGAATTCGGACCCCGGCCGCTCCACCCACTCCCGAGCCCAACAAGGGGATGCACATTCGTGCACCAGTGCTAACCAGGGTCTATACGGTCAGAAGACAATCCTATGTCAGTCTCCACCCTTAACGAGATGACTAGTAATTGCTCGCTCGCTTGATCCCTAAAGCCAGTGACAGAAGTCAGCTGACCAGCCGATTGATGCATACGGGACCAATATGCACCTCCCGTCTACCTGAAGCAGAGGCCAAAGCAGTGTGTTGGTTTCCCTCAACTACCAGGATCCCCCTTTCCAGGGACACGGGTCGCCACGCACGGCCAACACGTGGGTGGTTTACAATTCTCCATGAGTCAATATACAGGATGATATCGGCTCATACAGAATTGCCCTCACCTCCGAAAAGGAAACCACAATCAGAGTGAAACAAAGAGGAAAGGAAGACCAGAGGAGTAAGAGGAAAAGGAAAGGAGAAAGATCACTCAGGTGCCCCGGGGTTGTGAAGCCCGTGAATACCTAAAGAAGGTATCCCCCTGGGGGGCCTATGTGAGAATGGTTGGTTGGTTGGTTGGTTGTATAGGGTTTAATGGCGCAAAATCCCCTTAGGGACATGCTGCGCCAAACAAAGACAAAAAATATAAAATATAAAAAACTTGGGGTTAAACAAACGAAATAGAAAAGGCTATCTGGATGGGGTATCCCATCCAGATATAGTCGGAAAACTGTAAAAGCATATTTAAAAAAATTAAAGACAAGTATTTTGTAAAGGTGCTAATATCAAGAAAGGAATCTGGATGGGGTTTCCATCCAGATTGCCAAAAAAGGAATGTCAAAGTTAAAGTTTAAAAAGGTCCTAAATCATAAAATAAAAGCCTGCATGTTTTAAAAAAGCAAAGAGTGCCCCATGAGGTGTTTCCCCAATGAGGTTTGTCAATAGTGGTGATGAAGTTTTAAAATAGAGTCTATAAAGGTGCCGGAGACCCGGACAGTCCGTCAAAATATGATGAATTGTAAGATAATCAAAATGACAGTGTGGACACATGGGTGCATCTTCCCTTAATAAAAGATGTTTATGAGTCATCCTAGAGTGTCCAATTCTCAGACGAGTCAGAAGAACATCTGTTTTTCTTGGATAGTTCGGAGGCCAGGTCAAGATAATTGGTTTGATATAATGTAGTTTATTATTGATTTCTAAATTCCAATTTTCTTGCCAGTTATTATGAATAAAGTGGTTTATAATCAGTTTAGCGTCTGAGAATGGTACTTTATGGTATAACGGATTAAGAGCAAGTTTTGCCGCCTCATCTGCTTTTTCATTACCAGGGATACCCATGTGTCCAGGTATCCAGCAAAATAAAATATTGTAACCTCGTCTAGTCAATTTAATATAAAAATCCAGGATGGCAGTGACATAAGTATGTCTTTTAAAAGATTTAAGTGCGTCAATAGAACTATTTGAGTCAGTATATATGATGAAGGATGTGTTACGATGATTAGATATGTGTACCATGGCTCTCTCTATTGCGATTAATTCAGCTGTAAATATAGAAACAGAGGGATGAAGCTGATAACTCAATGAAACATTATTATAAAAAACGCCACAACCAACTTTATTTCCACTCTTAGAGCCATCCGTATAAATATCGGTAAAATTCCTATAATCTGCACGATGTGCAGCAAATAATTGTTTAAAAGCAGCAGCAGGTAAATTCTTTTTATCGTAATTTTTAAAAGGATGAAGGGTTTTAATATCAGGTGGGTGCCAAGGAGGATAAATATGCAGTGGACAAGTACTCACCTCAATGTTACGCAGAGGGCTATTGTTGGTTATGCTTCTCAATCTGACACCAAAAGGTGGGATGCAAGATGGGCGATGCTGGTAATGAATATCATTGTCAGTATTTAAAATTAGAGTATGAAGTGGATGGTCGGGATGAGAAAGGATACGGTAAAACAAATCTAACGAAAGTTTTTCACGAATATGGTAGAGTGAAGGTTCGTTACAATCAACATATAAGCTTAAAACTGGTGATGTGCGAAATGCACCAGAGCAAACACGAAGTGCGCTATGGTGCACCGTGTCAAGTTTCTTAAGAACAGACTTTCGTGCAGAGCCATAGACCTGGCAGGCATAGTCAATTTTTGAGCGAATCACAGCACGATAAATCTTAAGAAGTGAGGTGCGGTCTGCTCCCCAAGAGGTATTTGAAAGTACTTTAAGTAAATTAAGCGATTTTTCACATCTTGTCCGTAATTGTAAAATATGTGGTAAAAAGGTTAGTTTTTTGTCAAAAATCAGCCCTAGATATCGAACGTTGTCCACAACAGGAATTTGGTTTAAATTGATGAAAATTTCAGGATCAGGATGCAGATCTCTACGTCTACAGAAATGCACACAATAAGTTTTGTCATGAGATATAAGAAAGCCATTTTTATTAGTCCAAGTCAGTATGCGATTGATAGCAATTTGCAATTGTCTTTCAATAAAACGTATATCCTGTTCCATACACATAATACGGAAGTCGTCAACGTATAGGTCACCCTTTACAGATGGTGGTAGTTGATTCAGAATATTATTTATTTTAATAGCAAAGAGGGTGACACTCAGGACACTACCCTGGGGTACACCCTCTTCTTGTACATGAAAACTAGACAGAGTTCCCCCAATACGAACTTGGAAAATTCGCATTGCAAGGAAGTTTTTGATAAAAATAGGAAGGTTCCCACGCAAGTTCAAGTTAAAAAGGTCGCGGAGTATTCCATAACGCCAAGTTCTGTCATAGGCTTTCGCCATGTCAAAAAATACTGAGACCAAATGACTGCGTTTAAGAAAAGCTGTTCTAATGTAGTGTTCAAGATGGATTAAATTATCGATAGTAGATCTACCACGTCGGAAACCACTTTGAAAAGCGGCAAGGCAGTTGTTTGTTTCTAAAACATGAATGAGGCGGCAATTGACCATCTTTTCGAGAAGTTTGCAAAGGCAGCTAGATAGGGCAATAGGCCTGTAATTATTAGGATCAGTAGCATCTTTTCCTGGTTTAGGAAAAGAAATAACGATGGCTCTGCACCAAGCATTAGGGAAGATGTGTTCTGTCCATATTCTGTTAAAAAAAGAAAGCAGATTATTAAGAGAAAGTGGAGAGAGGTGCTTGAGCATGACATAAGTGATGCCATCATGTCCAGGAGCAGATAAACGACTGTCATGCAAGCATTTTAAAAGTTCTGATAAAATAAATGGTTTGTTGTATGAAAATGAGTTATGACTATTGAAATTAATACTGGTCTTTTCAGTTTGTCTTTTATAGGATAAAAAAGGTTCAGGGTATGAATCTGAATTTGAAATAGACGCTAGGGTATTCCCAATTGTCTCAGCTATGTTTTTGGCAGAAGTGATGGTTTGACCGTTCAGTTTTAAAATTGAAATATGGCTTTCAGAATACAGACTCATGCAGTTTTTCACCCTTTTCCAAAGCTCTTTACTGGACGTGTTAGAGTTTATGCTTGAAACATATTTAATCCAGGATTCACGCTGGCTTTTGCGTCTTATTCGTCTAGCCTCTGCCTTTGCTTTTTTAAATGCTATATAATTAGTGTTGTTGGGGTACCTTCGAAATATACCCCAAGCTTTTTGTTGTTTTTTCTTTGCTAATTGGCAATCACTATTCCACCAAGATTTTCTGTTTTTATGAACATATGAAGTTTTAGGGATGCTAGCATCAGCAGCATTGATAATACAATGAGTTATATTATCAAGTGCTTTGTCAATGTCACCCTCTATCACGTTATTTGTGATGTTCGCAAGTGCTGTGAAAGTTGGCCAATTGGCTCTGTCATATACATACCTTTTAGTATAATTATTGGAATCCGCACTTGGAGTAGTCAATGAAATAAATGTTGGAAAATGATCACTGCCGTGTAGGTCATTTGAGATCCAAATGTTCCAAAATGGATATATTGATGGGGAGCATATAGAAAGATCAATTGCATGAAAAGTGCGTGTAGGTTCATGGAAGTAGGTATGATCACCATTATTGAGTAGGCATAAGCCATTGTCAGAAATTAATTTTTCTATTATTTCTCCACGTTGATTGTTATCAGAACTGCCCCAGAGTTGGTTATGAGCATTAAAATCTCCAGCGATGATAAAAGGAGTGGGGAGTTGGAGAATGAGATTATCTAGATGTGCTGACTGAATGGACTGGTTTGGTGGCAAGTAAATTGTACATATTGTTATAAGTCGGTTTATATGGACACGGACAGCAATAGCTTGTAAATTAGTATTTAAACTGATAAGCGAATGAGGTAACGTGCGAGAAATGAAGAGAGCCACTCCTCCAGTGGCCCTATCTTTACCAGTGAAGTCTTTCCTGTAAGTAGCATAATTGCGCAATTTTGCTTTGTCATTTGGTTTTAGATGAGTTTCCTGTAGAGCTAAGCAGAGTGGTTGATGGTCAGAGAGAATGTCCCGGATTTCGTCATGTTTATTAAGATAACCACGGCAGTTCCATGAGATGATATTATTCATGATTAGGAGAGTTAATTATGAATATCTATGTCATTTTGATCAGAAACAGTTGACATGCTACTGTCTCCGTCGTCCAGTATTTCATCCGGTTCGGGATGAGGTCCATAGCATCGTCATCCTCCATACTTTGATTTTTTTTGCCTTTTTCCTGTGAATGTGTCTGACTTTTTGAGATTTTGTTCTCTTTTGGTGGGGGTATTGCAGATATAGTAGATTTAGTTTTTGAAATACTTTGCTTTAAAGAAGTTTTAGTTGTAATTAGTGCGTTCCTGTTATGAGATGGTATTTTGGAAGTATTAGAATGTAATGATCTAGGAGGGACAGTTTGTGAAGAATTGGCAGAAGTGGATTGTTGTGTATCTAAGTTATCAGGCACAAATTCTTCAAATACAATATTTTCATCATCCGAGTCATTGCTACAGGGGTCGGATTCCATTTCCTCATCCACGTAATGCTGCAACTGCTTTGGATCTTTAATATTTTTTATGACTGAGCTGATTCCAGAATTTTTCTTCCCCCTCCCCACAGTCTTCCATTGTAAAGAGGCTGGAGTTGAGGTTTTTTTAGTTGTTTGTATAGGGGGTTTTTTTAGATTCTGTTTTCTGGGGATATCTGGTTTCTGTGCTATTTTCGTATTCGTGGCAGCTTTAGTCTTAGTTTGGGGTTGAGATGACTTATTGGGTAGAGCTGTCAATTTCTGTTGTTTCTTCTCTAAGTCAACTATTTTTACTGGTTCAGAGGATGGGGTGTTTGTCGATTGTGTTACGGTAGATTTACTTTGTGGATATGAGACATCAGTTTGTGTAGCCGTGTGTCTTACGGTTGTTGATTGTTTCTTCAGTAAGCTGGAGTAGGTAATTCCGACAGATTGGGTTCTATTTTCAACTAGTTTACGGGCATCAGGATAAGACAAATTTTGAGTAATTTTTATAGTAACTATTTCTTTCTCACGGTTCCAGTTAGGGCACTTGCGGGAATATGCTGTATGATTTCCTTTACAGTTAACGCAGCATTCGTATTTTTCACAGGAGGTATTGTCGTGGCCGACCTCTGCACAACGTGCACAGGTTAGAGATCCACGACAGTTTGTTTTAGTATGACCGTAACGCTGACATTTAAAACAGCGGGTGGGATTTGGTATATAGGGTCTGACTTTACAGTTTAGATATCCTGCTTTAATTCTAGGTGGTAAAGTAGTGCTATTGAAGGTTAGAATAATATGTTTAGTGGGAATTATTTGCTCGTTTTTACGGATAGTGATACGGCGTACATCTATGACATTTTGGTCTTTTAAATTTTCTAAAAGTTCATCTTTGGTTGAGTATAAAAGATCAGGTTCTGATATTACTCCGCGACTTGTATTTAAAGTCCTATGTGCTTGTACGGAAACAGAAAAAGTGCCTATTGTAGTGCAATTAGAGAGATATTGTGATTGTTTGGTTGTAGAAACCTCAACCAGCAAATCGCCAGATTGTAATTTTTTGAGAGAATGACCATCTCCCAAGACAGACTGAAAGGTTTTAGAGATAAGAAATGGTGAAGTTTTTTTAAAAGAGCAATCAGATTGACTATCAGTACGTTTCACAATAAAAAAGTGAGTAAATGAAGAAGACAGAGCAGTTTGTTGCTCTCCACTAGGGAGAGAAGTAGAAGGAAAAGAAGTGTTTCCATCCATATTTAAAAAAAATAGAATTCAGACCCCAGCCGCACCACCCTCTCCCGAGCCCTACAAGGGGATGCACATTCGTGCACCAGTGCTAACCAGGGCCCATACGGTCACAAGACAACCCTATGTCAGTCTCCACCCTTAACGAGATGACTAGTAGTTGCTCGATCACTTGATCCCTAGAGCCAGTAACGAAAGTCAGCTGACCAGCCGATTGATGCATACGGGAACAAATGCACCTCCCGTCTACCTGAAGCAGAGGCCAAAGTAGTGTGTTGGTTTCCCTCAACTACCAGGATCCCCCTTTCCAGGGACACGGGTCGCCACGCACGGCCAACACGTGGGTGGTTTACAATTCTCCATGAGTCGATATGCAGGATGACATCGGTTCATACAGAATTGCCCTCACCTCCGAAGAGGAAACCACAACGAGAGTGAAACAAAGAGGAAAGGAAGACCAGAGGAGTAAGAGGAAAAGGAAAGGAGAAAGATCACTCAGGTGCCCCGGGGTTGTGAAGCCCGTGAATACCTAAAGAAGGTATCCCCCTGGGGGACTATGTGAGAATGGACAAACAAGAATAGAGGACCAAGAAGTAACAGCTGTGAGAGACTTGGGATCAATTCTTCAGAAGCTTCATACTGAAGCAGAACTAGGAGCTTATTTCGAAACCGGTGAAATGCATGAACATGGTTTGCATGAACAACATTGTTGAAGAGGAAGAGGAGAGTGAAGGAGAAGCAGAACCAGAAGAGACTGACGAAATAAGACGAACGATGATTATATTCAAGCAATATGACTAAGAGACTCATTCAAGACCTGTTGAACTATGTGTCTGGACATCACCTCAACTGAGTAAAAAAGTACTCAGCTAGAAAAGAAACGAATTCGAAACATTTTTATGAATATGGAAACAAAGTTGTATAGCGCGCGCACAGAAGAGAGAGAGGGGGAGAAAACGCATAAAGAATATGAATGTTTCTCAAATTCAAATTGCCGAACGCTTAAAAAATATATTTCATTTTTTAATAAAAAAAGATTTTGCACAAAAAGTTAGCCAAAGTTGGTGTTTTAAAAATCACAAACCGAAAAACCGGAAATTTCCGGTTTGCGACAACGTAATAAGGAAATAAAACTGCCGCTCTGAGAAAACAATCGCTTATAACTCAAGGTGTAATTCAATTATTAGAAAATTAAAAACGATTACAAATCACTTATAATCAATTATAAACAGGTCTACGGAGACGGTGGGAAAAATGGCCGACTCCGACTCGGGAAATTTTAACTACTTCGATTCCGAGTCTGGACTGGCTAATATACTATTGATGCTATTGGCTAGTGTTGCTGTTGGTTGAAATTGACAGAACGCAAGAAAAATAAAGCGGAAATTTCAATATTTCGGCATTAAGTTTTTGCCAGCTTTGAAAGAAAAAAAATTTATTTTTTCCGTTTTGCTAATTTTTTAATTTCGAATCCCACAAACCCAAGAAATCCAACTATCGAAATCTAAAGAAAACAATATTGAAATTTTATTATTTTGGATCCGTGGACTAGGAAAGGGGGGAAATTTTACAATTTTGATGTTAAATAATGTCCTCTGACTCTTTTTTTCAAAAATGGTTGGACTCTGATTCTGAAGCCTTGATTATAATCCAGTACAATGATTTTATATTAAATAATGAGTCAGAAAATGGGGCAGAAATTTTCGCGTTGTTAAATGGAATTTTTTTTCTTTTGAGAATTTTATAAAATCTAATCAAAAAATGCCTTGAGCGCACGTTTTCTCACATCTTTCCTGGAAAATCGCGCATGCCTAGTCAATGTGTTTTTTCTAAGCAAAATGAGCCGAGTAAAAAGAAAAAATAATAATAATAAATAATAATTCCATGAGTATTTGATTTTATTGAAGATGTTCTTTTAAAATAAGATAATTCTTAAGCAGTAATCGAACCTAAAAATTAGTATATTTTAATTTATATTTCAGGCAAGTCAGTGCACTGTAAAATGCTATCGCAGCTTATCAATGGTGTAGTCGTAAAATAATCAGAGGGTATACACTAGAGATGGGAAATACAGGTATTTTTGGTTAACAGGTTACGATGTTACACACTTGCACAAGTAACAGGTTCCAACAACCTGTTATTTTTATAACATGTATCTAATGGTATCCTGTCAAGAGTTGTTTTAATTAGAAGGCCTTTAACAAGATGTCTGAAAAATTTTTGGGACGAGAGTATAGACGCTGTTTTTTGATCACATGAATACACACCATTAATGTCAGTTTTTGCTTAAAATCTTAATTTTTACAGGACAAAACTTACCTAGTTATGCTACTTTTTAATTAGAAGCATTTTCAGCTTTTTTGGCACTAAAAACAGGTTTTCCATTTATGGTAACTAAAGCGTCAAAAATTCATAAGATTCTAAGTATAGTAACTCAGTAAGTTTTAGCAGTAGAAGAATATATTTTTACTGTCTTAAGGATGCTAGTCACTCAGCGGCCAAATTCCTCTCGGTAATGTTAAATCTATTGGAGTTTGATGCATCCTTATATTCAAAATATCTCCTTAAGGAATTAATATTTTTAAGTTCTTTTTTAGTGTTCTCTCAAATGGTGTCACTTTTTTTTTTAGTTGTCAAAATATTTCTAAAATTCATGCTCAATTTAATATATTATGTTTAAAAAAATAAAGAACTACACGTACAAATTCAACAATTCTTTTAAAATTATGGATAGATTTAAGAAATATTTTGAAAACTTCTTTAATGAGACATTCTTTAAGAAGAGAATACTGAGAAAAAAAATAAATATTAATTCGTCAAGGAGATGTTTTGAGTATAAGAATGCATCAAATGCCCATAGACTTAACATTACGGAAGGAAATTCGGCCCCCGAATGCTAGCACCCTTTATAATTAGAACATGGGAAAAAAAAATTCTGACTAAAGCTTACAGGATCCAGACATTGCAATTTTACTTATATTTCTTAACTATTTAAAAAGCACCTATGTTAACGTAAATTGGATTTTAAATGATGCATAGTAAAATCTGAAACATTTTTTGCAATTGGAACTATACCATTAAAACTAAAGGTTTAGAAATTACCTTTTGGTAAATGATGACAAGGTATGCCCTGTTAAAAATAAACATACTTACTAACATAATTTAACATAGTTTGTAAAAAAAATATATATATATATATATTGTTTCCAATTTTATTGTTGCCATACATATCAATGCGTATACAGAGCGAACACTACAAGACCAGGAAAATATTATCTTACTTTTTTAATCATATGCAATTTAGCAATACATACAGCACTAAAAACATATTTTTCCATACTTGCTGATTAAAAATCTGAAAATTCCTTAAATCGCAACTCTAAGTTTCGGTTATAGAAGAACATTTTTTTACATGTTAAAACACCTAGAAAGCTATAAGACCGAAACATTGTATTTTATTATTATTATTATTTCTTAAATATTTAAAAAACAGCTTTTTTAAGATAAATCTATTTTTTATGATACAGAGCAAAATTTAAAACAGTTTTGTAATTGGAATTATACCTCTAAAATTAATGGTTTAAAAATTAGCTTTTTGTAAACGATAAGAAAAAACATGCTTAAATAAACAATGCTTTAACAACATGTAAAAAAAGATATTTGAAAAAAAAAAAGAATTTGTAAAAAAAGAAATTTGAACTCCGACTTCATTACAGCCATATTTATCAACGCCTATCCAAAGATAATCCAAAATAACCCGAAAATGTTATTTATAAACTTTGAATTAAAAGCAATTTATCCAAACGGATTTTTATTACTTTTTCAAATTAATTACAGTTGTACTCGTGCAATTAATGCGGTGTTATTATCTTTCTACTATTTACAACGAAACAAAATCGCAGAAATATAAAAAAATTCCTAGCTCTGATTTTCTAGAAACACAGCCTTAAGAAACTAATAAATAAATAAAGCATATTCCTCATCCACCACCCTCCAAAAAAAAAAAAAAAAAAAAAAAAAAAAAAAAAATCTAGCATCGCACACACACACACAAAAAGAAAAGCAAACTTCTCAAACTCCATAAGAATTATCCCTTTTAAACTTCCTAAGTCAAATAAACCGCCGCTACCTGGTCAAAAGTATAACAAAAACAAAATAATCCCCTTCCTCTTATTATTCCCTTTAAATATTCAAAGTAAAAGAAAACACCAAATGGGCAAAAATGGCTAACGAAATTAACTCTGCCAATGGAACGAAATCGAAATTAATCCCATCCTTTAATATCCCTTATTAAAAAACACCTTTGATATTTTTATTCCAATGAAATCCATCTACTAAAATGATTCCTTGCAACACTATTATCTGCAAAACAAATTATAACATTTCAACTTATATGAATGTGATGAGTTAAAATATATTTTTTCTTCCTATTCAATAAAAAGAGTTGCAGTCACGTATAAAAACATTTCATATTTATTTACTTAGAAGGTGTCACAAATAAAAATTAAATTAAAAAGTTGACATGTTTCGGTTCATTCATAAGAACCGTATTCATAACATATAAAATCAGTAGAAAATTCAATGACACTGGATATAAATATAATTTAAAAATCAAAACAAAACATTGCGCCCGCTATGATCGTGAATATAGCCATTGCCACCGCGGCATATAAATATAATAAATTTTGACAATATATTAAATTTAAAATGTATAAAATTAAAATTAAAAAAGTAGAAAAACTAAATGACTCTGGATATAAAGGTAATTTAAAACCCCCAAAACGTAAAATATTGCGCCCTCTATGATCGTGAATAGCCAATGCCACCGCGGTTCCTCCTATTAGACTCATCCTTTAAATATTTATTAAGTAATTCTAACCACAAACTCGGAATGTCATAAGAATAAGAATCATTACAAACACTATCCCTCCTAGAATATATCTCTATGGATTCACGGATGATTAATTTTCGGAATAAACTGGAAATGAACACTAATCTACTATCTTTAAAACAAATTTTAACCCCCCTCTTTAAAAACAATCTTGATAACGCAGTCTTATCCCTACCAAATTTTATGTCACATTCATGCTCTTTCTTTCTAACCCCAAACTTTCTACCTGTCGTACCGATATAAAAATTAATATCCCCCCCTTCATTCTCATATGGAATTTCATAAACCCCTGCTAGATCATCTTGTGGAACCGGATCAAAAGCTCTGTATAGAAGATGTTTTAACTTAGGAGGTGGCTTAGCAATTAATTCTATTTTAAACTTTTTTAATTTAGCTTTAAGTCTCTCAAAATTACCCTTTATTATAAGGAAACGATAGTCTTTTAACCCTAATCTCTTCCCCCTTCTCACAGGCATTATCAACCAAATTACAATTAACCTGAGAATTATTTTTATCCCTATAATTTTTAACCAATTTATTAATTTTATCCTTTTTGTAACCATTCAACTTAGCAATATTAAAAATATAATTCAACTCTTCATACAAAAATTCATCAGAACAAATAATAAACGCACGATTAACCATGAACCGGAATGTAGAAAACTTATACCCAAAGGGTGAATACGCAGAAAATGGAATAATATGCTGACTAGCTATATCTTTCCTGTAAACTTTCCTTTTTAACATAGAACCCTCTCTAATAAGCCACACGTCTAAAAATGAAATAGCACGATCATTTTCCAATTCAAACGTAAATTGAATATTCCTATCCAGTTTATTAACTTCATCTACAAAAACAATGAAAGACTCAACTCCCCCCTCCCAAATTAAAAACACATCGTCAACATACCTCTTCCAAAATTTAGGAACTTTCTCGAACTTTGCGAAAATATTCTCTTCAAAAGGCCTCATTTTAAACTCAGCTAAAAAACCCGAAATAGGAGAACCCATAGGGGCACCCATGTTTTGTTTATAAATTTTACCATCAAAAACAAAATAATTATTTTGTACAATCAACTGTAATCCATCTTTTAAAGTACATTTTATACTGTCATTATATATTTCCGCCTTGTCAATCCTGTTTTTAATATCATCACAAACTTCAAAAATGTCAATCGACGGAAAAAGTGATTTGACATCCAAAATAGCTAATAAACAGTTATGAGGAATTTCAAGTGTCCTTATGCTTTCAACAAAACTTGCAGTGGAATCCACAACATACTCTGATGGCGGCAGTAACTCTTTCAAAATAAGCACAAACGCCTTTTCCAAATAGTAAGTCGGTGCTTGGCATCTTGTAACGATGGGGCGTAGAGGATACCCCTCTTTATGATCTTTTAATCTACCTATCAAACGTGGAATCACACCCTGTTTATTAATAAACAATCTAACTTTAACATTATCTGGCCAACAACCTTTTTCAATAATATCTTTCACCTTTTTGTGGATTTTATTTAAAGGAGATTTTTCAATTAAGGAACAATCCATATCGGCAATAGCTTTTTGCATTTTAACTTTATACTCATTACGATCCAAAACAGCAATCCTGTTGGACTTGTCAGTCTGTATGAACAACACTTCACTATCCTTTTTCAAATTTTTAATAATGTTTAACTCAGGTGTATTAAGATTTAAAGGCCTTTTCACATATTTATCTAATTCAGTAAACATTAAATTTCTAACTTCCTCCTTATTTTCACTATTTACTTTACTAATTATACATTCTGCCTCCATAATTAAATTCTTAACATTTTGCTTCTGTTCAAACATAAATTTAGGGCCTTTATTCAACAGATCTAATTCTCTATCATTAAACTCCTTCTTAGATAAATTAACAATTTCCACTTTCTCCATTTTCTCCATTAATCCAGAACCACGAACAGATATTCTTGACATTAAAACTAACTTCTCCACTTTTTTCTTAAGTTTAGCCACTTTATAACAGTTTTGAATTTCCCTCCATCTTTCTAACTTTCTAATCAATAAATCAAACTTCTCAATCCAAACATCATTATTCCCAAGTTCGACATTTTTATGATCACAACATTCAACTAGCTGCATACTACTGCATAGCTGTTTGAGTCTTTCATTGTTTTTGTAGATGAAGTTAATAAACTGGATAGGAATATTCAATTTACGTTTGAATTGGAAAATGATCGTGCTATTTCATTTTTAGACGTGTGGCTTATTAGAGAGGGTTCTATGTTAAAAAGGAAAGTTTACAGGAAAGATATAGCTAGTCAGCATATTATTCCATTTTCTGCGTATTCACCCTTTGGGTATAAGTTTTCTACATTCCGGTTCATGGTTAATCGTGCGTTTATTATTTGTTCTGATGAATTTTTGTATGAAGAGTTGAATTATATTTTTAATATTGCTAAGTTGAATGGTTACAAAAAGGATAAAATTAATAAATTGGTTAAAAATTATAGGGATAAAAATAATTCTCAGGTTAATTGTAATTTGGTTGATAATGCCTGTGAGAAGGGGGAAGAGATTAGGGTTAAAAGACTATCGTTTCCTTATATAAAGGGTAATTTTGAGAGGCTTAAAGCTAAATTAAAAAAGTTTAAAATAGAATTAATTGCTAAGCCACCTCCTAAGTTAAAACATCTTCTATACAGAGCTTTTGATCCGGTTCCACAAGATGATCTAGCAGGGGTATATGAAATTCCATATGAGAATGAAGGGGGATATTAATTTTTATATCGGTACGACAGGTAGAAAGTTTGGGGTTAGAAAGAAAGAGCATGAATGTGACATAAAATTTGGTAGGGATAAGACTGCGTTATCAAGATTGTTTTTAAAGAGGGGGGTTAAAATTTGTTTTAAAGATAGTAGATTAGTGTTCATTTCCAGTTTATTCCGAAAATTAATCATCCGTGAATCCATAGAGATATATTCTAGGAGGGATAGTGTTTGTAATGATTCTTATTCTTATGACATTCCGAGTTTGTGGTTAGAATTACTTAATAAATATTTAAAGGATGAGTCTAATAGGAGGAACCGCGGTGGCATTGGCTATTCACGATCATAGAGGGCGCAATATTTTACGTTTTGGGGGTTTTAAATTACCTTTATATCCAGAGTCATTTAGTTTTTCTACTTTTTTAATTTTAATTTTATACATTTTAAATTTAATATATTGTCAAAATTTATTATATTTATATGCCGCGGTGGCAATGGCTATATTCACGATCATAGCGGGCGCAATG
Organism: Maratus speculifer; assembly: GCA_964019185.1. Taxonomy (NCBI): domain Eukaryota; kingdom Metazoa; phylum Arthropoda; class Arachnida; order Araneae; family Salticidae; genus Maratus; species Maratus speculifer. The sequence goes on along the minus strand of OZ025301.1, from coordinate 71,386,166 downwards.
TTTTGTTTTGATTTTTAAATTACATTTATATCCAGTGTCATTGAATTTTCTACTGATTTTATATGTTATGAATACGGTTCTTATGAATGAACCGAAACATGTCAACTTTTTAATTTAATTTTTATTTGTGACACCTTCTAAGTAAATAAATATGAAATGTTTTTATACGTGAACGAAAAAAAAAAGGTGAAGTGATTTTGTTTTAGTTTTTGAAAAAACGAAAGCTAACAACAGTTTTAAGAGTTGCAGTATTAGAAGTATTAGAATTAACAGTAATGAATAAATGGAGTTTTTCAGAACATTTTATAACAGTCGTAGCGTTTTTTTCTTCTTCTGGCAAATGGCCAGGTGTTTGTTTGCTAGTGAATTGGACTTTGATTGGGTGTTTGGGTAGGGATATACAGCTACTAAGGTTTACTTATTCTGCATGGATAGGGAATGGTGGATGATACTTTCTTGACATTGAAAGCTGATAAAGACACGAAAGAAAGATTTGTGACTGTCTGCAGTTGATTACGATCTCTTTCGGTTTGCTTAGGCAGTCGTAATAAGAGTTTTAAAAAAGACTTTTTTTTTAAATTTCAAAATATAAGGTCTTTTTACATTAATATCAAAAACAAATTTTGGAAATTTTATTGTTATTATAATTCAGCATTTTTTCCTTCTTTTTTACATATTTTGTAGATAATGCGTTCCAAATTTAACAGGGACTTTCCATTAATCTGTTACTAAATAATGCACCATAAAAGAATAACGTTGTTATTTATCCTAATACGTTAAATAATGCCCATCTCTAGTATACACTCAAAGCAGCGGGTATATCCTAGAGTAAATGCTACAGTTTTTATGAGAAGCAGGGAGATACGGTATTCCTTTAAAAAACTCAACAGATATACGGTGTGTACCCCGTATACTTTTCACTGCATTCCTGGAGCTTATCAAATAAAAGTTCCACGAGAGAAAAATGGAAAATAGATTCCCCGTATTTAGAAAAATATGGCCATTTAGAGGTTACTTCAGTCAAACAAAAAGACTCATTTGCCAATGCTAATCCTAAGGAAGAAATTTATAAAAATAAAACAGTTGCATTTCAGTATTTTTAAACTTTTTTTTCTGCATTGGATAGCTGAGACCAATGCGTACACAGGCCATTTCTTATTTTATCGATTTAATTTACGGGTATTTTCAATGAGGACATTTTCATTTTCGGAATCGCTTTTGAAACTTTATGGGTTCTTTTCCGCGATTGTTTGATGAATTTCTCAATTTTCACAATTCTTTGATGAAAATTGCGTTTTTTCTCTGATCTTTTTACGTAATTTTCGTTACTTTTTCTTTTCTTTGACGAAATATGAGTTTTTTCTGCAACCTTTTAATAAGATATGCATTTATCTCAATTTTTTGACGAAATTCGCGTATTTTCAGCTATCCGTTGGCGAAATTATCAATTTTTTATGTGAACAAATAAAAAAAATGATACTTTTTAGCGTAGATTATTGGAAATTCACGATATTTTACAGTGAAGCTTTTTTAAGTTCGAATTTTTCCTCTGTTGACCAATTTTTTTTTTTTTTTTTTTTTTTTTTTTAATTTTCGTCCTGAATGTTTTAAATTTTTGGAAATTTTGGAATAAATCACATGGAAATTCGTGATTTTTTTCGCTTTCGATTGATGAAGCTTTCTATTTTAAACTTAGAGGACTATTACATTTTTGAAAATTTTCTAGTACTTTTTATTCTTAGAAAATGAATACTTTTTTCCCAACTTCCTATTTTCTCCAAAACGTAAGAAACATGGAATCGGTTTCTGTGCATTGGCGAGCGCTGGGAAGAAAAAAAATTGAATTTTCGATGGGAGTTCTTTCTGATTTTTCATTAATAACTCAATTATTTATCATAAATTTTTAAAAGTCTGGGTTTCAGGTACATCAGGAGAGGCCTTGAACTATCTTCCTCTAATTTTTCAGACTTACACATGCGATAAATTTTTCTAGCCATCCTTCAAACACAGAGCGAAACATTTTTTAATTAGTATAGATAAGTTTTTACGTTTATGGATTTTAAAATGACACAAACCCAAACGAACATTGAAATAGCAGATATTTCTATTTCCCTTTAGAGAAACCACTCTATGGATACATAATTTCAATTCTTCCTATCAATACATAAAAAAAATTGTTAAATGGAATTTGTTTTATAAACCGAATGTGTTCTTTATATTTCTGTCTCTAATGACTATCCGCAATGACACTCAATGTTGTTCTATGGTCACTGTCAATTACTAGTGTGTATAACTGATACCTTGAAATATAGGGCTATATTAGCCACGTGTATTCATATAATCATGCGATAGATTATCACAGTAATGAAAACCTCGAAATGTAGTCAAGAGATCCAGCCCACATGCATCCAAACAATTTTAAAATGAAAAAGGGCTAATAGGTTCATCATTTTTGATGAGATACATGTCGGAAATTATTGATATGAACGTAAAAATTTCACTGTTGGGTATTTGAAATAATCCAGTATTTATTCTTGTTTGCAGTCAAAATATATAGCGCATAAAGGGTTAAATAAAGAAGAGAAAAACGAAATATAAAATTGGCCCTTAACCACAGAATGATACAAAAAACTGGAGGGGCAAGAGGTAAGTCTTGCCCTTGCTCCAGGAAAACTAGAGGGCCATATGACCCCCCCCCCTCGCCCTTGTCAGATTACGCCCATGGGTAAACTGTTTGTTTATTAGGTAAGCTGTAAATATCTTATACCGAAGTTACCAAGGGGTTATATATTTAAAATATTGCATTCTGATTGCAAAGAATATTTGACTTGACATTTTTCTTGTTTTAGATTGCTTTTAAAGAACGAGTTTTTCGGATTCCCAAAAATTATGTTCACAAAATCGTTAAAATATGGCACTGTACGCCAAAAAACTCGTTCTCTGCAAGCAATCTAAAACAAGAAAAATGTCAAGTCAAATATTCTTTACAATCAGAATACAATATTTTAAAAACATAGTCCTTGGAAACTTCTGTATAAGATTTTTACAGTTTACCTAATAAACAAACGGTCTATCACATAATTCTATCGATCTTTATTTCTGAGAAATTTAATTTTGAAATCGGGGTCTTATTTGCTGGACACCCTGTATATTTAATTTCTTTTATGCGATTAATATTAGCGAATGAGTCTTAGTTTCTTCGGAAAAACTTAGTACAAGAAAAAATTTCCTACAGAAAGCACTCCACAAACAGACAAATAGTGACCCTTTCTCCCACCAAAAGGTCAATGTCAAAGGTCAATTGGGTTCTCCCCACAAAGACTGCCTGCGGATTTTTTCCCTCTGTCAAGAAACAGGAAGGGTTTGGGGTTATTAGAAATTGTAGGAATCTTTCATTTTTGTCGTGGAATTTTACGAATTAAATCAAATTTTGAGGAAACAAAATGTTTTATTGAGGGATATTTCATATAATATCGTCCAGGAGGTATCCTTTAATAAATTTATAAGAGAAATAATGATAACAATTGACAGGAAAATGTATAAAAACTAAAAAAATAGCCGCTTTATTAGTCTTTACGAATCAGTGATAGTACCCGTATTGCCACCTGGATATTTTTGATGGAACTAATGTCAGAAACTTTAAAATTTAATTTAAAATAGAAGGCCGCACTTTTCTTTTATAAAATTTTGCCAAGTTAAAGAAATAAGTTACATAAATTACCAAAAAAATGTTACACAAATTGGTTGAATAGCACATGAGCAATACTGTTTGTAAAAATACAGTATGGGGAGTACAGGTCAAAATACAACTGATGGTTACTCTTAATCATTTGATGGTTTTAATAATAATTTATTTTCATTAAAAAATTTTAAAGAAAAAGTCAACAAAAAGGAAAATTTGATTGAATCAAAAATGATAACAACATCAAATGATAATCTCCTCTATCTAGAGATATCTTGTATCAAGTCTGAGACTACTTTCTCCTCATTAAGTGATAAATATTTGTATAAACAGCCCTATAATACTCATTTCATTTTAAATTTTAGAATAAACAGCATTTACAAATGCAACATAGTTCTTAGCACAGAAATGTAATTTCCTATCTTACAATTTTCATTCATCACACTGAAGTAATGTTAAGAGTATAGATTTAGATACATACAGAAGACTCTCTTAAATCAGCAAACACCTAAAATCCACATATACCAGATGTAAGCAGTAAAAATTACATTGTAGATGTAAGGGTAAAAAATCAAGACTTTCATATCATTTTATTCAAATTTTAACCTTTAGATTGCGGTACTTGTAACTTAAAAATGTTGCTTCGTTACGGGAAGGTTGAAGTGCCTGCATCCCTCTTTCCGTAAAGGAGAAACAAGCAGGTCTCTAGACAAGGTGATTAGCGCATCTGGTTACTGTTAAGAGATTATCATCTTGCTTCTTAGGAGGAATTTTTTCCCCGAATGAAATCGGAAGAAATAATTTACGGCTATAAAAGGATAATTATTTATCCTTTTGAAAAGTACGTGATAAGAACTAGAAGATATTCTGGTTGTATTTTCTCACGGTGAATATGTAAATAAATTGAGGTACTGAAATATAATGTTTGTGTAATGCAGTAGAAATGAATACTTTCATCAAAGAACTAAATTATTATTACTTTATATTGTATTTAAAAAAAGGCAATCTCTACACACAGTTTGTTTCTGTACTTTAAAAAAACAGCAAAGAAAAAGAATGTCCACAGAAGTATGTCATGTTAAACTCAATCAAAGACGTCAAAGCTGATTTAAATAGTTCTTGATTTTCAACTCGTAATTCATCCTGAAGGAAATCAAAGATTTTCTCTGGGAATAATATTTACTGTTAAAATTCTTATATTTTTTAAACAGATGAAATAAAATATATTTTTGTCACAAACCTCGATTGTTCGCGACCCACCAAAACATCAGCTACTACCCACTAGTGGGTCGTGACCCATAGATTGGGAGCCGCAGATCTAGGCTAATCGGAAAACCCATTACTATATGCTTAACCAACAAAAGATTTTGCCGATGTATGAGTGCGCAAATGGATTTTCAACCTATATGACTTAGGAAATGCTTTGGAACATATTTCACAAGTAAATCTTTTTTCAGAGGTACGTGCTAAAATTTGCTTACAAAGATGTAATTTTAATGTGGATTTTCGAGAGAATCCTTTAGAACATACTTCACAAATAAACGGTTTTTCACCCGTATGAGTGCGAAGATGACTTTTTAGTGCATCTTCTTGAGAAAATCCTTTCGAACACACTTCACAAATAAATGGTCTTTCCCCGGTATGAGTGCGGCGATGAATTTTTAGTGCATTCTCTCTGGGAAATCCTTTTGAACACACTTCACAAATAAATGGTTTTTCCCCTGTATGAGTGCGGCGATGAGATTTTAGTGCATCCTCTTGAGAAAATCCTTTTGAACACACTTCACAAATAAATGGTTTTTCACCTGTATGCGTGCGTAGATGTACTGTTAATGCAGATGGACATAAAAATCCTTTGGAACATATCTCACAAATAAATGGTTTTTCACCTCTATGCTTACTCAGATGTGTTTTTAGTGCAGACTCGCGAGAAAATCCTATGGAACACACTTCACAAGTAAATGGTTTTTCATCTGTATGCAAGTTCAAGTGTCTTTTAAGTGAAGAAGCATTGGAAAATCTTTTGACACATACTTCACAACTAAATGCTTTCTCACCTGTATGCGTGCGTAGATGTACTGTTAATGCAGATGGACTGAAAAATCCTTTGGAACACACCTCACAAATATATGGTATTTCACCTGTATGCTTTCTCAGATGTGTTTTTAATGAAGACTTAAGAACGAATCCCTTCAAACACACTTCACAAATAAAAGGTTTTTCACGAATATGGGTGCCACGGTGTACTGTGAGCATATACTTGCGAGAAAATCCTTTGGAACATATTTCACAAATAAATGGCTTTTCACCTGTATGAGTGCGACGATGTACTCTTAGTGTATTCATTCCAGAAAATTCTTTAGAACATACTTCACAAATGAAATTTTTTTCTTCTGTATGCATATGGGTTTTTATTGAAGACAACAGAAAAAATATTTTGGCATATACTTTAAAGATAAATAGCTTTTTAACTGCATAGGTGTACAGACGGGACTTTAATTTACTTGTCTAAGATCCTTTAACACATAACTGGCAAAGTTTTTAAAACGATGTATGCGCTGATGTAACGTCATTATATAATACATGTGTTTTCATAACACTATTGCAAAAAAGGTTTTTTTGTGGGAAGATGAGAATGCTTTTTTCATGCACCTAATCTCATAAAATACTTTTTCACGCATTTCAGAAATGTCTCTTTTTCAGTTCAAAATATATTTCTTTAGATTTTTCATTTTTTTTCTGCCTGAGTGTCAACATTGCATGACTCAGCAGGGCTAAGAAACTGATTAGAAGAGGAGCTTTCCCTAAAAATCTATTGGAACATGCTTTACGAACATTAGAAATTTGAAATGAAAGTCTTAAGACGTTTTGATAATAGTGCAGGTACAAGTCAGTGAAATTGAACTCAGTAGAATTATTTTTTGAAAGAGAAGTTGCGTACTAAATGTTTTCGATAGTTTCTGGTATGAGAAAAACTTGTAAATCTTTCAGGATGCAGTTTATCCCATCTTTGAGGTCTGAAATACAAAAAAGTTCTGAATCATTTATTGAAATCATAACTGAGGTTTTGTAAGTATCTCAAATGCAAAGATTTGAGATAACTACAAATCTTTGCAAATCTATGCAAAATCTCACAGCTTTTTATTATTTAGAGATTAGAATATAGTATAGTTTGTTATATTCAATAAATTTGTTCTGTTAAAAAATATTCATTTTGTCTTACATGCTGTTCAAAATATCGGAAAATATTTTGCAAATTCAAATGCTCTCTTTTTTATGGATAATCATAAATTTAACCCTTTTTCTACCGACGGTACTTATAAGTACCATTAAAATAACTTATAAAATTCTTTTGATACGTCAGTTAGCTGTAATGCTATTTAGAATGAGTTACAGATACATTACTTTATCTTGTTCCAAAAGCATTATTGGTTACACAAAACAAAGATATTTCTAAAAGGATGATTTCTTTTGCTTATATAATTTGCTTAATATCTTTTCAGCTTTCTTGGCGCTGAGGGAGGGAGATGGGGAATTTTCAATGCGGAAATATCTCGATATTTATATTGTAAGAACATCATCTTTGAACATTTTATAATTTTACAAAATACCAAGAAAATAATTAAAAAAAATTTTGAATGGGGCGTTATAAAAATTGCACAAAATCTCTGTAAATTCAAATTTAATTAATCCTTCTAAATCCTTCAAATATTTATTAAATGATTATGTAAATCTTTTAATTTAGTTTAAACAATTTGCGTATAATGCGCTTTAGAATATAAAATTTTCATGAATTCATAATGCGGTATATAAAGGGTTAAGCAAAGCATTTCATCCAATTTTGAATTGGAGTATTCAATAGATAAGACCGCAAAGCAGAAATATTGAGAAAAGAATAACCAAAATATTCTGCAATGCAGCTTTTTGCATGCGATCTGAAGTCGATGTAAAATTCATCTGAAGGCGGTATTTACTGGAGATATTCAGTATAGAATTGTATGAAGTGCGAGTCATAATTATATAAAACTATACTGTACATAAATAACGTCCCAATTTTGGAAAGCCAGATTCATTTCTAGTTGGGATTACATAAAAAATGCCCAAAGAGCTGTAGCTACGATCTATAGTTTACGAGAAAAAAAAAAAACGAAGTATGACATCACAGGATGCAAAGAAAAAATATCGCATCGGACAACATCAACAGAAGTATTTGCGACGGATTATCGATGGGTTCCTTGATCGGAGGTGAAACCGGTCTTATACATCAGTCGCGTTCATCATCGTCGCGAGATGCGTTCGAAGATCGGGGGAGAAAAAGTCTCGCTCATCATCCATGCGATCTCCGTAATAGCGATACATCATGCAAGTGTTCAAAGATCGGAGGTGAATCCGGTCTCGAACATCATCGTCCTGGCGTGATGCATCGTAGGTTCGCGATACTCGCTAAACGAAAAATCAGGAAACCGGTGAGACGACTTATAATTTATATCGATGTTATGCAATGTATTAATACATCGCCCAGTCCTAGTATTGAATATATTGTTGATTTTATGCGATCAAATCTGACTAGTTATTTTAGATTTTGGGGCAATTTTTTATTTTCTTTTGGCAGTTTTAACTTTTAACGGGTGATAAATTTTCTAAAATCCCCAAATGACATCCCTGATGTAATAGCAGAATTTTGCAATAAGGCCAATATTACTGTTCAGAAACAGTGAAAAGAAATAAAGAGTCATTTATGCGAAAGAATATAAAAAACTAATGAGCGTATAAGAAATCAAAATATTTATAAAGCGAATTTTTCGAAAGCATTACTCGCCAAAGATTTTTTTCTTTCAACTAGTATTATAGAACAAATAACAATACTCTGGTAGGCTCCGGTGCACAAACATATATGGTTTGGTCACCTCCAGCTAATGTTTAAATATTTACTGAAAATAAAGTACCGAAGCTGAGTTTGCTATGCACATAAAGCATTGCTTAGGAAGCGTTTTTCACATACAAATTGTAGCTAACATTAAAATTATTAATATGAACACATAATCATGTCTACATGTTTGAAGTTTTTGTCAAAATTTTAACATAGTATACGAAAAAGAAGTCGTTTGGTGAAGTATTTTAGGAATTATGCTAATATAAAATTTGGAATTATCGATGTTAAAGGGGGTCCAGGACACAAACATTTTTAAGTTTTAAAAAATAATTTTGTAGCACAAAAATTCTCTGTTTTTTTCTGCTTAAAAATGACGTTTAAATCGCGATTCTATCTTAATTGGAAAAGGAAATGTAATGTTTTTCATTTTCAATTGTTTTCAAAATCTACCTTTTAATTAATGGTTGCCGTGATAACTTCTTGTGAAAATGAGTTTTTCTTCACTATGGGTTATTTCAACATTTCTCCATTTAAACTGTTATAACACAAGAACCGTTAAAATTAAATGGTTCAAACTTGGAACATTTTTTTTTTATTATTTTAATTCTGATTCAGAGAATTTGAAAAAAAATATTTACTTTTGAAGATGTGATATTTTAAAAAAGTTACATCACCATTTTAAGATTTTTACTTTAAAAATATTTTTACTTTTTATTTAAATTAATATATTTTTAAATGCTGAATCAAAATTAAAACATATATTTCCGTTTATTTAAATGAAAAAATAAATCAATTCTATCAACAATATTTTGAGTTATAACAATTTTAAATTATCTCATTTTTTACTAAATTTTATTTTTTTATAAAAAAATTCTGAGAAGCTATACTTTGATTCAATTTTAAAATAATATGGTTAACCATCACAAAAAAAAAAAAAAAAAAAATCCAAAATTTTAATTATGGGAATTTTAGAGCTTGTATGACCCTTAAGGAATATTTAATTTTAGTATCAATTAGTAGAATTGATGTTAAAATCGATTGGAAATAGTCACATTTTTACAAAATGGTCTGCAGCAGTGTTAGTTTTCAATGATTTCTTTTCCTTGTTTATTTTTCACATTACTTTTCCATCTACATTTAAACTTAATGCTTCAAGAAACCATTAAAATCTACATCAAGGATTGGGACAAATTTGCAAAAGTATAATAAACATTGTTTCTACTGAATGTACTATTTGAACCTTTGCATAACATCTAATTTGAGTTAAACTGTTTAGGGTTAAGTGCTTTCAAAATTATAGATTTCTCTTTTTTATGAATTTAAAAACATACAATCAAATCTAAACATTAAAAAAATACTTTAGTCAGACTTCGAATTAGAAACACTATATTTTAAACACAGAAATTTTTTTCAGATAATTTTTACTACTAAATGTATACCATACTGGTTCTACAAGCTATCCTGTATAAATTGACAGAAAAACAAAAATTAGCAAAGATACAAGTTTAAGCTTCAAATTTCAGAAATCTATTAAAATCATAACAGGATAAAACATTTCTCAGAAAAATAGCACAGTTTCTTAAAGTACAGCTTCAAGTAAATCCTTTTAATTAGATTTCACAAACAAAAGATTTTTCATTTGTATGAGTAATAACTTTTTTCTTGAGGGTTTGATTTTTTAAAAAATCCAGCATATTTCACAAATAGAAATGTTTCTTTCATTTCATTGCACTTTAAATTTCCATTTGCCAAAATTCTTGCATATTTCAGAAAGATAAGGTCTTCTTGCTTTGTATAAATTACGTTACATCTGTTTAAAACTTTTCTTACTAGACATTCTTTAAAATAAACACAGCGTGAGTAAGAGAATGTTTCTTTAAATCATTAGCATCAATAAATCTTTTCGAGCACACATGACAAATGAATGGTTTTTCTCTTGTGTGAATGCGAAAGTGAGCTTTAAGACTAGACTTGCGAAAAAATCGTTTCGAGCATATTTCACATGGGAACAGTTTTTTATTTTCATGGATATGGCGATGTAAATTTAAACTATTCATACGCGAAAATTCTTTGTGGCATATGTCACAAACATAAGACAAACTTTCGCTTGCATGCGTGCGAAGATGAGTTTTTAGTGAAAATTCGTGAGAAAATCTTTTGGAACACACTTTACAAATAAGTGGTTTTTCACCAGTGTGCGTGCGAAGATGTAATTTTAATGAAGAGTCTCGAGAGAATGCTTTAGAACATACTTCACAAATAAATGTTTTTTCCTCTGTATGTGAACGAAGATGTGATCTTAGTACACACGCGTGTGAAAATGCTTTAGAGCACACTTCACAAACAAACGGTTTTTCACCAGTATGCACGCGAGTATGGGTTTTTAGATTACCGAACTGAGAAAATGTTTTGGAACACACATCACAAATAAATTGTTTTTCAGCTGTATGCGAGCGAAGATGTAATTTTAGTACAGACGCATGTGAAAATCCTTTGGAACACACTTCACAAATATAAGGTTTTTCACCAGTATGCGAGCGAATATGAGTTTTTAGATTATCAACTTGAGAAAATCCTTTGGAACACACTGCACAAATAAATGGTTTTTCACCAGTATGTGTTCTCATATGAACTTTTAATGCACCCAGACGAGAAAAACCTTTGGAACACACTTCACAAATAATTGGCTTTTCACGGGACTGCTGCAAAGAAAGTCCTCTTGAGTTTATAGGAGAATGCTTCTTCAGGCTAGAAATTCGATCAATTACTTTGTCACACATCTCTCTAATAACTGCTTTCTACTTTAAATATTTTCTCTCTGAATTTCTCTCTTTCTCTGTGTAATAGTGTCTTTACTTCGTAATAAATTATTTAATAACCTTTGCAACATATTTTGGTATTTTCTTCAGCATGATGGGTAAGGATAAAGGCCTGCGAAGGAAGCCTTGATCAATATATTTTAATTCATGCTTGAATAAGAATATTAAACTATTCTTTTCCCCAGGAATTTTTACTTTTTTATAGTAGTATAAAGACAAGTGAGATAAATTAAATTACCAAGAAATATTTTTTGAAAAAGACATTGCAAATAACAGGGTCTGAAAGAATGAGTTCAGTTATATGGACACAGAAAATCTTTGAAATCCTTCATGCTGTATGTCTGGCTTGCATTCAAATCTGAAAAAAAGTTAAGTTATCCAATTTAGGCACATATATAACATTTTAAGTATAAGATACAGTAAACTCTGTCTAAGACGCAATTGATCGAGACAGATTTTATTCCGCAGTAGAGAATATTCCACCTTAGGTAAATTTTACTCTATGTTTATAGGTTTGTCAGGATTTGAAAACTTTTCTGGACAGACTTCCATCTTACACAGAATGTGCCTTACAGAGAATTGCCTATTTATAGTAGCATTCAATGTACAGTTGACAGTATAAAGAATGGAGTTACTTGAAATTTTGATGAGAAATTACAAAGGGAGATTAGTTTATTGGTCATTAGAAACACGGGAAATTACAGAACATAGACAGAATGAAATTACACAGGAAAACGAACTAATAATATTAAAATAAGTGGTCAAATGCAAGTGTCACTCAGGCACAGACGATTCCTTACAATAACTATATGAATTAGCAACTGAGCAGTGCATTACACAAATATATCTTTGAAAGTTGTTAGCTAGGCTTTGTGGGACGGAAAAATTAGATTTTCTCAAAATCTACGTGATCTAAAGTAATCGCTATAGCTTCTCTGCAAGATTTAAATTAATTTTTACTACCCCTGATTTTTTCATAATTTTAGTTTCAGTAGATTCGGAAATAAAGGGGAAAGGGGATATTTTTGGATTGCATTTTCGACGATCTCTCTTAAAATATAACACCTCAAATTAAAAGAAAGAGATATTTTTGAATTTGGCGCTAAAACATTTAACGATACTTTGGTAGGCTCAGTCACAAATCAATAAGCTTTGGTTATCTTCAGCTAGTATTTAAAAATTCAATGAAAAGAAAATATCAGAGTTGTACAGCGCAAATCAAGAATCGTCAGACAGAAATTATAACAAATTTAAAAGTCATTAATATGAATATATACAATCGTGGCTATATATTCGAATTCTTTTTTAAATTTTAATTTAGCATATTAAAAAAGCACTCGTTCGGTGAAGTAATTTAGGAATTATTCAGGTACACTGGTCATCAAAATTAAAGGATAATGAGAAAAATATGCTCACTAAGTTAATATTTCAATGAATGCCCAATGCTGCAATTATTTATGTTAATTAAATACTATTGAACTCAAAATTGCATTTCCGCGCATACGTTAGCCGCAGGAATACGTAAACTAGACGACTGGGAATGTGGGGCGCAATAAACGTATTTTGGAATTCTGGTCTGCCGTGTTGTTTAAAGTGAATGTGTTCTCTAGATGATCAGTATTCATCAGTTATGACTCAAAAGCATCATTTAAGTTAAGAGCAAGAATGGCGAATAATTGGTAATATTGAGGAAGGTCAAACACAAATGGAGGTTACCCAAGATTTGAATATCCCACAAAGTGTCATATCAAGTGCTTCGAGTCGTTTTTTTAAATACTGGATTCGTTGATAAACAACCTGGTTAAGGGAGACCAAGAGCAACAACTGCATCCGCACACTTTTTCTGTCATTGTGGGTCTAAGAAATTACGAAACGACAACAAGAGATTTGGTTTCAGACATTCAAATTGCCACAGAAACTCAAATTAGCCCTTCTATTGCTGCATAAAGGCTTAACAAAACAAAAATAGACTTTATGCAAAAAAAAAAAAAAAAAAAAAAAAAAAATAGTTTGCGTCCCACTCATTCCAACTTCCAAGAAGGTTCATTTAAACTGTTGCCCTCATCATTTCAAATGAACCCAAGAAGACTGGTCTCAAGTTTTGTTTACTGGAGAGCATAGATATATCTCCTAACGCTGATTCTAGATGTGTTTTGATGTGGAAAGAGGACGGAACATGCAACTTGACTTCCCTTGTCCGTGAAATATCTTGTTCGAGCCCAGTCTTCTTAGCTCCAACGAATATGACGGCAAAAACAGTTTAAATAGGTCCCTTTGGAAGCTAGAGAGAGTGGGAAACAATTTGTTTTCGTGCATACAGTCCTCTTTCGTTAAGCAGTAAAATGGTTGATTCGAGTTCCTGTGGCAGACTGAATGTCTGAAATCTAATCTCTTGCAGTTGCTTCAAGTCAACAATGACAGAAAATGGTCTTCAGATGCAATTGTTGCTATTCCTTTCTCCTGGCCAGGCTATCTATCAATAGATCATGTGCATAAAAAAGCAGAAACTCTTTATATGACAATATGAGACATAGTATTCAAATCTTCGACGACTTCATTTGTGCTTGAGCTTCCTCGATTCGCTTTTGACCTTCACTTAAATGATGCATTTGAACGATATTTAATAAATACTTCTAGAGAGAGTATATAAATACTTCTAGATCACTCTCAGACACCGCATTCTCAGTTTAAATAACGCATTAGACCAGTATTCCAACAGACGTCCATTGCGCCCCATCTTGTCAATCGCCTAATTTGCACATTTCCGAAGTTAACGCATGCGCGAAAGTGGAAACTTGTATTAATTAATATTTGATTAACAAAAATAATTGCCGCATTGGGCATTAGTTGCAACATTAACTTCGTGAGCACAACTTTTCTCATTAAAGTTTGTTACTTTTCTATTTGTAGATGACTGCTTAAGGAATATTTCAGTTTAACATCAAGTAACAGAAACTATTACTAACCAGTTGGTAATAGTCCATTGTTACAAAATGATCTGCATCATTGTTAGTACATTACTTTTCCAGAACTATACATTTAAATTCAAGAAACTACATAAGACATACATCAAAGAATAGAACATTTTTTTTTTGTAAGAGTGTAATGAGGTTACATACAGAGCTTTGCTTTTACTAAATCGTTTCGAACTTTTACATAATTTGAGCTAAACTGTTCCATAAAATATTAAGTTAAATACTTTTAAAAGAATAGATTTCTCATTTATGTGAACTTAAAAATGCACAATTAGGTCTAAACTTAAAAAGAAAAAAATTACTCACACTTCAAAGTAGAAACAATATTTCTTGAACGAATAGGACATTTTTTTTCAAATGGCTTTTCCTACTAACTGAATAATATAATGGATCTATAAAATATCCTGTATAAATTGGCAAAAGTATAAAAATTAATAAAGATGTAAGATTAAGTGTCAAATTTCCGAAATCCATTAAATTATACAACAAGTATAAAACACTTCTCAAAAAATAGTACAGTTTTGCAGAAATTAATCTTGCCGGCAGTTAGAGAGATAATAAAAAATGTTCTTCATCATAAAAAACCGCCAGATATCACAAAATTAATACTGAGTAATAATTCGGTACAAAGAAGAATAGATGACTAAAGGTATTGAAATATCATCATGCTATTACTTAAAGACCTGCAAATTTTCCATTCAACTCGATGGATCAGCGTTACCAAATAACAAAAACTCATTAAAGAAAGAAAAAATGTCAAGAGTTATTATTTGCTAAAAATTTGGAAACTAATGCCGAAGAGAGAATTGCTAATTTAATACCATGAAATTAGTCCAAGAAAAATTCCTTTTCATAATATCTTGCTACTGATGTTGCTCCAGCAACGACGGGACATCATAAGGGTTTCATTAACACATTTGAAACAAGCAGTACTAAATGTACTCTCTGTGCATTCTGTTACACATCATCAGCATCTGGTTTTCAAAATTGTTGAATGAACACAGCTATATGTAGCTTTATTACAGTATTAGAGTACTCAATATGAAGAGAAGCAATTTATTGAATGACAGGATATTTAGCCAACTTTTATAGTGAAAATCATTTCAAAACAAAGTGAAACAATTGTTTCACTTTGTAGTGCAGTTGTTACTATCACTTTGCGTCAGACTTGCAAAGGATTACAATTGTTTGACACAGAAGTTCGTTGTCTTTGAGTATTTGTCTGAATCGCTTTTCAATGTATTTGATTCAGTATTATACTTAATAACAGAGGTGTAAAAAAACGCTAAAACCTGATTACATTAAAAAAATGACATCGATCATTTGACAGATCTGTTTAAAAATAAATGTTAAAATGTAAAAATTCTAAATATTTTTAATAAGGCATCAGATAATTGCAAGATGATGAGTTGAGTTTAATTAAAACAAAAAACCTCATAGCTGCGTCTGTGGGTAAACTTTTTTTGTTCAAACGAAATCTAAGTAAATGAAAATACAGCCACTTTGCCACATTAATCACAGTTTATGAAAACATACATTTACTTCGCATACAGCAGTATCATCATATTTAGACGAGGAAATCGTAGAACTCGCATCAAACGAGAACTAAAAGTAAATTTCAGAAATGGATACTAACTTAAAAATCCAATACAGTTCTCTAACCTGGATTGTGAGCGAGATTACATAAAATTTTAATTGCTTTTCCTTCATCAGATTTGCTGAGAGTGGGTTCTGTGCAGTAGCTAATTTACTGTATAAGAAAGGGACCAGACATCCTTGAACCTGACAATTTGTGACTGATGTTGAAGAAATTGAAATCCGACATGAAAAAATTGTTAAAACTCCATTAGCCTCAACCATTTTGGTATATATTTTATAAATTCTTATTGGTTTTGTATTTATTTTTCAGTTTTTAATAAACAATTTTTTACTACATTTGATGGTCGTTTTAATTAACTTCTACTTTGTGATTCTTAATAGATAGACAGATAAAATGTAGATAATATGCAACAATATTTTAAAATTTTGTATAATTAACTATTATGGAAGAGAGGGGGGCGTTGGAATTTTTTTCTCTTGTAAAGGGGGCGGTGGTCCGGAAAAGGTTGGGAACCTATGTTTTAACACATGCTTAATTTACAGTTGAAATCTACCCCCACCTCTAAATTTAACAATTTACCTTTAACAGCAATAAGCAGTTTTTAATTTACAGCTGTATTGAGTAAACATAAGTTGATGCCGAAAAAGAAGATTAATTGAAAATTGTAGTAGCTGTGATATAAGGATATTTGTTAGTAGATTATGAGGTAGACGTTAGTACCCTCCCACACAACACACGTTATCTATAAGACGTCGACTTATAGTATGAATACGTCTATAACCTCCATAATGTTATTTAGATGTGCATATCAGTAAATAAACAGACGTCGATCTGACATTTCCAATTTAGATTTCCATAAGACGTCTGTGACCTGCAACAGACGATCTGTGGCTTTCACTCTTTTAACATCTAAAGGAAATCCTTTACTCCATGTCCTTAGGAAATACTCAAGGTTGCATCCAATGGATTTGCGAATAACACGTATTATGCATCTCTTATGGAAAAAATACTCCTACTTCAACCGCAAGCGAGCAGGGGAAATCTGGAAGCACAAGCACGTTGTGTTTGTGTTGTTGTTTTGTTGGCCATTTTTGCTGCGTGCTGCAGTCTACCTATTATTTGAAGCATTCATTAAGAAGGTAAGCTACTTTTTACTTCTTTCATGCATTTATTTTCCCACCTATAAAATTATATATATGATTTTATATAATATTGATTGAAACTTTTTTGTGTTTATTTCAAGTAGGATGTTCTAAATGGTTTCAGGGCGTTTTGATTTATTTAATGCAACTTGCGTGTATAAATCTATGCGTAACAAAAAATAAAGTTTTTTAAAATTAGAAATGAGACGAAAATTCTGCCTTTTAGCCGAATACTCGGCGTGCTTGTATATCGAAGGCTTGTTGGTCGAATAGTGTAAGGTATGTGTTAATAAATTCAAAACATGAATTTTTTTCATTTTTTTCTAATTTTTTTTTAAATTTAATCCATTTACCCTTACTCTCTAAGACATTTATGAAGTCATTTTCATTCGTAATTGCACAAAATGAACAGTTATTTGAATGTTTAAAATTACAGCATTTTTGTATTTCCTATAAGAATCTTTTAGAAAATGCTGTCCAAATTAGATATTAAGCTGTCAGGAAAATGACTTTGTTAGACATTACGTACAGCTCAAGATGTATCAACTGTTATTCAAAAAAGAAAAACGGATTCATTCTAAACTGCTTAAATATTCATTAATGTGTAAAATCCATGCACATATAAAAAAAAACTTTATGAATATATCAAAAGGATTTAAAGGTGCGAATGTACTTTACTCTCCTTCTTGGCGCGATTTTTAAAAATTGCCAAATTGGCGCGTTTTTGCGTCTTGTCTCCCGGAGCGTCTTTCTCCAAGGCCCGCCACACACTACAGAGACATACGTCAAAAATCGTGCAATATGACGCAATCAAACCGGTTTTTTCCCTCTTATTACTGTGAAATTATCCATGTCGTACGTTTTTTCGTTCAATGTTTGGCCTGCCACAGACCTGTCATACATTGAGCGAAAAAACATGACACACTGTTAAAAATTTGAAACTTTTGCTGCATCGTCACCGATTAAAAAAAAAAAATTCACAATAAATATATAAAACCATTGACTTTCTAATATACTAATAATAAATAATATACTAATAAATCTAATTTCTAATAATAAAACTTCATATGCACCAGTTTCTAAAACAAACAAAATACAATAGCCATAAAAAAATTCACTTACCTTTACTTATTTACATTACGGAATCCTACAAAGAGGATACTTTATTTTATTTATAATTTATCCAAGAAAATACATTACCCGTTCCAAATTAAAAATCCATCCAACAAACTAAAAGAATTATTTCTGCTTCCAGATACCGTTTCATGCGGCAGACGATTCAGTAATGTCCGGTATTCAGGCACATTTTGCGAATACAGAGATAACAAAACGAGATTGAACAATCAGAAAACGGCATTCAAAGTTTTTGCTTTTTTAAGTGAGCGAATTTTCTGATTGGTCAATTTCGTTTCGCTAACAGCACAAAATCTATCCAGATTTCTGCTATGAAAAATACTTTTGTTCCTTAAAAAACTCAGCGTAAAAAACTATTTAAGCACTGTAAAAATTAAAAGAAATGAATTTTAAAAACACACTGCGTACATTCAAGCGAATTATTTTAAATTGGGGAATTTCTTATTTGTGTATTTTACAGATATTATTTATATCAATAAACAGTCACAAAAATAATTGTGTACTTATCAGCGCCGTGCGAAAGGGGGGGGGGGCGGCGAAGATGGCAGTTTTACGGGCGCAGAAATTTATACTACCAATGTCATTTTTAGCTTGTCACAAGAAAAAGTTCGGGGAGGGGGCGCCAAATTGAGACTTTGACCCAGTCACAGTTTCCTCTTCGTACGCTTCGTTCCATACTTAAAAATTCGGGAAAAACAATTACTTACTAGAGATAAAAATTACAGAAAAGGAATTTTAAAATTTTGCTGCGTAAATTTGCACAAAGTTATATAAATTTTACAACTTACGTTCGTGAATTTTACAAATATTTTATTTCTAAAATTTAGTAAGGATATTTATCAAATAATATAATTTCTATATCATATAATTTCCAT
Source organism: Maratus speculifer (assembly GCA_964019185.1). Lineage (NCBI taxonomy): Eukaryota > Metazoa > Arthropoda > Arachnida > Araneae > Salticidae > Maratus > Maratus speculifer. Next base: position 71,367,066 of record OZ025301.1, on the reverse strand, counting down.
AATTTTAAACTGAAACATTATGACTGCATTAAAACAACAAAAAAAAAAAAAATCAGTGGATCCACAAAACTCGCTGTGCAGGAATCAGTAAAATGCATGAAACTCGTCGACACCGCAATAACTAACGTGTGTATGAGCGCTTCGCGCCCATTAAAACTAAAAAAACATCAGTGGATCCACGAAATTCGCTGTGCAGGAATCACTAAAATGCATGAAACTCGTCGACGCCGCAATAACTAACGTGTGTATGAGCGCTTCGCGCCCATTAAAACTAAAAAACATCAGTGGATCCACGAAATTCGCTGTGCAGGAATCACTAAAATGTACGAAACTCGTTAACGCCGCAGTCACAGACGTGTGTATGAGCGCTTCGCGCCCATTAAAACTAAAAAAAACATCAGTGGATCCACGAAACTCGCTGTGTAGGAATCACTAAAATGCACGAAACTCGTCAACTCCGCAGTCACAGACGTGTGTATGAGCGCTTCGCGCCCATTAAAACTAAAAAAAACATCAGTGGATCCACGAAACTCGCTGTGTAGGAATCACTAAAATGCACGAAACTCGTCAACGCCGCAGTCACAGACGTGTGTATGAGCACTTCGCGCCCATTAAAACTAAAAAAACATCAGTGGATCCACGAAACTCGCTGTGTAGGAATCACTAAAATGCACGAAACTCGTCAACTCCGCAGTCACAGACGTGTGTATGAGCGCTTCGCGCCCATTAAAACTAAAAAAAACATCAGTGGATCCACGAAACTCGCTGTGTAGGAATCACTAAAATGCACGAAACTCGTTAACGCCGCAGTCACAGACGTGTGTATGAGCACTTCGCGCCCATTAAAACTAAAAAAACATCAGTGGATCCACGAAACTCGCTGTGTAGGAATCACTAAAATGCACGAAACTCGTCAACTCCGCAGTCACAGACGTGTGTATGAGCGCTTCGCGCCCATTAAAACTAAAAAAAACATCAGTGGATCCACGAAACTCGCTGTGTAGGAATCACTAAAATGCACGAAACTCGTTAACGCCGCAGTCACAGACGTGTGTATGAGCGCTTCGCGCCCATCAAAACTAAAAAAAACATCAGTGGATCCACGAAACTCGCTGTGTAGGAATCACTAAAATGCACGAAACTCGTTAACGCCGCAGTTACAGACGTGTGTATGAGCGCTTCGCGCCCATTAAAACTAAAAAAACATCAGTGGATCCACGAAACTCGCTGTGTAGGAATCACTAAAATGCACGAAACTTGTCAACTCCGCAGTCACAGACGTGTGTATGAGCGCTTCGCGCCCATTAAAACTAAAAAAACATCAGTGGATCCACGAAACTCGCTGTGTAGGAATCACTAAAATGCACGAAACTCGTTAACGCCGCAGTCACAGACGTGTGTATGAGCACTTCGCGCCCATCAAAACTAAAAAAAACATCAGTGGATCCACGAAACTCGCTGTGTAGGAATCACTAAAATGCACGAAACTCGTTAACGCCGCAGTCACAGACGTGTGTATGAGCGCTTCGCGCCATTTAAAACTAAAAAAACATCAGTGGATCCACGAAACTCGCTGTGTAGGAATCATTAAAATGCACGAAACTCGTCAACACCGCAGTCACAGACGTGTGTATGAGCGCTTCGCGCCCATTAAAACTAAAAAAAAACATCAGTGGATCCACGAAACTCGCTGTGTAGGAATCATTAAAATGCACGAAACTCGTCAACACCGCAGTCACAGACGTGTGTATGAGCGCTTCGCGCCCATTAAAACTAAAAAAAACATCAGTGGATCCATGAAACTCGCTGTGCAGAAATCACTAAAATGCACGAAACTCGTCGACGCCGCAGTCACTGACGTGTGTATAAGAGCTTCTCGCCCATTAAATTTAAAAAAACATCAGTGAATCCACGAAACTCGCTGTGCGGGAATCACTAAAATGCACGAAACTCGTCAACGCCGCAATTAGTAACGCATGCATGAATGCTGCGCGTCCATTAAAAGAAAAGAAAAAAAATCGCTGGTTTCATGAAACTCGCTAAGTTAGAATTCCTAAAATGCACAAAACTTGTCCAAACTGTGTTAACTAACGACACTATATAACCGAAAAATTATTCTCTGGATGCTCAAAAGTCGAATTGAAGAAATTTCTAAAATGAGCAAATTTGCGGTTATTAATGCAGATATCCAACTATTAAAATCTTTGTAAATTTGTACGAAAATACGGGATAAAATTTTGAAATATATTTTTTTTTATGTATTTATGGTACATATATATTGCGCGAATTTTTAAATAAAAAAGAAAGTTTTTCTGAAATAGGAATTCACTTTCAGTAAAATTAACACATCATCTCAATTTTTTAAATGAAATTGATAAATCATAACTTAAATCATTGAATATTTATTTCGAGAAATTTATTTCGTACCGCATACTTGTCTCCAAATGTATGTTATTTATTAAAATAAGAAATATCTTTAAAATAAAACGAAAAAAAGGCCGGGAAAATATAGTCATACATGTATAATGCAATCTCCTTTTTTAATTCAAATAATAATAGACTGATGTAACAATGAGATTTCATAAAAGCCAATCAAACAAAAGATAAGAAACCGTGCAATCCGGTTAAACCGATCAAAATTCCTGAACTAACAACTGTAGGCGTGGAAAGAATTCAGAAAACGATTCGGTAACAAGAAAAAGCCATCAGAAGTGTCCAATCAGAAACGGCTTAGAAATCAGTACATTACGTAAACCGAAGCACTCCTTAGGGTTGCCATATTGAAGATCCGAGTGGAGAAAATGAAAATGCACGGTTGCCATGTCGAAACATTTATCGCTAAATAAAAAACGTCGCCTTGGCGAAGGAGAGTAAAGTACATTTCACCCGATTTAAATAATAATAATAATAATAAAAAGCACTGAATACAAAATATTGCAACCCTAGTCGCCACTCGGCGATTAAAAATTCTTATTAATTTGCTTTGTGAAATACATCTTTTCATGGATATATGCATCTCTACTTTGTTTACATCTAATTAGTGAATTGGTTCTTTCTTTCTTTCTACCAGATGCAAGCAGATTTAGCAACTTTGTTGTATTTTATATATTTTGGCTTTTTACCATGAACTCTTTATTTGGATTATGTTTTCAAGAATTAGCTTTTTTCCAACAAAATAGTCATCAACTATAATTCCACATGCATTTCGAATAAATTATATCATTTTTACCTCTGGATGCAAGGTGATTTTAAGGACATTGCTCTATCTTATATCTTTCACTCTTGCGTATGCTCACTAATTGTACCAGTAATAGCTGGCTGGTACATTTTTTTAAATATTTATCATTAAAGTTTATTTAGCTGTCAAAAAAGATTGAAACAATACAGTCAATTACTTTAAAAATATGGGACAAAATTTGCAGTCGCCATTAGGCGAGTAATACTGAAAATTTAGCATCTGACTTTACTGCCACCAAGCAGACTTCCTCTACCTCACCAATACATTGGTAATCTCTGATTGCCTTAATAAGACATCCAGAGTTTTGAAATCTCAGCCAGAGCAAAGAATATTTATCTGTACACTCGCCAAACTTAATAATTACCACTTGCCAATCTTGATGATATTAGTTATTGCTAAGTTTTAAGTAAAAATAAAATATCCAAGAAAGATGTGAAATTATTTTTAAAATTTAAAAATACAATTTCCTTTGTTTTGTACAATGCATTGATATACATTTAAATATAGTTTATCACTTATAATTTTATCTGTAGTATTAATTACTTATTCATATTTTTCCATTCAGTGGAATGCCAGTTTTATTTTTAACTAAAAATTTGTAACTTTGTCACTAACTAGTTGCCAAATAAAGAAAAAAATAATTTTGACACATTTAAAAAGTGGCTACTAATCTAATTTCCCTTTTTCACCTAATTCTCCTGATGAAATTTATAGTTTTATTTTTTTACATAAGTTTTTTCGCTATTTTTGACAAAATTTACAGCTTTTACATCATTTGATGAAATTAAGTTTTTTTGGCCATCTTTTGGAGAAATTTGTCATTTTATTTTTCGGGTTTTTTAAGTGATCCCCTCAAAGCAGATAATTTCTAATGTTCTGCAACAAAATTAAGCTGATCAAAATGTTCTCCGGAAATTGCACAAGTTTTTCTCACAAACAATTGATGATTTTCGCAAACTTTTTAAATGAACGATTAAAGAATTTTGGGTCATTCCATGCCAAATCAACCAGTGACTCAACCTGACCCTTTCCGATTTCAATGAAACTGCTAGGGATCATTCTCTATGATATAAATTAGAGCATATTTTTATCTTTTGTTTATCGCTTTAAATTTTTATGCAATTATTTAAATTTTGAAAAATCATCATTTTTTGACTTGCATAAATATTTTCAATTTTGAATTTCTCAAGTTCTATCAAACATAGAATATTTTATGACCACTCATTTCAAAGAAGAGTTTATAAGGTTTAATTTGATATGCAAGTCAACTAGGTATAGTTAAAATAAATTAAATTTTAAATTTTTTTAAATTTGAAAACTTTTTAGATAGTCATTTTTAAAAATTTTGAAAAAATTGTATGTTGGAGTTGTTGGTTGTTGGAGTTGTTGGAGTTGGCTGTTTGTTGGAATATTATAGGCTTTAAATTCTGAAATTTTTAGAGTGGGATTTAAATGGGATTAGGAGTTATGAAATAAAAGCTGAAAATTACCATACAAATCATAAGTAAATAACAAAATAGACAGAATTAAATTGCTATTTTAATGGTAATTTTTGCTTTTATTTAATAACTCCTGATCCCATTGAGATCCCACTCTAAAAATTTCAGAAACATAGGCTTGCTCTGAGGCATTTCAAGTTATTTTTCATTAGATTTCTTACATATATCTTTTAACGTTCTGTTGAATAGGATAAATTAAATGGCAAGTTGAACAATTTTCTGAAAATTCACCATTCCATATTTAATATTTTTGTCTCCATTTATTAGCTTACTAATTGCAATGCCTGAGTAATATTCTTAACGGTGTATTCGAAAAAACGTTTTTCCACTCAAACTCGCCAACAGCTCGAAATTTTCCAATACAATTTCAGACAAATTTTTAAAAGTAGAAACATGAAACTTGCTGAGGGTATTTTTGAAAAGATGTACAAGGTGCCGTGTGATGTATTTTTACGCTCAATTCATTAGAATTTGATTTATAAACAATTATCTTCTCGGTATGACCCTTTTTTTTTCGTTCACAGATCTCCCACTAGGGAAAAATCTGTTCAAAATGCTGTTTTTGATTGCTTTTTTTTTTGTAATATTTTCTGCATTTATCAAAGAATTGACAATTACGGCACCTTGTGTACTTTCTAAATAAGAGAATTTGCCAGTTTGATGCATATGAGAGTAAAATTGAAGTCAAAAATAAATCGGAGCCTGAAATATGAATCGCAGATCAGGGCTTCAAAATGGACCCCTTTAGTCCACTTTTATGCATTTTGGTCCTCAAAATCCTTTCAGGGACTGGAAAAAAAAAAAAAAAAAAAAAGAGCTCGCTAAAAACTCAGAAATTGTAGGAAAAAAATTATTATGGTGCATTTAAAGATTTTAATTAGAATTCTTTCACAAATATTAGGATATCACCTTAAAACAGACATTTTTAGAAACTCGTTAAGAAATCTCATTAAAATACCTAAAGAAAATTAAATTTTATCAAAAGATCATAGAAAAAATGAGAATTTTGTCAAGAGACAGCAGGAATATAAAATAATTAAAATTAGTGTGGTAGGTGCAGGGTTCGCACGGACCTTAAAAGTCCTTATAAACTCCTTATATTTCGATAGTCCTTAATAAGGATCCTTAAAGTCCTTATTTTTTATTGAAACTCCTTATTTTTTAACGTGAGCTTAATAGTAACACGATCCGTAAAATGTTAAAAAAAAAAGAAAAATCGCCAAACATTCCAGGGGTGATTCTCTTCCGAAAATTTAAGGCATCCTCTTCCGAAAATTTGATATCGGGTTATTTGTTCCGCATAGTTGCCAACTTGTATGGTTTAGCGCTCGAAAAAAACAATAGCGGAGAAATGCAAATTTCATTAAAGGATCGCCGAAAAAGCACGCGTTTAGTCAATATTTCGTGGGGAAACGGCTATTTCGTAGATGTTTTTGTCAACGAACTTTGTCAAAAGATCCTGAAAAACGCGAATTTCCTGTGCGGATCACGGAAAAAACGGCAATTTCAGCAAATATCGCAGATATAGTACTAATTTCATCTGAGGACCGCGGGAAATCGTCGATTTCGTTTAAAGATTTGCCGATTTCGTTAAAAGATCGCGGAATCCCAATTTCCGAAAAAAAAAAATTCACCCAGAATCACCTCTATAACATTCATAATCTGCCAAATATGGCAGCTGAAAAAAAAAAAAAAAAAAAAAGTTTCTTTGTTATGATTCTCTTATTTCTGATTGGACATTAAAGCTGCCTCTTTTGTTTCCCGATTGCGACGTAGAAACCTCGTATTTACAAACATAAATCGTAATCAATATTCACCATCTAAAATTTTCCTTTTCTTTGAAATAGAGAAATGAATAACAAAGAAAAGATATTTCGTCAAATAATTGCGCCAATCTGTTCTATAATCCGCCAGGGATGCCGTGGACGTGCTATAGCGCGTAAAATACGCAAGAAATCGGCGACGGGACGCAAAAAAAAAAAAAAAAAAAAAAAATTGATCTTATGCGTCCCGCGAGACGCGTAATTTTCGTCAAAAAATCGCATAAAGGCAAATTTAGTTAAAAAATTGCGAAATAATTTTCGACAAATTCTGTGAAAAATTCGCGAAAAAAATGGCTAAATTTGTTACAAAATTCCAATAAAAGGCAGATTTCCTCAAAAAATCGCGTAAAAACGACAAATTTCATCCAAAAATTGTGCTAAAGTGGCAAGTTTTGTCAAAAGATTCGCGAAAAACAGCAATTTTCATGAAAAAGTCGTGATAAAACGATAACTTTCGTCAAAAGATCACGAAAAACCGGCACATTTCGTCAAAAAATCGCAAAAAAAGTAAATTTCGTTAAAAAATCGCGAAATAACGAATAATTTCCGGCAATTTTCTTCAAAAGATTCGCGAAAAAATGGCTAATTTTGATATAAAATCCCGAAAAAAAAGATAGCTTTCCTCAAAAACTCGCGAAAAAACGAAAATTTCGTCCAAAAATCGCGATAAAACGGCAAATTTTGTCAAATTCGTGAAAAACAGCAATTTTCATCAAAAAATCATGATAAAACGGTAATTTTCATCAAAAGATCATGAAAACCCGGCACATTTCATCAAAAGATCGCGAAAAAACGGCACATTTCGTCAAAAAATCGCGAAAAAACGGCAGATTTCGTCTAAAAAACCCCGCCAAATTTCGACAAAAAAAATCGGGAAAAAAAACCCGACAAATTTCTCCAAAAGATCGCTTTAAAACGCAATTTTCGTCAAAGGGAAAAAAAAAAAAAAGTTAATGCCTGGATAGAATTTTTCTGTTCCAAAAGCTAACTTTCCTTCTTCCAAATTATTTCTTTTTGGTGCTCCAAAAACAGATTTTTCAACTTCATAATCTGTTTTTGATTGAAATGAACAAGTTCAGTTTTTGCGTCTAAAAATGACTTATTAGTAGGGACCCGCTTTTGTAGAAAAGGGGCACAGAATTTTAGAAGTCCTGGGTCCTTGGGACCCAGGATTTTTCAAGTCCAGCGTCATCCGTTGATCTATATTTGATCTTAGTCTTATTATTTCACTGGATATGTATATCATGGGTTAATAGCAACAGTCTTCCTCTGCAGGAAATTAATTGAAGATGACTTAGGTTTTATAAAGAAAAAAATATTGCTTCTTGAAAAAGAAGTATCGGAGTTAGAAAATAAGGCCAATGGATTAGCTAATAAAACTGAATCAACTAAAGATATTCATTTACATATAAAATCGAACAATTGTAGAAAATCTGCAAAAGAAAAAAAGGAAGCGATTTCCTCCCTGACCAAAGAAATAGATGCTAAAAAACAGTTGCTAGCCAACTAATGTAATATATTTTGTTATATAATTACATAATTATGTTTTATGTAAAATTTCAATCTATTACGATTAAAATTTAATGTAAGTAATAATATGTACTGTTCTTTTTTAACTTTAGGAAGTCCTTATTTTTCTTTTAACGAAGCCCTTACAAAGTCCTTATAGAGTCCTTATTTTTCATTTAGCAAACTCTGTATGAACCCTGTAGGTGTCAACTTAAAATCATCCCTGGAATTAATTTTATCTTCCACAAAACAAAAAGTAGAATACTTATGCACTATTCATCTATAACATTGTCTTACCCAGAAGAGTCTAAAAATTGCATTAAAATTAAACTGCTGCACAAATCTGGTAACAATAATTTTTTTTCTATACATAATATGTGAAGTAAGTTAATTAGAATATTTTATTCTTTTCAGTGTGAAAAATTATCCCAGATAGGAGGATCAAACCTCAGGAATGGAGTTAGACGGGACAAAAATGAGTAATGATTTGGCTAAATGTTTCAGCTGGGCTGGTCTGAAAGGGAAGGAGCCATTTAGTTGCCTCAATTTTAATTAGTAAGTTTTTTAATTTTTAAGATCTCAATGCAAAATGTTCTATTCTAACAAATTGTTCTGTATGTTCAATGTTTGTTAAACTTGATGTATTTTTACAAAAATTTTCTTTAAAATCAATTAAAAAATTGTTTAGATCTTTATAATTAAGCAAGTGAATATGAAATGGTCAAACATTGCATCCAAAGATTTTTGTATGTGCTGTTTAGAAAAATTTCCAGTTTTTTAAAAGATCTTTCACTCTTAATCTTTAATCTCCTGATGGCTGAGCAAAAAGACAAAATTGTGGTTTTCTTTAATTATTTTAAATTGCTAAAAAAAAAAAAAAAAAAAAAAGTATTACGTATAGGTATATATATAAGCCCTTAGAGTATTAATCATAACAGAATTTCTAACTGGATTAGAAGTGTAGAATTATATAAATTTAAATAATGATAATATTACTGTAAAACCTGCAGCTTGGTGAATGGATATATCAGTTTGCGGCAATTAGGTTAATATAGGATCCTTACAAAAATTTTCATGAAAAACAGTATTCCTCACAATTTTTTAAGGTATCTGCCGACTTGTGGAGCACTTTTTTTTTAAAAAAAGGGACAGTTTTGAAAAAATATAATAATTTTTAGTTCTATTGTATTACAGAATGATAAGAAAACATAAAATCCTAGCAATATCTTAGTTTCATGATTTCTTTTATAAAATTTATAAAATACTTTTTTTTAGAAAAATTATAGCATATTTTTAATGAATTAAAATTTGTGAAAATTCTCTTAACATTCAATTATAAAAGTATTTTTCTGTGTTAGGAATTCAAATACACAATTTATTCTTATTTTGTGAAATCATTTAAGCAGACGATATTTATGAATTTTAAAAGAATTATAATATGTTTTTGTGAAGTGGCAATAAAAGAATTGTAAACAAATAAAATTAATTAATATTTTGTATAATTCTACTTCGAAAATATTTTTATTTATACCAGTCTTATATCATAAATAAACAACACTGTAAAAAATATGACTATTTTGCTGCGTCACTCCCTCGCTTTTATAGAATATCACTCTTTTGGTCACTGAGAATGTTCCATGTTAGCCTGAAGTAACCGTTTTCTATACAAGCGGTAGAGTGACGATGTAGCAAAGAAGTCGTATTTTTTTCCAGTGAATCTAAGGAAAATCATAGTTATTTGGTTGAAATACATTTTTAAATTAAAATGCCCCGAAACTTTAAATTACATTTTTGCTTAATGCAAAAGTAATTGAAAAAAATATTATTACTTTCAAATATTTATCTGATAGCATAATACTTCGCGAATCCAAACAAAGCATGGCTTTTGCTAGTTACCAAACAGGCTACGTTTGATGAACCAATAATGTCACAAAGACATAAAGCCATACTTATGCCTAGCGGTATCTGTCTGCATGAAAGCTACATTGTCATATAGAGGTTTTCAAAAGTTAGTTCATTCATGATCTTTTGACAAAATTTGCACATTTTTGTCATTTTCTTGACAAAATGTACACTTTCACAATTTCTTGGCAAAATTTGCATGCTTTTCATGTTTTTCACAATTTGAGTTTTTCACGAATTCTTGACAAAATTTGAAAATTTCTTTGATACATTTTGTACATTTTTTTGCAATCTTTAGACGATATTTGTGCGTTTTTGTAATATTAAGATGAAATTGCACATTATGAAATTACCTTTGCTAATTACTGTGCAGTTTTTGTTTTCTTCCCCAAATGGATATTTGCAAGCTGGATAAATGTGTTAAGACACTAAAGCAGCATATGTTAAAAAATACAGATTGTTATTTAATGATAAAAATCGGGGAAATCTGATACAGATAATCGGAATTTTCTTTTCATTTCTTTAGCCACCCTGAAGGGGTACAAAATTCTGATACGTTATTTTTTTTTTTATTCGCTACTCATGTTTTGAAACCTGTATTTTTTCTCTTTTTGCAGGTGCTGTTCGTAGAAATCCATCTTTCAGTCAGTCAACTAATAATGACATTGAAATGGTCATTAAAGATTGGTTGCGTCATGCAAAAGCCTGCTGCAAAGAATAATTTGTTTTATTTTTATGTAATAAAAAAGTACTCTTCACATGTGTTTTTTTTTTTTCCCAAGTAGCAATGAGACAATTAAATCCTTGAACAAAGTAAATCTTTTAAATATCCCTATTCTTTTTCAGTAGCATCTAATAGTAAGCAGTGATTCTATCCAACTCTAAGCAGTAGTTCTATCAAAGGAAGTGGTGGAATTTATTAACAGGATTTTTTGAAAAAAAAGTTTCTGAACATTCATTATAAGGATTTTTTTTTTTTTTTTTTAATGTATTTAGTATGCTGATTGGAATTTAAGTGACAGTTTCCTATCACCATATATTTTAAGTGTTAAAGAAGCACTACCATTTTGATTCAATCTTTTTTTCTAAAAATAACTGGGATGCATAAATTGCTGTTACTGATCCTGTCATTTACAAATTTTAATCAGAAAAATCTTTCTTGAAATTAGCATAGTTAGAAAGTTGTTGCAGTGTCAACAAAAATTTCTTGAGTAATGTAGATAATAATGAAATTTATCCTAAGATATCTAGTCCAAATGGCAAACTTATACGGCATATGTGCTAGAGTTGACATATAACACAATTTCTCTGGGACACAAAGATTAAAATTGATAATCGTTTTACAGATAAAATTTATTTTATAATTTTAGTTTTCATTTTTTCTGTTCAAAGTTTCTTCCATACGGGTAGATTTGCAAATTTTGTAATTATTTTTAAATGAATTGACTTGTGTAAAGGATGCTTCCTGTGATTACTATGCATCAGTTTTAGCATATTTGCCTTTGACAATTAAGATTAAGCATTAATACTGAAGTTTGGCATGTTTTATATATATATTTGTAGAATTCTCTTTCATGTAATATTAGAGCATATAAAAAGTTTCACAAAGGCTGGTTTATCCCTTTCACATTTACTTGTTACATTAAACCTATTTTAGATTAAAAATTACTATTAATGTTATAATGAAGTATATTAAAGCTGTTTAAGAAAATCTCATGAATAAATATTCAGAGTATAATTACACATCCTCTTTCTTTTTATAAAGAATTTTCAAAAAAAAAAAAAAAAATTATACAGGTATGAAATTTGTAAAAGATTTCTGAACCAGGTGTTTCATAATTCAAAATTGGGATTTTAATATTTTATCCAAAATCTGGAAAAATCAAAGGATTTTAAGAGATGTAATGGCTTTTTTTTTTTTGTGTGTGTGTGTTTGTGAAGGGGGAGGCGCATATGTAAATGATTAAATTAATATCCTGTAGTGTGAAAATTTGATACAGTATTTTACTCTCACCATGTCAAATTCATCCTGTGCCACTAGACGAATTACCAGAAATACACTACACCTAGGAAAATCAGTTTTCTTAAAAAAGAATAATTTTCCAAGCATTTCGTTCTTCCTGTCTGCTGTGATAACGCAAGTTATTTAGAGATGCATATCTATTGTATTTTTAAGGATTAAAATATACCTGGAGATTGTTTTTAAACTCATTTATGATTTATTGTTTAGATATTTAAAATTTTTTATTTACAGAAGTCGGTGAACAATTATTTGAGATAGAAAAACTTAGTGACAGAATAGATTTTAATATTGTACATTATTTAAGATAATAATAAAAAAAAATCATCACAATTGAACATATGCAATGAAATTGGAAATATTGAAAGATAAGCCTCTACTTTTAATTAAACCATTTGCGAAATAGTTTGAAAAGTAAACTTTATTGACACCAGAGTTATGTATGTTTATCAATAAACATGAAAATTACCATTGTTATTGCTTAAACACCTTCATTTATGAAATTAAGATTATACATGAGGGGCTTGTAACTATAGCAAAGGTGTGGAAAGAAAAATAGTCTGTTCAGATACATAAAATCTGTTTTATTTACTTTCACAAAGACAAAGTTTTTGTCATGTTTACTGTGAGAATGGGTATAAATCAGATTTTGTCTCCTAAATGGACTCTTACTTTTTCAAAATGGATGTTTTGTATTGGGATTGTGAACCTCTCATATTTTCATTAACAGATAACAAATTTAAATAAAGTGTATGGGATAAGATATGCTGAAAAATACTTTATGTACATTTTTTTAAATTTGTGATCTGTTAATAAAAATGAGGGGTTAACAATCATAATATATACTAAATCCATTTTGAAAAATTAAAAGTCCATTTAGTATCTTTCACCATTTCTTATTTAAACTCTGGGTACTCTTTAAAAGAAAAATTTAATATAAGACATGCAAAAGTGCCATTTCATTGTAAATATATCTCCTCATTAGTAACCGCCTTCATATTTGTAAGTTATAGTTTAATATAAATGTTAAGTGATATACAGGATTTTTAAGGTATCAGTGGAAAAAAATACTGCAAACTAACAATTGATCCTTTTATAAAGCTATTTTCTTTTAAATTAGTTCTAACCAAAATATAAGGCATAATTTTAAAATTTTGCTTATAAAGTAATTTTAAATGTTCATTGTTAGAGAGTTCTTGATTTAGTCGCTTGAAAAGAATTTTGTAATAGTATTAATTAAATATTGGTATCTATTTCTACAAACATAAAGGTATTGAAAGCTGTATTTTTAATGAAATTTTTTGCATATCTTGAATATAGGGTGTCCAGCAAAAATACCTTGATTTTAAAGTTAAATTTCTCAAAAACAAAGGTCGATGGAATTATGTGGTAAATGGTTTATTTATTAGGTAAACTTATTAAAAAATGTTATACAGAAATTTTGATCAGTGAATATTTTGAAAAGATTGTTCTAATTGCAAACAATATTTGATTTGACATTTTCCTTATTTTAGACTTCTTAGAGAACCCTTTTTTGGCTAAGAGTGGTGCCAATTTTGATGATTTTTGAACTAAATTTGGGGAATTTAGAAATTTCAGTAGTTTAATTCTGAAAATCGTTAAAAACAGGCACTGTTCTCCGAAAAAAATCGTTCCCACAAGCAATCTGAACATAATCTTTTAAAAATATTCACCTATCGAAACTTCTATATAACATTTTTACAGCTTGCCTAGTAAAAAAAAAAAAAAAAAAAAAAAAACTGTTTATAGCATAATTCTATCTGGTCTTATTTGCTGGACACCCTGTATGTCTATAAGGAGTACCATATATCAAAAAATAGTTCTATGTATAGAGGTCTTTTAGACCGGTATCGGATGAATATTGATATCTGCAATGCAAGTCTTAAGTACGTGTATAAGAAGTACTTAAATTTAAAAAATGGATCTATATTTAGAGGTCTTAAAGACATTTACTGGATGTTCCTAGATATCTAGAATCAAAGTCTTAAGTTCATCTGTAAGAAGTACCACATGTCGAAAAGTAATCTATGCTTGGAGGTCTTATAGATGTACTCTTGTAGACTATCTGGATATAATCAACGTCTGGAGGAACTCAGAGAGATCACACATGTTATTTCTTATAGACGTAAAAAGAGAGTATCGTGGATATTTTTAGATAACCTATAGATGTTTTGGCCGTCTTGTATTTACAGCTTCTAGATGACTTATAGATGAATGTGTGCTATGTGGGCTGGAACCTTATTAAAAAAATAATTGCAAGAAAATTTAAAGAAACTGTTCTAAGAGTTCCAAGGAGGCAATTAATATTTAAAATTAACTATAGTTGAAGTCTAAGATTTTTTTTTTCTTTTTTTAGCCTATGATTTGTTTCTTCATTGCCCTAAAAAGGGCCAAGTGATAGTTGAGAGCGGGTCCCTAAGATGAAAACATGTTAAAAGGTCCGAGTACTTAGCTCTTTATATCTTCAATTTGTCGAAGTTAAGCATCGGATATGAATTAATCATTCAAATATAATTTTAAAGAAATGCACAAATATCGGCGATAATGCTTAAAAAATGGGCCTAAGGATCCAACAAAAATATAAGGTGTTGACCCTGGGACATGAATCCAAGACTGCAAAAATGATGGTTTACTTTTTAAAAGTTCTTACAAGAATTAGTTATTTAGTATTACTAATAAATATAAAAGTTCAATAATTTGAGTATAATTAATATGTCAACTACATAAAATTTTTTTAGAGATTTTTTAAAAATTAAACTCAGTCCTTTCGAACTATCTTTAAAAAATATCCTCTTATGCAAGTCAATAATTCTTTTAAATATATATTTTTTTAACTTTGCATTACAAATTAATAAAACTCAGTAAAAATTTCAAGGCATGCAAGTTAAAAAAAAAAAAAACATTGAGCCAAAAAAATTATGTCTTAGACACAGTTTTTTATTGTTTGAAATAGGGAATAAAAACTACAAACGTTTATATAAAAATTTTCCTTTATTTTTTATGCATTTATATAAACACGCAGTTTTAACTGAATTTTGTTAGGAAATATTAAAATAAAATTCATCAAAAACAATCGATTTCTATTTATATACGAGTATAAAATTTTACAGTTAAGATTCAACTTTCACAAATACATTCGAGTCATGCATCAAGGAAGAAGTACTTCTTGAAGATGTACAGCGATGTTTTTTTAGATCACAATTTCTACTAAACCCTTTTGAGCAGACATCACAAACGAAAGGTTTTTCTTTTGTATGACTGAGATAATGTTTCTTTAGATCATTACGTATTAAGAACCCTTTTGAACATATTTCACAAAGAAAACGTTTTACTTTTGTATGATAAAGATGATGTTTCTTTAAATCTGTACTTTCAGAAAATCCTTTGAAACATACGTCACATTTGAAAGGAAGGTCATTTAAATGGAGACGAATATGATTATTCAGATAACGCCTTCTACAAAATCCTTTCGAGCACACGTCACACACAAAAGGTTTTTCTTTTGTATGACTAAGATGGTGCCTCTTCAGATCAGTATTTCTCACAAAAGTTTTTGAACATATTTCACAAACAAAAGGTTTTTCTTTTGAATGAAACAGATTGTGTCTTTTTAAATCTGAACTACTAGAAAAATCTTTGAAACATACATCACATTTGTAAGGTCGTTCATTTAAATGAAGGCGAATGTGTGAATTTAGATTCTGTCTTCTAGAAAAACTTTGTGAGCATATTTCACAAATAAAAGGTTTTTCTTTTGCATGGCCGACAGAATGCTTCTTCAGATCACCTCTTCTAGGAAATCTTTTGGAGCATATTTCACAAAGGAATGGTTTTTCTCCTGTATGAACGATAAGATGTTCCTTAAGTTGACCATTTGTAGAAAATCCTTTGGAGCATAGTTCGCAAATAAAAGGTTTTTCACCTGTATGCTTGCGAATATGAGTTTTAAGTGCAGACATCGAAGAAAATGTTTTGGAACATGCTTCACAAGTAAATGGTTTTCCATTTGTTTGTGAAATATGTTTCAAAACATCTTTACTTGAGTGAACTAGAAGATGCACCTTCAGTGCAGAATGAGAAGGAAATTCTAAGCCACATGCTTTACAAATAAAAGATTTTTCATCAAACTTCTTCAAAGGAGATTCTTTTGTGTGACCAAAAAGGTGTTTCTTCAAGCTAGAAATATGAGAATATGCTTTACCACACATTTCACAAGTAAACATTTTCTGTTTTAAAGGCTTTTTCTCTAGATTTTTCAGTTCCTTTGCAATAGTGCCAAGATTATGTTCTTCATTACTGCATATAACTGTTTTCTGTTGCAAAAAATTTCCTGCCGTATAAGCATTAAGATTCAATTTTTCATTACCACAAGTAATTGTTTTTGGCTGCAAAGAATTTCTCTCTATATTTTTCTGTTCATTAGCATAAGCATCACAATTTGTTTCTTTATTATTGTAAATAACTGGTTCGTGTTGCAAAAAATGCTCTTCTTCATGAGCGTAAAGATACGGTTCTTTATTACCACAAATAATTGGTTTTTGTTGCAAAGAATTTCCCTCTATATATTGCATCTCCTCTGTATGAGCATAATGATTAGGTTTATCATTATAAAAAATAACTGAGTTTTGTTTCAAAGGATTTTCTTTTAGGTTTTTCTGTTTCTCTAAATCGATGTTAAAATTTGGCTCTTGATTACTCATTATAGAACCACCTTTGACATTTTCTCCAGCATAATTGCTGGGAGATAGGTTCGAAGGGGGATGCTGCATGGAAATATTTTTGGGTATTCTTTTTAAATGTAAGAAACTTTAAATGAGAATCCTGAAAAATGCATAGAAGGAATAGAAATTTTTCTTTTCATTTTTTATTGTAAAAGCAAATTAGTCCAATTTTTTTCCAGCAAAATATTTCCATGATAAAAAAAAATTCATAACTATGTTCAAAAACTGCATTTGTTAATTTTATTTATGAAAAAATCCTCCAAATCCACTAGCCGGTGTGTCTGGCCAGACTTTGGAATCTGAAAAACAAAACTTTTGTTTAGTCAGTCAATTTTTTGTAGTTAAGATGCTCTCATGTGTTTAATCTTTAAAAGAATTAGGTACTTCAATTAAGTGCCCATTACTTTGGGCCTGTTGTGATTGTTGGCGCAAAAGCTGCCCAAAGACACCATTTGTAACAGACCAGAAGGCGGGTGCAATCACCTTATCGAGTTAACGACTGAAATTCCAGGATTAGTTAAATCTCGATTTACATACTAAAATGCAACTAACTGGTCAGCCAAGTTATATGTTAGTAGAAAAACCTGCAAACCCGATTTTAGTGGTTTAGTAGTTAGTAGAAAAACCTGCAGTAGGTTTTATCAGTGTGTTTTCCTGGTCCCATTTTGCATTGTTCAGGCCACAAAGATGCTATTTTGCTTTTATTGGAAATTTATCAACTTTGAAACATCACAAAATTAAAATATTTATGCCGGTTAATAGGGAAAAAATTTCACTTTCCAATGCAAATAGTTTAAAAGAGTAAGTCAATTTGCTGTTTTCTTTTGATTTTTAGAATAATTTCAAACAATAAAAAAAATCCATCCATCACGTAAAGCTACATTACAGAATATTAACCAGATTTTGCAGAAAACAATACATTGTTCCATTTTGGCAAATACTCCCTTAAAAAATTAACACTTCAACAACTTTAACACACAAAATAAATAAGCAAATAAATAAAATACAAATTTATCAAATACGTAATCAAAATGCGTACTAATATGTTATGTGCTGATGTAGATATAGTAGTACACAATTTACATTTACTTGATATATGTCACCCAACATTTAAGTTGCCTGGCCCAGAAAAAAATTTCTTTAACCCTTTCTGGCATGGACAAAAATCTGCTAGTAAAATGAGAAATTATCGACTGACACCGAAATTTATATAAAAAAAAATTTTAGATATTTTAAAATGCTAAATTGAAGCTTTTATTGCATAAGCAAAATTTTACTAAAATATTATTGATGCCGTTTACAAATTTAGAATCATAATTAGGTATCCCAGACCGGGCACAGTGTGCCAGAAAGGGTTAACACACACTTTGAATTCATTTTTAACACTTTTGTTCCCATGAAGGGAAATTTTCCCATGACAGTCACATGATAATGACAAACGAATAAATAAAGTGATTAGAAAAAGCCTGTGTGCTACTAAGAAAAAAAAAAGAAAAAAGAAATATTTGTTGGTTCAAAAATCATTGCAACACATCCTCATGCACACATCCATGCAACACATCCTTTTCACATCCTCAAAAACTCAAACGGGATAACTAGATGGACAATAAATATCACATTAAAAATTATTGATTTTTACCAAATTTTTATATTGCAAATTCATTCTTTTGGTATTTATTGTATATAACACAATCCTTAAATACAATAAAATATCAACACTGGATAATGGAGAATTTTTGGTGCTTATCCATTTATACTTATCTAAATATATCTTGACTTACGTCATTTTCAACTTAATATCACTAGTCTGGAACAATGACACTTTACCTTTCGGGGTTTTAAGAATGACAGTGTCATTCTAAATAATATCTGACAAGAAAATCAAAAAAGTAAAAAAGGAGCAATGTAAAGATGGACCTCAGCTATCCAATGCAAAATTATTTAAAAATGTCAAAATGCAAACGAGATTGAGAAAATGATTGCCCCCATAGTTTCAGCATTAGCTTGTGAGTGTCTTCGCTTGCAGGAACAAGAGCCTTTACACTTAGAAGATGATTCCAGCAGTGTACACCTCAGAAGATGTAATTAAATCATTGTCAATAGTTAAGCAATCCATTTCATAAGATAAAGTGTATTTGTAATTTTGAAGATGCTGTGCACGCTCAGACAGAGGTACATTCTGAATTTTGATCATTATCATCCATTTATTTATAATTTTCAGAAGAGCAAAAACAAGCATGTCTAGAGCAATTTTTTTAAAAAAATTTTTGCCTAGATAAAACAGCGCGTCCAACATGGACACATGAAATTTCTCATTCTTATCAATTACAAAAAACATGTCATTATAAAGTAACTTCTTGTAATTTATTTTAAAAAAATTAATAAACTTCTGATCTAGGAGTTAAAAAACATCGGTGCTATTTGGAGGTAAGAAAACAAGTTCAATAAAATGGTAGGTCAATTGTTGAAAACCAAAACATTTTTTCTTTTTTCCTTTGAGAAATATATATCCAAATGTTGGGCTATTTTCACCTAAAAGCTTGTTGTCATCCACAATTTTTGGTTTGCATCATAGAACACGGGCAAAGATTTGATGTTTTTCATGCAATGGGGCACCAAAATTTTCCAATAACCAATATAGTTTTTTCTGAGCCATCGATATTTTCTGCTAATAAATTGTTAATCTATATCTTTGCTTTTCTTGCCACCTATATATTTATCGCTCTTAAAAGGAGTTTTATCTGGTAGTGCTTGATAGAACAGTCCCCAGACATCAGCATTGTAAATATCAGACAAATTATATCGATTGAGGACACCACTTAAAGCAGATTATCTCTATTAGTTTAATTCAATGTCATTCACAGAAACTTCTTCGTATACTTTTGTGAGAACAAAGTCGTTCAGAATACAAATCTTTGAAGCAATCTTTTGCAATCTGATTCTTCTAATTCAGCCACAATTTGTAAAGCCTTCTAGTTAAACTGATAGAAGACAACAGCATATTTTGAGGTCTGACATTTTTTTCAAAATCACAAGAGCTTGCTCTAACTATAGGTCACCACAGGCCATAACTTCTAAGCATGGACCTTAATGAAAGCTATCTTGTCCCCGCCCAGCATAAAAATTAAACAGTTCAGCTTGTTCACTTATATTTTTATAGTTCACAGCCTGGCTTGATCAAAAATGAGTGAAAACTGATCAGGCTCATGGAAAAATCAATTATCTAGGTCTAATCCAGAGTACAGACATGCAGTACAGACAGATTCAATTTTACAAAAAAAATCTTTTTTCTTAACATACAATTAAGATTCTTTTAAAGAATGCTGCATGCATGTTTATTGGGATAATGCACATTATATTTTTAAATGAGAATGTGTTCACAAGTAAAAAATACATAGTAGCAAATTTAATGATTACTTAAGAGTCTTGAGCATTTCAACATTCAAATAAGGTTTAACCCCTTGGGGAAGAGCGACCACTATAGATGCCGGCACTGATTGTACTCAGATCCCGCGAGACTACCATTCATGCCGGCGCTGTTTGTACTCACATCCTGCGAGACTACCATTCATGCCGATCAAACGGAACGTTTTGTTTTTCACAGTTTAGCATATAAAAAATTTATCCTAATTCTATTTGAATGTATATTAAGGAAAAAGACTTCTCCTTCAAACTAGGAAAACTAATGAAAACTTTTTCTTTTCTTTTAATCCACGCGAATTTAATTTTTTATGGAAATACTACAATGGGAAAAAGATTATATTTTCATCACGTCTTTGTGTTTCATAAATCTTTTTACGCGTCTAGTAAAACTTTATTTTTCTTTATTAGAAAAAATTCTACTGAACTTGAGAGGGAAAGTTTTGCGGTTAAAGAATACGATCATTAGAAAGCATATAATTCACTTAAGTAAGCATATTAGTAAGCATATGCACGTTTACGAATGACAATATGAACATCTGATTCATGGCTTTATTTTTCACGCTTTTATCTCGATCAGAAATACTATTTAGTTGCAAAAGTCGACGTCATCAAGATTTCGCATTTTTTTTGTTTTAGAAGGAAAGATTTATCTTTTTTATCTTTTTATTTTATTTCAGAAGTGCTTCGCAGTTAAAAAAAAATAAGAAGAAGAAAGAAAGAAAAGTTTTACATACTGATTTTGAGAGCTAAACGCTGATAATATATTCTCAGCACCACTAAATTAAGAATATTTTTCTGCTTTCCTCTTTTGATTTTACTTTTCACACTTGTTTAAATTAATTCGTTTTAAATTAATAATAAATATTTACGCGATATCTTTTATTAAATTCTGACTATTTTAAAGACTATGCGCATACATTAGCATGCATATTTTGAATCAAAAATCCTTTTTAGCTGTTATAATTGAATATATTCTATGCATTATTTGATGTTCAGTTATATATTTTTTTTCAATTTCAAAAATACTTTCAACATTAATGGCATTTTTATCAGTATATTTAAAATTACTATTTAATTTCATTCACTATTAATTACTTTTAATTTCATAACTTTATTTATAGTTTAAATATTTAATACATAAAATATAACTAAAGATATTTTAATATCAATAAATCCTTTGATGAATGTATTTTAATTTATTATTCAAGTTAACTCATTATTATTAAACAATCCTTATCTATCAAATTACTAATGTTATGCTATAAGTGATATATTAAAATAAAATGGCTAAAAACAACTTTTGTTTAATATATCACTTGTAGCATAAACATAAGTAATTTGATATTTTAAAGTGATGATTCATATTATACATAATTTTATTTAATATTTCATTTTATAATATATTACTATATATCTATATCTAGCTATAAAGAACAAATTCAGCGAAATGCATATTTTATTTTAAAGTATAGTTTTATTAACTTTTCATTTATTACTATGCAATACTTTTTATTTGATAAATATTTTATGATTTATTATATTTTTATACATAATTTTTGAATTTTCAGAACTGCTTTTAAAGAAACATTTCAAATTTGTTTTTTATGTATGTTTCTATAATAAGCAATAAACACTAACATGCAGAAGTTTTCACACGTTTTATTTAATTAGTCTTATTTGTTAATAAAGCAGCTTCATTAAAACGCTTATTTTGTTTAAGAAATGTCTTAAATTATTTAGAAGCAAAACTATTGCTGTTTTAACAAAAATATTTTTTAAATTAGGAAAATATTTCGTTTGTTGCTATATTAAACTTACATAAGTGATCTGTGATCATAAAAAAGTCATTTTTATATAAAAATATCGTTGAAAATAACTCATTTTTTGTGTGAATATACATAGTAACAACCTACTCAATGTATGTAAATTTCAAAAGGTTACATGGAAAAATGAATTTTTTACAATTTTTTAAAGAACACATTACACGAGTTAGGCTGAGCTGCGCAAAATCCTTCGGTCCTGAAGATGAAACCGAATTTCCCCGCTCCGTCCTCAGATGCGCGCTTCGAAATGTGCACGCCGTCGCGAACGGGTTAATAAAGAAAACGTAGATGAAATGTAGATAAAAAAATTTATGTAGATTAAAAAAAAAAAAGAAAAAAAAGGAGGGTTAACAAAAATAATTTTTTAAGCTAAATAATAAAAAAGAAAGCTACATTCTAACACATTTCTGAATTCATTTCTTTTCAAAATCACATAAGATTAGCATGTATTCTTATTCAGAAATTATATAATTGAATGGCGTTATTCATCTTTTGATGAAAACAATACTTCTATGAGAAAGTAGACAAAATCAGTGTTTTGAATCGAATTTTTAGTAAGTGATAGCTCGGAAAAAGAAAAAACCAGCACTTTTGTTACATAACACAAGTTATGTAACAAAATTTTTTTTATCTTAGTTTATCAAAAATGAAAAACACCATTAGATTCCAAATCCTTACAATAATCAGGACTGTTTATTTTATGCTTTTACAGTTCAAAATTAGAGAGCATAATAAAATTTCGCATTGCTGAGTAGTGAATTTAAAAATGTCTTTAAGGTATATTTCCAAAGAGTCTTAACAGACGTCCATTACTACTTTTAATATAGTTATAAAATATTTTGCTACCCTACACATCTTAAGAAGGATTGAGTTTCAGCCTTGCTCGATTATGTAGGGAAAAAAATGCAAACCTAATCTCTCAATATATCAAAAATGAAAAACGCTATTAGATTTCGAGTCTTTTCATCAGTCAAGCCTGCTTTTTTTATGCCTTTACAATTAAAAATTGGTCAGCAAACAAGAAAATTTTGCATTGTTAAGTAGTGAATTTGAGAATCTCTTCAAGGTATATTTACAGTCTATAAGAGTCTGTTTACAGACATTCATTACTGCTATTAATATTTCTACACCAATATTTTGCCTGTTCTCCACATCTTAAGAGCAATTCAGTACCGCCTTGCTCAATTATGTAGGAATAAAATGCAAGCCTGATTTCAGCCAGGCATGTGTCTACTGAAAAACAAAATTAAATTCAAGTTTAGACACCATGTAACTGTCCAATGCCGATCTCTATGCTGGTACATTTCTGTATTGATATTGTCAAATTAACAGCGGCTCATGACGCACATTTATACTTATTATCTGGAAAGTCACATAAACTGAAAACATTTTATCAGCTTTGATTAAATTTTTATATTGGGCTGGTAAGATTGATTGTTAACCATTTGGATCTGGTGCATTATTATAGTATATGTTTTTTAATCGAGTATTATTTTGTTTTAAGAAATGCTTTTGTATGTTGTAATGTTAGTATATATCTATGCAACTACTATACGATTTCATTTATGTTTAGGCAGTTTGTAATAATAATTATTATTTGCTGAATTCTTTTTGTGCCATTTGTGATTCTTTTATTTTAAACATATATTTCATGCTTTAAATTTAAAATAAAAGTTACTTTCCTGGAAGAGTCATGTGCAATAAAGCATAAAAAGAATTAGAAAGTTGTAATTTAAGTTAAATCTTATTGTAATAAAATATTTTCTAAACATCTCCAAAAATTCTTCCTTAGCCTATTGTCATATAAATCTTAATTTAATAGTACGCAAAACAACAACATTTGCTATCTTTCAAACAGTGAAATATTCATTATACACTAATTAAACTATTTGGATAGTTAGTATTAATGATTTTATCGAAAGAGTATTTTATTTAAAAAAAACTGTAAAATCAAACATGAAAGGGTATCATTGGCACATTCCAACAAACCCACAGGAAAAATTGTCCTATTTCTGACGGCTATGCTTGTTTCAATTAAAGAATTTGAATTATAGAAATTATACAATTTTAGGCATAATTTTGCAAGAAATCTTAATGTTTCAAGCAAACCTTCTCGATTCCCTTCTATTTTCTTCTTAAGTAGAAGTCACTGGATTGTGTTATGGAACATTTAAAATATATTTTAGTTAAAAGTAAACAGATTTTTGATTAAAAAATTTACAAAAGGAATGAATTTTTTCTTGTTATTTGAACACCTAATCTATAATGTGATTTTGAACTATAGAAGCCCAGGCCACTAAAATTTTCATTACTTTTACGAGGTGTAACTTTCATACTAAAAATTTTTCTCTAAATATTATAATGCGTTCTTCTTGACTTCATTACTTCTAGAAGTCAATATACATTTTTCTATGAGCTCACTTAGAAAAAAATTAGAAGTTATTTTTGTAAAATTTAGTATACAGTAAAAGACCTTTATAATGCATATCTAAAATTGCAAGGTTTTGTATTATATAGAATCTTGCATTATATCGGAATTATATATAAATGGAGTTTATTTTTTCTCAGGTATTATTATATTTATTTTGCATGGATCAACAAATTTTCCCTTTAAGACAGGATTCTGTTATAGACAGATTTTTTCCCTGGATTTATTGTATTAAAATTGCTTTTGAATATGCTATTCTTAAATAAAAATGATTTTTTTTTTTTATTGTTAAATAAAACAAATTTCAAAATCTATGTGTTTTTCATAAAAATTTTGATTGAGCCAATTTTCATTTATTTTATGTATGTATTAGGTCAGTCCGAGACAGTGATTTTAATACGAATTGTGTCGAGACCAGGATTGAAAATTTCGTTCAGTGCAGACCTAAAAAGAAGGAAGCAGTACCCTCCGGTATGAAAAATACATTCCCTCTGGTACGAAAAATTCATTAGGCTCAGCCTGGTCACAGATTAAAAATTTTTTTTAACAGCCTCTCCAGGACGATAAAAAGTCTGAAGTTGTGAGAGCTAAATTTATAAAAAAGATTTAATCTGCATCTTAGATAAAGCATTGCTTTAAAAAACTGACGGACATTTAACTGACAGTACAGAAATAAGAAAAGTTAAACTTGATTGGAAGTTTGAGCTACAGTTATTATGAGCTACATTATGAGCTACATAAGCAATTTTTTCTTAAAGGCTTTAAACATTTTATTGGAAGCCAAATTTTATTTAAAACTTTAAATTTGTTTATCTACATGAAAAGTTTTTTCCACACTATTTCTTGTCTTTAAATCATTAAAAGTCTAGAAGTGTTGAAGAAAAAAATGGAAAAACTTGCAACATGTCATTTTTGATTATTTTACATTAGTTTTGTTTCAGTAAATTTGAAACAAATATTTACTTTTGAAAATATGATTTTTTTTTAAATTATATCACTTTTTAAATAAGTATTTTTAATAGTTTTAAAATTAATATTGAAAAAAAAAACAAAGAACAAAACTAAAATTAGATTTTCATCTTTAATGACATGGAAAAAAAATTAATTTTATGAGAAATTTTAGGATGTGATTTTCTGAGTAAATTATGAAACTAACTGTCAAAAAAAGAAAAAATAATCTAAATTCTAACTCATAGATTTTTTACGCTCTAAGATTTACTCTAAGACTTTTAAACTCTAAGATTTTTTACATGTTTCCTAGAACTGTTAAAGTAACATTGTTTTTGAATTGCGCTCATTTCAATTTGTGTCAAATCCCTTAAAACATGATGAATTATTTAAACAGCTATAACTCTGCGAGTTTTGAAGATATGAAGATGCAGTTTTTTGTACCTAATTCAGGACTGGATAAGGAAAGTTTTCCTATTTGGGATTTTTATCCTACAGGAGCCGTATAAAAATTTAATTTTCATAATTTTTCAATCAGAGCCCCCATGGAGTTGCAACTTATCTTATCAAAAATTTTCTTTTTTTATGAATTTTTGCAGTTGGAAGTAGGGGTCTTTTACATAATACATATGTATGTATAATTATATGTACATATAATATATATGTATGTATGCATAACACTGGTGCCCGGCTAACCGAAAAGTACCAAAGATATTAGATTTTTTTTTCTCTATGCAGAGTTTGAGCAGCATCTATGACTTTGTATTGACAAACAACTGTTTTATGAGTCATACTTTTAATTGCTCTATAATTTTTACAATGGAAAAAGTAAAGGGAGAAAAAGGTTTGGCTTAAATTTTGTGTTTGAAGCAAGATTTTGTGTGAATCATCTTGAAATTCTCTAAATTTTCAGGTAGATTTTGTACCAAGATACTGCATCAATGGACAAAGATTTTGTTCAGCAAGAGTTTTTGCTCAAAAAATCAACAAATGTCATCAGCCAAGCAGACTGATGAATGGTGAATACAGACGTATTCACAGATATAGTTTAATGCAGGGCTGGCAAGCTTTTGCCGGGGTGATTAAAACCAGCTGTTATAACCAGTTAAAACTGGCATGGTAGAAACTAATTTCTGCCAGTAAATGGCAAAAACTGGCAGAAATTAAGAAATAGTACTAATAAGAACTTTAACTTGCAATGATTCATAATTCATACATGTTTTTAATATATAAAGAATTAGTTTGTTTATATAATAATTTTCGGTCACTTGAAAAACAGAAATTTTCTTAATGGTAATCTGATACTGTACTAATTTAACTGTTGTTATTATTGTTCTTACAATTGGATTTCGATTTAAAAGTTTAAAAAAAAGAAATTTACAAAAAAAAACTATTTTAACATCACTTTTCAGAGTATTTTTAAATAAATAATACACCGCAACAACTTAAAAAATATCTACTACTATTTATAAAGAGAAATGGTTCTTCTGAAAAAATACAAGTAAATAATTGTGGCACAAAAATAACAGAAAAAAATTAATGAAATATCTTATACAATTATTATACAATATTGAAAGAACAAATTTATTTTTTGTGGGAAAAAGTAATAATATACTAAGGGTATTCCATAATATAGGATTAATTTTGCTAACAATTCTCAATCTAGACTGCTTTTTATTTTGTTCTGAATGAAAGAAAAGTAAAAAAATATTCTTTCAAGACCAGCATCACTTGCTGGTAATATTATTATTGAGGATGTAAAATTTGAAAAATTCTAGGACTTCCTTGGGGAAATGTTTCTGGGAAAGGAGTCAGTTTTGCTACTAAGTGTTGTCATGTACGGCAGAAAATTTAGATTAATATCTAAAAACATTTTTCTTGTCCTTTCTTTATGCTCATTTGTCTATCAAATTCTAAAACAAATTTATTTTTTAATTAAAACTATTCACAGTATTTTATTTGTTATTCATCCTGAATAATATGTATGTAATCAAATTAATACTAATAAAAAAAATCTTGGATTATTTCATGAAATGAGTTTATGCCAATTGTTGCCAGTTAAAACCGGTTGTAACCACTTTCTGCTACTAGCACGGCAGAAACCATTTTCTGCCGGCAAAAACCCAACCCTGGTTTAATGTGACTTTTTCCTGTCCTGAAACAAAATTAATCCTTTTGACAAAAATGTTTTTAATCATCTGAGGCTACAGCAGAAAATTCGCTGAAGGAATTACCTAAATCAGCTTATGAAAAATATATGGAGAACTGGTCAAGCACAAGTAATATGTAGTCATAGTTGTATTGGACTTGATAGGTCTTGCTATTTTACTAAACAGATGAATAAATAATTTTTTTGGTGTGTTTATTTAACAATTCTGAATTCTTTAAGGTTCTTTTAAATCAAAGTATAATTCTATAAAACAGGCCTGAGAGTGGATTAAGAACAAAAAGTGTAAAAGTATGTGTAAGCTCAAATTTTACAAAAAACTAAAAACTGTAAACAACAAAACCATATTTTGCACAAAAAAGTATAATAAAAAAGAAAAGTGTTCAGTTAAACTGATGGCATTGAGCTCACAGGCTGTTCAAGCTAATTTATATTATACTTTTATTTCAAAGCATGAAATACCCATTTAACTAAAATAAGGGGAAAGGGTATTATACCACATTGTTTTCCCTTTTTACACTTATTCCATGCACAGCCAAATCTAAACAGGAAAGCTCCTTATCAGAATAAAAACCAGTATACCAAATTTAATGCTAAATTAAATACTTAATAAGATAATTCTGTTTGAAAAACCCATTTATCTAAATTAGGAAGGTGGGAGAGGATAGTCTCTGTCCCCCCCCCCTTTATACTTAACCAATGAACTCCCCAAAACTATTCAGGAAAGTGCCTTATCAGAATGAATTTATGCATAAAATTTGTAGCAAATCTTATAATTCTGCATGAAAAACCCATTTATCTAAATAAATGGGAGATAGTCCCTCATTCTCCTTTTTATTCTTAACCAATGAACCATCAAAACTAATCAGAGAACCGACTTATAAAAATGGACCTATATACAAAATTTTAAACAAATTAGTGAGATAATCTCATTTGGTATATTTTTTGTTGACAAAAAGAAAAAAAAATGAAAGAATGACAAATTATATATTTTGCCCCCTCCCCCCCCCCCAGATAAAAATTGGAAAATCTCAAATTTATAAAAAGTGGGAAATTCCGATAAAAGTCGGAGGAATCTCATCCCTGATAAACTACAGAAAACAATATTTTACAGAAAAAGTTTGAGTAGTATTGTAAATAATAATAACTTAAACTTATACTAATAATTTTTATAAACACAAATTTAGTTTATTAAATTTAACAGACACAATCCTTCAAAATTAATTTAATGATTGCACAAATCTTCTAATGCATCTTCAAAAATTCAGGAAAAATCTTTGGAAGGTGAAATTTTTGTAAGTCTGATGATCAGTGAGATCTTGCAGTACTCCCACTAATGTTAAACATACAAACATAAAACATTTTTCTTATTTTATTTTTAAATATCTTAGCAGAAAGTTAATATTTATTAGTTTTTTTTGTGTTCTCTTTTTAAAGAATGTATCTGTTTTATTTATTTTTTTTTATTATTATTGTGGTAAAGATATTTTTAAGATACATAATTAATTTCAGTTGAAGTGTTGAACATAAAACATTAAATTAAGCATATGCATTAGAAACAATCAGTCAACTCATAAAGGGAAATAAGCTTGATAGAAAAAAAAATTAAAAATATTACTATTATGATGAAATACTTAAAAAATAAGAATAGATTTCATGTCTATTTGTTTAATATTAGCAAGAAGAATCAGATCTTAATGATCAACAGCCTTAAAACATTATATACATAATGAGTTAAAAAATATTTACAAAATAAATTTTGATTAAATTTATACTTTTGAATATTTAATTATGAACAAATATTATCTTAAAATAAGGAGGACTGAAATAAAATACCTTTAATACATAGCTTGTTCTCACTTGAAAATTGAAAGCCAGCAGTTAAAACAGAAATAATAACAATAAAAAGCATTTAGAATCATACATTAATAGATATAATCCTACATTTTGTTTAAACATATTACATCTGAAAATATCTATGGCACATAGTGATGAAAGAGTAAATAAATCAAAAGTTATGACTAAAAAAAAAACCTATTTCTCCATCTTTGAATTTTGGACTATCAAGAAGTTTGGTTTGAACTATCATAAGAAATAATTGACTGATCTTTCAGAAAATGTTGTATCAAGATTACAAAAAAGGGAACCAAAGATGTATTTTTTGAAGAAGATGGCAATGATGATAATTTGATACAGGCAGCGGCGCAGTCGTAAAAATATCAGAGGATATACTTTCTAAGTAGAGGATATATGCTAAAGGCAGAGAGTATAACCTAGAGTGTGTATATTATAAGCTTTCTTGAGAAACAGGAGGTATATGGTGCTTCTCTAAAAAATCCAGAAGGTATATGGTGTATACCCCTGTATACCCTCCACTACATCCCTGGATACAGATGATATTTATCCTGGTGTACCAATGAAAGCTATTTTAAGAAATTTCTTCATAATTCTGATAGTGAAGAATGACTTGCAGAGTAAATGATGATTAATGATTTTTTTTTTCATTTTAAAAAATTGGAGCATTAAAGTATTTTTAGAAATTTTTGTACTTTTTATGTTTTTGTATTTATCATCCTTTATATTTCAGAATATCAAATATGGAAATTTTCTGGGGCTCATATATAAACCAACCTCCTAACATTTGAAACAAAAAAAAAAAAAAAAAAAGAATAAATAAAGTCCAAAAATTCTCTGTTTATACACAGAAATGTACTTCTTTTTTAAAATTGCCATTTTTTTTTCTCATTTTTTAAGTTACAATGAATTTTTATAATAGCAAACGTGATCCACAATTGCTGAATTAAGGATAAATTTTGATTTAGTGCATGATACAGAAAATTCTGAAACTGTGATAAATACTGCAAAATACTTTTATAATTTACAGCTTATATAATTTGAAACAAAAACAGGGAGTAAGTTTAGAAATGGAACAATCAATTATTTTATTAATTCATATAACAAAATTTCATTCTGTCCGAAAACAATTATAAATGAATAGTGTTTGAGAACACAATTTGGGATCAGGGATGTAGCAGATAATTTACTGTGGCATATACTATAAACTTCTTTGAATTCATTTTAAGAACTTCAATATATCCTATCTTTTTCTCGTAAAAGCTCGTATAGTGTATATTCCCTTGCATATGTGGATGAATATCACAAAATGTGAGATTTTGATCATCTGAGATATTGAAAGTATCCATTGAAAATAATTCAAAATTTCAAGAGGTAAATTTATTTTCCATTGGATAATAAAGGATCTTCCATGTAAAATTGCTAGATTTTGAAGAACTTAAATAACAAGTTAATTTTTGCGTAATAATATGTCATTTCTTGGCATATGTATGCCAAGGTAACGATAATTTCATTCTAAAACTTTTTTTACATTCTTGTTACTTTTATTTTTATGTCTAACATTTTAATTTTGTTTATAGGAACATGTTTTCAATAGAGCAGCACAAATTCCATGTAATGTTCAGTCTTATTCATTAATTTATGGCAATGACATAATAAAAGTCTACTAAATTTTCACAAAGATTTTAAACGCATCATTTTCAAAGAAATACCTAAAGGATCTTGCTAGTAGCTATGATTTTACTACTTTTGACTTGAATTATGCTAAAAATAAGAATTACACAGCAGCACCATGTTTATACCTGATAAAGAATGAAACTGAAAGTTTAAAAAATGACATTCATTTTCAGTGACAACCATATTTAAATTATGAAAAATTGTTTATAAAATACAGAATTTGTTATCTTCCTCATATATTTGTTTTATAAGGTGTAAATAGTAATTAGAAAATAAACTAGAAAAAAATATTCATAAAGTATAGCAGAAGACCCTTTACTTTGCATACATCACAGTGTGACATGCCAGGAAAATGACAATATGAAATTCTAAGTCTTTTAATTGCTTTATTTATCTTATTATGAATATAATGTCTTTTGAAAATACTTCTAAGAATATTTTTTATTAGAATGTATCAAAAGAATTTGCATTATATAACATTTAATAGGAATTTTACTGTACAGACTGCAATTTCTGTATTTTTAAATAATCACCCATATACAGAGTTGCCAACCTCCGGCTTTTTTTAAATCATTAAAACGTACTTTTAACCAGAAAAATTATTTAATTAGAATTGTCTACCATTAACTCGTAGGGCCATTTGAAATTTACTTAATTTTGCTGACTCAATAAATTTCTGGTTAGAAATATAATTTTTTGATTTTTAAAAAGCCGGAGGTTGGCATGTCTGCATATAATGTATACCTTTTGGTTATTTTACAACTACAACATTGTCTACATTGTTAAAAATACTGTTTTTAAAGACTATTTTCTGAAAAATGAGAATGCTTAATAGGCAATTTTAGATCATTCTCATTGGTCAGAAAATAGACAGCCTTTAAAAACAGAGGTATATTTTACAGTATAGGATGGCACTGTATATAACTTAATATTTTTATGATACAGTTAAAAAAAAAAAAAAAAAAAAAAAAAAAAAAAGGCATTTTATTAAAAGAAAACAATATGAAGAATGACAATCAGATGTAAAATTCCAGTGTATTCAAAAACTGAAATTTATGCATACAAAATGCAACTAAAGACTATTAATGTAAAGTCCTAGTTTATTCATAATGACAAAATTATTAAAAATGGTTATAATAGAAATGTTGCATAACTTAAAGATGAACTAAAAAGAGATTACCTATATCTATAAGCATTTGCAAAGATTCTGTAGTTCGGTTAATTTTCATAAAATCACCAGAATCTGGATTGATTTTTCTACAGGATAAGAAAATAGCATAAGAATCAATTTATTCTATTTATTTGAATACTAGATCCAATATACTAAAAAGGTTAATACTTATTAAAATTTTATTAGCTATTTTAAAAAAAGAATTTCTTAACATTAATAATTGTAGAAAATAAAACTGATACTGATATGATAAATAATTACATGATTTAATTTTATTACCTATATCCAGGAACATGTGTAGAAATTCCATACTTCAAGAAACTCTCATGGAATCATCAAAAAGTGGGCTGATTTTTCTGCAGAATAAGAAAATAGCATAAGAATTATTTTTTTTTAAATAAGATGATCCAACAACAGAAAATTAAATAGTAAAATTCTATTAAAGCTATTTTAAAAAATTCAATAAATGACCTATTATCTGGAGTTTAGAAATTTAAAAAGGAAAAATATTCAATTTTTTTCTAAATTTGTAAAATTTTACTAAAATATTGTAATTTCTGAAAATTTCCAAAAAATTTAAAAATTTCCTTTTTTTTCAGTCTATTGTTCCAATGTGAAGCACTAAAATAAGTTCTTTAGTGGCGGGGGAACACATATCTCCGGCCCATCCTAAAATTAGGGAAAAATTGTTTTTTTCTCTAAAATTTCAGTTTAAAAAAATTTATACTACAATTCATTTTATATAAAAAAGAAAAAAAAAATCATCTAATATTTTGCATTCTCCCCCTCCTCTGAAATATATTATGGCATGCTATTGTATCATTTGAAAGTACATATAACAAAAGAGTTCTGGTTATTTTCTTATATCGTCCCTCCCTTCTCAGACATTCCAAAATGGCCTATCTGCTCTAATTAATTTCAACAGAAAACAGGAATCATGGAAATGTCACGGAAATATGTTTCCTGCAGGGTCATCAAGCAAAATTATTCAAGAAATAAAATTTATTAATTTAAGAAAAAAGATTTAAAATTTTTTTAATGTAATTTATGTAGAAGTGAAGAAAAAAAACAAGGTAGAGCTTGTACATAGAATATTAGTTACCCATTTCATTTTTTGATTTTTTTCATTATGATCATTGATAATGCAGTAATGTTTGTTTACAGAATCTAAAAACAATTTTTTTTTTTCATATTCTACATGGGATTATTTTTTTAAAAAAATTCTTTTCTTTTTTTGGGGGGTGGGGGGGATGTATTTTGAATTTTTGAAAGATCCATAATCCGAAAATTCCAAAATCTTTAAGACCCTCAGTCCCGATGATTCCAGATAATAAGTCCTCTTTTGTATATAGTACATAACCATTTATCTGGAATGGTTGGAGTCAGATGTATTCCAGATATAATAGTCCCATTACGAGATGAAAGTTGGGAAACTCCCACTTTTAGACGAGTCTATTCTATAGAAGGTGATACTAGAAGGGGAAAATAACCCAGTGTTTTCATTTGCCACAATGAGCTAGGGGTTGCAATGAAATAAATTTCTTGCCAATAACTTGCGCATTCGACAGAAACATGTTTTCTCTTTCTGGGTTAGATGCGTTTTGTGGGCTGCTAGAGATGGGAATGGTCGGAAAAAAAACCCCGTAAAAATTGGGAAAAAAACCTTTTTTTTCGGTTTTTTTCCGAAGGCTTATTTTTCAATTTTTCCGAACTGGAAAAATTGAAATTTCATTTATGAAATAATATAGTGAAAATTTTGTAATAGCTACATTCTCATACTTTTTATTTTATTTATTTTTATGTTGAGTGTCTCACATGAAAATTTAAATGTGGTAATCTGATCTCTGAGCAGAAATCTGTTTGAGAAGACTTGAAAGAATCCTTCACATTTTTTTCTTGTTTGAAACACAAGACCCTTTGCAAAATTTCTCTTGAAAAAAAAACATTTCAGAAAAAATTTAATCAACAAATTGAATCTTTCGCAAGTGCAGTGATTGAAGAAAAAAAAATCTCATGTCATACAGCAGCTGAATCTGATTGTTGCATATGTGTATGTAAGT
Organism: Maratus speculifer; assembly: GCA_964019185.1. Taxonomy (NCBI): domain Eukaryota; kingdom Metazoa; phylum Arthropoda; class Arachnida; order Araneae; family Salticidae; genus Maratus; species Maratus speculifer. The sequence goes on along the minus strand of OZ025301.1, from coordinate 71,332,782 downwards.
AACCTTATTAAAAATTTCTAAATAGGAACGTAAATATAGTAATAATTTCTTATTCAAAAATTCTGAATATATTTTGTACAAGTATATACAAAAAGTTCACAATTTCACAAAAACTTGATTACATGAAAAACATCTAGATATGTAATTAAATGCAGCTTTTCTTTTTAAAAATTAATTCATGTGTAAAATTATTGCAATAATATGCCGATTAATGAAAATGATAAAATTAAAAATTCAACATAAAATATTGAAGTATGCATTTATTACTTTAATCTACCTTTTCAAGAAGTAAGTATTGAATTCATGAAAAATTTGACTTCCAGTGTATTTAAACGTTTTAGAAGGTCCTGAACACATTTTGATGGTTTTCGGAAAATATCTGCCACTCTGTATGTGACAAATTTTATGGGCAGTCTATCTCAAGAACTGATGCACATAATTTCACAAAACTTTAGATTCAGTTACACCTTGATATAAACTCGAGATGTTTAGTAATTAGCGTATGTCCCCAAACCGATGGCGCTGCTATGCTGCATTATTCGTAATTTCCACAATAGTTCTATCTCAAACTAATGTATGTATTTTTATAAAATTTCAGATTAAGTTAATCTTTGACATAACTTCGTGCTCATTACTTTTTGGTGTAAATTGCTCAACAGATGACGCTGCTATGCTGCATTATAATAGATTATCGCAATAGCTTTACCTCAAGGACGATTTTTCTTTTTAAATCAAACTACAGCTTCAGACAGTTTCTGATATACATTAATGTTGTTTAGTTTTTGGTGTAAATTGTCCTATAGGTGGCACTACTATGCTGCATTTTTCAAGATTTCGTTATAGCTGATTAATTGAATGTTTTCTCAAGGTGTTGAATCTAAAATTTTCCTCCATTTTACCTTCATAATGTACAGTAATGTTGCAAAAACATGGGCAGTTCGCATTAGAAAAGTAGAACTGCAATGAAAAAAAAGCCCCATATTTTATTACAAGTAACTATGTTCCAAATTATACTTTCCCTCTTGATTAAACTTTGAATTTTTGTAGCTTTCTAAAGCACAGCAGAAGTTTATCTCTGTATGTAACTGCTTTTGTTAATTCCTCAAATAGTGAGCATTTTCTATTTGTAGTGTTCTGTTTTCATAACTTTTGAGTTACACTCTTAGAAATATAAAATTACCATGTGGAAACATTATTGAATATGGTTTCTTATTCAAGAATAGAATACCACATTTCAAACAGTCAATAAATCCTATGCTACTTTTTAGTTGCAGACCTGAGTAAGCCAAAGTAAAACTTAGTTTTGTTTGAATTTAGATTATAAAACTAAATCAAAACTTTTTTGAGTTGAGATTGGAAAGCTATACCAAAACTAAACATATTTTATAAAGGAAATAAAATTATAATTCTAAGAAAAAAAAGTAATAATATAAAAATATACATTTTTTAAACAAACGATGGAATTTTTGAATACTGATATTCATAATAATGACAAAACTGCAATAATTTCTTTAAACTAGTATCATTTACTTAAAAACTATACTTATGTAAATGGAATGCATAATTTATTTAATTCCAAACTGCAGACATATTGGCTCAGGTTTTTAAATAAGGTCAATTGGTAGTTAAACATGTAACTGAAAAATCATTTCAACAAAGATATGATATAACAAACAATAGCATTTAACAAAAATTCTTAGGCTGTTGAAAAAAAAACTAAACTTTTAAAAGCAGGCTTTGCGACTTTCTTTTTATTTTGTAATATAAAGTGAAAATAATTTTCATTTAATACATATAAATGGGAAAAAATGTTTATTATTTAATATTCTCTAAGAAAATATAATTTATTTGGTAGAAACAGTCATGAAAAGTCAATTTTTCCAATTTTTCCGTTTTTTTCCCGAAAAAACCGGTAAGAAACCGGATTTTTTCTGCCACTTATATTTTTCCGGAAAATTTACATCTTTAAAGGCTGCAACAATTTTTATACATGCCAGCTTTTGTATAGCTGCCAATCCTAAGCTTAGGTAAAATGTAAAAGAAAATTGTTAGGCCAGCCACACACCAATGAAACATTGAACGAAAAAATGTGCAACATGCGACAATTTCACCCTGATAACAAAGAAAAAACCCGTTTGACTGCATCATGTTGCACGATTTTTGATGCATGTCTCTATGGTGTGTGACAGGCTTCAGTTCACTATCATTATCTGAATATTTCATACATGGGAAGATGAAAATCTATTTTTTTTATGTGAGGCATGTATGAGTATTAAGTCAAAAGACAATTAAGAATTTTACACCAGGGGCTGGCCCCTTCCCTTTCTCAAGTGCATTTCCTACCCCTAGAAATTTCTTTCTGCTCACAGGATTAAAAATAAACTAAAGAAAACATAAAGGTTGGCAATTTAAACTATATTTTCGGTTGCAATACCGCAGAAAAAGAAAAACAAATAAATGAAGTAATGTTCTGCAGCAGCAATCACTTATAATTTTATATCACTATCCTCTACTTTCCTTGGTCAAATGTACTTTTTAATTTAATTTAGTTTTTATATTCTTCATTTAAAAAAAATGTCGTCTGGACTGTGGACTATACATGCACCTATTTTTTAATATCCCTCGATATATATTATTTTCCACCCATAGAGCAAAAAATAAATTAAGAAACTATCAAAACTGGAGATTTGAACAGAATTTTTGGATATGACACAGCAGATTTTTTAAAATTTTAAATACTGCTTTTATGAAACAGCAAGTCACGTATAATTTCTCAGCATGCATTTGTGACGCGTATTTCTAATTTAACTTATATAGATATATATTTTTCATTTAAAAAAACTCCTTTTGGACTGCAGGGTACAGACACATCTATTTTTGATTATTTTTCTTCGGTAGATTTTTTTTTTTCTGCCCATAGAGCAGAAAATAAATTAAGAAAGGATCAAAACTGGAGTTTTGAATAAAGTTAAATATATTTAAAGAATATTAAATTTTAAGATAATATAAGTTAAAAGTCGAAAATATGACATTATTCTATACAAAAGTACAAAATTTAATTATTATTAACATGAAAGGTGTGTTTAATGCTGTTCTTAAATGTAAAAGAACAACTTTATTACATAAGTTCTAACTTATTTTTGTTCAGAGGTTTGTTTTCATGAAACTAGCTGGTGTTGTTGTTCAGAGATTATCTAAACTCACTCATCTTCCCTTTTTTTCAAACGCAATAGATTTTTCAATAAAAAATGTCAAAGTGAGAGTTTTGAACCGAATTTATGTGCAAAAGAAGAATAATCACTCAAACAGGGGAGAAAAACATGTTATTCACGTGATCAAAATCATTTACAACTGAATAGATTATTTATTGATCACAAAATGAAAACACAATCCAATTCCAAATCGCTTCAATAGTCACACTTTCCAATTATTTGATATCTTTCAGTTGAAAGATGAATTTGTAAATATGTCAAAACATTTTGCGCTTGCTGAGCAGAGCAGAGCAGTTGAGAATAGCCATAAATAAAGTAAATTAGTATTGCATAAATGTTTCGTTATTGAATTGCTATTACAACTCAAGATATGATTCATTTATCATGATTTTTGTGTTGATGAGCTAAGAATTTTTTTTTTTTTTTTTTAAGAATCCCTTAAAATTAATTAAATTCTATGTAAATTTTACTTACCTTTGCAAATTTTATAGTTTGATTATTTTACATCCATTTTTGAAATAACATTTTTATAATTTTTTTTTGTCAGTAATTATGAATTTTTATATAAAATATACTGCTATTTTACTAGTTTATACTTGGTAAGTTCAAAAAAGCAAAAAATAAAATTTAATTTTGCATTATTTTACGCAATTATTTCTTTAATTATTTTTAAAAAAATAGTATTTAAAAAAATAACAATACATATTGAAAGCAAAATATTTATCTTTATTATCGTAATAATTCAAAAGTAACATAATTTATATAAACATTAAGGATAAGTTTTAATGTCTGATGTAGTTGTAGAATAGTGACAATTTAAAAGTTCACTTTTTTACAAAAAATTTTGGACCAAGCGAAATTTTACTGGTGTTTGAAAAGATTTGGTTTTGTCAAGAAAATTATTTTCATATGGGATGATTCAAACGGGACTGATTCTATATTTTGATTCGTGAAAACTAGGAAAAAGGAAATCAGTAGCGGCTTTGTACGGGAAAAATAAGTTAGGCCCGATCCGACCATTTATGGAAAAAAGTAAGGCCCGAGTCTTCAGAAAAAAAGTAAAGCCAAGTCCCAGCCTGACCTGGCCCTAATGCTATTAAGGGTGTTCTTAACTGCTCCGCTCAACAAGCGAAAGACATTTTGACACATTAACAAATTCATTTTTTAACAGAAATGTATAAAATTGGAATGCCTGACTATGGAAGCAATTTCGAATCGAACTTATTTTTTATTTTATGATAATTATCCAGTTCTAAGCAATTTCGAAAACATGATCACCCGTTTTTCTCCTGCTTTTTGACCAGTTTTTCTGCTTTCGTCGGGGAATGTGCTCAAAAGTGTCAACTGTGAAGGCTTGTTATAAAAAATCTATTGTATTTAAATATATATATACATATTGAGTGCAATTAGACAGTTTCTGAATGATAACACCTGCTATTTTCATGCATTTCCGAACAAAAATAAATTAAAGCATGGGTCATAAAGTTGCCCTTTTTTATTTAAGAACACCCTTAATGAAAATTTGGCTGAGGCCTGGCCCGTGCAGATAACTCTGCATGTGTTCTGCCAGGTTAAATAATTCCTCTTTAAATCACTAAAATAAACAGCGCCAAACTGTCGCATACCTGGGAAATGTGGCAGCCTTAGCATTTCATGGCGTAACGTAGAGACGAAAAATCAACGCTCGGATTTAAAAGAATGGATTCGTCTTAAGCTACGTCAGGAATGATTGACAGGTTTCTTCTTGTGCTGGGAGTATAATAACTGTTTTTTCAGTTAATTGGTTGGGCATTAAAGCAACATCCACTTGATAAGTTTTGCAGAATATATGTAGATGTGACATTATTTCTGATTTTAAATCATCAGATTATTTAAATTAAAAATCAGATGCAAGAAAAATCAAAAGTTAATCAGAGTTTGAAAGTAGTTAAATTATGGGAATACCTTGGGAATGAAAGTATTTCTGTTTCCTCTGCATAAAAATTAAAATATCCAAAACACCACTAAATATGTTTCCACTTCAAATATAATGGGATTTCGGGCAGAGTGACTCGGACGGTTCTATTCTAGATAATAGGTAAAATGCTATAACGCATAAGGGAGAATGGCATCCATAATTGGCGTGTTAGCTTAGATAGTGACAATCATCAGCAGAAATGTACTTTATGAAAATGTATTATTTATAAATGTGTTGTTTAAGCGTGGTCGTTTCTAACAGCAATATTTTTATTAATAATTATGATATTTAAAAACTTAAGCAATGCTTCTGATAATAAAAATGCTGATAATTATAGGAATGAACTGTAAAAGCACATAGCCATATTTTCAACAATGGAAATTCTTTATGTATAAAAATTAATGCAGACCATTTCATAACATTTTAATATGATTTTATTAACAATTTTATAATTAAAAAGGTCTGTTTAATTATGTATACATATGTCTATCGTTTGTTTTCTAAATGCATTTAAAATATTAGACCTTTATATAAATTAACAGGTATTACACGTGACTTTATTTACATAACGTTAAAAAATGGCACATTAAGTACAAAAATTCACTCACGATAATTAAAAACATACACAATTAACTCTTTACAGTAGATAGAACTTACTTACAGCAGATACAATTTTTGATGATCCAAGCTTTCATATTTTTGTTTTTATGTATAAGATTACATAAATACTTTTCAAGAGTTTCAAATTTTATGCACTTTCCCTAAGATTAACTGATGAATGGATTTATTTCCTTTCAACTTTATTTTATTGTTTCTGGCAAAGTTAGAATTTGGTCCCCCCCCCCCCCCCCTCCTCTTCCCAACTTTTTCTTGTGATAGTAATGACGTCGGTAGTATAAATTTGATGCCTCCGAAATTTCCGCGCCAATGTAAAAAGTGAAAATGTATAAGTGTAAAAGTGTATGGTAAAAGTGTTTTGTAACGCGTGAAATTTCAAGCCATTACAACTGAAATACTTTGACTTCAAATAGCTTTTTTACATTTTTATGAAACAAATAAATATTGACATAATTAATTCTCTCTCACTGGATATTGATCGGAAATTTGTTTTCGTTTTCGCTTTCTGCCGAAAATCAAAGTCTCCCCGAAAATTCAGTCGAACAGATACTGTCTGTATTCCAAAAATCTCATTTCTTCTTTTCGGAAATTTTTAACATTGTTCATTAATTTGAATTATAACGGCTCAAATGAGACACTTTTTATTTATTGCTATAAACTTTCTGTTTATAATTATCAGTTATAATTGGACGTGAGTACAAATTATAAAGTATGTAATACATAAAACTAAACTTTGATGACGTTTTTCACGTGCTCAATAAAAGCTGTAGACTTACCGACAACAGAAATTTTTTTTTGTTAGAAAACGTCAAGTATCTCGAATACTTGTCTTTAAGAAAGATGATCAAATTTTAAAAAGTTATTTTAAAAGATAAAAAGAGATATGCATACCTAAAACATTTTATAATAAGGATTAGGTTCATATAATTAAAAAGTAATTCTGTGTCATTAATGAATTAATTTCCTCCTATTTTACATGAAAGTAAAATGTTTTGGTCAAAGGTATAGACAGTTCGAAGAAAACCTCGGAAAACTTCGAACGGTTAGGCCGACGGCCGCGATTGGGCTCGAACCCAGCACCTGGTCATCTACCAGTTTCGGAGTGAGTGTCTTTGTATGAATAATGAAGTCTCTTAAATACGATTTCAAAGCAAGTGAAAGAAATAAAAGAAATAAATGGTCATAGATAAGAACTATTTGAATGTAATATTATGAAGAAATTTTAAGAATAAATAAAAGAGAAGGAAAAAGACCTAAATAAATGTGTTTTGTGATTTTTCTTTCTTTTAACACTAGAACCGCCGGGAATTTTACTCAAGTTTTACAAAAAGTATTTCTCACCAGAATTTTAATTTAAAACTATTTAACTTATTTAATAAGTCTATTTTTGTTCAGCATATATTTTACACATATTACAAAGAAAATTCTGGTTCGAATCGACTATTATCAATATGACAGGGGTCATTTTGACCCCTAATGGCAGTTCTAATGTTAATTTTCGCCCTGAATAGGGCTTAGCCCCTAAAGAGGCTTTTGTAGTCCTGAAAAGGACTTTAAGGTTTGGAAAGAGATTTATTTTCTTACAACATTTCAGTATCAATTATGGTAGAATCACTGTCATAACTTATGTCAGATTCTCCAGTGTCGTTTGAAGTATCTGTGTCACTTTCATCTACAACAAAACTGATCTTTTCTATTTTCTGCTCTACTATATTATCTGTTTTCCAGTATTCTTCTTCTGTTTTTATTACACGCTCACAATATTTCGACCACTGGAATTTTGTTATGCTTGAAAATGCTTCGACAGTTAATTTTTTCATTTCAGTCTTTGATGTAGCGTTTCGTATCCGCCCATGCAAATTCAATAGCATTTAAATCACAATGGTATGGTAGTATTCTCAATACATCGTGGCCTCTTTCTTTTAAAAATTCATCTACACAGTACCTTTTTGTGGGGGGTGCATTTGCGACTACCAAATCATACAGATCTATTTTTCTCATCGAAATATCATGAGGAATTTGGTTTTCTGTTAACCATAAAGACAGCTCCTTTTTTGTGGCATATTTAGACGGAGTTTTGTTTAAAATTTTTGTATGGTAAAGAGCATTGTCCATACAAATAACGCTGTTAGCTGGGATGTTCGGAAGCAATTTTTCTTTCAACCACTTTGAAAAATTGTCAAAATTCATTTGCTCGTGGTAATCGCCTGAAGTGGTTCCTGATTTTAATACTAAGTGTGCGCCAGGTATAAATCGATCTTCGTTTCCGGCATGTACCACAATTAACCGGCTTCCTGCATTTTTCTTAGTATAAGTTCCAGTTTTCCCAAGCTGCCAGCATTTTCCAAAACACATATTACTGTCAATCCATGTTTCGTCCAAATATATAATAGGTCTCTTATTATTTCTATGTTCTCTTATCTCTCGTAAATATTTAATTCTCCAATGTACAATATCTTGCCTTTCCATGCTAATTTTTCTTTTATCCTGGCAATGTTTCCACCGAAATCCGATTTTATGAAGTATTCGTCGCAAGGCTTCTTTTTTCCAAGGAAATTCTATTTTCTCTCTTATAGCGGGCAACAGAGTATCCAGGTAAGGCATCCTATTACTTTTATAGAACTCGTTTACTGTTTGTTGAATGACGCAAAGATTAAAATCATCTACATTTAATGCTACATTACGATTTTTATGCGGTTTTCTTCTTTTACCAGGGGATTGTAAAATGGGAGAAAGCAGAGCTTCTTTTTTTATGCGTGCAATTGTTCGCACTGATATGCCTGTTGCAGCAGCCGCTCTCTTCTGAGCTTGTTGAATCAGAATCAATGGATTTTTCGCCTTTGCTTCCTCTTCAAAAAATTTTAAAACTTTCAAAATCATATTTTGCTTCTTCGAATGTATAGTTTTCTTATTCTCTGACATTTTGTTAAGATGAATATGCGGAAAAAACGGTAATAATAGTAGTAATAATAATAATCAAAGAGGCAAAGAGATAGATCAACTACAGATACAAGCCAGCATACGCTATGATCTGAAGCAGTTGTCAACTAAGAGATAACAGGTGCTGCAGAAGACCCGTATTTCCGGTATTTGGCGGATTGACGGTTCGCCAACTACACCTTTGACCCTAGAACTCCTGGTTAGGAATAGATTCTTCCAAGGTCATCTGCCAAGATATTGGAGCTAAACAGTAGATGTTATCATCAAATTATACGACTGTTTCTAACTATGCATTGTCAAGATAGCAGTGTATATTATTTTTTTTTCTGAAAAGATTCTGAAATCAGTCTATTAGAAAGATCATTCTGGATAACTGGTTTCCGGATAAATGATTCCATTTATATCCACTACTTTTTTCAGACTATGATAGAGAAAATTAATACTGGATTGTCGTATAACAAATAATATGAGCTTAAACTAACGTTTTGAGAATACAGTAGACTATCAAAACCCCCACCTTAAAATTTGCTACTCTCTAAAATCCACACATAATTTACAGATGGAAACAATGAAATTTTCAACTTAGATGTAGGGGAGAAATTTGACTTTAATTTAACATCAATTCCATATATTTTTTAATATGAAATTTACTTTAAAATTAGTGAATTCATGCTCTCTCATGAAGGAAGAATAAATTCATTTTAAAAAAAATCATGATATTGCTGATATCAATAATAATCACATTCTTTTTACCAAATATATTTATATATTAATATAGTTTTTTGTTATTAAGTCTGGCTAAACCTGAAATAAATATTCCTTATTTTATGATTTTGATGTGAATTATTAGTGAACCTTTATGTGGCAAGTTTCATTGCATAATTTAGGAAAAATGCATCCGCTCTTTATAATGAATATTTAATTACATATTATTGGTTATTTAGTACTTGATTCTTTGTTTTTAATATTTTAAAAATTATCTTAATTTTTATTAGTTTATTATTTTAATATTTTACTATATTCTAAGCGTGTATTATAATTTTGGTTGCATTATTAATTACATTCAAATTACTGTTTAAAAAATGTAAACAAAGCAAAGACCAGAAATCTACAAAATTTTAAAATCTGCACAGCTTCTGGTCTAAAGTTGTGTGGATTTGAAGGAGTCTACTGTATAACTAAATATGTTTCCATATCAAATACTAGGTGATGTCATCAAATTATAAAATTGTTTCAAGCAATGCATACATCAAACTTGTAGTACATGACACATTTTTCTGCAAACATTCTGAAATTAGTCTATTAGAAATATTCTGGATAAATGTTTTTCTGGTTAACTGGCTTCCGGATAAATGGTTCCATTTATATTTACAGTTGAAGACCTATTATCTGGCATACCAAAATCCAAAAAAGAAAAAAAAAATTTAAAAATTGTAAATTTTTATAAAAATTTTGTATTATTTGATTTTTTTTTTTTTTTTTTTTTTTTTACAGATTCCTTTTTTTTTTTTTTTTTTCAGTTTATTGTTTCAACCTGCAACTACTAAAATATATTATTTCAGTGGTGGGGGAACTAGATCTCCATCCCACTCTTGAAACTAAGAAGAAATCAGTTTTTTTTTTTAAATCAAATTTTAGTTTAAATTAATTTATATTAATATTCATTTTTTTTTAAATCATCAGATGTTCTCCCTCTCCTCTGAAAAATATTATGTTTATGTTATTGTATTATATGAATACATGTATAATAGAAGAGTTCTATTTATTTTCTTCTATTCTCCTACCTTCTCAGACATTTCAAAACTGTTTATCTGCTCTAATTTTTTTCTGACAGAATTTGCAAAAATGGTTACTAATTGTTATTTAAAAAGTTTCCCTGCATAGTCAAACAAGCAAAATTACTTAAGAAATAAGGTTTATTAAAAAATTATCTGTCAAGATGTTTTATATAAACTATGTTGCTGGAAAAAAAAAAAAGGGTAAGAGCTTGTAGATAGAATATGAGTTATTGATTTCATTTTTTCATTGTTATCATTGAATAATGCAGTAGTTTTTGTTTACATAATTTAAAAACATTTAAAACATATGTTGTATTCATATTCTACATGAGATTGTTTATTTTTTGTTATGTTTTTGAAAAATTCCAAATTTTGAGTTTGGGGAGGGGAGGGAGTTTAGAAGGACCTAAAATCTGGAAAAAGCTTTCGGTCCAGCGAATTCTGGATAATAGGTGCTCTACTGTACTACTTTTTTATACTATGAAAGAGAAAATTAATATTGGATTATTGTATAACAAGTAATATGAGCTTAAACTGACATTTTGAAAATAACAAAACATTTTCTTGTATGCTATCTTTATTAAATTTAAATCCTCTTTTTATCACTTTTATTTCACCATATCCTGGTAAATGCGATGCAATGAGGAACCACCATATTACTTAATATAGGCTGAGAATTTCAAGGGCAAATTGAATCCTTTGACAAAATCTGAAAATAGTGAAACTAATTTTTAAAAATGGTTCATAGTTGCTTCTTTTTAAAACAAGTAGTAGTAGGTAACTACAAAAATTAAATAGTTTTTTGACCACTATATGAATAAAACAAAGAAATTTAATTCTTAAACATTAATTTACCAATGGCTTTTTCCCTTTTTCCCAAACTTAAACTCTATTTCTTATGTATAATCATATTATTTAATCCTTTAATTAAAACAATATATTTAATCATTCATAAGTTTAAAAAATTCTTTCTTGTTAAAAAATATTTATCTCAAACAAACAATATATTCACTCTCTGATAGAGAAATAATCACAGAGTTTAAAATTGATATTAAAAATCAAGCAATTAAAACTTATTAAAATTGGTATTTGTATTAGAGATGCAACAATTATTTAGCCATAGCCGAATAATTGGGCATTTGGCCTTGGCCAAATAATAATGTAGGAAATATTTTCATAATTTCACATAAAAGTTTTACTGTGTAAATAACTAACACTTTTTACCTTATTTTTTTTTTTAAATCTTGTATGGGTTTTATCTACCCATTTTTATATAAAAGAGTAATTTAGGAAACATGTTAAAATTTTTATGCTATATATCGATAATTACAAAAAGTATCTATCATACAGGGTTGGGAAAAAATCATGATTTTTTTTAAAAAAAATCAAAAAAATCGGATTTTTTTTATTTAAATCAGATTTTTTTTATTTAAATTGGATTTATTTGATTTTTTTCGAATTTCATTTTAAATTATTGTGTTTTTATGTTTTTATAATACATGAAGCTGTTTTTTGTAATAAATAACTAAAAAAGAAAAATAATATTTATAATTTATAAAATAATATAAGAAATAATTATGAAATCTAGAAAATACTATATTCTAGTTACTGATTGGTACTAAAAATTAAACATCTAGATTTTAATCTAAAGCCATTGTATTATTTTGTAATTCAATTGTGCATACTAAATTAAAAAAAAAACTTAAATATGTTGTAAATGAATAGAAAATAATAAAATTTAAAAAAACAAATTAAATATTCATATAATGCAATCTATTTATTAAGGGATAAAAATCACAATTTCAATATTTTTTAAGCAAATAGAAATAAATCAGTGATTTAATTATTTGAACAAAAACAAAAATTTAGAAGCTTTGTCACATCCTAATTTATTACGAAGGCTTAAATGAACTAGTCCAAAAGAAGAAAATTGTCTTTATACTTCAGCAGATAAAGTCACGGCTGTTATTTGGTAAATAAATTCAATTTCAAATCTGCTGATTCTCTCTTTACCTCCCATTACTTAAAGGACTTCCACCAATTATAATCTGTCATAATATCTGAAACTTTTTTAGGTGCGTTCGTGATTATGTAAATACGTAGCACCTATAGTGGTCGTTCAGTCCGTCCGTCTGTCCGCATATAACAACGCAAAAACTATCCAACCGAATCGTTTGAAATTAAAAATACATAATTATTACATAATTTTATCAAGTCATTTCAAATTTTATGAAAATCGGAAGCATAGTCAATTACAGGGCCAATCAAAAGTATTCCATTACATAACGGTCAATAGGAAAAAAAGTTTCAAATGCATTTTAATTGTTTGAAATTTAAAATACATAATTATTACATAATTTTGTCAAGTTATTTCAAATTTTTTGACAATCGGGTGCATAGATCAATTCCAGAGGCAATCAAAAGTATTCAATTACATTATGGTCAAGGCGGAAAATTTTTTAAATGTATTTTATACGTTTGAAATTTAAAATATATAATTATTACATAATTGTGTCGAGTTATTTCAAATTTTATGAAAATCAGATGCATAGATCAATTACAGGGACAATCAAAAATATTCCGTTACATTACAGTCAATGGGGGAAAATGTTTCAAATGCATTTTAATGGTATTACACTTATTCGAACTTAATAAAATTTTTATGCAACTATAAAGTACATATTATAATATACATTTTACATAATTTGTGGTGCAAAGAACATTTGTTATTGATTTACAAGGCCACACAAAAGTATTATATTACATAATGGTATAGGGAGAACATTGTTTGATTTTAATTGTATTTCACTATTTACAATTTTATGAGATTGATATATGAAAGTAATATTTTTAAAACTTCGTTATCATACAAAGGCACCTCATTTGCTACGCTTCATGTGCAATTTCCAACTTGTTTCTCAAGTAATTGTAATTTTTGGAATGGGCCATTTTTTGCTTGAAAATGTGCTATAGTAGTGAGAAGATTTGGACAATTTTCTTTAATGAATGCCAAACCTTCATTTTTTTTTTTTTTTTCTCTAGACTAAGTGAAATTTCATTTTGATTTAAAACAGAAGGACTTAATAATACTTTAGCAAAATGACATCCATTAATGGCTTGTTCATATCTTGCTTTAAATTTTGTAATTCTATCTCTATATAATACATTTCCTAACTTTTTACCAAAAATTTTTTACTGATATGGAAAATTTGGCAAGATTGATTTGGAAAGGGAACAATCCTCTTTTTGGATTGTATCTAGGGCACAAGCAATGGGTTTGAAAACTTTAATTATATGCTCTGCATTTCTTTTAATATTTAAGTGCATTACTGTTTTCTTGATATCAAAACTTACATTTTCTCGATGCTCTTCACATACTTTTACTATTTTTGACCAATTTTTTATGTATGATTGAAAGCAGTTAACATGAGAATTCTACCTTACATCTACTGGAATATGTAATGCAGTGTCGCCTTCACTATGGTACCAATCTTTATTGAAATGAGTATTTCGGAAATATTTCACTATTTTTATAATATGATCACTGATTGTTTTACTTAGTATATCTTTTGCCAACAAGTTTAGAACATGAACAGAACACTCATATGTAATTACATCATTAAAACCTTTCTTTTCTAATTCATTTCACATTTTAGCCATAGCCAACACCTGCTATTTATTGACACCTACTTCTTATTTCTCTGCTGACTAATTCCCAATATTTAAAAAAAAAAGAAAAAAAAATTGATTTAAATCAAATGATTTTTTAAAAAAAATCAGCTGATTTAAATCATTCCAACCCTGCTGTCATAAGCTAATATAGTAATTAAATTTAAAATTAGACTACTCAAAAATTTCCCATTGGAGCAATACAAGTAAATTCTGATATTTTCAACCCTAATTTGAAAATTTAATATTTATCCCTCGTTGCATTAAAAAAAAAAAAAAAAAAAAAAAAAAAAAAATGTTACTGATATTTTTCATTAGACATATAAAGAACAAATATTTTTGTTTTTATGTTCCAATCTCCAATACTTTATTTTGAATAAAATGGACTTAAAAATGAAATATAATTTAAGTATTTTTCTTTTTTTTTTAAGTGTGTTACTATTTCATATTAAATAATAATAAAAGAAATGTAAGTACTAATATACTTTAACCCTTTCAGTGGTCTCAAAATATCCATTCAAGTTTAACAATTCATAAAATAGTATTTATAAAAAATATTAGTATGAACAAGACAAACTTACATATTTATTTATCTTATTCACTTCAAAAAATTAATTTTAATATTGATTTTGTGTTAAATCAGCCATTGTTTCTAAAAGTTACATGACGGAAAAACCCGATTAGGCAGCTTAAAGGGTTAATTAGCAATATGTATATGTTTTACATCAGGCATGTCAAACTCGAATACGATTGTGGGCCAAATTAAGCATTGTTATACAAAGCCGTGGGCCACAATAAAAAAAAAAAAAAAAAAAAAAAAAAAAAAAAAAAAAAAAAGGAGCAAATTATTACTTTTTTACTATTGCAGAAAAATGAATCTGTACATTAAAAATGCAACCTTGGTTAAAATAAATAACAGCAACAAAACCCTGCAAAAAATTTAAAGATACTTATCCATAAAAAATCAAAACACACAATTGAAAAAAAAATTAAGTTATTTATTATGAAAAAGATATCAATTTTATTAGAATTTTTTTATTCTGTAAAAATAAAAATGGGAAATATTCCATACAAAAGAATATTTTTTACCAGTAATCTTCTTTTTATTTAATCATGGAACTTCTGTTATTAAATATACCACAGATAAATATTTCTGTGATAATGGTAGCTACTTTGAATACACACATTTTCCAACTTGGCAAACTTGCAACACCTAAAAATGTGTTCAAGCAAAATGTATTTCCCTTATCAAAGAAGAACTGAATGAAACATAGGAAAAATTCCAATGGCTTGCCGGGCCAAATGTGGCCTGCAGGCCACATGTTTGACGTCAATGTTTAATTTAGATTTTCTTTCATCAGAAACATGAAATTTACATTGTCTGGTGTTTTAAATTTTTGTAAGTGTTTTAAAATATAGCAGCAGTATCATACATAAAACATACTACCGTAATTTAGGGAATAAACGCCGCAGAGTTAACGAGTTTAAAAGTTAAAATTTTCATATATGCGGCATTTACACCAGGGCGGTGTTTATGAAAATTTTAAACAAATTATTCAGTGTTTCAAAAAACACTTTTTTTTCCTGCATTCGTGATGTTAGCGATCATAAATCAACAAATGCAATACATCATTAGTCACCCTTTTCCAAGAAATATGGCGACTGGAGTAAGCACAGGAAGGGACAATAGATGCTTTCTTTTATACTTTTATTGCACTTCATTGTAGAAACAAAGTATTGGAAAACCAGTGTTCCTGAATTTCACAATTGAAATGTCTCCTTTCTTGGTACATTTTAGTTCAGTTACAAATCACAGTATTTTTCATCGAATATTTTCAATCCCCTGTTAGTGCAAGATTTTCCTTTTTTCATTCTTATGATGACTTGCATATTTTTAAATTTTTTATAATTATTATCATTTATCCAATAATAAATGCGAGATTTTGTAATTTCTCTTCTTATGACAACCAATAACACAGATTTATTGGTACACCTTTAGACATATTCTGGAACAGGGGCGTGCAAAGAGAAAACTGCGCCCGAAGCAAAGTTTCAGTTTGGCGACCCCCTTCCCTGATCTTGACGCTAAACCCCCCATAATGAAGTTGGTATAATACAGATTTGGCACCGCCTAAATTTCGGCGACCCTCCCCCCTCTTTCGCATGGCGCTGTTCCATAAACATTTGGGAGGAAAATGTTCCAAGAATGTTTAAAAAATTTTCCAATAAAGAAAAAAAAGGAGAAATTATTTAAATTCTATTCTTTTATATTTAGAAAGGACCCCTTGAATGTGTCATCAAAACAGCGATGTTTGATTGTGGAAAAAGAAATCAACGAGCTGAAAACAAACGAAAAAGAAAACAGAAAGAAACAATAAGCAAAATATGTTTTCTTTCTATATACTGTATTTACTCGTGTATAAGACACACTTTTTTCAAAAAATTAGGGCAAAACTCCTAGGTGCGCCTTATACACGGAATAATTTTTTATTGTTGGATGCAGTCGAACAATATACATATGAAACAAGAAATTATTCAAAGAAGATATTAAAACTCTGAAAATGTTACTTAATTGAAGTATTACTGCATATTTGTTTCACTCCTTGCAGTTTTTTATACAATATATATTATCTAAACGCTAATTACCAATTCTCTTTACCGTCACTCATTCCTATTTTCTGTCATTCTCTTACAACCCAAAGTCTAAAAATGCATTTTCGTCTTGTTTTCTGGTTTGGTGTAATGTTTGTTTCAACTTTTTTTTTTTTTTAAACTGAAATTCATTTGGTCATTCTTCATTAGCATATCAAATTTATGGTGCGCGTTATACACAAGATTTGAAGAAATCACCATTTTTACTTGTGAAGTAGGGGTGCACCTTGTACACGCGTGCGCCCTATACACGAGTAAATACGGTAAAACATGAAATACACCGCCTGTGAACATATAACACGCAGACTGTTAACCACAAAAAGTATTTGTGCGTGTTTGCACCTTTAGATCAACTGCTTTCCATAGATACGTTTGGTTATGCAGAAAAGAATTGTGCATGGATTTTTTTTTTCTTTTTTATTATTGTTAAAGAAAAAAGATTTTTGGTGGCGGGCCAACAAACTGATATATATTTCGAAAAATAAGTTTGTTCAAAACTGGGAGCAGTGTTTTCGAGATTTAGGGAAGTTATAGCATGTATTTAAAGCAAAAAAATATAAATAAAAAATATTAGAAAAAAATTCTAGATCTGGAAAATCGGTTCTGTAATATAAATATTTTATTCCTACATATTTTTTTTGACAATTAGTTATTTTAATAATTTTATTAGTCTAATAATTCAGTTTTTTGTTGTACTTATGTGATATTTTGGGTGTGTTACCGCCTCCTTAATAAGGCAAAATGATTCCTTTCGACTGTGGCGATTATGCAGATTTTTTTCAAAACGATGTCAGTATTCGTGGGTGCAGCATTTCTTCCCTAAATTATGATAAATTTCAAATTGTAACAATTCCTAATACATACAATACTATACAGTAAATAGTTTTTAAATTTATTTTACTTCCTCTAAATCTGAAAATATTTATCATACACTTCTTAATAAATGCCTGCTGGGATAGCAAAAAAAAAGAAAAAAAAAAGTCATTTTTGTTAATTGTGAGCTTTAAGAAAGTCTATCCTGACTTTTTACCATCATTTTAGAGGACATTTCTTTCTATCAATGATTTTTTTTATTAAATTGATTTTGAAATTATTTTAAAATGTAACAACATAACATAATAGCTACTAAAAATAACTAGACAATAACTGATTAGGAACTGTTGTTGAGATTTTTTTAGAGGGAGGGGGGGGGGGGCAAATTATATTATTGGTGCAATTTTCCTTATAGCAAGCATAGCTAATTATCTTTTCAGAATAAAATAATGCCTTAAAAAATTAAATTAGCGCATTCAAGTATTTAAAAAAAATAAAAATATATTGAGAATTGTACATATAATGCATACAAGATTTTGTTTTTGATAAAAATTATTTCATTATTCCCTGGCCGAATAAGCCAAATATTTGTCCACAACTAGGCCAAATAATTGGTATTCAGTTAATCGCCCAAACAATTATTTGTTGCATCACCAACTTGCATATTATCATGACTAGATCAGATTCACTTCACCAACAAAAACATTAAAAATAATTTACAATAACCATTTTTATTTTTTTGCTTTTGTAACATTAACTGGATAGTTTTTACATCCACGCTGATGTACAAGTTTGAGAGAATTTACTCTAATAACGTTTATCGTTTATCCCATCTAAAAATTTAATAGTGCTAAATACCTTTGATATCATTTTTAATCTATATGACCCTTTTTCTATTATATAAGATTTGTCAATGCAAATCATGGATTACATTTATTAAAAATAAATAAAGCTACACACACAAAAATAAAGTTCATGAATTGTTTTAAATTTCAAGAGTTTTTTTTTATTACTGTTTAAAGTTACATAGAAATAAAATTGACATTAATGAATGTAAACTTATTTTACACAATGCATTCATAAAATTAGGGATGCACAACCTATGGCCCGCGGGCCAAAAGTGGCCCGCGATGGGTTAACGTGTGGCCCACGACCTTCGTCAATTTATAACTAGAAAAAATTGAAATTTTTGTGCAAAAGTCGCAAAAAAAAAATCTTAAATTTCGTTAATTTACTGCTGGAAAATATAAACTTTCATCAGTTAGTTAAGAATCACAAATTTCTTTGATCGGACACGGAAAAATCGCGAATTTCATTGACCAAGTGTGAAAAGATCGCACATTTCGTTCATCAGGTGTGAAAAAAATCGCAAATTTTGTTCATGAAGATCGGGAAAAAATAACAAATTTTTGTCGATGAGGCACGGAAAAATCGGGAATTTTATCGATCGGACGCGAAAAAACACACATTTCATTGATCGTACAAGAAAAAATCGTCAGATTTGTTGATAATGTACGAAAAAATTTCAATTTAAACTCTTTGACTGTGGAAAAATCGGATGTTTTCTTGGTTTAACACGCGAAAAAAACGCGGATTTCCTTGATCGGGACGAAAATTTCGCGAATTTTGTTGATGAGGGACGAAAAAAATTGCAAAATTCGTTGATAAGGCACAGCAAAATCATGAATTTTGCGATGATGAGCTGAAAAATTTTAAATTTAGTTGATCAGTTGCAAAACAATCGTGAGTTTTGTAAGTTTATCAAGAAAAAAAATCACGAAATTCATCTTGCCGTGTACAAAAATGCAGTCTCGTCAAAATTAGTTAAAAATCGAAAATTTTGTTGATTGTGCGCAGAAAAATTATGAATTTTGTTGGTCAGTCACGGGAATATCACGAATTTTGTTGGTTTCACTCAGAAAAATTGCAAATTTCTTTGATCAGGCTCAAATAAAATCGCGAATTTCATCTATCTGGTACGATAAAATCTGGAATTTTGTCAATCAAGCAAAGAAAATTGCAAATTTCGTCGATGAAGTTTGTAAAAATTGTGAATTCCGTCAATCGGCCTTATAAAAATCGCGTTCGTCGATAAGATTTGAAAAAGTCGCTTAATCTGGATGGAAGAATCGCGAATTTTATCAATCATGCGAGGAAAATTTGCAAATTTCGTTGACTAGATTCATAGAAATCGTGAATTTCGGCGATCGCCTTCATAAAATTCACGAATTTTGTCGATCAGGTTCAAAAAAATTGTGCATTTTTTCAAACAGACTTGAAAATTCTTGAATTTATTGACCAACTTCGTAAAAGTTACTAATTTACTGATCAGGTGCCAAAAATTTGTGGGTTTTCTCGCTCAGATTGGTCAAACTTTGTCGATCATTTAAAGAAAAATCACAAATTTTGCTGATCAGCTTTGTAAAGATAGCAAATTCTGTTTATCGGTTTCGTAAAAATCATGAATTTCGTCCATCAGCTTTGTAAAAATCGCGAATTTCGTCTATCGCTTTCCCCAACATGAATAATTTCGGCAGTCATCCGTGGAAAAATCTCGAATTTTATCGATCATGTGAAGAAAAATAGCTAATTTTATTGATCATGTGAGAAAAAATTGCGAATTTCGTCAATCCACTAAATAAAAATCGCTAATTTTGTTGATTTTGGTTGATTACGCACGAAAAAATTATAAATTTTGTTGATCCTGTTCGGAAACATTCTGAATTTTCTCGATCGACTTTGTAAAAATATGATCTGTAGTCAATCGGCCTCTTAAAAATCACGAATTTCATCGACCGTCTTAGCAAATCGTAATCGCAAATTTTGTCGATCGACTTCCTTAATATCGATAATTTCATCGAACAGCCGCAGAAAAATCGCAAATTTCATCGATCATGTGAAGAAAAATGGTGAATTTCGCCATTCAATTTTGTAAAAATCGTAAATTTTGTTGATCGCCTTCGTAAATTTCGTCAATCAGCTTTGTAAAAATCGTGAATTTCGTCAATCAGTTTTGTAAAAATTGCGAATTTTGTCGATTGGCGTTATAAAATTTGTGAATTTTGCCGATCGGTTACGTAAAAATCGCGAATTTTCTCTATCAGTTTCGTAAGGATTGCAAATTTTTTTGATCAGGCACAGAAAGATTGAATATTCTCAATCAGTTTCGTAAAAATTGCGAATTTTGTCGATTACTTTCATAAAAAGCCCAAATTTGGTTGATCAGGCATGAAAAGCTGCATATTTTGTTGACTGGGCGTTGAAAAATCTGGATTTGCAGTGAAGAAGCACGGAAAAATCTTATTGATCGGCCTCTTTCCCTCTCCTTTGTTCATAAAGTGTACATTTTTTTTTCGGCACCAGCCACTTTGTCTTTTAGCACTTTTAATAAAACAAAATTTACTCTCTTGAATAAAGTCAAGGAATACTATTACATCTTAAGAATAATCCTTGCTATATCTGATATATATACAAACGTAAAAACTGCTGATCTATCCTTACGAACTGAATTTGATATTTTCATTGGCTAAGCAAATTTAAAGGGGCATCTCCCCCACTTCCTTCTGAAAACATATTTTTTATCCAATTATAGGCCACAGATCACCTTCGAAATTGAATTTTCTCCATGTTATTGATATGGCCCTCGACTACACACACATATTTATAATTGGCCCTTCTCTTAAAAAGGTTGTGCACCCCTAATAAAATTATTACTTAAAAAAAAATTTGACATAAATTAATACCTAAATAATTTTGAAAAAATCGTTACATAAATTGATTACATCCAAAAAACAAAAATAAAGACAAACTTAACATTCCAAACTATGAAAATTAAAAATTGTGTTTAAAAGACAATGATAGGCATGAAAATGGCAAGTAACATTTAACTTATTATAAAAATTTAGTTGAAAACACCTTACTTATTATCAAAAACAAAAAACAATTTTTAAATAAGACTAGTTTTATTAGTAAATTTTAAAATTTTATAAAAAGTTATTTGCAGAAAATGACAATTTTTTTGTTATATTAAACAAATAATGTGACATACCAAAGTGAATAACACCAAACAAATAAATTACGAGGGAAGTAAAATCATGGCCTATTAACAATATTATTACAAAGTTATTTTGTATACATATTATACTCTCCAGATAGGTACAGAGTCAAGTTTCAAAGCTTACAAGGTGAATCTCATCACTAAATTTCAAAGTTTTCAATTTATAAAAAGTTACTTGCAAAAAAAAGGACAAACTTTTGGTATAATATACCAAACGGATAAATTAAGAGATAGAAATAAAACCATTAACTATTAACAATAATATTATAAAGCTGTTTTGTACATATCACATTCTTCAGACTGGTATAATAAGAGAAAGGTTTCAAAACCTTTAAAAGTTAATCTTATCACTAAATTTCAAAGTTTTAATCCATAAAATAATATTCACAGTAAATGACAAACTTTTTATAAAATATATCAAATAAATAAACAGAAATAAAATAGTTGTATATTAACAATAAAGTTGTTTTGTACACATCACCCTCTTTAGATTGATATAAAGAATAGATATAGGTTTCAAAATTTAAATTTTTTTAGGAATGATTCATTGCTTGCTAACTTTAACAATAACCTAATCAAGATTTGATTTTTTGATCAAATAGGAAAACTAAAATTTGGTCTTAAAAATTACTTTTAGAAAATGACAAAATGACTTTTGGTAAAAATGAAAATGACTTTTGGTAAAATATTATACCAAATGAATAAATTAAGAAAGAGAAATAAAATCATTGTCTATTAACAATAATATTACAAAATTGTTTTGTACATATCACATATTCTTTAGATTGGTATATAGAAACAGATTTCAAAGCTTAAACTTTTTTACTGGTGGTTCAGTGCTAATTGTAGTTGTACTGCAATCAAGATTCAATCTTTTGATCTTAGGATAATTAAAATTTTGCGATAGTGGTCCTAAAGGCATGCTCTGTGATTTAGAATTCAAATGTGCACCAATTTTATCTATGAAAAACACACTGCAACCTGAAGAGTCTATATCAGTACTGCTAGAAGATACACTATCACCAGAATCATCACTTAACTGCATTTCATGAAAATTAAAAGAGGAATCAAACTTTTCTTTTTTATTTGAAATACCAAGAATTTTTATAACTGGGTCAGTCAAACCCAAAATTTCACAAAACCTTACAGTCTGGGGATTTACATAAGGTTTAAGGCTTACATTTTTCAAATTTTGATTAGAAGGGTCATAACAAGGTGCTGTCACAGCAAAATTGTTAGGAATTTTAAGATTTCCCTCAAACATTTGATGGACAGCTTTTATTTCATCAGCAGATGGAGTAAAATTCCACCTTTCCGAGCAACTATTTCCGGGCATATAATTATTTGACCTAGAAACACTAAGCAAATGATTGGTTAAATGTAAAATAGATAACCATTCAACATCATATTTTATATCACTAACATGACTGCTGCTTTCTATGTCAATTACTTGCAGAAACTTTCGCCGAGGCAAACACTTATCTAAGGCCAAAAACTTTGTGAAAATTTTACCTCCACTTACAGAGTGAGGTACCATAGCAGCAAATTTGCAATGCAGATGAGCTGCAAAATAAAAAGATGGTTTTAATTTCATCATTAACTCCTCAGCAGGTTTACTTCCCAATGAATTACTGTGCATTTCCTCTCTAAAATAAGGTTTCCACCTCAATAGGTCATCTTTATTTCCAAAGTTATACACTCCAGCAGGCCAATCATGGGATATAAAAATATCAATGGGCTCTTTAATCTGTTTTAACCTAAACACATCAAGATTTCTAACATGATACACACTCTTTTTAGATGATTCATCATACGGCGGACATTCAAAATGGCCTTTCAAATAATCTTGGTTTTTGTATATACCAGACAAACCGGCGATTCTTATGCCACCAATGTTGATAACATTAGCATAGCCTAAATAGTATATATTGGGACAAATCCAGCCACCATATGGTAATTCAGACAGATAATTTGAAGCTTCGTGATTTCCGCCAACAAATATTGTTAAAATGGGGGCTTTTTTCTCCCCGGAATAATACTTATAAAATGTATTTAGCTTCCTATATTTTGCAGGTACCGCCATACACTGCATATCGGCAAGATTTCTAACAGCTTGAAAATCGCCACATATTATCAGTAGATCAACTTTAATTGAATTTTCCCTCTGTAAGTGGTCAATGGACTCATATATTTTATCTAATTCACCATGTGCACAACCCTCGACGGCGATCTTCATTTTTGGCAGAAACTTAACAAAATAGTTAAGACAATAGAAAAATTATCAAGCAACCGATTTTTCTTTTTAAGACAAGCAAAAATAATATTTACTTATGCAACTAAAAGTAATCAATATTTAGTTTTGAAACCACTTACTATATCAACTGGTCCAAAATAAAATAGCACAACGTTAACTTTAAAAAGACACCGTAAATAGGTTGAGAAAAGCTTTCAGTTTCAGGCTGAAACGCAATATAGATTTCGATTAAACAAATCGATACAATCATTCGATTACCCGATAACAGCCAGGATAACCATGGAGGATAAAAGCGTTAGTTCAAAGCCAGAGAGTAAAGGAATATGGAGTGGGTTCAAATCATAGATGGAAAATAAACGCTCAGTGCCTCGGTTCTGTGTGCTCAGGAACAGACTAAGAACAGATCATGGATTTGATTAATTAAGATACTAACTAATTAATCTGTTGACGAAGATGAGTTCGATGGCCGAATAAAAAGGATAGAGCGCGGAACCTTAGAGCAGGGATTATGGGCTTGAATCCTTGGTGAAGTGTCATGCATCATTTTATTTAACAATTTCAATACTATTTTTTATGCATGATTAATACAAAAAGTATAACGCTAAGCAACTTTGCAATTTTTTTTTCATTTTTTCTAAAAACTATTTTTTCTATTCTTTAGTTTACTTCCATTTCTAAAACAGCTACGTTATTTGATGCTTTGAATATCATAGCAAACGCGTTAGCGTTTGGTATAATATGTTTAAGAAATGGAAAATGCAAACGTCTTTTTAAAATTTTTGGCGAACTAGTTGATCTACGAAAGTGATTACTTTTGTTAAAAAATAGAACTCGACGAGACGAATAAAATGATAGCATTCAGAAAATTTTAGTTTACTATAGTTTTTTTTTTATTAAACTTTTAACGAAAAAATGAAGACGATTGACGTCATTTTTGTCTTATTTTTATCGTCATGATAAAACTTAATTTAGATTTTTTTTTTCATTTTTGTATGTTTGACGGTCGCTGAGAAAATCTAATTTGCGATTTAAAACTCCAGTTGAACATTTTTCTTGTTGTTGCTAATGTAGTTTTTTTAATTCATTACCACCAAGTTTAAATAAATATAAAAAGTGTTACACTGTAAAAAAATTTAACCCTTTTGCTGCATCGTCACTCCATCGCTTTTACAGAAAACGATTACCCTGAGCCTATCATGGAGCATTCGCATGAGTCAAAAGAAAGATATTCTATAAAAGCGGTGGAGTGACGATGAAGCAAAAGGGTCAAATTTTTTACAGTGTATGTATGTAACATAATTCATTCACATAAATCACGTGAAAAACATGGTTATTTGTTTTTATTCTGAAGCTTTCAGTTTCAGTTCTTTAAATAAATTTGTGAATGCATTGTAGTTTTTTCATTCGACTCCTTGATTTATTTTTCAGATATTATGCATTTTATGTGACAATGCAATGACTTCCTTGTTATTCTAATGCAAATGCAACAATAAAGTTTTGACAGTAGCAATTTTTTTGTTTTTCAAGATATTAAAATATTCATCGTTGTTATCAAAAAATTTAAATGACTTGTATTAAAAAATGCTCTGACGAGCATCAAAAAAGATTAATATGTTTTCAAGTTGAAAAAGGGTTTGACAAGGGCTTCTATTAGTAATTGAGAATGAGGGAGGACAAGGCATCCCTTCTTGGCTGCAACTCACTTCAATGCCAACTTTGAAAAAATCATATTTGTGCTTTATCCATGAAAACAAATCAGTCACAATTACTATAAAAATATGTAGTGTAAAGACGTACCCATTAAAGACGCAGCTTCATTAAACATGAATGTAAGACTAGACTAGGCCACATAGTACCAAAAGCTTAAGCTTTTGGTACTATGTGGCCTTATTTCCTGCAGCGTATCACAGTCATTTAGTGCCACCAAGCACACCCGCAGAGTAGAACTGCAGAGAAAATTGATCGTGGTGCAGTGCAGAATGAATAGTGCAGTTAACATGTAAAGCGCAGCGCGATGGAAAATTCGACTGCAGTACCGCAAATTTATTTTATATGGAAAAAGCGCAAATATTATTTTTTCAAAGTTAGCATTGAAGTGAGTTGCAGCAAAGAAGGGATTCTTTGTCCCCCCCCCCCTCATGACTTGTCAAACCCTTTTTCATACTTTAAACATATTAACCTTTTTTGGTGTTCGTCAAAGCATTTTTTAATACTATAGATATAATATTTAAAAAAAAAAGATTTTTTAAACCTGTAACTACCGTAAAATCTCGATCCAAACCAGTGGACCCATTCTGGCCTCAGCGGAATATAACTACACAGAATCAGGACGTCAGTTATGACATTTTCCTTGGATACTGACTCCAAACAAACAGTTGCTATGCTGTATTTTCTATTTTATTTGCATATTACAGCAACATTTTTCAGCTATATATAACAGACACATGTTTAATTCTTTATATGCAATGATACCATTTTCTACGATTTATATTTAATAATAAATGAAGCATAGCAACCGTTTGTTTGGAGTCAGTATCCAAGCAAAATGTCATGACTAACGTCGCACTAAAAGCGTCTAGTCATAACTGACGTCACGACTGAAAGCGTCTATTCTGCCCTTCGAGCGGAATTTGCAAGCAACCTTTAACCCCTCCATTTAAAGGTTAACTAGTTTCAGCCAATTGCTTCCAAGGACACATGCAGTTTGTTTATTTACAGAAGAGGCGGCCTTTAAAACGAGACCGTTGATGGCAGTATTATTAGCTACATGTAAAGGAATGATACAATATCGCTATAAACAATATAAAACGTTTTAACAGGTGAGATGAGTTATAAATAATTTTCGAAGTTAAAGAAAGATATAACTATATATTTTTTATTATTATTTATAGAAAAAATAAAAGATATTAAAAAAATACTTTGCTAATGCATATTTAGAATAGCACAATTTTTAATATTTTAAAAATTATATTTTAACGTAAAGGATTTTTTTCCTAATATAAGCTTTAAAATTCAAACTATACGTCAGCTAAATAATTGAAAAATTATGCTTCCGTCATTTACAATTTTTTTTAATATTTAGATTAAAATTAAGGAATTATTTAATAAAAAACTACCGTATTTTCGGGTGTATAGTCCGCGGCTTATACAAGAAAAAACCTTCCAATAAGCTGCTGCGGCTTATACACGTTGCGGGTTATACAACGATTTTTTTTTAAATTGGAAATTGTGATATTTTTTCTACAGCTTTTAAACCTCAAAAAATTTGAAAAAAACATCAAAATTAGTAAATTTATTTCGCTATGCCACGAAATTTAGAGAGTTCTCCAATGTTTGTATAGGCTTTTTTTACTGCTTAAACACAATTATTTCTTGGTTTGGAAGAACTGTCGCAACTATCGCCAAGTATTGCACTGATAGATCTATAATAGCTACCGTATATATTCGCGTATAAGTCGTGAAATTTTAGACAAAAAAAAGAACCTTAAAGTGGGGGGTCGACTTAAATGCGAGACCTAAAAAAAAAAAAAACTATAAATAAAATATACGAAAAAAATTTGCAAGCGAATCGGTGCTGCGGCACCCCATTGTGTTTGTAGAGTACAAAATCCAAAATCCGGAGCCCTTCCAACCCTGACGATTCTGAATTTAAGATCATTTAAGGTTTAGTTTATTTTTCAAAAAAATAATCTACCCTATCCTGTTTATTTATTTTGCACAATATCTACCCTATCGTTTTAAAGAACAAAAAAAAAGTGCGTGATTTATGTCATTTCGGAACAATTCAGACCAGTCGGTCTTTTCCGAAACGATTCCGAGGAATCGTTCCTTTTCAGAGTCGTTTCATTTTGGAGCGAGTTCAAGGAATCGAATTTTTCCGGAGTCGTTCCATTTGAGATAGAATCCGAGGAATCGTTCCTTTTCGGAATTGGTACCCTACCCTGTTGCAAGAAACAAAAAAAAGTGCGTGATTTATGTCATTTTGGAACGATTCAGAGCTTTCGATCTTTTTTGAAACGATTCCGAAGAGTCGTTCTTTTACAGAGTGGTTTAATTTCAAAACGAGTTCAAGGATGCGACCTTTTCTGGAGTCGTTTCATTTGAGATAGAGTCCGAGGAATCGTTCCTCTTCGGAGTTGGTGCATTGCGGACCGATTCCGAGGATTCGTTCCTTTTGGGAACCAATGACCTAAGATACATGTACATTTTATGTCCAAAATTTTGAATTTATCACTTTTTTCTTAATTTTCGAAAAAATTCAGAAAAAATATCACGTTTGTTTGAAAAGCAAAAATGCGCGTAAACGCCGCATCGCTTGAAATTTTATCATAAAACACGTAAACACCGCGGAGTTTCTTCCGAATATTACGGTACTGATAATCTTGCCGAATTACTGTAAGTATTATTCATCACGAAAAAATTTGAAAAATTTGTTACAAATTATGATTAATGGCTTCTAATTTCGAACCCTGATCGAAATATACGTTCGTAAATGGTGTATAGCCCGCGGACTATACACCGATGCATCTCCGCGGGGTATACACGAACTTTTTTTACTGCACTGCTTGATTTAGGGGTGCACAGGGTGCGGGCTATACACCCGAAAATACGGTATTTGTAATTATTCTTTTGTACTAATACAAATTTTTTTTATCTTCTCGAATATGTATTTATGATAAAGTCATTTTTTATTTTCAGTTTGTTTTTTATATGAGTAAACTTTATTAAAATATGTTTTTTAATAGGAGCTTTTTTTTTTCGAGTTTTATAATACAAGTAATATTAGCCCAATAATTGAAAAATCATGCTTCACTCATGTCGCTTTATAATTACATGATTTTTATAGTTATTTAAGGGGAGACAGTACCTTGAAATTAGTTAAAGTGTCTATTTTCCTTTTTTTAATATTAATTGAAAGCTTTTTTAATTGTGAATATTTTGACACAGTGGCGCCAACTTATATGGGCCCATAGGGCGCGAGCCCACCCAATAATTTTATCTCACCGCCTCACCCCATTTCAATTAATTTAATTTTTTTAATTATTTAATCGCTGAAATGAGATTTGCTTTTATTAATGTTCTCAAAATATTTTTGTTTGAAAAAGGACACAAAGTATGTGAGGGAGTGACCTTTGTCATAAAGGCACTTTAGTATTTCTGAGATCGTGACGTCAATAATTTAACATGTGTAAGCTTAAAAGCGACATCTATCCTCTCTTTTACTTTAACTTTCTAGAGTGTGTGTGTCTCTTTCGGATTCTACAGTTAGGGCTCGCGGTTAGTAGTATTATGTAAATTTGAGGTATCTCAGTTTGCAGCCATAGATATAGAAATAACTAGATTACGCATTCAATGTTTTTCTCCCAATACCTTTTGATTCTGTTGCGGCTCGGTGGCAACATCCATTAGAGTGGCAAAAAGTAAGTGGAACTTGCGATTCTACCTTAGTAATGCATAGCAGATATGCGGAATTGTAATTGTGATTTTCTTTGATGCGTTATTAATACAAATAATTGGATTTTGTTTTTCGTTCTTGTTATATCTTAAAATTGAAATGGACAAAAATTATAATATTTTTATCTAATTAACTCATTCACACTTTTTATAAAATGTAAATGAACGGATTTACTTATCACTTCATTCATATTGTATTCTAAAAACACCAAAGATTTATTAAGAATATTGACCTTGGTAAAATATTTCATGCTTTGTCTACCTTTGTTGAGCAATGTTTGGCTAAAAAAATAATCTAAAAAATATGCATTATTAATGCTTTATTTATTTATTTTGACACACACACAAATAAAAAGAAACACAGGTAAAATAAGTAAATTTTTTTTGTGTTTACCCTATTACACTTTTTTTTCGGGGGGGGGGGGGGGAGATGAACGATTAAGAACTATGGCTGGGAAAGAAATGTTTTAAGTTTAGTGGGTAAGGAAAATTTGACACAATAATTTATTGTCGTTGCAAGGAAACATGAACAGAAAGGAAGGAGAAAAAATATTTTAATGGTCTGGAAATTTTGAAATACTGTGTGAAGAACAAAACAGAATTCATTGAATGTAAAGGGGGAGGTTAAAAGTTGCAAATTGAGGAAGAATTTTGCTTTAAACATTATTATAAACTTCCTGGAGAAAAAAAAAATCATTTATAATTGTACATCCATTTTTAAAAATTCTATTTTGCTTAGAGAAATAAAATAAAAACAAGTTGGAAATTGCATGTAAAGCATAGCAAATGGAATTCGTTCTTACGATAACAAAGTTTTAAAAATATTCAGATTTTGCTGTTATAGTAATCAGTACTTCGGATACAGTATAGTGGTCGAAATCATTCTGTGTTCCTGTAATTACAGGAAGTTACTTTTATTACACCTCAGCAACGTATATCATATTCATAAAATGTGAAATAGTTTAATATAATTAAAACACGCTCCAAACAATGTTTCCTCGTATAGCATTATGTGGTGGAATATTTTTGTGTGGCCTTGTAATTTAATAATAAATATTCTTTGCATCACAGATTTTACAGAATGTATATTTTAGTATATATATACTTCATAGGTTCATGTCAATTCTATTTTATTCGAAAGAGTTTAACATCATTAAAATGTACTTGAAACTATTTTTTTTATATCGTAATGTAATGGAATACTTTTGATTGTCCATCTAATTAAACTATACATCCGATTTTCATAAAATTTGAAACGACTCGACAATAATTATGTAATAATTATATAACTTAAATTTTAAACGATTAAAATGCATTTGTAATTCCCCCCCCCCCCCCATTGACCGTAATGTAACGGAATACTTTTGATTGTCCCTGTAATTGACATATGCATCCGATTTTCATAAAATTTTAAATTACTTGACAAAATTAAGTAATAATTATAGATTTTAAATTTTAAACGATTCGGTTAAGTAGTTTTTGCGATGTTATATGCGGACGGACGGACAGACTGAACGACAGATGCTATAGGTGCTACGTATTTACATACTTACGAACGCACCTAAAAAGATGCCAATTACTGATTTTGATGCGCATACTGTTTTGTTTATCTTGCCAGGTTAAAAGGTATTTAAAGGTAGTTGTTAAAAAAATTCCATCATTCTTATTTATTTTATTCATAAAAATTAACTTCGCGATAAAAAATGCTAATTGGTGATTAAAAATCAGATATAAACTTTGAAATATTCACGAAGGCTTAAAATATGTACATGTATATAGACATAAATGCATTTTAAGAATGCAGATTTTCATACATTGACCACTGGATCGCCGGCCATTTGCCACTCTAGTGGAGAAGAATTGTTCGCCCGCGGAGAATCAGCTTTTCTCCCCGTGTGCGTAATCTAGTTATTCCTATATCTATGTTTGCAGCATATAAAAGCTTGGAGTTTGAGTGTGTGTGGTGTGTGCCTCTGGCGATAACCAGCAGAGCATTAGCCAGCTAGCAGTGAGAGTCTCTGGCGATAGCCAGCAGAGTGTTCTAGAGATATTAGTCAGCGAAGTGTGTTTCCCGCTGGTGTCTAGCAGATTGATTGATCCAGAGTGAATATTACTAAGTAGCATCGAGCCTCCAGTGAGTTTGAGAAGTCGAATAGAGAAGTGGGCCGGTGGTAAGAAATTTAATAGTAATTGCATTTGATTATCCCAAAGTGAATAAAGGATATCTACAGCCACGGGCTGTCTAATTAGATTTTATTTAGCAGTTTAGCCGAAGATAGCTGAAAAGTCATCAGAGTTGCCCCGATTGAGCTAGTTTCCGGAGCTGTGAGTATGAGTTTAATCTTTTAGTAGTATTCTCAGTTGTGAAAATTACGACTTGCTCCACTTCCCTTAAGCCCTTATCGTTTTTAATAAACTGTGTTTTTATCTTAATTCCTGAGTATGTCTGCATTTAACTCCCAGCACGAGCACCCAACCGTTACAAGTAGACTTACTGGAGCGCTGAAAAATCGTGTAGTTAAATTTCTCGCGGAAAAAATTTCCTTCATATTTTGCCATCTGCTTTGATGTCTTGAATTGATAAAACACTTTTACTCAAGTATATACTTTTCTTAATTTTTTTTTTATGCACTTTCAATAATTAGCAATTCCATTGTTATTTAAAATAAATATTAATGTAAGGAAGAATTTAGAAGAATACAATTTAATAAAATTATTTATGAAATATATTTCTAATAATTTAAAAATTTGTTTGGAAAAACAAAATTTAATTTTGAATTATCTTTAATCATTTCCCCCCCCCTTCCCCTCTCTCCTACTCTTCCGACACATACACACTAAAAAGGGAAAATTACCTGTGGTGAATTCCATGAAAATGCGACATGGACATCATTTTTTAAATTTGAACTAAATTAGTATTTTTTTGTTCCAATTGATAGAAAATAAGTAAAATTTCATGAAAATAACAAGATATAATAAGATAATTGTAAAAATAAATTTTTATAGTTAATTATTATCAAGACTAACTTTGAAATCAAAAAACTGCTATTTTTATCTCTAGTTTAATGTCCCTTGAAGCATTTAAATATCACATAGATTTTTGAAACAAATATATCTTTTTAAAAAATGACTAACAGTATGTTTAAAAACACCAAAGTTTTCACCTGAAATATTTTAATTATTTTGCTATTGCCCCCAAACTTTATATTAGTCTTCATGTCATGTCTGTCACAGAAAATGTCAATTTTTTTATTTTCAAGAAAATCTACTTGATAAAAATTATTAACACTTTATTTTCTCTTTTTATATGTCAAAAGGAACAGTTCATAAAAAAAATTGAAAGTTAAATTTAAAATTTGAGTGAAATAAAAAACATTACATTTTGTCATGTCTGTCACACGTGTCATGTCTGTCGCAATTAGTTTTTCAAGCAACTTTACCTTAATCTCTTTCCTAGAAAGTTATTTTTGTAATTTTTTAACTTAGTGTTGATGCCAATAATATTTCTTTACAACTCAACTCAACAAAATGCTTAAATTTAGAATGCATGTAATAGTTACCAGATAATTATGTTGATACCAATTTCTTTGTTTCAGATATATTATCTGTCACAATTATTTTTTCAAGCAGTTTTGCTTTAATCTTGTGATTTGAAAGTTATTATTATTTAACTTGGAATTGATGGCTATGGTATTTCTTGATGTGAAACGTACACAATCTAAAGTTTTCTACTTTTAAAAGAAAATCTGCCAAATAGAAAATTTCTGATACAAACTCATTTCAGTGAAAACTATTTGCATATTTATTAGAACAAGATTAAATCTGCTCATTGGCAGAATATTTCCTCTGCTATATATATATTACAATTGTATATTATTGTTATAGTGACTCAGTCACTGTTTCTTCAGAGTCATATATAGTGATATCTGATTATGGTAATTATGACAATTATGCTGTTATAATGTTTACCAATTTGATCATTGAAAAAAAATCGTGATAAATAATTCAAAGTTAAAAGTCAAAGAGGTTGAATTCTAATCTGATGGAGCATCTCTACACTTCGAACAAAAAAATATATTTTCAATAACACAAAACAAATTCCCAACAGTCTGGCAGTTTTCAGTGACATCACATGGAAAAGAATGTATTGATGAGACTATTAAGATTCAGTTCCTTGATGCTACTCAAGCTAGAAGTATAAATCCTAGAGCATCATGTAAGTGTGCTGAAGCTGCGAGGAAAATTGGTCCTGGAATTTATTTCTTCATGAATCACAAGAAAAAAATACAAAGAATGAAAGCAAAACTTGATCTGACATGGCAAGTAATCAAAACAATGCCAGGAACAAGAAAGTTGCATTGTTTCCGATCATGTGTACCTGGCATAATATTCTTTTCAATTCCAATACTGGTGCATGCACTGAAAATTACCTCTTGGAAAATGCAACAAAGCAATATAGCCAATGGGTGAATGTGCAATAAGACAATAAGGTTTATCATGGAATAATAACACAAATCGCACAGACACAGCAATAGCACAAAATAAAATGCTTAGTACCAACTAAAATTAAAAGAATGTTTAAATTTGAACCTGAAGATCATGTTGTCTGGTATGAGAAGAACCAAATATTAGCAAATGTTTCAACTCCAACACTTCCAAGGGATTTTATAAATTTTAAATATTTTTTATAATTTATTTTGAGATTCTTTTAACATAATATACCAATGTTATATCATCTTGTAATCTCCAAGTTGTGATAAAAGTAAAGAAAGTAATATTTAAGAAAAAAATACTTAAATTCATAGAAAATTGTACACGTGTCATGCCTGTCACAAAACTTTGTCATGTCTGTCACGCTGATAAATATTTTTTTATATTTTTATATTTACAAATTTTTCAATATTTTTCTTTCTGCTTCACATATCCAAGTCTTATTTTGTTTCCTAAAAAATTCTGGACTTGGTATGCATGCCAATTAAGAGCAAATGATAATAATATGTGTCTAGTCAAAATCTATGTCTAAATTTTGTCATGTCTGTCACGGCAGGTTTTAACCCTCAATTAAATTAAGTTTTTCTTTGAATTAAAATTTTAGTGTTTTTTATAGCATAAGGCCTATATTTACATCATCCCATGCAATTTTTTAACTATCAATTAATATTTAGTACTTAAAGATGAACAAAAAAGTTCTCTCAGTCATGTCTGTCACAAAATGGAATTCACCTTGTGTTATTTTACAAAAAGAAAAAAAAAGAAAAAAAATGAGCCTACTCAATATTTTTGAAAAGTTGGCGCTACTGTTTTGACACCTCCATTTTTACTTATACAACAATTATATCACGAGATATTGTTAATTCTGCTAATAGATCTAGCGCAATTACTCATACTTAATGAAAAATTTAAACTGATTTTTTCCCCTACTCGTATTTTTATAATTTGCTTGTTTGATAAACTCTAAGGCTTTTTTTCTAATGTAAATAGCGGTTTTATTTATTTATTTATTTATTACTCTTTAGGAGGTATTTAATATTTTTGTGGATAGATTTAATATTCAAGTTTATAGTTATTATTATTTTTATTATTTAATATTTAAATTGAGAGTCTAATGAGTTTTCTTCATTTTTCGATATACACAAGAGAAAAAAAAATATATTAAACGTAAAATCCCTTGCATCTAAAAATCCATGCACAGTTTTAAGTAGCAAACACATGAAATTCTAATAAACAAGAACCACACACTAAGGAATATGGGGGAAAAATCGAAGCCCAAATATATATATTTATAAAAATAGCAAGGATTTAAAAAATATAATTAAAATAATAATAGTAATAATAAATAAATAAAATTTAGCAAATAGGCTGTTTTACAAAAATAAATAAAGAGCTCATCAGTGTGACGTCACAGACAACTCAACCCCGCATTTCCATGATAACTGGGTCAATACAAACCGAGAGAGTTTAGAATTTGCTAGAGGTGCATTATATACCCTCAAAAAGGCTTTCAATATGAAATCAGATATCGTTCAAAGGCTGAATTCATTGAACTGGGTAAAGTTTTAAAAGCGATCCGCAAGTGTTTGGGCCGAATTGTAACTTGTTTAAATCAGTTTCAAGGTTGAATTTTTAGCTTTCCGATAAAACAGCAAATTTCATCTCTATCTTTTCTGAACTCTGTGGTTTGTTTTGACCCAATTTCTGGAGTTGAGACGTTACCACTGATGAGCTCTGTTTGATTTAATTTTTAGTATTAAGTATCATTGTGACACGATATATATTACAATATTATTCAAAACTGAAGAGATGGTTTAAATGGTACGGTGGCCCCTTAAAGTAAAATGAAGGAATTACTCGTATTTTAACAAAATCTATTTGTAAATACTCTTTTCGATTAGTACAGCAAGCTTTAATCTTCTCAAAAATATATTTTACCATTGAAGTTTCTTTTAATGTAATTGCACTTTATTAAACTAACTTTTATAATACAAGGTTTTTTTCCCTCTTTCTTTTCTTTCTTTCATATATACAGTTACATATTTTTTATTGTTTACATCAAAATCAAGTACTTTTTTAAGCACAAACTATTTGTGTACGACAAGATTAACCGCAAAAATATATTATTTAAAATACAAGTTTAAAAATACAAACAATACTAGCCAACTAATTGAAAAATTATGCTTCACTTATTTCTTTTATTGTAAATTTAAGCTAAAATTATTTCTACTAATGAATATAACAAAACTGAAAACAGAAAAATACTAATAATAGAATGCGAATATACATTTAACAAAAAATCTCTATCTTGTATACAAGAGCTGCCTATTTAGGCGGCGCCATCTTAATAGAGCTCATCTGTGGTGACGTCACAACTCCAGAAATTGGGTCAAAACAAACCACAGAGTTCAGAAAAGATAGAGATGAAATGTGTTGTTTTATCATGAAGCTAAAAATTCAATCCTGAAACTGATTTAAACAAGTTACAATTCGGCCCAAACACTTGCGGATCGCTTTTAAAATTTCGCCCAGTTCAATGAATTCAGCCTTTGAACGATATCTGATTTCATATTGAAAGCCTTTTTGAGGGTATATAGTGCATTTCTAACGCACTCTAAACACTCTCGTTTTGTATTGACCCAATTACCATGGAAATGCGGGGTTGAGTTGTCTGTGACGTCACACTGATGAGCTCTATTCGACATAGAGAAGACCTTTCGGGTAAGGAAAGGCAGGGTTCGCACAGACTCCTTGGACTCCTTAGAAACTACTTAGAAATGAAAACGTTCCCAAGTAGTACTTAGAACTACTTAGATAAACAAAATACTCCTTAGAAACTCCTTAAATTGTATTGCGGTTTTGCACACGAGCAATATTGCTCCCAGAAAAAAATCGGATTGTAAAATTTTGCGCACGGAAAAAACAATCGTAGAGAAATGCAAATTTCGTGAAAGGAACTCCAAAAACGCACACATTTCGTCAATATTTCGTGGAAAAACGATGATTTCGTCAATGTTTTTGTCAACGAACTTTGTCAAAAGATCGCTGAAAAACGCTAATTTCTTGTGCGAATACCGGTTAAAACGGCAATTTCACCAAATATCACAGATAAAACGTTAATTTCGTCTGAAAACCACGGGAAAACGTCGATTTCGTCTAAAGATTGCGGATATAATGCCAATTTCATTAAAAGATCGCAGAAAAAAACGCCGTTTTTCATAAAAGATAGCCTACAAATATTTTGTCTAAAAATCATTGAAAAAAAAGCCGATTTCATCAAATGATCACGGAAAAAACGTCAATTTCGTCAAAAGATTGCGGCGATAAAATGCTGTTTTTTAGAAAAGATCATACAAAAATGCAAATTTTGTCTAAAAATCGTTGAAAAAAACGTTGATTTCATAAAAAAGAAACACGGGAAAACGCTGATTTCGTCAAAAGATCGCAGAAAAACTGCCGCTTTCTAAAAGAGATTGCAATAAATCGCCGATTTTTCTAAAATATAGCAAATAAATCGCTGATTTTGTCTGAAGATCGCGGGAAAGCGCAGATTTCGTCTGAAGATCGCGTATAACCCCCCCCCCCCTTCGCGGGGGATAACTCGCGGAATCCCTGCGGAATTGGTGCTATGCCACATAATATTGCCACATAAATAACAACAAAAGTGGCAAATTCTTAAAATTTTTTGGACTCCTTGGATTTTTTATGTACTCCTTGGTTTTTTTCTTCCCAACTCTGTATGAATCCTGGGAAAGGGCATGTTTACAAACAAACACTTCTGTCAACCAATCTACCGCTACATTTTTTGTCATAGCGATCATTGTAGGAAACATCTTGACGACGTAGCCCAATCATATCATGCTTACTTATGCAATGGCAAACTTAGACCAATCAAATTCCCGGAGTTCATCCGTACAGTGTCAGTCGTTAAAGAACGGACTGGTTTTTCTCCCTTATCCACAGTAATTTGTCCACAGTGACGTCAGCTGGCAGCTGACGTCACTGTAGCTGCCCTTTCCTTTAACAACCCCATCAAGCCGGAAAGAATTCGAAGACGTTTGGGGCGCAATGCGAAATTTTCACTTCGTCGGAATATTACGCGAAAGTCGTCCGATCCGACGGGGGCAAAATTAGTCCACAGATCGGAGCTCCTCCCTCCTCTATCAAAAGCAAAATAAATTAAATTTGAAGGGAGCTTACAATCAGAAAGCACTTTTTTATCCTTAATTTAGAAGTAAATAAAGCTGCGTTTCAATGCTTTTTAGGTGCGTTCGTAATCATGTAAATATGTAGCACCTATAGTTGTCGTTCAGTCCGTTCGTCTGTCCGTCCGCATATGACAACTCAAAAAGTACATAATCGAATCGTTTGAAATTTAAAATGTATAATTATCACATACTTTTGTCGAGTCATTTCAAATTTTATGAAAATCGGATGCATAGATCAATTACTAGAACAATCAAAACTATTCCGTTACCGGATGGTCAATGAGGGAAAGGTTTCAAATGCATTTTAATCGTTTGAAGTTTAAAATTTGCAATTATTACATAATTTTGTCGAGTCATTTCAAATTTTATGAAAATCGGATGCATAGATCAATTACAGGGACAATAAAAAGTATTCTGTTACATTACGGTCAATGGGGGAAAAAGTTTCAAATGCATTTTAATAGAATTACACTCTTTCGAACATAATAAAGTACATTTTATAATATACATTTTGCACAAACTGTGGTGCAAAGAACATTTGTTATTGATTTACAAGGCCACACAAAAGTATTCCATTACATAATGGTATAGGAAGAACATGGTTTGCTGCGCGTTTTAATTATATTAAACAATTTCGCATTTTATGAATATGATATACATTGCTGAGATGTAATAAGATTTACTATTCCTATATATTTACAGCAACACAAAAAAGATTTCGACCACTACACTGTATCCGAAGTACTGTCTGTTATAACAGCTAGATCTGAATATTTTAAAATCTTCGTTATCGTACGAACGCACCTCATTTGCTACGCTTTACAAGCAATTTCCAACTTTTTAAAATCAAACGGGCCTTTTACGGAAGGGTGATGTGCGTTTGTCGTACCTGCTTTCATTTTGCACCCGTTTCCATTACGCAAACATAAAATCTATCCCCTCAGAAAACCCGGAAACTGCGCCACTTGTCGTTCGTGATGTCGTTCGCCACGTGTCGATTCGTGAGATTAGTCACGAAACTTCGACATAAACACAAACAGAAAAAGTTTTGTTACGTTTGGCGTGCTTAAATCTTAATTTTTTTTTCTTTTTTGCTTCTGTTTGCATATTTTTATTGTTATTATACACTTTTATCGACCAGTAAAGAAAATGCTAATTTAACATTTAATGCGAAATAGGTAAACAAAAACAATAAATATTTAAAATTTTATGGGCTTAGTAAGAGAAAAAGGTAATCTGGAGTTTTGGAAGAGGGGTCTTTAGATGAAATATTAATGAAATGAATGTGAATTCTTACTGAAATTTATCATTAATCATTTATTGTTATTACAAAAAAAAAAAAAAAAAAAAAAAAACCAGAAAAGTAAATAATAATAATAATAATAAAGTATTTTAAAAGTGTTTAATTTTATTACTGTGTATATGTAATGGGGAAAGCGGGGGATCAAGTGATGAAGCAAAATTTAGAAAGAAGAGCAAGGAATAATTTGTTTAGTTGATTTTTTTTTCTTTTAATGCAGAAGAGTTCCAACTCTGATTAAAAAATAATACAAAAATGAAATAGGACTTTTTGCAGATTTCGCATAAAAATAAATACTTTTAAGAACAAAATAATATTAAGATCTTTTAAGGCTCGTACAAATTCTGTAGTAAATTGCACCACATTTTTGTAATTTTTGTAATTTTTTATTAATTTTATTTTTTGTTTTATTTGCAAATGCATTTTTTTCTTTCTGAAACCTCAATTTGGAAAATTAAAATTTTGATAAGTTTATAATTTGCTTACAATATATATTCTTAACTATTTCTATTCTCAAACTAAACTTTTGTGAAAATTTGCTTTTAAATTTATTTGAAGTTTTAAATGTGAAAAAAAAAAAAAAAATAGTTGTAAGCGTTTTTGGCTTAAACAAAATATTTTCGAAAATTCATTTAAAATTAATTATCTTGAAGATAATTTACTTTAACTTAAAAGTAACTCGTGCAAAGTTTCAATTTTTATATGAAAAAATTAATTTTGAGCGGGTTCTGGTTAGGACAAAATATTTCTGAAAATTTTACTTAAAATTAACTATCCGGATGGTGATTTAGTTGAATATTCTATAAAGTAACTCGTGCAAAATTTCAAAATTATATTTAAAAAAAGCAGTTTTGAACAGTTTTTCGCTTAAATAAAATAGTATTTTCGAAAAATTTATTTAAAATTCACTACACTGAAAGTAGTTTACTATGACTGAAAAGTAATTCGTGCAAAATTTCAATTTTTATACAGGAAAAAAATAATTAGTTTTGAGTGGGTTTTGGTTTGAAAAAGAAAATTTTATGTAGATTAACTATCCTGACAGTAATTTCGTTTAAATTTCTATAAAGAAACTCGTGCAAAATTTCATCTTTAATAATAATAATAATAATAATAATAATAATAATAATAATAATAATAATAATAATAATAAATTGAGTGGTTTTTGGCTTGAACAAAATATTTCCTTAAATGTTATTTAAAATTAATAACTGTGACAGTAATTTACTTTAAATCATTATAAAGTAACTCAACCAAAATTTCAACTTTTATAAGAAAAAATAATAAAAATATTTAGTTTTGAGTGGGTTTTGGCTCGTACAAAATACTTTCGAAAATTTTATTTAAAATTAACTACACTGACGGTAAAATATTCTAAATTGCCGTAAAGTAACTCGTGCAAAATTTCAGCTCCAAAAAAAAAAAAAAAAAAAAAAAAAAAAAATAGTTTTGAGTGGTTTTTTGCTCGAATAAAATATTTCCGAAAATTTTATTTAAAATTAATTTACTTTAAATTACTATAAAGTAACTTGCACAGAATTTCAACTTTTATATAAAACATGTAAGAATAATCATGTATTAAGCATAGATTATGAAGCACTTTCTAATGCTTCTTGAAATCTTTAACAAAACTTCGTTATTCAGGGAAATAACGTTTCTCCATTTCAAAATGTGTATTCCAATGCTTTTGAAAAGCCCCGTATTTGATCTGTCGGTTAATATACGGACTATATAATGGTAAAATTTAGCTTAGCAAGAAAACGCCTAACTGGTTGAAATTTTCTTTCCAGCAATTTATACTAATATATGGAAACATACTTGAATACTTTTGTTTAGCCCTGTAAAACACATAGTACCTTTAATAAACGAAAGTATTTTGCTAAAATTTAGTTCAAACAAAAATATTCTTTAAACTACTTAAATCAAATTTTCAGAAATTATCATCCAAAGGCGACCATGTATCCAGTTCTTTGTGTGACCCTGTATATCATTTTATCTATACCCTACAAACATTTCTTGCTAAACTAAATGCAGTTCATGGTAAAAAGGCATAACATATTTAAAAACCACCTTACAGTAAATCAGGCTCATATTCAGTAACCCTTTTGAGATCTTTTGTGTAACCCTGTATATCTAAATTGTGTAACAATTAGCATTTATATAAACCATATTATATGCATACATTTAATGAAACTTGAAAGT
The DNA here is from genome assembly GCA_964019185.1 of Maratus speculifer. Classification (NCBI taxonomy): domain Eukaryota; kingdom Metazoa; phylum Arthropoda; class Arachnida; order Araneae; family Salticidae; genus Maratus; species Maratus speculifer. Next base: position 71,291,177 of record OZ025301.1, on the reverse strand, counting down.
GTATATCATAATTAAAAATGCATCTCATCCATCTAACAGCCATCTTCCATGATATACAGGACTTCAGATAGAATATACTATTTGAAATCTTTTGTAAGTCCCTGTAAATGCTATGCACTGCGTATTATGCATGAAATAACTCATATTAATCCTCAGCAACGTATATCGATTCGATTATATATGAAATCGTTTACCACAATTAGAATATGTCGCAAACAATTCCCCCCTTTATTATTATGTATTTTAATTCTTTTGTGTGGGCCTGTAAATGAATAATAACTATTCTTTTCGCTTCATACTTTACAAAATGCATATTTTAATGGAATTTGTAGATGCATATAAATTTGAAGATGTTTGAGAAAGTACAACATCTTGAAAATTCATTTGAAACGATTTTTCCTCATAGGTCGTAATGTAATGGAAAATTTTTGACTATCCATGTAAATAAACTAATCATGGCAGAAACTTCATTTTCAATAGGGTTCGTGCTCGGGTAAATGTCATTAACGTCCAAAAATTCCGTGATAATCGGAGTATATTTACGAGAGTTAGAGCGCGGACAAACGGCCATACGGACGGATAGACGGCAAGACAAACCCAATGCATAAGCACTTTTCAACTTTGTTGGAAAGTGCTAATAAAAAATAATAATTAGTTTTGAGTAAGATTTGACTTGAATAAAATATTTTCGAAAATTTTATTTAAAATTAGCTATTCTGAAGGTAATTTAGTTTAAATTTCTATAAAGTACCACGTGCAAAAATTCAACTTTTATAAAATAAAATAGTTTTGAGCGGTTTTTGGTTTGAACGAAATACTTCCGAAAATTTTATTTAAGATTAATTACCTTACGGGTAATTTACTTTAAATTACTATAAAGTATAAGTTGAGCATGAGTCCAATTTTTATCCTAAAAAAAAAAATAATAATAAATCAGTTTTGAGTCGGTTTTGACTTGAACAAAATATTTTTGAAAATTTTATTTAAAATAAACTATTCTGAAGATAATTTAATTTAAATCACTATAAAGTAACTCGAGCAAAATTTCAACTTAAAAAAATAGTTTTGAGTGGTTTTTGGCTTAAACAAAATATTCACGGAAATTTTATTTAACATTAATTATAGAGTAACTCAATCAAAACTTTAATTTTTATTTTAAAAAAACTAGTTTTGAGTGGTTTTTGGTTTGAACAAAGTTATTTCCGAAAGTTTTATTTAAAATTCCTTACCCTGACGGTAATTTACTTTAAATTACTATAAATAAGTCAAGCAAGATTTAAAATTTTGTATTAAAATAATAATAATAATAATAATTAGTTTTGAATGGGTTTTGGCTTGAACACAAGGGTTTCTGAAGAGTCCTCAAGCACGGGGGGGGGGGGATTTTAGAAATTTGGCCTCGTAGGTATGGTTGGCCTCGTAGGTAGCGTAAGCTCAAGTTCTTCAGCAATCTCAATTAATTCATTTTTCTTTATTTTTGCTAACAACATTTTGTTTAAAAAGAGAACCCAAGTAATTTCATTAATTTAAAATCAAACTCAAAACATTTAAATTAAAAATCGAAGCTAAACTCAATAAAGTTATAAAATTTATATTCGAAATCAATTTAACATTAAATTTCAAACCGAAAACAAACATAACAAAATTAACTTAAAGTCAAAACGAAACACATTAAATATAAACAACATTAAAACAACATTCTAAAAAGTGTACTCACCATTACCTCGAAACCGCTCGGAATTCTTATTCATATACGTTAATCATAATTACCACGATCATTCCGAATTCCACGAATTAAACTTTTAAAAAAACGTTATTATTTTTATCCATAGGTCTGTGGCTCTACGGGTTAACTGAAGTCGACACCATAAAAAATACGTTTCACAAATTAAATTTTATTTATCGGATGTAACATCCTACTCTTACAGGTGCCGATCAAGCTCTGACGACACAACAGACGGAAAGAAAAAACAAAAACTATCACCTGCGCGCCCTCATGGCTCCTTTTTTCCGTTTTACAAAGCGGAACGAATACAACCATTAAACGGAAATGACAAATCCGGACACGTTTCGAGCTATAACAGTAACAGCTCGTCATCAGCAGAACTAACACGTGTCCGTAAGGGGGACAGAGCTAGAGATAAACTGGTTTATCACTAGCTCTAGTTACATTCTCAGAAATTACCATTCATAAGCGTCGATGTGTCAAATTCTTTGTGTGGCCCTATATATCATTTATCTATATTCTACAAACATTTCTTAGTAAACTGAATGATGTTCAGCGTAAAAATGCATAACTTTTTAAAAAACCACCTTTAAGTAATTTATGCCTATTCAGTAAATTACTCCTATTCAGTAACGTTTGTTAGTTCTTTTGTGTAGCGCTCTATATCAGCTATAACTTTTATACACACCATATAATATCCATAAATTTAGTGAAACTTAAAAGCGCATATCATAATTAAAATGCATTTCATCCGTCTATCGGCCATCATAAGATACATATACCATAATATACTGTTTGAAATCGTTTGTGTGTTCCTGTAAATGCTATGTACTTCGTATTATATATGACTATATCATATAATTTAAATTAAGCCTCAACGACATTTATCAATTTCATTATTCATAAAATAGATTAATATAATTTTAAAATATCTCACACAATTCCCCCCCTCTTTTACCATCATGTTATCATAATCTTTTGTGTGTTTTCCTGTAAATGAATAATAGCTATTTTTTTCACCGCATACTTTACAAAATGCTTATATTAGTGCACTTCCTAAATGCATATAAATTTTAATATGTTTTACAGGGTGTAATATCTTTAAAATTCATTTGAAACGATTTTTCCCATAGGCCGTAATGCTACGGTAAATATTTGACTGTCCCTGTAAATAACTAATCATGCTAGAAATTTCATTTGAAATAGGGTTCGTGCTTGGGTAAACGTTAATAACATCCAAAAAATTCTGGGCAATCCGAGTATATTCAGGGGAATTAGCAAGCAGACAAATCGAAATCATAAACACTTTTCAACTTTATTGGAAAGTGTTAAAAAACGTCAGTTCATGTCGAGGACTAACAGAATCTGAAGTTTGCCAAAATCGCGAAAACTGTAGCGACACCTGTTGAACGATTTACATCAAAATGTAAAAATTTAATCCCAAGGACTAACTGAATCTGAAGTTTGATGAAAATCCATCCATTAGTTTTGGAGATTGATTGATTGCAGAAATCGCGAAAAATGCAGCATATAAGCGCCACCTATTGAGCGATTTAGATCAATATGTAAAACATATTAATTCATATCAAGAACTAACGAAATCTGAAGTTTGATGAAAATCCGTACATTATTTCTAGAGCTTGAGTGATTGCAGAAATCTCGAAAAACACTGCAAAGTAGCACAACCTGTTAAGTGATTCACAGCAAAAACTAACCAGAACCAATCTATTTCAAAGACTAATTAAATATAAATTTTTATTAAATTCCGTGCTTTAATTCTCGGGATAGAGCGCCCACAAAATTTGTATCACATACAGACTTATCGACAGACATTTTGTAAAAACATTAAAACGTTTAAATCCGTCCAAAACCGGAATTCAAAAGTTTTCACGAACCCAATACTTTCTTCTTGTTAAGATATAAGAAATTAGAAAACGGATGATAAAAAAACCATAATTTTAAACCTCTAAAAAGAAAAAAAAACGAGGGGGGGGGATTTTTAAAAAAGTTTAAGGACTAACTATCTTTGTAATTTATCAAACCAAATAAAATTTCACAAGATTTCTCAAAACAAATGTACAACATACATATAATTTTTACAAATGACAAGTAAGAAAGATGCCAGCCCAACTTGGGAAAGGATTTAGAGGAGAGCACGGGTCGCAATCGGGCCAGTAATGTTTATCATACTATCCAGATCAGAGACAGACCGAACGTTTAGCTCTTAGTCCGGGCCGAGCCCCGACCTGGAAAATTTGACCAATGCACACCCCTAAGAAAAATAAAATCGAGACTAGGCTGGATCTGGAAGAAAAAGAAGTCTATCCTGACCCGAATCTGGAAAAAAGTGAGATCAGGACACAGCCCGGTTCTAAATGAGAGAAGACCTGACCCAGCCCGAGTCTCGTGGATTTAATCAGCATGAACCGGGCCAGGCCGTGACGGGCACCCCAGTTTCACCCCAGGTCATTTGCTGTGAGGATGCATAATGTTAGTTTGTAAACCCTTTATTAGCCTAAGGGGGGGGGAGCAATTGCCCCTTCACCCCCTTTCCCCCTTAGATCCACCATTGCACACAAGCTGAGTAGATCCCACACCAACAGTTTAGCTTTTATACCGGACAGAGCCTGGGCGTAGAAATTTTGGTCCGTACACTGTAAAAAAAAAAGGGTCGATCTACTAAAAAAACTTTAGTGATCCTTGTAATTACTAAAAATTTTTAGTAATCTTAGTCGGTTACTAGAAAATCTGTAAGAATTACTAGAAAAAAGTTAGCAATGGATAGAGTTAATAGTTTTACATTTTTAATAGCTATTACTAAAACTCACTTGGTGTGGCCTTGATAGCATAGTGGTTATAGTAACGGATTCCAGGCTAAGAGGTCCCGGGTTCGACACCGTCAAATACGTCCCGAATGTATGTAGTGTAAGTACTCGTTAATAAAGGGATTATGAAAATCCTGTCAGAGCAGGTAGCATTTTTGGTGCTGCCATCTATTGCGGTTTTGCCGAAAATCTATCGCTTCAGAAGTTTGGATGCAGCTCCTGTCCTTCGGGCGCACGTAAAGGTTATTAAAAACAATTTTGGAGCTATTACTAAAATTTTCTTGGTGGCTCATACTAAAAATTTTTAAGTTAGTTATACAAAAAAATATTTTGTTCAGTTTACAAAAGAAATGCTTGTTTCACTTGCAAAAAAAAAGTTTGTAATGGTTACTAAAAAATACTGTGGAATACAAATTTACTAAAGAATTTTTAGTAACCTCTTGAATTTTTTTTTACAGTGTATATAACTCTACGAAGAAGGAAGTCCATGCCAGATCCCACCTAAAAAAACAGTGTAGATCTATCCAACTCTGCAGAAAAAATAAGAAACGTCCCCCCCCCCCCCCAGTTCTGAAATGTGAAGACCTGACCCATTCCCGAGATCCGCCATTGCTTGAACAAAATATTTCCAAAAATTTTATTTAAAATTAACTATTCTGACGGTAATTTATTTTAAATTACTGTAAATTACTATAAAGTAACTCGTGCAAAATTTAAACTTAAAAAAAAAAAAGGGTATAACACTTTAAAATTGGCAAATCACATAAAAAAAGGTCGGAAATTGTACATTAAATATGACAAATAAGGTGTGTTCGTACAACAACTACTTTTATAAATATTAAGATCTAGATGCTGTGTTGCACCCTTATGCAAAACTGCATGAATACAAAATTTGTCACTATTATTTATCCATCATACGTAGTATAGGGTAAGTATTGCAGTCGTTTTGAAAATCGAAAAATTTTTTTTGACGGATTTACACGTTTCAGATACTGGAGATTCTGAAAAACATATTTTTAGAAAAAAAATTTGCTGTCCGTCCGTCTGTGTGTCTGTCTGTCTGTCTGTAACCGCTCTATCTCCCGAACAAATTGAGATAGAGACTTGAAACTTTGTATGTGCTTAGCATATAAGAATGGGACGAAGCCTATTTAATATCAATAACCTCGATTATCCGGAACTATTTTTTTCGGACTCTCGAAAAATTCGTTCTAATGAAAGGCATACAAAAATTTTCGAAATGTTTTATTTTAAGGAGTGGACATAAAAGGCAATAAAATAACACAAATTGTGCATAAAAAATGAAGTCTATCGGATTATTAGTTGCCGAGATATTTTTAATCCTGTTTTCCACATTCTTCGATTTTTCATGACCCTGTATTTCACTCAAATTTCAATTTAGAGGTATATTTTAATTGGAAATGAGAAGCTTAATCCGACACAGTTTTTTGTTAGTTAATAGAATTATTATTTTTGGAGTTATAAGGATGTTTCTTTTACGCAGTTCGGTACTACTTGAGTAGTTTGGTATTTTACATAATTTGTCAAAATGGGTTCATCATCAATTCATTAATGGAGCATTACTATGTATATTAACACTATTTAAATACGCGTTTAAATTTTATTTTGGAATTGCGATGCATTTTATAAATAGTTTACATGTGTTTTATGTTCATATTTTATAAGGTACCCTGGGGTAATAACGCCACGTTAAGGTTCTACCAATTTTCACGGCTTAGTTTTAGATTGTATTTTTCAAACAAATATAGGATTTGATACAGCAACTCATTGACTCTCTATATAAAATAAAATAATTTAACAGATATGTATTCATAAAATGTAATGGCGTTTTTTCTTGACCCATGCTATTTGGCGTTATTACCCACGTATATGGGTAATAACGCCATGCAAACAAAACTATGAAATAAGATGGAATAATTGCATGTAGATAGCCCAATTATAAAAATACAAACTCTACAAACTTAGAAATTGACAAATTGCATTCTAAGCTATTGAAAATGTTCATTTTTTTGTGAAAGTGTAAGAAAAATAAAGGTATGGTGTGAAAGGGGGGGGGGGTAGAGGCAAAAGAATATCAGACCGCGAGCTTCTTTTTGCTTAAAAAGGGCCGCTTAAATAGAAATATGAGAAACATTGCACAGTTTTAACTGTGTCTATTTGAATCAGTATTTAGGATGTAGCTCGGCCACTGTAGGGAATCAACCGGGGTATTAATGTCAAGGATTGGCGTTATTACCCCGGTATAGTTATTGCGCAGAACATTTTAATTTACAAATTATCTCGAGAAGATATCCAAAATTTTCAACAACATTTTAAAAGTACATGAAATGCACTACAAATTTATGTAATTAACAAAGTATTCCGGATAAAAAGATAGTATTCACATCACAAAACGTATCTCGCAAATTTTAGATCAAGCGTTAATTTTAGTTGTTTGTAAAAACAATAAGACCTAAAAATGAAACAAATTAACTTGAAGCTGTTTTTTGCGATTTATATGACTCAAAACCCTTCTACGCAGAGCACATGGGTGTCATTTACCTGATTATTTCATAATTATGCAAAATATAAGCACTTGGCGTTATTACCCCGCCTGGCGTTATTACCCCAGGGTACCTTATTATGCATGTCCATGATGGGTAAGTATTACGGTGGCCCCCAACGACTAGTTCTTCTTATTACAATCAGTTATACGGAAATAATATGACCCCATCTTAAATAAGACATAACCTATATAGAATCATTAGCTATCATGGGATATCATTGAATCAATTATGTAACATTAGAATTAATCGAATGAAGAAAATCTTTATTGATACCTTTTTGTGTTTTTATTCGATTTTGATAAAGTTTGAAATGACTCGACAAAATTCTGCAACGATTATATACAACTTTAAACCAGTTTTTGTGCTGTTATAGGTGGACAGACTACCGGAAAGATAGGGAGACAGACAGACGAACCAGACGATGACTATACGTGCTACGTATTTATGTATTTGGGAACGAACTTAAAAATTATTCTTAGTTAAACATTCTCAAAATGCACTAGATTTGTAAGGTTTGTATGATATTGCAACATGATGATGCACAATATAATTATGATGTACAAAGGTGAAATAATTCTTTATGAAAATATCATAAAGGCGAACGGTTTCTGTTATTTGACGCAAAAAAACTCTACTGTTCCTTTTAAAGCCAAAGAAACAAAATTCCAGACTTCCTCAATTAATATTAGACTGTCATTTTATTTTGGCCCCGCCGTTTTCCTATTGTATTTAATGCTATTTTATCCTTTTATATAGCGAACCTCCTGAATCATAAGAATCGGTCATAACGAAACTTTTTTCTTAGTCGACCATGATTTTTTATTCTCTGTTTACTTTTCCGCTGATGTGAAAAAGGTTTTCGACTGTAATTGTATAAGAAGAACACGGCCGTAGCTAAGGGGGCGCTATGGGCGGCTCAGCCCCCCCCCCCCTAAAATATTTTGAGCCCCCGCTGGAAAAAGTTCCAAGGTCACTAAATGTTCCGAAAATTCAAATGAAATTCTGTTCAAAAATCTAATTTAGTTTTGAGACCCTTTCACAGTTTTTCAGAGTTACTAAATTGTATCTAAAATACGTGTTTCAACACTCCCTCATCCTATTGGTACATATGAAGCTAACAGGATGTTTAATTTTGCACCAGTTATACATTCAAAATTTTCATCATCATATACTTTTCTTCGCATAAAACGAAGTTATTACAACAGTTTAATGAGAAACATAGTACCTACAATGTGAATATGCACTAATTTATCTTTCTGCATTAGAGAGAGAACAAAAACATATGAGCCCCCCCCCTCCTACATTCCCTTGAGCCCCTCTATATTTCCCTGAACCCCCGCCCCCCCTATTGTACACTTCTAGCTACGGCCCTGAAGAAAATGCATGCCGGCTAGTAAAACATAGTGCAAATTAACGATAAGTCTTTTTAATGAAAGCTTTTTTCCTTAAATTGTACTCTCTGGAGTTGACAAGATGATAAAAAAAGGGAAAATTTAAATGATAAAAAAGTAAACAAGCAAAATAAAAATTAAATGATTTTTAACGTGCCAATAATTAGTGTTAGTCATCCTAAGGCTAGATAAAGTATAAAGATTTTAGTATAGTCAGGATCATTCCTTAAATTGTTTGCTCATTTATCCTAACATTTATCCAAAATAGCGTTGGTTTCGAATGTTAGACAATCGCCGCTTTACTGTATTTCTATTTGTCTTCCTTTTCAGTTAATTTATTTAGTATTGTGGCAATTTAATACAATTTTAGTCAATTTAATTCATTAATGATCATATCTAATAGAATTTGCGTTTTCTTTCTTAATACATCATTATTGAACATATTGGTATCAGGTAATTGCATACATATTTTGTAAACTCTAACATTTTTTAACTGTTCGGATATAGCGAACAAAAACTTCGGTCCGTTGAAGTTCGTTATAACGGGGTTCGACTATATGCATAAAATTGATAATGAGATACTAAGCTGCTTCTTTTTAATTTCTATTTCCATTGTCAGAAGTTTCAAGTAAATTTGCGTGTATGTTGGACAAAAATCGACGAATCCATTGCGTTTTTATCGATTGATCAAGCATTTGTTTGTCAAGGCTGCACGCACTAAATGTCTCCGCACACAGACGTAAATTTAGGCTAAAGGACGGCCAAAAATCGATGAACACTGTGAACAGAATATTCTCTTTACCTGTTAAATTAGTTAGAGTGTGCATATAGGAAACACGCAGTTTACTGTCTTCCGAAGAGAACTAGGCTTCGTATTTTTCGTAGATATTAGCAACTTTTGAGTAGAACGTACTAATTTAAGGAATCTAAACTCGTCAGCCACTTCACACAAAAAATGGAGAGCGATGGCAAACGATCTAGTGAAGAGAACCATTTCCGTCGTTTGTACGACAAAGTTATTTCTGACTTCATGGAAGAAACTGATGTTCCAGAAGAAGCAATTATGGATGCAATATCGTCCATCAAGGATTCTTTCAATCGGTCTAAAGGAGGTCGTTTTTCGGACTTAGATTTCGACAGAGAGGACATACTCTGCGGATATGTAGATCGTTACGGCCCTCATGGAGCCGGACTGGCTCGATGCAAAGTATTAGAAGCCCTCAAAAACTGCACAGAATTGGTGTCCCTTTTAACAAAATCCCGTCTCAAAGTTGTCAGTCTAGGTTGTGGCCCGGGAAACGACGCCATTGGTTTTTGCAGTGCAATGAGCCAATCTGATTTCGCGGGTAGGTTGGTGATACATGCTGTGGACGAAGCTAAACTGTGGCAGAACTGTATTTCTAAGGTTACGGAACTGCTAGATAATGGTAATTACGGAGACGTATCACATCTTTTTCAACAGGAAAAAGTAGAACTATATTTTTCTCCATTCACGTTACCTGGGGATTTGCGATATTTACCAATGCATGAATTTGATGTCGTTCTCATCTGCAAACTCATTTCCATTATGGAATGGCCGAGCAGAAGGAACCTCGTCCAGGTGAAATTTATTATTATAATTACGAAAAAAATATAATAGTTTTACTTCTATTAGTTTCATATTAAATGTACATTGGTTAGATGTCATCCTGTTTATTAAAATTGCATGTTTTTCAAATACATCGCAAAAAGATGCATTTATAATGCTAGTCATAAAAAAATCATTTTCTAAAAATAACCTTCATTTTTAGGTCACACATTATTATTATTACGAGGTGGAACCCGTCGAAATTTGACAAACAGCTTCTTGTTTAGTAAAGAACTGTTTCATTGATTTATAATAAATCGACAAAATTAGTTACAGTAAAAAATGCATCTTATATTGGTCAGTCTAACTCTCAAACAAATATTATTTTAAGCTAAAATTAGCAAAACTGAGTTGTTGAATTTATAAAACTGAGTTGTCAAAAATTAAAATTAAATTTTAGTCGCAAATATGTAATAGGGCGGAGCGTAAAAAAGTTTGGTACTACTTGGTTATCCCGCCGACCAATTTCGCCAAATTATACAAACCGAAAAACTATTAGCCAAATTGACGCAATTATTTTTAAATAACAAAAGAACCATTATTTTAGTAGAATATTTATAAAAATACAAATTAAAAGTCAAATTAAAAATCACTTGATGACGTAACAAACAAGTGTATCATGTTTAATGTCAAGTGAATGTGGTCTTTGCGATCACCATTATTGGCATTTAATCTTAGAATTTGGCGACAGTAATTTGGTCTACAGGATAACCAAATCGTACCAAAAGTTTTTTCCAAATTCTTTTCTCCCTAGCGTGGAAAAGTTGTGAAGTGGTATCGGTAACATACTCAGAAAATTTCAAAACAATCAATAAATATCTTCCGGTTCCACTTTTGGTTCGAAATGTGCAATTTTAGCTGAAAATGTTTTAAATTTTCACATTTCAGCAATATGTTTAATTTCTGATTTTTTCTTTGCCCTAGAGCGGAAAAATTGAAAGAGTACATAAGGAACATAAGTCCAAAATATTAAAGTAATTAAAAAATATCCCCCGGTTCCACTTTGGGGTTTAAATGTGGGACATTTATCGAAAATGATGCAAATTTTCACATTTTAGTGATTTAAATTTTCGATTTTCTATTCCCGCTGGCAGGAAGTTGGAAGAATATACAAGAAACATAAGTGAAAAACTACAGAATAATCAATAAGTATTTCTTGGTTTCCCTTTCGGGATCTAAAAATATCAAAATAGCTAAAAATTATATAAATATTCACATCTGGGGGATTTTTTCTTTCTTATCAATTTTCTCTTCTCGCTGGAGCGGAAAATTCGGAAAATCATATGAGAAACATAAGTGCAAAAATTTAAAGTAATTAATAAATGCCTTCTGGTTTGACTTTTATTATTTAAGCTGGCAAATATATGGCATTAATGTACCACAAAAAGCATAGAGCAATCGAATTAGAAAACGATCTGAGGGGAATTCCCCTAATAAGTTCATTTTTCTGTTCGTTTACTGAAGTATTACCGTTGATTTAATGCTCTGCTCGTGATAGGTTCGTAATGAGGATATTCAATTTTAGCTTCGATATTTTATTGAAAAATAGTACATCTGAAAGTATTTATACAATTTTAATTTTTAATATTGTGTTGAACTAATAGTGTTCTTGGAAAATATTACACAGAAATATCAGAATTAAGGCGCAATACACGAGATTTTCTTGTCCCATTTTTAGGTATTCTACAAAATTAAGAGCTGGCGTTCTCCATCTTACGAAGATATAATGAAGTACTTTTTTGTTGGTGGGAAATGAATAGAAATATTATTAAAAATCGGATCCACTTTTGGGGTGATAGCGGTTTATGTGCTGAAAAGGTTGAAGCAATTCGGCAGGCTGCCTCATTTCCAACGATTTCTAGGCAAAGAATAGTCCAAATGATTAGATCATATTGTGGCGACCATCTTGCGCGGTCAGTAAAACGAGTTTTTCGCAGGAAGCGATTGAGGTACCCTTTTGCTCGGCGGATAAGACGCTCGCTTACTGACCGTGGGATCTCCGGTTCGAACCCTGCCCGGGCACCGTCACTTGCATTGGTGACCTTGGACAAACGAACACACTTCACCACCTTCGCTCTAGTTCAACAGATGGCAGCACTGAAAACACCCCCAGCATCCAAAGCCTGCGAAACGCTCGCAGCACGAAAGCCTCTGTAACGCTCAGAGCACACGACCAAAGCCTGTGTAACGCTCACAGCAGCAAAGCCTGCCACGTCGCGCATCATTGATGGGTCACACGTGCAATCGGCGGCAGCACGACAACGACAACGCATCTGGCACGTGCCAGCGCAACACGAGTGCATATCGCTCGTCCAACGTCAACGCGACGTTCTTCTCACTGGGGGTGGAGTACTGTGGCGACCATCTTGCGCGGTCAGTAAAACGAGTTTCTCGCAGGAAGCGATTGAGGTACCCTTTTGCTCGGCGGATAAGACGCTCGCTTACGGACGGTGGGATCTCCGGTTCAAACCCTGCCCGGGCACCGTCACCTGCAATATAATAATAAATATAAGAGTAGGAAGAAGTTTGTCGCTAAAGAACACACGAAGTCAAAATTAAAATTTTTTCGATTGGAAGCATAAAAACGTCTGTTTGAAATTTTTTCTTACAAGTGTACGTCTCTAAAATGATGCAAATACCCACATGATAGGAAATTTCCAGAATTGGAAGACAGTTTCTTGAGGATCAGAGAACTTCAAGGAAAATTTCGATAACCCAGTTGATACACGTGGAAACACGGCCCACGACACGAAACTTAGTAAACGAACATGCAGGTTTGAAAAAGAATCGGAAAGTTTCAGAAAACAGCACAAAAGAGAAAAACCAATCACAATTGCTTCATGCGAAGACTTGGAGTTATTTAATTCTTCTAGTCTTGTTGATGAACAACTGTGCCACGATCTTAGTGATAAATTCTTTAACGTCATTGCAATCTAACGTAAATGCTAGAATTATATCACAAACAACCCTTCTTGCCCTAGCCAGAACTTGAGACACAATGGGAGTGTTCAATCGAACTGCAGCATCAGTAACAAGCGCACTTCTTGAAGACTTAGGAGTTGTGACACATGACGACATGTCCAATGTTATAAACACGCATAACATAAGAAGACGAAGGGAGGAATATCGCGTGAAATGCCAAGCCCAAGATTAGAGTTTTATGTCCACCAATATCTTGAAAAGATCACCGAAAAGATCAAACTTTAATTCAGAGGAATATTGAGGGAACGGTCCATGAACAAAGAGTGCTTGGAGAATACGTGACACTTTTAGAAGAACCTGGTTGCAATTACATAGGGCATGTGTCACCAATAATTTCTTCTGCTAAGTTTCGCATATGATTTTCCGTATTTTCAGCTCCAGCGAGAACAGAAAATTGATAAGAAGAAAAATCCCTCTGATGTGAACATTTACATAATTTTTATCTACTTTGTCATTTTTAGTATGCGAAAGGGAAGCCGGGAGATATATATTGATTATTCTAAAATTTTTACTTTTGTTTCTTGTATATTCTGCGAACATTTCCGTGATAGCGGGAATAGAATATAGAAAAAAAAAGAGACTAAAATGTGAAAATTTGTGTCATTTTCAGCAAATTTCCGATATTCAAAGTGGAACCGGAAGATATTTTTTAATTACTGTAATATTTTGGACTTATGTTCCTTATGTACTCTTTTAACTTTTCCGCTCTAGGGCAAAGAAAAAATCAGAAATTAAACATATTGCTGAAATGTGAAAGTTTAAAACATTTTCAGCTGAAATTGCATATTTCGTTCCAAAAGTAGAACCGGAAGATATTTATTGATTGTTTTGAAATTTTGTGAGTACATTACTGATATTACTCCACAACTTTTCCACTCTAGGGAGAAAAGAATTTCGAAAAAAAGTTTTTTACGCTCCGCCCTAAAAGCAGTAAAATCTAATAAAGATCAGTTATTATGATGAAGTTATCAATGGAGGCTCTTATGTTTGGTATAAATGTGAATGAAAAAAACAAAATTTACTCCAAATTGTCACGATCACAGAATTTCACGTAAAATCTAAACCCGTCATTATTTTTATCTTCTCAAAATTTACATATGCATTTCTCATATCCATATTCACCGTGTTAAAAATTTACGGTTTCAATTTGATCATTTTAAAATCACTGTAACTCAAAACTTGAAGGTACGATTGTTAAGAACAACTTTGAATGAGAACAGTAGTACTTTGAATTTGACTGCTAATCTTAATACTGAAGAATAAATATTCCCATAAATTATATTTATTTAAACGCATTTGTGTTAAAAAGTTTAGTTTTATATAAGAAAATGACCGTTTTCTTATAACCATTTTCACTTACTTAAGCATTTTGCCTAGTCTCTCTAAATTAATATCAGTACACGTGCAGAAGGGAAAAAATATGGAAATTTTATAAAGAAACTTATGTGTTTTCAAAAGCAGTAAGTAATTTTCCGACCAAAGTATTTTGGCGTAGTGTGTCACTAATGGCATTTTGCGCCATTAAAACTTATACAACAAAATAAAACAGAAATTAAAAAAAAAAGTTTTTCAATTTTATCAGAAAATGGCATGAATGAAGGTAGGTAAATCTTATTATTCTCTCAATTCTGCAACAATGAAAGCTATCTAAAAAACATTTAATTGCTAACTAAATTATTAACAGGTATCTAAACTAAAAAACATTTAATTGATGATAAAAACGAAAAGAAACTAGTTGGATGTGTCAATCCCAAAACCTTCTTCTATCTCATAAGTACATTTTAATACTAAAAAAAAAAAAAAAAAAAAAAAAAAAAAAAAACGTGGTGACCCCAAAAGTTACCCAATATCGAATTTCCTCGAACATTTGACCTAGCCTAATGAGATTCTGCTATCCGAAAAGCCTAAAACGCAAAATTTAATTAATATTCTGAGAAAATGAGCTTAGTAGTGCCTCATGTTGGGTAATTTATACTAAAACCTAATAAGCATCTATTTATGTCAAGACGTAACAGAATCTGAAATTTGATGGAATTTCGTCCATTAGTTCTTGAGATATAGTTATAACAAAAAAAATTGAAAAACGTAGCACAGCAACACCATATCTTGGACAATTTATGCCAAAACGTAAAAAAGCGTCTAATTATGTTATGGTGTAAAAGAATCTGAAGTTTGATGAAATTCTGTGCATTAGTTCTTCAGATATAGCTAGTTTTAAAAAAAACCGTGTAAAATGTAGCACAGCAGCACCATCAGTTGAAGGATTTATAACAAAACGTAATCATCGTGTAATTATGTTATATGTCATTTTGTAACAAAATCTGAAGTTTGATGAAATTCTGTGCGTTTGTTGTTGAGATATAGCTACCGGAAAAATCGTGCAAAATGCAGCATAGCTGCACCATCTGTTGCAAGGTTAATACCAAAATGTAATCAGCGTCTAATTATGTTATATATTCTAGTGTAACATAATCTAAAATTTAATGAAGTTCTCTGCATTAGTTCTTGAGATATAGCTATCGCAAAAATCGTGCAAAATGTAGCATAGCAGCGCCACCTATTGGGCAGTTCACACCAAAACCTTATCAGCGGCTATGTATCTCAAGGTATCGCGGAATCTGAAGTTTGGTGAAATTCTGTGCATTAGTTCTTGAGATATAGCTATCATGAAAATCATGAAAAACATGGCATAGCAGCGCCACCTGCTGGCCAATTTACACCAAACCTTAATCAGCGTCTATGTATATCAAGGGGTCACAGAATCTGAAGTTTGGTGAAATTCTATGTATTAGTTCTTGAGATATAGCAATCTTGAAAATCATGAAAAACGTAGTATAGCAGCGCCACCTGCAGGCCAATCTTCACCAAAAACCAATAGGCACTAATTCATATCAAGGTCTAACTGAATATAAAATTATATTAAATTTCGAGATCTTGAGATAGAGGGCCCACAAATATTTTGTCACATACAGACAGACATACATACATACATACATACAGACAGACAGACAGACGGACAGACTCACAGACAGACATTTTCTAAAAATAGTCAAAACGTGTTCAGGACCTTATAAAACGTATAAATCCGTCGAAAACCCGAAGTCGAAAATTTTCATGAATCCAATACTTTCTTCTTGTAAAGATAGAAGAAAGTAAAAAAAATTCACCTGATTTTATAACAGACGATATTTTTGAAATAGTATACGCATTTTAATTTTTTTTTCAATTTTAAGAGAATATGGTGAGGTTATGTTGCCACAATAACAAAATTGGTACTAAAAACTATCTCAAAAACAAATTGAGATACAGCTTTCAAACAAATTGCATTTAAAAGTATATATTTTTTTTTCTCTACACGACGGTGTAAAAATTAAAAATGTGCAATGCTTAGAAGTGTAAAATTTGCAGTAGCAAAAATTGCAAAACGGAAGTTGCATGGGAAAGTGTTTCCATTCACAAAATGACGTACGCGTTACGCACAGATACGTTTCGTCTTTATAATATAGATATGTTTATCTTATACACAGCTCGTTGTTTTTCACATTATACATCTGGTCATAAATATTACTGTAGAAAGTAAAAAAAATATCCAGCAATGTTTTTAGCTCACAGGCTATCATAGCCTCAGGGGTCGGAGCATATAGGACAAATTTTATTGTTCTTACCAGAATATTTTATAAAAAATCTTTAACAGACATTTTTCTAAGACATACAATAGGACAATATTATGAAAATTAGCGAGAAGAAATTCTGGTCAGAATAATAAAATTTGTCCTATATGCTCCGACCCCTGTAGCCTAAGAGCTTGTGTGCCCGCCCGTTCTGTATGTGTATGTACGTGTGTACGTAACGCGATAACTCATGATAAAAATATCCCATCCACTTGAAATTTTGTATATAGGTATATCCTGATAAGGCGCTTACCTGATTAGTTTTTGGATTTCATTCGATTTTTGTAGAATTTTCTATAAATTGTTTTCAGCAATAAAAAATTATGATTTAACTACTAAATCCCTTTTTCCGTGGCTTACATAACCATTAGTAGTTTAATGATTATAACTCATCTATTTCTTATTCATTCAGATATTTCTTCCTAAAACATCTTCTAAAAATTATATTCAACAGTAAAGGATTCTGATTTTGAACTCCTAAATCCCTTTTTTAAGGATTACATAACCATTACTATTTTTATTGATTATAATTTATCTACATTATTATACATTTATATGTTCTTTTCTATAAAATTTTCTATAAATTGTATTCAAGAATAAAACTGTTTTTAACTCCTAAATCCCTTCCTTTGAGGCTTACATAAACATTACACTTTTGATTGATTATAATTTATCTATTTCCTATTCATTTAAATGTTTTCTTCTAAAACATTTTTCTAGAAATTGTATTCAACAATAAAGGATTCTGCTCTCATCTTGCTCATCGATTCTCCATTTTGGGATGACCTGTGGGCTGAGAAGTTTGATGTTCTGTATCTTTCAAGAGAAGGTGATGACTACCGTTCAGGCACTAGAAACATTAGAAGATTCGAACACGATGACTTCATTAGTTCCAAGGCTAGGATTGCTGTTCTGAGGAAAAGAACTCTCCCAAGAACTCTCCCAGTTAGGAACTCTTATGAAGGTTAGTCAAAGGCTGCAATGCACTCACACCTCGAGCTTATATATAGAACCAATACTGGAGCTAAAGTGTTATGAACCTATGGAATCTATGCTTGGATCTTATCAATTCTTATCCTTTTTTAAATTTTAACCTGACATTCTATAAACTATAATAAGGCCTTTCTAACACATTTTAACGTAGTTATAGTGTGTATATAAATCCAGTTTGTCTGTCTATCCGTCTTCTAAAGCTGCTATTAGATTCACGGACTTTTAGGCGAGACAAACTTTTCAGCGGATTTTAACTCCAACATTTTCCCGTTCAAAGGGGTATAAGGGTTATAATAGTCTTTCAAAAAGTCGGAGGAAAAGCCGGAAAACCAGTTTCTACTCGTGTCAGGCGTTAATATTTATCGCCTACTCGTATCAATCGCTTATCTCTGATTCGTTGAAACGTTCGATGTTGGATGAAAAATCTGGGCTGGCCTAGACTTTTTTGCGACTGCCGAAAAAAGTTGGGGAGACATTGCAGTTTGCTATTACACGGGATGTTGGGAGGACATTTCGCAAAATGTTGGAGGAAATCGAGTGTTGGCTCAAAAGTCTTGCAGAATGTTGGTGAATCTAATAGCGGCTTAATTCGTGTAAATATAGTCTGGTTGCCATGAAATTGATATATGTGGTTGGAGAATACTCGATTGGGGCATGATATATATTATTTAGGCTATGGCATGTTCGGTAGTAAAAATGAAGTATGTAGCACTTACAGTGCATTTACAGGTACACTCAAAAGAATTTCGTTACATTACGGTCTATAGAAAAAAATCATTTGCAGTGTATTCTAATGGAATTATGCAACTTTAAACATATTGAAATTGATAACTATCACTGAAGCGTAGTGCAAAGTTGCTATTGTAGAACGAGGTGAGCGTATAATTTATCGTTTTTTTACAATGACACACAAAAGAATTAGGCAACAGAAAAAAATGAAAATAATTGATTTATTGAAGCCCAAAGAATAATTGATGGAAGTACTTTTTCAGTAGGATTAAACGTTTTTATATTTAACTATTTTTTTAAATATTATTTGGTGATTGTAAATTCTATAGATCATATACAAGAATACACAAATGCTTTCAAACACCCTTTTATTGACGGAAATTGTTGAATGGAAAATTTTAACTGTGCTATTCGTTTAACTGAACTGACTTCTGACATATTATGTAGTATACGGAT
The DNA here is from genome assembly GCA_964019185.1 of Maratus speculifer. NCBI lineage: Eukaryota > Metazoa > Arthropoda > Arachnida > Araneae > Salticidae > Maratus > Maratus speculifer. The sequence continues at coordinate 71,272,210 of OZ025301.1, read as the reverse complement.
ACTGTATGTAGTGTCTAATAGATCATACACAGGGCTGCACAAAAAATCGTATATTTTCCAGACTCTTCATGGTAATAGAAGAAATTGGGTTTTACAAATGCCGGCCATTTCAAAGCAGACACTTTTTTCGACTTAAGCCACGATGAATTTGAGTTTGAGGTATGGATCGAAGGATTATCATGCTGAAATAACCATTTTCTCCCCCCAAAACCTCGGCAATAGGAAGCAAACGATTGGCAAGTGTCTCTTGGTAGTTTTCAGAGTTTTCATGACCACTGATGAATGCTTGAGATGTCTGACCATTGAAAGAAAGAGCCCCCCCCCCATACCATTACAGAACCACCATTATGTTCTCGGCTAAATATACTCCTAGGTTCTTTGCGGAGATATTGCCAATAGTACTTAAACCCGTCAAGGCCTTCGAGGCTCCATTTATTTATCCCTGAATATGACAAATCAGCCACTTTTCACCAAGTGACATATGCTCTTTGGCCCATTGTAATCTAGCGCTTTTATGCTGTCGTTTGAGGCACGATAATCGAGCCATTTTACGGTAATTGATGTGTATAAATTCCAAAACTCTTCTATGAACAGTTTTTTTTTTTTCAATATTTGTCCTCTAACTGTATGTTTTATTTGCGAAAGAGAATAATTACCAGTTGAAGTCAAATTTCTGATGCAACTATCTTCGCGCAAACTAGTCACTCGCGGCCTTCCTGAACGAAATTTTCGTATGAAATCATTACCACGAGCCAAAATTTGATAAATACCTCGTTTTGATCTTTTTAATGCACTTGTAATTTCAAAAACAGACTTACATTTCGCTCTCATACTCCAGATTTTTATCACCTCCTCCTCTGAAAATTCTTTCAACTTAGATATTTTCTACTAACTCAAAAACAACAACTGACTACTTCTTATACACCCAGAATTTGTTTGCATGCGCAACCGCTTATGTCAGATTGTAAAATTTGCATAAAAACGATTTCGTGCTTAAACTTTTGACAGGGTTATTTTTGTTCAATACTTAAACACAATGGTTTTAAATAAAATTTATAAGTTAATTTCAATGAATATGGTATTAAAATAAATTTTATTAACATATATAAGACAGATATTGAAATAAAGTGAATATTTAAAGTTTTATTTTAAAATTGCTATTGTGCTTAAACTTTTGACACGCACTGTATATATTTATTATTTTAATTTTGCTTTGAAAATTGTCTACATTCATAGGGGGGGGGGGAGAGGGTCATGACCCCCGTGACCTTCCTCTTGGATCAGCCACTGCAAAAGGGGGAGGGATTAAAATTATGAAAAAAAATCTGTGACATCATTTATGGATTGCCCCAAAATCTGATTTGCATGTGATTTCCAGCTCGACAGGACCTGGCAAACCAGTTGCATTTTTAATATGTGCATCGAGTTTTGTTTTATCCGGAATTTTAGTCATCTACTCGGTCACGAACATTTGCAATCAGTGTTGAATTCAAGGGGTATCCCGGGGGGGGGGAGAGAGTCATTCCCATCGGAGTAGTAAAATATCCCCCCCCCCCTCACAAAATTTCAGATTTTAGGATTTCAATGGCCAAAAGGTGCAATTCCTCTCCCCCCAGAACTCTTTAATGTCCCCTCCGGAGCCACAGATGTCCCTCTCGGAGAAAAGCATCTGAATTCAACATTGTTTCCAATCATGCAATAGAATCATGCAATAGAATCATGCAATCCATCCATAGCTGCATGAAAAATGGCATTTCTTTTTTGATTAATAGAAGGGAATAATATGAGTATGAGTGATTAAGAATTTAGTTTTTTATTTTAGAATAATGAATGTGGAACTGTCTAAATCAGAAAGCATAATTTTTCCTAACCAATATGTTAAAAAATCCTGTACAAAGCTGAAAACTTAAGAATCTCGCATCTGAATGTTTCAAAACTTTTATTTAAAAAAGAATTTGTTTTAAACGATTGTTTGAAAGCCTAAAATTAATCCTGTGTACGCTCAAAAAATCGAATTTGTTTTTTTGCTCGCAGCGTGATTCCTCGGTTGTTTTTATTCTTTTTTTTTTTTTTTTTTTTTAGATCAGTTTATATTTATGTTAACAGTTTCTGTTTTGTGCAGGTTTTATATTTCTGTATGCAGGATTACTTACACTAGGTTTACATAAAATTCATGTCCATAAAAAAATATAAGGTACTTCTAGGTTATCCCGTCGACCAAAAAATTATCGCCAAACTATAAGATTAAATGCCAATAATGGATGATCGTGAATGTCACATTCAATGACATTAAATGTGATTCACGTATTTAAAATGTCATAAAGTGATTGTTATTTCGACTTTTTATTAATATTTTTATGAATATTCTTCTAATTATTTGTTTTTTCGTTATTTAAAATAAAAATTATGTCAACATGTATAATTTGGCTATTAATTTGGCGATTTGTATAATTTGGCGAAATTGGTCGACGGGATAACCTAGAAGTACCAAATATAATAAGCAAGAAAATGATTTAAATATGCTAGAACTTGGCCAAAAAGCAGAGATATATATGTTCATCCATTATTAATAAATAATTAATTGATGAGTGATTAATTATTGAAAACTAAACCAAATCATTTTTAATCTAAACTACTGTGAGAGAAATTGTTGCACAGCTACTGTCACTATTGAAAGTGAATCAGATAAATATTACCTTATCATCATACCAGTATAGGATAAATCTTGCATACGTTTTGAAAATCGAAAAAAAAAATGGTGAATTTACACGTTTGAGACATGAGATTCCAAAAAATATACTTTTAGATTTTAAAAAAAATTGTCATCCTCTGCGTGTAAACACTTAATCGTCCGTACAAACTGAGATAGAGACTTGGAATTTTGTGAGTACTGTTTAAAATAAAAATTTAGTCAGTATGTGTAATTTGGCTATTATTTGGCGATTTGTATAATTTGGCGAAGTTGGTCGACGGGATAACAGAGTAGTACCGTTTATTTTAAGGAATGAATGTGAGTGAGAACGGACAGACAGACATTTTGTAAAAACATGCTTTATGGAATCTCTGACCCCTAAAACATGTAAATCCGTCGAAAACCGGAAGTCGAAAATTTTTTCGATTACAATGCTTTCTTCTATTGAAGATAGACAAAAGTAATAAAAATAATTTAAGAAATTTTCCAGCAAGTGAGCTGCAAAAATTCTAGTATGGACATACCGTATTGGCCACTTTTTAGGGCTTCGTTCATCTGAAGAAATCCTATTCGTCTCTGTTCTCCGTCTGTTCGCTCGTCACAGAGTCCGTACACAAAAACTATGTAAGTCAGAGAGTTCAAATTTTGTGTACTTACAGCTGATTACCTCTTGTCACACAACAAATCATACAATTTTCAAAAAGACTATGTTTTTAACCCATTAACGCCCAGCGTCCTTTTTTGAGGACGGTTACAGAAACAGCAAGAAAGCGGTTTTCCCACCAGTAAAGATGAGGACAAATATATACCTTATTTCACGAGATACAATCCTCGATAAATTTAGATAAAAGTTCATTTGCTTTTAAAAGTGGTGGGAAATACAAAATTTTAATTTTAGCGAAGAAAATAATTCGGGCGTTAATGGGTTAATTAAATTTTTTTTTTAATATCACCAGTTCATTTTTTGTTGTTGTTGTTGTTGTTTGTTGTTTTTTCCTTTAATTGTTGCGCTCAACTTTAACCCTTTCCGGAGCACTACTCTTTAAAGTTGGAATTTAAAGAAAATAAAAATTAGGCAATCTATATAGGCCTAGAGGAGTACACAGGTATTTTTTTGTAAAGATTGCACTAACCATTTTAATTATACAGCTGTTGCCGAAGTGGTAACCTCCCATAAGTAAAGCATTGATAAGCGCAGTGAGAAGAGCACTGCTGTGAAGAGCGTATTACAGTAAAACATTTTACCTATTATTTAAAAACAGTAGAGTTTGATCTCTGTGGTGCTGCCATTTAGAATTCATAAGAACGATTTAAAGTAGCCATTAGAGTAGGTTTTGAAATATTCACGGAGTTTTTGTGTCTCTAAACAGGGGGAACTTGAGGTGTTGCCGACCCGGCAACACTGCGCGTTAAGGGGTTAAACAGATCTAAAAATTATTATGTATATAAATTAATGAATCAAATAAATCACTTGAAAAATGCGCTTATTTGTTTTTATTGTGCTAATTAATTCCAGAATTGTATTTTTTTTCCACGGCAAACCACGTGATACGGAAAGAAAAACAGATAGGGGGAACTGGGGGACATTGATACAGCTTTTTTCAAAAAAAAAAAATTTTGGTGTCTAGAACGCAGAAATTTCAAGTTATTTTTCTATGTGATGTCAGAAAAACCTGTGTAGTGTATTATAAAAATGTACAATCGTTGTTTTATATATTATTTTTGCATGTAATTTTAAAAAAATAAAAAAAAAAGTAATTTGTATCAATGTGCCCCATCCCCGGGGCAGATTGATACACTTTGACACGTCTGGAAAATCGGAGGCAAAATAACACCAATGCATATTTTTTATAGAAAAATAGTTAGCAAATCATTTTTTATATATTTATAGACATTAAAATCGCACACAATTTATTTGTAAGCGATATTAAAGCAATCAAAATGAAATGTGTAATGACCTGATATTCTGGCTGTTCCTTGTCTGTTTGTTGGCTGTGGTAACTTTGTCATATCTGGCACTTTAACCCCAGAATTATCTTTTTTCTTTGGAAAGGTGAAAGAATTACTAGGTTTTCTGTTCATAAATCGGTTTACAAACAGAAAATGAAGGATAATTATATTAAAAATTATGTTTCTAATATAATTATCCTATACTGTTCTGCAGCTTGTTTCTCTTACTTAACATTTCTCATGTCGATAATACTTTTTTCTCTGGAGAATCGATATAAATTTGAGATTTGCCAGGCTGCCGCCCATTTCTTTTGTTAATTCTACTAGCACTAGATATTGTGTAAGTTTGTACGTCTTCTGTTTGCAAAAATACTATAAAATGTTCTAATATAAAGAAATTAGAGCTATTTCACTTCAATAAAAACTAATAGTAGAAATTTTTGACGAAAAATGGTTGAATTAAGGAGTGTATGGTAAAAAAAAAAAAAAAAGAAAAAAAAAAGGTAGTGAAAAAATGAATTAGAAAAGGATTTAGGTTGTATCAATGTGCCCCGGCAAAGACTGTATCAATGTGCCCCATACAGCCATTTTGAATAAAATGAGTCGCAAATCCAAAACTTCATAATTTATCTAACAATAAAGAATGAGGAACTGATAAATAGTAGCTTTACTTGCCAGGGAGGGTATTCTTTTCGGTTGAAAATACTGGAACAGTTGTCTAATACCATTTCAATGGTACAACTGAAATTTACTTTTGACTTACAAAAACAATTAGTCACCCATCCCATTTCATCAAACTATTGAATCATTCCAAAATTTTCGGTATGTAGTTAATTTCATTAGTATCACCTTTTGCAGCTGTTGTGAAACTTCCTGTAATGGCCCTGTGTGCTGTACACGGGGTGTATCAATGTGCCCCAAGTATCAATGTGCCCCAGTTCCCCCTACATTTTTATACTAGGGTTTGATAATCGCAGTACAAAATTTTTTAACAATTGATTTTACAAATTTGGTTCAGATCACAACTTTTAATTTATGAAAAAATAAATTTTTTAATATATAAAAAGGAAGCTTTTTTCACAATAATTTGTTAAATCTAGGAAAACTAAACGATCTCTCTTACACTTTGACATACTAGATTATAACACATAGGGTAACATCCCCAGTAATTGGCACATTAAGGATTAGTCTTTAAACTTACTTCTATTTTCATTACCAAGAAATAAAATATTAACTTAGAAATATTTTTAAATCAAAGAGTGCATATATGTGCATCTATTTTGCCCACTTAAAGCAAAAACATTTGAAAAAATATTTTTATAAAAATATATTTATAAAAAGTTGCTGTAATCACCAGTAATTGGCACTTAGACTTTTACACAATTAAAGTAACCTTTTCAACTAAACAAAACTGTTGTCAATTAAAATTTAAAATATACTATAAATCAGATAATAATAAATTGAAATGCATGCCTTTATTAAGCCAGGGAAGAAACATTTGCAACAAAAATGGCTAATTTGATACAAGGCCATAATTGTTTCTCTTTCCTAGGCACTATTGTCATTTAGTAGCATAAATCAAAGTTATAATCTGTAAAGTAAATGAGCATGTAACTGGTTGGTCTTGCATCTTTAAAAGACAGGATATAAATCTTATTTTAGAACATTTTTGTAGGATGTGCCAATCACTGGTGCCTGTCAATTACTGGGGATGTTACACTAATACAAATTTTATAAATTTAAGACAAATCGAATTTTTATTAAAGGGAAGGGCAATGTTGTCTTTCTTCTCTAGATAAGCTTTTTATTGCTTTTTTTTCTAAATTTATACGTTATAATTACTTGACTTATCGAATATAAATCACAAAGTCAAAACTTAACTTTTATATTTATTTGGTATGTTGAATATTTTATTTTAAAATTGTAGACTCGCCATTTCAATTAATATGATCCAAATTCATTTTTTTAAGTTAAAAAATTACAGCGGATTTTACATATAAACTTTTAAATGCAATAACCAAATGGGTGTCCATAAAACAATTGCTCATTATTTTACTTACCCATCATACGTAGTATAGGGTAAGTCTTGCAATCGTTTTGAAAATCGAAATTTTTTTTGACGGATTTACACGTTTTAGATAATGGAGATTCCGAAAAACATATTAAAAAAAAAAATTTTTTTGCCGTCTGTCTGTCTGTCTGTCTGTCTGTAAACGCTCTATCTCCCGAACAAATTGAGATAGAGACTTGAAATTTTGTATGTAGTTAGTATGTAAGAATGGGACGAACCCTATTTATTATCAGCAACCTCGATTATCCGGAACTATTTTTTTCGGACTCTCGAAAAATTCGTTCTAATGAAAGGTATATAAAAATTTTCGAATTTTTTTGTTCTAAGGAATGGACGTAAAAGGTAATAAAATAACACACATTTTGCATATAGAACGAAGTCGATCGGATTATTAGTTGCCGAGATATTTGTAATCCTGTTTTCCACATTTTTCGATTTTTCATGACCCTGTATTTCATTCAAATTTCAATTCAGAGGTATATTTTAATTGGAAATGAGACTCTTAATCCGACGCAGTTAATTGTTAGTTAATAGAATTATTATTTTTGGAGTTATAAGGATGTTTCTTTTACGCAGTTCGGTACTACTTGAGTAGTTTGGCGTTTTATATAATTTGTTGAAATTGGTACATCAGCAATTCTTTAATGTAGCATTACTATGTGTATTAACAATATTTAAATCTTCTTTATGAATTGCAATGTATTGTATAAATAGTTTTCACATGTTTTATTTTCATATACATATCCATGATGGGTAAGTATTACGGTGGCCCCCAACGACTAGTTTTATAATTATTTTAAAGCAAATATTTATGTAATACACAGTAATGAGTTTTAGTTTACCAATGTGCCGAAATTACATACAGTAACAAAATACGAAGAAAAATTTTAATGCACATATATTAAAATAACAACCTTGTGTAAATATTTTATCCATTAAAAAGCTGTGTGTGTGTGTTATTAGAATTTTTGACATACAGTCGAGTCTCTCTATAATGAAACTCCATCCAACGAATTTCTCTATTTAACGAATTTTTTGTAGGAACGGTTAATTTTTTTCATGATTACATTGAAAATAATCTCCATATAGCGAAATATATATCACCATTTAACGAATTTTTTCAGAAATGCTTCATTATAAGTTCAGAAAACACTTCAAATTATTTGTAGAAATTTTTTGTTGTTGTTGTTGTTGTTGTTGTTGTTGATTTTCGGTTTATATTTCATAGCTACATTCCTCTTACCTTATTCCTCATGTCCAAAAAAGGCATTCACCCCCCCCCCCCCCAAGAAAAACATCCTTTTGCATGGCTACATTTGACTTTGTTTTAGCCAATATGAGCATGCATTCTTGGAAAAGACTGAAACATTTGCTTGCTAGTGGAGCGATTTGCAACTACAGTCGGCTCTCGTTAATTCGAACTCGTCGGGACCACAAGAAATGTTCGAATTATCCGAAGTTCAAATTATGGAAAATATGAAATGAAAACATGTTTAATATGGTACTATTACAAAGGAATTAATGTTATAATGTTTTTTAAATTCATTTCGTCTTAATCATTAGAATATGACGTAATTTTAAATTAAAATATATAAGTACATAAACTAATTAAAAGATTAGAAACAAGCTCAACGGAAGAAAAATTTAAAGCGTCACTGATGGACAGACAGGGCACTAAGAAATTGGATATCAAACGCATTTGGATTATAAGTATACTCGTCCGAAACAATTTTCACAAAAATCAAAGAAAGTTAGTCAAAGGATCTGAAATCCGTGAGAAAGAAAATAAAAATGAAAAATTGGAATTATTGTTAGTTCGAATTAAACAAAGTTGAGAGAAAAGGAGTTCGAATTAATGAAAATTTTTAACGTCATTCTGCCATTGAAAATTTCGGGACTTCATGTTTAGTTCGAATTACGCGAAGAATCGAATTATCAGATTTCGAATTAACGAGAGTCGACTGTATCACAAAGCATCCTAAAAGATATATCCTATTCTATTGTCTTTAAAATGGTGTTTGTTTCTTGGTTTCGATAGTAAGGCAGGAATAAGGGGGAATTTCAGAAACGGTCGTTTTTCATCTACCTAAATTAACTCTCATTTCTTTTAGAGTTTAGAGAGGATATTTGTTGTTTGTGGCGACTCGGAGCATTTTTTGCTGCGAGAGATCATTTGAATGAAAATTTTTTTACTAAATATCATCGTTGATGATGTTATCTTCTACTGCATTTGCATAAAATTGCTTCTAGTTTAAACACAACTCTCTCTGATAATGTAATAATTTTGAAAATAATCAATAAAACACTGGGAAAAAAAGGAATTAGAGAAGATGTTTGAGATTCTGAAAAAAATTCTGTTAAATATTTAAAAAACTTAATTAAACACCTCAAAAACAATTCTGTTTCAAAATTTAAACATTAAATGAAAAATTTTTGCCGTTCTCTATTCAACGAGTTTTTCTATATAACGAATTTTTTTTTGTCTGAACGACGGATTTCATAGCATAGATACTCGACTGTATATCTTAATTTTTATTAGGTGCACAAACGAAAGATTTACCTTCAAGTAAAAAATAAAATTAGCAAAAAGAAGTAATTTGAGCTTCTCTCACAGCTTAATTTTACAAGTAAATCAAACATCAACTCCTTTTTTTTTTACATATTTGAGATATATAACTATTGATATTTTGTTGTTTTATTTTTTAATAAAAAGTTCTTAAATGCTTTTTTTTTTTTTTTTTTTTTTCAGATACAGCAGAAACAAGTGCAATTTTAAACACTGCTGGACCATCTTGCAGTACTGATCAAGGTATATTTAATTTAATTCTGAAATAATTTCTAAAAAAGAAAAATATTTCCGTTTATTTCTGTCATAGTTTGGCATTCTTTCAACTTATATATATACAGGGTGTATCTAAACTCTTGGGCAAAACTTTAAGGGGTGATAGTACACATCAAAACAAACAATATTAAATGGGATACTAAGGGTCCCAAACGTCTTCCGAAGAAGATAGGCGCCATTAAAGTTTAGGTTTAAAGATAGAAAACCAACGATTATAAATGCACAAATAAAGTATGAGAAGGTAGCAAATAGCTATTTCGAATCTACTAACGAGATTCTTCATCAGTGCAAAACTCAGCGAGCTAAAAAATAGCAAAACTGAGCAAAGAGACAGAGAGACGCAAGCTTATATACCCGCTATGGGAACAATCCCGCCTAAAGAAAGGCAACCAATGAGAAGACAGCAGCCAAACCAACTGGGTGGACAAGTAGCAACATCTATCAGAGAACAAGCAAAACAAAAACTAAAAAGCGAGTGAAAAAAAAAGTATTAAATTAAAGTTTTCCTAATACTTGGAAAATAAGGAGTACTAGATAAGTCATTGACTAAGGAGTGGGAATTTTTTATGATGTGGTAAGCTTCCCAAAAATCAAGATCAAGAATGGAAGGACATTTATGGATGATGGTGGCTGAAGAAAAGTTAAACTTATGTTGTGAAGACCAACAATGTTGAGCAATAGAGGAACGTTTAAGCTCTTGATTTTTGACATACAATACCTTTTATGTTCCATTAAACGAAATCTGAGGGCACGTTTAGTCTGACCAATATAAGAAAGACCACATTGGCAAGAAATTTGGTAAATACCCCAGTTACCTAAGCGATCACTGGGGTGCTTAAGATTTGAAAAAGCAATTTGCTATTTTAATTAAAGTTTAGGGTCCAAAATTTCAAAAAAACTTAAAAACGGAAAAATTGGTCGATTGATTTGCGATTTTCACTAAAACTATTCTTTATGTCAGTACTAGCAGTTACCCGTGACTTCGTTCACATAATATTTAAAGAAGAAATAATTGATCAATCAAGCAAAAAATTTCGATGATGAAAAGCATGTATAATTAACTTTTTATCGCAAATTTATGGTAAAAAACTTCTGATAATCCCTATTTGCTAATATTTTTACTGGTTAAAATTTTCCTTTCAGCGATTAATACTAATAGATAGAGACATTCTTGAATACTTTTGTTCAGCCCTGTAGTTTTCCAAGTGCCTTTAATACATGAAAGTATCTTTCTAAAATTTAATTCAAACAAAAATATTCCTTATTACTACCTAAATTACATTTTCAGAAATTATCATTCGAAGACAACCATGTATCCAGTTCTTTGCGTGACTCTGTGTATCATTTTATCTATATACTACAAACATTTCTTAGTTTACTGAATGCAGTTCAAAATAAAAATGCATATTTTATTTAAAAACCACATTTAAGTAAATTACGCTCCTATTCAGTAGCATTTCCTGTATCTTTTGTGTAATCTTGTATATCTAAATCGTGTAACTATTAGCATTTATACACACCATTTAATATGCGTACATTTAGTGAAACTTAAAAGCACATATCATAATTCAAAATGCATTTCCTCCATGCAATATTCATCATCCATCATATACAGTACTTCGGATAGAATATATACTATTTGAAATCTTTTGTGTGTGTTACTATAAATGCTATGCACTTTGTATTATGCGTAAAATAACTCACATTAAGCCTAAGCAATGTACATCAATTTGATATACATGAAATCGTTTACTATAATTAAAATATGTCGCAAGCTATTCCTTCCTTTATTATTATGTAATGGAATTCTTCTGTGTGACCCTGTAAATAAATAATTAGTGCCCTTTTCATTGCATACTTTACAAAATGCATATTTTAATGCACTTTGTAAATGCATATAAATTTGAATATGTTTCACAGGGTGTAACATCGTTAAACTTAATTAAAACGATTTTTCCCCATAATGCCGTTATGTAAGTAATTTTTTTTTACTATCCCTGTAAATAATCATGGGATCAATCATCCCTGTAAATCATGGTAGAAACTTTATTTTCAATAGGTATTCCTGCTAGGTAAACATCAATAACGTCCAAAAATTTCATGGAAATCGGAGTATATTTACGAAAGTTAGAAAGCGACCAGACAGTTAGACAAACCGAAAGCATAATAACTTTACAACTTTGTTCGAAAGTGTTAATAAATCCAGCCTAAAATATATTAATCAGTAGTTTTATTTTCCGCCTTTTCCCCAGAAAAAAATTCTTCCGTTGATAATTATGAGTTTTGAATAAAAATATTCATTTGTATGTAACTTATAACTTATTAATTAGTATAAGTAAAAAATATTTCTGATTCATTTTAAATATGACGTCATTATTTATCTCGCTCCATCAGCTACTGATATTCGTACCCCTTGTATTTTTAACGACTGTTATAAAGTACCTGTTTTATTTCAACTATGACGTCACATTTTCATACGTGAACTATTTTATTAAAAATATAATTCTTTTTCATTCTTTTTACTTTTAATTTATGTCGCCATATTTTACACAAAAATTCCAATTAACTAAACAAATATCCTTGTTAAATATATTATAAAAAATACCCCTTTTATTTTTATTTCAAACATGACGTCATATTTATTTTCTTTTAAATTATTTTATTATAATTTTTCGCGTGGAAGTTTTTTATCAAAAATCCATTGCCGCTGAAAAATTATTATTCCATTTTTTTATTTTCTTGGCAACAGGAAAAGAAAATGGTTAAATTTTATCTGAAAAATGCCTGTTGATTTTGTATGAAAAATAATTAAATTTTGAAATATTAAGAAAAATATTTGAATAAAATAAATAAAAATTAGCCTATGTTCATTCTACTCCTATAATCTATCTATATGCAAAGATTCAAAGACATTAATCCATCCGTTTTGAAGCCAAGTTCATTCCAATTTTTCGGACGCACTTACACATTTATAATATATATAAGGATTTTCTAGAAAATAAATTATAAAGATAAATTTCAAAAAATGCCGATAGAGGGCGCTTTAGACTTTGGAGTAACGAAAACTATTTTTTGCCGGTATTTTTTTGCATCTCATTAAATGTTTTCGGAAGCCTAGACTTAAACTTGAATATTGAGCTCAAAATCTGAATAGTTGGGAGTGGCTAAGTAGCAAAAACTGAACTGTATTCAGAAGTTCAAATTTCAAAAGATTATAAAAAGCGGTAAAATTGGTCGATTCGTTTGCGGTTTTCGCTAAAACTATTCTTTAAATCAGTATTTTATTGAAAATAAATATTAAAGATAATTTTCAAAAAATGCCGATAGTGGGCGCTTTAGACTTTGGAGTAACAAATAACTATTTTTTACGGATTTTTTTAATAAGCTTAGACATAAATTTATATTTTGAGCTCAAAATCTGAATCGTTGGGAGCGGTTAAATAGCGCAAACTGAACTGTATTCAAGGGGAGGGGGGGGGGGTTCAAATTTCAAATGATTATAAAAAAAGAAAGAAAATGGTCGATTCGTTTGCAGTTTTCGCTAAAACTATTCTTTATGTCAGTATTTTCTTAAAAATATTTAAAAAAAAAATATTTAAAAAATTTTTGTTAGAGTGCGTTTAAAACTTAAGAGTGTCCAACAACTATTTTTAACTGTTATTTTTTGTATCTATTTAAATGCTTGCAAAAGCTTAGACTTAAATTTTGAGCTCAAATTCTAAATTGTTGGGAGTGGTTAAAATGAGCAAAATGAACTGTGTTCAGGAGTTGAAATTTAATCCTCCCTCTCCCCTCGAACACAGTTCAATTTTGCGCTATTTATTACTCCCACTGATTCAGATTTTGAGCTCAAAATTTAAGTCTAAGCTTTAGCAAGCATTTAATAAGATTAAAAAAATAACAGTTAAAAGTAGTTGTATGTTACTCCAAAGTCTAGGACGCTCTCTATCGGAATTTTTTTTTAATTTATCTTTCAAATTTATTTTTAAGAAAATACTGATTTTAAGAGTAGTTTTAGCGAAAACCGCAAACGAATCGACCAATTTTTCCGTTTTTTATAATCGGTTTAAATTTGAATCTTTGAACACAGTTTGCGCTACTCAAGCACTCCAAACTATTCAGATTTTGAGCTCAAAATTTAAGTCTACGCTTTCGAAAACATTTAATGAGATGCAAATAATAACGGCAAAAAATAATTCTACGTTACTCCAAAGTCTAAGGCGTCCTCTATTGGCACTTTTTGAGATTTATCTTTAAAATTTATTTTCAAGAAAATACTGATTTTAAGAGTAGTTTTAGAGAAAATCGCAAACGAATCGACAAAATTTTCCGTTTTTTATAATCATTTGAAATTTAAACCTCAGAACGCAGTTCAGTTTGCGCTACTTAGCCACTCCCAACTAGTCACATTTTGAGCTCAAAATTTAAGTTTAAATCTAAGCTTCCGAAAACATTTAACGAGATGCAAAAAATAACGGCAAAAAATAGTTTTCGTTACTCCAAAGTTTAAAGCGCTCTCTATCGGCATTTTTTGAAATTTATCTTTATAATTTATTTTGAAGAAAATACCGACATAAAGAATAGTTTTAGTGAAAACCGCAAATCAATCGACCAATTTTTCCGTTTTTTATGTTTATTTGTAATTTTGAACCCTAAATTTTAATAGCATCTATCTCTTTCGGAAGACGTTTTGGACACTTAGTTTCCTATTTAATATTGTTTGTTTTAATGTGTACTATCACCCCTTAAATTTTTGTCCAAGAGTTTAGATACACCCTGTATATATATATATACAGGGTGTCCCTAAACAAATAGTATATACGCTAGGGGGTGATAGAGCACGTCAAGACGAGTAATAGTAAATAGGAAACCAAGGGTCCCAAATGTTTTCCAAAGGAGATAGCCGCCATTAAAGTTTGGGGTCCAAAATTTCAAATGCACATAAAAAACGGAAAAATTGGTCGATTTATTTGCGGTTTTCACTAAAATTATTCTTTATGTTGATATTTTCTGGAAAACAAATTATAAAGATAAATTTCAAAAAATGCCGATAGCGAGCGCTTTAGACTTTGAAGTAATGAAAAACTATTTTTTGCCGTGAATTTTCGCATCTCATTAAATGGTTTCGTAAGCTTAGACTTAAACTTAAATTTTGAGCTCAAAATCTGAATAGTTGGAAGCGGTTAAGTAGCACAAACTTAACTGTGTTCAGAGGGTTTAAATTTCAAATGATTATAAAAAACGGAAAAATTGGTCGATTGATTTGCGGTTTTCACTAAAACTATTCTTTATGTCGGTATTTTATTGAAAATGAATTATAAAGATAAATTTCAAAAAATGCCGATAGAGGGCGTTTTAGTCTTTGGATTTTCGAAATAATCCATCCTAATACTATTTTTGCCGTTATTTTTTGTATCTGATTAAATGGTTTCGTAGGCTTAAATTTAAACTTAAACTTTGAGCTCAAAATCTGAATAGTTGGGAGTGGTTAAGTAGCACAAACTGGACCGTGTTCAGAGGGTTCAAATTTCAAATGATAATAAAAAACGGAAAATTTGGTCGATTCGTTTGCGGTTTAAAATAAAACTATTCTTTAAGTCAGTATCTTCTTGAAAATTAATTTTAAAGATAAATTTCAACAAATTCTGTTAGAGGGCGCCTTAAACTTCAGAGTAACCAACAACAAATTTTAACCGTTATTTTTTGTATCTAATTAAATGCTTTCCAAAACTTGTTAAATGTTTTCGAAATTTTAGATTTAAACTTAAATTTTGAACTCAAATTCTGAATCGTTGGGAGGGGTTAAGAAGCGCAAACTGAAGTGTGTTCAGGTGTAAAAATTTAATCTCCCCCCCCCCCCTCGAACACAGTTCACTTTTGCGCTACTTAAATACTCGCAACGACTCAGAATTTGATCTCAAAATTTAAATGCAAGCATTTGAAAGCATTTAATGAGATTTTAAAAATAACGGTTAAAAATAGTGTTACGCTACTCCAATGTCTAAGGCACCCTCTATCGGCATTTTGTGAAATTGATTTTTAAAATTTACTTTCAAGAAAACACTGATTTAAAGAATAGTTTTAGCAAAAAACAGCAAACGAATCGACTATTTTTTCCGTTTTTTATAGTTTTCCGTTTCGTTTGAAATTTAAACCCTCTGACCACAGTTCAGTTTGTGCTACTTAACCACTCCCAACTATTCAGATTTTGAGCTCAAAATATAAGTTTAAATTTAAGCCTACGAAACCATTTAATCAGATACAAAAAATAACGGCAAAAATAGTATTAGGATGGATTATTTCGTTAATCCAAAGACTAAAGCGCCCTCTATCGGTATTTTTTGAAATTTATCTTTATTATTCACTTTCGATAAAATACCGACATAAAGAATAGTTTCAGTGAAAACCGCAAATAAATCGACCAATTTTTCCTTTTTTTATAATCATTTGAAATTTAAACCCTCTGATCACAGTTAAGTTTGTGCAACTTAACCACTCCCAACTAGTCAGATTTTGAGCTCAAAATATAAGTTTAAATTTAAGCCTACGAAACCATTTAATCAGATACAAAAAATAACGGGAAAAATAGTATTAGGATGGATTATTTCGTTAATCCAAAGACTACAGCGCCCTCTATCGGCATTTTTTGAAATTTATCTTTATAATTCATTTTCAATAAAATACCGACATAAAGAATAGTTTTAGTGAAAACCGCAAATAAATCGACCAATTTTTCCTTTTTTTATAATCATTTGAATTTTAAACCCTCTGATCACAGTTAAGTTTATGCTACTTAACCGCTTCCAACTATCCAGATTTTGAGCTCAAAATTTAAGTCTAAGCTTACGAAACCATTTAATTAGATTCAAAAAATCACGGCAAAAAATAGTTTTTCATTACTTCAAAGTCTAAAGCGCCCTCTATCGGCATTTTTCGAATTTTATCTTTATAATTTATTTTTAAGAAAATACCAACATAAAGAATAATTTTAGTGAAAACCGTAAATCAATCGACAAATTTTTCCGTTTTTTATGTGTATTTGAAATTTTGGACCCCAAACTTTAATGTCCGCTATCTCCTTTGGTAAACGTTTGGGACCCTTGGTTTCCTATTTATTATTACTCGTCTTGATGTGTTCTATCACCCCCTAGCGTATATACCATTTGTTTAGGGACACCCTGTATATGTATATATATTAGGGTGGACCTTATTTTTCAAGTTTCAAAATGCAATCTTCTCACCCTCTAAATTTGTTCCTTTTTATGAAAAAATAATTCTGGTAAAATATTAGCTCAATTGAACAATATTTAGAGGTAGCTCAATGATGTAGAAGTTTCCAATGTATGAGCAATGATACACATATGCGTACTCGCATGCTATGTCATAGAAAATAAATTCTATCTTCTAAAATATTTTAAAATGCATTTAGCTTTACATTTTTATTCATAGATGGCAGTACTATGCACAATAATATTTAAAACAATAAACTGCATTTAGCAAATAGCAGTCTTTGAAGCCATTGAAGACTGGGGAATAGCAGATATTATACGTGCAATGTGCTTTGACACTACCAGCTCAAACACTCGTTATAATTCTGGTGCATGTGTTCTTTTAGAACATAAATTGAAAAAAGAGCTCTTATCATTTGTTTGCAGACATCCAGGGCTTGACTAAAGCAGGGGCATGCGGGGCAATTGCCCCGGGCCCCCCGGCTTGAGGGGGCCCTCCAAGGACAGATATCAGTTTTTTGTTAAAGCAGTGCCAAATGATAAAAAAATGACCAAAAATGACCAAAATTCTTTTTTTTTTTTAAGTTTTAAGGGGCTTTCTTCTTTTACACCCTCTGTTTTCATATTCCCTTTAAGGCCTCACATTTATTCTTATATTCATGTAACCGAAGAAAATGAATTCTATAGTTTCTTAAAGTTATTTTGCTTCTGCTATTATGTATATAGATGTGTATAGTACTTGTTACGAAATTTATGTACACATACAATAGGTATGTGTACATAAATTTTATTTTTAGTCATTTCAGTACAATTTACAAAAATTTTAAGATAGAAGGGGGCCCCCCTAATAATTTTTGCCCCAGGGCCCCCCACTGTCTAATTCGGGCCCTGTATCACATTATGGAGCTGATAATTAGTACTGTATTTGAAGTATGCATGGGAGTCAAATCGTCACCTGAAGTTGCATTATTTAAACGCTTTCAGGAATATTGGAGCTTAATCGATAAAGACAAGTACGAAACGGGAATTTCATTTGATGATGTTGCAAATCTAGTAGAAGATATTAAGCAAGAGACTATCAACTATGCAAAGAAGTACCTAGAAGAGCAAAGAGAAACAAAGCTAAGAGATGATTATAAGGAATTTTTAGAAGGTGCTGTCAAAGGTTTTCTAGGTGCTGTCCCAGGTTTTCTAGGTGCTGTCCCAGAAAGGGGAATAAGATTTATGTCACCAGGTGCAATGCACCATGCCCGTTGGATGTCCAAAGTAATATATTGTCTCAAGATCTGGATGTACAAGGCTCAGTTTAAATTGACTGTAAAAGAGGAAGAAGGTATACGTGATATATGTGTTTTTACAGTCCATGTACACTTGAAAGCTTGGATCACTGCACCTCAAGCTTCATGTGCCCCATATAATGACCTGTTGTTGCTCAAATCACTACTTGACTACTCATCAATACATTCAACTGTTTCTAAGTCATCATCATGTAAATTTGCTAATCACTTGTGGTATTTGTCAGAAGGACTTATTGGTTTAGCTTTATTTGATAGCCGTGTGAGTTTATTAGCTAAAAGACGCATGGTTATTGCATTACAGAATGAAGCTAATTCTAAAAAATAAGCTCAAATTTATTCCAAACGAGTCAGTGTTGCTCTACATTCATTCAAGAATAAAAGATTGGAAGATTTTGTCACAGCTAAGTCAATGATGTTGTTTCAATTGTTGGAACTTCCGGATGGATTTCTTGCTGTAGATCCTGAATTGTGGGAGTTAAGAGAAGACTATAAACAGGCATAAGAAGTAATAAAATCTCTATTAGTAGTAAATGAAAATACCGAACGTGCAGTTGCACTTATTCAAGAATAAAATGGATTGATAACTCATGATGAAATACAACTACAATTTTTACTACAAGTTGTTGAAGATCATCGTAAAATGTACCCAGATAGCACAAAAATGTCTCTCTCTCAACCTGCACAAATGCAAAAAAATTTTAATGTAACATGAAAACCTAATAATTGTGCTGTAAATTAAATAAATTGTCACAATTAAATCATTAAAACATTTAAAGTGCTTACTTATTTATGTAGTTAATATTCTGAATTTTTTCCTAATTTTATAAATTTCAGGTCAATTGAGCTACCTCTAAATATTTGAATTTATTGCTCAAACTTTTTACATACTGTTTTTGTATCAAAAGGAACAAAATAGGGGGGTGAGACTTGTAAAAATAATAATTTAAAAAAATCATGGCATTTAAGGACCACCCTAATATATATATATATATATATATATATATATATTCAAATTATTGATTATTGTCAATTTTGTTTAACAATTTTAAATGAAATATTGATTATTAATATTTCAGAGGGTTTATTTATACATATATTTGCATAATTTATGCAACCAATAATCCTTTCTGGCACACAGTGCCCAGTCAGGGATACCTAATTTTAATTCCAAACGGCACAATAATATTTTAATAAAATTTTTTATTTTACTGTGAAAGCTTAAATTAAGGTATTTAATTTCTAAAAATGTCGTTTGTAAATTCTGGTTACAATCGATAATTTCTCCTTTTATTAACAGTGTTTGCCCGTACCGGAAAAGAATAAATTTAAAGGTTTTGACAAGAAAATTTTTAAAAAAGATTTGCATAATTTTTACAGCACAACTTTTCAACCAAATTTTCTAAATAAATAATGAATAACCTTTAAGAAAATTTGCATAGTATTTTATAACCTTCCTGCTTTTAGCACTTTTAAAAAGTGCAAGGAAAGGAAGTAATAGTATATTACTTGACGTGCATATTTTTATTAATATATAAGCTGTTAAATTTATAAATTCATATATATATTTAAGTCTCGAATTTTCATTGAAAGTGATTTTATATATAAATAAACAAATATATTCATTAATATATAAATTGCATTTTAATTTCGTTAATTATATTTCAGTGTGATAATTTAACACTGCAAAATTTTTTCTTAAATTTCTTTCTCTGACAACACTTTTATAAAAAAGGAATTTTTTATAAAAGCTATAATTTTACTTAATACATATATGTAATAATTAAAACTTTTCGCCATTTTCTTGTTTCGATTTCTTTCTAAATTCTTATAAGAACATACTAACATTATTATTTTCCGTAATCTGCTGACATTTAATTATCGTGTAAAGTTCCCTTTGTTTCTTTAATTCAGCATAATATATTATTTATTTTCCTAAAAAGAACTAAACTATATTATTTAAATGCCAATACCTTATTTTGAAATATAAAAATCATTGCATTAATCCATTTCCCCTTTTTAGAATAAAAAACATTTATCAAAAGCTTTAATTTTTTTTAATTTATTTTTATTAAATTATCGCCAGCCGGCAAGTCCAAGTCAGTCCGAACTTTGGGCTGTTCAGCTCTTTGTAGGTTTGCATATTACGCCGGTGGAGTACCAGCACCAAGCTCCGCCTATAATCCAATGGAAGTGCTATAAATGCTATACATCTACCTTCGAAAGAACATTATTGGGCTTTAGCTACGTGCATCAGCCGAGGTGATCAGTACTGAGTGAAGCGTCGACTTGGCTTTCAATCGCCGTCAGCGCCACCTGTTGTTTGAGATGCGAACTAAAATAAAAAAAAATACGGTAAAAAGACTCCTGACATTATACATAACCCTCCTGCAAAAATTTTTTAAATAGCTGTCACCATTTGCAAGCTATTGAATTTTAAAATCCATCAGGCATTTTTGGGACACCCGGTATATATATATATATATATATATATATTATAGAAACTTAGATAATAAAAAAATTGGTAGTAGACAAATGTAGATAAAGATTGTCTCTGAAACTAAGAAGTGTACTACTTATTAGTGTATCTTTGTTTATTAATCTAATAAACAACAACAACAAAAATTGTCTAAAGTGCAGAGGATAATTGATTGGCCCAAATATATTTCTTGTAACATATAAAATGTGATATTATAATTGATAGTTTAAAATATATATATATGTTTACAGAAAATGTACATGTGATTGCTAAATCAGTATTGACAACACCAAAAACATCATGACCTTTATGAAAATCTAGCAATAAGTATCTCATATATTTAAAAAGCTTCACCTTCTTTTTTTTAAGATCACAGAAAATTTTCACAATATTTGCTCTTAATGCGCATTTTTTTTTTTTTTTTTTTTTTTTTGTTCATAAACAAATGAAATCGGCATGTGTTTTTATTCCAGGGATGTTACTCGGAAAATAACAAAAAAGAGGAAATTATGTGTAAAATGAAATTTACAATATTTATGCACGGGTTTTATAAACTACAGGGTGTTTATAAAGTCCCGGACCGATTTTGATGTTTAATAACTCATAAAATAATGAAGATATAAACAAACTGATGGCATTTATTGATGGAATAACTCATATATTTTCGAACTTTATTATTAAGAACTTTTTTATTAAGAAAAAATTTAAGACTGCATGCATACAAAGTTCAAACTGCTTAATTAAGGAATGCTTGCCGCTATCTGGCGTGAAATTGACTATCGACTTGATATTCTGCGTGCGACGAAGGGGGCACACGTGGAAGTTCATTGACAAGGGTCATGAAACTTTTTGAGTCTATCTAACCACTTATGTTATTAATTTTAATCTATCTTTATTATTTTATGAGTTATTAAACATCAAAATGGGTCCGGGACTTTATAAACTCCCTGTATATTGATTATAATATACTAAATGAAGAATTAAATTAACAAATTATTTTTTAATTTTTTGACACTTAAGTCTTTCTAAATGTGCATCTGCCAAAATATGTTGTTACTTCATTGTACTTGAAAACTTATACAAGTAAATAAAAATAATTTTTCTCTAGATTATAATAGTATTAAGGTAATTCAGGAACAGATGCAGTGTGTTCAGCGGGGAATTTTTATATTTCATCGTTTGATATTAACTCAATTGAGATAACCCAGCAATAGATTCGACGATTACACTGATAAACAAACTTTAACGAATTTTCGATTTCTCTATATACGTTGGGTGTTTCTTATAGATTTCAAGCTGCTGAAAAAGAATATGTTAGTGAAGATTTTCTATCACCCTCCATTTTTAGAAATTTCATTTATACGTTTTGGAGTATGTAGGCATCGTATAGGCATTATAATTATGTTATATTATTCTCTTTCATGTATTTGATTCACACAAACATTCCTTTTTCTTATTACAACGATAGAAGATACAGCAAGAGAGTAGAAACAGATTTCCCCCTAATAAATTTTATGTTAGCGACCTTGAACAGACAGCTCTAGCCACCCCCACAGTATTTGACTTTAACGCGAATCCCTGACAGTGGAAACTTATCTTTCGGGGCGAATATACTACTATTTCTATGTTCTATAAGACTTTTTAAGTGAATTTTGATTATAATTATCATATCTTCCTCTACAATATGTAAAGCATGTCTAGAGGATGCGTTAATGAACCCGATTCTTTTTGCTGTGTGTGCGGGGAGCTAACTTTGAAAAAGCATCGATGCTCCTATCATATGTACTTTGGATATAAAGTAGTTGAACGAGATAAGAAATAAGCACCTCGTTCTTGTTATACACAACGTGCTACAAACCTCCGGACGTGGATGAAAGGTACAAAAAAGTGTACGTCCTTTGCTATACCCATGATGTGACACGTACCGAAGGATCAAATAACTGACTGTATTACAAAAATTAAACTATTCTTTGCAAGAAGTAAACATAAAATTAAGTACACGAACTTAGATTCAGCAATGTGACCAGCATTACATAATGATGATTTAAAAATACCGAAACCTCCAGAGAATTTCACATATGATGATGCAGCAGTAGAAATGGAAATCGGTGAAACTGAAACTTCCTCGACATCTGATGTGAACTAATCTCCTGGCATAAATGAATAACCACACCTAATAACTCAAAAAGAATTAAATGATTTTGTGAGAGACTTAAATTTATCAAAGAAAAACTCAGAATTACTTGATCAAGATTGTAAGGTTGGAATCTCCTGAAAAACTATACAAAGATATCTATTTATCGAGATTGATATAAGAAATATTCAACATTTTTTAAAAGAAAACATGATTTACGCTATTGTAATGATATAAGTGGCTTAATGTCTGCTTTAAATTGACAATATAACTCGGAACAATGACCTATAAGAGAGCACCCACAGATAAGACATTTACAGCTACATAAAGTATGAAATTTCTTATTAATATCATTTCTTTTTACAAAAAATCTATATTTTTCTGGAACTTTATAAACAAAGCATACTTTCAGTGTTTTAAATATTAATTTTAAGCTTTATAAATGTTTATTTAAAAGTTTGTCATTACTAAAATACCAAATGATAAATTTCATAAGGTGTATGTGTTGAATAAATGCTACAAAATTGAGATTTTCAGGATTTTGAATTTTTTAAAAATCTGTGGGTGATGGAAACTTTTTAATGGCATATTCGTTCACAGCACCACCTAAAATATAAAAGTCACCACATACTTAGTTAGAAACAGAAGCCTTGTTTATCAGTGTTATTCTATGAGTGAATAGTAAAAATTTGAATGTTTTTTTTTTTTTTTTTTTTTTTTTTTTTCACAATCTTTTGATGAAAATCGCCGCTTTTTTGCGATCGTTTGATAAAATAGCTATTTTTATTAGCTAACGTCTGATGAAAATCGCTGTTTTATTCCGTGATTGAATGACGAAAATTGCTGTGTTATTTCGTGATTGAGTGACGAAAATCGCTGGGTTTTTTTCGTAATCATATGACATTTTTTTTTTCCTGCGATTGCTTAACGAAAATAGATGTTTTATTTCACGATCGCTTAACGAAAATCTTCTTTATATCTCGCAATCTTTTCACGAAAATTGCTGCTTCATTTTGTTATCGTTTGACTAAAATCGATGTTCTGTTTCGCTATCGCTTAAGAAAAATCGTTGTATTTTAAAAATTAAACAAGTAAGAAAAATTATGCGTTAAGCATAGATTATGAAGCACTTTCACATGCTTCATGAAATCTTTAACAAAACTTCGTTATTTAGGTAAATAAGGATATAAATCCAAATATATCCAAATATGTATTCCAGTATTTTGAACAGCCCTGTATTTGATCTGACAGCTAATATACATACTATATAATCGGAAAATTTGCAAAAAATGCCTAGTAGCTTGAAATTTCTCTATTAGCAATTTTTACTAATAGATGGAAACATACTTGAATACTTTGTTCAGCCCTGTAGTTTGCCTGGTATCTTAATTATACATCAGTGTTAAGCTAAAATTTATTTTTGAAATCACTTTCTGATAAATTATCGTTCATAGGCTCCATGTATCCAATAATTTATGTGGCCCTGTATATCATTTTATCTATATTCTGCAAACATTTCTTAGGAAATTTAACGCAGTTCAGCGTAAAAATGCATAATTTATTTAAGACCCACCTTTAAGTAATTTACGCTCATATAATCATAAGCAGTAACGTTGGCGAACTCTTTTGGGTAGCCCTGTATATCAACTATAAGCATTTATACACATCATATAATGTGCATAGATTTAATGAAAATTAAATGCGCATATATTTAAAATGCATTTTATCCATCATCGGACACATATATAGTATTTCGGAAAGAATGTACTATTTGAAATCTTTTGTGTGTCCCTGTAAATGCTATGTACTTTATATTAGGGAAGGCAGTATAGTATAATTTATACTAAAGCTCATTGACATACATCAATTTTATTATACATGAAACAGTTTAATATATTTAAAATATGTCACACACTATTCCCCCTTTTACCATTATCTAATGGAATTCTTTTGTGTGGCCCTGTAAATGAATAATTGCTACATTTTAACCTCATATTTTATAGAATGCATATTTTAATGCACCACGTAAAAGCATATAAATTTTAATATGTTTGACAGGATATAACATCTTTAAAATTCCTTTGAAACGATTTTTCCCTATAGGCCGTAATGTAATGGGAAACTTTTGACACTCCCTGTAGATAGACTAATCATGGTAGAAACTTCATTTTCAGTAGGGTTCGTGCTAGGGTAAACGTCAATAACGTCCTAAAATTTCATGGCAATCTGAGTATATTTACGTGAGTTAGAGCACGGACAGACGGCCAGACAAACCGAATTCATAAGCACTTTTCAACTTTGTTGTAAAGTGCTAATAAAAAAGCGGAAATCTGTCATTTGGCGGAAAAGTGGCATCCCTGTCTTATTCAGAAAACGTGTAATCAAAAGATGTTTTCCTTCCTTCCTTTTTTTAGGTGCTTTCGTAATTATGTAAATATGTAGCACTTATAGCTGTCGTTCAGTCTGTATGTCCGCATATAATAACGCAAAAACTACCCAACCGAATCCTTTGATATTTAAAATATATAATTATTATATAATTTTGTCGAGTCATTTCAAATGTTATGAAAATAGGATGCATAGATCAATTACAGGGACAATCAAAAGAATTCCATTACATTACGGTCAATGGGGAGAAAAGTTTCAAATGCATTTTAATCGTTTGAAATTTAAAATGCATAATTATCACATAATTTCATTGGCGCACCCACGGGAGGAGCTAAGGGGGCTGAAGCCCCTCCGAGACCGCAAGATTAAACTAACTATTTAAAGTTTTCTAAAATTGTGAAAATTTACTTTTATCATTTTTAAGAGATTCTGCTAAACAGAAATTTTGAAAAATAGTAATCTTTTCATAATTTTTTCACATTTTCTTTTCTTATTTGTAAATTTTCTTATGAAATTTGAAATATCAGCATTTTTAATATTCATAAAGAATTAAAACAATATTTTCTTTTTATTAATCAAAGAGATTTAAGACTTCAGAATTAGCCCCCTCAAAAATTTTCCGAGCCCTTCCCAAAGTTTAGCTGATTGTTACCCCCTTGAACCACCCAATCTTCGTTCTGTATCAAGTCAATAGAAAAAACGTAATGTCCGAGAAAAATACCTTTAAAATATGCTAGCCCTCTCCAAAGCTTAATTCTGGGTGCGCCACAGCGTAATTTTGTCGAGTCATTTCCAATTTTATGAAAATCGAATGCATAGATCAATTACAGGGACAATTAAAAGTATTGTGTTACATTACAGTCAATGGGGGAAATGTTTCAAATGTGTTTTAATGGTGTTACACTCATTCGAACATAATAAAATTTTTATGCATATATAAAGTACATATTATAATATAAATTTTGCATAATCTGTGGTGAAAAGAACATTTGTTATTGTTTTACAAGGCCACACAAAAATATTCATTACATAATGGTATAGAAAGAACATTATCTGGTGCGCATTTTAATTGTAATTTAGTATTTACAATTTTATGAGATTGCTATATGAGGGTGATATTTTTAAAGCTTCGTTATCGTACGAACGCACCACATTTGCTACGCTTCACGTGCAATTTCCAACTTGTTTTTTCTGGGGTGGGGGGGGGGGGACAGATTTTTTAGAAAATTCTGTTAAAATCTCTGTTTTGAACTGAATTTTAATAATGCAGCACGATAAAGGAGAAGAATGTTATGTTACATGTTACAAATCACTTATAACTCATATAGCAATTTATTTATCAAAAAATGTAAAACTCATATCGATTTCAAATCGTTTTAATAACCAGATCTGTAAATTTTATGCTTTTTAAATGTGTCAGAAAATTTAATGATGTTGAATTTGAAAACACTTTAATAAAAGAAATTCATTAAGTTCATTCTTTTTATAATCGGCATGCAACTTAAGAGCAATAATGATCTTTATACACGATTTAATTTATATTATGCTGCTTTTTGTAAAGCTTAGTACTCATTATATTATCTAACTTATTTTCTGTCATTTTTAATATTTTATAGATGATTCCACAATACGTGGCCAAAATTTTCGAGCCAAAAAAAGAAAGCACACTGAAGCAGAACTAGATGAAAATGAGATGGATGCATTAAACATACAAAGGAGTATGTGCCAGCAGCTGGAAAAACTGACAAATGTAGTCTCTCAGCAGTTGGAAAAACTGACAAATGTAGTCACTCAGCAGCAGGACATTTTAAGAAGGATAAATACAAATATTGAAATGCTTGGCGATAAATTATTGGTTTTGGCATTAAACATAAATGAGGAATTTGCACATTTATAAATAAATTTAAATATTCTGTTTTTTTTTTTATTTGCTATTTATTCTTCCATCATATACTGATATATATATATTTTTTTCATATTAGACACATATACAATAGACTCCCTGAAATTTATGCATCGTTTCAAATGTAAATAATGAAATTTGCACTTCAAATGCAAGTAAAAAATTCAAACTTTTTTATATACCGTTTTGTGCACATTTTGATATGGAATTCTGGTAAATAGATTAAATACATGATGGTGATATAATTTCTGAAATTTTTCAAGATTGTGCTTGTATTGGGGGCAATAGCGATCTGTTTACTAAATACATTTGCGTATTAATGAAACATATTTTGGTTATATATTTAGGACTAAATATAGAATAAAACTTTGTCTTTTAGGATTTTTATGTGAATTACTAGTGTACATTTATAAAGGAGAGTTTCACTGAATAATTCAAGAAAAAATTATCATTCTGATATTTATGTATTATTAATTATTTACTTGAGCTTTAGTTTTATATATATATATATATATATATATATATATATATAGGTATATATATACTTTTTTTTATAAGAATTCATCATAATTTTGAGTACATTATTAAATTTAAATTATCCATATATGTGGCACAAAAATCACGATTATTTCTTAATTGTTTAATGGCAACATCCAAATGAAACACATCTTATGGGTTACTGTACAAAAGTTCTTCGGCAAGATTTAGGCTGTGGTAAATTAGATTTATTTATGTTTTGTTCCTTCGCTGCAATTATGGAGCTTCAAAATATCATAATTTTTCTTTTTTTCTTTTTCTTTCTTTTTTCTTTCTTTCTTTTTTTTTTTACTTTAAAAAATACATAAAAGTCATGAATTTTAAACTTTTCAGTTTCTAATTAAAGTTATGTATTATAAATGAAATGAGTGAAAGGATTATATTATTATATTTTAAATAATTAATGAAATACGAAAAAATGGCACGGGTACAATATTTGGCGATTTATTACCAGCACCGTGCTAGCATAAAAATACTGAGTTCTTTATTTATCAGCACAGATGTCGTATATGCACCACATTGTCACGTTATTTTTCTGACGCCAATTTGGCGAAAACTTCGTTTGCAAATACCAAGTAGGGTAACATCCCCAGTAATTGGCACATTAAGAATTTGTCGTTAAACTTACTTAAATTTTCATTACAAAGAAATAAGCTATTTACTTGGAAATATTTTTAAATCAAAGAATGCATATCTGTGCATCTATTTTGCTCACTAAAAGAAAAAAAAAAAAAAAAAAAAAAAAAAAAAATTGAAAAAGTATTTTTATAAAAATATATTTATAAAAAGTTGCTGAAATCACCAGTAATTGGCACCTAGAGCACCAATGTATGACACCTTGTGATCCAGTAATTGGCATATGTTTATATTTAAAAAAAATTACATTTTGCATTGGGTTTAATAGCTTTAAATTAATTTACTGTAGATGAAGATGCCATATTTCAGGTTTTTGAGAGTAAGAAATCAGCATATTAATCTGAAATGTGAACACTTTAAAACAATACAATATACTTACATTAATATTCAGTAATTGTCATGCTGTCCCCAGTAATTGTCATATGAAGCTTTAATGGATTCAAATTACTGATAAAATTTATATTTTGAAATAAAAACAAATGATAAACAAAATTGGTCTATAATTTTAAAAATACTTCCAAAATAAATGGTTTAATCTCAAATTCCTTGCGAATTCCTTGTAATTGGAATAGGTGCCTATTACTCGGAACGAGCAAAATTGAAGCACCATTAATTGGCAACTACCATTAATTCAGAAATCCAAATATTTGTGTCGAAAATACTTTTACACAATTAAAGTGACCCTTTTTAACTAAACAAAACTAATGTCAATTAAAATTTAAAATATATTTTAAATCAGATAATAATGAATTGAAAAGCATGCCTTCCTTAAGCCAAAGAACAAGAATTTGCAACAAAATGGCTAATTTGATACAAGCCAGATTTGTTTCTCTTTCCTAGGCTCTATTGTCATCTTGTAAAATAAATCAAAGTTATAATCTTTAACGTAAATGAGCATATAACTGATATATGGTCTTGAATTTTTAAAAGATTGGATATAAATCTTTTTTTAGGACATGTTTGTAAAATGTGCCAATCACTGGTGCATGCCAATTACTGGGGGTGTTACCCTACATACATATTTTTTAACTAATTTCTATTATTTTAAAAAGGAAATAATAATTTAAACAAGTAAGAAAAATCATGCATTAAGCATAGATTATGAAGCACTTTCTAACACTGCAAAGAAACTTTACTCAGCAAAGAAAATACCCAGTAGCTTGAAATTTTTTTTTCAGCAATTCATACTATTAGATGGAAACATACTTGAATACTTTTCTTCAGCCCTGTACTTTACATTGTATCTTTATTACACATCAGCATTAGGGTAAAATTTATTGTAATCTAAAACACTTTTAAAACAACTGAAGTCACATTCTCATAAATCATCATTCATAAGCGTCCATGTACCGAATTCTTTGCGTGTCCCTGTATATCCTTTTATCTATATTCTGCAAACATTTCTCAATAAATTGAGTGCAGCTCAGCGTAAAAATGCATACTTTATTTAAGAACCATGTTTAAATAATTTACGCGCATATTCAGTAACGTTGGTGAGCTCTTTTGGGTAGCCCTGTATATCAACTATAACATTTATACACATCATATAATGTGCATATATTTAGCGAAATATAAACGCGCATATCATAATTAAAATGCATTTCATCCCTCCATCAGCCATCATCGGACACATATACGGTACTTCGGAAAGAATATACTATTTGAAATCTTTTGTATGGCCCTTGTAAATGCTATGTACTTCATGTTATGCAAGACAGTAGCGTATAATTTTTATTAAGCTTCAGTGACATATATCAATTTTATTATACATGAAAAAGCTTAATATATTTAAAATATGTCACACACAATTCCCCTTTTTACCATTATCTAATGGAATTCTTTTGTGTGGTCCTGTAAATGAATAATAGCTAATTTTCACCTTATATTTTATAGAATGCATATTTTAATATGTTTAACAGGGTATTATAACATCTTTAAAATTCCTTTGAAACGATTTTTCCCCATAGTCCGTAATGTAATGGGAAACTTTTGATTCTCTCTGTAGATAAACTAATCATGGTAGATACTTCATTTTCAATAGGGTTCGTGCTAGGGTAAATCTCAATAACGTCCTAAAATTTCATGGCAATCCGAGTATATTAACGATTTTCCCCATAGGGCGTAATGTAATGGGAAACTTTTGATTCTCTCTGTAGATAAACTAATCATGGTAGAAACTTTATTTTCAATAGGGTTCGTGCTGGGGTAAACATCAATAACATTTAAAAATTTTATTGCAATCCGAGTATATTTATGGGAGTTACAGCGCGGCCAGACGACCAGACGGCCATCCGGACATACGGCAGGACGGCCAGACAAACCGAATGCATAAGCACTTTTCAACTTTGTTGGAAAGTGCTAAAAAAGTTTAGTTAATAATTATAGAATAAAGCAATTTTTATCATTTAAAAAAAGAAAATAAAAGTAAACAAATAGTTTATTAATAAATAAATAACAATAGCCGGGTTACTATGTGAGGCACATATAATTGTCATTTTGCTGCAATCGCGCCAATGTGATGCGTATATGACATCTGTGTGTATTTCTCTAGCAGAAGCTTCTAATTTGGCAAAAAATTGAGAAATTAAAATAAATTATGAATAAAAGTAATTTGATTTAATGCTTAATATACATTCAAGGGAAACCAAACTGGTCGCCAAGTGCGGCTAGTCGTTTAAAGATGTACAACATTGCGATCAGAAATTAGCACAATCTCTGGTTTTAAGCTATGAATATTTAAGGGAGTCTACTGTATAAGTATATTACATTTTAACATTTTAACTGAAAATATAAAATGTAAAAAAAAGGCTTTTTTAACATATTCAAAGTTTTATCAGAAAGATATAGTTAGTTTCAAAGAGCACA
The DNA here is from genome assembly GCA_964019185.1 of Maratus speculifer. NCBI lineage: Eukaryota > Metazoa > Arthropoda > Arachnida > Araneae > Salticidae > Maratus > Maratus speculifer. The sequence goes on along the minus strand of OZ025301.1, from coordinate 71,241,189 downwards.
AAATTTTTCGTGACAGAGTTTTCATCCATGGTAACATCCATGGCATAAACAACTTTTATGCTTTATATAAATCTATTAAGTATAATTGATGTGGTGCAATAATTAAATAGCAAATGGAAAAAAATATGTTTACGTTTTTAACTATCACACATCTAGGATTAGACGTATCTTTTATTATTACACTTCAAATTCTCAAGATCTGCGTATTACTTCTTGTATGACATAAGTAAAATACAACATGTATAGTACAGTCGGGGGAAAAAAAAGAAAAAAGATGAAAAAAAAATCCCCTATTAACTATGCAAAATATGTTGTAGAAGAAAGTTACGGATACCAAACTATTGGAAATAAAGTCTACTTTTAAGTGGTGTACATAAAATTTGCTTAGGGGGCCATCTACATTTTAAAACGAACCCTAACTTTTTTTTTTCAACAGCACTACTTAATTCTGACAGCATAAATGAACTCGACACCCTTCAATTGGTCTAAAAACAAATTTTCATGCATTTTGTACGATAACTTTAATAGAAATTAATTTTTTTAAAACGATCATATTTTTGTTGCTATATCCAAATTGAAACTCGATACTTTATTGTTTCCCAAGAGTATCTTCTTGATCAAGGCACCCTAGGCGCCACTCAAGCAGTTATTGAAGACCTGCTAGATTACAGGACAGGGTTCGATTTAAGCGGTATCGCATCGCAATTTGCGATTCAAATTTAACTAAAATGCGATCCAAGAAATGCATTAAATCGCAATCATTGCGATGCATATTTCCCACACCCTTTGTTATGTCATGTACACCTAAAGTTAAAATTTAAAGATGTTTTTACACGACATGCGTTGTGTTTTCACTCTCCCCAAGTGTTTATTTACAATGGAAGTACAGCGAGACGCCATTGCTGGGCGCAGTTTTCCCAATAAACACATGATTTGTTCCCGCCCTGATGTTGTGATTGATTACTGAATCACTGTTACTCGCTAATCACGGCGTTTGCTCATAGAAGTTTGACGTGCGTGTTGTAGTGGTTCTAAAATGAACATGTTCTTTGTATGTAACAACGTTCTTTGTATAATTTTATTTACTTTCATTTATGCTTTTTATTAAATATTGCTTTAAAAAAAAAAAGTAAATTTTCAAGATTTAAAATTTACGTTAGCCATTTTTTTTACTTGCTATACAAAAGTGTCTAACTGCTATTCAAGACTGACTTTGCATAGCAGTTACTGCTATACAACTTTCTTTTTCTAAATCGACCCCTGTTATAGGATAATATTAGAATTTTCAAACTATCTAGTCACTTATATCGTAGACGGCCCCTTAAACCATCATTTTGCCAATTTTAGGGTTTCGTTCATCTGACGAAACCCTATTCGTCTCTGTCCTCTGTCTGTCTGTCACAGAGTCTGTATACAAAACTATATAAGTCAGAGAATTCAAATTTTGTGTACTTTACAACTAAATGTCTCTTGTCATACAACAAATCATAAAATTTTGAAAAAGATTTTTAATTAAAATAATTTTTTTAATTTCATCAGCTTATTTTTTTGCTGTTGTTTTTTCTTCTAATTGTTGCACGCAAGTTTTTAAATCGATATAAAAATTATTATGTATGTAACGTATAATGGATTAAATAAATCAAGTGAAAAGCGCACATATTTGTTTTTATTTCATCATATTTATCATCTATTTTGACAGGCGAAGGAAAATATTTTTTTTATTTATTAAATACATATTCATTTAAATTACTAGCCGCCTCTGGTGACTAGTTTGGTCTCCCTTAAATTTAGGCTAAGCTTTGCAATATTTTACTTTTATTCTTAATTTTATTTACTTGCGTACCTTCACTAAATCTATGATTCTGATACAGTAGAAGCTCGATCCATCGTTTTCCAAGGGGTGCAGGAAAAAAAGATGAATGCGGAAAACGATGAATGCGGATTAACTTCAAAACTTGAAAAGGCACAATGCTTATGCATGCAATGTATACAGTATGCTGATAATTACTAATTTATTGATCACTAAACTGTAAAAGAAATAAAATGAAGCTACAGAAATTTGATATTTATTTTTAAAAATCACAAAACAAATTTGTTTGTTTTTTTATTAATTTTTTCAAATAGAAAAATAACTTTTCAAGATACACAACATTTTGCTGGATATTTTCTGTAAATTCATATGCATATACAAAAGTTCCTACAATCTTAAATGCCGTTGCTTGGAAGACAGACTTAGCAATGGGAGATCAGCTTCATCAACATGAACGTTATCCTTTGATTCTTCGCCATATTTTCATTTTTCGTTTTATCATACATTACTCCTATGTTTAGGATACCACATATTGTAACACCTTGATCAATGGAAACATCCGCTCAGGGCCCAACTTAGACAGTGGGGGGCCCTGGGGCAAACATTATTAGGGGGCCCCCTTATATCTTAAAATTGTTTGTCAATTATACTCAAGTGACTAAAATTAAAATTCAAACCTATTGTATGTATGCATAAATTTCGCACCAAGTACTGATTTCAGTATTCATATTTCACATCTTTATACATAATAACAGAAGATAGATAATTTTAACTATTAATTTTTTTATGATGTAACTATTACTTTAAGGGAACGTGGGGCACGGAAACAAAGGGAGTAAAAGAAAAAAAAAACCTTAAAATTGAAAAAAAAAAAAAAGAATTTTGGTAATATTTTGCTATTTTATATCATTTGGCCCTCTTTAATCAAGAAACGTTTCTCTCCTTGGGGGGCCCCTTCAAGCCGGGGGACCCGGGGCAATTGCCCCGCATGCCCCTGCCTTAGTCAGGCCCTGCATCCGCTGCTAATAATCGCATCCGCTGCTACATACAACTACTCTTCATCTGCATTATTGTCGACATCGTCAGCACAAACGAATTACTTTAGGATAAAAGAAGTAATTCCCGTTTGTATGTCATATGGATTCACATGATTTTCAATTTCATTTCGGTGAGGAGAAAAATTTTACAACGATAAATGCGGGAAAACAGCTTACTGGAGAACGATCCTTGCGGGTTTCGTTAACATTGTTTAAGTATAATTTGTGCAGGGACTGTAGAAATAAAACGATTAATGCGGGAAAACGATAGATCGAGGTTTTACTGTAGCGAAATCAACAAATCTATGCAATCAAGTCAACATTTAGGGGAAGAATTCAATATTCTGTTTTGGTTGGCGCGAGTCTTGAAGAAATCCGAATTAGTTCCGAAAAAATCTTTCAAAAATTCGGAGTGAGAATGTGTCAACAGATTTTGAAGGTGTGTTGCATGTAATGAATTCGTGTGTTGTTAGTTTAATGATAAAGTGTTTTGACGGAGATATTAAACGAAACCCAAAAGCCGCGAGTTTTAAAGTAATGTAAGATTTTATTACTTCTAAAGATAGGTATTAAATAGTTCCTAACTTGCATGTCATCTTCTTAGAAAAGATTTCATTTACTCTTCAGAAAACAGCTACAGGGTGTCCAGCAAATGACACCCTGATTTAAAAATTAAATTTCTCAAAAACAAAGATCGACAGAACTATGCGGTAAACGGTTTGTTTATTAGGCAAGCTGTAAAAATCTTATACAGAAGTTTCAAACGTTGAATCTTTTGAAAAGATTGTGTTCTGATTGCAAAAAATTCTTTGATTTGACATTTTTCTTGTTTTAGATTGCTTGCAGAGATAGAGTTTTTCGGCGTATAGTTTAACGATTTTTCGAACTAAATTTCTTGAATTTCGAAATTTTAAAAATTTAATTCCAAAAATCTTTAAACTATGGCAATTTAAGCCGAAAAACTCATTCTCCGCAAACAATCTAAAACAAGAAAAATGTCAAATCAAAGCATGCTTTGCAATCAGAACACAATCTTTTCAAAATATTCACCGTTCGAAACTTCTGTATAAGATTTTTACAGCTTACCTAATAAACAAACCGTTTACCTCATAGTTCTGTCGATATTTGTTTTTGAGAAATTTAATTTTAAAATCAGGGTGTTATTTCCTGGACACATTGTATTTAAATACACAACGATATTGCTGGAAAATTAATAAGAAGATGTTACACAATTAAAACAGAACTATGAAGACTTCGGAATTCACAAACAATCTTCTTTTAATCACTTTACACAAGAAGATGGAACAGTTGTACATCGTGGTTATAATGATTTTACATAAAACTGGTACCAACTTATTAACATAAAAAAGGTTTTAAATGAGTTTTTCTTTAAAGTTTTAAAATAAAAGTTATTTGTTTCGGAGCTCCAATCTGGCTTCCGAATATCATCTTGTGCAACCGGTAGCGCAGCAGAAAAATTGTTCTGGAGAAAAGTTCGGCATAAAATGTATGACTTCAGATCGAATGTTTGAAGCGAATTACTTCCGTTCTTTAAAACAGTTTTGTGGTGTTTCCATCTGTGGAGCAGTTTAAAAACAAATGTCCTATGAAAAGTCTATTATTCCAGTAAAACCCTCTGTGAGATCTGCGACCACATTTACCCACTTGTTTAAGCATAACTTGCATGCTTCTTGGAAGAAAATTTTGAAATTTTAGATCTCTATAAAGCAGGACTAAAGAAATCTAAATACATGAAAAAATTGTAGATTGCAATTCATATAATTTTTAAAATATTAATTTCATAATTCATAACATAGAATTATAAAAATTGTAATTCAATGTATTTATGCTTGGGTATTTTAGTATTATTGCAACATTAAAAAATTAGCACATTAAGAGTATAATTTCAGGACATATTAATAAAAATATGAAAATGTATTGCATTAATTTTTTAAATATGATTATTCAAATAGGTAAATTAATTATAACAGATGTAAATTTTCCAAGGGGTGAAAAAAGTCCGGGCCAGGATTCGAACCAGGGATGTATTGGCTGAACCCGCCAATGCTCTTCCAACTGAGCCATCCCATAAGGAAGGTCTCCATACGGGCATACTCAGAAAATTCTGAAAAAATTACAGAATGTTCTTCTCATCTGGATATATACGTTTGTAAAAAAAATTTTGGCGGAACCCCGTTAGAACGTTCGTAAAAAATAATGAACATTTCTTTTATTTGGCCATTTATCATCGGTTGGCGACAAAATAAAATTTAAAAAAAAACACTTTTTTATGTCAAATTCTTTTTAAGGTAAAAGTGTTTCATCTTGAACTTGTTTAAAGAAATTTTATTTATATAACGTTAGTTTTGCCAGCTTTAGTTTGTTTTAACTATATTTGCCATATTTGTCATAATGTATTTAAAAATAAAATGAACTGTAAAATTTTATGAATTAAAACAAAATTTAAATTAATTAAAATTGTTTCAATCTCAAAATTCACTCCAATCTAATTGAGCTCTGTCGATTCAATTTTGTTGCTATGGAAACAAAAACTTTTCCAATATTGAAATGCGTTATTGCAGCATTCTTCATCTGGCCTTTATTTTGTTATACGCTTAAATATATGAAAAAATACTTTTCAATATGAAAGTATTTTTTATATAAGAAATTATTTTTGAAGTGATAACATTAAATAACTGCAGCAAAAGCAACAGAAATAAGTAACATAAAATACATCTATATGTCAAACTCTCTCATTATTTAAATTTAAATTCATTAAATACCATTTACACGTCTAAAATTTAACTGACAAGAAATTTTCAGGTGCATTAAAATCGTTTGCTTTTGGCGAGGGAAAATGCTGCTCGCCAAATCGCGTGACGCTTTCAACAATTCGCGCCAAATACTTAAAAGTATTTTATTTTTTTTACTGAGTTTCTTCTGTAATTCCGCCGATAAATTTGACTGATCCTTTATTACATACATGAGTAGTTTAATCAGTAATTTTTTCAAAAACTCTGAGTATGCCCAGTATGGAGACCTTCCTTGCCAGACGAATTCTGGAGGACTTTTTCATCCAAATGACCTCAACGATTACAGAATCTGGTCTGATGTTATGGATCTTTATTTTTTTCACCCCTTGGAAAATTTACATCGTTATAATTAATTTACCGATTTGAATAATCGTGTTTAAAAATTAATCTAATCTAACTTCATATGCAGCGATTTCTGTTGTTCCAAATAAAGATCTTCGATTTATTCTGTTGAGCTGATCCATAGTATCAGACCAGATTCTGCAATCGTTGAGTTCATTTGGGTGAAAAAGTCCTCTAGAATTCGTCCGGAATGCATTTTTAGAAAGAATCACGTTTTGAGCACCAGCCTTGGCGAGTTGGCGAAAGCGAGAACGTTCAGCTAGCTGCATCGCCAAACACAAAATAAACAGAGTTCAAATGTGTCATAAAACATATAATTAATAGAATTATATTTATTACAAGAGAACCTTTACTACTGTTTTTAATTAATTTCTCAATTTCTTCGAATATAGCGAGTTAAGGAAATAATATTTTTGAATTGAGAAGAAAAAACCCTATGTTTAGATGTTTTGGGAAATTTAAAGCATTTTAATCTGAAAAAGCTCTTTGTTTTAAGCTATGTTTTAAACGTAAACAACAGTGAATAACATTTCCTCACATTATAGTCTTTGCTTGATAACATTTACGGAAAAAACAAATGAGCAATCAGCGCGATCTCTTTGCAGAAGGAAGGGTTGCTATTCGCTAGGCGTTTGACGTCACAAACAAGAAAGGGTGCATAGCATTGACTTCATCTCCGCGCCAATCGTTGTTCTGGCGATAAGGTGCTCAAAACGTGATTCTTTCTGAAAATGCGTCCGGGATGGCTCAGTTTGAAGAGTATTTGCGGCTTCAGCCAATACATCCTGGTTCGAATCCTGACCCGGACTTTTTTCAACCCCTGGAAAATTTACATCTGTTATGAAAATGAAGTTTAACATTAGAAACACTAAATTTTGAATGTGTATAATTCAAAAACATAGCATTCAAATGACTTGAAATTTTGTGTCTAGCCATAGTTCGAATCGAAGTTTTAAAATATCTTATTCAAATTGGGTATTGTCATTGAAAAAAATGAATTTTCGGTTCATTTTAATATGTAGATGGCCCTCTAAGCAAATTTTACATACGTCATATAAAAGTAGACTTTATTTCCAATCGTTCGGTGTCAATAACTTTCTTTTACAATAATTTATTGAAGAGTTTGTAAGGGGTTTTCTTACTACTGTACATTAATCACTTTTAATGCATTTTACATAGTCGTAATTAGCGAACAAGTTCTAGTCTCCCCACTCTTTCCATGTGTCTTTTATAAAGGCGAGGTGGAACCCGTCGAAATTCGAAGAAAGAAAATCTTTAAGAAAGAACTGTTTCATTGATTTATAGTAAATCTACAAAATTAGTTACAGTAAAAAAAGCATCCTATATTCATCAGTCTAACTCTCAAACAAATATTATGTAAAATAAATCTTATATTGGTCAGTCTAACTCTCAAATAAATATTATTTTAAGCTAAGATTAACAAAATACTATAAAACTCAGTTGTCCATTTTGTTAAAATTAAACTTTAATCGCATATGTAATAATAAAATATAATAAAGATCAGTTATTATGAGGAAGTTATCAATTCAAGCTTTTATGTTTGGTATAAATGCGAATGAAATGCAAAATACACTGCTCAAAACAATTAAAGGATATTGCAGTTTTAGGGGGATTTTGTATCTGGGAAACTTTTTAGCTGATTGATACATGGTCGACAGACATAGTAGGTTATATGAGAATAAATTACACATGTTTGGCAGAAAAAAATGCATTTTTTTGCGCATTTGTGTACAAAAGGAAAAAAACACAATTTGTGCATATGAGAAAAAAAGAATAAGAAAAGGTGTTTTCTTCAAAGAAAATCTTTTTCAGTAGAGGGTATGGTTTCCACGGGCGGCCAGCAACGTTGAACACCTTTGAGGCATGGACTCAATGAGGCTATTAATGACGAGTTGGGGTATTCTGCCCCACTCTTCCAGAAGAGCTCTTTCCAGGCCTTGGAAAGTTTGTGGGGGTTGTTGGCGGCCAGAAACTCGTCTTCCTAAGAGCGTTCCAAACGTGCTCGATTGGATTCATGTCTGGAGAACACGCTGGCCATTCCACTCGAACGATTCCTTCCTCGAAAAGGAAATCCTCCACCAGGTTTGCACGATGTGGGCTGCAGTTATCGTCCATTAAAATGAAGTTATCTCCGATTGCTGCAGCGTAAGGGACTACAATAGGTCTGAGGATCTCATCCCTATATCGGCGACCAGTCAGAGCTCCATCTCGAATGATGTAGAGGTCAGTGCGCCCGTCAATGGAGATGCCACCATACACTAACACTCCTCCACCGCCAAATCTGACACTTTCGTGCACGAACGCAGGATTATTCCTACTGACACGGTCCCTCCAGATGAAAATACGCCTATTATCCAGATGCACAGAAAAACGGGACTCGTCAGAAAACAGAATATTGCTCCATTCATTTCTCCTCCAGTTGACATGCTCGGTTGCCCACTCCCTGCGGTCGCGACGATGCCTTGATGTTAATCTAACACATACCATCGGTCGGCGAGCATACAGACCTACAGCATTTAGCCGGTTTCGGACAGTCTGAGTTGAAATCGTGGTGCCTGTAGCCGAGCGAAGGTGTTGTTGGAGAAGAGTAGCGTTCATGTTTCGGTGTCTCCGAGCTGTTAACGCTAAATACCGATCTTCGATTGGCGTTGTTGCCCGTCTACGACCTTGCCTTGGTCTTCGGCCTGCACATCCACTCTCCAGAAAACGTTTCCAGTTCCTGGAAATGACACTTTGTGACACTCCAATGGCTTGCGCTACTTCGGCTTGAGTTTTGCCCCCTTCTAACCTACCAACAATTCTCCAAGCTTCTGAATCTGTCAAATGACTTCGCTGAGACATCGTATTCATCGAAACAAAGCAATCACTGAATGCCGATCATCCTTTTCTTCATTCTCTTTTATTCAGTTGAAAGTCAAATTTCATTCGCTGCCGCTGAAGCGACGTTTTTGACGTCGAACTCAAAATTTGCATACTCCACAGTTTGAAAACCAGAAAAATTTGCATTTGTGATTCTCTTCTTCTATTTTCGGCAAAAAAATTTCGTTTATATCTTTATTTTATATAAAACTTCAAATATCCTTTAATTGTTTTGAGCAGTGTATATTCAAAATTGAAACGATCATAGAATTTCACGCGAAATTAAAACCCGTCGTAATTTTCATCTTCTCAAAATTTACACACGCACCTCTCATATACGTATTCGCTCCATTTAAAAAAATGATATTTTAATTTTATCATTCAAAATTTGAAGTCCCCCCCCCCTTATTTAATTGATGAATAAAAACGAAATCACCAAATTATATAACCGATGACAATTTTGGCAATATATATGCAATTTTTTTTTTTTTTTTTTTTTTTTTTTTTTAAGAGAAAATGGATTGATTCTGTTGCCACAATGACAAAATTAGTACTAAAAACTATAGAAAAAAATTTATATCTCAAAAACAAATTGAGATACAGCTTTCAAACAAATTGCATTTAAAAGTACATTTTTTTCTCTATACGATGGTGTAAAAATTTAAAATGTGCGATATTTAGAGGTGTAAAATTTGCAGTAGCTAAAATTGCAAAACCGAAATTGCATGGGAAAATATTGCCATTCACAAAATGACGTATGCGTTCCGCACATATACGTTTGGCCTTTATAATATAGATCCTCCAGATTAGTAGTGCGCAACCAATGACCCGCGGGACAATAAGAAGTGGCCATTTTCAAGCAGAATGATTTCCCTTATTAAACCCTATTCTATTAATCCTTTATCTACCGACGGTACTTATAAATACCATTAAAATTACTTATTATAAAATTCTTTTAATACGTCAGTTAGTTGTAATACTCAGGGCCTGACTAAGGCAGGGGCATGCGGGGCAATTACCCCGGGCCCCTCGGCTTTAGGGGGCCCCCAAGGACAGATGTAAGTTTTTGTTAAGGAGTATCAAATGATAAAAAATAGTCAAAAGTGACCAAAATTCTTTTTTTTTTTTCAATTTTAAGGGTCTGTCTTCTCCTACCCCGTCTGTTTAGTACCCATTGCCTCCTTAAGGCCTCACCTTTATCCTCATATTCCTGTCCTTCTATAGTAAAAAAAAACTAGCCTTAAAAGGAATGACTCTTGGAATGATGCTGATGTGGAAGATTTCCGGAACTAACGAATCCGGGTTGTCCACTCCTTCCATGAGTCGAATAGACCAATCAGGAAAGGGCTCCGTCTATGCATCGCCATATGGGTTACCATAAAGAGAGGAAAGGTTACCATCGCCAACAATCGCCAAGTTTGTCGCCAACTTGGCGATATATCGCCAAATTTGGCGACCAAAATTAGTTGTCAAAAGTGACGCCAACTTGGCGATAACTGTAATATTTCGCCAAATTTTTAATTTCTTTACAACACCAGTCGTTTGATACATCATTTGAGAGGTTTGCAACTACTTATTCATATAATGGATGTCTTGTGTTTTATCGCCCATTGTGCTCCCCAGGGGGGACACATTTTTATTTTCTTTACAACACCAGTCGTGTTACTTAAGATTTGAAAGGTCTGCAACTGCTTATTCATATTATGGATGTCTTGTGTGTCACCCCCACACTCTGCTCTCCCCAGGGGGGGGGGGGCGGTCACATTTTTAATTTCTTTACAACACCAGTTGAGTGACACATCATTTGAAAGGTCTGCAACTGCTTATTCATATTATGGATGTGTTGTGTGTCATCCCCCACTCTGCCCCCCAGGGAGGCACATTTTTAATTTCTTTACAACACCAATTGTGTGACACATCATTTGAGAGGTCTGCAACTGCTTATTCATATTATGGATACTTTGCGTGTAACCCCCCCCCCCTCTGCCCTCAGAGGGGGCGCATTTTGTAATTTCTTTACAACACCAATTGTGTGACACATCAGTTGAAAGGTCTGCAACTGCTTATTCATACCATGGGTTATTGGCGAGCGCAGCAGGCAGGGGTAGACAATAATTTGGAATCGCGAAGCGATTACGCGGGGGGGGGGGGTTGGCGAGCATAGCGAGCAGGGGGGCGGGGCCCCCCTAGTAATCTAAAAAAAAATTGTATTCTGTAATTTCTTAAAGTTGTCTTTCTTCTACTATTATGCATATAGATGTGAATAGTACTTGGTACGAAATTTATGTACACATACAATAGTTATGAATTTCAGTTTTAGTCACTTCAAGTATAATTTACAAAAATTTTTAAGATAGATGGGGCCCCCCCCTAATAATGTTTGCCCCAGGGCCCCCCACTGTGTAAGTCGGCCCCCCACTGTGTAAGTCGGGCCCTGGTAAGACTGTTTAGAATGAGTTACAAATACATTACTGTATTTTGTTCCAAAAGCATCATTGTTTATACCAAACAAAAATATTTTTAAAAGATGATTTCTTTTGCCTTTGTATCTTTTAAGCTTTCTTGGCGCTGATTGAGGTTGGTGGGTATTTTTCAATTCGAAAAAAAATCTACATTTATACTGTAAGAAAATAATATTTATGTATTTTATAATTCTACAAGATACTGAGATAACAATTTAAAACAAGATATTTGAGTGGGGCTATAAATATTACACAAAATCCCTATAAATTCAAATTTAATTAATCCTTCTAAATCCTATAACCTTTTAGAATGTAAAATTTTCATGAATTTGTAATTCGGTAGATAAAGGGTTAAATAAGTCAAACATTGCTTTTTAGCTCACAGGCTATCATAGCCTGAGAGCTTATGTGCCCGTCCGTTCTGTATGTATGTACGTGGGTAACGCGATAACTCATGATAAAAATATCCGATTCATTTGAAATTTTGTATATAGGTATATCCTGATAAGGCACTTCCCTGATTAGTTTTTGGAGTTCGTTCGATATGTATAAGAGGGGGAACGGGGGGCTCATCCCCTCCCCTTAATTGATATAAATGGGTTTTTAATGCAGAATTATCAATTTTCGTTCAAATCTCTGAATAGTTTTGGATGTTTAATGGTTAAGTATAAAAGAAGGGGATAACTCCTCTTAAATTATATAAATGTTTTTTTATTATTAAGAATTTTCCGATTTGCTCTGAATTTTGGATATAGATTTTGTTTTATGATAAAGCATGTCCGTGATTAGTTTAGGGGCTTCAATGATTAAGCATTAAAAGAGGAAAGGAGGGAGCTGTTTTTCCTCCTTTAATTTTTTTTCGAACGGAAGTTACTCTTGAAAATATAAGGCTGCAATATACAATTAGTATGCGTAGCCTGTGAGCTCAATGCCATCAGTTTAACTGGGCAATATTCTTTTTATTAAATTGTGTGGCGGCAAATATACTTTCTGGCAAAAAGGTTGTATACCACTACTCTAGATTTATAAGTATTCGGTTTTTAAGTTATTGACATAATCCGTATACTGAGAGACTAATCCTGTCAAGCATTTTAGAATTATAAATCTTATGCTATAATTAAGAATACATCCGTACAATCACTTTTGACTCGATTGAAGTGTCTTTCTAAGCGTGAATTGTTTTTGTTTTTTTAAGTGGCAAATATGGCATGTCCATACCCTCATAGCATGCATGGTCTCAGTGACGTCACAATGACGTCACTGTGAGTCACTTCGGTCACATCACATCAGTGACCAAAATGCCACCACTCAGTGACGTCACATTGTGACTGAGATGTGACTTTTTTAAAAATCTTTAGAAAATTACAAATATTCTTCAAAATATGTTATTTACTTTAAAAAACATGTTTATGGCAATTTAAATATTGTCGCTTTTGTCACAATTTCGTCACAATGTTAATGTCAAAGTAGTCATAAATGACACATTTTTCACAAATTTGTCACACCGTGACTTCACAAAGTGGTCACAATGTGACATCACAAATGAGTTCTAAAACGGCCATAACGACTTCACATTTTAGTCACTGTGACTTCACATCGACAGTCGATGGTCACAAAGTCACAATGTGACTACACAACAACGTCGCTGTGACACCATGCCTTACGGATACTAGCATTTTTGCAAATTATTTGCTGGAAAGTTTCTTAAATTATTAGCCTCCGATGCTATTTCTTTCAGACAAGCTAAAAAATTGTTTATAGTCATCAGCCCTGAATTTTCTACTCAACCGATTTCGATAGTTATTTTTTTTTTTTAATGAAAGCTATTTATTTGTAGTTGTGCCCATTTTAGTTATTTTATAATTTATTTCCATTTTTATATTTTATTTTTAATTTTAAATGCTTTTTACGATATTACTTCAAAATGGTGGCAACTCAGTTTAGCTTTTCTCTCGAAAATAAAAATTTATTTTCCAAAATGATTGCGTATAATTGTCTACTAATTGAAGTAAAAAAATATATTTACTGAAAAATAATATTAATCCTTCTATAGTAAAAAAAAAACTAGCCTTATTAGGAATGACTCCTGGAATGATGCTGATGTGTAAGATTTCCGGAACTAACGAATCCGGGTAGACCACTCCTTTCATGAGTCGAAGGAATCCGTCTATGCATCACGAAGCGATTCCAACCGGGACTGCAAAGCAATACCGAACGGAATCGCGAAGCGACTAATGGGAGTTGGCGAACGTAGCGAGCAGGGGGGCGGAGTCCCCCTATAGTTTAAAAAAACTGTAACTACTTATTCCAATTATGCATGTTTGGGGCGCCGCACCCCACTTTGCTCCCCCCCAAAGGGGAACTTTTTAAATTTTTATCCACAGCACTCGAGTTGCATATCTTTAGAAAGGTCTGAAACTGCCTTTTCCTATTATGGAAGCCTTGTGTGTCTCCCTCCGCTCTGCCCCCCAGGGGGGGCACATTTTTAATTTCTTTGCAACACCAGTCGTGTGACACATCATTTGAAAGGTCTGCAACTGCTGATTCATATTACGGATGTCTTGTGTGTCACCCCCTACTCTGCCCCCCTAGGGGGGGCACATTTTTAACTTCTTTACAACACCAATTGTGTGACACATCATTTGAAAGGTCTGCAACTTCTGATTCATATTATGGATGTCTTGTGTGTCACCCCCCACTCTGCCCCCACCAGGGGGGGCACATTTTTAATTTCTTTAAATCACCAATTATGTGACACATCATTTGAAAGGTCTGTAACTGCTTATCCATATTATGGATGTCTTGTGTGTCACCACTCACTCTGCCCCCCCAGGGGGGACATTTTTAATTTCTTTAGGACACCAGTCGTGTGACACATCATTTGAAATGTCTGCAACTGCTTATTCATATTATGGATGCCTTGTGTGTCAACCCTCACTCTGCCCCCCCAGGGGGTCACATTTTTAATTTCTTTACAGCACCAGTCGTGTGACACATAATTTGAGAGATCTGCAATTGCTTATTCATATTATGGATGTCTTGTGTGTCATCCTTCACTCTGCTCCCCCCCCCCAGGGGTGGCACATTTTTTATTTCTTTACAATACCGTCGTGTGCCACATCATTTGAAAGGTCTGCAACTGCTTATTCATATTATGGATGTCTTGTGTGCCCGCCCACTCTGCCCCCCCAGGCGGGCACGTTTATAATTTCTTTACAACACCAATTGTGTGACACATCATTTCAAAGGTCTGCAACTGCTTATTCATATTATGGATGTCTTGTGTGTCACCAACCACTCTGCCCCCAGGGGGATGCACATTTTTAATTTCTTTACAAAACCAGTCATGTGACACATCATTTGAAAGGTCTGCAACTGCTTATTCATAGTACAGATGTCTTGTGTGTCAACCCCCCACTCTGCCCCCAGGGGGGCATATTTTTAATTTTGTTACATCACAAGTCGAGTGACACATCATTTGAAAGGTCTGCAACCGCTTAATGATATTATGGATGTCTTATGTAGCATCCCCCACTCTGTGCCCCCGGGAAGGGCACATTTTTAATTTCTTTACAACAGCAGTCGTGTGACGCATAATTTGTAAGGTCTGCAAGTGCTTATTCATACTGCGGTATTGGCGAGCGCAGAAAGCAGGGCTAGCCTACAACTTGGAATCGCGAAGCGATTACGCAGGGTGCTGGCGAGCGTAGTGAGCAGGGGGGGATTATGCCATGCTTCGACCAATGAGGAGAGGGATTGTTAAATTTGGCGTGCGTAATTTTTCACCGGCTGGATATTTTCGTAGACAGCCTAATTAGAATACATGGAGTAATTAGTTATAAAAAAAATAAAAAAACCGCACTCAGTAATACTGAATATCAATGAAACATTTTAAAAATTAATCAAGCAGGAAAATAAATCCGTTACTTTAAAAAAAAAAAACTTTGATTTTGAGCTTTTGTGGTAATCTCTAAACAGCATTTTTTAATCGCTAAAAGAATTTTTTATACTTCGCGTGTGAAAATTAGAAACAATTACGTGTTTTAATAAAATATTGCTTTTTATGACATCATTTTATTTTTTTATTTTTTTTTATTGCATGCTTAGTTTTAATTTATATTTTATTTGTGTGTGGAAGTCAATTCTCACTTATTTTTCGGAACGTTTGTCATAGGTGCACCAGATTTGGCGCAATATTTTCTAAAGCCCATTTGGCGAAAATGTCTTTGTGGTAAAACGCTTGCATATGCATTTTTAATTATTTTCTATTATTTTCAAAAGGAACTTACAGTAAAAAAAAATATATAATTAATAACTATAGAAAAATAATAATTTATATAATTAAAAAAATGAATATAAATAAACATTTTATTAGTAAAAAAACAATATTAGCCAGGTTACAATTTCGGACAAAATAATGCCATTTTCACGCCAATTATGTGACATCTGTGCTCATTTTTCACCAAATTTCCTGTTGTAGATCTTTGAAATTTGGAATACGTATGAATACCTGGGAGCAATATAGGAATTGGACATTGATTTTTTTTTTTTTATTCTACACCTAATTGGTACGATGGAGGTTATTTTTTAAAGGTTTATGCAACTTTTTCTGTGCAAGAAAGACACTTACCTATTTTTATATACAAGAAGAAGTAAATGGTATATAAAGCAATGATATTGTCCATAGATAAAATGCTCAAAGCGATAAAAGCACTGGGTTTGTCGAGATTTTTTTATGTCATTTTGGCGAAAATATCAAACAGGACATTGGTTACCATTGAATCCCGCTTATTCTTGTTCTTCTTCACAATGCATTCATTGTATATAAGCTTTTTTTTCCCCACTATACATTTCAACTAATTATTAAATTATGTACTGCATTTAAAATGGATGAAACAGAGATTCAAAGAAAAAGAAGATTATGCAATGAACGTCAAAAGAGACGAATGGAAAACAAAAATTTCAAAATAAAACAGTTGAACGTATTAAAATCAGTGATCATATTGAACCTTCGGAAGATGCAAAGGTTCAAGTACCTGTAAATAAGAAAGAAAACAAAACAGGAAACTTATTTCATGTTTTGCCTTTAGAAATATCTGGTGTAACATCCACACATGAAACAAATACTTTTCCAGTTTTTAATGAAACTGTTTCTTCTGAGGAAATAACAAAAGAAATGAAGATTCAACAAAAAAGAATCTTAAACAATGAATATCAAAAAACATGGAGGGCAAAACTAACTGACAAATTTAAAGAAACAATATGTAAAAGTAGAAGTTCAGAACATATCTCAGAATATTTTAGAAAAAAAAACAAGCTCAAGGTAGAAAAGCACAGGCTCGGTATGCTGCCAAAAAGAAAAACATGTCTTTTAATCAATCTATCGAAAAGCAAAGGGGGGGGGGTATTGTGTTAGGTGAAATGTAGTTTACTCTCCTTCGCCAAGGCGACTTTTTTTTAGCGATAAATGTTTCGATATGGCAACCCTGCATTTTCATTTTCTCCTCTCGGATCTTCAATATGGCAACCCTAAGGAGTGCTCCGGTTTACGTATTCTACCGATTTCTAAGCCGTTTCTGATTGGACGCTCCTTTTTGTTAAATGTTTTCTGATTGGACGAAAGAGGAGGACTTGAAAGAGAGCTTTTAAATTTTTGAATATCGTTATTCCTGCTTAGAAATTGCTTCCGATAGCATTGTTTTTTGGAGTTGCGTCTTGCATTCAACGAGTGAGCTTATTTTTTTTTGCATTTACCTCTTTTTATATTTAGTTAGATACCGTTCAGTAACTACTATGGAAGTTGTTATTTCAGAAAGAATGTTGTTGATTGTTTGAATAAGGAAGTAAAGTATTCAAATGGATACTTTACGCTGTTGAAAGTTTGCGGGAAAAAGTATATGATTGTAAAGTATATGACCAGTCAATCCGGAGCAAAACAGGAATATCCGGAGCAATTTAATCCGGAGAAAAACAGCGGCTCCGGTTAAGTAAAAATTCTTTTTTTTTGTCTTTAGATTTGTATTTTATGTGCTTTGTCTCTTGGGCTCGCCACACACCAGTGAAACATTGAACGAAAAAACGTACGACATGAGACAATTTCACCCTGATAACAAAGTAAAAACCGGTTTGACTGCGTCATGTTGCACGATTTTTGACGCATGTCTCTGTAGTGTGTGGCGAGCCTTGGAGCAAGAAGCTCCGGGAGACAAGACGCAAAAACGCGCCAATTTGGCGATTTTTGAAAATCGCGCCAAGAAGGAGCGTAAACTGCATTCGCACCTTATGTTATGCATCGACCAATGAGGAGAGGGATTGTTAAATTTGGTGTGTGTCATTTTTCACCGGCTGGATATTTTCGTAGACAACCGAAATAGAGTACATGGAGTAATTATTTAACTAGGACTTCCCTCAGAGGGATTAGTCTGAGCGATATTGCTGAGAATAAACATTTAATAACTTGCGATAAGTAAAGAAAATGAGATGTTACCTTTAATTGGTCATTCATTGTGATAAAATATGATGAAAATAAGCATTTTGAATCATAGAATTACAAAATCTTATATATAAAGTTGCATATACTATTTTTATAAAAGAAAAGCAAACCATGCATGGATATAAAATTGGAAATATGCAAAAGGTTAAAAGTAATACAGAAAATAAAACACCAAATTTTCTATATTGGAAATATAACTCTTTGAAATGATGTCATGAGCATAAACAGAAGCTTCGCACCGAATTGAGAAACTATAAATAACATAAACTATTATGTTTGAAGAGAATGGAATGTATTTTATACGGTGTGAAATCCGTCCGAATAGTTTATAATGTTGAATATCTGTTTTCCACGGATGCAATGAGGTTGTCAATCAGAGTTAAGGAATCCTTTTTTAAAAATTTGTCCTAAACGAGCACTTACATCTTATAAAATACCGTGATGCCAAAGTTATAGTTTCTGACACCAACAGTATCCTAGAAATTGCAATATTCTCAATAAATTGGGTTTAAAACTTTTTCTAGAAAAAAAAATGTTTAATTTGTGAAATTAAATTGTCGAATGTTTAAGAAATCGTTCATAACGAGAATATTATATCCTAAAAGTTGCCACCAAAGAAAAAAATACTTTAAATTTTTAGTCATATCGACATCAAAGAATTCTCAATTTTAGAACTTTTCTTCTCGTGCATTGATGGTGATTATTTTCCTACGCAAAATATAGTATATTTTGCAGCAAAGATAGTACCCACATTTTTTGCCCGCATTTTTTTTTTAAATCGGCTAGGTACTCCCAATGATAACGAAAAACACACAAACGTTAATGCTTTAAAGCATAGAAATACAGAATCAAAAGCTATTTATCTCCTATTATATACGCATAAATTATCTAATTAGTGCTAGCAGATGCATTTTTAAATATACATAGATCAATATAACGCTTCATTTTTCTTTTTATTAGTATTTCATAATATTCATTTTTCATTTATTTGTATTATTCAGTAACTAACAGTATTATTTGTATTATTTGTATTATTCATAACTCACTTTCTTAAGCCCGAACTATGTCAAACTTTTTATAAAAGCGCCTAAGTCCATATAACAGCGAAGTATTGTGAAGAGTATTAAATACAAGGTAGTAAGAAACTTAGCCAAACGCAGGTAATAAATCGCCAAATATTGTTCTTTTCGCTCTCTCTCGAAATGCATTTTTTCCGTACATTTAAAAAACACGATTTTGAGTCATCTTACTTAAAATTCAAATAAATAAATAAGAGGAAGCAATAATAGCATAAGTCAAAACATTTTATTTCAGCATCAAGGAATTGTATCGCAGTTACACATGTGGGAAAAAGCTGCTTTTGGCCAAAAAACGTTGTCTTCACTAAATTTGAATCCGATTAAAAAAAGTACCGTGATTAATTAAAATGTTATAGGCAGAGCTGCCAAGTCTCCGGCATTTTGGATACCGGTATTTTAATACAGAAAATCTTTTATTAAATAGGAACATTCTGCGGATTTAAAAAATAACTTTTCCTATAAGAAAATTCTGCTATGCAATAAGCGGGAAAGCAACGACCATTTTCCGGGTTCAAAAAGTATTGCTAATTGTTTCATTTTGCATACAAAGTACTGATTGTAATATTGATACATCTATGGTGATAAATTTCCAATAATTTTTCAAATCCAATTAATTTTATTAAAAATATAAATCTTTTATTCATTTAGTTTAAAATAAATGGTTTTTAACTAATTTCATAATACTTTTGAAATATCACTTTTCATTGGCCATCTTTTTAAAGCATTTAGAAAATGGTTGTTGTTTTCAGTCAAATATAGACTTTGGTCTGTCCGCATTTTATTTTATTATTATTATTATTTATAAATGGTGGAGAAATATTCATACTTAATCCATAACGTATATAATATATGACTCTGTTATTACATAAGTCACCTTTTTACTATCATAAAAATTTTGTTTTTACTGATTTTTATTAACTCAATAGGAAAAATTTTGTGCTTTGAGCAATAGATGTCCGCATTTCATTTATTTATTTATTCTAACAAAATTCTTTGTATTGAGAAGAATTTTTATTTAAATAGGAAATCCAAATGTCTCTGTTAATAAAGAAGAAAGTTACAAAAAAAGTTACAAAACGAGTAGACGCATACTATCAAATATGGAAAAATGACGAATCCAAAAAAGACGTCTTATGAAATATCATCTTTGAAAGCAAAAAAAACGAGATCTGATTATCGAGCCTACTGATTGCAAAATGTGCATTACATTTAAAAATAAATAAATAAATAAATAAAAAATACTGCACATATTGATTTTTTTTTCTTTTGTGCAATTTTGGCTTTGGAAGGTGCGCTATGTTGCAAAAAGATATAAGCGACTATGAAAACACACTTGGTAAACGTTCATGCTCAGTTTTAAAAATTAATATGGCACATATATGCCCTATACACACCGAGGTACCTAACTGGTGCCAAAATGGCGTTCAGTTGCCTAACATGCTGGTTGTCATATAAATGTTATAATAAATTGTTTGTTCTAAAAATATTATCATTTATTGATTGTTATTTCTTTTTTTTAATAACAGAAAATGTTTCGTTTATTCCTTTTTTTCATTTTGAAATAAATAAATAACGTTTTATTATAGCATGCTATATGTATCTGGTAATCAAAACGATGTTTTCGCCTAATTGGCATAAAAAATCTCGCCAAACCCGGTGCTTATATCTCTAGTATATTATCTCAAGTATTTTATTTATGTATACTATAATTGGTTTTACATACCACTTACTTCATTTCAAAGTTGTATGCCAACAGGAAATGGATGAAAAATGGAAAAAGATGTCACATATGCACCAGGGTACATAATTGGCGTCAAAATGGCATTATTTTACCTCAGATGGTAACCCGGCTTTATTTATTTATTATTTGTTTATTTACTCATAAAATGTTTATTTACTTTCATTTCCTTTTTTTAATTATATAAAATATTTCTTTTTATAGTTATTAATTATTATTATTATTTTATTTACTGTAAGTTCTTTTTGAAAATAGAAAATTATTTAAAAATGTGTATGTAAGCGTTATTTGAAAACGGAGTTTTCGCCAAATGGGCTTTGAAAAAAATTGCGCCAAATCTGATGCGCTTGTGGTATACGTGCCGAAAAATTAGTGACCAGAATTGACTTCCACACACAAACAAAATATAAGTTAAAAGAAAACATGCAATAAAAATAAATATAAAGGGAAAATGATGCCATAAAAGAAACTTTTTATTTAAAAACGTAATTGTTTCTAATTTTCACACGCGAAATATATAAAACATTCTTTTAGCGATCAAAAAATGCTATTAAGAGATTATCACAAAATCTCAAAATCAAAGTTTTTATGACATTTTTTTAATATAAAAAAATAACAATTTTATTTTCCTGCATGATTAAATTTTAAAATGTTTTATTGCGTTCAATACTTTTGAGTGCGTTAATGATTACTATTTACTCCATGTACTGATTCGGTTATCTACGAAAATATCAAGCTGGTGAAAATCACGCACACCAAATTTCTGTGACGTATGCAAATAAATTGTGCTTTTTTATCAGTTTTTTTAATATAACTTTTAAACTATTTCGAACTAATTTTTCGTATATAGTGCATTCACCAGATTACCTTCATAGGTACCTATTGGTACAAACAGAATCAAAATCCCACAAGTACTTTTTGAGATTTGCTTGACGAAAGAATTTTTTTGACTTTTAATATCGTTACGTATCTCTGAGTATAAAGACTTCGCTTCGCTCAGACAAAAAAATAATAAAAAAAATACGCACGCAGTAATACTGAGGATCAATGAAACATTTTAAAAATTAATCAACTAGGAAAATAAATCTGTTACTTTTTTTAAAAACTTTGATTTTGAGCTTTTATGGTAATCTCTCAACAGCATTTTTTAATCGCTAAAAGAATTTTTTACTTCGCGTGTGAAAATTAGAAACAATTACGTGTTTTAATAAAATATTGCTTTTTATGACATCATTTTCTTTTTTTATTTATTTTTAGTGCATGTTTCGTTTTAACTTACATTTTGTTTGTGTGTGGAAGTCAATTCTTGTCACTTATTTTTCGACACGTCTGTCATAGGTGCACCAGATTTGGCGCAATATTTTCTAAAGCCCATTTGGCGAAAACGTCGTTGTGGAATAATGCTTGCATATACATTTTTTATTATTTTCTTTTATTTTCAAAAGGAACTTACAGTAAATAAAAAAATATATAATTAATAACTATAGAAAAATAATAATTTATCCTTCTATAGTAAAAAAAACTAGCCTTAAAAGAAATGACTCCTGGAATGATGCTGATGTGTAAGATTTCCGGAAATAAAGAATCCGGGCGGACCACTCCTTCCATGAGTCGAAGGGCTCCGTCTATGCATCGCGAAGCGATTCCAACCGGGATTGCAAAGCTATACCGAACGGACTCGCTAAGCGATTATGCGGGGGGTTGGCGAGCGTAGCGAGCAGGGGGGCGGAGCCCCCCTACAGTTTAAAACAACTGTAACTGCTCATTCCAATTATGCTTGTTTGCGGCGCCGCCCCCACTTTGCCCCCTCCAAAGGGGAACGTTTTAAATTTTTATCCACAGCACTCGTGATGCATATCTTTAGAAAGGTCTGAAATTGCTTTTTCCTACTATGGATGTCTTGTGTGTCCCCTCCGCTCTGCCCCCCAGGGGGGCACATTTTTAATTTCTTTATAACACCAGTCGTGTGACACATTATTTGAAAGGTCTGCAACTGCTTATTCGTGTTATGGATGTCTTGTGTGTCACCCTCCCCACTCTGCTCCCCCAGGAGGTCACATTTTTTATTTCTTTACAACACCAGTCGTGTGACACATCATTTGAAAGGTCTGCAACTGCTTATTCATATTATGGATGTCTTGTGTGTCACCCACCCCACTCTGCTGCCCCAGGGGGGTCACATTTTTAATTTCTTTACAACACCAGTCGTGTGACACATCATTTGAAAGATCTGCAACTGCTTATTCATATTATGGATGTCTTGTGTTTCACCCCCCTCTGCCCCCCAGGGGTGACATTTTTAACTTCTTTACAACACCAGTCGTGTGACACATCATTTGAAAGGTCTGCAACTGCTTATTCATATTATGGATGTCTTGTGTGTCACCCCCCCCCACTCTGCCCCCTTCCCAGGGGGTCACATTTTTAATTTCTTTACAACACCAGTCGTGTGACACATCATTTGAAAGATCTGCAACTGCTTATTCATATTATGGATGTCTTGTGTTTCACCCCCCTCTGCCCCCCAGGGGGTGACATTTTTAACTTCTTTACAACACCAGTCGTGTGACACATCATTTGAAAGGTCTGCAACTGCTTATTCATATTATGGATGTCTTGTGTGTCACCCCCCCCACTCTGCCCCCTTCCCAGGGGGTCACATTTTTAATTTCTTTACAACACCAGTCGTGTGACGCATCATTTGAAAGGTCTGCAACTGCTTATTCATACCGTGGGGTATTGGCGAGCGCGGCAAGCAGGGTTAGCCTGCAACTTGGAATCGTGAAGCGATTCCAGACGGGATCGCGAAACGATACCGAACGGAATTGCGGGGGGTTGGCGAGCGTTGCGAGAAGGGGGGCGGAGCCCCCCTAGTAATATAAATAAAATAACAGAAAATAATTTATGATAAAAGTTAATGTCTAAAGCAAAATAAGAAAAATTTCAAATGAGGAAAATGATGTCATTCAGCAACCAGATAAATGGGAATTACAATATTATTACGGATATTATTACGGATATTACGGATATTATTACTTTTTCATATTACTAACAACAGTAACTTTTAAAAAACATTTGAAGAGAAAATGACGTCATTATTTAAAACATCACATTTTTACTCATAACGATATTAGGTACTACTCTGTTATCCCGTCGACCAATTTAGCCAAATTATACATAATGACATAATTTTTATTTTAAATAACGAAAAAACAAATAATTAGTAGAATATTAATAAAAAGTCGAAATAAAAATCACTTAATGACATTTTAAACACATGAATCGTATTTAATGTCATTGAATGTGACATTCACGATCATCCATTATTGGCATTTAATCTTATAGTTTGGCGATAATTTTTTGGTCGACGGGGTACCCTAGTAGTACCCGATATTATATTTCAATATTTCTTTTCATTATGGACACTGAGATTGAGATTTTACTTTCAGATGACTTCAGTTAGCGGAAATAATGTCACAGTAAAAATGAAATTAGTTATATATATATATATATATATATATATATATATATATATATATATATATATATATAAAACTATTTTTCTGTGAGTGCATATAAAGTAAAATTTCTGGATTTCGCCGGCACTCAGATTACAATTTTAACTGAAGATGTGGGAATATTTACATGCAAAATTGTAACTGGCAAACTTGACATTTAGTTTGTAAATTTATTTATTATATATTGATTCAATAATGTAATTACTTTTGCTTTTTTTAAAAACAAATTGATCGAGTCTTTTAAACATTTTATTCGTCGAAATCGACGGGATTCCACTCGTTTTATTGTTAAATTGCATTTCCTTTTACTCAGAGTCTATAAAAAAAGCGTTTAAACTAAAGGAAAAATCGGTATTTGATGAATCTAGTGAATGAAGAAGTAGCACGTCAAATTGTATCTCTTTATTATTTCGCAATTCCAATGCCTCAGAAAGAAATTGTTATTCAATTGGGTATTTCACGCCGTTCTGTTTGCTATTATATTGAAAAACACAAGAAAAATGAAGTTAATTCATTGCAATCTAAACGGGGTCGCCCTTCTAAAAAACCTCTATCGATTTTTTTTTTTTTTTTTTTTTTTTTTTTTTTTTTTTTTTTTTTTTTTTAGCCTCCGATACTAATTTTTTTTTTCAGACAAGTTAAAAAATGTCGTGTCATGAGCCCTGAATTTTCTACTCAACCGATTTCGATAGTTATTTTTTTAATGAAAGCTATTTATTTGTAGTTGTGCCCATTTTAGTTATTTTATAATTTATTTCCATTTTTATATTTTATTTTTAATTTTAAATGCTTTTTACGATATTTCTTCAAAATGGTGGCAACTCAGTTTAGCTTTTCTCTCGATAATAAAAATTTATTTTCCAAAATGATTGCGTTTAATTATGCACTAATTGAGGTAAAAAAAATATATTTACTGAGAAATAATATTAATAATGTAAATAAAATAACAGAAAATAATTTATGATAAAAATTGTCTAAAGTAAAATAAGAAAAATTTCAAATGAGGAAAATGATGTCATTCAGCAACCAGATAAATGGGAGTTACAATATTATTACGGATGCCTTTTTCATATTACTAACAACAGTAACTTTTAAAAAACATTTGAAGAGAAAATGACGTCATTATTTAAAACATCACATTTTTACTCATAACGATATTAGGTACTACTCTGTTATCCCGTCGACCAATTTAGCCAAATTATACATAATGACATAATTTTTATTTTAAATAACGAAAAAACAAATAATTAGTAGAATATTAATAAAAAGTCGAAATAAAAATCACTTAATGACATTTTAAACACATGAATCGTATTTAATGTCATTGAATGTGACATTCACGATCATCCATTATTGGCATTTAATCTTATAGTTTGGCGATAATTTTTTGGTCGACGGGGTACCCTAGTAGTACCCGATATTATATTTCAATATTTCTTTTCATTATGGACACTGAGATTGAGATTTAATTTCAGATGACTTCAGTTAGCGGAAATAATGTCACAGTAAAAATGAAATTAGTTTTATATACAGGGTGATTCATAAAAGATGGGCAGAACTTTAAGGGGTTATAGTACACTTAAAGACAAATAATATTAAATAGGAGACTAAGGGTCCCAGACGTATTCCCAAGGAGATAGGGGGCATTAAAGTTTAGGGTCCGAAATTTCAAATGATTATAAAAATGGAAAAATTGGTCGATTCGTTTGCGGTTTTTGCAAAAAATTTTCTTTATGCCAGTATTTTCTTGAAATAAAATTTTAAAGTTCAATTTCAAAAAATGCCGATAGGGGGCGCTTTAGACTTTGGAGTAACAAACAACTATTTTTTAACGTTATTTTTTGTATTTCTTTAAATGATTTCGAAAGCTTAGACTTTAACTTAAATTTTGATCTAAAAATCTGAGTCCTAACGAGTAGTTAAGTAGCGTAAACTGAAATTTGAAATTTGAAACCCTTCTCCCCCCAGAACATAAATCAGTTATTCCCGATCTTTGTGTCGTAGATTAGGCTCTAACTACTGCCGCGTTTTGCTAAAATTATTCTTTATGTCAGTATTTTCTTGAAAATAAATTTTAAAGAAAATTTTCACAAAATTCCGATAGAGGGCGCTTTAGACTTTGGAGTAACGAACAACTATTTTATACCGTTATTTTTTGTGTCTCATTAAATGCTTTCTAAAGCTTAGACTTAAATTTTCAGCCCAAAATCTGAATCGTTAGACGTGGTTAAGTTTCTGGGGAGAGGGGTTTGAAATTTCTACTCCTGAGCACAGTTCAGTTTACCATGTCCACACATTGTGTGCTGTGATACGAGGTAAAAAGACACATATTAGGATTATGTTACCAAAGCATATTTATTAACATGTAATTACAATAAATGTTCAAAATTGTGACCACCAGAGGTTATGCACGCAGAACAACGGCGAAGAATGGAACGGCGAACATTCGCGAAAACATCAGACTTTTCGAGCACTTCCCCTACAGCGGCGGAAAGTCTGGCGACCAGTTCCTCGGGGGATTCAATGGGTGTCTCATACATAAGAGCCTTCAATTGTCCCCAAAAAAAGAAATCGAGGGGTGAAAGATCTGGCGAGTGAGCAGGCAAAGCAACAGGACCACCTCGACCCATCCATCTGTTCGGAAATGTGATGTCCAGATAGTTGCGGACGTCTCGTACGTAATGGGCTGGCGCTCCATCGTGCTGGAACCACATGACCCGCCGGATGCGTGGAGGAACAACGTTTAACAGGTCTGGCAGCACATGTTGCAGAAATGTGAGGTATGTTTTACCGTTGAGGCGTTCAGGAAGAAGGTACGGTCCGATTAGGTGGTCTCCGAGGATTCCTGCCCAAACATTGATGGAAAAGCGTCTCTGATGAGCATGTGGATACGTAGCATGTGGATTGACATCCGCCCATACATGTGCATTGTGTGTGTTAAATGTACCTTCACGTGTGAAGGTACATTCATCGGTGAAAAGCACAGTTCGTCCAAAATGTGGATTTAGCGCGTTCTGCTGCAGAAACCAGCGGGCGAATTCAATACGATTTGGATAATCCCCTGGAGACAGTTTCTGGACTCGTTGCACATGAAACGGGAGCAAATGTTCATCCTTCAGTACCCTCCAAGTCATGGACTGTGAGGTATCCACCTGCCTAGCCACTGTTCGTGTACTTGTACTTGGCTGCGCCGCTACTACATCCAGAATGGCTTCTCAACAACTACTGATTCGTCCATTTCTGCACGACCTGCATTCGACCGGGAAGCGAGAAATGATCCCGTCTCACACAACTGTCTGTGAAAGCGCTCGAAAGTTTTGCGGTTAGGCAACCGCCTGTTGGGAAATCGCTCTCCGTACATTCGTTGTGCCTCTGCACCATTTCCATCTGTCGCTCCGTAAATTAAATGCATCTCAGCCTTTTCCTTATTCGTGAAGGGCACCATCTTCCGATTCATTACTACAGCGACTTACACTTGACTCACCTATTAGTGGTTTTTATGCCTGAATCGTGTCGAAATTTTGCATACGTGTTCTTCTTCTTCCCCATTTGACATTTGCATACTTTCTGTCTCCTTCTTCACCCGGTGACTAGCGACAGGAATGGAGCTTTAACGTTTGCATGAGCGACGTTTCCAACTGTGCCAGTGCCTTTATGAGTGAATTCCGACTATGCAGTCCTTGACGAAAGTTGTATTTTTGCCTCGTATCACAGCACAGAATCGTTGGGCATGGTTAAGTAGTGCAAACTGAACTATGTTCAGAAGTTGAAATTTGAACCCCCTCCCCTCGCTACTGAACCACGCTCAGCGATTCAGATTTTGAGCTGAAAATTTAAGTTTAAGTCTAAGCTTTAGAAAGCATTTAATGAGACACAAAAAATAACGGTATAAAATAGTTGTTCGTTACTCCAAAGTCTAAAGCGCCCTCTATCGGAATTTTTTGAAAATTTTCTTTAAAATTTATTTTCAAGAAAATACTGACATAAAGAATAATTTTAGCAAAACGCGGCAGTAGTTAGAGCCTAATCTACGACACAAAGATCGGGAATAACTGATTTATGTTCTGGGAGGAGAAGGGTTTCAAATTTCAAATTTCAGTTTACGCTACTTAACTACTCGTTAGGACTCAGATTTTTAGATCAAAATTTAAGTTTAAGTCTAAGCTTTCGAAATCATTTAAAGAAATACAAAAAATAACGTTAAAAAATAGTTGTTTGTTACTCCAAAGTCTAAAGCGCCCCCTATCGGCATTTTTTGAAATTGAACTTTAAAATTTTATTTCAAGAAAATACTGGCATAAAGAAAATTTTTTGCAAAAACCGCAAACGAATCGACCAATTTTTCCATTTTTTATAATCATTTGAAATTTCGGACCCTAAACTTTAATGCCCCCTATCTCCTTGGGAATACGTCTGGGACCCTTAGTCTCCTATTTAATATTATTTGTCTTTAAGTGTACTATAACCCCTTAAAGTTCTGCCCATCTTTTATGAATCACCCTGTATATATATATATATATATATAAAACTATTTTTCTGTGAGTGCATATAAAGTAAAATTTCTGGATTTCGCCGGCACTCAGATTACAATTTTAACTGAAGATGTGGGAATATTTACATGCAAAATTGTAACTGGCAAACTTGACATTTAGTTTGTAAATTTATTTATTATATATTGATTCAATAATGTAATTACTTTTGCTTTTTTTAAAAACAAATTGATAGAGTCTTTTAAACATTTTATTCGTCGAAATCGACGGGATTCCACTCGTTTTATTGTTAAATTGCATTTCCTTTTACTCAGAGTCTATAAAAAAAGCGTTTAAACTAAAGGAAAAATCGGTATTTGATGAATCTAGTGAATGAAGAAGTAGCACGTCAAATTGTATCTCTTTATTATTTCGCAATTCCAATGCCTCAGAAAGAAATTGTTATTCAATTGGGTATTTCACGCCGTTCTGTTTGCTATTATATTGAAAAACACAAGAAAAATGAAGTTAATTCATTGCAATCTAAACGGGGTCGCCCTTCTAAAAAACCTCTATCGATTTTTTTTTTTTTTTTTTTTAGCCTCCGATACTAATTTTTTTTTCAGACAAGTTAAAAAATGTCGTGTCATGAGCCCTGAATTTTCTACTCAACCGATTTCGATAGTTATTTTTTTAATGAAAGCTATTTATTTGTAGTTGTGCCCATTTTAGTTATTTTATAATTTATTTCCATTTTTATATTTTATTTTTAATTTTAAATGCTTTTTACGATATTTCTTCAAAATGGTGGCAACTCAGTTTAGCTTTTCTCTCGATAATAAAAATTTATTTTCCAAAATGATTGCGTTTAATTATGCACTAATTGAGGTAAAAAAAATATATTTACTGAGAAATAATATTAATAATGTAAATAAAATAACAGAAAATAATTTATGATAAAAATTAATGTCTAAAGTAAAATAAGAAAAATTTCAAATGAGGAAAATGATGTCATTCAGCAACCAGATAAATGGGAATTACAATATTATTACGGATGCCTTTTTCATATTACTAATAACAGTAACTTTTAAAAAACATTTGAAGAGAAAATGACGTCACTATTTAAAACATCGCAATTTTTTTTTTTTCTAATAGGAGGCGAAACTAAATTCTGCAATGGCAGAATCTACATTCAACTTGTTTTTTTATGTTTAGTTAAAAAATTTATTTGTCAAAATTAGAGTGATTATAAGATTTTAAGGCGGATTTTTAAAGTTTCCTTTCCAACCTTCTTAGTTTTTTGGAGTAAGTGGGATCAGGGTTCATTGATATATCCATGAATATACACTAACCTCGAAAAGTTAAGGTACAACCGATTTATTCCGTCTAATTTGCAAATGAATAAATGTTGAAGCAACAAATTTGGTGGAAAAATCTTCTAAACAGTTATTTATTGAATGCGACATAGAGATTTTCTTAAGTTAAATGCAAAAAAAGGATTTACAAAAAAAAAAAAAAAAAAAAAAAAAAAAAGGCCCTGTTGTCGGAATTACATTTAGCCTTTATATTCTCACTTATACTATATTCATTCCTTAAAATAAACAATTTCGAAATTTTTATATACTTTTTATCAGAACGAATATTTCGAGAGTCTGAAAAAAATATGGCCGGATAATCGAAATTATTGATATTCACTAGCCTTCTTCCCATCATTACCTACTAAGTGCAAACCAAATTTCAAGTCTCTATCTCAATTTGTACAGGCAATAGAGTGCTTACAGACAGACGGATTGCAATTCTTTTTTTTATTTTTTTTTTATTTTTTTTTTTATTATTATTTTTTTTTTTTATCTAAAAATATATTTTTTGGAATCTCCAGTGGCTGAGGCGGGAAAATTCGCCATTTTTTTCGGTCTTTAAAACATATACAATATTTATTCTATACTAGTATGATGGTTAAGTAATATTTATCTGATTTAATTTTAAAACTCACAGTAGCTAAGCAACATTTTCTCTCACAGTAGTTTAGATTTGGTTTAGTTTTCAATAATTAATATCTCACTAATTAATTATTCATTAAAAATTGATGAAAACATATTTCTGCTTTTTTGGCAAGTTCTATCACAGATAATGTTTTTTTGTACTTATTACAATTTTTTTATGGACATAGATTTTGAGTAAACCTAGTGTAATTAATTCTGTATACAGAAATATAAAACCTGCACAAAACAGAAGTTGTTAATATAAATATGAACTGATCTAAAAAAAAAAATAAAAACAGCCGATGAATCATGCTGCGTGCAAAATCAAGTTCGATTTTTTGAGCATACACAAGAGTAATTTTAAGCTTTCAAATAATCGTTTAAATTTTTTTTTTAAACAAAAGTATTGAAACATACAGATGCGAGATTCTTAAGTTTTCAGCTTCGTATAGGATTTTTTAAATTATTGGAAAGGAAAAATTATGCTTTTTAATTTAGACAGTTCCACATTCATTATTCTAAAATAAAAATTATTCTAAAATATTCCCTTCTATTACTCAAAGAAAAAAATGCACTTTTTCATGCAGCTAATTTAACACGCAACTTGGATGATTGCAAATGTTCGTGACCGAGTTGACGACTAAACTTCCAGAAACAAAATAAAATAAAATAAAGATAAAATAAAATTCGTTTCGCATATTAAGGGGATGATGGTGGACGTTAAAATATTTTTTTTTAATTTTCATCATAGCAATATGAAATTTTGTGCATATATACATTTCACAAAAATCATATAGAACACCTTGAAAAAAAAATTCATCTTATTAAAATTTTTAGATTTTGATTTTAAACTTTAAATTTTTATACGAAATTTCAAAATGCTCCTTGTTTCTTAATTTTTGCGATATTTTCTTGCTTTTGCATTTTTACCACTTAAAATTCTATTATAAACAAATTTGTGTAAGATTCTTTTAATCTCTTGAATAGTTAATATTTTACAAACTTTTTTCTAAATTCCATATCGATTTTCATCAAAATTTTGCCTTTTAATAAGTAAAAAATCAAGATTGACTATCTTAATGAAGACGAATTTTTAAAAACTTTCGCAGTTTCTTTCTAAACAATATCAGGATACACCAATATCAATTTCTTAAGTATTGATCAAAAATTACGTCGTAAGAAGCATTTCAAAAATCTAAAAACGCTGAAGAAATTAGTTTTGAGAAAAACAGATTTAAAGTATATAAATACACTCATCTTTATTATTTACTTCATAAATGATATTTTAATTTTTTTTTTTTTTTTTTTTTTTTTTTTTTTTTTGACGCCAATTTGGCGAAAACTTTGTTTTCAAATAGCAGTTAAATACATATTTTTAACTAATTTATTAAAAAGAAATATTATTAGTAAAAAAAAATATTAAAAAATAATTAAAATAGTTTAGTTAATAATTTTAGAATGAAACAATTTATATCATTTAAGGGAGACCCGAACCTTATTTTCGGCCAAAAATCGTCAAAAGTTCAAAAAAAAAAAATTTATCTCAGAAAACGATAAAATACATATTTGCGAATATCCATGCAAAATTTCAGAACTCGGGGACACTTGGAACAGGTAGAAAATCAACTTTTTTAATTATACTCACTATAGAGCTTAAAGGACTAGCGGCCATTTAAAACGTGTTTTCCTGAAAATGACTTTTTTCTTATTTTGCCTAAGTTCAAAGTACTAAGGCTCAGTGGTAAAATGATTTAGAAACAAAGTGTTTATGTTTTTAGAATCTTAAAAAAATTTGCAACAAAAGTAAGGGAAGATATTTTTTTTAACTTTTTCTAAAAAATTTACATAAATTGGTAAACATGAAAATTATAACGAATTTAAGGAAATTTACCATGCGTATTTTTATTTTATTACTTTTTTTTAGCCGATTAAAATAGAAAATTAAAAATATCTCTCCTTAGTTCTTTTCTATATACTATAACACTATTTATGAAATTTTAGTAATACCAAAATATTGAAAATTGAATGAGGAGTAGTAATTTTAAAAAGTGTATTTTTCGACAAAAAAATATCATAAAAATCCCCATAAAAATATACTTTTTAATAAAAAGTGAATTTTTTTGCGAATTATTCCTTACAAAACGATTCTTAAGTAGTACACCAAAATTCATTACTTTAAAATCAATAATAAAAATTTTGGGTTTTTTCTTACGGGTCTCCCTTAAAAAAATAAAAGCAAACAAACAGTTTATTAATAAATAAGTAACTATAGCCGGGTTACCATGTGAGGCACATATAATAGCCATTTTGTTACAATCGCGCCAATATGGTGCGTATATGACAGCCGTGTCTACAGGGCCGTAACTACCGCCGGGGCACTGCCCCGGGGCACCCAAGCCTGAGGGGCCCCAAACTGATGGTTAAAAAAACTATTGATTTTAGTTTCTAGTCTAAGTTCCTATAAAATGTCCAGCACATACCTAAAAGTTAGTAATAAAAAAAATCAAAGTGCTAGAATAGATGTTTTTGCTTGTCTGTCAATACACTCCTTACGCTTCGCATGCAAAAGGAGTTCTACAGCAGACAGCAAAATGTCGAGTCGAATGTGTCCTGTCGCGCCAGCATGTTTGCTGATCCCACCGAAGCTAGTATAAGGAAGAAAATATAGACTTCTAATCGACTGAATAATATAAAAAGCATCTAAAAAATTCTAGAAAATCTTTTTTCTTATGTATACTAATAAGTTAACAAAACGCGCTGTTTGTGTATGTCTGCGTATGTGTATGTGACTGCGATGGTTAGCAAAATCTACCGCACATAGAAGTCTGAAATTTTAGGTGAAGATAGTCCAAGACAGGTCCTGATGCACCTGAGGCTCAGACTTTTAATATTTTAAGGACCAGGGACCTGGGGCCCTTACAATTCTTATGCGCCAAATTGTTAATAGCTTGACTCCTTTTTATCTAATCTTTTCCGTTTTGAGGTACCTTTCTCCTTTTAGATATTTTCGCCTTTTCACTCTTCAGTTATGACCTTGGACTCTTGGGGCCCCTTTTAGTCTTTGTGATAGTAAATTGTCAATAAATTGCTTCCATTAATTTCGATCTTCATTTTTGGGATACCTGATCCATTTAGATATTTTCAAATTTTTACATTCCATATAAGACGCTGGGGCCCCCTAGATAATCATAGGGCCGACCCAGGGGCCCTTGATCTTTTTGTGCGCTAAACATTTTTCACTCCCTAAATTTCTCACCTTCTTAGTGCAAAATTTTAAAGCTGAATCTTGGACTCTTATGTCAGGACCAACACCCTGATATTTTTATTCGGGCCCTGGGGCCTTTTTTTTAACGCTTACCCAAACAATTGGTGCATTTAAAAAAATATTAATCTTGCAAATAATTCATACTTTATGCTTAATTTTGACTAATTAAAGGTCTAAGTCGTTATGTACTAAAACATTTTAACATGTTTTCATGTTAGGGCCCTGATTGTATTTGTCAGTTGGCCCCTATGGGGTCCTCTATCATAGCTCCCTTAAAAATGGTCGGATTCACTAGCTTTTTTTAACAACTTTTTCTAACAACTAGGTCCTCCAACTACGACATGAACAACAACAAAAAAAATTTTAGACTTCAGCTACCACTATTTATGAATATTAATCACTTTCTTGGAGCCCTTGGTGCAGCTTCTTTAAAAATGATCCAAATTGCTTTTAATTTTATTCAACATAGTTTTAGCGTCTTCCTATTATTTTAATAACTACACAAATATTTTTATACCCAACTACATGCGAAATAGAAGTTTTTGTAATAATAAATTGTCAATAAATTGCTTCCTTTTAATCTGATCTTCATTTTTAGGATTCTTTATTCATTTAGATATTTTAATGTTTTGACATTCTATACAAGACACTGTGTTGCCCTGTGGAATCATAGGGTCCAGCCCAGGGTCCCTCAACATTTTGTGAAATAAACATATTTCACTTCCTATACTTCTGATCTTCTCAGTGCAAAATTTTAAAGTTGCCTGGGATTCTTCTTTCAGGATCAATCCAGAAAACCTGATGTTTTTATTCGGACCCTAGGTCCCCTTTTGAACCATTTGCCCAATCAATTGGTACATTTAAAAAATTGTATCATTCCAAAGAATAGTTCCTACTATATGCTTAATTTTGACTAATTAAAGATCTAAAGCGCTATGTACTAAAATATTTTAACATGGTTTCATATTAGGGTCCTGGTTTTAACTATCAGTTGGTCCCTACAGGGCCCCATATTATAGCTCCCTTAAAAATGGTCCAATTCACTAGTTTTATTTCTATCAATTTTTTATGTTCTCTCTCTACCTATTACATGAACGACAAAAGAATTTCTCAGACTTCAGCTACCATTAATTTTGTTTGTCAATTGGTTTCTTGAGGCCCTAATGCAGCTTCTTTAAAAATGAACCAAATTGCTTTCAATTTTATTTAACATAGTTATAGCGTCTTTCCATCATTTTAATAACTACAAAAAATATCTTTATACCCAACTACATGCAAAATAAATTCCTGGCCCCTGGGGGCCATTGAAGTTTTTGTAATAATAAATTGTTAATAAATTGTTTCCTTTTAATCTGATCTTCATTTTTAGGATTCTTTATTCATTTAGCTATTTTAATGTTTTGACATTCCATACAGGGTTCTCGCTGTCGCTCGCCAATGCGCGAAACTGCGACTAAATTCTTCATTTGGCGAGTAAACTAGCGATTAGATTCGCCAAATTGCTAGTGCTCAAATTTTGCTTTTTCTTTCTTTTCTTCTTCGCTTTTTATACATATGCATCTATACATATTTTTAATATATTTGTAGAGGTGGTAACTTTCTTTCCCAGCCTAACATTTATTACTTTCAGAGATCATTTTTGGACGCTGCTTAAGATTAAATTAAAATTGATGATCTAAGGGATTTTTGCAGCCATTTGTGGTTAGGGCCTCATACGTCATGTACCCGGGAATTTGTGCGGGCTTTGACCACATATCAATCAACAGCTAAAGAACCAATTAAATTAAATGTTCCTCCCAAATTCACAATTCTGCCCTCTGCTGGAAAATATGACAATCCCTAACATATTAGCAAGAACACGCGCGAAAAACGAGAGATTTTGCAGATTTGAGGATGCCTGCAGAACCTACGGCAATGTAAACCTCCATAATACACGTAAACGGCTCGGCGACCTCCGACCGGACTCGCGGATCCCTTCTGTATGATGAACGGCCAAATAAAAGGGTTTCGAACCAACAAGAGGCTCCCGAGTCAAGTTCTTATGCCACGACTACAACACCCGAAGTCGTTACATGCATCTATACATATTTTTAATATATTTGTAGAGGATAGTTGAAATTATATTATTAACAATCGTTGTCGCAGTTATAAAAACATATTGAAAAGATAAGGGGGTGCATTAAAGGATTAAAGATAAATTTTTTAGTGTTACACGGCGAATCTATTTTGCTAATACTTTTTTGATTTGGCGAATGTTTTTTATTTTTAATTAGCCAAATTACTAATGTTGGTCAAATGTCAGCGAGAACACTGATTCCATATAAGACACTTTGGCCTCCTGTGGAATCATAGGGCTCAGTCTAGGGCCACTGAACATTTTGTGAGTCAAACATAGTTCACTCTTTAAATTTATCCTTTTTTCAGTGCAAAATTTTTAAATTTGAGTCTTGGACTCTTCTTTCAGGGACAAGATTCTCATATTTTCATCCGCGGCTAGGACCTTTTTTTTAAACATTTTCCGAATCAATTTGTGCATTTCGATAAAATATTATTAAAATGAATAATTCATACCCTATGATTAATTTTGACTACTTGTAGATCTAAAGAGCTAAGTACTAAGATATTTTAACATGTTTTCCTATTAGGACCCTCTTTTTAACTGTCAGTTGTCCTTTTTGGGCCCTTATTATAAATCCCTTTAAAATGGTTCAATTAACTCCTTTTTTTAAACAACTTCTTAAATCCATCAGCTACTAAGAAACCGCCATAGTCTAGTTACCACCAATTTTGAATATTAATCGCGTTTTGGGGCCGTTGGTGCAATTTCTTTAAAAATGATCCGGATTGCTTGCAATTTTCTTTCACATTGCTTTAGCGTCCTTCCATTACTTTAATAACTACAAAAAATATTTTATACCCAAATACATGCGAAATAAGTTCCTGGCCCCTTGAAGATTTTGTACCATAAATTGCTATTAAACTGCCCTCTCTTAATCCAATCTGCAATTTTGGAAATATTTTTTCACTTAGTTATTCCCATGTTCTTACATTCCCTTTAAAAGCCTGAGACTCCCTATGGTCTCGGCTCAGGCACCTTGAAATTTTTGTTCTCCATGCATATTTCACCCACTTATTATCAAACCTTCTCAATGCATAAATTTAAAGTTGAATTTTGGACTCTTATTTCAGGACTTACACCCTGATGTTTTTATTGAGGTCCAAAGGCCTTTTTTTAAAGCATTTACTCATTTTTTATGCATTTCTTTAAAATATTATTTAACGAATAATTCATATCCTATGCTTAATTTTGACTAATTGAAGATCTAAAGTGTTAATTGTTTGCTTAAAGTTATCATAACGTGTCACGGGCAATACCGGATGGGTCAACTAGTATATTAATAAATACATAAAATCGTAAAAAAAATTATCACAATCCATCTTTCAAAAGGTTTTTAAACAGAAACGCATTATTAAGTTACATGTACTCAAAAATGAACCTAAATAAAATGCTCTTTAAAGTATTCAACCAATCAGAAGTCCGTATTTTCTTCCCTATGCTAACTTCAGTGGGATAGGCAAAAATGGCGTCGCCGCGAAGTGCCTGCCGAGTAGAGTTGTCCAATTCTACATTTTTTAGTCATTTTTGGGTTTATCATACTATGTACATTTAAACAACGGTGTGCGAGAAAAGAAACTATGCCCGGGGCAAAGTTTCAATTTGCCCTCCATGGGGGCCCCCCCGGAGGTTTTGCCCCTGGGCCCCCAAGTTCATAGTTACGGCCCTGCGTGTCTATTTCTCTAGCAGAATCTTCTAATATGGCAAAAAATTGAGCAAGTAAATTAAATTATGAATAAAATCAATATAATTTAATGCTTAGTATACATTCAAGGCAGACCAAACTGGTCGTTAAGGGCGACTAATAAATTTAAAATTGCTGATTAACTTACATCCACTGTGCGCAAGATTATAGCAAAATTCAAGATTCAAGAGTCCCCAATAATATTAATGATGATGTGAAACTAATGTATCTTGAACTTATACTTCATTTGAAAGTAATTTATTTATTTATTTACTTTAAATTTTAAAACTAAAAAAATATTTTAATTTAAAAATTGCCAATTTCAAATAATCAATGTTACTGTAATTCTAAATTTGAAATATAACTTATTCTTTAATTTAAAATGAAAATATTTATCATGTTTCATACAAGTTTCTGTATTAGTTTTTCAGAAATGTTGCTCGCAATCGATGCAAGTTAAAGAACAATTTTATTTTTTTTAGCTCACAGGCTATCATAGCCTGAGAGCTTATGTGCCCTAACGTTCTGTATGTACGTTCGTATGTTCGTTCGTGCGTAACGCGATAACTCATGATAAAAATATCAGATCCACTTGAAATTTTGTAAATAGGTATATCCTGATAAGGCGCTTCCCTGATTAGTTTTTGGAGTTCATTCGATATGTATAAGAGGGGGAACGGGGGACTCATGCCCCTCCCCTTAATTGATATAATAAACGAGATTTTCATGCAGAATTAACAGTTTTCGTTCAAAATTTAGATATAGGATCATACTGATGAGGCGATTCCGTGACTGTCATTAGGTGTTCATTGAATAAGTATAAACAGGGAGAACGGGGGGCTTATGCCCCCCCCCCAATTGATATAAACGGGATTTTCATGCAGAATTAACAGTTTTCGTTCAAAATTTAGATATAGGATCATTCTAATGAGGCGATTCCGTGACTGTCATTAGGTGTTCATTGAATAAGTATAAACAGGGGGAGCGGGGGGCTCATGCCCCTCCCCTTAATTGATATAAACGGGATTTTCCAGCAGAATTTACAGTTTTCGTTCAAAATTTAGATATAGGATCATTCTGATGAGGCGATACCGTGGTTGTTATTAGGTGTTCATAGAATAAGTATAAACAGGGGGAACGGGGGGCTCATGCCCCTCCCCTTAATTGATATAAACGGGATTTTCATGCAGAATTAACAGTTTTCGTTCAAAATTTAGATATAGGATCATTCTGATGAGGCGAGACCGTGGCTGTTATTAGGTGTTCATTGAATAAGTATAAACAGGGGGAACGGGGGTTCTAATGCCCCTCCCCTTAACTTGTATAAATGGATTTTTCAATCAGAATTGTCAGATTTCGTTCAAATCTCTGAATAGTTTTGGACGTTTAATGGTTAAGTATAAAAGAGGAGAATAACTCCTCTTAAATTATATAAATGCTAAATGGGTTTTTATTAAGAATTATCCGATTTGCTCTGAATTTTGGATATAAGTTTTTTAATATTATAAAGCATGTACTCGATAGTTTAGGAGGTTCAATGATTAAGTATAAAAAAGGAGAAAAGGGAGAGCTCTTTCCCCTGCTTAATTTTTTTTTCGAACGGAATTAACAAAAATACAAGGCTGTAATGTACAATTAGCATGCGTAGCCTGTGAGCTCAATGCCATCAGTTTAACTGGGCAATATTCTTTTTTAATTAAACATTAGAAAAATAAGATAAAATTTCAATATGAAATATTTAAAAAAAATAAATAGATATTAAGTAGTGTATATAAAAAATTTCTGCATTTATATTTCATATGGCCTGGGGAAAAAATTAAATGTGACATGTTGCTAAATTGAACCCACAAGGACTCCTGAGACCCCTTAAAAATGCAACTGGTCTTCCAGGCCTACCGAGAGTTAAGAGCACACACTAGTCACGCGGTAAAAGCCGAGCGCTACTGTAAAGTCTATGGGGGCGTTCTTTTCTAATATCTCGTTCAAATTTTAATATTTTGACATGATTTTTTGCATAGGATATTTGAGGACGATCCACAACCGGCCTAGTTTTTATTTTTTCAATTTTGGTTTTAGATTTAAAAAAAAAATATTTTAATTTTCAAAACTGGTTTAACCGGTTCTGAAACTGAAACTGCCATAATATAAAAAATATATAAGCAAAATCGAAAAAGTAAAAACTAGGCCGATTGTGGATCGTCCTCAACTATCCTATGCAAAAAAATCATGTCAAAATATTAAAATTTGAACGAGATATTAGAAAAGAACGCCCCCATAGACTTTACATTAGCGCTCGGCTTTTACCGCGTGACTAGTATACGCTCTTAAATCACATGGAAACTAGATTTTATTGTTCGATCGGTAGATTTATTAATTATCAAAGGTACATATATATTAAGACAGACATAAACACAATACAATAATCCAACATGGAGCGAAAAATTAGCCAGCGCCAGGATTCGACTGGGTCGACAGCGTACCGTGCTATTTATTGCTCGTCCATCTAAGTTACCCCGGTCGATATCGTAGCCCGTTAATTTCCCACTAATAAACCTTGTTGGGCAGGGTTGTACCATGACAATTCCTGCAATGATCGCAACGACAAAAATATAGTAGCAGATTGGTTGACCGGATTTTTTGTTTGTAAAGATGCCCTTACCTTATGGTTAAAAGAACACTTAGACAAGTAATGGAAAAAAATCATTCCTGGAACCTTTTTCAATTTTCCTGAAAAAATAATTATTTTAAGTTGACATCTTTCGAGTAAGTATGTTATACGTAAAAAAAAACTAGTACTAGCAAACCAACCAATCTAAGGAGGCATGAAAAACTGAAAGTACCCTGGACACAGAAATTTGCTAGTCGGGTCCTGAACTCCTTAACAACTGTCCGGTAGCCCTTATAAAAGTATACTTAAATTTCACAAATTTATCATACATCTTTTGTGTCAGTGCAACGACGCTTTCTTAGGTTTTCTTTCCGAGTAAATCCTTTAGATCAGGGATGTCCAACCTTTCACTAAGCAGGGGCGCATCTCAGATCTCTGAAAACAATGAAGGGCGCCATTATTAACAGGGCTCAAAAAATGATAAAAAAAATTATCTCACAATATTAATAGTGATACACATATTATATAAATGCATCTCGCAGCAGATGAATAAATTTCCTATGGATCTGAAGCTGCATGTAAAAAAGAAAAAACCCTTCAAAATAGATGCAAGTCGGAGTATTTTAATTGCATAGAGCCAAAATATTAAAATCCACCTATTATTAAAATAAAATGGTAATCAGAGAAATTGTTTTTTTTTGGGGGGGGGGGAGGAGGGATGCACAATAAAACTCCTTGATTTATCTTGAAGGTGCAAATTTGTGTTATGAATAGTACAGAAACAAAGACAGGCATGATACTGTGATCAATACGTGGGTGGTTCCAAAGAGAGATCATGGAAGAGTTTTCATTGAAAGAAATCATTTTGCACGATTTTATACAGTTTAAAAAATAAATAAAATGGTTAAAATTACTTAAAATTTCCAAAATATGGGAGGGAAATGACAGTCCTTTAAGAGTTTTATGAAGCAGCTACTGGGTCAGGGTAAGGGAAATAACATCAATAATAATAACCAAAAAAACTGAACTTTTATGCAAAGAAAGAGGGTATGGACGCTTATTTTTCTACACATTACATCTTAACATATTTTTAAAAGTTAATGCCAACTTTTACTCATTCCTATCGTTTTAATGTCTACAAAATAATATATAAAGAATAACTATAAATTAATCAAGAAACGAAATAATACATAAGTATTTTTTTATGCATTATTTAAATTTTTGATGCGTAAAACACTTTAAACATCTCTTAAGAAAATATAAAGGATTTTAAATAAAACACATTTTAAAAGGAAATTTTATTTTAAAAAAAATTCTAGTAACAGGAAACCTTCAAAAGGGCGCCAAGAAAACATACAAAAGGCGCCCGCGTGCGCCGCGTTGCACAGCCTTGTTTTAGAGCATGCATTACAAATGAGTGGTTTTTCTTTACTATGAGTTTGAATATGCTTCTTTAGAATACAACTTTCAGAGAACACTTTCGAACAAACTTCACAAATGAATGGTTTTTCATTTGTATGTGTTCGAATATGTTTCTTCAGATCGCCATTTTCACGGAACCCTTTGGAACATGCATCACAAATAAATGGTTTTTCATTTGTGTGAGTACGTAAATGAGCAATAAGATGTCCTTTGTGAGATAAACTTTTGGAACAGATTTCACAAACGTGCGGCCTCTGTCGTGTATGTGATCGAAAGTGATCTTTCAACGTTCCGAAGACAATAAACCTTTTCAAACATATTCTTTATAAAAGTCTATTTAAATTTCACATATTTATGATACATCTTTTGTGTCGGTGCAATGATGCTTTCTTAGATTTTCTTTCCGAGTAAATCCTTTAGAACACGTATTACAAATGAATGGTTTTTCTTTGCTATGAGTTTGAATGTGCCTCTTTAGATTACTACTTTCAGAGAATCCTTTCAAACAAACTTCACAAATGAATGGTTTTTCATTTGTATGCGTGCGAATATGTTTCTTCAGATCGCCACTTTCACGGAATCCTTTGGAACATATTTCACAAACAAATGGTTTTTCATTTGTGTGAGTGCGTAAGTGACCAATAAGACGTCCTTTGTGAGAAAAACTTTTGGAACAGATTTCACAAATGTGTGGCCTCTCCTGTGTATGCGATCGAAGATGTTCTTTCAAAGTTCCGAAGTCAATAAATCTTTTCGAACACACTTCACAAACGAATGTTTTCTCTTTTCTGTGCCTGCGAAGATGTTTATTCAGATTATCCTTTTGAGAATATTTTTTACCGCATATTTCACAAACGAATGGTTTTTCACTTGTATGCGTACGCAAATGTTTCTTTAGATTACTATTTGCACAGAATCCTTTGGAACACACATTGCAAATAAATGGTCTTTCATTTCTGTGAGTACGAATGTGAATATTGAGAGTTCGTTTGTAAGAAAAACTTCTCGAACAAATTTCACAAACATAAGATTTTTTTGGTGTACGATTGCAAGTATGGTGATGGAGATCGAAATTTTGAGAAAATTCTTTAGAGCATACATTGCAAATGAAAGCCTTCACGTCTTCATTCTTAAGGTATTTTGGTGGTGATTCATTCATGTTCAGAAATTATTATACAGAAAAGAAATCTTGAATGAACTGCTTTTTACAGTAAGCACATAATTTTTATGGCTATATCACAGTCATAATAATTTTTTATATAAATATTCTATATGTTTGTGAGGATTGAAATGCGGTTTTAAAATTAAGAAGATTTAAAGAGAAGATTTTAATCGGTAAATTCTTTGAAATTATATAGGACAAGAAAGAAATATTATGAAGTTGGTGCAATTTTCTTTTACAAAAATACTTTATTTCACAGTAGGCAGTTTTTCATAGGAGAATGAAAAAGGAGACATATGCAGCTTAATTCTGAGAACATCTTCACATACTTCAGTTATAAGGAACTCCGTGTCTTTTCTTTTTTATAAAATCTAGAATACAAAAATTTTATTTAATGGTTATTTATCTTCTAATTGTAATTACAAATACAAATCAGATAAATCTACTTATTTATATATGAGAATATTAATTTATTTGTTTATTGGTTGTCACACCTAATTACAAACTGCTGTTGAATTGCTTTCCCCTTTTCACAGAGAGCATAAAGAGACGTTGCTCTTTTAACAGTTGATATGTTTTAATGTGTTTCATTACAAATATTCAAAAATTTATACACAGTATATCAAAACATGCATTTACTAATGATGATATCGAGAAATTAATAAGAGCATGATCGCACAAAGAAGTTGTTTCAGAAATCAACGATCATCTCTCTGAAAAACAACTACAATCCGATGACGGAAAAGATATGAAACATCAACAGCAAGCATATCTGGCCTCGAAAACCACAACCTATGTGAGGTAAGAGTAAGTCTGAAAATGTTTTGAAAATGCCGTCAGAGATAACAGGCTAGGCCGCATTAAAAAAATGAATGAAAGGTATGACCCATAATGAAAGACATAACCAAAAAAAACTAGAAACTAACAAATTTGCAGCCATAAGAGTGGATAGCAATTTTCACGCTATCTCTGAAATGTACGTTACTGTGAAAAAGTAACGGTGTTTTTTGAGGAAAATGTCTACTCCACCAGCACA
The DNA here is from genome assembly GCA_964019185.1 of Maratus speculifer. NCBI lineage: Eukaryota > Metazoa > Arthropoda > Arachnida > Araneae > Salticidae > Maratus > Maratus speculifer. The sequence goes on along the minus strand of OZ025301.1, from coordinate 71,197,273 downwards.
TACCCAGCAAACCGGTATAAAATTTTGGGTACTTTGTGACAATGCGTGTGAAAGTGAAATATAACTAGCTTTTTTGGGGGGGTGGGAGGTGGGAGGGAAAAACCTAATTCTATACATGAACGAAACCACACTGAGAAAAAAATGTGGTTCTGGCATATAGAATCTAAGTAATGGCTCTAGAAAAAATAGTTCCATGTCATCCTTATAAATTTTAGTTCCATTATTTAGAGAGTTCCAGAGTCTCTTAATAGAATTCAAGTACGTTTTCCGATATTTTTGTTGTCAAATTTATCTAAAAATCTCTTCAAATAGATGCGAACACAAGAGATTTGATTTAGTAAATATAATTATAGCTTAAGAAATCATTCCTAAAATCAAGCGATAATTTCTCGCTACTGAAACGGTTCAATGTCGTTTCGTGTCCTAGAAAAAAAGAGACTAGAAATGTCATTTCGTTTATTCAGCTTAGTTGTTTACCCTACTCGCGTAGTTTGGACATCTATATTTCTAGTTTAGGTATTTAGAAAGTGGCTAACTATTCGTTCTAGTTGAAGGCAGCATATTTTTTTTCTCAGTGCAAGGTTTCGGGATTATGAATGACCTCGATCAAGACTTTAAAGGATATAATTTATCGTTATGATAAATTTTCATTTTTCCATTTTTGACGGATTATTCTGAAGAAAAAAATTTGACAATGATTAGAAAATGAAAAAATCAGTTTTTTGCCAAAAGGGCCGTAAAGCCTAAAGTATGAATCGATATGCGCATTGACAAGGGATTTACTCTTATATCGTAAGTAAAGAGGTGAAGCAAGTGTGTAATCCTTCAGGGCCTTCTTCACCATGACAGGAAGACACGGCATCAGTTAAGGGGGTGCTATGGGCGGCTCAGCCTCCCCCCCCCAACAAAAAACTTTTTGAGCTTACCCTGGAAAAGATTCTAAGGTCACTAAATGAATTTATGTTCTAAAAATCCAAATGAAATTCTGTTCAAAAATCTATTTTAATTTTGAAGCTTTGTCTCAGTTTTGCAGAAATATGAAACTGTAACTAAAATAAGTATTTCATTACTAACTCATCCTATTTGCACACATGAATCTAACATGATATTTAATATTGCACTAATTATACATTCCAATTTTTTATCATTTGATTCTTTTCTCAGCATAAAAAAAAGTTATTAACAGCAGTTTAATAAGAAACATAGTAACTACAGTGTGAATATGCACAAATTTACCTTTCTGCATCAGAGTGTGCATGAGAGAGAAAAAAAATATGAGCCTTCCTACATTTTATTGAACATTCCCCCCCCCCCCCACTTCATCACTCACTTTTAACTACGGTCCTGCAGGAAGATAGCAGAGATAAACATAAAAGAAACCACAAATCGATCTGCATTATAACTACTATTTGAGGAGTAGACATGCTAGATAATCTTTTTCTGATAAGAATAGTGGCAGACCAGTTTAACTATTGTAATTTTTCCTAATATCCTAGATAATTCTGCATATAATGCATTTGTAATATTTTTAAATATCAATCCAACATGGAATAAGAATGACCCCATACAGAGAGTTATTACTGAAAACGTTAGCATCACTCTGGTTTCTTACAATGGAAGAAAGCATCTGCCAAGTGCAATGGCTGCTAGAGAATTGGTCATGAGCATGAGTATTCAAAATGCATGAAAACCTCAATACGGATTAGAAACAGCAATGAGTGTAACGAGCAACGATAATGGGAAAGATGTCACTTGTGCCCACACACTGATAACAAAAGTTCTGTAAAGCGTTGCAGATGTGATACGTTTACTTGTAACTCGCATTTCATTTTAGTGTGTAATGATTATACATCATTGAAAATTTTATGCAATTTTTTGTTCCATCAAATAATTGTAAAAACAGAAAGATACAATAAATATTGGGGTAATGCATCTTATATTGTATTGCTTGGGAGCTAACAGTGATATTCGATTTGAATGATGGAAGTATAGCATTAAAAGTATGCTATACTTCTTATCCTACAGTATTTCATTAAAAACATTGGTTCATTAAAATAATAAAATTTCCTACAAGACAATATTAAATAGTAAACAAATGTAAAAAAAGAACAAAACTGAATGAATCAATAAATTAATTATGTAAATTAAATAAAATGTGAAAATAATTCAATAAGACTGAATATCGCACCATGGATTTCTTTAGACCCGAACAGCTTAGGTGCATACTACATTATAAGACCTTAGAAAGGTAACTTTTGTCTTTATTTTTTAACACTTGACCAGAATTATTTATAAAATGTTCTATTATTACTTATTGTGGTGCAGTAATATACAGGCATGGAAGTTTATAAATGCACATGAGCATTCAAAAATAAATATTATCAACAAAAATTACAAAAAATAACTGTTTTTGGCAGGGAAAGTGGGGAAGAATGGGATACATTTTACAAAAAAAAAAAAAAAAAAAAAAAAAAAAAAAAAATCAATTTTGGCACAAAAACAAAAATTTCAATTTGTAGAATACAAAATACAAAATGAAGATTATCTAATGTCCTTGAACAATATAAAAACAAAATTTACAGATTTAAAGAAATTATAAATTTCAAAATATGTTATATACCTCCAAACTGACAGGGAGATATGGGACAGCCATAAAACAATGTAAGTTTAGGGATAAATAGTCTAGTGTTGGCTGCATTTAGGGGAAACTAGGGCACAATGGACCATGTTTGCAGTTTACATATTTTTCTCTTTAATAGAAAATCCAATCTGCCTGAAAATATTCTTGAACAATTCTTAAGCATGTTTACATGCCTCAGAATTTTTTTAGAACATAGTTACGAATACATTAAAAATATATATTTGTATATGTTCATAAAGTGGACCAGTTTGTCTCAGAAAAGGGGTACACTGGTCCACACACTGAAGCATAGTGATCCATTATTAAACATTATTTGAAATGCAATATACATTTATATTTTATTAATTTAAATATTCTTTATTTCCCTTTTACAACTAAAATAACATAGTACTAATGCAAATTTGAAGGTGACATTTTCAATCAAAACAGAAAAATTATAAAAAAAAAAAAAATTGTTATATTTTAGAAATAATAACAAATTAAGATACAGGAACAATTGTAAATAACGTGAAGTTATAAAGCAAATAAAGTCATCGTCATTAAAATTTGAGAATAAAAATCCAAACCTTAACAGTCAGAAATTTTCCTGATACACTTTTGGACCTCAAGGCAATTTTACAATAACACTGATATAAATAACAGATTTATAATGTTTCCAAATTTGTTTTATGTCATATCTAAAATGAGTAATAAAATTTCAGAACCTATTAGAAATTGTTTTAATAACAGGCTACAGTCAATAGGATACTTGCGTCTTTCTAAAAAGCAATAAATACAAACCAACTTATTTCTTATCATGTTCAATAAAGTGACATTTTTCTTCCTTCATTTTAGTTAAATAATTACTTTAAAACAGTATTTTTTGTAGAGAATAAGGAATTGTTATACATTTTGAAAATCTTGAATTACAGTAACAATGTGGATTGTGGATAATCATACTCGAGCAGGGGGTGGTCAACTGTACCCCATGCTAAATTTCAATACATTCTCATAAAAATGCTATTTAAAGCTTTCTTTCAAACATATTAAAAACTTCAATATTAACATGAAACAAGTGTCTAACCTTTAATTAATAATAAAGAAAAGTATGATGATGATGAAAAATTTTGATTTCAGAAACTCAAAACAACCAGTCAGGATAAAATTGCCTATTCTGAACTAACATTGTGTTTTGTAGGTTATAAATAATCAATCTAGTGCAGTAATCAATTAGCCCAAAAGAAAAGCTTTAAAAATAAATAAAAGATAAGGGGTGGTCCACTGTACCTTTATCTCCCCAACAGTCTAATAAAAATTGTAGGTTGATAATTTCTGTGCCAAAATATCAAATTCCCATATTTTTATCATTGGAATTAAAATTTAGGCTTGTCCATCACAGATGACATTAAAAAAAGTCACAAATTCAATTTATTTACATTTTGAAGCAAATTAATATATTTTCCTCTAAAAATACTTGCAAATTAGCAATTTACCTTCATCTAATTAAAAAAAGATAATTGGATTTGTCCTAATCCATTCTTTGCTGGCATGTCACATTCCTTCCCACTACCTTCTTTCATATTAAACTTCTTGTGTATAAACAAAAATGCTGCTTTTAGACTTTGTTTAAATTATGGATAATATGCATTAGAAAGTTCCATAAATACAAAATTATTACATCTACACATGAAAAAGTCATTAATATAGGGAAATCATAAAAATTATATGAAGCAAATTTACTTATGATTTTCAAAATAATCTTTTACTTTATACAATTGCAAGCTTATACTGAACAGAAATATTTTTCAACTGAAGATTAAGCTAGAATGCTTCATCTAGTGTGTGACTGATAAGATGGTTAAAATGATACATAAAGAGAAAAATGTATAGCTCCATTCCACCCCTCTCCCTTAGAAAATTATCAAAATACAGCAGACTGTCTCAAATCCGCAACTCTCTAAAATTCAATCATAATATTATGGATGTAAACAATGAAACATTCAGTTCAGATATTGAGACAAAATTTGACTTTTTCAGTTTTACATGAATTCCATATATTTTTTATTTAGTATTTTTTGTTAATATTACTAAATTAATGTTTTTTCATGAAGGAAGAATAAATTTATTTCTGCCAAAATTCAAAGTATTCCTGATATTATTAATAATCACAATGTCCTTACCAAATACATTTATGCACTAATCAAGCTTTTTTTGGTCATTAAGTCTGGCTAAATCTGAAATAAAACTTCTTTATTTTATCATTTAGATGTGAATTAGTAATGTATTTTTATGAGGCAAGTTTCATTGCATAATTTAGGAAAAATGTACTTCATTTTTTTTAAGAATATTTAATCATATATTTGGTTAAAGATAAAATAAATTAAAAATATTCAATATTTAGCATAAAATATTTTAATTTTTAAAAAATGCAGATCATTTAATGTAATCAATAACATAACACATTGATTTTTAAGATTTATCTCAAAATACAAAAGAAATTTTTCTTGATTGTGGAGGTTATCTTGAAAAATTAAAATCAAAATATAAAGTTGAAGAAGCGAGTATTTAAAGATTGGGTGCTAGTTATAGCATTTTAATAATAACAAACTCCTCCTCCCCCCCCCCCATTATATGCTGAATCTAATGACCAAAAGTGTTTACTTCAAATTGTCACCCAAAAAACAAAATCCCAAGAAGTATTTGAAATTTAATATTCGAATATTTGTGAAAAATAATATATTTATCAAACTACATCTAAATGTTTATTGTTAATAATCAAAAGATTGTTTAAAAAGATTTTCAGAATATCAATGTTTCACTGTGTAGAGCAGTTTATTCTTTGAACATAAGACTGCCAATACTGTTTAAATTAAAATATGTTTTTTTTCAATTTTTTACATAAATTCACCAGTTATTTAATTTAAATTATTTTAAAATGAAGTTACTCTACTTATAATCCAACAATGTTTATTTTTATGAAAAATTATTCATGTATACATATATTAAGAAAGTATATTTAAAAAAAACCTGGTTTAAACCAAAAAAAAAGTTTTATTTAAAAAAAGAAAGTTTTTTGCCAACCCTGATAGTAAGCAGTGGCGCAGCCAGGAGGGTGTAAACCCCTATCCAGAATTAAGAAAGAACACTATAATTGCCACTTTTCTGAATCAAAACAAAACTTAATATTTAAACTTTTCGGCATAAATTAGAATTCGCCGCTTTGTTGAATCGATTCCATTCAAAAAAGTGATTCAATTAAATGCAGAATATTCTACTTAAAGCTGGGAAAATGCATTATTATATGCATTAGGTTAAGTGAAAATTGGTTGTTTGAACTTCGTCTCTAATCTTTCGCCAAATACGAAAAGAAGCGCCCCAGAATACGCTTTTCCATATCCTATGCCGCGATGACATCAAAGTGACGTTTCAGAGGGCGGAGTTCCGCCGAATTTTCGTATTCTGCCAATCCCAGAATACAGCTGTAAGTCATTTTTCCAAAACATCTTTATGGTAAAAAAATGGTGATTTCCTGCCACACAAATGCTTTTAGCGTTTAAGTATTACAGACTCTTTTTTAAATACACTTCTGTCTTTGTTTCATGTTCGAGACAATAATAGATCATCTAATTATGCAGAAAAACATACTTTTTGTAGATCTTTGTCAGTTTCAAACACCCTGTTTTACGTTTTTTGTTCTGAATCATATCAAGCTTTTAGAGAACTTTACAATAATAAAGATATTTTAATGAAACTTTCAAAAAATATACACTACTTTATGCTAAACTGGATGTCATGTAAAATGTCACATGGTAAAAAAATAACTGAAATCCCAATTTTAGTGGTTGACATGTAGGTTTATTATTGTCTTTTCCTGACTTTAATGATAATTTTTTTAACTCTAATATTGTACACACTGTTTAGATGAATCATGACCAATCTAACTGTGAGAAAAATGCATTTTGATTTGATTTATTAAAGATACTGATTCTATTAACCGGTGATTCAAAAAATCGGCAAACACTTTTATCTGAAACTCACCTCCCCCCCCCAAAAAACAAATTCTGGCTGCACCACTGATTGTAAGCATTCATTATAATCTTAATTGCAGTATTAATTACTGTTTTAAAAATGTAAACAAAGCAATAGCCAGAAATCCACAAAATTCTAAATCCACACAACCTTTGGTTCCAATCTGTGTGGATTTGGGGGTGTGTAATGTACTACTTGATTAAATATAATTCTGGAGCAAACATGCAAACCATGCTTTCTCCAGCAGACGCAAATTTTCATAAAACATGAAAAATTTATAAAAAACAAAGTAACTTGTATTTAATACTTGTTTTTATTTGTGTATTTTTGTTACTGTTATTCGAGAGATTTCCAAGCATATGTAAGATATTAAACCTAAAACTAATTTATAAAATGTATTTAAAAATTGGAGAAATCACATTTTGACTGAATTCAGAGGAGGAAACATGTTTTGATGGTTTGACAATTGGACAAAACACTTTTTGAATGAAATAAGTTCTACTATCAAAAAATACAAAAGCATTATTTTATTTGAGCAGATACCAAACTTCAAATGATTATTGATGAAATAAAATGACAGATTATGGTACCTAGAAATATTATTTAAACATTTACTAAACAAATATTTGCTTGCCAAAAGGCCGCATCAAATTTTAAAACCAATACCTTCATTTAGACAGTCCCACACTTCCCCCTCTTCTTCATTACAGGCTAGTAAATCATGAATAATGTATTTGTACCATTTTAAGACATCATCAGGTTGATTTTGCCACCATACATTATTTTCAAAAGTTTGTCAACATCTTTTTTCTTTTCAACTGGTATGGCTTGGCTAAACATGGGCAACAGTAACTCCCTTTTTCAAAAGATTTACACCAGATTCTTCACTTAGATGTTGAAATCTATAATTCTGGAAGCCTTTTACCCTAACAGTTCTCTTATTTTTCTCTAAAACAATCCGTTTCAATTGTGAAATGTTTGGTAGGTTTTGAAAGCACACATTTAGTGGATTTAATATTCAATTAAATAGGGATTTAGTTCCCAAAATTTTCACATCACCAACAATTTTGTACATTTCATAATATTGTTCCTTTGATATGATTGTAATATTTTTCTTGGGGATCTTTTCAACACGACCAAATACGTGACCTGCGGGAGAAAACTGTGTCCTCTGACTGAAAAGTATAATAGTATTTTATCAATGCTTGAATTCGATGTGTACAAAAAATGCAAAAGCACATCAACATTTATGTTATTTTTATTTTGGGCAATACACCCATGACTGCAGAGCTTTAACCCTTTCCAGCACACTGTGCCCAGTCTGGGATCCCTAATTTTAATTCTAAACTTGCAAATGGCACCTATAATATTTTAGTAAAATTTTGCTTTTACAGTAAAAGCTTAAATTAAGGAATTCAAAATATCTAAAAAATTTGTTTGTGAATTCTGGTGTCAGTTGATAATTTCTCATTTTACCAACAGATTTTACCTGTACCGGAAAGCATTAAGGGTGTATGCTCGAAATTTTCTGATACAATTTCAGGCATATTTTTAAAAGTAGAGACATGAAACTTGCTGAGGAGATTTTTGAAGAGACATATAAGGTGACTTGTGATGTCATTTTATGCTCAATTCATTAGAATTTCATTTATAAATGATTATCTTCTCAGTAAGACGCTTTTTTCGTTCACAGATCTCCCGCTTCGGAAAAATTGGTTCAAAGTGTTGTTTTTGATTGCTTTTTTTGCATTATTTTCTGCATTTATCAAAGAACTGACAATCACGGCACTTTGTGTAGTTTCTAAATAAGACAATTTGCCAGTTTGATGCATATGAGAGCAAAAATGAATTTTAAAATAAATCGGAAAATAAGCAGTTTGAATCAAAATTCACCCTTAAAGTATTTACCTTCAAGGTCATTTTACTTAAATGACAATGTAAAGCAGATGACAAGGGTCCTGTGACCATTCAAGACAACTGTGATTGGCAGACTGGAGAAATTACTGTTTGAATGAATGCAGGCTTTAGAGGAAACACTCTTTGATTGAAACGTCAAATCTTAAAATCGGTTTAAATTAGGGAAATTTTTTTTCTGTTAAAAATGATATTTATTTCAATGCATTTTAATACGGAGTTCATAAAACTAGCAATAAGTCATTTTTTATTTTTTTGTGAGAGAACATGGTTTGAATGTTTGCTCCACAATTTACCAAATTATACAAATTGACATAATTTTTATATAAAATAATGAAACAACAAATAATTTAGTAAAACATTAATAAAAATACATATAAAACATCGAATTAAAAAATAACTGATGAAAACAAACATAACATTTTTAATGTAAAATGAATGTGAACATTTACGATCAACCCTTACTCCCATTTAATCTTATAGCTAGGCAACAGTTTTTTGGTCAACAGGATAATCAAGTAGTAGAGGAAAAAACTGAATAAATTTCACCAAAATTTACACGCAGCATAGTCATAAACAGAAAAATCTAAAAGGATGTCAAAATGATATTTTTAAATCTGAAGAGCATTCAAAATCTTATTTGACCAATCGCAATTTTTCAAATTTTTTGCATGCACATACTTATTTTAATGTGTTTACTTTCTGCTGTCATTAATTCAGTAAATCCTAGAAACAGCAAATTTCAAGCTGTGCTAACATATCTAAACCTTTAGCCTGTATTTGGAGGTACTTTTCAAGTATATGGGCCTTAGCTTGTATTTTTAAAAACTTTGGCACAATTTTGGCATTGAAAAATGAGATTTGTTTCCAAATGATACAAACAGCTATGAAAACAAACCTGAGAAAATTTTATGTTTACATCATTGTTATATTATTTTTATACATATAAACATTTAAGTTATATGTATGTATTATTTTTTATTAATGCAATTTACTTCTCTTTGTATGAAAAGAGACAAATCCTGGCTTTATACTAAATTGTACAAATATTGAAGAAAAGAAATTGCTTATGAATATAAAACAGTGTAGTTTACCAGACAAAATATTGCCAAGGCCATTTTCTTTAATTTCTAAGGCCCCCTATATTGGAAAAGCACTGTGATTGGTATCAAAGAAATTTTTGATTGCCTTCATACCTATATATTAATGCTTATTTTTTAATTTTGGTAGGTATTCAATTAAATCAATCAAAATTCCTAAACATTAAGCATATGCCCTTCTCCCCTTCCATATCTTAGTTCATTTATTTTTATATTGCTTCCAAAAGTGAGGCGGGTATGAGTCCATACAACACAGATCTATTCTATTCTTTAGTTTCACATAAACAAAATGAGTTTTTTTTTCCTTTAAAGTATTCAGTATTGTCAGCTTCACTCAAGAAAATCATCATTTTACAGATGTGCCCCTTAAATCAGAATATGTTTAAAAGTATGACATAGGTTGCAGAACAACGAGCTTCTCTGCAGAAAATTTTAAGTAATCAGTTAAGAAATTTACCATTCGATCAAAGGGAAAATTGAGAAAATCCCAGTGGTTCAGAAAAATTAAGGCAATCAGTTCGTAAAATTTAAAAAAATCAATTATATATCCAAAAATATATCGCGACTTTCGACAAATGGTTGCAATCTTTTAGAAAATTCACTTTTAATTTCAAAATTTTTTTTCTTTTTTGATTCATTTCTGGATAATCGTCAATAGCTCCCCCCCCCCAAAAAAAAAAAATAAATAAATAAATAAATAAATAAAAACTCAAAATTCATTAATCATTCATTTAAAAAGTTTGCAAAAATCATCAACTGGTCATGAGAAAAATTCATGCAATTTCTGCAGAAAATTTTTGATCAGCTAAATATTGTTGCAGTATATTGCAAAGTACTCTGCTTTGGGGGGTGTGCATTTGAACACATTTCAGCTCGGCATAACTGTAGATATTTTTTTTCTCCCCTAAATAACTACTAATAATGCAAGTGATTACAGCAGCATGCATATAATGCACAAAAATATTACATGCCAATAAATTATACGTGAAACAACAAATTGCATATATATCCACAGTACTTTTGAAGCTGATCTAGTAGGCATTGTACAATTTAAAGCGTTTTCTGATTTATAAAATCTTCCTAAAAATATGCTTAAATATTACAACAGAAATTTTTAAAAAGCTCAAAGACTGTTTGTGTATGTTTATATATATATAACTTTCACATTTTTAACTTGTTATTAATCAATTTAATCAACCTATTATAAATCACTAAAGATTAATTTTAATCTACATGACAATTTTAAACTACCTTCGAGGTAAATACCATCTATGTTATAGCTAAGGAATGTTCAGATGATAAAACTTTAAACTGAGATTTAAACTTATTTTGTAAAAGAACGCTAGAATATATTATATTTTTTAATTTCTTTTCTGAAAATTATAGTCAAGCTCAACTTTAATCAAACAAACTAATCATTTGTAAATGCTTATCAATTTATAAACACACTGATCGTGCAACAAAAAAATATACTGACAAAGAAAAACACAAAGAAACAACTTCAAAGTAGTAACAAAAAATAATATAACATTCAGCATCTTACCAATTCAAATACAAAATCGACACTCTTTTTTTTTTTGAATGGAGTAAATAAATGCAACCAAGAAACAACAACGTCAAAATAACAAATCGAATATTTTTATGCACATATTCGATTAAATATTCAGTATTATTATTATTATTATTCATTATACTTTGTGGTAAATGTGGTTGATGTTTTGTGGTAATATCATAGAGGTAATAATGATTTAACCTCGGATTCAATGCTTTTTGCTCATTAATTTAAATACAGTTATCTTTTAAGGGAAAGGAAATACTTTTTGTAACATTTACTATCCATTTCATTTATTAATTAGCGTTAGCAGTTTGGCTAAGGAAGCTATCAAAACCAAAATTTCATTTTATTTTAATAATTTTTTAACATTTTAACGAAATTTATTTTTTATTGTTCTCCTTTGGCAGCATCTCTCATTCTTAATCTAACAGGGCTATTTTATCGATCAATTAATCGAAAACAATTCTGCATCGATGTCATACAGCTTCTATCAATTGTAAACTTTCGTTGTGTATTCTATTAAACAATTTACGTTTGGTAAATTATATCCTTATTTCATCTGAGATTTTCACTATTTTCGTTATTAGAAAACATACTCGATATATCACTTCTGATTTATTATAGGTGAAATTATTACATCGACCTCTATTTAAACAGCGACATCACCTACTTATTAAGAAATTCGTTTTTATTGCGTAAGTAAACTCAGTGGGTTTCATTATTATATCTTTTAAACAGCATTTTCTGAAACTTTAGCGACTACTTTAAACTACTAGTTAATTTGTAATTGCTGTGTATGGCATTAATGATATGATTAATCGTATGTGTATGTTTGCATATGTGTAGCGGAGAGTGGATAGGAATGACACACTTTTTACCAAAGTAAGAAAATCAACTTTGTTTGAAACAAAAATTTGAGTTTATAGAGTACAAGATTAAACACTTTCTAATGTCCCTGAACAATATAAAAACATAACATACAAGAACAATTTTATAATTATGGAATTTGTAAGTTTCAAAATATGTCGCATACTTCCCCATTAACAGGGAGGTGTGAGGTAGATATAAAACAAATCTATAAGGCAAAAATAGCCTATTGTTGGCTAGATATACAGTTTAAGAAATATTGTAGTTTGATAATGTATGCACTAAAATATCAAATTCCAGTACCTTCATCACTGGAAGGAAATTTCTGGATTGTATAAATTATACATAAAATTATCAATAAATTATACATAAAACAACAAATTGCATATATATCCACAGTACTTTTGAAGCTGGTTTCAAAGTGTTGCACATTTTAAAACATCTACTGAGATCTACAAAATCGTCCTAAAAATATGCTTAAACATTACAATAGAAATTTATAAAAAACTTAAAGATAGCTTTTGTCTGAATAATTACAAAAACATTTTACATTGTTAATTCTCTAACAATCAATTTAATCAACCTATTATAACCTGGAGGTTAATTTTCATCCATTTGGCTATTTTAAACCCACCTGGATGTAAACACCATCTTTGTTTTTAGATTTAGCCAAGGAATGCTACCAACATTAGTATCTACTGCGATTTTAACTGAAATTGTAAAAACTTTGTTTGATATCATTTTATAAGCACACTGATCGTGCAATAGAAAATATACTGATATAGAAAAACACAAGGAAACAACGTCTAATTAGTGATAAGAAATAATATAACATTCAGCATCTTACCTATTCAAATACAAAATCAACATTTTTTTTTTTCTTTTTTCAGAGTGGAGTAAATAAATACAGCTGAGAACCAATGACGTCAAAATAACAAACAGTATTTTTATTATCTCGATTTTTATCTAAAAGTTTGATTGATGGATTAATTGATTGAGTTGGCGCTACAACTTGAATAATGTGGTTTATAGCTATGCTTTTTATCTAAAAATATTATAGTAATAAAAATAGTTATTATAATTACGGGCAGTAGCATACGTCTCAGTACTTGCCAACCAACCAACCAACCAACCAAGTTATTATAATTCTGCTCTGTGGTAAAAAAAATGAATTAACGATTTCTGCTGAATAATTTAAATACAGCAATTTTTTTTAAAGAGAAATGAAATACTTTTTGTAACGTTTGCAGTGCTTTTCATGGATTAATTGCAGTTAATAGTTTATTAAAGAAGCAATAAAAATTTAACATTTTAACAAAATTTATTTATTTTTCTCTTTTGGCAGCATTTTACATCATTAATCGAACAGAGTTACTTTATCGATCTTTTGTTAATCGAAAAAAAAAAAAGTCTGCATCGATGTCGTAGAACTTCTATCAATTGTAAACTTGTGATGTATATTCTATTAAATAATTTACGTTTGGTAAGTTATATCTTTATTTCATCTGAGATTTTCTCTATTTTTATTATTAAAAAACATTCCCGTTCTCTAACTTCTGATTTATCATAGTTGAGCCATCGAACTCTATTTCAACAGAAACATTTGGGCATACACCACTTATTAGGAAATTCTTTTTTTACTACGCGAGTAAATTCAGTGTGTCCCATTATTATATTTTTTTAAACCACATTTTCTAAAACTATCGCAGCTAATTTTAAATACTAGTTAATTTGTAATCGCTCTGTACGATATTGGTGATGTGATTAATGGTATGTATTTTTGTATAATGTGTAAGGGAGAGCGAGCAGAAATGGGACACCTTGTACAGAACAAGAAAATTAACTTAATTTGACATAGAAACAGAATGATGAATGTATAGAGTACAAGATTAAACGCATTCTAATGTCCCTGAACAATATAAAAACACAACATGCAAAAGCCATTTTATAATTAAGAATTTGTAAGTTTCAAAATGTGTCCCGCATCTTTCTACCAACAGGGAGGCGTCAGAAGTAATAAAACAAAACTATAAGTCATAAATAGTCTAGTATTGGCTCGATATACAGTTTAACAAATATTGTAGGTTAATAGTGTATGTGCTACAATATCAAATTCCAGTGTCTTCATCACTGGAAGGGAAATTCAGGCTTATCGGTTAGAGATGACATTAAAAAATCTTAAGTTAAATTTACTCATACTTTGATGTAAATTAATATACTTTCAATCTTATAATTAATATACTACCCTCTAAAAATATTAGCATATCAACGATTTACACTCATTTTATTAAAAAGAAGAAATTAAATGTGTTCCATTTCTCCCTCTACCTTTTTAATGTTAAACTTCATGTATAAATAACAAACATGCTTTTAGGCATAGTTTAAACTAGTGATAATATATACAGTATTATGTTATTAATAAGGAAATTATTATATTACATCTATGGTATAAACAAGTTATTAATATACAGAAAACATAAAAAATATATGAAGCAAATTTACTTTTGATTCTTGAACTAATCTTTTTCTTTATACACATGTAAGCTTATGCAGATCAGATATTTTTTTCAACTGATTTCAAGATTGGTTTGTCATTACTGTGTCTAATGTGCGATAAATGAAATGTTTATAAAGAGAAAAACTTACTGTCCCATTCCATCCTAATTTTCCCACTATGATTTCATGTCATTCGCAATCTCTAAACTAATACAGGTGTTTGAATTTTTTTAAATTATGTTTGGTACAACAAACAATTAGTGAGTGTTTGGCGCGTTTTTAAAAAATTGTTAAATTGACAATTTTAAAATATGTATATATTATTAACAATATTATTTACATTATTTGTTTGCATTGAATCACATTTGTTTACATATATATTTAGTGTTTCTACTTTATTCAGATTATTCTTTTTTTTTTTTTTTTTTTTTTTTTTTTTTTTTTATTAATTAATTATACACACATCTTTTATTTCTTTCTGAAAAACATTCCTTTTGTTCTTTGATTTTTCGTTTGAAATTCAAGAATAATTTGAGTTTTTATAAAAAAGAAAAACAAATCAAAGCCAGAGAATTCTTTAAAATTTAAACCGTTTTCGAATTTTTTTTTATATTTACAGAATTTCTTTTTTTTCTTTTTCTTTTCTTTTCTTTTCTTTCTTTCTTTTTTTTTTTTTTTTTTTTTTTTTTTTTTTTTCCCAAGAGGAGGATGAAATGATTATGCATTCAAATGATGTGTGGTACCACCGTTGATGAATTTTGTTTGTTAGTTTTGCAGCTTTTGTGAATTTAGTGCATTTTTTAGACTGCTGCATTACAGTAGACTCCCTCAAATCTGCAATTCTCTAAAATCTGCACATAATTTACAAATGTAAACAACGAAACATTCAGTTCAGATATAGGGATAAGATTTCACTATCTCAGTTTTATATCAATTCCTTATATATTTTAATTTGTAATTTTTGTTAATATTACTGTATTCTTTTTTTTTCTTTCTTTCATGAAGAAAGAATACATTTATTTCTGAAAATATTCAAGATATTGATGATATCACTGGTAATCACAATCTTCTTAACAAATAGATTTATGTATTAATCAAGCTTATTTTTATTATTAAGTCTGACTAAACCTGACATAAAACTTCCTTATTTAATGTTTTGTAGCGAATTTGTTGTGTATCTTTGAGGCAAGTTTCAATGAATAATATAAGAAAAATATATTTTAAATTTTCATAATGAATATTTAATAAAACATTGTTGATTATTAACATAACCTTTAACATTTTAATCATTTAACATTTAATCTTTTAACATTTTAATCATTTTAAAAATAATCTAAATTTTTATTATTTTAGTTCATTACTTATTTTAATATCTTATTATATTGTAAGCTTTCATTATACGTTCAATTGCATTATTTATTGGATTCAAATTGCTGTTTAAAAAAATATAAACATAGCAATGACCAGAAATCCACAAAATTCTAATATCTGCACAACTTCTGGTCCCAAGCTGTGCAGATTTGAGGGAGTCTACTGTACTAAGTTGCTGCATCTGATGATAGTTTTATGGTTTGTTTTCATGAGTGCTTTGCACTCATATATTTTTTACTGATTGTGACACTGAAAAATTTCTTTTTTTAATGCATGTGTGATCACAGCTTTCACAAATTTAGTGTGCTTTTGATAACGTTGCATCAAATGATTTTTTTTTTTTTTTTTTTTTTTTATGAATGTTATGCTCTTGTATGTTCATTAGTGATTACGACATTTATGAATTTTGTTCATTAGGTATAGTGTTTTTCATTTATTTTGTTCATTAGGTATCATGGATTACACATACAATTCATTCTTGAAACTGGTGCAAGTGAGGTTACATTCAGTGATTTTTTTTTTTTTTTTTTTTTTTATAAGCACTGCAAATTTATATGTTTGTTAGTAATTATGGTGTTAAAAAATTTAGCTCATCATTGATTGCGACTTTCGCAAATTAATGTGTTTTTGAAACTTGCATACAATGATCTTTTTATTATTGTTTTGTTTGCATTTTCACAAAAGGCATATACATGTGATATAATGATTGCAACATTAAAGAGATTCATGTGTTTTATTTTTAACTTAGCAATGATTGTTAATATTTTTTGTAATACAATAGACTCTCTTAGATCCATACATAATTTATATATGTAAAAAGTGGAACTTGCATTTCAGATATAGGAACAAATTTTGATTTTTTATATCAATTCCATATATATTTTAATCTGAAATTTTCATTAATTTTATTGAATTCTATGTTTTTTAATAATGGAAGAATAAATTTATTTTTGAAAAAATTCAAGATATTGCTGATATCACTGGTAATTACAATCTTTTTGCCAAATGTATTCATCCATTATGCATTAATCAAGCTTTTTGAGTATTATGTCTGGCTAAACCTTAAATAAAACTTCCTTATTTTAAGATTTTGATGTGAATTAGTAGTGCACCTTTGTGAGGAAAGTTTCATTGAATAATTTAGGAAAATGCATCTCATCTTTATAATGAATATTTAAATATGCATTATTGATTATTTACTTGACCTTTGCATTTAATATTTTAATCATTTTCAAAAAATTACTAAAATTTGTATTATTTTAGTTTATTACTTAATTATTTTAATATTTAAATATGTTGTAAGCAGAGTTGTATAATATAGACGCAAGCCGTGTGCAGAAAATTTTAAGAAAGAAACAATTTTTATTTATTTATTTTTATTTATTTATTTATTTATTTATTTTTTTGTATTAAAAAATAAAAATATTTTTTCAATTTTATGCACAAATTATTTATTGTTAATGCGAATGTCATTAAGAAATCTTGAAAAAATCATGAATTTTAATAAAGAATCGCATAAAAACATGCATCTCAACAAAGAATTGTGTAAAAAAACAACGTTTTGACAAAATACCATTCGTAAAACGTGAATTTTGTCCAAAGACTGCATTAAAAATGTAAATTCCATCCACGAATTGCATAAAAAATGTGAATTACATGCAGGAATTGTGTAAAAAATGCGAACTTCATCCATGAATCACTCAAAAAATGTGAATTGCGTCAATGAATCGCGTAAAAAAATGCAAAATACTTCCACATAACGCGAATTAAGTCCATGAATCGTGTAAAAAAAGCGAGAATTTCGTTCATAAATTGTATAAAAAACGCAAATTAAGTCTATGAATTATGTAGTAAAACACGAATTGCAATCTATATCGCTCGAAAAACATGAGTTTCGTCGGTGGAAAGCTGAAACGCACATTATGTCTGGATGTATGGATGAATTTGTGGATGCTAATAGAATGCAAGCCATGGCTTGCATTCTATAAATCGCATAAAAATGACAAATTGAATCACATAAAAATGCGAATTACATTCATGAATCACTCAAAAAACGCAAATTACATCCATGAATCGCATAAAAATGCAAATTACGTCCATAAATTGTTCAAAAAACGCAAATTACATCCATGAATCGTGCAAAAAAAAGCAAATTATGTTCATAAATTGCATAAAAATGCTAATTACGTTCATAAATCGCATAAAAACACAAATTATGTCAATAAATCAATCAAAAAACTTGAATTTCGTTGACAGAAAGCTCAAAAAATGCAAATTACGTCCATGAATCGCATAAAAATAGCAAATTACATCCATAAATTGCATAAAATGTGAATTACATTCATTAATGGCATAAAAAACGCGAATTACGTCCATAAATCGCTCTAAAAACGCAAATTACATTCATAAATCGCATAAAAAACATGAATCACGACGATAAAGTATGCAAAAAATGCGAATTACCCCCAACATTAAATTGCAGAAAGTTTTTGATCCAATATTATGTGCGCAGAAAGTTTTCGGTTTTATACAAGTCTGGTTGTAAGCATTCATTATAATCTGAATTGCATTATTAATTACATTGAAATTACTGTTTTAAAAATGTAAACAAAGCAGTGTCCAGAAATCTGCAAAATTCTAAAATCTGCATATCCTCTGGTCCCAAGCTGTGCGGATTTGAGGGAATGTACTCTACTAATGAGATGTGCATTAAAAATAGGGTGTAAATAAAATCATGCATGTTTTTTTCTCAGTGTTCAAATACTGAATTGCTACCGATAGTTTTAGTGTTTTTACACTTTAATTAATAAAATTATAATAAATTGTAACTATTAGTTTGTAATTATATTAAATTATAAAAACTGCTAATTTTATTAAATTAGTTTCATTTGTTAGTAGCCTACAAAACAATTTAATATTTTGTAATAATTATGTAAAACTATATTAAACACTAGTAATATTTACATTTATTAAAAATTTAAATTATTAATAACTGCATTTAATATACAGTCGAGGATCTATAATCCGCGGACCCATAATCCGCAATTTCCCATAATCCGTGTAACTTTACGAATGTAAACAATGAAATAAACAGTTAAAAAAATTACAAATCCGTTATCCAAAAATGATTTTTTTTAACAAATAATAAAAAATGTAATAAAAATCATAATAAAACATGTATTTTTTTTTTAATTTACTCTTTTATTTTATTGACAGTAAAAAACTAAACTGTATTACGGAACGTGCCTAATCTTACTGAACGTTTGAATTGACAACTGTTCATTCGTAGCTATTTCAGTTTGTGCAAGTTCAGGAGAGTAATAGTAAACACAGCACCAGCTGAGAACTAAATATTATACCGTAAAATACCGTTAATCTGCCCCTCTAAACGTGACGAAAAATCGTACAATAGTTAGAGGGGGGCGCTTACACGGGATTTTTCCGCGATCGTTCAACAAAATTTACAGGAATGAATCATGATGAAATGAATAAATCGTTGAATGAATCATGAATTTTGATACTTGATTTTTTTTTTTTAAACGTAAAATCTGTTGAAAAATCGCAGAAAAAAGGAGAAATTTGTAAAAAAAAAAAAAAAAAAAAAAAGCCAAAACAAGCAAGAAATCAATTAAAAAATCTCGAAAAAACGCACATTTCATCAAAGATTCATGATTCATTCATTTCAGGTTTTGAAACAAACAACACTCGACTCTTATTTATGTTAAACAAAAGATTTCTTATTAGGATGAGCAAAGCGAATCCTCTACTAGGCCACTCAAATGACATTTTGTCGTACACTTTACAAAAAAACTATACAGTATTTTGAATTGAAATTAAACACAAATATAAATTAATATCTGTAGATTTGCAGAATATTATTTTTTTTTACAAATACTTTAAAAAAAATTAATATTTTAATTAATTTATTTTACATGTTTTTCCATTACGAACGCATTTTTTCAAATAAAAAGTGAAACACGTACGTTTTCAGAAGAAAAACTTAAATCATGGGGTCAGTAATTATAGCTAGAATCATCATTAAATAAATAAATAAATAAAATATATTTTCATTATTCTGATAAAATGTCTCAAAAACTGCTTTCAGATTTTCAAACTATGCTCATTCCTTTTACTTTCATGATTTCTTTTATGAAATTTATAAAATACTTTTTTTAGAAAAATTGTAGCATATTTTTAATGAATTAAAATTTGTGAAAATTCTCTTATTAACATTCAATTATAAAAGTATTTTTCTGTGTTAGGAATTCAAATACACAATTTATTCTTATTTTGTGAAATCATTTAAGCAGACGATATTTATGAATTTTAAAAGAATTACATTATGTTTTTTTGAAGTGGCAATAAAAGAATTGTAAACAAATAAAATTAATTAATATTTTGTATAATTTTACTTCGAAAATATTTTTATTTATACCACTCTTATATCATAAATAAACAATCTGGGGAAATTCTTAGTTATTTGGTTGAAATACATTTTTAAATTAAAATGCGCCGAAACATAAAATTACATTTTTGCTTAATTACGATGGAAAAGTAATTTTAAAAATATATTATTATTTGAAATATTTATCTTTATAGCATAATACTTCGCGAATCCAAACAAAGCATGGCTTTTGCTAGTATAATATTCATAGTACTATTTCATTATAGTATACTGAAGTAATTACCATTTTATTTTACTTTGTGTTGGTTATTTTTTGTGCATAATTTATTCTCATTTTTTTAATACTTTCTTCCATAAAATATTCCTTAAAAATAAATCTCATTATTATGTAATTATTGTTCTTTAAATACATATATATATATCATTTAAAAAAAAAAAAAAACTTTAAAAATGCATTTTTTTAGATTATTTATTAAATTAATTACTAGATTTCATATTTATGTTTCCATATTAGTCTGATTATAGAATTAAAATTTAAAATGCTGTCTAAGAATGATAAAATGACGCATAATCCATTATACTCTATAATCCGCAAAATTCCATAATCTGCACAACCTTTGGCCTCAACTTGTGCGGATTATAGATCTTTGACTGTATATTTGTTTAATACTATGTTGTTTAATTTTCTTCAAATACTAGCACTGTTGTTGTTACTCTGATTGTTTCACAATGTATCACTCTGGAATCTTTGGATTTAAAAACTACTGGTGCCTTCTAGATTTTGAGAACCTTATACAAGGGTTGCAAAAAAGCCCAAACCGCCGGCTTTCATTTGGAAAAAGTCAAATTTTGTTCAGTACCTTTTTTTTTTTTTTTTTTTTTTTTTTTTTTTTACTTTTTTTTTTGTTGTTAATTTACTTTATTAGTGTCACTTTATATAAATTGGAACTAAAATCTTATGAAATATATTTAAAATCATGTTTTTTATGTCCATTTTTATAGCCAGTTAATAATTAATGTCTTAGAAAAGCCTCACAAATAGCCAATATGATTTAAATAAATCTATATATAGATCCAGTGACACTATTATGCTTAGTAAAAAGTTTTTTTCATGTTTTTATGGGTAAGAATTATATTCAAATAAATAATATAGAAAATGAAACTATCTATAAAGTACTTTGCTTAGACAATGATTCCTAGCTTTATGAAAATGTTGGTGCTATGAATAAAAATGCCAGTTGTTTATGTAAAAAAGTTTTTACATGAGGCAACATTCCACTTTAAAAATAAAAAAAATATAAATTAATAGTTTTTTCATAGCAATAATATTCCTTTATCTTTCTAAATACAGTAAACCCTCTGTAAGGTGGGCTCTGTGTATGATGGAAATCTGTCCAACTTGGAAAGATTTTTACATCCCAGTGAATTGATAGACATAGAGTAAAATTTTCCCATTATCAGTTGATTCTGCCTTATACAGAGTTTACTATACACACTTATTCTTTCTTTTTTTTTTCTTATAAGGAAAGAGCAGCTAACATCAATGTGCAGATTAAATTACTGTGGGGTGGCAATAACAAGGAACACTTGTCTGTTCTGTATGACCCCTACTGTACAGGGTTCGTGATTTTTTTTATTTTTTTAATAAAAATCAAAACAATCGGATTTTTTTGATTTAAATCAGATTTTTTTTATTTAAATCAGATTTTTGATTTTTTTAAAAATTGCCACACATTATTATTATTTTATGATTTTTTGATTAATTTAAATAATATAAAGTTTACATACATAGACATGCATATTATAAGTATTATCTATTACTAATATTACACAATTTACATAAATGATTCATACTATTTACAGGTAAAATTTTAGGCTATGAAAAAAATCTTGATTACACAAAATGCATGAAAAACTACAAATTAGATGTCAAAAATTAATTCAACCTTCAATATTTTAATTAAAATAAAAAACATCTGCAACACCTAAAAATATTAAACAAAATTGGAAGTTTTTAACTAAGTTTTTAACTTTTGTTTTTTTTAAGTGTTGACTGAGAAAAATGAGTTCAATTGCTGCCATCAAAATACTTAAGGCCAGAGGACACAAATTGAGATGTCATCACTAATCGACTGACTTCTCAGTAGTGTTGGAATTTACACAGGAAAATTTTAAATAGCAATTTTATTTTACTTGTGGAATATTTATCATCTTATAAAACAATAACTTTTTAAACTCACTAATAAGAACTTGGAATCCCTAAATAAAAATTCAGCCAGAGAAGGGATGCTACAGTGTTGCCACATCTGGATATTTTTTATTAAGGAATTCCAAATTCTCATCTGTATGTTTAAGGCCCGCCACACACTTGTGAGACATTGAGTGAAAAAACATGAGACATGCGACAATTTCATCCTGGTAACAAAGAAAAAACCAGTTTGACTGCGTCATGTTGCACGATTTTTGATGCATGTCTCCCTAGTGTGTGGCGGGCCTTAGAAGTAATTAATCATAAGTTAATCAGTATGTTCAGTGTTTTATATGATGATTGATATTCCACAAATAAAATAAAAGTAAATTGTTATTCAAAATTTTCTAATGTGAATTCCAACATAAGTGAGAATTAGTGAATAGTGAGATTCATCAATTAGTGAATACCTCACAATTTGTGTCCTCTGGCCTTGAGCATTTCAATGGCAACGCTTTAACAGTTTTATCTGTTAATTTCTAATTTCTGAAAGTATCAAACCGAAGGCAAAAAACATTTGTTCGATTGAAGCAGATAAATCTATTGCAGTAAAAAGCTAGTTGATCATTAATTCTATTTTTAGTATGAGCTTTTTTGATAACTGTAACAAAAATATCTTCCACCATTCTAAAAGGGCTGAGATCAATTATATTAAATTAAATAAATCAATTGCTGATTCAGATTTGCTCAAATCCTTATATAGCAGGCTTCACCAAAATACAGCACATAAAGTCATACAATTTTATTTTACCTCAACTTGCAAAAGTTTTTCTAAATACTAATGAGTAAATATTCAAATATTTAATATATTTCTGCTTAGATTTTTTTTACCGTTGCAAGATTATTTTATAATTTGATTCAAATGAAATTTGAAAGCATTTTTTTTTTCTAAACTTTACATTTATTTTACTTTTTTACTAAGCTTAAGCTTTATCTTTCTGAAAGTTGTTTGATTATATATGGTATATAAAACTAAATTATATTAAAGCACATTATTATGTTTGTTTCATCTGAAATTTATAAAAAAATAACTTAAAAAAAAAACTGATTTAAATCAATGATTTTTTTTAAAAAAAATCAGTTGATTTAAATCGTGATTTAAATCATGATTAAAATCAAGCCGATTTAAATCAACGAACCCTGCTACTGTACATGTGAGTTTGGCCAATTTGGTTGTTCTCTTTTTAACTGGTCTATGATATGATTTATCTACATCGCTATGAAAGTTCCTGAAAAGATCACTATATGACAATGGACCATATTCTTCCGTTTGGTTCGAAGCTACGGAAATTCGTCTGTTTGGGAATAACATTCTTAATCGCACCATTGAAAAGCATTGTGATAAGAAAATTTATGCTTATATTTTATTTGTATATGAAGTTTTAGACTTTTTCAGAGACAGGTATGAGCATGCACAATTTTCATTTTATTTATAAAATAAAAATCTTAATTTTTAATTAATAAGTATATATGGAGTTTAATGTTTAATTAGTACGTATATGAATTTTTATAGAAAATAATTCGTACAGAATAAATTTGCAGTATTTTACACATGCATTGGGAATCATATGTAAAATACTGCATTTATCTATATTTATGCTTGCGCCAAATGTTGCAAAAACGAAACCAATGCGCTAGCAGCCGCTTTTTTACCCACATGATTCCCACTGTGACGTCACGATAATACTGTCCATAATGCAATGGTTTGGTAGATTGGTTGATGGATGTATTTGTAAACATGCCCTTTCCTTAATATATATTGACTAAATATTTTGTTCTTGTTTCTCCATAAATCTTACCCACTCACTAAAAGGAGGGGAATTGACTTGGATCAATTAGCACACTTTCCCATTCCCAAATTCCTCATAATATAATAGGAGGGGTTTAGTCTATAGTTTACTGTTTTGCCAAGATTCTAGAAAGTAATGTATTTATTCTTAAAGGAATGTGGGGTATGGGAGGAAGAATTGAGAAAATTTTATTAACATATGGATATGGTTTTGTTTGGAACAAAATCAGAAACAATTTAGGTGCTAAAAAATTAGTTGGAAGTGTTTTGATATTTAAAAACTGAGCCAAATGATTTGTGTATTCCAACGATCAGTAGTTGCATATTACTTTTTGAATAAAAATTTTATTTGATAAAAATCATTTGAACTATTTTAAAAAGTTTTTTTTATTGCACAGATTTTCTGAATAAACATTCTTATTATCTGTTGATTACAAGAACATTTCTACTATCAATTCACTTATATTTTAATTGACAATTTATTTATTAGACAGTGCTTGACATACATTTTTATGGCAATGATGATTGAAAAGTCACTTATGAATAATACATCTCGTTTATTAAAAAGTTTTCGTTAAAAAAAAAAATGTACAGGCCTTTTTTTTTTTTTTTTTTTTTTTTTTTTTTTTTAACTAAAAACTAGTTTTTTTAAAGTAGTTTAATCCAGAAAAAAAGCCAGCCGGTTTATACTGGCCTGGCTAAAATCCTGCTGCCCTTCTGCCTTATATTATATTGCAATTTAAAGTATGATGTTGAAAATTTTAATTTAATCTGGGCCAATATAAAATATAACTATAAATCAAAATTCGTTTGATTCGAGACTAGAGCAGGCAGCCTGTGCAGAAAGCAGTGACACCCTTAATATGTGCTTTTTTAGCCTTTACTTGGGGTCTCGAACATCTGTTCAATAATGCATGGAAATCCAGATACATGTTGTTCGAGCCCCTACATAAAAGTTAATTCAAAATTCATTTGGAGTAAATTAACCAACGAAATAAGTGAAGTTCCACTACTGTTATGTAACTACAAGATAGCTTGTCAGAATGACATATTTTAATTTTTTAAAGATTACATAGCATTGCATTAAAAAAAAATCTATAACTTTCAATTTCTTATAAATCAAAAAAAAAAATTGAAAACTCCAATTGCTAATAAATTTATTAGCCGATTGTAAAAAAGAACACAAGTTTTATGATTGAAAAATCACATCTAAAGAGTGAACATTTTAAACAATGATGCCACTTGAAATAATATATATTTAGGAATAATAATAAAGTCAGTAAATAAATAAATAGAATGCTAAATTCATCTTTTTAAAAGGTAAACTTAAAATTACACTATACGTAAACTAGTTTTAAAATTTGACAAAAACTATTTAAAAAATCCTAAATTACTTTAATTCTTAGTACTTTCTACTGTAAACACAGCCTTCATCAGAGAATACACAAATACTGTTATTAATGTCTTATTTTTCAAATGTTCAATAGTTAATATCAAAAAGAAGGGAAAGTGAAAGTCAATTTTTAAATATGGAAAATATTATAAAATAAAACATAGGTATTGATGAAAATGAAATACAGCTGAGTCTCTATATAACGAAATCCACCGTTCCACTAAAAAATTCGTTATATAGAGAAATTCGATGTATAGAGAATGATGTTAAAAATCTTATTTAATGTGTGAAATTTGAGCAAATATTATTTTTGATCTTTTGAATTAATAATTTGGAATGTTTAAAAGTAAATATTAACCTAACATTTTATTTCTTAATTATTTAAGGTGTTTCAAAAAAGAGAACAGACATTTATTTGAAAGCTTAATGAAAATCAAATAAGGAAGACTTGCATTAATTTCAGACGAAAAAAATCTGTGATTTTTTGTTGTTTTAATTTTAAAATTGTTACGCTCAAAAAAAAAAAATTGCTCAAATTTTAGCAAGGAATGAAAAATTGTAGTTAACATTTTCCTCCATTTGAAAGCCTCTCGTATGTGCCTCTCATTGATTCCTCTCTTACATGTGCATCAATCCAATTGACTCTGTTTTGAGAAGGATGTGGAAAGGTTTGTGGAAGATGGGATGAATTCGTTTGATTTAAAGAAAAAGGACAGAAGTAATATTAAAAAAAACTCAGCACTGACGATAAATCAAAAATAAATTATGGAAAATTGATTCCATATGATTTCGAAGCCTTTTAAAATTGAATAAATTAAGACCAATTTATGAAAAAATTCGTTATATGGAGATAGATATTTCGCTATATAGAGACTGTTTTTAATGTAATCATGCGAAAGGGGGATCGTTCCTACTAAAAATTCGTTATATAGAGAAATTCGATGTATGGAGTTTCGTTATAGAGAGACTTGACTGTATTTGTTTTGTGATTCTTTAAGCAAACTGTTGTTGAAGGCATAAAGGCAAAAAGAAACTTAAAAAATACAGTTAACTCTATCTAAGGCTAAATCAATCAGGACCGAGAAAAATTTTCCATAATAGACAATATTTGGCCTTAGACAAATTTTACTCTATGTCTATGAATTCGTAAAATCTTTCCAAGTTAGACAGATTTTTATCTTACACAAATTCCATTTTACAGAGAATTTGTTACAAGTATTGAAATTGTAAGTGATTATCAAAATGATATGGAAACTACAATTAGCAATAAAATAGAACAATTACTAGATTTAGGTTCATTAAATGCAAAAAACGAACTTTGAGTTTGAATGTGACACATAGAATGAAAATTCTTGAAGTGTTTTAATAAAAAAAATCAGTAAATGAATTGTATATGTAGACGAACAGAAGTGCAGGCTGTTGTAGCAGTAAAAAATTAAAATATTCATTTTGAAGAGTATAGACTAAATCAATACTGCAGTTTCATGACCTGGAAATTATTTGACACCAGCATTTTCCTACCGAAAATCTTTTCTTAACCCTTTCGGGCCTATTTTTTTTTTTTCATTTTGAGAACAAAATTAATTTTATTTGAATAACATTAATCGTAGATACCTAAATACGCTTGCTGAAGTTAAAAGGTTATCTCTTTGTCTAAAGTGTAACGAATGTTCTTATGTTGCATACTATTCAATTCATATTTATATGGGTTATTCTCTACAATACTGCAAATTTAGCCAAGCAGTCTGACTTGAATGTTACATAGGTAACTTTTCATAAAAAATGGATAAATTGCTAGTAATTGGTCAATTGTTGAAGATTTTAATAGCAGCAGAAATCGTTATAAAATTTTAAACAAAAGTACATATTCCCCATTCACTTTATCATTAACTTATAACAATAAATGTGAGGGAATGATGAAATTAAGGTGTTTTTACCAATTGTCATGAAAAATGCAAAATTATGGGGAAAAAAACTGATTCTATAAAGAAGAACACTTAATATATAATGTATGATAAAATTAAAATTTTTGAAAATTGCTAAAAATTTAGCATTTTACGAGAGGAAATGACTGCTAATAAAAATACTCTCCGATTTTTTGATTGAAAAAAATTTCTAGAAAATTAACAAAAACTTACACCACCAATTTATGTTGCTGGACTGACAGGTACTCAAATTAGCTTCCTCTCTATGAAGAATGCTAGACTGCTGCTCATCCTTAGTGATAGGATATTTGCGATAATAGCAATGTGTGAAGGAATGATGGTTTAACATGGGGAAGCATATAATTGATTGAGTAGACTATATAATTATAGTAAGAAATAATAATTTTATTATTTTTTGTAAGGTACCAATTAAGAACTTTATTTTGCTTAGGGTGTTTTTAATTATTTTTATTTCTGAATGGAAAAAATCAGGCAGTAAAGTATGGTAGTATGGGTTGGGGAAAGGTGAGGGAATCATATTTGCATGAACTTACATTTTTGAATATTAAATTTGTTTATTTTTAAATTTTACTTCCTGTCTCTAATAAACAAACTTACTCTTCTAATAAAAGTATTAATAAATAAAAATAAAATGTAATTTAGATCATTTATATGGCTGAGAAACACTTTTTGCACTATTGCAGAGAATAACCCATATGATAATAGGCTGAGGAAGAGTTTTTAAAGACTTTTGAAAAATGAAATATTACAACAGGATTCGGGAGGTTATTAACAGCTTTGTAATGTTTTTTGCCTTCTATCACTCATTGATATATTTGAGGTCATAATAAGAAAAGCTTAGCCAGAGTTGTATAATATAGACGCACGCCGTGCGCAGAAAATTTTATAAACTTTGCAGAAACTTAACTTTTTTTGTACTCAAAAAAATAAACAAAAATCCCCCAGTTTTATGTACGAATTATTTACTGTTAGCGCACAATTAAAAGCAAGACTGATTTTCCAATTTTCGGAAAGGCATTTGATGCCAAAAACATTAAAATTTCATCAGTCCAAAATTTCGGACGCCAAAAATTGCAAATTTTGACAAAAAGTAGTCGTAAAAAATAGATTTTGTCAATCGTTCGCAGAAGAAAATTCTCAAATTTCATCAAATTATCACGGAAAAAACACGAATTTAGTCAAAGGTCCGCGGAAAAAGCGCGAAATATCTTCGAAGCGGCCACGAAAAATGCGAATTTCGTTAAAGGATCGTGAGGAAAATGCGAATTTCGTCAGAGGATCGTGAAAACGCCAATTTCATCGAACGATCTTGAAAAAATCGCAAATTACAAAAAAAATCGTATAAAAACGCAAATTTCAACAAGAAACCGCAGAAAATTGCAAATTTCGGCAAGAAACCGTGGAAAATACGCGAATTTTGTCCAAGACATAAAAAAAGAGAAATTTCGCCCAAAGATCGCCTAAAAAACGCGAATTCCACCCATGATTCGCATAAAAAACACTGATTTCGTGCATGAATCGCATAAAAAACGCAAATTTCCTGTTTGAATCGCATAATAAACGAGAATTTCGTCCATGTCAAAATAACATGATACATAATTTTATTAAACTAAACATTAAATTGATGTGCAGAAAGTTTTTGATTTTATACAAGTCTGAGCATAGCCATGTACTATAATTTCTATAAATCAAAAGTTACTGAGTATTGTTAAGACAGAATATACTTGATAAAAATGTATGTGCTATTAATAGTACACAAAACCCAAAAGAGATGAGATTTGGCGTGTTTGAACTAGATTTATTTTTCTATTAAAAATATTGGTTGATGGTTGGTTGATTTTTGTCGTCCGATTATCTACGCTAATGGGATATAGGACCAGCGGGAGTGCCCTCCGTGGGGGTCTTTCTAAGGGAACCTAACCTGTATTTACGCAAGGTTCGAAGAAAACCACGGAAAACTCCGAACGGTTAGGCCGACAGCCGCGATTGGGTTCGAACCCAGCACCTGCCGTCTACCAGTTGAGAGGTCCGAACCTCTCGGCCACTGGTGGGGCTAAAAATATTGGTATTTCACCTGGAAAATAAGGCCACTCGTATCAACCATGTACTTCAACACAATGCTATCGATTTCTTTTAACTGTATCAACGGAAAATGATATGCCAAAAACTAGAGTGTATTTTTTGAAACAAATAAAAATTAGTACATCTGTATCGTTTTACGTGCAGAATATCATTTAAATTCTGACGCCAATCTCTAACTTTGCATGCTGGAAAATTTACTGATTCTATTAATAAGTTATATCATTGTGTCATATTCGCATCCTCATTTAAAAGAATTTCCTATGTGATTATTCCAAGTTGTTTAGAATATTCTCAGTATTTCATTTTCTATCTGTATTATGATTATTATTATTATTCAAATAAAGGCTTCTGAGAAATTTGGTCTGTAAAATTATGATCTCATCAATAATCTACAGCTTAAATGGGTAAAATTTCGTTTTTGGCATTTCATTTCATCCAGTAGATATAGCTTATTATAATATCTTAATATATAAAAAATAGATTTTCTTCATTTTTATCATATAAATGTTTTAAAGAATTCGGAATGGTAAACATAAATTATGATCATAATATAAATTTATAAATGAAATTAAAATGGTTTATAATATATTTATTGAATTTTTATTTTATTTCAGATTTAAAAAGTAGAGACCTAACATTTATGTCAGTGAAGAATACAAATAGTTTTATCAAACAGTAAGGGTTGTCTCTATTCAGAAAAATCTCACTAACTCATCTGAGTACTGATGTTATCGAGAATTTTTAATTCTAAAATTTTTAAAAAGATTCTGTCAAAGAAGAAATCTACTTCATTCTGTTCGTAAACAAGCAATTTTTTTAAAATTTTGAAGGAAAGAAAAGTAATTTCTGAAATATGTCTCAAAATAATTTCACTGCAGAAGGTCACATTTTGTCTCAGAATGAGTCTAATACTTCAGCTAGTGATTGTTCTGAAATAGATGATCCTCTAGAACTTCATAATACTACTGAAAGTTCCACTCACAGTGAAATAATTTCTTCGACCAGTGATCCGTCTTTAAAAGATGATCTGCTAAAACTGATTAATTCTTCTGAAGGATCCACTGAAACAAATGCATTGTCTAGTGATCGTTCTTCGAAACGTGTTCGGCGGCGTAATCGTGTGGAAGGAAAGGCATTCATTTGTGATGTGTGTTCTGCAAAATTTTTTAAAAAATGGGATATGATCAGGCATTATCGCATTCATACCGATGAAAAACCATTTATTTGTGAGGTGTGCTGCAGAGGATTTGCTCAACATTCTAATTTAAAGAAACATTATGTGACTCACACAAACGAAAAAGGATTTGTGTGTGATATATGCTCCAAAAAATTTTCTCAAAAGTATCATCTTAAGTGTCACTATACCGTTCATACAAAAGAAAAGCCATTTGTTTGTAAAGTGTGCTCTAAAAGATTTAAAGGAAAAGCAAGTCTAAAGGTTCACCTTCGTTTTCATACAAAGCCATTCGTCTGTGAAGTGTGTTCAAAAGGATTTTCTCAACGTTGTGATTTAGAAAGACATATTCAGACTCATTCTTGAAATATATGTATATATATGTGTGTATATTTTTTTTAAATGTAGGTTTTCCACACAATATGTTATGAATGTACCAAACTTATAATTTTTCTCGTGAGTTGTAAAAAAAAGTAATTTAATAGTAGATATTTTTATTTCTATACACTGAACAGTTGTCTATTTAAAGCTTATTCTAAATGATGACCTGTAAATAGTAGAGATGGACATTATTTAATGTAATAATAATGTTATTCTTTTATAGTGCATTATTTAGTAACAGATTAAAGGAAAGTCCCTGTTAAATTTGGAACCTTTTAAAGTAATTATAACAGAGGGTGTTTTTAATTCGGACTTCATTGCATTGGCAGAATTAGTTTCGTCAGCCAATTTTGACCATGTGATGTTTTCTTTGAATTTCAACGTTGAAAAAAAATCAGGCGATAAGATGGAAATTATTCTGATTTCGCTGTATTTTTGACCAGGTAGCGGCGATTTATTTGACTTTAGATGTTTAAAAGGAATATTGCTCATGGAGTTTGACAATTTTTTTCATATGATACTACATTTTTATTTGTTTTTTGTTGTTGTTTATTTTTGTATATAATTTATTTTTTGGAATGGATGGCATATGCTTTTATTAGTTAATTTTATTTATTTAGGTTCTCATTATTGTGTTTTTAGAAAATAAGAGCTAGGATCATTTTTATTTCTGTGATTTTGCTCCATTGTAAATAAAAGAGAATTGCATCGCATTATTTGTGCGAGCACAATTGTAATAAATTTGAAGAACGTAATAAAAATCTGTTTGGGTAAATTGCTTTTGATTAAAAGTGTATAAAGGACACTTTCAGGTTCTTGTGGATTATCTTTGGATAGGCATTGATAAAGGTGGATATAATGAAGTCGGGGATCAAATTTCTTTTTTTAACTAATCATGCTTTTTAAAGCACTGTTTATTTTTATATAGCATGTCTTTTTTTATAGTTTAGCAAAAGTTAATTTCTAAATCATTAGTTTTAGAGGTATAGTTCCAGTTACAAAAATGTTTAAAATTTTATTCAATATCATATAAAAATCAATTTACTGTTTATAGCTGTTTTTTCAATACTTAAGAAATAAAAGAAAAATTACAATGTCAACAAACGTACAATGTCTGAGTTTTATAACTTTCTCTGTGTTTCAACATGTTAAAAAATAAAAAATATTCTTCTATGACCAAAACTTACTGAGTTCTGGTGCATGCAATTTAACGAATTTTCTGATTTTTGGTCAGCAAATATGTAAAAACATGTTTTTAGTACTGCATTTCTAAGCTGTTATTTATTGTATATATAAATAACAATAATCTTGGGGTGTTTGCTATGCATATGCGTTGATACATATGGCAGTAATGAAGTCAAAAACAAACTGTCATTTTATTATAAATCGTGTTAAAACAATTTTTATTTTTATACATGGCCTCTCTTATTATCGTTTACCAAAAACTAATTTCTAAACTGTTAGTTTTAGTGGTGTAGTTCCAATTTCAAAAATGTTTCAGATTTTATGCATCATGTAAAATCCAATTTACGTTTAAAAAAAAAAAAGTTTACAATGTCTGGGTCCTAAAGCTTCATTCAGAAAAAGTTTCTCCGTGTTTTAACATCTAGCCAGAAAAAAAAATCATTCTTCTATAGCAAAAACTTATTGAGTTATGATACTTAGATTTTAATGAGTTTTCGATGTTCCAGGCACCATAAGCGGAAAACGTGTTTTTAGTGTCAGAAAAGCTAAAAATGTATGGAACTCAAAGTATCATAACTAAGTAAATTTTGTCTTGCAAAAATTAAGTTTTAAACTAAAAACTTATTTTAATAATGTGCATTCATCTCAACAAAAAACTGTGTCTGTACTTAAATTCCAAAAATATTTCAAACATTTTGTTTAAAGGCCTTCTAATTAAAACATTCGTTGACAGTTACCATTAGTTATTCGTTGCAAAAATAACAGGTTGTTAGAACGTGTTGCTTGAGCAAGTGTATAACAATGTAACCTGTTTACCAAAAGTAACTCTATTTACCATCTCTAGTAAATACTGATTTAAAAAATCATCTTCGCATTCCGACGAAATAAGCTCTTTTTTGTGTGTAAAGTGTATTTTTATTTTAAGTTTTAAAAAATTATTCGATGACTGTAAAAAGAAAAAAAATTGATATTTTATATTTTTATGAAAAAATTAACAAATCTACTTGGTCAGGTTAGATTAGAATCTACCGGTAAAAACCAGCTTAGCCTCTCGAAGGCCGGTGGGATAAAATATATCCCACTTAATTTTAATTGCGAAATGCCATACTGACATCAGAATTTTGAAATAAAAAAAATTATTTTATCAAGCGAGTGAAGAAGAGCTTTTATCTATTTAGAAATAAGTCTGTTTTAAAATTCTGGTGTCGATCAGTCATTTCAGCATTTTAAGAAGAGAAGTGCTTTGCCCCTCAAAGGATTAAAAAGGCTATTACTCGTAAAAATTTCAAGTGATTTGCATTTTCATTCTCTAAGCATTTCATTGGCTGTTGCAGAAACGGTTTTTCCATCTTCAGATTTCCAAGCATATGATTGGCTGTTACGCGCGATTCGCATCGTTCCAGGCCTCATAGATGCTTGGGCACAAGATAATCGCTCGTTTTCCGAGCGACTGCACTGGAACCGTAGAATAACAAGGAGACGCCTGGAATTTAAAGCGACTTTGAACCCTCGTGTAATAGCGCTTAAGGTTTAACCAAAATAAAACTAACAAGGAAGGTCTCCATTGGGGGCATACTCAGATTTTTTAGAAAAAAATACGAATTAAACTACTCATGTAGGTAATAAAGGATCAGTGAAAATTAGCGGCGGAATTACATTATTAGATATGTAAGAAAATAAAATAGTTTGGAATAATTGGCGTGAAAAGCTGAAAGCGACGCGGGATTTGGCGAGCAGTGCGTTTCCTCGCCAAAAGCAGACGATTTTAACGAATCTGAAAATTGATTTTAATTGACTTCACTGTTAAAATCTGCAGCATTTACTGCAACGTCACTCCACTACTTTTATAGAATATCTCTCTTCTGACCAATGAGAATGTTCCATAGCACGGTGAATTGACCGTGTCATACACTGTTAAAAATCTGCTGCATTTTGTTGCAACGCACTCCACCGCTTGTATATAATATCTCTATTCCAACCAATGAGAAAGCTCCATTTCACGGCCAAGTAACCGTTTTCTATACAAGCAAGGGAGTGCGTTGCAACAAAATGCAGCAGATTTTTAACAGTGTATTTTTCAATTTGGAACAATTTTAATCAATTTAAATTGTGTTTTAAATGATAAAATATATTAATTTCATTTTGTTATAAGTACATAGAAACGTATATGACAAAATTACGCTTAAAGTAAAGTAAAAATGCAAAACTAAAATTACTTAAACTAAACTTATTTAAATAAATTGAACATAGAAAGTTTTTTCTTTAAAAAGTATTCGAAGCGTAAAATGGTATTTTTCAAAATTTCGTTTTTTTGCCAACCGGAGATAAATCGCCAAATAAGAGAAATTTTTATTATTTTTTTACGGACGTTATAAGGAGGTTCCGCCGAAATTTTTTTATAAACATATATAACTATATGAGAAGAACATTCTGTAATTTTTTCAGATTTTTCTGAGTATGCCTGTATGGAGACCTTCCTTGTAAGCCCAGTTCTAGTTTAATGAATAAAAAATGGCCCAGAACACACCTGCGATCCATCCCAGCACCTGATTCAAACTTCGGTCAAATCAAGACATACAAAATAATTTAGTAAACCAAAACATGAACCAAAAGATAAATAAATAAAAGCTCGTCAAAAGTGAAAAACTAACTCAAAATTTTAGATTATATTCCATAAATCATAAAAAATCCGTTATTTCATTGAAAAGCACCTATTTCATTTTTTTTTTTAATCTTAAAAAATATTGGAAATTTCTCTTTGAATTTTATTTGCAGTTGTCAAAAATTCCATATTCTCATAATCTCTATAAAAGTTTGCATAAATTTTAAATATTATTGTTATTACATTTTTTACAAAATGTAAACATTTTTGTTATTACAAAATGGTCCAGGGTTCACACTCCTGACTTAAAGGAAGATATCTGCTACAAATGGGTTACTTTGACTGCGTTTGCGCCGAAATGACTATTTCGTTTCTCCTTTCTGTGCCCAAATTTGATTTCATTATCACTGAAAAATATCGCAAATTGTCGCCGAAAAAAAAGTCAATTTCGCATTGTTCTCAGAAAAAAAATCACTGTTACCGTCAAATTATAGCAGCAAGAACATGAATTTCGGAAAAGGATCGCGGTTAAAATGCAAATTTTGTCAAAAAATCGCGAATTTTGTCAACGTATCGCAAGCAAAACGAAAACTTATCAAAAGAGCGCGGGGAAAACGCGGTTTCATTTACGGGCTCCTGAAAACCGCAAATTTCGCCGCAGGATCGGGTAAAACACGTATTTCGTTAAAAAATCTCAAATAAAACGCGAAAAATTGAAAAAAAAAACGCGAATTTTATTAAAGAATCCCAAATAAGATGTAAATTTCGTCACAAGATCGCGAAAATGCAGATTTCTTCAAAGGATTTTTGATAGATCGCAAATTTCGTCACAAGATCACGAAAAATGTAGATTTCTTCAAAAGATTTTTGAAAAATCGCAAATTTCGTCAAAGAATTGCTGAAAAAACGCAAATTATTGCACCACAAGAACACGAAAAAACACCAATTTCTCCAAAGGACCGCAGAAAAAACGCGACTTTCGCCAATGGACCTAAAAAAATTCATGGAATTACGGGAAAAGCACTACGGCCTGTTTAACAATTTGAATCCGAAACTGCCCGAGATGTTAGAATCCCATAACGTCCGGAAGACGGCCATATCGATTTTTCCCCTCTCTTTTGTGGAGTGCAAATCGTTGAACATGGATTGGGCGTGAGTGCTTATTTCACTTAACGCACAGCAAATAGGAACATAATGGGAGTAGAAGCCGTTCAACCTATACTAATACAATAGGTTTACTTTAGATAGTAAAACTATCTGTCAAGTAGTACAAATCATGATTTTGTAAGTTATTACTTAGGTTTTTGTCGAAGTTTTTTCCATTTGTTTTTAGTAATTACTTTTTATCTTTTCCTGTTTTAATTATTTATATTATTGTACAGATTGTAGAATATTAAAAAACTAAATAATTTTCATGTTAATTACATATTAATTACTGAAAATTTTACAGTAAAACAAAAAAAGTATGATGATGGTTTTTATTTTTTTTTAAATAATGTCGTTGTTGTTTGTTTTACTTTTATATATTTT
Organism: Maratus speculifer; assembly: GCA_964019185.1. Taxonomy (NCBI): domain Eukaryota; kingdom Metazoa; phylum Arthropoda; class Arachnida; order Araneae; family Salticidae; genus Maratus; species Maratus speculifer. The sequence continues at coordinate 71,160,586 of OZ025301.1, read as the reverse complement.
TAGGTGCATTCGTAATTATATAATACGTAGCACATATAGTGGTCGTTCAGTCCGTCCGTCTATCCGTCTGTCCGTCCGTCTGTCTGTCCGCATATAACAACGCAAAAACTACCCAACCGAATCGTTTGAAATTTAAAATACAGTGGCTCACAAAAGTGTTCGTACACTCACGAGTTTCAATAAAATAATGATCTATCCATTTCATAATGGGTGTTTAAAAATAAGTTGTATAACTTATTTTTAACAAAACTACATAAAATATTTTAAATACATGGTAAAACTTTATTCCTTAGAAATCAAAAATCAAAAAATGAAAAAAAAGTTATGTCACAAAAGTCTTCGTACACTTTAAAGAAATCGCTACATATTAGTTAATATTATAATATTTCATTAGATTAGTATTTAGTAGGATGTAATTTAGCATCCACAACAGCTTTTAATCGCCAGGGGATACACAAGTTTTTTTGGAATGTCTGCATCAATGTTCATCTATTATCAATCATTTCTGTTTTTAGTTCGCTTTTCGTTTTTAATGTCTTGTTTTTGTACCCTAACTTCAAGTTCTCTCCAAATATGTTCTATTGGGTTTAAGTCAAGCGATTGGGGTGGTGAATTTATAACTTGTCGACAATTATAGAGACACTAGAGGCGAATGTTGAGAGCCATGTCCTTAGGATCATTATCCTGATAAAAAACAGTTGATTCCAATACCCAAATTTTGGGCTGATAATTTTAAATTGTCTTTTAAAATATTTAAATAAAGTGCATGATCCATTATGTCATCAATAAGTTCTAAATTACCTAGTCCTGATGCTGCCATACACCCCCATACAAGAACACCTCCATCGCCATGCTTAAATGTTCCAACTAAATTCTTGAGATTAAGTTCTTCATTTTTTCTTCGCCATACAATTATGCGTCTATTGGAGCCAAAAATGTTAAATTTGCTTTCATCTGCAAATAAAACATTATTTCAATACGATTCTGGTTTATTTTGGTTTATTTATCATTGATTTTGCGAAGGAAAGCCCAAGCTTTCTGTTTTTTTCACTAACAAAAAATTTTCTACGTTTAGTACACCCATATAATCCAGCTGATCCCAGAACGCGTTGAACAGTTTCAGGTGAAATTGAAGAAGAATATTTTTCATTAAATTCTGTTACAACTTTCATAGCACTTAAACGTGGATTTTTTACAGTTTTTATAATTAGAAATTTTTGATCATGCTGTGGTAACTTTGTCGGACGACCTTTTATTACCATGTTTTCGATCCCATTTTCGGCTTTAAAGCATTTTATCACACACTGCATGGTAGAATTTGATAAATTAACTAATTTAGCAATATTCTGAACAGATTTTCCACTATTATGATGAAATACAATAAATTTTCGAATGCTTTTAGTTGTTTCTTTACGACTGCGACCCATTTTTTGATAATAAATAGAATATTACGGACCAATCAAGCAAAATATAAAACCAAACACTTTTTTAATGTCGCCACAGTTCAAAAATAAAAATAAAGTGACACACGATAATTTTAATTAAAATGTTTCAGTGTACGAAGACTTTTGTGGCGTTTTCATTTTCTGCCTCCTTCTACTTTTATTTTTCGATAAAAAAGAAAAAAAGTCAATATTAAAACAAATGTTGTGTGTTATTTAGAATAACATAGAGATTAAGTGAAAAAATATTGGACTTCATATTCTTAATTTATTCCGAGAAAATTTCTTTTTATTGTAAATTTTTAAAGTGTACGAACACTTTTGTGAGCCACTGTACATAATTATTACATAATTTTGTCGAGTCATTTCAAATTGTATGAAACTCGGATGCATAGATCAATTACAGGGGCAATCAAAAGTATTCCATTACATTACGGTCAATGGGGAAAAAAGTTTCAATTGCATTTTAATCGTTTGAAATTTAAAATACGCAATTATTACATAATTCTGTCGAGTTATTTCAAATTTTTTGATAATCGTGTGCATAGATCAATTACAGGGGCAATCAAAAGTATTCAATTACATTATGGTCAATGGGGAAAAAGTTTCAAATATATTCTATACGTTTGAAATTTAAAATACATAATTATTACATAATTTTGTCGAGTTATTTCAAATTTTATGAAAATCGGACGCATAGATCAATTACAGGGACAATCAAAAGTATTCTGTTACATTACGGTCAATGGGAAAAAATGTTTCAAATGCATTTTAATCGTGTTACACTCATGTGAACGTAATAAAATTGATATTCATCTATAACGTAGATATTATAATATACATCTTACATAATTTGTGGTGCAAAGAACATTTGTTATTGATTTACAAGGCCACACAAAAGTATTCCATTACATAATGGTATAGGAAGAACATTGTTTGATGAGCGTTTTAATTGTAATTCACTATTTACAATTTTATGAGATTGATATATGAAAGTAACATTTTTAAAACTTCGTTATCGTACGAACGCACCTAATTTGCTACGCTTCACGTGCAATTTCCAACTTGTTAAATGTTAAGTTGAATGCCAAGAATTTATTTAATTTGTATCATCAGGAGATGTATCATATACAGTAAAACCTCTGAATAGAGGACACCTCAAGAGTGGTGAATTTGTCTGTTATTCGGAGGTGTTAGCTATTGGCAGATAAAAATGCACATAGATGTTGGAGATCGGTGAAACGTCCGCTAAATAGAGATGTCCGCTATTCCGGAGTGTTCATAATGGAGATTTTATTGTATTAGGAAGAGAGATTTAAACTAACGATAATACCTTGTTTACAGTAGAAAAATCAAATTGAATAATAAAGTTTTAATAAATACTAGCTGCACCCGTCGAAACTCGACGGAAAAGAACAGGGGTGCAAAAATCTAGGCGCCAGAAGGTAGTCTCTCACCACTAAAATTTTAGTTTTTTTCGCTCAAAATTTAATAGCAGGAATTTTACACGAAATATTAGACGAAGAAAAACGAAATAAATTTTGTGGTGAGAAACTGCCTGCTGGCACCTAGATTTTTCACCCCTGGAAAAGAATATATATTAGGTATGATAAATGTCAATCTTGTATAGACAGTAAAATACTGAGCGAAATAAACAATTGCCACCTCTTAAAATAGGGATAACATAGCTTTTTATGATGAAGATACACAAACTTCAGAAAATAACAAAAAATAAGGAAAACAACTCTTTAATTTATTTATTGGTTTGTATCCTCCATGAACTTGTAAAAATTAATTTTATTGTTACGATTGCAACGAAAAAAAAAACGATATCTCTGTTATTAAAAAAGAATAAAATTGTATTTGTTGATGAAATGCAGAATTTTTTTTCATTATTATTTTAAACAATAACTTAATACAATGAAATGATTTTAATTATTTTTTGATATTATGTAAGATAGAAATATTGTAATACCGGCGTATCACAAGTTTTATTCTTTTTTTTTCTAATATGACATCATTTATACCTTCAGAAATACTCATCTTTTCTTAAATAAAAGCGTGATTTATGCAGTTAATTAAGAATTCTTTAGTTTCATAAAATATTCATTATATTAAATAGAAATGGCGCAGTTTATAGAAATATTTTCATTTGTGCACACCACGGGCCTTTAAATTAATAGAAGTTCACTTTATTTAGATGCAGGAATTAAAGTCAGTGAATATGACATCATCACTGACACAGCTATAACAATGTGTATTATATTCATGGAATAAATTTATCTGGTTTCTGTATGACGACATTTTCACCATCGACAAAATTTCACTTTAGATATTATATTTTATTAAAGTTTATCTTCTGTTATTTTACTTACATAATACTTAATAATATTATTCAGTAAATAATCTGCGTATTGCAGGGAATAACTATGTGCAATCATTTTATTATGATTAAATTTAACGGAAACCTCTTTTTTTTTTTTTTTTTTTTTTTTTTTTTTTTTTTTTTTAAATGCGATTATACATTCACCGATGCGATCAAGCTCCTGATTGTTGGAAAATAATGAAACAAAATAAATTTTGAGAAAAGCTTAACCTGTTGCCACTGTTTTGAAGAAATGTCATGAAAAAGCTTTTAAAATTAAAAATAAAATATAAAAATTGAAATAAATTAAAAATTAGCCAGAACGGGCACATCTACACATAAACAGCTTTCATTTAAAAAAATAATTATCAAAATCGGGTCAGTAGAAAGCTCAGGGCTGATGACCAAAAAAACAGCCAGGTGTTTTAAATATATAGATAATTATCAAAATCGGGTCAGTAGAAAGCTCAGGGCTGATGACCAAAAAAACAGCCAGGTGTTTTAAATATATAGATTTTCACATAAGATCCTATGCTAATCACGTAAACAAACATGAACGCTAATGTTAAACCTAACGGAGAATTCAAAGCAGAATTATTCGCTTCTAAGCGGCGCTTCTTTTATAATTTTTCACATTTTTTTTTTTTTAATCTACAAGTAATAAGATATAAAAGTGTTAAAGAAATCTAATTATACCAATTTATAACACCGAAGGAAACTAGTTGGATGTGTCAATCCCGAAACTTTCTTCTATCTCATAAGTACATTTTAATATATATAAAAAAAAAAAAAAAAAAAAAAAAAAAAAAAAAAAAAAAAAACGTGGTGACTCCAGAGTTACCTACTATTGAATTTCCTCGAACATTTGACCTAGCCTAATGAGATTATGGTATCCGAAAAGCCTAAAACGCAAAATTTAATTAATATTCTGAGAAAATGAGCTTAGTAGTGACTCATGTTGGGTAATTTATACTAAAACCTAATAAGCATCTATTGATGTCAAGACCTAACAGAATCTGAAATTTGATGGAATTTCGTCCATTAGTTCTTGAGATATAGTTATAACAAAAAATTTGCAAAACTTAGCACAGCAACACCATATCGTGGACAATTTATTCCAAAACGTAAAAAAGCGTCCAATTATGTTATGGTGTAAAAGAATCTGAAGTTTGATGAAATTCTGTGCATTAGTTCTTGAGATATAGCTAGTTTAAGAAAAACCGTGTAAAATATAGCACAGCAGCACCATCAGTTGAAGGATTTATAGCAAAACGTAATCATCGTGTAATTATGTTATATGTCATTTTGTAACAAAATCTGAAGTTTGATGAAACACTTTGCGTTGGTTGTTGAGATATAGCTATTGGAAAAATCGTTCAAAATGCAGCATAGCTACACCACCTGTTGCAAGGTTAATACCAAAATGTAATCAGCGTCTAATTATGTTATATATTGTAGTGTAAAAGAAACTAAAATTTGATGAAGTTCTCTGCATTAGTTCTTGAGATATAGCTATCGCAAAAATCGTGCAAAATGTAGCATAGCAGCGCCACCTATTAAGCAGTTCACACCAAAACCTTATCAGCAGCTATGTGTCTCAAGGTATCGCGGAATCTGAAGTTTGGTGAAAATCTGTGCACTAATTATTGAGATATAGCAATCATGAAAAACATGGCATAGCAGCGCCACCTGCTGGCCAATTTACACCAAAACTTAATCAGCGTCTGTGTATATCAAGAGGTCACAGAATCTGAAGTTTGGTGAAATTCTGCGCGTTAGTTCTTGAGATATAGCAATCTTGAAAATCATGAAAAACGTAGTATAGCAGCGCCACCTGCTGGCCAATTTTCACCAAAAACCAATAGGCACTAATTCATATCAAGGTCTAACTGAATATAAAATTTTATTAAATTTCGAGCATTAGTTCTTGAGATAGAGCGCCCACAAATTTTTTGTCACATACAGACAGACAGACTCACAGACAGACACACAGACTCACAGACAGACGGACAGACTCACAGACAGACATTTTCTAAAAATAGTCAAAACGTGTTCAGGACCTTCTAAAACGTATAAATCCGTCGAAAACCGGAAGTCGAAAATTTTCATGAATCCAATACTTTCTTCTTGTAAAGATAGAAGAAAGTAAAAAGGAGGAGAAAAAGGAAAAAAATTATTTACCAATTAAATGCTTGCAGTTAATTATTTAAATTGTGCATCCATTTTTTTCGCAGTAATTCATTACATGCAGCGATTAAATATTAATTGTTATTATGGATATATATAATTTTGATAATCTGATTTAATACCACCAATTGTAATCATTAGAGAACCTTATTTAAATGTTATCTTATTTAATTGTTAAAACGTATTATATTTTGAATTATTTTTTTCTTAATCATGAGTTAGACAAGGGACCATTCAAATATTACATAAGCATAGCTGCCAACTTTTAACTAATCTTCCGTAATACCTGGATTAGTTTGATCGAGGTTAACGTCATTTCAAACCAGAAAATATATTTCATGAATCTTTATTTATTTAATTTCAGGATTGTTACTGGAACATACTTAATTCCATTTCTTTGAAAAAATTCTGGTTCGAAACTCATTAAACCAGTGTCAAATTAACGCATATATTACGAATAATCGATGTCAGGTTGGCACCTATGCATAAGAATATTTTTACTCATTTTTACCCCCCCCCCCTCCCTTCTTGTAAGAAAAAATAAGCAAATGCTATATCCCCCTCCCTTACGGAACATTTTATGGCATTTTGAACATCAAAATTGTTTCCAAGAAGAAAACAATTACCAATAAATTATATTACTAATACTATAAATTTTATATTTATCTAAGCTAGTCACGTGGAGAAACTTGAATGCTAATATTAAACCCATGGGAGAAATCTAAGCAGATTTCCAATTCGAATTTTAGTGCTTTTTTCCAGAATATTTAAGGTTTATATTTTTTATTGTGCGTTTGTACTTTTTCGATTTTGATAATGGTTTTCCTTTTCTTTTCTTTTCGTTAATAAAAGGATAGTTTAATTTTTAGAATCAGTTCTAACCGGCTTCAAAGATGAAAGCATTCTCTTCTAAGTACTGAAGTATTCGCTTCTAAGTGATGAAAATATTTGCTTTTAAGCCGCGTTTCTTGTATATTTTTCCCTTTTTTTATTACTTTCTTCTATCTTCAATAGAAAAAAGTATTGTAATCGAAATTTTTTTCGACTTCCGGTTTTCGACGGATTTAGATGTTTCAGGGGTCAGAGATTCCAAAAAACATGTTTTTACAAAATGTCTGTCTGTCCGTGTGTCTGTGTGTGACCATATGTCGCCATTCTACCATAAAAAAATGTATGAAAATATGCATAGAATTGAACCAAATTTGTTATGAATGTTTTTGGCTATGGCAAGCAGGTTCTCCTTCAATTTTGAAGTATTCCGCCGGAAGGGGGCGCTGCAATCGCGATTTTGGGGGCATTTTCAATTTTGTACGGACCAAAAGTATAGGAACTTATGCATCGAATTAAACCAAATTTTTTGTGTAAGTGCATGGCTATGGCTAGTTGGTCCTCCCTGAATTTGAAAAAAATCCACCGGAAGAGGGCGCTACAATCGCATTTTTTGTTCCATTTTCAATATTGTACCGATCAAAAGTTTATGAAGTTATGCATCGAATTAAACCAAATTTTTTTGTGTAAGGCTATGGCTAGTTGGTCCTCCCTGAATCTGAAAAAAATCCGCCGGAAGGGGGCGCTGCAATCGCCATTTTTGTGCCATTTTCAATATTGTACCGACCAAAAGTGTATAGAAGTTATGCATCGAATTGAACGAAAATTTTTGTGTAAGTGTATGGCTATGACTAGTTGTTCCCAGTGGCGCAGCCAAGGGGGAGGTTTTGGGGTTAAAACCCCTCCCAGATCTAAGAAAGATCGCTATAATTGCCGCTTATATGAATCAAAAACGAACTTTTAAGCGATTTAGCGTACTTCGGATTCCGCCACTTTATTGAATTAGACTTCATCAATGGCGGATCCAGAGGATCGTTTTGGGGGGGGGGGTGATACTAAGAAGCATAGAATCAACATAGTCATAATTTCTATTCATGAAATCATTCCTTGTACAGTTATTATTAAATGAATGATCAAATGAAATGTTTTTCCGCGATCTTCTGACGAAATACGCTTTTTTCCGCGATCTTTTGACTAAATTCGCGCTCTTTTCGCGACTCTTTGACGGATTCACATTTTTTGGCATTTTTGACGAATTTCGCGATTTTTCCCGCGATACTCTGTCAAAATTCGGGTATTTTCCGCGATCCTTAGACGAAATTGGCTCTTTTCTGCGATACTTTGACAAAATTAGCAATTTTTTGCAACCCTTTGAGAAAAGTAGCTCATTTTTCCGCGACCTTTTGACGAAATTGAAGTTTTTACCACGACGCTTTGACAAAACTCGCGCTTTTTCAGCAATCCTATGTCGAAGTTCGCGCATTTTCTGCGATCCTATGTCGAAATTAGTACTTTTTCCGCGCTATTCTCCCTTCCCTTTTTCCATGACCTTTTGACGAAATTTGCTCTTTTTCCGCGATACTTTGACAAAATTAACGTTTTTTTTTTTTTTTTTTTTTTTTTTTTTTTTTTTTTTTTTTTTTTGCAAACATTTGACAATTTTCGTGCTTTTTCCGCGACACTTTGACAAAACTCGCGTTTTCAGTGATCTTGTGTCAAAATTCGCGTTTTTTGCGATCCTTTGTCGAAATTCTTTTTTTGCACGACCGTTGACAAAATTCGTGCTTTTTCTGCGATCTTTTGTCGAAAGTCGCTCCTTTTCCGCGACACTTTGACAAAATTAGCGCTTTTTAGCGACTTTTAATGAAATTCGCGTTTTTACCGGAACAAGAGAATGTCTCCGACGGAGTCGCAGAAATCCCTTCCGGAAAAAAGTCTGAATTCAACACTGGTCTGGGGGGGGGCGATCGCCCCGACCGCCCCCACCCCCCCCCGTGGATCCACGCCTGGACTTCATTTAATGAAGGAATTCAATAAAATGGCAAAAAATCTACTTAAAACTCTGAAAGCGCATATTACATGGATTACTTAAGTAAAAATTGGTTATTTGAACTAAATCACTTTTCTGAGACGTATTATGCCGAAAAAAAGGATGATTTCCTGCTGTGGAGACTACGATATAAAATTAATGAGTGATTTCGCTGCAATCGAGACAGACGCCGGAGATTTCTTTTTCATGGTTTTATTTTCATATATTACAAATCACACACAGCATAAACGCGTATAATATTTACATATATACATTAAAATAAATTTCGTTTCATAATATTCATTCTTTTAACATTAAATATCAAAATAAACAGTAGCTTTAAATTCATTGCTATCGTTTTCAATTCTTCGAACAACAACATTCCATGACATTCTATCATAACAAACCTGCCGTTGCCATTCGCAACAGACAAAAACTGGCTTCAGTGGGTTTTATTCTTCTCGCGACATCCTCCCCACCTGAGTTTTAGAAAAACTCAGCAAAGAGAGACTGGAAAATACTAAAATATCATATACATACAAATATTAATCTAAACAAAAAGTTAAAATAAACACTAAAATACAGATACATACAATCAAAAAAGAAAATAGAAATAATGAAAACATTTTTCAAACTTTAAAGTTCAGGTTTTAGAGTCAATAAATGAATGTTCATATTCAATAATGAAAGTTCAATGGTGAAAGTTCAACCGAAATGTTCAGAATTTACAAATCAAGTCTTTTAGGAGGATTTACTTTACGACCAGAACGAGTCTGAATATCAATCTTTTCAATAGGTTTACTATCTTTTGACTGTTCGTCGATCGTATCAGCTGTGATTGGTGCTGGATCAATCAAAAGAGGTTCACAGTCTTCCTGTGTGATCTCAAGAGGGTAAAGTCTTTGTACTGGTCTCAAAAATGTTCCTTTAGCTGTTTTCAACTTAACAAGTCTGACTACTCCATCTTTCCCTGGTAAAAGTTCTATAACCTTTGCCAAAGGCCAAAACAGTCTCTTCTTATCATCTCGGCCAATCAAAACTACATCTCCAACTTTAATATTATCATGCTTTTTAGAAATGGAAGATCGCAGGAAACCTAAGTACTCCTTTTTAAATCTGTGTTTCAGATTATCTCTTACTCTTTGAATGTGTCGCCATCTTTTCAAAATATTAGTCCTTTCAATTTGGTCTAAATCAGGAACTTCGCTTGTGCGAATATCTTGTAGAAATGATGCTGGGGTTAGAGCTCTCAAGTCAGATTCTTCTGATATATAGCTTAGTGGTCGGTTGTTCATTACTGATTCACATTCGCAGACAAGAGTTAATAATTCTTCATAGGTCAGAAACGAATGTTTTAAATTTTTTCTGAGCAAGTCTTTAAGAATTCCAATTAGCCCTTCCCAAGACCCTCCCCACCATGGGGCGGAGGGTGGGTTAAACTTCCAACGAATTTCATGAATTTCAAATGTTCGTTGAATCATTGCCCAGTCTATATCTTTTAGTGCTTTGTTTGTTTCAGCTTTAGATACTTTCAAAGCTTCTTTTAAGCCTTTCATGTGAGCCTTTAAGACATTCTCATATTCTTGCAAATCACGGATAGCTCTTTCTCTTACTTCTACTATAATTTCTAAATCTTTCGCTTGCTCTTGTAACTCCATACAGGATGATTTTAACACAGAAGTTAGTTTTTCAGATCTTGCTTTTTCCTTTCTTATCTCTGCTAATTCATTTTTCAGTTTAGTAATTTCTTCTTGCAGATGTAAATTTTTTCTATTTGCTTCTTTTTCTCTAACTAAATCCATATTTTGTTTTACAATTTCTTCATAATGATCTTGGCTTTTGGCAAATTTTTGAGTTACATCTTTTGATAATGTATATTGCATTCCTTTGATTATTTCTTCATATTTGGCTTTTTCAATTTCAAGTCTTTTCTGCTTATCATCTGCTTCTTTTATTGATTTGGATAGCTGAATTTCTAAATTATTAACCTTCTCTCTTGGTTCGTTTTCAGCTTTTATTTTTTCTTCAATGGTCTCTTCAAGAGATTTTATTTTCTCCCTCAATTCCTTATTTTGGTCTCGAAGTGAAGATGTAATGCTATCTGTTTGCTGTTCTTTTCTATTCGATATTCTCACATCAAGCTTAGCTTCTGACAGAGCAGTTTCTTTCTCTTTCAACTGAGTTTTTAAATCTAAATTTGAATTCTCTATCTCTTTCAATTCTCCTTGCAAACGAGTTATATCAGCACCAAGAACTTCAATTCTAGTTTTCATGTACTCAATCTCCTGCTTTAGGTCAGATTTATCCTCTAAACTCACAGACCTTCTATTATTGCCATCAAAATATTTTTATTTTCTAGCACAGACTCCTCAGTTAATTCTAAGTTTTCACTTGGAATGTCAATATTCTGAAAGGGTGCCAAGGACAAACAGTTTTTCTTTTCAACCTTTGAAGTATAATCAGCAACATTAAGTTGGATTTCTACACTCTGTGGACCTGTTTCGCGATATTCTGAATTAGCATCATCAGAAAACACAGAAGTTTCAGTAACAGTGTCTTCTTTAGAATCAGAAGCATACTTTTCTTCATCTTCGTTAACATTGTCAACAGATTTGGGCCATTGTTCTTTTGGATCTTTTAATATTAATTTCTTTATGTAATCATCCTTACTTATTTCATTTTTATGCTGCTTCTCCATTTCTTCAATCTTTAATTTTAGAGAATCATTTTCTTTATTTAAGCTGTCTATTTCATCTTGCACGTTAAGTCTGACTTTGGCAATAGAAGCTTCGGTTTCTGCATCTTTGGTTTTGAGCATATGTTCTAACTGTTGTGTATGACGAGCTTCTTCTGCTAGCAGTAAATCATTCTCAATACTTTTCTTCTGTATTTCATGAAAACCATCAAGACTTTCTTTCAGCAGTTGATCTTGTTTTTTATTAGCTGATTCCAATAAATCAATTTTTTCTTGCATCTGTTTTTTTTAATCTATCCTCATTGTCTTTCATCTTCTTTTGTTGAACTATATCTTTAAAATGAATCATGACAGCCCTTTCCGAATCTTCTTTACAATTTTGTTCAATAGAATCTCGAATACCAAGAAGTTCTAAATCCCATAATGCTGAAACAGGTACATCTTCTTGAGATAGCATACTGACTACAGTCATATTTACATCATTTCGACTATCAAGCTGAGGGATCTTGCCTATTAAAGTCCAACCTAATTTAGTTTCCATTGCTACTAAACCGCAATTTAGTTGTTCTTTTCTTCCTGTGAATAGCTTACCAGCAACATCTGCTCCTAAAAGTATCTCAATAGGACCTGATTCTCGAGTATCACTTAAGCGTATTCCTTTATCTTTTAGCTCGCGTATCCAAAAACCATATTTAATCGCAGAAATATCATTACATATGACATCTTGATCTAAAGCATCCAAATTACAAATATAATTACCATCAAGGCTACTTAAATAAATTTTGTAGCATTTGTGCTTAAGCATTTTTGTTTTCCTACCTCCAAATAAGGAATGGGAAAACTCTTCTTCTCTTTTGAAAATCAAAACCTAGTTCTTTAGCAGTGGATCGCAAAATGTAAGATTTCTGGGAACCTGTATCGATTATTATTCTTGCCTTACGGGTTGAAGTTTTCCCTTTTGCGTTTACAACTAACGTTTGTAATGAAACTTCATTGGTAGAAGAAAATTTCTTATTCATGTTGTGGTTATGTGTAAAAAGTGTATCAACATTTTTTTCTTTCGTTTCATCGTTGTGTGATTTTGATATCTCTTTAGATTTATTACATTCTAAATTAGGACACATAAATTTTACATGTCTTTTCGAACAATTTTGACATCTAATGTTCGATCTTGTACAACAAACAGCAAGGTGGCCTTTAGTAAAGCAGATACGGCACAAACCTTTACTTCTGATAATCGAAAGCTTTTCAGACACAGGCATAAAAATGCCTTTTGGCAAAAACGCGATTCGTGATCTTTTAAACAAAATACGCAAAAAACATCATTAGAATTGTGAGAAATCAATTCTGCAGCAGAAAAATTGCCGCCTTTAAAATTCTGGCTTGTTGCCAAGTTTTTTCGTTCTGGAACAAAATCGCAAATTTCTGATCTACTCAATTTTATTTTTTCTTCTGACTGTACTTCGTTTTTAAGAAACAAAATTATGGCATCAAGATTGGATAACTTTTGTTCGCTTTCTATACTTTTTCTCTGTCTTTCGAAAGAACGTAAAATATTAACAGGTAATGCGCTTTCAACTAAAGGATACAGTATGACACCACACATTTCGGTAGTAACACCTAAAGAACCCAAGGCCCTGATTTGGGTCGAAAATTTATTATATAAACTTCTCAAAGAATCGACTTTCTTTTTTGTCGCATTATTCAACACAAGTTTCAATAATTCTCGTACATAAAAATCAATTAACAGATCGGTTCTACCATATCTTTCTGTTAAACTCTCAATAGCTAAAGAATAATTCTCATTTGTCAATGGGAATGATTCTACTAATTCCCTTGATTCTGATTTTATTTTCATTGACTGAATTAAATAGTGGAATTTATCCACATTCGTTAAATTCGCATTTTCATGTATATTTTGGAATTGATTCCAAAACGTGAGCCAGTCCTTCAAATCACCCCCAAACTTATACAATTCAACTTCAGGGAGTCGCTGACATAAAGTTTTTATTTTATCACTTTCTGTTTCAAATTTATCAGTCGAATTATTTTCATTTCGAATTAAATTTTGACTCAATTTTGTCTTAAAATTATCTAACAAACGTTGCGCTTTTAACTGAATTCTTAAAGAATTTTCTCTATATTCTTCAACAGAATCAAATTCTGCTTCAAATTCTGTCATCTTTCAAACTATCTAAATAATTTTTATGAATAATTTCTAGCGCGTCAGATTTCTGCTTAAATAAATGGAAAAGAATTTCAATTTCCTCATGTTTGGCATTCGCGTCATTCAATATATTTTCCAATTTATTATATGCTTTAGTAAAAGCTGAACGTTTGAGTAGTTTTATTTCTTTTTAAATTTTCCATTTCTACTATCTTAATAATAACAAATCTTATATTCTAACAAATATCAAATACATAACTTCAAAATGGAAAATTTTTGTTCTTACCTTCAATCTTCAATAATTTCCATAAATCTGTCGAAAACAACGAAATCGCCCACCCGGGGGCGCCAGTAAATGTGGAGACTACGATATAAAATTAATGAGTGATTTCGCTGCAATCGAGACAGACGCCGGAGATTTCTTTTTCATGGTTTTACTTTCATATATTACAAATCACACACAGCATAAACGCGCATAATATTTACATATCATATATATTATAAAGCAGAAGTTCTGAAACTTCCAAACGAGTGTTTTCAAAATCTACCCGATGGATTTTTTTGCCGATTGTATCATTCGATAGGAAATATTTTTCCGAAGGTTTATGATTCAAATTTACAGGGATAACTCTGATTTTTCGTAGTAAATTTCGTATTTTTCAGTTATTTTTGACAAAAGGGTTGCCAGTAGCTGTTTTTGGCGAAAATTATAATTGCTAAAAGAATTAAAATGGCTATATCTGTTAGAAATATTACAAATATCTTGCAAATAATAGCAGAAAATAACTACTGATAATATTGATAATAATAAAGAAAGACCGCTTAAATGAGGCGTAATATTATAAAAATATATTTATCTTGAAAATGAAAAAAATATTTGTAATGCTTAAAAAATAAATTAACGCGAAATATAACAATTGGTTCAACTTTTGGCGACTTATCCCTGGTGTTAGAATAAAAACATGAATTTCAAAAATTGATTAAATGAATTTTGAATGATAGTTATTTCCCTTTTTATTATTTTCTTTCTCTTTCTTATCGAATTTCCGTACAATATAACTTACAGCAGAAAAAAGCAGATCTGATTGTAAAAGACACTGTAAGTTGTGAGTTACTATCCGTTTCTATACCATTTTCAACTTGCTTTTGTCGCCAAAGAATGTGTTTTTAAGCCGAAAATGCATTACTGACTTAATGCCTGACTGGTCACAATAATGTTGCTTTTTTTCAAGTGAAGATAATTTTTAGAGCATATTTTAATATTCAATCGTAAATTATATAGATATGAGTATAACTCTTTTATTTCTTTTTGCAAATGTTTTCATTGTTAATTTAATTTTTCTTGCGCCATTTCGTCAATTTCACTTACAGGAAAAATTTCAGCTTTTAAAATTTAAAAACTGAAGAAGGAAAGATTACCCCATCGATTAAAAATCTACCCCCAAATTCCAAGATTAAATGTCAATAATGGATGATCGTAAATGTCACATTCACTTGACATTAAGCCTAATATAAATACTAATTGTGTCATCAAGTGATTTTTAATTCGACACTTTATTTCTACTTTCATATATGTTCTGCTAATTTGTTTTTCGTTATTTAAATGAAAATTTATGCTAATCTATATAATCTGGCTATAGTTTGGCGATTTGTATAATTTGGCGAAATTGGTAGACGGTATAACCAAGTAGTACTGAAGAAAAAATTTTGCAATTCAAAGTAAATTTATGCAATTATACATTATTACTATAGATAAATTCAACATTTTGAAATGAAAAATTCCCGCTGAATAAAATTTACAAGTCTTTTTTAATTGACCATTTCCTTTTCAATATTTCTTCAATCAAACTTTCGCTATCCTCTTTCGCGCAGGCTAACAAAAATGTATTTTAAATATTTTATTAGATAAAACGTAAATAACATTTTTCTATTTTTTAAAAAAATATTTTTAAAATCTAATTCTACCATTATGTGTCTTACAGGACAAAATAGCAGAATTACTTTTAAAAATGGTTTTATCTGTTAATTATATGTTATTTGTTTATTTGGGTGTTTGAATTTACTTTTGCCATCAAACAAAGCGATTTTATACCAAGAAGGGATAAGCCGGAGCGATGTTCACAATTACTAAATTCTCCACTCTCTTTTAAATGCGTGAGAGCATTTTTAGGATATTTTTTTATGTTTAATTGTAAATATATAAATAGCAGTTATAGCAAAAAAAAAAAAAAAAAAAAAAAAAAATGCGTATAATGTTTAAATTTTAGTATAAATGTCTTCCTCATCCAAACTGTAAAATAATTTAATTGCAACTTTTTAAAGTTTTGGCGCAGATGTCATATACGCACCACATTCGCACGATTGCAAGAAAATGGCGATTTTATGCCACACATGGTAAACCGGCTATGATTGTTTATTTATTAATAAACTATTTATTATTTTTCATTTTGTTTTATAAAATAATATAAATCATTTTGTTCTATAGCTATTAATTAAACTTTTTTATTTTTTTTCCAAATAATACAAAATAATTAAAAAATATTTATGAAATTGGTAATTAAAAACCAAGTTCTCCAAATTGGCGCCAGAAAAAATTGCGCCAATGTGGTGCATACATGACATCTGTGTCAAAGTTTTTTCTTATACAGAAGTAGGGAAAATGCAATATAAATACCGATTAAAGTTTTTTCCAAATGGAAATTTTGTCACGGATTTGGTCATATACTCATCGAGGTATCTCACTGGCGCCAAAATGGCATTATTTGGCTCATATGGTAACCCAGCTATAGTTGTTTATCTGATAAGTTGTTTATTTACTTTCATTTTTTTCTTTTTTGAAATGATATTCGTTGTTTTGTTCTACAGTTACTTTTTATTTATTATTAATTACTGTTTAAAATGATAGAAAATAATAAAATATACATAAATTTCTTTGGTATTCTAAAACGAGGATTTTGCCACATTGTAGTTGCAAGATAATCGTGCTAAACCTATTGCGTATATGATATCTGTGTAGGAATCTTTTGTGAAATATGAAAAGTGTAAATTGGCTACTACTTGATTATCACGTCAATCAATTTCGCCAAATCGTTCGCCAAATTATACAAATTTACATACTTTTATCTTAAATAACTAAAAAGAAAATGCTTAAATACGAAAAAGCAAATAATTTTGTTTTCATTTTTCAGGAGGAAATTTTGCAATAATAAAGTAATTGTTGTAGTGAGAATTTTAATATGTGTTTTTTTTATCGTTGGCAACTTGCTGTAACGAAAAATGTTTTTTTTTTTTCCTGATATTGTTTTGTAAGAGCTGGTTTTGTGAAAGCCATGTTAAGATGGTATTCAAATTTTTGAACCCTACTCAATTACCACCCCCTTGGGCCGATTTTGCACATTTGCAATTCCCACTGATATATTAACCATCTCAATGTACTTGACGAGTTTGAAGATGATTCTTGCATAATTGTGTCTTTTATCGCGCGGACAAAATTTAATATATATATAAACTTTTTAGGTGGGAGTAACTTTGGGTTCCTGGCTTCACATAATGAAAAGTTGTGAAGAAAATTTTCAGAAGTTCTACCATGGTAACGACTGTAATAATTAATATTTCTTCAGATAAGGGAAAATTTTAAATCCTGTTGCCATAATGGTCTCATTTCGCTTCCAAATGGTGCATTATTAGTAATAAACTAAAATAGTTACTTCTAAATAGCTGGTTTTTGCGCAACGTTTAAGATAATTTAATATCACAATGGTGTCTAAATCGTTTTCAGCAATGAGCAAGGTGCTGCTGGAGGTCTAAATTATTTAAAACACAAATTTAAATTCACCAGTTCGTTTCATCCACGGTTGATTTTGAAATATTGACCAGCGCAGCGGGCATAGCCTGCTAGTATACATTAAAATAAATTTCGTCTCATAATATTCATTCTTTTAACATTAAATATCAAAATAAACAATAGCTTTAACTTCATTGCTACCGTTTTCAATTCTTCGAACAACAACATTCCATGACATTCTATCATAACAAACCTGCCGTTGCCATTCGCAACAGACAAAAACTGGCTTCAGTAGGTTTCTTCTTCTCGTGACACCTGCCACACAGATGTTCTTTCAATTTAAGTACTATACGGTGAATATTCTAATTAGTACTGATTCTATTAACCGGCAAAAATTTTATCAGAATCTCTCCTTTCCCAGAATCGAATTCTGGCTGCGCCACTGGTTGGTCCTCCCTGAATTTGAAAAAAATCCGCCTCAAGAGGGCGCTGCAATAGTAGTTTTTGTGCCATTTTCAATATTGCACCACCTAAAAGTGTATGAAGTTATGCTTAAAACTGAACTAAAATTTTTGTTTATGATTTCTTTTTGGTATAGCAAGTAGGTCCTCCCTGAATTTGAAAAAAAATCTGCCTATCATTCCATTGTCCATCGGATCGTGCAGAGACGGGAACTCGTTTTTACTCCGATTAATTGACTGAAGCAGAAATTTAAGATGAAAATAAAAGTTGGTATAGTATTCAATTAAAATTATTAAAGAATTTACATGAGTAACTATTTGTTTAAATATTAAAATGTACATTTTAATAAAAATTTTAATTTTACTTAAGAAAGGTGTTATAATATAAATAAAAGACATTGACATGTTTCGGAATCGTCAAATAAGTTCCATAATCATAATATAAATAAAATAAAATTTCAAAATATTTCTCAGTCAATACAAATGACACGCGACAATGAGATATAAATAACAAAAAACACGCGCTCTATTGTAAAAAATTAAATTAAAATATAGACCATGATCTAAAATATAAATAAAACTAAAATTTCAAAATAATTCACGGAAATGACACGCGACAATGAGATATATAAAAAAAAAAAAAACCCAAAAACGCTCTCTATTGTAAAAAATTAATTTAAACATAGACCATGATCTAAAAGAATTTCCAACATGGTTCATCCCATTCAAGCTCTCACGAGGAATTTATTCATTAATTCTAACCATAACTTAGGAATAATAAAAGAAATGGTATCATTGCAAACCAGATTTTTACGCGTATAAATTTCAATGGACTCTCTTATAATAGATTTACGACTACAATTTGATATGAAACATAATTTACTTTCACTAAACAATATTTTTATCTTTTCATTTAAATATGTTCTTGATAAAGCAGTGTTAGTACGTCCAAATTTAATATCAGATTCGTGCTGCCCTTTTCTAATTCCAAACTTTCTCCCAGTCATGCCTATGTAATAATTTAAGTCACCATTTTCAGTAATATAGGGTATTTCATAAACTCCAGCAAGATCATCATGTCCTATAGGATCAACTTGTTTATTAAGTAAACATCTTAATTTTGGTGGAGGAGTTGCAATCAATTCAATATTAAACTTTTTTAATTTAAATTTTAATTTCTCAAAACTGCCTTTCAGATATGGAAAAGAAACTCGTTTAAAATTTTTAGAATCACCCCCTTTATTGAATCTTTCAGTTAACCCTGACATTGCATATGAATTTTAAAAATGTATAATTTATAAAATAATTAATTCATTATATCAGATATTATGTTTTGGACATTATTTATAAAGTTCATAATCAGTTGATTTATAATTTTATTTGATTTGATTTTTTTAACTGTACCTGAGTAAACATTAGTTTTTTATTTTTTTATTTTACACAAAACATTTTATCATATAATTAACCTTCTAAAAGTTACTTTTTTTATAGAATAAATTTCGATTTATGCAAAAACAATCTTTAGGGCATGTCAGTGGCTAGTTTAGGTGGCTAATTTAGGATCGTTTACATCATTAAATAACCTTAAAAGGCATTTTATGGGCAGCTTTGGGCTAAATTTAATGCTTGCCAAACAAGAATGGCAGGTACACGGCGAGCTTCCGTCGGGCTTTTATTATTTAATGGCCTTTAAAAGAGTGAATGTGGCCAGTTTGAGGCTATACAACATTTCTGGTAAAAAGTTTGTGACGTGATTGTGGGCATCTTCATTGACTTCTGTCTAATTAGTATGTGGCATGAACACATTTTTTACGAAGCTGTTACGGCCAATGATAGTGGGCCCCAAACAGACACTTGGGGCCAATGCTAACGAGCCTTAAGCGGCCCGTTAGTTGAGTGTTTGTCGGGAAACTTCATTAAAGTTTTAAGTATCTTTAAAATTTAATTTTTTTAAAAGAAAATATACTTTAAATTATTGCTGATATAAATAAACTAACTAGTTTGTCATTACGTGTCATTTATTCAAAACATTGTTTTAAGTGACATAAAACTAGTACTGAATTGTTGGCAACACTTATAAACAATGTTCTAAATAATGTCAAAACATACCTGAATAATTAAAATGTCAATCAATATTATTATCATATTATCAAGACAAGACTACGTAATGTAGATTTTTCAATATAACTTTAAAAGAAAGAAAAAGTCTTATTTCATAAAAAAAAATAAATAAATGCAAAAACTTTCTTAACCTGTTTTGAAAATCATATTCAAGGCTATTTCACAATAGCCACAGAATTCAGGAACTCTAAATTAAATGCTTAAAAATAAATAACAACGGAACTCTCAAATAAAATTTCTAATAAATTCTGTTATCTTGCGAAACAACAACAACAAAACAAACAAACAAAAAAATAATAATTAATAAACACATTTCATATGAGAATTGAAATAAAAGTATAAATACAGTCAAACCCCGTTAATACGCGCCCTGCTTAATACGCGAAACCGCTTAATACGCGAATTTTCTTTGGTTCCTTGAAATACTCATATCTTACGCATATAAAACCACCCCCTTTAATACGCGAATGGTTAATACGCGAACCCGTTTAATACGCAAAATTTTATCAGTCCCTAGAAAGAAAAACCTACGTTTAATACTCGAATAAGCTTAGTTCTAAACATAAGAATTTTTAGATAAAGTATTTTCCCAAGCATTTTATACAACAATTATTTAACTTATTTTTTATACAACAATTATTAAAACCCAATTTAATTGATCATTTATTCCCTCAAAACCACACACTGACTAGATTTGGACTCCGATCCGAGACTAGCGCAACACTAGCCCAATCAAAACTCTTCCAAGAAAATCTCATAAGCGAGACGAGGCTAGCGTTAAAAAACAAAAGCAAAAGTTAAAAACAAAGCGTGCAAAAGTTAAAAACATTATGTCTGCTTTGAAAAACACCTGTTTTCATTTGATGAATATATAAAACCACAATGTAAAATTTTAATGGAAATTAAAATTTTTAAAAAATACAGCATTTAGAGATTTTTAACTTACGCATTTCGGCCTATCACGAGACGCAACTGAAGGATATGTATAAATTAAAAAATAATTGATACAAAACTTCTTGAAATCAGTAAAAATTTGAGTGTTTTTTCGTGGTTTCGTTTGCTTTCTGTATGCATAC
Source organism: Maratus speculifer (assembly GCA_964019185.1). Lineage (NCBI taxonomy): Eukaryota > Metazoa > Arthropoda > Arachnida > Araneae > Salticidae > Maratus > Maratus speculifer. The sequence continues at coordinate 71,139,431 of OZ025301.1, read as the reverse complement.
ACTCAAAAAATCAAACTTCTCAAATCAGAATGTACCTTCAATTCAATACATTTCTTGCGATTTTTATCATTTAAAAATATAAATGTAGACAATTAAATTTATAAAATCATACAAATTTGAAGTTCATATAAGGTTCATTCATCGCATACGCGGGATGCGCAAGTCAGCTAGTTTTTATAAAAAGCAAAAATGAAAAGAAACTTTTCCCCATATTTAAGAATTTATGTGAGGTCCCCGTCTCCCCCCGTCCCCCCCCCCGTCTTCCCTAAACTAGACGGGGAAGCGGTAGAACCGATAGATGGAGCATGCGCTAAAATCGCAGATTAATCACGTGAGACTTCCCAATCGCTGTTTCACTAGTGCTGTGTTATTTTAACAACAACAACAAAAAAAAAAATAGTTGCTCGTCGTTCCCAGTATTATCTAGTCTACAATATCTATCTATGCTTTTATAATGTAGTCTAAACTATGGCGGAAAGAGTAAAACATATTAAACGAAACGCTCTCCATCACTAAGGAGTTACAAATTATAAATCAATACGATGCCCAAGCTGTCTCAAATAAGTCTACGTTCGCCAAAGAAAAGGGCCTACCTGAGTCAACTTTAAAAACTTTGTTAAAGAATAGGAATGCCATCGTTAATCAAGCTGTGATTGGAGGAACAAAGAACAAGAAAATAAAAACTGCTAAGTTTGAGGACATGGAAAAGGCCCTTCACGAGTGGTTTGTTCAAGCGCGCTCTACAAATATCCCAATAAGCGGCTTATTAATGCAAGAAAAATCTTCTGAAATCGCAGAAAAAATGGGATTGCTAGATTTCAGTGCCTCAAATGGATGGCTGGATCGATTTAAAACTCGGTAGGCATAAAATTCAAGCAAGTGTGCGGTGAGTCAGCTGCAGTCAACATTGAAGATGTTCACTGTTGGAAAATAATGTGCTTCCGCAGCTTGTAGAAAACTATACTCAAGTCGGGATATTTACAACGTGGACGAATTTGAGCTTTTTTACAAGCTGACACAAAATGAAACAATGGCCATGAAAGTTGAAACATGTCATGAATGCGAACTGAGGAAAGAGTGTCATACTATTCTGCTTGGTGTCAACTCTGATGGATCAGACAGATTAAAGCTCTGGAAATAGGGAAATCAAACAACCCACCATTCTTTGAAAATGTCAAGAAATTCCTTTACCTCTACGAAAGCCAAAGTAGAGCATGGATGACGGGCAACATTTTTACAACACGACTCCGTAATTTTGATCGAGGTATTTCGATGAGAAAAGAATCACGCCATGTGTTATTGCTTGTGGACAGCTGCCCTGCGCATCCAAAAGATAACGAAGACCTGAATAATGTCGAAGTAGAATTTCTACCTCCAAATTCGACTAGTGTCAGCAAGCCAATGGACCAAGGAATAATTAACAGAGCCAAAGTAAATTGCAAGACTCGCGTCGGACATAGAAGAGTGTCACGCCAACAACGATTCCAAATTGCTTTCACAAAGCGGGTTTTGGAAGTAGCCAGGACATCATTTACACAGAGCCAACCTCACACGCTAATGTTGAAGAAAATTGGCTGGCCGCACAAAAAACTGTAGGGGAAAATTTTGTCGATTTAGACATGTTCATTAATATCGACAAAGATCAAGTTACCTCCGAACTTGGTGGTATGGATGATACCATCGCCGATGTAACTGCGACTGACAAATCGGATGAGGAGGAAGAAGATGATGAATCTACGCTTCCGGCCTCATCTCCATTTACCAAACTTACAAATACAACTCCCTAAGACAGTATGTGTCGTCACTGGACAAAGGACCCTCAACATGTAAACTTTACCACTACCTAAAGAAGGCGGAAAACATCATGGTGATGGTGCGACCGCATGTCGAGCAGGCCAAAATTGATGACTTCTTTTCCAAAAAGTAATTTTTATGACATAATTGACTTCAATAAGTTTTTTTAATTGATTTTTTATTATTATCAGCACTATTTATCATCGCATCTATCTGTCCTGTATAGCTAACAAAGATTTCAATTTTGTTAACATTATTTGTAATTAATATGGTTCGCAGAAATTTTTGTGTTCGTCTTATTCAATTTTATGTATTATACATAACAAATCTAAATTTGAAAAGACATAGGATTTTTACTTGAGAAAATAACAATTATTTGAATTTTCAGCTTTCAAACGTTTCTGCTTAATAAGCAGATAATGATTAAAATAAATTAAATGTCATTTTATGTCTTAAAAACGCTAAAAATTGACCTTAAATGTGTTTTTTCCGCATACATTGTTATTAAATAGATCACTCGAAGAAAATTTGCGACCTTCGGTTAATACGCGAACCCGTTTAATACGCGAATTTTGATCAGACCCCTGATTCGCGTATTAACGAGGGTCGACTGTACATTTTAATATTTTCTGACTCTCAGTTTAAATTCTTGTTTGTCAAAAGAAAAGAAAAATAATATCAACGTAAATAAATGATTATTTCATTATTTCTCAACCTTTTTTTGCTTTTTTTAAAATTTGAATTAAGAAAATTTCTTATTTAATCAAGGTAAAATTAAACATGCATACATAGAATAAAAATAAAATAAAGAATAAAAATAAGCATCGAGGGAAAGGTAATTACACAACACATAAATAAATTGTAAAATCATCATAAAATGAATTAAAACTAATATGTGAAAGAAAAATGTTACAGATAGATAAAATATGGTAACTTTCGAAAAGAATTATGGATCCTTTAAAACTTGGCTTACTTATTGAAAATATATGACAAAAGTATTTATAGAACTTTAAAATATTCCAAAATAAACACACATCACACGAAAAGACGATGATTGAGGCAGAAAATTAAACAAATTTAATCCGTAGAACATATTTCACAAACAAATGAAAATGGCGTTTTGCATAAGATTATTCCGTGTAACGTATTTCACAAATGAAGTACGATCATTTTAAAGGGAAAGAAACAATATGTTGAGCATTTAAGAATATATTTCACACACAAATAAACGAGAAACGACCGCTCGAGCCATTTTTTCATGCATTAAACAGTATTTCATAATTTAAATACATATATATCAATCTTTTGAAGATTTATGAACAAGTGGAAACATTTTGGAAAGCTTTCGAGCCATTTTTTTCTTCTTGCCTACTTGTAGATAATATATCACAATTAAAAAGCATCAAGCATTTGTAGAATTAAGAAGATGTGAGAACATTTTAAAAGTATTTCCAGGTAAGGGCTCCAGGTTGGGTAGCCATTTTGTAAGAATTCGTCTTACAAATTTACAAGAAGAAAGAAGAGCAAATATCTTAATATGGATATAACGGGGCTACAGACTTCTTTGAATACTTTTTATTTCTTGAAAGACAGCACTTACTTTTAGAACACTAACACACATTTACAAATAAAGCTTTTTTTTACATAATTCTCCTTGCGCACGCCACCAACACAACACAAGACATTAACTCACAGTTTACAACCAACTTTCGAATCTTTTGAACATCACTAAGCATAGAATGCTTTTTTAATAGAAAAATAGTGTTGCCAGATTTTTTTAAGACGAAAAATATTACAACTACATTTTTAATTTAGCAGAGCTCAGGTCACTTGACGACTGTCAGTCTATTTATTTTATTTTTTTCTTTGGAATGCGCGTGTTACATTATTTAATAAATACGAAATTTGATGTTATATTGATTAATGATATTTTTTATAGTAATTACAAATCTTTATGCTGAATAACACCTAAAATTTTTGTGTGTTCATTGGTTTCACATATTTTTATTATTCTTTCATGTGTTCATGAATGGTGAGAAGAATGAAAGACATCAAAAAGCGCATTGGTTTTTAAAAGGACCCACTTCCAAAGCATAATAAAAAACAGAAAAAAATCCTAATGCATGACATTTGCTTTTTATCAAATCGGATCAAATTTACATGAAACAGACAACTAACTGTCATGTATAACAAATTCAAGTTAAGGAAACAATATTGTAAATTGGATCACTGTAATTTCAGATCCCTTGGTTTCAACCAGACTTCTAAGGATAAATTTCGTATGGTGACAGCTATATAATAAGCTAATCCCGATTTGCTCAATTTAGAGCGGTGTGGGACAATTCCTACAAAGCGATAAAGCGGGGAATCCAGAGTGCCTCAATTTTTGACAAAGGTCTGGAGAGAGAGAGAGAAAAAAGGTTTACAGATAATTTTTTTGTTGTTTTCAGACTAAAAAAACTAAATTTAAGGGTAGAAAGGGAAATCTGACATGAAGGAAGAAAAATGGGAATTTCATTGTTGTATTACATAAAAGCTTTTTAAAAGGAAATACTGAGTGATAAATGTCGAATTTCATTCTAGGTTGACTAAAAAGTAGTAATATATAAATTTAATGTTTTTCCTTTGTTTTTTTAGAAATTTAATGTAGAGTTTTGTGCTAGGTCGGTCTTTGCCCGACCTGGGCCTCTCCTGGCTACGGCCTTGTGACCTTGATAAGGTAGTGGTAACATACGAAGCTCAGAATGTGCTTACAAGGAAGGTCTCCATTGGGGGCATACTCAGAATTTTTTGAAAAAAATACGAATTATAATACTCATGTAGGTAATAAAGGATCAGTGAAAATTAGCGGCGGAATTACATTATTAGATATGTAAAAAAATAAAATAGTTTGCAATAATTGGCGTGAAAAGCTGAAAGCGACGCGGGATTTGGCGAGCAGTGCATTTCCTCGCCAAAAGCAGACGATTTTAACGAATCTGAAAATTGATTTTAATTGACTTCACTGTTAAAAACCTGCAGCATTTACTGCAACGTCACTCCACTACTTTTATAGAATATCTCTCTTCTGACCAATGAGAATGCCCCATAGCACGGTGAATTGACCGTGTCATACTCTGGTAAAAATCTGCCAAAGACTTACCAAAATGTTTATCGTTTTGCTCTTGTCCAGAATCGTGTTAACTAATGCAATGTTATAGCCAAGTCGAGACTAACGAAAAAGACAGGCTACCGCGGTGCATTCTTCGTATCTTTTTTTACAGACAGCTGGAGTCATGTGATTTTCGAATACACCAATGCGGGTGCACGAATAGAACACTACGTCATTCTAGTGGTCTATGCAAAAAAAGATACTTGAGATGCACCGCGGTAGCCTGTCTTTTTCGTTAGCCTCTTTAACAAACATTTGAAGTGCGAGCTACTTACGATAAAACATTGAGAAATTGTATTGCTCATAATACTTAATTTATTTTTATTTAGTAAAAAAGATTTATATACATATATTTATATTCTCGTGTTAGAGATTTATTTATTTTTCATTTGATTTGCTATAATTAATATAATAAATCCAAAATAATAGCTATAATAGCGATTTAAATAATGTATGGATTAAAAATAGAAAACCAACGATTATAAATGCACAAATAAAGTATGAAAAGGGGAGCTTACAGCTGTTTCAAATCTACAAACGAGATTCTTCTTCAGTGCAAAAACTCAGAGAGTTAGACTAAGCAAAACTGAGCAAAGAGACAGAGACAGAGAGACGCAGGCTTATATACCCGCTGCGGAAATGATTCCGCCTAAAGGAAAGCAACCAATGAGAAGAAAGTAGCCGGAACAACTGGGTGTACAAGTAGCAACATCTACCGGAGAACAAACAAAACAAAAACTAAAAAGCGAGGGAGGTAAAAAAGACTCCTTATTTTCTTAGCATTTGAAAAGCTTTAATTTAAGTCTCTCTTTTTTCCTCCCTCGCTTTTTAGTTATTGTTTAGGAAAATTATAACTATAACCTTAATATATTTCTTTAGATACAGAGACAGAGAGACGCCGGCTTATATATCCGCTACGGAAACGATCCTCCCTAAAGGAAAGCAACCAATGAGAAGAAAGTAGCCGGAACAACTGGGTGGACAAGTAGCGACATCTACCGGAGAACAGACAAAACAAAAACTAAAAAGCGAGGGAGGAAAAAAAGACTCCTTATTTTCCCAGCATTTGGAAATCTTTAATTTAAGTCTCTCTTTTTTCCTCCCTCGCTTTTTAGTTATTGTTTAGGAAAATTATAACTATAACCTTAATATATTTCTTTAGATACAGAGACAGAGAGACGCCGGCTTATATATCCGCTACGGAAACGATCCTGCCTAAAGGAAAGCAACCAATGAGAAGAAAGTAGCCGGAACAACTGGGTGGACAAGTAGCGACATCTACCGGAGAACAAACAAAACAAAAACTAAAAAGCGAGGGAGGAAAAAAAAGACTCCTTATTTTCCTGGCATTTGGAAATCTTTAATTTAAGTCTCTCTTTTTTTCCTCCCTCGCTTTTTAGTTTTTGTTTTGTTTGTTCTCCGGTAGATGTCGCTACTTGTCCATCCAGTTATTCCAGCTGCTTTCTTCTCATTGGTTGCTTTCCTTTAAGCGGGATCGTTTCCGTAGCGGGTATATAAGCCCGCGTCTCTCTGTCTCTTCGTTCAGTTTTGCTTGTCTAGCTCGATGAGTTTTTGCACTGAAGAAGAATTGCATTAGTAGATTCGAAACAGCTGTATGCTCCCCTTTTCATACTTTATTTGTGCATTTATAATCGTTGTTTTTCTATCTTTAAACATTTTTGCACAAAGGCTTTGTTTGCTATTTTAATGTATGGATTGTTTCGAAGACGCACGTGTCTAAAGTTGTTTCACATTGTGATGTGTTGTAATGTTGAGAAATATTTGATTACATGTTTTTCTGAATACTTTGACAAAATAATATTAAAAATTTTGTTACTTTTTTATTGCTAACAAAGTGTAATAGTTATTTAATATGTTTAAAAATATTAAAAACTTAAAATATAGGGTTGTTTATCTAAAAAAATATATTAAGTTTATAGTTATAATTTTCCTCAGTGAAAAATCTAAAGTAGTCATTTCGGATGTGAGGTGTGAGGGGGAATGTAAGTAGGTCTCTAAACAACAAAACTTCTTAAGACGGAATCGTAAAAGAACAAAAAAGTTTCGTTTTAAACAGGTTTTTGTCATATCTGTCATACATTATAAAACATTATTTAATGTTTTAAAAGGTGAAGTTTCTAGAGCATGTATTAATATCGTTTCAATATATACATATGCGCCCACAAATGTACACATCTTTTCGTTGGTTGGTTGGTTGGTTGGTGGGCAAATACTGAGACGTATGCTACTACCCGTTAGGGAGGCTTTTGTCTCGAAACTCCAGGGATCTTTCCGTTACATTCTGAGACAGTTTGCAGGTCTGGAAATTGATATGCATGGACATTCATGCCATTTAATTTATCCAAATGCCACTTTTTGACCGGAAAAACTCATATTTTATGCATAGGTGTGTAAATTAAAATGGGTCAAAAAATACACATCATCGACCAAAAAATTGATTTAAAATCTAGCCAAAAAACAATGGAATTTGGAGTCTACTAAGTCAGTGACATAAACGTATATGGATCGTTTTCATTGATCAGAAAATACATAGTCTTTAAAACAAAGGTAATTCTTCATGATATTTTTAATAGTGTAGGCAGAATTCTACAAATGTCACTGCAATCGATACGACCAATGACCTAAGATACATAGACAGCACATTGGCAACCTTTTCTTAGGCCGAAATGGTTGCCTTCCATCACGTGACGGAGGGCAGATTTAGCGCGCCAAACCGTTTTTTCTCCCGCCGAAACTCACATTGTTATGTTTGTCTCATGGATCAGAAATACAACTGGATAACGGATCCCTTTGTTCTCTTCCGAAATACTTGAAGCTGGAATGACCGAGGTTCTATCGCCAAAAGGGTGACATTTTTTGGCGGTGATCCCTTTGGCGGTGTACCGTGAAGCTCTATCAACGCAGACGAAATATAAGCTACTGGTGGGTGCGGAAATTCCAATGGCAGTTTTTGGAGGGAGAATAACCGGTTTGGCGCACATTGCTACCCACCATCACGTGCTGGTGGGTAGGTAATATTGGATTCAAGAAAGGTTGCCATTTCTTAGTCCAGGTATTAGACGTCAATGGTTTGTCTTGAGTTGACCGTACTTCTGCTTTTCTCTTTGTGAAATCTAAAAGATGCCAATAAAGCAATCACCGCCACAAAACGGCATCATTTCGTCAAAGATGTTGGATTCGAAACCATGCCGAGAGAACAATGGGATGTGGCGTCTACATATATTAGAAAGTCAATGGATACGACGGATCTTAGCATCGTTTCACATTTAAGGGATTAAAAATTTTTCTGCTGTTTTGGAAATCAGATTTCCACACTATTTATTTTAGATGCTATACTTAAATTATTCTATCTTTTTATTTTTTTTATTTTTTTATTCGTACTTTCTTGTTTTGCTTTTTTGCATTGCTAGATATGGCAGGATTATGATTGATTGATTGATCGATACATATGCTCATGGGTCAATAAATTGCCCACCCCACCCAACCAACTTACTATAGTATCAGGTTAGTGAAACGTAACTCAAGCTTTTCCCTTTAAAAATTAAAATTCAGATTTAGCTTTTAAAGTTTTTCATGTCAATTCATAAAAATTGTAGCAGATGAAATCTGGAAATTATGATGGCATGATCCTGCATTTTAATTTTTCATGCTAGAGATTTCTTTTTATTTCTTTTTTTTCTTTACTAGTTTGCATACTTTCGATCCATCTTAAAAATATTCTGATATACAATGTAAATTTATGCATATTTTTTATCATTATATTTATTTTTTTGTTAAAACGTGTGAAAGCAGTATTTTCGGCACTGGAAAAAAGTATATATAATTAATAAATATAAAAAAAATCAACTTATTGTATATAACAAAATGCAGAAATGTCTGTTTTCAAGTGGGCATAGATATCAAATGTACAAAAATAATAGTAAGTAGTAACACTGATCAAGTCCTAAAAAATAATAATAATAATAATAATTTAACAAATTACAAGGACTATTTAGAAAATGAAAGTTTCAAAGACTCCAATTTTAAAAATTTATGAATAAATTCTGTATTTAAATTAATATTAATATAAACATCATTTTTAGGATGATTATAAGGAGTCATATATTATGTACGTCGTGCATTAAACATTAATATTCCAATGATAAAAAGAAAAAAAAAAAACAGTAGATTGAAGATAGACAACTTTAACTGTTTAAAATGTGCATATTTATTTGATGGAGTTAATCAGACTGACTTCTGCACACCTCATATTACGTATGACATGGATTAAACATTAATATTCCTGGACCCATCACAAGCAAATTTTAAATGAAATTTCACTTTTACAATTTTTGAAACTTAAAATTTTTCAACTTCTTAACATTGCACATTTTTAATTTTTACACCATTGCACAGAGAAAAAAATGCTCTTTTTAATGAAATTTGTTTGAAATCGCTATCACAACTTGTTAAACATTAAACTTGGACCAATCAGAAAACGAATAAAGTAAAAAAACAGAAGTATTCCCTTTTTTGGACATTAATCTTATAAACCAATCAAGAAACGAATAAAATTAAATAAGTTGCGAAGTTCAGCCAATAAAAACATTCAGATATATTTTAGATTTCCCAATTTTCTACTGAGAACAACTATTTTTTCCAAATAATAAACAGCATAGGAATTGTTTTTATTAATGTTATTAAATTGAATATAGCCTTCGAATTATACTTATGATTAATTAAAAGTTAAACCATAAGAATAGGGTTTATTGTTTGTTTTATTCTTGATTTATGCTTTTTAAGGTTTTTCTGAAACAGTAAGAATTATGACAATTGGGAAATGTTTGTGTCTGTGCAAGGCCCATAATCAATTTGTGATTTTGTTTTGATTAAATCAGAAATTCACAAACTATGTATAAACTTTTATTTATGATGACAATAAAACTTCAACATGGTTCTTGAACATAACTTTTTTAAAAAATCTCCATGAATTAACTGGTGTGATATTTAGATCAGCAAAGATCTTTCGGTACTTTTCCAATATAGGGTCATTCGCAAAAATGGGCTTTGCGAAAGAAGGAAATTTGTCAACTTATTTACTGTTTCATATATATTTTCATATCTTCAATATACAATTTGTTTAATATAAAGAAGCCATTTATTTGTATACAAACATAAGTTAATTGTGCATAAAAAGCAGTAATGATATGTATGTAAATAAAATGCTTGTATAAACATGTATGAAAAAAATCCTGATGAGCTTTTATGCTCCCATTTTGAAGCCCAAATTTCACTAACTATTTAAAAAAGTGCCAATGTCCTTAGACTAAAAAAGTATCTATTAACTACAATATTGTAGAGTCATTTCAGAATGTCCTCACCCTTCCTTTAAATTTTTCATTTAAAAGGAAAACAAAACCTGTCTGTTTCTTAATCAATGCACAGTCACAGAAGCCTAAATCTAATATAAGTCTTTAAAGTAGCTTTAACTCTTTTTAATTAAGGTGCAACACTAGGCACAAGAAAAGACCTAGATGATAATGTAAAGTCTATAGAGGTCATTGACTTCTAATATAACTGGACTAAGAAATGGCAACCATTCTTGAAGCCATCATAACCTCCCCACCAGCACGTGATGGTGGGAGCGAATGCGCGCCAAACCTGTTTCTCCCGCCGATCCCACTAGCCACCAAGATCTTTTTTGACTGTGTTGCATTCTTTTATTATGAGAATAAAAGCAGAAAATTGCCAAGAAAGGATAATCGTCAAAAAAAGATATCCTTTTGGCAAGGAAAACTCTCGCCAAATCCCAGGTTATTCCAGCTTCAAGTATTTCTGAAAAGAACAAAGGGATCCGTTATCTAGTTGTTATTTCTGATCTATGATGGATCCGTTATCTAGTTGTCATTTCTGATCTATGATGGAGATGTTCTTTTCAAATATCTCGCTCAAATTTTAATATTTTGACGTGATTTTTTTTGCATAGGATAGCTGAGGATGATCCACAACCGGCCTAGTTTTTACTGTTTCGATTTTGCTTATATATTTTCTAGATTATGATAGTTTCGATTTCAGAACTGGTTTTGAAAGTTAAAGTAATAAAAAAAAAATACCAAAATTGAAAAAGTAAAAACTAAGCCAGTTGTGGATTGTCCTCAACTATCCTATCCAAAAAAAAAAAAAAAAAAAAAAAAAAATCATGTAAAAATATTAGAATTTGAGTGAGATATTTAAAAAGAACGCCCTCATAAACTTACAAGGAAGGTCTCCATACGGGCATACTCCGAAAAATCTGAAAAAATTACAGAATGTTCTTCTTATGAGGATATATACGTTTATAAAAAAAATTTCGGTGGAACCCCCATTCCCTGTTCGTAAAAAAATAATGAAAATTTCGTTATTTATCTTTGGTTGGCGATGAAAAGCAATTTCAAAAAATGTTTTTTTTTTATGTCAAATGCATTTTAAAGGAAAAAAGTTTCATGTTCAACGTGTTTAGATAATTTAAATATCTTTGTTTTTGTCAGTTTTAGTTTAAGTATAATTTCGTTATATTGATATTTATATGTATTTAATTCAAATTTAATCATCAAAATTTGAGATTTGAAATGAAATTTAAATTTAAATTAATTAAAATTGTTTCAAGTTCAAAGTCCGTTTGAGCATTGTCAATTCGATTCTGTTGTTATGGAAACATCTAACTTTTATCTTTGAATACGCTTAAATGTGTGAAAATAATTTTACTGAATAAGAATTTTTTATGTATGAAAATATTTTTTCCAGAGGTAAATTAAATAACTACAGCAACAATATATATGTATAAAATATATTAAACTCTCATTGTTTATGTTTAAATTCATTTACACGGATTCTAAAAATCCATGTTTTCAGTTGCATTAAAATCGTTTGCTTTATTAGTATTTTTTTCAAGGAAATCTGAATATGCCCAGTATGGAGACCTTCCTTGTTAGCATTATAATCCGGGTCTTTTTCTGTGCCTAGTATGGGGCCTTAACATAATTTTACTGTGATGAATGAATTGGATATGAATAAAATGTAGTTACTACAGTTTCATCATTATTCTAAATGAATCCTAGCACAATCTACTTTTATCTGTAGTAAGCAAAGATTTCAAAAACTGCTTTAATTAAGGGTGTTCTTAAATAAAGGGCAACTTTGTGACACATGCTTTAATTTATTTTTGTTCGGAAATGCATAACAATAGCAGGTGTTATTATTCAGAAACTGTCTAATTGCACTCAATCTTCTGTTTTTTAAAAAGCACAACAGATCTTTCATAACAAGCCTTGAAAGTTTACACTTTTGAGCACCTTTCCCCACGAAAGCAGAAAAACCAGTCGAAAAGCAGGGGAAAAACGGGTGATCAAGATATCGAAATAGCTTATAACTCGATAGGTAATTTAACTATCATAAAATGGAAAAATAGGTTCAATTTGAAATCGCTTCCATAGTAAGACATTCCAATGTTATGTATTTCTGTTAAAAAATGAATTTGTAAATGTGTCAAAACGTTTTTCACTTGTTGAGCGGAGCAGTTAAGAACACCCTTAATGCCAGGGGTGATTCTCGTCCGAAAATTTGAAATTGGGTTATCAGTTCCGCATAGTTGCTCACTTGTACGGTTTTGTGCACGGAAAAAACAATGCAAATTTCGTGATGTGATCACCGAAATAGCATACATTTCGTTCATATTTTGTGGAAAAACGGCGATTTCGTCAATGTTTTTGTAAACTAACTTTTGTAAACTAACTCCGTCAAAAGATCGATGAAAAACGCGAATTTCCTGTGCGGATCGCGGAAAAAAACGGCAATTTCACCAAATATCGCAGATAAAACGCTGATTTCTTCTGAAGACGGTGGGAAAACGCCGATTTCGTCTAAAGATTGCGGATATAATGCCGATTTCGTTAAAAGATCGCGGGAAAAAACGCCGTTTTCGGTAAAAGATCGCTTAAAAATATTTTGTCAAAAAGAATATTTGAAAAAATACGCCGATTTCATCAAAAGATCACGGAAAAACGCCGTTTTCGTCAAAAGATCGCGGGAATAAAACGCCGTTTTCGAGAAAAAATTGCATAAAAAAGCAAATTTTATCTAAAGATCATCGAAAAAACGCCGATTTCACTTTTAAAAAACATGGTAAAATACCGATTTCGTTAAAAGATCGTGGAAAAACCGCCGATTTTGGCAAAAGATCGCAATAAATCGCCGATTTTGCTAAAATATTGCTGATTTCGTCTGAAGATAGCGGGAAAACGGCGATTTTATCCGAAGATCGCTGGAGGAAGGGAATTTACGACCCCCCCTCCCCCCCGATTTCCGAAAATGCGATGCAAATTTCCGAAAAAAAATTTTCATCCAGAGTCACCCCTGCTTAATGCTTCTAACAATATTATGACGAGTAAATTAGATAAAATGCTTTTACTTCAGTTCCATTGTTATTCTAAATGAATCATGCCATTGTATATTTAGTGTTGACTCTAAGCTGTTTTAGTCGGGCAGGCAGCACTCGGCAACCCTTTTTATTTCTTTTATGTGCCCGGCAGCTCTTATAAACCATTCTGATGAATCTGACAAACCTTTTGAATACTTCTTATATAAACTCCATGGCAATTCAACCTATCCCAGGAAAATATCACAAAATTCTAGGGGACTTTAAGCAAACCAGCTCAAAATATTTTTGGTGAACAAGATACAAGTGTAATCCTTTTTGAAAAAAAAAAAAAAAAAAAAATATGCCTGTTTTTATATTGTAACCTTTTTTGAATAGTGTTCCCATTTTAGAAAAAAAGAATATTCTTTTTTTTTTTTTTTTTTTTTTTTTTAAAGAATAGTGTTCTTTTTTTAAAAAAATTCTGCTTGATGCCCCCCTTCTTTTTTTTTAAAGTCAACATTAATATCTGTGTGTGTATTTGGCAGAATTTTTAAAAACCGAACTTTAATACTTCTTAATTTCCATAACTTTAGTATGATGAATAAATTCAACTTGAATAAATTTCAGACACTGGAGTTTCAATTATTCTAAATAAATCCTTCCACTGTATATGAGGGGAAAAAAATCTATGCTAATGTTGTTCTGATTTTATATTTTTAAATGAAAACTTTTCAAAATGAACCTAATGCTAGTGGGAGGGATACTGCCTTAGATAATGTGCACCCTGAAATTTGTATGTTTTAATATTTTTTTAAATGAAAATCTATCCATATGAATTTGAAATTGGGAGACTTTCTATTTTTTGTTGCATACTCTTTATGTATGTAATGTATTAATATAAAATATTTTCTTTTAGAATACTCATGGAAGTTTTATTCCTTCTAGGAAGAAAAATGAGTCTTAAAGGATTTCAATGAATCTTAAAGGATTTCAATGGGATCTTTATAGTCACTTCCAAATGCCATATTATTTGTATGTATAAAAAGTTTTATTTATCTTCATTGTATTCATACATTTTACAGTAAATATTAGCATGCATATATACAATGATAATATACACACATATATATACCAATCTCTTTTTTTTTTTTCCTTTATTAAGAGTTTTTAATGTTTTCCTGAATTCTCAACTTATATGTTTACATTCATAGTACAGAGGATTCCCTGAAATCTGGACAGCTTTGTTTATATTTTTTAAATACTACTATTTTGAAAATAATAATGCAATCAAAATTATCATGAATGCTTGCATGCAATATTGTAAAACATTAAAATAAGTAATAAACTAAAATGATAATTTAAAAAATGATTGAATTGTTAAAAGTATTAATACATAAATATATTTGGTAAAAAGATTTTGATTACCAGTAATATAAAAAATATCTTGACCCTTTTTTTTTTTTTTTTTTACATTTATATTTTCTTCATGAAAAAACGAGTTTAGTCATCTTATCCAGAATTATGGATTAAAATACATTCATAATAATAAAAAAGTAAAAAATTCTGTAGTTTTGCCCCTACATCTTATAGCCCAGTTATTTTAGCAAAAATTGGGGAAAAAATTAGAACAAAGTTGGATTTTTGCATAGGTGCTAGTTAGGTTATGTAGTTAAACATACTAAAAGTCCTCATCGATCTGATGTGAGCTTTCGCCACCAGGGGGCGCTAAAGAGCTTGAAAATCAGTTTTTGTGAATATCTCACAAACAATGGCATTTAGAGAAAAAAGTTGAAATACAAAGTTATAGATAATTTAATTTCCTATAAAAAGTGTTATAAACATTTTTTGTCACATTAACCTTTCCCTGTTAAAAATATAAAAAAGTGAACATATTTTAAAGTAAAATTATAAAAATACAAAAAAATCTGCTGCTACGTTTAACAAAAATTATGTAAACAGATCTATAATTCTCACCTTTGAATTGGGAAAGTGAATATATAATATACATTTATGCTTATTTCCACATAACCCTTGAGGTAAATCACTTAGTGCGTTTTTTTTAAAAATTATTATTGTGGTTTCCCCCATAGGCATATTCCAGTTATAGTGACTGGCTTAATCCAATTTCAGTCGTTTAACTGCTTTAGTAATTCTTTGCACAGCTTCAATTTCTACACTCGATTCAGACTCGTCATTATCTGTATTTATTTCTTTCGTTGTTGCGCTGCTTTCAGTATTTTTTGTTTGCCTTTCGATATCATCACTGAATTCAGAAACAGCGCTTCCCTCCTCCCTTTCAGTGGGCAGGATATTGTCAATATTTTCCTTGTCTTCAAATTCAATTTTACTTGTATTATGAAATGAAACTCAGCAGCAATTTATGCAAATATCAGAACATTTCAATCCATTTTTTCGGCATCCACATGCTTTTCCACATCCTTTGGAGCAAGTGCAAAAAATAGACTCAATAATATTTTTTGGTGCGGGCGGTAAGGTAGCATGAATTGCAAACAAATTAGGTACATTTTGCCAGCCCCAGTTCTCAGGAAGTAAGAGTATTGCTCAATCAGTATTGTACTTGATGATAAATACTGTACAATTTAGCTGCATCTTTGGTAAGCGGTTAATGATTAGATTAAAAAACACGATACTTTGGAGCTTTCTTTTTTTCCTTCTGTAAAAAATCTTCGTCTAATG
The DNA here is from genome assembly GCA_964019185.1 of Maratus speculifer. Classification (NCBI taxonomy): domain Eukaryota; kingdom Metazoa; phylum Arthropoda; class Arachnida; order Araneae; family Salticidae; genus Maratus; species Maratus speculifer. Next base: position 71,123,394 of record OZ025301.1, on the reverse strand, counting down.
TATCAGAATATAACAAACATTTTCCCTTAAATTCAAACAACGGACTGTCATTTCTCAATTTTTCCTTCAATGAATGATTAATTCGTGTGGACTGCAATAGACTTTTTTTCTGCAATAGATTTATTGTATGATTTAATAGAATCCTTTCGTGAATAATTTTTCTTACTCTTTGAATGAACTGTAAATTCATTATTGTTTTAACCATTTCTTCAAATATTTTCCACTTACGGTTATCTCTTTCCGAACTTGCTGTCACAATGGACTTCAGTCACTTTTTTTTCTATTTTTACATAATCTTTCGAAATGCAGTCCTCATTTCATGCAAGATGAACTATTTTGTCAATCTCCATTTTTCGCTCAGAATCAACAATTAAGAAAAAGTCATTTTAAACTGTCATAACTAATTTAAAACTTTCTATAACATGCGTTGAAAATTATTCCCTTCCTAAAATTTCACAAAAAATAAATACTTCATTCAATAAATTAAGGTGATTTCATACTAGCGTGATGAGCACCAAATGAAAATAAAACATTGGTAAGTACTTGTACGTGGTACATTTCGACAAATGCAAAGAGAGATAGCGTATTGGGCAATGACTATTCGTCACCTGAGAATAATACAGTTCTATCTGTGTTTTTGAAAATATTGACTTATCTATATAGAAAGGCTCTATTTGTATCTATGAAGGCATTTTTGCATCAAAATGATGTTATATATAATTTACATATAACCTTACAATTATATTACGACATTTTAATCGAGAGATACAAATAGAACATTTCTATAATATCGATAAGTCGATTTTTTTTTTCAAAAACACAGATAGAACCTTATTATTTTCAGGTGACGTATTGCACAAGCACGCGAAAACGCCATACAGGACAATGGGGGAGAAATGGGAGGGGAGGGGGAATCGAAAGTTGTTTTGTATTTGTTCTGCCTCTTCGCCGCGTTGTGATTGTTCTTGCACATTTTTTTCAATAATGTTTACTTTATCTTAATTTTTGGCAGGGAAGGGTTGGTGCGACGAAAAATGTTAATGACACTTTTTGTAGGAAATTAAATTATCTACATCTTTGTAATTGAACTTTTTTGTCTAAATGCCATTGTTCGTGAGATATTCATATAAAACCGATTTTAAAGCTCTTTAGCGCCCCCTGGAGGCAGAAGCTCACATCTGATCGATGGAGACTTTTAGTATCTTAAACTACATACCTTAATTAGCACCTATGCAAAAATCCAGCTTTGTTCTAATTTTTTCTGCTATTTGCAAAAAAAGGGGCTAAAATGACTGGACTATTAACTGAATTTCATTATTTACATATGTCATGATGTGCAGCTTTGAGGAAGTCTACTGTATTTATAACTTGCTAATAAATTATTGAATAATTCTGTACTTGTGTTTAACTTTCTTTTTTTTCTTTTTCTTTTCTTTTTTTTTAATGTTATGCAATGTGTATCACAAAATTGTGCATCATGGTTTTAAATAATTGGTAAAATTGTGATATCAAAAATTGGTCATATCACAGAAATAGTTTTCACATTTTTGGCCAAATATATTTTACTTTAATATGGGCTAACAAAAAATAAATACAATTAAAATTGGAAATCATCATAGGATAACAAACAAGCATGTTGATTTTTATGGAAAACCACCACTTTTAATAGTTGTCTAACTTCCAGTAAATTAAAACTGTGAAGAAATCTTAAAAACATTAAATTTATAGCTGAAAGAAAAAAAAAAAAAATCATTCTGACTTAAAAAATACATTTGTGAACTGTTCACACCTGACCCCATATGTTCTGTTCACAAGTGCCCCATCTACCAACTTATGCCTAACTTATGTTAAAAAGATTTTTTTAATTGAACTATTGTAGCAAATTTTTTTGTAGACTTGCCTAATTAATGCTACTATAGAATGTAATACTGATATTCTACTTTTAAAAATGTTTTAAATGAATTTTTACTTTGATAACTTTGGAAGATTTTTTACTTAAGATCTTCTAAAACAACAAATTACAATAATAAGAAATCAAAATGTCTGATTGTACTAAAAATTCAGTAAAAAGATTATACTAATATGTCAATTAATGGTAATTTTTTTAATTCTTTTATTTGAGATTAACAGAATGAAATACAGTATGGAACCATTTATCCGGAAACCAGTTAACCGGTAAACCAGTTATCCGGAATAATACTTCTAATAGACAGATGTTAGAGACTTTTTAGAAAAAAGTGTCATACACAATCAGTTTGACATATACATTGCTTGAAACAATTGTATAGTTTGATAACAGTATCTAGTGTTTGAAATAGAAGCATATAATCATATTATAGATTAATAAGTGATATTATAATACTATAGATGTTTTCACTTTTATGCTGAGAGAACAGAAGAATTTTTGTTCCCAAGGAGTTCCCATAAATTATCTTCTTTCAAACTCTAACAATTGATCTTACTTGCATCAGATTCTTGGTTCAAGTAATCTAATAATCAATTTTAAATTAGAAGTAATACCACAACTACATTTGTTTCACAAAACTCATCAAATGGATGCTGCTTTAATGCCCAATCAGTTAACTGGAAAACCAGTTATCTGGAATACATCTGACCCCAATCATTCTGGATAAATGGTTCTGTACTGTATGTATTCTTCACATGTGCCCCCTTTCCCCTATATGGACATGTTTATTTATATGTCATGTTGACTTAAAATATTGATTAAAGTTAACTTTAAAGTAAGTTTCAAATAGATAACATGACTTACTTTTGTTTTTACCGTCTAAGTTAAAAACAAACTAGTACGTTGTGAGCAGCATTACTTCTTGCTGCCACCATGCCGATACTTCAAAATACGTGACTTCATAACGTTACTGAACTGTGATCATCAGATCACCAGTTTTTGTTGCTATTCATGGCAGTCAATCGGAAGTTTGACATCATACTGTTTGGCAAACATTCGGTAATTTTCAGCCAATGGCATTTTTCTTTTACAATGGCAGCACTTGTTATGCAGAAATTCTGTTTGTTGTTTGTATAAATGATTTTTCTTGTACAAAAAAAAAAAAAAAAAAAGAAAAAAGAAAAAAATAAAGAAAAAGAAAAAGAAAAAAAATTCTTTTGAAATTAGGAAAGGGTCTTAACATACACGAGGGTTTTGAATGTTTCCTTATTTTTTATAACATAAGTTAGGGAGTTGACTTGGTACTACTAGGTTATCCCATCAACCAAAAAACTATCACCAAACTATAAGATTAAATGCCAATAATGGATGATCATGAATGTCACATTGAGTGACATTAAATACGATTCACGTGTTTAAAATGTCATTAAGTGATTTTTATTAATATTCTACTAATTATTTGTTTTTTCGTTATTGAAAATAAAAATTATGTCAATTATGTATAATTTGGCAAAATTGGTTGACGGGATAACAGAGTAGTACCGCCGACTTGTATGTGAGTATAAACGGTATGAAAATTGAGCACAAACTTTCCTGAATTCATTCTGAATTTGTATTATACCCCATATATTTTTTTATAATTTTTGTTTGTTGTTTTATTTTGTGTTTGGAAATATTAAACCAAATGTGACTTCAATTTTTGCAGTTAATATTCAGGTGTACTAATTATGTGCTTTCCATGTTTCAGTAATATCAGTATGTGCAATACTTCTCTAGATTTGTAACAAAATATATATTTCTTTAAAATATTTGTTCTTGCATTTTTTTAGGTATGAAATTATATTATTCGCAAAGAAATGAATTATGAGTTTTTGAATAAGCCATAATTTTCATGTCTTTTATTTAGTACATCACCAGTATTGCATAAATTGTTATACAACTTTTCTGCAGATGTAAAAACAGTTTAAAAAACCTTTTTAAAAATCTTTTGATTTCACACTTAAAATTCAAAGCAGGCAGTGTATCACCAGTGACTACACATCGCTATTCAATAGATATAACTATGCACCAGAGATGGTACATGTTATTGCAAATATGTTGATGGGCGAAACTTAAAGTTATGAAAGTATGTTTTTTTGGTCCTCCCTGAATTTGAAAAAAAATCCGCCGGAAGGGGGCTCTGCAATCGCGATTTTTGTGCCATTTTCAATATTGCACCACCTAAAAGTGTATGAAGTTAGTTCTAGAACTGAACTGAATTTTTTGTATATGATTATTTTTTGTTAAGGCAAGTAGGATCTCTCTGAATTTGGAAAAAAAATCTGCCTATCATTCTATTGTCTATCGGCTCGTGCAGAGACGGAAATTCGTTTTTACTCATATTAATTGACTGAAGCAGAAATTTAAGATGAAAATCAAAGTTTCTATGATATTGAATTAAAATTATTAAAGACATTAAAATGTGTAACTATTTTTTTAAAATATTAAAATGTACGTATGAGATAGAAGAAAGTTTTGGGATTGGTACATCCAACTAGTTTTTCTTTCTGGTGCCGATATATGCAATTCTGATGAATTCCTTCAGTACTGACTTTACTGTCATTTGTTGCGTGGTCTTTCAGGCAACCTTTATTTAACAACTGACTTGTGACTGAATCATTTTCATTGTTTACTTAGAGTATGCTTAAGCCTTCATTAGTTATGGAAAGAAATGCTCAAACTAATGTTATACCCCATATTGGGAGAATTGTTTGTAATGCATCTAAACTGTAGCATGCATCAACTGTTCTCTTACAAAATACTGCAATAAAAATGGAAAAATACAAATTCACAATAAAAGTTATTTTTCTCCTGTACCATATGCAAGAAAATTATTTAAAAGTATTAAAATGCAAGTGAAAAATTTACGAACAATGCTCTCATAGGATTAACATTAATTTGAGCTTTACTTTCTGTGATAAGTGTAGGCTCTTGGAGAATCTCAAACATTAATGTTAAAGTTATTTGAAAAACATTTGCAGATTTTTAATCTGTATCCCTTTAGCATTATTAAATGACTTTTTATTTGCTTAGGTTGCCTGAGATTTTTATCTGTAGTTGTGCATTTGTATTTTTAAAATTTTGGTAAAGTTTTTTAATGAGTATAGTTTTTCTTTCGAATCAATTCTAAAAGTGAAAGTGTCCTTTTACAGTTGAACCTCGAAAATCCGGACCTCCAAATTCCGGAAATCTCTAAAATCCGGAATTTTTCCGATTTCAGTTTTATTAATTTTTAAAATAAGACATATTTGTAATTTTCATCAATTGCAGTTAAATTCTTATAACTACCGTAAAATTCCGTTAATCCGCCCTTCCCGATCAAACGCCTCCCTCCCCACTTTATAAAAAATTTGAAATTTTCAAAAAATCCCGAGAAAACTCCCTCCCTCTCAAAAAAATTGCTGAAAACGGATCGTTTGAGAACGGCTGAATCATGATGAAATGAATGAATCATGAATCTTTGATGAAATGTGCGTTTTTTCAAGGTTTTTCAAGTGATTTCATGCTTTTTTTTTTACAAATTTCTCCTTTTTTATGCTTTTTTCGACAGAATTTACCCTTTTTTTAAAAAAAAAATACGCAATTTTTTTCAAGTATTGCTTCAAGTATCAAAATTCATGATTCATTCATTTTATCATGATTTATCCCTGCAAATTTTGGGAAATGGTCGCAGAAAAATCCCGTTTAAGCGCCCCCTTCTAATTATTATATGATTTTTCGTCACGTTTGGGGGGGGGGGGGCGGATTAACTGTATTTTACGGTAGCCATAAAAAAAGATTTTTAAATAAACCTCCAAAATCCGGAATCGCCGCGGTCCCGACAGTTCCGGATTTTCGAGGTTCAACTGTATAGCAAAAATTATCTACAATTTGAAAAAATAGAAGTGCACAACCATACATAAGATTCTCAGGTAACCTTAACAAATAAAGTCTTTTTAAAACATGAAAATACAAAGGAAAAATTTCTCAATTAGATCTAACTAGTGTTAGTTTCTCCATATAACTAGTGTAGGTTATTGAGAGTAGCCTAGTCATGTGAAGATACTCACAAGTTAATATTAAACCAATGACAAAATTCTTTCCAAATTTCTTGTTTCCAATCCAATATTTCTTAGATTGTTTTTTTTGTTTTTTTTGTTTTTTTGTTTTTTTTTTTTTTTTATTTAATATCTCAAGTTGAACTGTTAGTGGGTACTTCATTTTTTCAATTTTCACTGCTATTTTTTTTTTTTTTTTTTTTTTTTTTAATCTGATAACTTTTTATGTTGAAGTTAAATTTTTTTCAACATTAGAACACCAGAATAATTATATTCCAAGCATACCGGTTTCAGTAGCATATAGCATACAGCACAGTAGCATATAGCATACCTTCCTCAGTACTGAGGAAGGTATGCTATATGCTACCGAAACTGGTATGCTTGGAATATAATTATTTATGCTATATGTTACCGAAACCGGTATGCTTGGAATATAATTATTTATGCTATATGCTACCGAAACCGGTATGCTTGGAATATAATTATTTATGCTATATGCTACCGAAACCGGTATGCTTGGAATATAATTATTTATGCTATATGCTACCGAAACTGGTATGCTTGGAATATAATTATTCTGGTGTTCTAACGTTGAAAAAAATGTAACTTCATTATATTGCACCAGGCAATAACCTATTGCTAACTTTTTATGTATTTCTGAACAGATTCAAAAAGTAAAAAGTAACTTAAAGATTAACCTTGGATTCTCTATGCCCAAAAAAAAAAAAAAAAAAATCCTTCAAAATATTGAAATGGGGAAAAAAACTTATATGACTAGTGTAAGCTATTAACTAGTTTGTATTATCTTTATTTTATTTATTAGATTTCTATCATTCATTTCACCCATTTTCATTTTCATTTCTATTCTATTTTCATTTCTTTCTATTTTTTTCTAAATGTTTTGCTGCCCTTGATGAAAATTTAAAATGCCACCACTTCTGCATTTTATTGTCATAGGTATTTGATTTAAATTATTATTATTTTTTTTTTATCTCTTTTTATTTCTATATTTATGCAATGTAGAAACATACTTACATCTTAAATATGGATTTAGATATTGCATAAATAAAATGAAAAGCTTAAGTGGGCAATGCAGAGGTATTTTGCCGATGTGCTGTCATCAAGACAATATTGCATTTTATCTGCAGTTTATTTATTCTATAAATTGTGTGACAGGGAAAAAAATTCATGTTTTGGAAATTGTAAGAGAAATTATGAATTTCTCAAGATCTAAATGTTTGTTTTAATGTTACATGAGATTTGTTTCATTTTCTATGTTTTATTATATGTAACAAGAATACTTATTGTAACCTCCCCCCCCCCCCTTCCTCTCTCAAAAGAAAGAAAAAAAAATTGTATTTTTATATTTGGTAAGTAGCACACCATCAAAGAATGCAGCATCACTTTACAATTAGTATTATTATACACTAGCAATTAAAGAAGGTCACATTTAGTGTACCAGAGTTTCCCCCAGAGCGTTTCAGGGGGGTGCTCTGCCCCTCCTGCCCTTTAGTTTAAAAAATAGCGCCCTTCTTGCCCCTCATTTGAAAAAACGCAGCCTTCCACAAATGATCCAAACGCGCTATAGTCCATAAATTACGCAAAAAATCGGCGACAGAACACAAAAAATAGCCTCATACGTGTGCCGTGAGGGGTAATTTCGTCAAAAAGTCGCTAAAAAAACGGCAAGTTTTGTTAAAAATCTCAAAATAACGACTAATTTCCGGCAAGATTCTCAAATAAAATGGCTAATTCCGTCGCAAAATTTCACAAAACGGCAGATTTCCTCAAAAGATCGTGGAAAAACGACAAATTTCTCCCAAAAATTGTGATAAAACGGAAAATTTTGTCAAATGAGTCGCAACAAATGGCAATTTTGGTCAAAAAATAGCGATAAAACGGCAGATTTCTTCAAAAGATTTGTGAAAAAATGGCAAATTTTGCTCAAAAATCACAATAAAATGGAAAAATTTGTGAAAAGTTCCGGTTTTTTTTTTTGCGATATTTTCACGAGATTTGTTGTTTTTTTTGCGCTTTTTTTAGCAAAATATGCCGTTTGTTGCGATTTGTTTTTTTTTTTTCACGAAATGTGACGTTTTTTCGCAAAATATGCCGTTATTTGCGATCTTTTAACAAAATCTGCTGTTTTTTGCGATCTTTTAACAAAATTGGCCGTTTTTTTGTGATCTTTTAACAATATTTGCCGGTTTTTTGCGATCTTTTAACAAAATTTACCTTTTTTCGATTTTATTGATGAATTTTCTGTTTTTTCACGACTTTTTGAACCACTAGATAACTGCCCTGAAAAATGTAAAAAGTGCCCTGAAAAATGTAAAAAGTGAACTTTTCTGAACAGTAGCAACCTGCCCTTTTTTAAACCTGGGGGAAACTCTGAGTGTATAATAATAATATTGGTAATAAATTGATGCAGCATCCCTTTGTATATTTAGAGTACTGAAAATAAGCCCTCCTCATGTATGTGGATTTTTCCCTTTTGAAGAAGTGTCATTCCCCTTCAAGTTTTATATTCTGATGCTTTAAATCCTTCTGTTATTTTTATTTTATTTATTTTTTTACCATAGAATTTTTTTTTAAATTTTTTCTGTCATATCTCCTTAATAAATGTATTGTATGGAATTTATTTATTCTTATTACATATCACTATATCAATATGACATATGTTATCTATATTATATTATTAATAGATATTTATCTTGAGTTTGTTGTATAATTTTATTTTCATTATCTTTCTTATCCATATAAATTATTTAATGTAAGTATGTTTCATAAACTTTTTATTAATGGAAACTGCTTGGCTTCCATGGAAGGAAATTTTAAAACTGAAAAATGTTAATTTGGTCTGAATTTATTTTGCAAATTGTATATATACCATGAAATTTCATATTTATCAAATATATTCCCCACCCCCTAGCCTTCCAATTTACTTATCTTTTTCATAAAAGTTCTAATTACAAACATTTCTTAAAATCATTACAATTCCCTGTCTGCTTAAGGATGCTTACTTTCAGTAATTTTTCTCATATTTTTTTATGCATATTTTTTACCGATTTAAGATATTTTAGTTTAAAAATTATCCATTTATGTTTGCAATGTTTTCTGCTTATTGTATTGGATTTACTGCAGTATCTTACATATCTTCTATGAGGTCTAACATGGCTTCTGTAATGGAGGCCTATCTTTTGCGAGATATAGTCTAGGCAATTTATGTTCAATCCTGTGCAAAATTTCCACAGAAACTTTATAATGATTACGGAGCAGCATATATCTAAAGCCAGATAAAATTAAATTATATACAAGCATCTAAAATTGAAAATGATTAACATGTAATAATAAATGAAAAATAAGTGAAAGAAAATGCAAATTGAGTACTGTATATACTCACATATAAGTCGACCTCCTAACTTATGTTGTTAAAAATAAGGAAAATTTAAAAACCTGTGTATAAGTCGACTCCCCTCCAAAGAAATAAAAAGTGTTACTTTTTTCTCATTTTTTTGTGGGAGAAATATAATTTATGCATACAAACAAGAAACAAATTCTCTGCATAAAAAGTGTTGCCATTGAAAAAAAAAACTTGTATAAAGCACCATTGGCTAAAAAGATCGAATGCATGTTGTACACCATGACATCAAACTTCTGATAAACTGCTGTAAGTAGCAAAATAACTAGTGATCTGACGATCACTAGTTAGAACATTATGAAGTCAAGTATTTTGAATTATCGGCATGTCGGCAGCTAGAAATAATGGCACTCCAACAGAGTTTGTTGTTGATTTGGAGAGGATAAAAAGAACAATATGTCATGTTACCTATTTTAAACTTACTTTAAGATTAACTTTAATCAGTATTTTAAATCAACATGACACTGGTTTTTACTTACCCATCATACGTAGTATAGGGTAAGTCTTGCAATCGTTTTGAAAATCGAAAATTTTTTTTTGACAGATTTACACATTTTAGATAGTAGAGATTCCGAAAAAATATTTTTAGAAATTTTTTTTTGCCGTCCGTCTGTCTGTCTGTCTGCTTGTCTGTCTGTCTGTAAACGCTCTATCTCCTGAACAAATTGAGATAGAGACTTGAAATTTTGTATGTAGTTAGTATGTAAGAATGGGACAAACCCTATTTAATATCAGCAACCTCGATTATCCGGAACTATTTTTTTCGGACTCTTGAAAAATTCATTCTGATGAAAGGTATATAAAAATTTTCAAATTTTTTTGTTCTAAGGAATGGATGTAAAAGGCAATAAAATAACACACATTTTGCATGTAGAACGAAGTCGATCGGATTATTAGTTGCCGAGATAGTTGTAATCTTGTTTTCCACATTCTTCGATTTTTCATGACCCTGTATTTCATCCAAATTTCAATTCAGAAGTATATTTTAATTGGAAATGAGACGCTTAATCCGACGCAGTTAATTGTTAGTTAATAGAATTATTATTTTTGGAGTTATAAGGATGTTTCTTTTACGCAGTTAGGTACTACTTGAGTAGTTTGGCGTTTTATATAATTTGTCGAAATTGGTACATCAGCAGTTCTTTAATATAGCATTACTATGTATATTAACAATATTTAAATTTTGTTTATGAATTGCAATGCATTGTATAAATAGTTTCACATATTTTTTTTTCATATACATATCCATGATGGGTAAGTATTACGGTGGCCCCCAACGACTAGTTTAGTATTGGAAATGCGTTCTTCATATAAATCACACACTTTTTTTTGTTTGTCTCTTTTTTGCAAGAGGGTAGGGTAGATTATTTTTTGACAAATAAACTAAAAATTCGGAGTCGTCGAAATTCAGAGGGCTCTGGATTTTGGATTTTGTACTGTACAAATGCAATGGAGTGCTACAGCACTGATTCGCTAGCAAACTATTTTCCGATATTTTATTTATACATTTTTTTAGGTCTCGCGTATAAGTCAATTCCCTTACTATGAAGTTCTAATTTTGTCAAAAATTTCTCTACTTATATGCAAGTATGTATGGTATTTTGAATAAAAATACAGATTTACTGAAAATAGTGAAACAGATACAAATATCTTTCTGTGTAATGAACTTATGTTTATAATATTAAATGAATGATAACTCTTAAATTGGAAGATAAATACATAAAGGAATATTGGATTAAATAAATGGTCAATTCAACTGTATGTATTTATTAAATTTTCTAAAACTTCTATAATAGAATTCAATGTTAAACCAGTCTGAAATTGTGCATCAAATGCTACAAATAAGGTGCATTTAGTAGTGTAAATAAAGGTTTAAAAAAAAATTCAGACCTTGGTGTTGTAGTATGCAGTACATCGTTTATAGTATAGTGGCCGAAATGCTTTGTGTGTCCCTTTAAATATTTTCTGCCTCCTATTATACAGGAAATAACTTGTAGTAAACCTCAATAACATACATCAATTTCATAAAATGAGAAATAGTTTAATATGATTAAGATGAATGTAAGAATAAAAAGGACCCACTTAAAAATCCACCTTGAATATCTTATGCAAAGGAAAAAAAAAAAAAAAAAATCTTTAAACAGAGTTGCCACGCCACCTGGAAAACCGTGAAAACACAGGGAATTTTAAATCTCCTCCCAAAACAGGGAAAATCCAGGGAATTAAAAAAAAAAAAAATCCTAAAAAATCTGGAAAACACAGGGAATTTGGTAAAGGCAAATTATAACATTTCTAATTAGCCTTCATACACATGTATATTTTTTCGCACTCAACATGGAATAAATGCGTTGTAGTACAGGGAAAATACAGGGAATTTTTTTTCAAGATTAGAGTGGCAACCCTGTTAAAATATTGAAATGCAAATAAGAAATTTAAAGAGAACCTGCAATTGGATTATCTTGTGTCTTGAATCTTATTTTTATTTTTTATTTTTCGAAATTCTTTTCAGACTTTTTTCATTCTTTTCAATTTTTTTTTCTTTTTAATGCTTTAAAAATAATAGAAATTAAAATCAATGTAAAATAAAAAGTAACATGTGTCACATGAAGAACTGAATGATGGCGTTTCAGTTCAATACACCATAGACTGTGCAACTTTGAAATATCATTTTTAATTTGTTTTAAAAATGACTCAGTGATCAGTCCCTGTAGTCGTCTATAGAAAAAGAACAAAATCCGTTATTCTCAAAATGAAGCAAAAAAATGAGGGATTTTATCCAAATGTAGTAGTACATCCCACATTGTGTATTCTATATTGACACTAATCAATGAATATATGGATACAACCCCTCTTGTTTTTGCTTCATTTTGAGAATAACGGATTTTCGACTTATTCAATTGACGATTATTTTCAGAATTTTCAAGTTATGATTTTGCGACTTTTACAAAAGTTGCTCTATACATTTAGCTAACATAGTATGCAAATGAAATTTTAATATTGTTGACACATGCACAGTGAAAAATTATTTAGTAAACCTACTCATTTTTCATACAATTTTTATAATTTTTTAATTCTGATTACAGGGTATTATGTGCAATGTTGTTTGTCATATTTTCAGAAAAAAAATATTATTTTATATTAAGAACTCTGAAAATTATAAGGAAAAAACTTGGAAAAATTTGGGACCATTTTTATAAAAACCTTAATTACTCTGCAAGTACGCATGCTATTTGCATAAAAATGAACACAGTGTATTACAATAAGGCACTCAATCATAATCTAGAGTTTGAGCACTTTTGCTACATTAGTTTTGACAGGGTTATCCAAAAGATATTCATTCTTTCTTAATTTGTTGACGGTCCTCTATGGAGTTTCGGGAAAAAATCTTCACGGAGATGTATGACTTATGCTATTATATTTATACACTAAGAGTTTCGAGATGATTCCTCATGTATTTTTCTAGATATTTAATAAAATGTCTAAAATCGCAAGTGAACATTAATCAATGGCCAGGTAGTGTATTTTATGTCCAAATTTTTGGATTTATGACCAATTTTTTTAAATTTTCAGAGTCCCTGAAGATTTTTATTTTTCCTTTGATTGAATGATTTTTTACTTAAATGATCATTTGAAATGTTCATCAGAGAAGTTGTTCTGCAACATTTGTCACACTTTTAAGCACATTCTGCTTTGGGGTATCTCCGATTTTCTTTTGTAACATTTAGATAAAACTGATTAAAATTTTTTACTATTATTTTTAACACAATCAAACTGATTGGTAAAGTTATCATACGAAATTTGTATGATAACTTTACCAATCAGTTTGATTGTGTTAAAAATAATAGTATACAGTCGAGCCTCTATATAACGAAATCCATCGTTCCAGTAAAAAATTCGTTATATAGAGAAATTCGATGTATAGAGTATGATGTTAAAAATAGTATTTAATGTGTAAATTTTGAACAAATATTATTTTTGATCTTTTTAATTAAGAATTTGAAATGTTTAAAAGTATATATTAACCTAACATTTTATTTCTTACTTATTTAAGCAGTTTCAAAAAAGAGAAAAGACATTTATTTGAAAGCTTAATGAAAATCAAATGAGGAAGACTTACATAAATTTCAGAGGAAGAAATCTGTAATTTTTTGTTGTTTTGATTTTAAAATTACAATTGTTACGCTCTCAAAAAAAATTCTGAATTTTAGCAAGGAATGGAAACTTGTAGTTGATATTTTCCTCCATTTGAAGGTCTCTCTTATGTGCTCTCATTGATTCCTCTCTTATATGTGTAACAATTCAATTGACTGTGTTTTGAGAAGGATGTTGAAAGGTGTGTGGGAGGTGGGATGAACTTGTTAGATTTAAAGAATAAGGAGAGAAGTAATATTTATATAAAAAAAAAACCTCTCCACTGAACGATAAATCAAAAATAAATGATGGAAAATTGATTCCATATGATTTCGAAGCTTTTTTAAAACTGAATAAATTAAGATCAATTTATGAAAAAATTCGTTATATGGAGATAGATATTTCGCTATAGAGAGTCTGTTTTTAATGTAATCATGCGAAAAGGGGACCGTTCTTACTAAAAATTCGTTATATGGAGAAATTCGATATATGGAGTTTCGTTATATAGGTTCGACTGTATCTACGTATCCATCGTTATATGGAGTTCCATTACCTGCGGTTTATTCTGCGAGCTGTTTCAAATGACAGACCAGATGTTACGACCAATAAGGTTATCTGAGTGAAAAATCCCAGCCGGCTATCGCCCAGATAGCTTAACAGGTAAAGCATTGGCCTTGTAAGCCAAGTATCCGGGTTCGATTCCCGGCCTGGGCAATTTTTCGCTCAGCTGGAAATAATTAATTCGTATGATAAAATTTTTTGGTTTGCAAAACATCCAGATGTGTTTTGTTAGTTTCAGTCGAAAATAGTTTAATTTAGTAAATCAAGAATGAAAAGGAAAAAAAACAAAAACTTAAATAACTTATATAAAAAAAAAAAAAATCTTAAAAAGAAACTTTAAAAAAGAAAAGATATATTTTAGAACATGTGTTTCAAGATTAATCTTTTCTAATATTTTCATTTGGCAGTAGTTTTTCTTTAATGTTGATTAACTAAGCTAAGGTTAGTCAAAACACAATTAGAATCCTGATTATTAATTGAAAGGCTCACTACTATAGTAGATAAAGTCCACTTTGAAAAAAAAATCCTGCTGTCTTGGCCTACAGGTGGAGGTAGATTTCAAAATTAGGTACTAATTTCATCAACAACAATCACATCAAGATTTAAGATAAACCCATTTTTATCACTAAAAGTGAATTCTAGGGACCTAAACTTTTTGTGAAAATTCTAATATGCACACATACCTATATATAGAAAATACTTAAAAGTGGCAAAAACAAAATCCTAAAATCTCAAAATGTTAAAATATGCCAATATTTCCATAATTTTTTTAAATCATATTTCAATATTTTCTTTCAAACTCTCATGACATTGCATATATGGTGTAATATTTGCTTTTTTTTTTTTTAAATCTGTCAAGCTATTAATTTTCCGTTTTCATGTGAAAATCTTGCTGTAGAAAAATTATGATGTACTATTCAATCTTTCTTAAATTTGTCAAACTATTTTATTTTCATTTTTCGCGTGGAAATCTTGCAATAGTAATTGTTTTAGTAAGAATTTTGTGATTTTTTTTTTCTTTAATTATTGGCTACTGCTATAGCAAAAAATGCTCATCTTTTCCTTTTGTTGTGTAAGAGTTGGTTTTATCAGACTCGGCAGTATTCAAATGAGCTGATTTTGCCCATTCACAATCCTTGCCAAGATATTAGCCATTTCATTTTTTTTTATGGGTTTGAAGATTTGTGCATAATTGCAACTTTTATTGTGCGGACAAAATTTAGTACTTACATATACTAGTCGAACCTCGATTTAACGAATTGATTGGGACCCGCAAATCCGTTCGTTAAATCAAATTTCAATTTTTGTGAAGAGTATGGTATAAAAATATCAATACAAAATACCCTTAGATATACAGATTTTTTTTTTTTTTTTTAAGAATGATTATTTTTTACTACGAGCTTAAAAATTATATGTTAGGATATCAACGTTTAAATTATCTAAATTGTGTAATGTTATTTGCTTTTAAAACTTAATACATAATGCATGCATACTTATTGGCAATTTGGAAAGAAATCCTTGATAGTGCTTTGTTTCGGGTTCATTGTTTTAACTTTCCAAAGTTCTTTGTCGATATTTTTCTAACTCCGTAAGAACAACATCATCAACCTTGTAAGACAAAAAATAATTTTTTAAAGTGTTCAAGCTGCAAATTGTGATTCTTGGGGCGTCACATTTTTTATTTGAATTTCCGTTTCTTCATCATCTTGACTGCTTTTAGAATCTTCATTCTGTTTCTGTTCACTATCGCAGGTATTTAACTCTACATCTTTGTATACATCTTTGTCATGTTTCTAGTTGAAAAGGGGAAAAGACTGTCTTTTGAATCCACCAGAAATGAGAAAAAAAAAAAAAAAAAAAAAAAAAAAATCTAACAGTTGGATTAGAATGTGAAAGATTCAAAATTTCATGTACAAAAGAAAAAAAAATCAAAATTTTAGTTTTATCTGCAAATTAAAATTTTTTTTCAGTGATTGTTGTTCGTTAAATCAAAGCTAAAAATTTGTTAAATCAGAGCATTTTAGTATCCTTTTTGTCGGGACAGAAAAAATATTCGTTAAATCAAGGTGCGTTAAATCAAGGTTCGACTGTATATATAAACTTTTTAGGTGGGGGTGGTTGTGGGTTCCTGGTGTCATAATAATGAAAAGTTATGAAGGAATTTTTCAAAAGCCGTACCATGATAATGATTGCAATAGGTGGTATTGCTTACAAAATCTACTAAAAAAGAGGTAGTCCTTTTTAAGACTCATAAAATCTGTCTTATCCACTTCCACAGTAAATAAAGTTTGTAAACAGAGTACATATGTAAGAAAATATGTGATAGCAAGACTTAAATCAATGTGAGAGTGGTTAAAATTGATTTTATGTGCCTTTTAAATCATCTATTTCATTTTTTTTTTATGAAGTTTGCCTTTGATTGTGAGCCCCTCAATCAGTTCATAGAGATATGGACTGATCCTCCATATTTCCTTATATCACATACTATAAATAAAGGCAACATGTAATATTTTGTAACAGTACAAAATTTGTAAAGTTGCAAATACAGTCAGAGTTCTATAATCAGCACAAAGCACCTATCATCAGCACCTATTGGGGGCCAAAGGTTGTGCAGATTATGGAATATTGTGGATTATAGAGTATGTTGGATTATACCTCATTTTATTGTTCCTAGACAGCATTTGAATTCTATATTCAGTATAATATGAAAAGATAAATATGAAATCTAATAATTAATTTAATATGCTATTTCAAAAAATTGCCTTTTTCAAGTTATTTTATAGAAAAAATTGATATTTATATGTACAGTAGACTCCCTCAAATCCACACTCCTAAAATCCACAACTCTCTAAAATCCGCACATATTTTACGTATGTAAACAATGAAACATTCAGTTCAGCTGTAGGTGTAAAATTTGACTTTTTTAGTTTTATATAAATCCATACATTTTTTAATTTGTAATTTTTGTTAAAGTTATTGAATTAATGTTTTTTCATGAAGAAAGAATAATTTATTTCTGAAACCTGAAATAAATCTAAACCTGAAATAAAGCTTTGTTATTTTATGATCCTGATGTTAATTAGAAATGAACCTTTATGAGGCAAGTTTTAATGAATAATTTAGGAAAAACCCATTTCATCTTTATAATAAATACTTAATTGTACATTATTGATTATTAATTTGACCTTTGCTTTTAGTTTTTTTATCATTTTAAAAACTATCTAAATTTTTATTATTTTAGTTTATTAGTTATTTTAATATTTTAGCATATTGTAATTGTAAGCAATCATTATACATTTGATTTCATTATTAATTACATTCAAATTACTTTTTAAAAAATGTAAACAAAGCAATGATCAGAAATCCGCAAAATTCTAAAATCCGCAAAACCCCTGGTCCCAAGCTGTGCGGATTTGAGGGAGTCTACTGTATTTAAATAAAAATAAGTACATATGTTTCATAATACTGTTTGTTTTTTACTGTTAATAAAATAAAAGTTACATTTTTAAAAAAGATTTTTTTTTATCGTGATTTTTTTCAATTTTTCTTTATTATTTCTTATAAAAAATTCCTTTTTGGATCACAAATTTGTAAATTTTCTTAACTGTTTATTTCATTGTTTACATTCGTAAAGCAACGTGAATTATAGAAAATTGTGGATTATGGGTGCGCGGATTATAGATCCTTGACTGTAAAAAAGCATTAAAAATGAATTAATTTTGTGTTAGAAGAAATATAAATTGCAACAATTAGAAAATTATAAGTTAAAAATATATAAATACAACAGAAATACAACATATCCGTGGGCAAAAATTAAATGCAGGTGCTGATGTTATTTCATTTGTACATGATGATTCATGGAAACAGTCCTTAGAAAATGCCTTTACCAGTTTCTTTTAAAAATGAAATGAATCGTTCAAGAATAAAAAATTTATCCATTTTTTTTGTTTGTCTATTTCTTTTTTACTTTTTTTTTTTTTTTTGTAATGTTTAAAAGTTTGATAAATTGAAATTTATGATTACCAGCTTGGACTTTTAACTTTGCTCATTGATTAGAAAATTTAAATTTTATTTATTGTACCTGGTATTTTCTTTGGTTCTTCTATTTATTGGAAAAAGTTCTTGGATCAAAAGATTTTAAATGTATTTTTATTATGACTGGTTCTGTTTTTTTACAATCTTAATATTTTATGTAATTTATATACTGTTTTTTATCCTCCATAAACATTTAATTTGATACATATATTTAAAGCTAAATTTGCATAATTTAACCCAAAGCAATCAACCAATCTCTGATATATCTTTAAACAATTTCATTAAACCTGGCTGGGTTTATATATATATGCACACACTGTAGACTCCCTCAAATCTGCAACTCTCCAAAATCCGCACATAATTTACAGATATAAACAATAGGACATTCAGTTCAAATATAGGGACAAAATTTGATTTTTTAAAAGTTTTATATTAATTTTATATGGAATATTTTAATTTATAATTTTTGTTAACTGATAAATAACTGACTAATATAACTGAATTCATGCTTTTTCATGAAGAAAGAATAAATTTATTTCTGAAAAAGTTCAAGGTATTGCTGATGTCCCTGAAAATCACAAACTTCTTACTAAATATTTATGTATTAATCAAGCTTTTTTGGTTATTAAGTTTGGCTAAACCTGAAATAAAACTTCTTTATTTTATATTTTTGAGATGAATTAGTCATGTACCTTTAAAAGGTGAATTTCATTGAATAATTCAGGAAAAATGCGTCTCATCTTTATAAAGAATATTTAATCGTATATTATTGATTATTAACTTGACCTTTGTTTTCAATATTTTAATCATTTTTAAAATATATAAATTTTTATTATTTTAGTTTTACTTATTTTAATATTTTATTATACTGTAAGCATTCATTATAATTTCAGTTGCATTATTAATTACATTCGAATTACTGTTTAAAAAAATGTAAACAAAGCAATCACCAGAAATCCACAAAATTCTAAAATCCGCACAGCCTCTGAGCCCAAGCTCTGTGGATTTGAGGGAATCTACTGTATATATATTTATATCAATACATATTTTGATAGGTATCATGATATATATCCAATATTTAAAATATCATGAAGTTTAATATTTTCATGCATTTGATATTTATTTTTAAAATATTCTGTAAGTATATATTTTACATTTTCAGTTTCAACAAGTGTGATAAAAAAAAAAAAAAAAAAAAAAAAAAAAAAACTATATTGTGTAGTTCTGTTTATAAAATATAACGAACTTTTGCTCTGGCAGAGACTTTATCAGATATCCCCCTCCCTGAAAAAAAAAAAAAAGTTTTTATTCTTGAAGTAAAATTTTTAAATGTAGAACCAGTAATTAAGTACAATAATATTTATTTGCAGAGAAAAGCTATTGAAAGATAAATTATCTAATTTTGATACTAAGTTATTTACAGCTTTGTTAGAAATATTATTTTTTGATTTTGTATGAAAAAACAGATGAACTTACATTTATGTTCAAATTTTTATAGACAAATTATTTTGAATCTAAAATCTTGTTTTATAAAGCATAAAATTTTCTCAATACTTTGATAATTAATCATATTATTTGTTTTTCGTGAGTGTAAAAAGCAAAATGTATATATATTTTCAATTAGTTGATTTTTAATTTTGTTTAATGAGTGAAGAAAAAAAAATGAAAGACATTTAGAATATTGTTTTATTAAGCTTTTACTTTATCACTGATAAATTGACTGTTTTAAGAATATTAAATATTTATGAAAAATACCATTTATTTATCAGAATCCCAGATATATTTGCAAACTCTGAAAACTATTAAATTGTTTCTTCTGAAATTTACCATTCATAAACATCTGCAAATGAATTATTTCCCCTCCATCTCTCTTCTTAAGAATTTGATTTCTTTTGCTTGATCTTTCAATTATTTCTGCTGCAATTAATGACTAAATTATTTCTTTCAGTGATAATGTTTCATGATTTGTGGTACATATCTTAGAATATTCGTAGTCCAGATAATTTAACAAGATGCAATGCTTGATGTACTATTAAACGGCAACTGAATTCATAAAAATCAAAATGGTAAGTTTTCAATTCATTGTTTGTCACTTCATCCACTTTTGATTGGCTTCTTTGACAAGAGAAGCTTTTCAATAGAAAATTCTGTTTTCAGGGTCTAACTTTTGCACAGGCTGGCAAAGTCTCCAATTGTTTTTCTTGTTAGCTTACAGGCTATCAAAGCCTGGGAGCTTATGTGACCGTCTGTTCTGTATGTGCGTATGTGTGTAACGTGATATCTCATGATAAAAGTATCGGATTTACTTGAAATTTTGGATATATGTACATTCTGATAAGGTGCTTCCCTGATTAGTTTTTGGAGTTCATTCGGTATGTATAAAAGGGGGAACAGGGGCTCATACCCCTCCCCTTAATTTATATAAATAGGTTTTTCATGCGAAAATATCAATTTTCGTTTAAAATTTAGATATAGGATCATTCTGATGAGGCACTTCCATGATTAGTTTTAGGTCATCATTGAATGAGTATAAAGAGGGTGAACGGGGGGCTCATGCCCCTTCTTTTAATTGATATAAATGAGTTTCTGATGCAGATTTCTGAATTCTGATTTTTCGAACGGAATTAACCCTTGAAAATATAAGGCTGTAATGTACAATTAGTATGCATAGCCTGTGAGCTCAGTGCCATCAGTTTAACTGGGCAATATTCTTTTTATTAAACTTATGAATTATTTTAAGGTATGATAGTCCGTTTTCTGTTATTTCACTTTTAAAAATAATGCTGATTGATGTGATATTGTATTCTGTTGTCTGTTGCTTTTTCAATAAAATGTTTAGAAAATAACTACCAAAATCAAATGTAGAGCTTAGTCAATTTTTTGTGGTCATATTAACTCTTTAAGTATCTACCAGGTTTTTCTGTCACATAACTTTTTGAATCAAAGGCTGAATTAACACAAAATTAATAGTTAAACTATTTTTTTTTTTTTTTTTTTTTTAAGTGAATCAGGTAAATAAAAATGTAAGGTTAATAAGTAAAAATTCTCATACCAATACTTTTCATAGCTACTCTTTTGTGAATTCTTAAACATGAATGGAAAATTCTTTAAGCCACTTAAAAGGTTAAAAATAAATATGTAAAAATTTCATTACAAACCTTTGCAATTAAGTGTACAAAGTGTACATAAGTATTCCAACTTTACAAGGCTGTTAAAAAAAAAAATAACAGATAAAAATTTAAATTCGAGTGTCAAATCATAAGTGTTTAATGTGTACCCCTCTAGAAACATGAATGATATTGAGGCAGTACGATAATTCATCCAAAATTTTTCCCAGCATTTTTTTTTTTTTTTTTTTTTTTTTTTTTGGGGGGGGGAGTGATTTGTCAAAGATTAAATGTTTGTTCCAACGCTATCAACAGATGTTGACTAAGGACATGTATATCTGCAATCATTCAAGGAATCATGTCAGAATTATCAAAGAATCAGAAATGTCCCATCCCTCCCTGGTTAATTTGAGATTTTGTGTTTACAATGGTCAAAAAGTGCAAATTTACCCCGGAACTCTAGTATATTCCTCCCAGAGCCAGAAAAGTTCCTCTAGAGAAAAGTATTTGAATTCAACACTGTGCATTTGTTCTACAGTTTATTGCATCGTTTTAATATAACTAAGAAATTTAAACCTTATTCAGCATCATTTCTGTAGTCCTTATTTATCAAATATATATACTAATGTGTTTATGTTTTCAACAGAATTTCTGACGAATTTTCATTAGCTTTTTATCACAATGTAGATCACACATCTTCCCTTTCCTCCTCCAAGTCCAGGATAGTGTATTTTAAGTGGTATTTGTGTCAAATTTGTATATTTATGCATTGCATCCTGTAAGATTACAAAACGTATATATATATATATATAAAAAAAAAAAACTTTTAAAAATTGACAACATACTTTCACTTTTTAAAGGTAGAAGATATGTGACATTAAAATTAGGTTGCCAAATAAAGATTTACAAACTTGTATCTAACCAGGCTATACTTTTCATTGCTTATGCTATGCTCTAATATATTTTCAGCTTCTGAGTCAAATTTCTATACTCATCTTCTTTAGATTTTTTAACAAAAATGGATTTTTTTTTCAGGCAGTCAAGTTATTATTCTTTTTAGTTTTCAAGATTAAAATTAATTTTTTTTTCATTAATCATAATGTCATTTTCGACATTTTATTATTTTAAAGTGCATATTATTGACATTTAAAACCCATTTTCTTTTCAACCTTTTTTTAAAACATTTTATTTCAATTTTCAATTAAATCTTTATACTAGCCATGCATTGCTGATAAACCATAAAAAATTGTTAAAAATGTACTTTGTACAATGATATTCAGTATTATAACCCAAGACCATTTTCTGTCAATATCAAAGCATATCCATTTTATTTTCTATAACTTCATATTTATCTGCTTTCTGTACTTATTCAAATACATGCAACTTATGTTATTAGGATGAGCGAAGCGAATCCTCTACTAGTCCACTCAAATTACATTTTGTCGTACACTTTACAAAAAAACTATTCAATATTTTAACTTCAAATTAAACACAAAAATAAATTATGATCTGAAGATTTGCACAATATAAGTTTTTTTTTTTTTTTTTACAGTAAAACGTTAAAAAATTATTATTTTAATTAATTTATTTTACATGCATTTCCAATACGGACACATTTTAGCAAATAAATAAAAAATGAAACGTGTACATTTTCAGAAAAAAAATATAAATCATGGAATAAGTAATTATAGATAGAATCATGATTAATTTAATAAATAAAATATGTTTTCATTATTCCGAAAAATCATTCGTGCAGATGACACTTAAACATTTTAAAAGAATTGTATTATAGAATTTTTTTTTTTGTAAAGTGGCAACAAAAGAATTGTAAACAAATAAAATTAATTGTTAAATTTGTTATGTAAATGAAAAATTAAAAGAATTGTATGAAGTTGTTGCCTCGATTCAAGCTCTTTATAAATGTACTAAAGCAAAGTTGGCTGATTCAAAAACGACAAATGGACTTTAACCATTTCTTACTTTATCATTTGGATCTAAAGTAATGTTACGTTCTTATTTGTGGACTGAAAAAGGTTTAGTGAACGGGACTTTAGACTTTGTTGCACGTATTAAAGAAAATCACAAGCCACCAGACCAGATATCGCGAATAATCATGGATAAATTTCAATACTACAGTAATTTAACTTATAACAATTGGTGCGTACCAATTCCCCCAATAATTAAATTCTGGAAAAATGGAAGCATAAATTGCTCAAGGAAAGAATTTCTTGTGCAGTTAGCTTTTGCTGTTACAATTCATAAATCCCAAGGTTTAACATTAGATGAAGCAGTTGTAAATAGTGAAGATATATAGACACTAGTTGGCTTAAAAACGTACGTAACGTTGTTGAGAGTGACAATCCTTCAAAATTAAGCATTCAATAGGAATTTTCCTTACGAAAAATTTCACAATATCAAAAATTCTCTTACGCTAACATATATAAAAACGAAGAAATTAAAATAAAAAGCTTTACAGTTAAAAATTCATTGTATCAACGAGAGCAGATTTCAAATGTTTTTCCAGAAAAAAATTATTTTGAAAAAGTAAGTTTCTTCAAGCTCTCTTCAAATATATTATTCTAAAATAGCTATCAAAGATTTTTTGATATTAATAACAAAGATTGGAAACATGCATATTTCAAACAACTTTAAAAAACACCAGTGGCTACTGCAAATTGTAAAAACATCTTTAAAAGAGCTTTTAGTTTAAAATTTAAAAATATTTTGTAAAAGTTTGCTTCGAAAATTTTTTAATATGTCAGTCTTACATCATAAATAAAAAATTAAAATGCGCCAAAACATAAAATAACGTTTTTTTTTAATAAAGATGCAAAAATAATATTTAAAAAATATTGTTACTTTCAAATATCTGTTTTATAAAATAATGCTTCGCGAATCTAAACAAAGCATGGCTTTTGCTAGTTAAGAAATACTTTACCATTTCTGTTTTTTTTTTTTTTTTTTTTTTTTTTTTTTTTTTTTTTTTTCAAAACCATCCACATCTCAGTCATACTTGCCTCAGGACCATCAGATTTCTGAAACAAGTATCCTAAATGTTCTCAATGTATCCCGTGTATCCTGAATGTCCCTAATGTGTCCAAAGTATTTTGAATATTCTCAATGTATCCCATTTGAATGTTCAATGTTCAGTGTAATTATTTAATTTGAGCCAAGCATAGCAATCACATTCAAAACTGTAAATAATTTGCATATTTTAGTTTTATTTTTATGCAAATTTTGTAAACATAAATACAGTAGACTCCCTATAATCCACACATATTTTAAGGATGTAAACAATGAAATATTCACTTGAGATATGGGGACAAAATTTGACTTTTTTATATCAATTCTATTTATATTTTAATTTGTAAGTTTCATTAATATTACTGAATTCACGTTTTTTCATGAAGGAAGGATAAATTTATTTCTCAAAAAATGCAAGATATTGCTGATAACACTGGTCATCACAATCCTTTTACCAAATATTTATGTATTAATCAATCTTTTTTGGGATATTAAGTCTGGGTAAACCTGAAATAAAACTTCTTTATTTTATGATTTTGATGTGAATTAGTAATGTACCTTTATGAAGCAAGTTTAATTGAATAATTTTGGAAAAACACATTTCATATTTATTAGGGATGGGACGAATGTTCGGCCACTATTCGGTATTCGGCCTATTCGGCCCTTTTGCCGAATATTCGGTTGGCCGAATATTGAAGGCTTGTTGACCGAATACTTCGGCCGAATACCTGTAGCCGAATATTTAGAGATATCTTGCCGAATATTGCAAAAATCTCGCCGAATAGTGAAAGATATCTTGCCAAATGAATTTAGGATTTAAAGAATTTCATTTCTCGAAATTTTTTTTCTCTAATCCGAATTTGCTATTTCACTCATGAAGTCCTTCTCATTCTTACTTACAAAATATACAGTTATTCAGATACTAAAAAATATACAGCCTTTCTGTACTTCCTATAAAAGTTAGTGATATTTTAGAAATTGCTGCCCAAGTTGGACATTTAATTGTATGGGAAATGTCTTCATTAGAGAATGATATATTACAATTCAAGATACAAAAACCCTTATAGAAAAAAAAAAAAAAAAAAAAAAAAAAAAAAAAAAAAAAACTGCCTTATTTTAAAACACTCAAATATTTATTAATGTCTTCAAATTCCATACACATATAAAAAAGTCTCTTATGAAATTCATAACCTATTTTCTAAAAAGGAAGAAATGAAAAAAATCATTCACTAGGTCTATTAACGAAGATTCATTTTCAAAATTAAATATCAAATATCACTATTCCAAATACAACAGTACATCTGAAGACAGAACTGTTATCAAACTAGATACGCATTAGATAACACAACTTGCTTTATGAAGATGGTTTTATAAATAATTAAACATAAATTCTAAATACTGAACAAAATGATTTTTTTATCTTAAGTTTTCACTTAAATAATTATTTGCATAATTATTGACTTAAATATGTAACATTATTATATATTTTTAATTTACATTTTCCTTCATTCATGTTGTTATCAATTTCTGTTTATCTTTTTAATGCTTATTGAATAAGTGGAATATTGATGTTGAATATTGTATGCACCGATTCAAATGTCAAAGATTTTGTAAACATATGCATTCTGCTTTAAGCATAACCTTTTGCTTTAACATAATTTGTAATTTAAAGCTTGGCAACTGATTTCAGAACAGTCTCGTTCTCACGAATTTACTTATCATTAGGGACACAAACTCTAAATGATCAAATTTACTTTATTAAAGGTTATTTCAGAAAATGTCTCCTCATGAGTTCTGAGAGAGAGTTTATGTTTTAATGGAAATATCTTCCCATCCTGACTTACTGAAAATCAGTTTGATGTACATTAGGATAAAAGAATATAATGCAATTTCATAATATTTTTTGCTTTAAAATAAGTTTTTCAAATTAAAAATACATTTAAAAGCACATTTAAGAGTAATAACTATTAATGAGCTCCTATTTTTAAAATTATATGTAATCAAAATTTATTTTCTTTATTGGAAAAAAAAGTTGGTATTTGGCCTAAAATTTGGCCGAATATTCGGTATTCGGCTATTCGGCCAAATCACTATTCGTCCCATCCCTATTTATTATGAATATTTAATCATACATTATTAATTATTAAGTTGACCTTTGCTTTTAATATTTTAATCATTTTAAAAAATACCTAAATTTTTAATATTTTAGTTTATTACTTATTTTAATATTTTATTATATTGTAAGCCTTCATTATAGTTTCAATTTTATTATTAATTACATTCAAATTAAGATTTAAATAATGTAAACAAAGCAATGACCAGAAATCTGCAAATTTCTAAAATCCACAAAACCTCTGGTCCCAAGCTGTGCTGATTTCAGGGAGTCTACTGTACATTGATTCCAAAGAACATTTCTAAATAATGGGTAACCTGCATATGTGTAAGTAAAATATGAACATATTAGCCCCTTTGGAACAAGCGACCGGTATACGTGCTGGCACTGTTGATACTCACATCATGCGCGACCAGTATATATGACACTGCTGTTGGCACTCACATCCCGAGCGACTGGTATTCGTGCCATCAGTCTGGAACGTTTTATTGAAAAGAATATAACGTATAAAAAATTTACCTTAATTGTGTTTGACTTTATATTAGGAAAGAATGCATTTCCTTCTTTCTAAGAAACCAAATGGAATCAATTAAATTTTTTTTTTTAATAAAAATTAATTTAATTTTTCACAAAAATTTCTACAATGAAAAGAAAATGTGATTTTATGACATGTTTTAATTTTTCTCACTGAAATCTTTGAAACATAACTTCTTTTTGATTATAAATCATTTACATTTCTAGTAAAACTTTATTTTTTATGTATCGCAAAATTTTCTACAGTATTTTGAAGGGGAAAAAGAGTGAATGAGCTAAGGAATATATGATGCTTCATACACTTTCACATCTGAGTAAGCCTTCTAATTAATATGCGTTTCTATTTCCCCCCCCCCCCCCTCCTGCTTTTATCTGGATTGAAAATAGCTTAGATCGACGAGTAAATGTTTCCTAAGATTTTGCTTTTATTCGAAATTGCTTACTTGTATTTAAATTGTTGTGATTATTGGCTTTGAGATTTTGGGATTGGTTGTTTGAGAATAAAGCAGTGAATCCATTTTAAACTTTATTTTCTTGCGGCAAATTCTTTTAAGCTGCAATAAACGAAAGAAAATAAAGAAAGGACAGAATAAAAAGAAAGTATTCAATCGTGAGATATTAGATAACATTTTTTTCACCTTCAATAATGTTATGCATCATTTCAGACTAACTCATTTTAAATTGAATTATCTCTATTTAAGTATCATATTTCTCAAACTCATTAAAATGTCAAAAAAAAAAAAAAAGCGGAATTTTTAGAAAGCTAAATTTTTAAGAGTTTCCAACATAATCATTAAATTCTGAATATTTTGATGAATTAGCGCGTACATTAGCATGCATATTTTGAATTAATAGTCAGGTTTAGCTGTTATAATTGAATAGATTCATTCGATGTATTATTCAATGTTCGGTTATAAATACATTTCCAATTTCAAAAATACTTTTAACATTAATGGCATTTTTGATCAGTGCATTGAAAATTACTTTTAGTTTCATTTACTATTAATTATTTTTCAATGCTGTTAATTTCACAAGTTTATTTATAGTTTAAAATAATTTTTAATACATGAGATATAAATAAAATGTTTTAACATCAACAAATTCTTTCATGAATGTATTTTAATTAGCATTCAAGTTTAATCTTTATTATCAAATAATCTTTATTTGATATTTTGTTTTAGCCTATATTACTATATATATCATTCTATATATTTAACATTTTTATAGAAAAGCATATTTTCTTTTAAAATTTAGTTTTATTCACTTTTCACTTACTATTATGCAATAGTTTTTATTTAATAAATATTTTATGATTGATTATATGTAATTTTTGAATTCTCAAATATTTTTATGGAAACATATTAAAATTAATTTTCATGTATGTTTATATAATAGGTAATAAAAACTAACATGCAGAAGTTGCTTACTTGCTCTATTTAATTATTCTCATTAGTTAATAAACCGGCTTCATTAAAACGCTTATTTTGTTTAAGTAATGCATTAAAAATTATGTAGTAGCAAATCTGTTACTGTTTTACCAAAATTATTATTTATTTGAGGAAAATGTTTCAAATGTTGCTATATTAAAGTTACATAAATGTTTTCTGATCATATTGTTTCATATTGATTATTGGTTCTTATTGATCATATTGTGATAATTTCTCAACCTAAGAAAGTAGATAAAGTACGCGTACATTAAAAAGTCATTTTTATTTTAAAATATCGGAGGAAATAACTCAATTTTTGTGTGAATATGCATAATGACAACTAATTCCATGCATGTGTCTTTCAAAAGGTTACAGGGAAAAATGATTTTTTTATAATTTTTAAAGAACACATTACAAGAGTTAGACTTAGCTTCGCAAAATCCTTCAGCCTTGAAGATGAAATCGAATTTCCCCGCCTTCTCCTCAGATGCACACTTCGAAATGCGCGTGCCGTCGCGAACGGGTTAAGAAGAATATTTTAATGTAGAACGAAGCTTTTATAATCTTTGTGTTATAAAAAAATCTCAGTTGTTCTTAAAAAGAAAGAAAAAAAAAAAAAAAAAAAAAAAATCAGTTCTATTTTATTAAAATTGTATGAATGAGTCGCAGTATAATTTTTCTAATGCAACCTATTTAAACAACTAGATAATACCTGTCAAAATTTTATGGTAAACAACTTGACAGTTCCTTTAAAAAAATTAGTTTTTCATTTTTTTAAAAACTATATTGTTTATTAAGCATAAACGTTATAAATAGCTGGTTCAATTAGTCAGCCTTTCAATCAAGAGAATTTTAAGCTTGTAATTAAGACTTATTATTCTTAAATTTTAATAAGAATTTGAATAAAAATAGATAGTGTATTTATTTTTGCTTATTACATTTTTTTAAATCATTTAAATTTTCATACATTATTTATTAATAAAACCATAGATTATAGTTTTTGTATCAATATATTTGCTTTTTTGCTGTTTTCTCGTTTTCATAAAAAAAATAATTATAATGCAAAAATTGTAGATCAGACAAAGTTATTTATTTCTTAATTAGATACTAAAGCTTTTTGTTTAACTATTTTTAGTGTAAATGAATAATTTTTTATAAAATGTTTATGAAGTTTAAGTTATATTTAATAACAAGTATAAAGCATTTGGATTAAAAAATATATAAATCCTGTAACCAGCACCAATAATATTGCTGAATCATCTTTTGTCAAGAGTAGGGTTGGAATCCACACACTCTTTTGTGAGAAAACCTTTAAATTTAGAACCTTATATGACCTAATAAAAAGAAAGTAGGACAGACTTCGATTCACTTAACATAAAATTTATAAAACTGATTAAAAATATTTCAAAACATGTAGAATGTGTTTCATCTAGCAAATACAGGGACTCTAATAACCATTGAAAAATAAGCAGGACCAATCAAATGCAATTAAATGCTTTTTTTCTCTCTGGCCATGTTTTTTTCTTTCATCCAGAAATTCAATTCAAAATGCTGACTTTGACAGTATTTTTGGAAATATCTTGCATTTATGAAAATTTGGAGAAAGTCTTTTTCATTTCACAGTTTCTCATCTGCCAATTTCATGTGTTTCTGAGAAATAATGAATTAAAGTTTTTGTCATAAAGTTGCCTTTTCGTATTTCAGAACATCTTAATGTGTTCATATTTACTTCAATATACAGTATGACCCATGATTAATATAGTTTTTTTAATTGATACATTTGTATTTGCAGAATTTGTCAGTAAAATTAAAATATGTAATTTTTTTTTCAATTTTCATTATGATTACTATTTATGGCTGTTTGAAGTCTTGAATAAAATTTCAAAACTACATTGAATATTTTCCTGAATACATGTTTCAGAAATCTGATATTCCTGTGACATGTATGACTGTGATCTTGATTGTTCTGTAATTCTACCTGCTTTTTCATTTTTTGAATATAGAATTCTAAATATTGAATCTTTTTCCCATATTTTTAATGTAATTTGTTACAATAGTCTTAAACTTATATATTGGGGCATTTGTTGCAGTTTAGCACAGCACTACATGCTTTACAAATAGTTAATGATTTTATAAATATTGCATAACTTGGATGGTACTGATCACACAAATTATAAATAAAGACTTATTATTAACTTGAGTTATCTTAGGTTCTTATATGTGACGATTATTGTCCCGAGAAACACAGGCATGGAATGATTTGTCACTACGATTAGTTTTATCACATTTTTACTCAGACTGAAGCTTAAAAAAGAAAAAAATGATAATAATGTATTTTTTTATAATATCATTAAATTATGTATAACATTTGATTGGCCATCACAAAAAAAAGTGAAAATGCCCCCCCCCCCCCAAAAAAAAAAGTAATAAGGGAAGCAGTTAATAGAATTAGAGCCATTCCAATTTTAGATCAAATTTAGGAAAATAACTCTTTAATAAAATGTTACAAAGCAATATTGTCAGTTTTTTTCCCATTATCATTATTAATCTTTCTTTACTGGACACAAAAACAAATTATGCACCAAAAAAAAAAAAAAAAAAAAAAAAAAAAAAAAAAAAAAAAAAAAAAAAACCTTCAATTTTTTGCACTTGTTTAAAGTAATCTTAAAATTTTTATTTTATTATTGGAAATTCTATATTTATCATTTTAAAATTTTCTAAATATAAATGCATTGGATCTAAAGTTATGGGGGGAAAAACCCTGATGAGTTAATTATGAAACATTCAATACTGATTACACAGTATTTTCTTAAAATATTATCAGTTGAGAAAAAAAAATGTATAAGGTTAATTAAATGTGATTATTAATAAAACCATTTTGCTATTTGAAAGGAAAAAAAATAACTTTCCAAATAAAATCTGATTTTTTTTTTTTTTTTTTTTTTTTTATGAAAAAAAGGGAAAGAAAGAGGGGAAGGAGAAAAAAAAAGCTGGCTTCAGTTAGCCTATCCAAAGCTGCTTGTTATTTGATGAATAAACATCTTTCAGATAGAATTTTATTTGAAAAAGGATTTTGTTGAAGAGAATTCGATATAAACACTGATGTTATATCAGCAATGTTCAGAAAGAGCTTCCACAAAATGATTGTCTTTTTCTTTCAAATATGGACTGAATGAAGAGATCGGTAAGGACATACCAAGTAATTTCGATGTATTCAATATTCAGAAAAATGTTCAGTACTGAATAGCAAGAATTTTATTTTTAAGCATTATTAAAAAAAAAAAAAAAAATACAAAATGATTTGTAAAAATAAATTCAAGTGTAAGTTTATCATACAATGTATGTAATAATTCATAAAAACTTTTACTGGTTATAAAAATGTATACTGCACAACTTAACCCTGGGACTTAAGGTTTGCTAGATTATAGAATTTGACAAATTGTCAATCTTTTTGTTTAATTTCTTTTAATCTGCTTACAGATTTGCTATATTTGCATAGAAATGAAAATAGAAAATATAGTACAAGAGTACCTTATTTGGGACAAAAGTATATGTAAATTTAACTGCCCATTATTCAACTTTTGGCATATTTGTAATTTAAGTTTTGGTTTATGATAAATTATTTTATCTATTTGGAAACTTTATCCTCTATAAACTATGTTTGCAAACTCCCGTTCAGACTTTGCAGACTCTAAAATGACACTAATTTGATAGTCATTAGCAATATTGCAGAAGATTGTATTATAAATAGCAAACAAGTGGGAATCTTCTGGAAATTTTTTTTCTATTTACTTCCTTTTGATTTTAGAATTTTAAGGCTGCTGATAAAGATATGCATCTGTTTTTAAGTTTGATTTAATAAGATCAGTTAAACATTTCAAAATAAGCTAATATAGAATCAATTAAGCAAGCAGTCTTTGACTCTGTAATTTTTTAATGCTATTATAAGAAAATTGTTATATTAGGCATTTTAAATGTATTGTTTATAATCTGATGTAGTTTTAATCAGTTTTTTTTTTCTTTTTAGTAATCACATGAAAATACTTTTGCTGTTAGAAAGGAAATGCTATTTGCACTGCCTTAGAATTGGCAGTAGTAACTAAATAGATCATCTCTAAACATGAAATGAATGTCTTATGTAAATATATTTTTGATTTTAAACTGTTTGGCAATATTATTATTTTGCCATTTTAAATATATCTATTTTCCCCCATTTACTGCTTTTAACACACATTAATTTATTATGTTAATGTTTTCTTTCTTTTTTAATATTCATTTGTAAATGCATATTTTATGATGTACTTTTCAATATTTTCTTGCTTTAAACTTGCAATCATATAACACTAATTTGAAAGTTTTCTCTGTTTGTAATAGTCACATGTAAATAAATTTTTAATTGAAAGGAAATATCATTCTTTGCATTGTTTTTACAATTGACAACAATTTAAAATAACTTTTTCTAAAATATGAAGAAATACATATCGCTTGAAATAATGAAAATTTGGTTTAAAAAAAAATAATGAAATAGTTAAATAATAAAAAAATAAATGCAGCTGCAACTTTACGAATTCGTAATGCATATCCTTGGAAAAATGATTAAATTCCTATGTATTGCTTTTGCTCCTATAAAACTTTTTTAATGGAGCGATTTTGATCAATTTTAACATTAAATCTCTCTTAAAGTAATTCTTAGATTTAAAAATTGTTTGCTTCAGCATATTTACCTAACATTTTTATGTAATACTAACAATTTTTATATGTTTGTGTGTATTCATTTTCTTAATATTCACAAAGAAATTTCTCAAGTGTTAAAAAAAATTAATTTATGGCAGCAGTGACAGAGTTAGTTGCTTTTTAACCATTTCGAAAAAAGTTGTTGTTTATGTTCGAGAATAGGTATATTTTGAGACATCTGAATCTTTGTGGTGTTCGCATTTTATTCTTTTTCTGATTGGTCCAGGAATGTTAATGTTTAATATGATTCTGTTATTACAAAAGCCATATTTTTATATTCGTACTAGAAATATTTTTATTTTGCCAACAGAAAGATACAGTAATCTATTACTTTTTCTATACTTTCAGCAGAAATTAAATACTTCTGTTGCCACAATGACAAAAAAAAAAAAAAAAAAAAAAAAAATCTAAAAAATTAACTCAAAAACAAATTGAGATACAGGTTTCAAACAAATTGCATTTAAAAGTATATCTGCCCCCCCCCCCCCCCCCCATACCATGTTATAAAAATTGAAAATGTGTGATGATTAGAAGTTAAAAAAAATTGCAGTTCCGAAAATTATAAAGCTGAAATTTCATTTAAAATATGAAAATGTTGCCATTCACAGAAGAATGTATGCATAATGGACAGATATGTTTATCATTTATAATATAGATAGAGTAGATATATGTATATAAAAAATTGAATGAATTCACAAGGAAAGAAACACTAATTCTTCTTTATTTTCAATTTAAAAATTAATAAATTCTTTAGGAGGAAAATGACTGTATAAATGATAATTTTTTCGAGATGTTTCATCTTTGTTTAACTTTAACTGTAAAATAAACATGTCTTGTTTACAAAAAATAAGGAAAATAACTTTTTTAATATATGGAATTTATTTATATCTTAAATTTTAGTCTTTTGAAAAAATGATTTTCCAAATGGTTGTTTTAATTTGTTAAATTATATATATTTTTTACAAAGTCAATTTGTATTTATGAAAAGGCATTCGTAAAAATATAAAAACCCAATACACGTTCCTATAAGGATGTTCATTTCATCATTATTACATCATGTTGAAATGACATTACGATTTCCTATTGTCATTGTTTTAATGAAATGGCTATTGAGTAATAACAGATTACTTTTCTCAAATTCTGTAAATGCCAATTTTGATATGGCATATATAAACCTGGAGCTGTTTATAATACATTTACATTTAAAAAAAATCAGTGTAGTTAACTTTATAACATGTGCAAAAAATCAAAGGTATCCCCTTCTTGCATTTTACTTTTATATTTTTATTTATTATTTATTTTAGAATAAAAAGATATTTTACAATTATTTATTTTTGGCTCTAATATGAAAGCATCTTAAGATGTGCAGAATAAAAGAACTTTACAAATAAATATTTTATTTTGACTGATTTAGTCATTGTTAAATTGTTTCTCCAACCATCTAAAATTTTTATTTATGTATAAATGAAAATTGCAATATTTTTTTAATATTAACATTTATTTTTTCTTTTTACCTTAGCAAAAATTGATACAGTAGACTCCGTTAAATCCACGAATGCCAGAAATCCATGCATTTTTTCAGATGTAAACAATGAAATTAAAGATGGCGCTGAAGTCAGCGGCTAACACAATACAAATAATTCTATAATAGTACCTATTTTTAAATCATTTTAAACTTCTTCCTTTTTTATTAATGTCTTTCAATTTAAATTCTGCAGTGTTAAATAATGTTTCTTAGATGTACGGTAATCGATATTTAATCGAAATAATCATTATCCTATCATAATTGCAGCGTAATATAACTTTGAATGGTCATTTGGTAGTGTTTGCAATTCGCGCAGCAGGATAATTTTTGCTATATAAAATTATTATTTCAATAGTTCTATTACTATTTCCTTATCCCTGCTAGTTGCGAAATGAATTTGGGATCTACATCTGGTTTACTAATTACGATGATCGATATTTAATCGAAATAATCATGATTTTTCCTCATCATTATCTATATTTTGTATTGTATTTTAATTATCTACTTTATTTTAATATTTTTCTATAATTTTATTCTATTTAACTTTTTTTTTGTAATAATTACTTGCTTTTTAACTATTTTACTCAATTATTTTAATGCTTGAATTTATTATATGCATTCATTATAAGGCTTAACTGCCAATGAAATTAATGTTTCAAAAATGTAAACAAATCAGTCACCTGAAATCCACAAAATTCTAAAATTCGCACAACCCCTGATCCCCAGCTTTGCGGATTTGAGGGAGTCTACTGTACTTTAAAATGCAATATACTCTAGAATTCTTAATGATTTCTTCATTATATATGTATGTATAGTAGAAAGTCTGTATTTAGGATTCATCACTGTATAGCTTAAACTACCGAACCTAAAATTATTAAAATTTGGGATAAAATTTTCTCTTTTAACATTGAGTGCTGCTGAGAAAGGATTTTCTGAAATTCCACCCATAACAAAAATTGAAAAAAAAAATTCCTTATTAATATTATTTTACAGTTATTTTTCAATTGATAATACATTTTAGTATATTTTCGTATGCTGAATCGATTTGGGACTTATTGACATAAAATAAAAGAAAGTTTATTCATTGACTCTAATTTATGATTAAAACCTAAGGATTGTTTTTATACTGTAGCAAAGTGAAATTTTCAATGCAAGCACCTAATTTTGACATCATATGTGGCATTTTCAATAAATTCCATTTCAGGATAGTGTAAAATTAATGGTTTGGTCAAGTAGTTTATGATTGCTTAAATTTATATTGGTACTCTTAATATTAAACTCATGTGTAATTGTTGCAAAGCAAGTTAGAATGTGGGGTAGTTTAAAAATATAACTGAAGAACTGTTTGGCAGAATGAGCTGAAATTTTGGATTTTTCATATTTGAAGCACCTAGAAATATGTTTGTTAAATTTATGTATTATTATTATTTTTTTAAGTTAATAAAAATATGCATATTTGAAAAACATTCTTGGAAAAAATTACCAGTTCTCTGAAAAACTACGTTAATCATACTGGGTCATTCCATGTCAAATCAACCAAAAAAATTCAATGTTTAACCTGACCATTTCCGATTTCAATGAAACTGCTAGTGATCATTCTCTATGATGATATAAATTAGAGCATATTTTTATTTTTTGTTTATCGCTTTAAATTTTTATACAATTAATTATTTAAATTTTGAAAAATCATCATTTTTTGACTTGCATAAATATTTTCAATTTTGAATGTCTCAAGTTCTATCAAACATAGAAAATTTTATGACCACTCATTTCAAAGAGGAGTTTATAAGGTTTAATTTGACATGCAAGTCGACTATGTATAATTAAAATAAATAAAATTTTAAATTTGAAAATTTTTTAGATAGTCATTTTTAAAAATTTGAAAAAAATTGTATGTTTGTTGTAATATTATAAGCTTTAAATTCTGAAATTTTTAGAGTGAGATCTCAATGGGATCAAGAGTTATGAAATAAAAGCTGAAAATTACCATACAAATCATAAATAAATAACAAAATAGACAGAATTAAATTGCTATTTTAATGGTAATTTTTGCTTTTATTTAATAACTCTTGATCCCATTGAGATCTCACTCTAAAAATTTCAGAATTTAAAGCTTATAATATTACAACTAACATACAATTGTTTCAAAATTTTTAAAAATGACTATCTAAAAAATTTTCAAATTTCAAATTAATTTTTTTTTAATTTTATTTATTTTAACTATACATAGTCAACTTGCATATCAAATTAAACCTTGTAAACTCCTCTTTGAAATGAGTGGTCATAAAATTTTCTATGTTTGATAGAACTTGAAAAATTCATAATTGAAAATATTTATGCAAGTTAAAAAATGATGATTTTTCAAAATTTAAATAATTAATTGTATAAAAATTTAAAGCGATAAACAAAAAATAAAAATATGCTCTAATTTATATCATCATAGAGAATGATCCCTAGCAGTTTCATTGAAATCGGAAAGGGTCAGGTTGAGTCACTGGTTGATTTGGCATGGAATGAGAATGACCCATCTTAGTCTGCCTAGATTAACTGGTCGGTGCATTAAACTTATTGGATTGAAGTTTAAGATTTTTTACTATAAAACTTTTCATAATTGGACCCACTATCTTTCGGATCAGTAATCAAAGAAAATTATCTTCGATTCTGTGCTTTACTACCTTTTTTATGAAGTAGAGGTGGGGCGAGGGTCATATATATTTGCCATACCATGTGAATTTTTCCTCTTGTTCCTTTTTAGGTGCGTTCGTAATTATGTAAATATGTAGCACCTATTGTTGTCGCTCAGTCCGTCCGTCTGTCCGCATATAACAACGCAAAAACTACCCAACCGAATCGTTTGAAATTTAAAATACATAATTATTACATAATTTTGTCGAGTCATTTCAAATTTAATGAAAATCGGATGGATAGATCAATTACAGGGACAATCAAAAAGATTCCGTTACATTACGGTCAATGGGGAAAAAAGTTTCAAATGCATTTTAATCGTTTGAAATTTAAAATGTATAATTATTACATAATTTTGTCGAGTCGTTTCAAATTTTATGAAAATTGGATGGATAGATCAATTTCATGGACAATCAAAGGGATTCCGTTACATTACGATCAATGGGAAAAAAAGTTTCAAATGCATTTAAAAGGTGTTGCACTCATTTGAACATAATAGAATTGACATGAATCTATGAAGTATGTACAAAAATATACATTCTGTACAATCTGTGATGCAAAGAATATTTATTATTAAATTACAGGGCCACACAAATGTATTCCACTAAATAATGTTATACGGGGAAACATTGTTTGGGGTGTGTTTTAATTATATTAAACTACTTCACATTTTATGAATAAGATATACGTTAATGAAGTATAATAAAAATTACTCCCTGCATATTTACAGGAACACAAAGATTTCGGCCACTATACTGTATCCAAAGTACGCTCTACTATATCAGCAAGATCTGAATATTTTAAAACTTCGTTATCGTACAAACGCACCTCATTTGCTACGCTTCACGTGTAATTTCCAACTTGTTTGATTATCTGTTGGCTCACAAGAACACCAAAGTACTCAGATCTGTTTATGTACTGTAAGTAAAAATAATAAAGAAATTTAAAATTCAAGTGAAGTGTGTGCCACATGTGTTAGAAATTAAAACTTCTGAAAATCAATGTGTGTCATAAATTATAAATATGTGCTTCAGTAACGGGGATGTCATAACCATGTGTACAACATTGGAGCTAAAATGCATGAGAATTACAGTAACGGTACTAATTTTTCAGTTAGTAATTGCAGAGTTTCCCCCAGGTTTAAAAAAGGGCAGGGCGCTACTGTTCTGAAAAGGGCACTTTTAACATTTTTCAGGGCACTTTTTACATTTTTTAGGGCAGTTTTCATTGTTAAGGGCATTTTTATAGAATTGATTCTAGAATCTAGCAATTCAAAAAGTCGTGAAAAAACCGAAATTTCATTAAAAAAAAAAGTAAATTTTGTTAAAAGATCGCGAATAAAACGGCAAATATTGCTAAAAGATCACGAAAAATAGAAGATTTTGTTAAAAGATCCCAAAAAATAGCAGATTTTGTTAAAAGATCGCAACTAACGGCATATTTTGCTTAAAAAAATCGCGAAAAACGTCAAATTTTATTGAAAGATCGCAAAAACAACAGTTTTTGTTAAAAGATCATAGAAAACTACATATTTTGCTATAAAATCGCGAAAAAACGAAAATAAAAAACAAATATCGTGAAAATATTGCGAAAACGGAATTTTTCACAGAATTTTCCGTTTTATTGCGATTTTTGGATGAAATTTGCAGTTTTTTGCGACTCATTTTACAAAATTTTCTGTTTTAACGCGACGTTTGGAAGAAATTTGTCATTTTTGCTAGATCTTTTGAGAAAATCTGCCGTTTTGTGAAATTTTGAGATGAAATTAGCCATTTTTTTACGAAATTTGCCGAAAATTAGTCGTTATTACGCGATTTTTAACGAAACTTGCTGTTTTTTTAGAGATTTTTGTGACGAAATTTCTTGTCCCACAAGACGCGTATGAGGCTGTTTTTTGCGTTCCGTTGCCAATTTTTTGCATAATTTACCCGCTATAGCGCGTTCGGATCATCGCTGGACGGCTGCGTTTTTTGAAATGTGGGGCAAGAAAAACGCCTCTTTTTAATGAACGACAAGAGGGGTGCTAGTTTTTGGATGATGAGGCAAGAGGGGCGCTAGTTTTTAAACTAAAGGGCAGGAGGGGCAGAGCGCCCCCCTGAAACCCTCTGGGGGAAACTCTGGTAATTGAAACTATGACAATGTTATTTCTGTGGAAAAAATTGAAAAAATTTTGGCCAACATTTCAGAAGGCTAAGGTTGACGAATATTTTTGATTTTCAATTCATGGTGAAGTATTACCATTAACATCCAATTCAATTTTGGTGTCAATTTGACTAATGTTTTGTGTGCTATTGTGTTGACTAAAGTGTAATTTCCCAATAGAAGCTGGAGCTGTGCTCTGACAACATATAATAACAGGTGCGGCAATTCAAAACCTTAACTGGTAATTTTGCAATGCTTTTTATAAGTTTTATTTCAATTTCTTTTCAGAAATCTCATCTAAATGATAACTTTGTATAGAAGTTTTTAACACAAGTATTCATTTCGTTTTAGATGTGCAGAATTCACTAAACAGCTTTTACAAAATGTAAACCTTAAAAAGTTGACTGGATGATGGGGCCACTGCATATCATTTGAAAGAAGATATTTAGGAAAAAAAAAAGTAAATTTTTTTTTATTTTTATAAGTATATTTCTTTATTTTGCGATTTTATTGTGTTATGATAAAATAAATTGAATAGATAGATAAATTTTATGATTGTAGGAGATTATTTGATATTTCCCAAATCATTTTTTGATTTCTTTTTATTTATTAAAATTCTGTAATTTGTTATTTCCTGTATTGTTACATTGTAATTTCTTTTACTAATGCTATATAAACCTACTTGCTTGTATGTTCCTTTACAGATAAAATGTATTGTTAGCTAGTAGTGTTCTTAGATTAGATTAGTAAATGGTTATATTATTCAAATCTATATTATGAAGCAAATACATGTCCATGAGTTGAGTATAATTGCCGATATATTGACAGTGACAATACCAGAACAATAATTTACTAAGTTTTAATGCAATCTTTTAAGCTTTTAAGCATAGCACAATTTAAATTTTTACTTTTTGAATCGAGGAAAAAAATATCCTTGAAAGTGCAATCTATTCGAAAACTATATCTCAGTTTATTTATTTTTTGCTTTTAAAAATAATTTTGAAACATCAATAATTAAAAATCTATTTCTATTGTGTGCAGTCAGATTATGAAAGATTCTATTTGCACCTAAGACAATATAAATATAATATTCATCATTTGTTTCTGATTAACATTCTGTAACAAAATGAATGAATAAGTAAGTAAAACAATATAAATTAAACATAAATTTAACAGACATGTAATTGAACTATTCACTTTAAATCGCAAAAATTATTAGGGAAAAAAAAAAAATGCAAGTAGGGAAATATTTGGTGATTTTTGTTCTGCTTTTACTCTTGCTATGCAGCGAATAGTGCTGTAAAACTAACGACTAAATAAATACCCGTGTGATGGCGTTATTTTAAAACTGACTACCCGTTTAAAAATTATCGTTACTCGTTACTGCTCAGAAACCAGCTATTAAAAATCATCGTATGTGCTACGTAACTGCAACAAATCTAGTTACATATGGAACATGAGTATTTGGAAGAATTAGCATTTTTTACTCTTCACATATTGTTATGTGCTGCCACCTATCTCTCCATAAAACACAGATTTAATCAAGTTTCTAATTTTTTTTTTTTGGCAAACAAAATTAAAAACGATACATAATTGAGTACGACATGTCTAAATTGTTGAATTTATTACTAATGAAAATAAAGAATAATCGGAGAAAGCAATTTATCAAGAGTAAAAGCTTACAAAATTTATACAATAAAATTATGAGATGTAATTACACAAACAAAATGTTTTTACAATCAAATTCTCTCACTAATTTTACACTAACAAAATATGTGTAATTATGTGTAATGAAAATATAATTTCTGGAATAATTTAAAAACAATATGTTTTATTTCTTATATGAGCATCCTATCAAACACATATCTATATTAGTACTTCAATCCATTTTTAACTCTGAAAATTTTTATTTATAATTTAAAATATTTTTTTTTCTTCAGATATGAAATTTAAAAACAAACAGCAAATATATTTTTAAAATCAACGAAAAAAGAGAAAAGAAAAATAAACTTTATCATAAAAACATTTTTAAAAGCAATCTAAAAATTTGTCTTAAAGCAAACCTGTAACTTTTAAAACTTAATTTCTTCAAAATGTTCAAAAAATTTACATTGCTCTCTGCAACATTTTCATCCTTAATTACTAAGCTGCTGGTTCAATGATTGCAGTAACAACGGTTTTGATGGAACCAAGCTATCATGTGATAGACAATGCTTTACCAATGAATGTTTTTTTTTAATTTGTCGTTGAATTTCCTTTAATTGAATACTTCATTTGGCATAAATCACGTTTTGCTTTATCACTTGATACTGCGGAAAAATATGTTCACAATTTACTGCTTTTTCTTTCCATAATTAATAAATAAATAAATAAATAAATAAATAAGACCTACGAAATCCAAATTATTTGAGAATAACTGATACATTCAAACTGAACGATACGCATACCGAAAAAACTCAAATTTATCTAACATACTTGAAGGGTGTTTATAATTTTGATTTATTTGTCTGTGCTTTAACTTGTGTAATATACTCAGATTAAGTATTTGCATATGGGCAAAAATTTCAAAGTCCAGTTCGCATCTCTTACGCGTCGACTGTCTGGTTTCATTCATGAATTGTACAAACGTACGTAAACAGAGTTTGAAGTTAGTTTCTTTTTTTTTCGGTGGCTTATTGGCAGTAACTACAAGCGAGTGATATTTCAAAGAAACGATTTGGTATTTCATATTTTACAGAATACCCGTTATACGTTAACGAATATGTGCGGTTTGCAACAGCTCTAGCAGCGAATACAAAAACCTTGCTCTTATTATTAGAAAAAAAAAGGCTGCTTTAAATAAATATATTTGGTGATTTTTTTTCTGCTCTTGGCTCCTGGCATGCAGCGGATGCAAAAGCTTACTCTTATAAATTTTAAAATTTGAGTATGTTACAAATATTTTTTCTATAAAAATATTTTTCAGGAGTTTTAGTTTATCTAAAAAGAAATACACCTAATATGAAAATCTGTTATGATTTTTAATAATTTTTAAAAATGGTTTTTCTCTATTTTATAATCAGGGAACCCTGTATTAGATCCCCTAGTTTATTTAATGATATAATGTGGATTTAGTTTTCTATGGTAGAATCGTGGTTATATAAATTACAGTATAATAGATATTTTTTACAGATTTTTTTTTTTAAATTATG
Organism: Maratus speculifer; assembly: GCA_964019185.1. Taxonomy (NCBI): domain Eukaryota; kingdom Metazoa; phylum Arthropoda; class Arachnida; order Araneae; family Salticidae; genus Maratus; species Maratus speculifer. Next base: position 71,080,782 of record OZ025301.1, on the reverse strand, counting down.
GAAACAAAATATATTTTAAAGAACAGAAAAGTATCAATGCAATAGCACAAAAATTGTACTGTAGAATTAGCAAAGGGTGAAAATTGTCGAGTTTTACAATTTACCCCCCCCCCCCCCCCCATACACACACACTCACTAACAGTTAGCTTTTATTGAAAATCTTTAAAATTCATGGATTAAAAGAAGTTGAAAATTATTTATATATTTAAAATTCATGGATTAAAAGAAGGTAAAAATTATGCATCAAGTGTGGAAAATACAATACATTTGTACTGTAACTAGTTTTATAAATTGTCAGATCTTGGTGCAATGGCTGTTGCACTGTTATGCAAAAATACATGAATACAAAATTTATTTGATTACATATTAAATTCAGTAATACAGAAACAATGAGACTCCATCTTAAATAAGACATAATCACTATGGCAACCTAGAATTGTTACCTATCGTGGGATAGTGTTGAATTCAATATGTGTGATAGGACTTAATAAAAAAAATCATCATGGCAACTTAGAATCATTACCAATCATGATATATCATTAAATTAATTATGCGTGATAGGCTTTGGTAGAATGAAGAAAACTTCGTTTAATATCATTTTAAATTTTGATTCAATTTTCTTAAAATATGAAATAACTTGACAAAATTCTGCAATTATTATATACAAATAAATTTCAAACCATTTGATTGAGTAGTTTTGCACTCATATGGATAGACAGAATGACTCAAATATGCTATATATGGTGCTATAGATGACATTTGAGTGATAGATGACATTTGATTGCACTCATATGGATAGACAGATGACCAAATGTCATCTATACATGTTACATATTTATATAATTATGAGCATGCCTAAAACGAAAAGAAAGACAACTGCCCTTTTTAATAACATTTTCAAACATACTTGAAGGGTGTTTATAATTTTGATTTGTTTGTCTGTGCTTTAGCTTGTGTAATATACTCAGATTAAGTATTTGCATATGGCCAAAAATTTCCAAGCCCAGGTCTGATCTGGCCTGTTTATATCTTTATAGTTTATGGTCCAGTTTGTGAAAAATCAATGAGAAATCAAGCCTGGCTTGACCTAGTTTCTATTTAAAAGTCAGTTTTTTTAAACGTACAATTAAGATTTTTTAAAAAGAATATTGCATTTGTATTTATGGGAAAATTCTACAGTATATTTTAGATTACTATTTATTTATAAGCCATAGAATACAGAATAGCAACATTAATAGTCACTCTCATACATAATATCCAAATAAAAATTCATTAAAAAAATAATAATGATGTAATTTATAGTAAAAGAAAAAAGATTGCATGCATATACACATATATAAAGGTAGATTTTTGAGCATCTTCTCTAATTTATTATTGTATGTTTCCAAAGATTCTGTTAAGAGAATTTCATTATTGATGTTATTTTTATGAACATCAATTTTCTTTTTTCTTTGCCTGACATGTCCCAGAAACAAATAAGTCCAGTTCCAGTCTAGCTCGAGTATGTAGAAAAGAAACACTGTGCCATAGTCTGCTGAAAACAATCTAAGCTAAGTCCAGTCTGAAACACTATGTAACTATGTACTGATCTCTATGCTGGGCATGTTATATTTCTGTATTAAGGGTGTATTTCGATTCAAACTGCTTATTTTCCGATTTATTTTTGAATTCATTTTTGCTTCCAAATACACCAAACTTTCAAAATCTCTTATTTTGAAAATACACAAGGTGCCGTGATTGTCGATTCTTTGATAAATGCAGAAAATATTGCAAAAAAAGCAATCAAAAACGGCACTTTGAACCGATTTTTCCCAAGTGGGAGATTTGTGAACGAAAAAAAGGGTCATACTGATAAGGTAATTGTTTATAACTCAAATTCTAATGAAATGAGCGTAAAAAGACATCACACGGCACCTCATACGTCCCTTCAAGAATCCCCTCAGCAAGTTTCATGTTTCTACTTTAAAAAATGTGTCTGATATTGTATCTGAAAATTTTGAGCTGTTGAAGGTGGAAGAGCGTTTTTTTGAATACACCCTGAATGTTGTGGAACTAACATTGGTTTGTGCGACACATTTATATTCATCCTAATCCCCTCCCAGAAAATCGTTCATGTCTTGTTGACCTAATTCAATTCTTCTAAATTTGTTATATCAGGACAGTTATCCTGCTTAATTTCTTTTAATGTGCCCAAGCCTGTTATGTCCCTTCCCCTCCCTTAGCCCATTAGATTAAAAAAATATTTTTACCTTCGTTAATGTCATTTGAAGGTTTATCTTCATTTTGCCTTTCAAACTTATGTGGATCTCTGTTTCAAATTACGATGAGATTGATATGTTATTTAGTTTACTATGACATGTTTGCTACTGAAAATTAAATATGCAGCATTTATAGTTTTTTTTAATAGCAACACTCATTACATTATAATGTATGGCAAAAAATCTTTTCCAATGTATTTTAATGATATTACACTATTTCAAACATACTGCAACTTATGTACATCATTGAGCTTCACCAGGGTGGCAAGTGGTCAGAGAAAAACAAGCCTAAAAAGGGGGAAACTACCTGTATTTTCTTATAGAAAATACTTTGAATAATACAATAGACTCCCTTAAATCCTCGACCCTAAAATCTACAACTCTCTAAAATCCACACTTAATTTAGAAATGTGAATAATGTAATAAATGAAACCTTTTATTAATTCATTGCCAGCAAAAGTTTTATGCATATTAATTTCAGTGGACATTCTTATAATGGAATTACGAAAGTAAATTATGTTTTGTATCAAATTTTTGTTGTAAGTCCACTTTATGAGAGTCCTTTGAAATTTATGCATGTAAAAGGTTTGTTTGCAATAATGCTGTTTCTTTTATTATTCCTAAGTTATGGTTAGAGTTAATGATTAAAATCCTCGTGGAAAGCTTGAACGGAACGAGTCACATTAAAAAATAATTTTTGGTCATGGTCTATTTTTAATTTAATTTTTCTTACAATAGAGCATGTTGTTTTGTTTACACCTCATTCTTGTGTGTCATTTGTATTGATTGTGATATGATTTGTATTATGATTATGGTTTTTATCAGAATTGAAACTGAAACATGTTAATGTTATTTGTTTTTTGTAACGCCTGTCCGAAATAATCTAAATTATTTATTAAAAAAAAAAAAAGCTTTATGTGCATTTTTCTAACTGCATACAAAGCTAAGTGTCATAATTTCATGTTTCAGTAAAATCATATAAATTTTCTTTTGTCCTTGCTGTAAAATTTACTTTTGTCAAGATGTATCACTTTTTCTTGCATACAAGAGAGCGATATACAGTATGGAACCATTTATCCGGAAACCAGTTATCTGGAATGATATTTCTAATAGACTGATGTTTGAATTTTTGTAAAAAAGTGTCTTACACTGCCAGTTTGACAAATACATTGCTTGAAACAATTGTGTGGTTTGATAACAGCATCTAATATTTGAAATAGAAGCATATATAGTTATATTATTGATGTTTTCATTTTTATGTAGAGAAAACAGTAGAATTTTTTTCCTCAATGAATTCCCATAAATTATTTTCTTTCAAACTCTAACATTTGATCTTACTTGTATCTGTTTCTTAGTTCCAGTAATCTAATAATTAATTTAAAATTAGCAGTAATACCACAACTACATGCATTCATTAAAACTTATCAAATAGATGCTGTTTTAATGCCCAATCAGTTAACTGGAAAAATCAGTTATCCGGAATACGCCTGACCCCAACCATTCCAGGTAAATGGTTCTGTACTGTATTCTTGTTAATCATTTGGAAAATGATTGTTAATTTGACTAGAGATGTCTGACATATATCTGAATGCTTTTGATGTCCGGATTTTATTCGTTTTTTGATTTGTCCATGTTTAATGTCAACAACAACAAAAAAAAACTTTCATTTCCACATTAACAACAACAATAAAAAAGTATTAAAAACTACAAAAAAAAAAAAAAAAAATTAATAACTCTGAAATAAATTTATATACAGTTTTCAAACAAATTGCATTAAAAATAAATTTTTTCCACTCTACGACTGTGTAAAAATTGCAAATGTGCAATGTTCAGGAGTTTTAAAATTTACAGTACCAAAAATTGTAAAACTGAAATTTTATTTAAAATTTGTTCATGATGGGTCCAGGAGCATTAATGTTTAATCCATGGTGTATGTATCCAAGCATAAATCCAAGCCACATTTTGATCCTCATAAAAATAATGTTTATTATTTTATTAATATAATTTATTTGTAAGTTTCAAATTTTAGTCTTTGAAAATATCATTTTCCAAATTGCTCTTGAAATTTGTTAACCCTCTAAGCGTCTGGAACATAATATTTCGTATACTAAGCTGCAGTTTTCACTGCAATATAGCAATATTTAAAATCTTTATAAATCTTTAGATTTAATGAATTTTCAATCCATCAAAGAATTATTCATATTCTGGAGGATTACATTCATGATTATAATGAAGTTTTTTTTTTTATAATGTTGAAAAAATCATATTTTATTGACATTTAAAACAAAATGTTGAGAAAACAACATTACAATTTTACCCATTGGCAAGACGCTTGGAGGGTTAAGTTACTTTTTTTTATATATAACTATTCTCAAACAGCTGATTTCTTCAGATAAATATGAACAACTTATTTTTTAAGGTTTTAGTCTATTAAAATTATATTTTAGTAATAATAAATAAAATTAATAAAATATATGAAAAATCTATTTTTTTTAAATATCATTTTTGATAGCAGAAAATAAATATTTAATTATATTCAACTAATACTGTTGTTCATATTTACTGTTAAAATTCTACAGTAACACCAATACAGCCATGAAAATGTTAATTTTATAAAACTGCAGTGTGAAAACCTGCATTTCTACCTTAAACTTAAATATCTAGTACAGTAGACTCCCTCGAATTGGCACAGATTGGGACAGGAAGTTGTGTGAATTTTGGAATTTGTAGATTTCTGGTCATTGCTTTTTTGCATTTTTAAACAGTAATTTGAATGTAATTAATGATGCAGTCAAAACTATAATGAATGCATACAATATAATAAAATAATAAATTAAATAACAAACTAAAATAACAAAAATTGAGAATTTTTTAAATGATTATAATATTAAAAGCAAAGGTCAAATTAAAAATTAGTAATATATGATTAAACATTCATTATAAAGATGAAACATATTTTTTCTAAATTATTCAATGAAATTTGCCTTAGCCATTGGTACATTACTAATCCACATCAAAATCATAAAATAAGGAAGTTTTATTTCAGGCTTAGCCAGACTTAATAACCTAAAAATCTTGATTCATACATAAATATATTTTGTAAGCAGATTGTGATAATCAGTGACATCAGCAATATCTTGAATTTTTTTCAGAAATAAATTTATACTGCCTTCGTGAAAATCATGAATTCAGTAATAATACCAAAAATTGCAAATTAAAATATACATGGAATTGATATAAAACTAACAAAGTAAAATTTTGTCCCTATATCTGGACTGAATGAATCATTGTTTATATCTGTAAATTATATGCAGATTTTAGAGAATTCTGGATTTCAGGGTTGCGGATTTGAGGGAGTCTAATCTACAGCTTCTTGTTACGTAGTATTATATTAATGGATTAAATACAGCAATTTTTTGATAAATGTATTTTATTAATTTATATTTGGCTATTAATCAATGATAAACCAAGTGTGTTCAATTAAATAAATTGTGCCTTTAAAAAGTAAGCACAAATGTAAAAACAGTTTTGCTAAAAAAACTTCTTATGCATATTCAGTATTTATCTTAAAACCATACCTAGTTTTATGACTATAATTTTTATTCCAATGCATTTCCATTACAATATGTTGATTTGGCATGGCTTTTGTTTATGAAAAGCTAATTTCTTTGACTTGGTAGGTAGTGCAAAATAGTAAATTTACTTAAAAAATTTTAAATTCTGGTCTGATTTGTTTTTGTGGTACAACAGAAGAAAATAAGGAAAAAAAAAAACAGCTTCAGTTATCTAACTGAAGCTGTTTTTTTTTTTTTTTTTTAATCTCATCAGAAATTCTAAATTTTTTACTTAATGTATAATCATAATTTAAATTAATATTAAACCATTAATTGATGAAAATATATTTTGAAATAAGTATGTAAATTCTCTATCTTTTACCAACCATTTAAGAAATGTTTTTTGGTTGAGAATAGATATATCTGAGACGCATCTGAATCCTTATAGTGTCCACATTTTATTCTTTTTCTGATTGGTCAAGGAATATTAATGTTTAATCCATAGCATACGCAATATCATTCATTCTGTTATTACACTAACCAAATTTTGATCATAATAAAAATATTTTTATGAATGGAATACTTCTGCTGAACAAAAAATGACCAAACCTATCCAAATTATCCGGAGATTCGGATTATCGGGGTCCGAATTAGCGGGGTTCTACTGTAGATGCATGTACAGTGTCAGTCAGTTGTTTTCTGAAGAGCCACTACAAGCACTCAGAGCTTCAAGATTTGTCATGAAGACAACTATTTATACCTAAATTATGCACCACAATAACAGCTTTTGAACTTTTAAGTTTTGAAGCTTTTGAATGGCAGCTTTATTAGTGTAATTTTAATATGATATTTAGCCTTTTTTTTTTTTTTTTTTTTTTTTTGCATTTCACAGTAATTTTTCTACCTTATAGAGGGATTTTTTAAAAAAATCAAATCACTCAATGAATCTTGTCCTCTTTTCAATACATTTTATATTTAAAATTTGTAAAGTAAGTTTTCTCAAATTTTTGATGACTCTTAGCCCTTTTTCCCCCTATTTTAGTCTGATTTTCTGACATTTGTCAAAGGAATTAAATTTCAATTTTAAGGCAATACATTGTAAATTTTGTTCTGTAATTTTTTTATTTATCTGAAGTTTGATTTTTTGCAGTTTTTGCACTGTGCAGTCACTTTTTATGGTCTTTTATTTAGTTCTGTTTTTTATATGTAAAGATGGAATTTTGTAAATGATTTTTAAACCCCGATTGGGTAAAATTATAAAAATTAAACTACACTAAAAAATGTATTTGCAATGACAATACAATATCTTTATAAATTAATTATAAATTAATGTATTAATTTTAAATCGTTTCCCCTTTGTCCATCATAGTGAAAAAACCATCAAATATTCTCTGTAAAACATACAATGTTATACCTATTGAAACAACAATGGATTTAAATATGCGGCAACAAATTATCGCCAAAACATTCCAAATGAAACATTTTAACAGTTAAATATTAGAATTTAAATTATAAATAGAAAATTCAGAGTGGGATATTTAAAAACAAAAATAAGTTTATAAAATTATTATATATCTATAATATAATATATATATATATATATATATATATATATATATATATATATATATATATATATATATATAATAGTTTAATATTAAGTTATGATTATAAATTGAGAAACAATCTAGAAATCCCATGAAAGATAGTTTAAGTAATGTTTTTTCTTTTGTTCTGTTGCCTGTATTAAAAAAAAAAAAAAAAAAAAAAAAAAAAAAAAATATGGGTAGATTTTTTACAATTGAGTTTGCTACCCATGACAAATTGTCTTTTAATGGACATTTAAAAAAAAAAAACATTGCAATCAAAAATTAAGATGAATGGTTTAAAAAAATATATATTTTTACTTATCGTGATTTTTTAAAAAATTTTTTCATTTTATTAAACCAAAATATTCTGATAGATTTTCGAGTTGACATTGATTAAATTAAAGTTGAAAGAATACCAAATCTGTTTCTGTACCATTGTGAGTGATGATGCCAAAAATTTTAAATTAGAGTTTGAAAAAAGTAGATCAATGTTCATTTGCTTCGAGATTGGAACAGGTGTAGACCACACGAGTGTATGTTGTTGCCAGTTGTGACATCACCAACCTCAAGTTTATTCAATTTAAGGTTGATTTGGGAAAAAAGCTAGATTATTTTTTTTAACCACCCATCAGGTTTGGGTGATAAGTGAAAATTTTTTTATTCACAAATTGAAGAATAAGAAAATAACTTGCTCTTTGAGAAACAACTACATACAGTTCAAAGTCTAAAGTTTCGACACCCAAAGTTCAGAATTGTCCAAAGTTTGGACTTTTCATCGGCAGTACTTAAGAATGGTCTGTGAAAAGAAAAAGAAAATTGTTGAGATAGAGAAAAAAAAAAGTTTAATTACTGAATCTTAATTTTTGTCTATATACAGTATAATAATAATAATAAATCTTACTGTAAAATCTAAGTGTAAACTAGTAAATCTGCAGATCAGGTGCCTCAACGTCAGTTTTGCACATTTTTTTTTTTTTTTTTTTAAACACACTTTGGGCAAAATTTAACTTTCTGGAAACTGTAATTTAAAATTTTCAAATTATGTAATTATTTATATGAATAAAATAAGAATAAGAAGTTTTCAGCCATCAAATCCGTTAAATTAAAATTTTATATATGTCAGGAAATTCTGAAATTTTCATGATCTATTATTTTTGTTTTTTTATTATAACATAGTAGATCTCTTCAGGGGGGCTCCGCCCCCCTGAAGAAATCATTGGATTTGTCATAGAAAAGCATTATTGCGGAAAATAAAATATTCTATATTTTTCGAACGAATGAATCAAATCTAACAAAAAACTATGCAGCTTAATCCCAGTGCCTGACTAACATACCCACTTAATTTCAAGTCAATCGAATGCTTTTTACGACAGTTTTTGTGGAACAGACAGACAAAATTTCGTGTCTCCAAAGTAAGCCTTCACTGACGTTTCGGCAATAACAGCATACATTCACAGCATACATTCGGTGAAATGTTCTATAATTAAGTAAATTCAAACATGTTACTTTTCCGCGGAAACGCGGAATTCCGCTTTTTCGGCACCGAATTTTATCATTCTCGAGTTCGATGCAAATCTGCATTAAAATCTGTGGATCTTTTTTTTTTTTTTTTTTTTGGGGGGGGGGGGGGGTGCTAGCAAACGAAGTACAACAAAGCAAGACTTCGAATGAACCAGCGTTAGCCAGCTTTCTCCTTCAAAGGCGCGCCTCTTCCTCTTTCCCGTTGTCTTATCACGCATATAAACCGCGCATCAAAGCGGGAGAGATCGTCTGCTCTTTCTCTCTTTGAACTTTGGATCGTACAGCGCACATCAACGAAATGCCGGAGAAAAAGAAGATGCGTAAAGCCTTGGTCAGGGGGTGAATCTCGTCCGAAAATTTAAGGCATCCTATTCCGAAAATTTGAAATTGGGTTATCAATTCTGCAGCAACTTGTACGGTTTTTGCTCGTGGAAAAAACAATCGCGAAGAAATGCAAATTACGTGCACGGATTGCCGAAAAAACACACATTTCGTCAATATTTCGTGGAAAAACGACGATTTCGTCAATGTTTTTTGTCAACTAACTTTGTTAAAAGATCGCTGAAAAACTCAAATTTCCTGTGCGGATCGCGGAAAAAACGGCAATTTCACCAAATATGGCAGATAAAAGGCTAATTTCGTCTAAAGATTGCGGATATAACGCCGATATCGTTAAAAGATCGCGAAAAAAAAAAGCCGTTTTCGATAAAAGATCACATAAAAATATTTTGTCAAAAGATCGGAAAAAAAGGCCGATTTCATTAAAAAAAAAAAAAAAAAACGCCGATTTCATAAAAAAAACACGAGAAAACGCCGATTTTGTCAAAAGATCGCGGAAAAACCGCCGATTTTGAATAAAAAAGATCGCAATAATTTGCCGATTTTGCTAAATATCGCAGATAAATCGTTGATTTCGTCTGAAGATCGAGGGAAAACGCCGATTTTGTATGAAGATCGAGGATAAACAACCTCACATTGGGGGGGGGGGTAACTCACAGGACCCCCCCCCCCCCCTCCCGCCGCCGATTTCCGAAAATGCCATATGAATTTCCGAAAAAAAATATTCAGTTAGGAAATAAATCAGTTAAAAAATGAATCAAATTTATTTCATTAAATATTTTTTCCATTCTTTGATATTATACATGATAATTTATTGACCAGTTCTACATATATTTAAGGAAGATCTTTGGAAACTGTTTACAAATAAGTATACAAGTAACATTACAAGTAAAAAATTTCTCTAAAGTGCTTTAAAATTAATTTTTCTTATTTTCATAATATTGAAATTGTGTTATCTTTACAGTATGCAATCTAAATTATTTTTAATTATAAAATTTCAACACTCATTTGTATGACCAATTATTTATATATTAACTTTGATTTTTTTTAAAGGGTGGGAGGGGGGGGGGGTATTGCGTGAGGCCGTGAAAGTTCAGCTTTTTTTTTTTCTAAGCTTGTACCATGTCTGTTGCAATTTGTTTCAAATTGTATGTTCCTCCAAATAAATGCTTTTATTTTACCTTTTATTTTATTATGATTTATTTAATGAAAGTGATTGTCTGATTTAATATTAATAGTTGTTATATTCAAATTTTAATGTATGATCATCATACTTTGCCATTTTAATAGCAAAATTCCTTTCTTTATTTTTTTTTAATTGGAAAAGCAATATATTTGATGACCTAAGTTCAGAAAAATCTGAAGTTTGGATTTGGCAAAATCCTGAGGGTTCCAAACTTTAGACTTTGTACTGTAGTCAGTTTCTCAAAGTGCTTTAAATCCTTAAAAAAGAAGTTTGAAAAAGAGTTGAATTAATATTGATGAAACATAAAATGAAAAATGAGTTTTATTCTTTAAGATTCTTTTTACAAAATTACTGGAAAACAAAGTTCACATCGTTCTGTAATTGAACAGTAGACTTCTTGAATCTCTAACTTTTCTAAAATCTGTATATTATTGCAAATGTAAACAATGGAACTTTCAATTCAGATTTAGGGACAAAATTAGACTTTATATCACTTTGTACATATTTTAGTATATAATTCTTATTAATATGACATAACTTATGCTTTTTCATGAGAGAAGTATATAAATTTATTTCTGAAAAAAAAATCAAGATATTGCTGATGTCACTGATAATTACAATCTTTTATCTAAATGTATTTATCTATTAATCAAGCTTTTTTGGATAATAAGTCTGACTAAATTGAAAATAAGTTTTCTAATTTTATGATGTTGATGTGTTAGTAGGGTAATTTTATGAGGCAAATTTCATTGAATAATTTAAGCAAAATGAATCCCAACTTTATTATGCATATTTAATCATATATTATTATTTGACATTTACTTTTAATAATTTCATCATTTAAAAATTTATCTTAACTTTAGTTACGTTAATTTATTATTTATTTTACTATATTGTAAGCATTCATTATCTTTTAAATTACATTATTACATTGAATTACTGTTTAAAAATGTAAACAAAACAATGATCAGACATTCACAAAATTTGAAAATCTGTGCAACCTCTGGTCGTTAGTGTGGAATCTATTTTTTCGAAAATTAAAAAAAATATGTCATAAATCCAAAAATTCAGACAGAAAATATATCACAAGTTTTGACAAATGATCATTTAAAAAAAAAATCCATTTTATAAATCATCCAAAGAAAAATCTCCAATTTCTTTACAAGATCACGTGAAAAATGTAAATTTCATCAGAAGATCGGGAAAAATGTCAAATTTCTTTAAAAAATCATCAAAAAACATAAAATTTCCTGAAAGTATAGCGAAAAAAAATTGCAAGTTTCATCAATAAATCACGAAAAAAATCTGCTAATTTCTTCAAAGATTGTATGAAAATGCAAATTTCTTTAAAGGGCTGTGAGGTGAAAAAAAAAAAATTAGGGAGTGGAGTTTATGAGATAAGGTTTTAATCTTTCAGCAAAAGATCTTGTAATTTTGGCTATAGAACCTAGCAATATAAGAAGCACATACAGGAAATATAATTCATGTTGGAAAAAAATAGTTTTGCAATTGTGTAAAACAGTTCTTCTGGGTTTCTCTGTTTTCACGTTTCGACATTTTTGATGCCATATCCAGCCTCAATTGTTACTTCACATAACTAATCAACATTTAGAATGTTTGATAATAAGAAAAAAAATATTTGTGATTTAGTATTTTTTTAAATGCTTGAGGTTAATGGTGCTGTTAATAATGGTTTCTGTTATTTTACTTTCGAACCAATTTATTTTAAGTAGTTTGAAAGAGTTTAAGAGCATTCTCTGTGTTCAGCAGTAAGCTCTTGAATTTTAGTACATGGTTTAGCTTAAACTTACATGTTTAATTTTTCATTATTAAAGACAATGTCAGTCACAGCATTCTCCATAGCTCCCCCCCCCCCCCCCCCATCCCCCAATCTTGCAGCTATGCCACTGCCCACAGTTTAATGTTGGATTGCATGTAGCATATAATATTTCCCAAAGAGTCTGGAAGTCTAACTTTAAAAACTGTTATATTAAAGTTAATTCAATAAAATTATGTCTCTAACTACAGTAATCTCTCACTTATACATTGATGCTAGGGACTGGTGAAAAACAACACATAAATGAGAGCAACGCATAAACAAAATTCAAATGAAAATTAAATTTGAAATAAATGTTATGACAATAATAATCTTTAAATGGTTAAATAACATGCTGAATAATAACAAAAAATGATTAACTTGGATTACCAGTGATTTATTTATTCAAATCTAAAATATAAGCATCTTAAAAATTTAATTTCATGTTATTTTTTAAATTAGTCTAAAATCGATGTCTATCCTAAAAAATAGCTTTTCAAGTTCTTTGAAACAAATGTGTATAATCAGGTGTATCAATTCATTGAATGTAGTTATGAAGTGTTTCCAGGACCGTTTTTGCAAAATTCGGTAGATGTGTTTCTACATTTTCTTTGTTATTTGGTATTTACATTAGCGTTGTATTGAATTTCCATGGCTATTTCTTATGTCCCTCATTTCTGCTGCTGTTATAATTTCATCGAAATCCAGAAAATCATTATAATCAATTATTCTGACAGACATGACACGTATTCTTCATCTAGTACTGGCTAATTTTTGAAAGATGAATAATAATTTTCATCATCTTCCAAAATAAATCCTGCTTTTTTTAAACAAATTTTTTATGCATGTTTCATTGACACTTTCCCATGATGAATAGAGCATATTCATTGCCAAGTAGAGGCAATTTTTAAAATTATTTACTGCGCTTTTCAATTCAAGTGAAGCAAGAATTCTTTAAATCAAATTTTCTGCATGTTACTTTCATGCTATGAATAATTTTCAAATCCAAAAGCTGAAGTTTACTTGTACAGTTTGCAGGGAAGAAAACAACTTCTGTAGCGCTGAGCTTTAAGGCCCCAGTCCTCGCTCGAGGAAACGCTCGCGAGCTAATGCTATTCCTATGGGGAAGCATTTTTCTAATAACTCTTTCGCATTCTGACATTTTTGAATAATTTTTTTTGCATTGGATAGCTGAAGTGCATGCCGATTGTGCACCTTTTTCACTTTTTCGATTTTGGTTGCAGATATGTTTTTTAAAAAGCACTTTCAGTTTCGAAACCGGTTTTAAAAGTGAAACTAACTTTGTAAAAAATATCTGCAACCAAAATCGAAAAAGTAAAAAAGGTACGCTATCGGCCTGCACCTCAGCTATGAAATGCAAAAAAAATTATTCAAAAATGTCAAAATGCGAAAGAGTTATTAGAAAAATGCTTCCCCATAGGAATAGCATTAGCTCGCGAGCGTTTCCTCGAGCGAGGACTGGGGCCTTAAGCAGTCCGAAAGGTGAGCTGGATACTGATCAGTGAATAAAATAACTTTTCATTTTTCCTTTATCATCTCTGCATCAAATTGTGGAAGAAATTTCAAAAAGATGTTAGCATTCACCCATGCTTTACAGCTATTATCATATTCACATGGCATATTTTTACATTTTTGAAAAAATGAGGATTTTTTGTTTTTCTTAAAACCAAATTTCACAGAACCATCTACATTAAATTTAAGTAGAATTGTGAGTCTCTCTTAGCTTTTTTTTACCACCGTAACATGCTTCGCCCTTGAAAGATAAATTTTTATCATGCATCATTTAAAAAAAAAAAAAAAAGCTTCATTTTATTGCAATTTAAGATGTTGCAAAGCCTGAAGTCTTTCAGTATAATTGGTAGTTCACTTAAACACTGCTCAGTATTATCTTCATTTGCTCTTTTTCTGCCACTATTTATAATGCACATAGCTAATCCATGCCTATTTTTTGTTTTTTCTATCCATTCTTGGGACACAGAGAAATTTTCTATCACAAAAGTCTGTGCCAATTCAATTTCCTCTTTCTCTTAATAACTAGCAGTTGACAGGTATATTGGAGGCACAAGCTTTTCTAAGCCACTGCACTAAAACTTTTACCAATTAATCAAATTTTCTATTCTGTATTCTACTGTTTCTTATAATTAAATCCACATTCTTTATTGGTTGCCTTAATCGCATTTTTGTTTTTCAAATCATGTTAACAAAATTCTTTTTAAAGTTGTAACAGGATTTTTAAACTGTTCTGCTAAATATATATATATATTTCTTGTCATATGGAGCATCTCTTCAGACATTTTAATAACTTCCATTTTAAATGAAATCGGTAATTTTGTTCGCATACTCATTTTTAACGATAAAGGGGGAAAAAATAACTTCAGTGTTCTGAGCATGAGAGTAATTTGAGAACAAAAAGAATAAATAAATAAATTAAAAAATAAAATAAAAATAAACTTTTAATATGTGCGCGCTAATAAGACAGATTTTTTAATTGCTTCATTTTTGACTAAAGAAAAGTCTATTTCATCCTTTTTCCTATTCTTGAAGTAGCAAGTGCGAAGGGATGTAGCCAAGTATTGTAGCTTCCAGTTATTGTTCAGAAAATAAAAGCAAAAGACAATTGTCTTCTTATTTTACAGACTAAAATGATCTTCTTTTATATGTATGGAATAAAAAATATTTTTGAAACTTCTCTGACTCATAATTGAGAGATGCATTTAACATTGTGCTGTATAAACAAAAAAATATAACATTGTGTCACTGTATCTGGGACTAACAAAAATCGACATATAACTGAAGGAGATGCATAAAAGAGGCGACATATAAGTGAAAGATTATAACTTATAAATTAAATTTTTTAGAATAAAAAAGTTCCTCTTTTTACTTTCTCTATTTCTCCAGAGGGCTTTGCCCACCTTAATACTCCATTGTGTCATTGAATCTGTATTTGCAATTACAAATAATTGTGCTATTTCAACATTCTACTGTGCATCCAAGATATCTCTCTAGTATATCTATCATTTTGTTTTAGACTATTTCATTAAGTAAGCCTCTTATTGTATAAAAAATTTTACTTAATGAATAAAATAGTACAATGAGGGGGGGGGGTGATAAATAAAAAAAAATTAAAACACTCTTCTTTAACTCTGCAACTAATTATAGTAGAAGAAAATTAATGGTTCTGAGCAACTGGAAGTGGTCTACTTTTAAAAGATGCATGTAAAATTTGTTCAGGCAGTCGTCTACAAATCAAAATCAAACTTTAACCCCCCCCCCCCCCCTCTCCCCAATTAAGGATCATGAACAACTTGTTTAGTTTGTAATTTGCTTAAGAATTGTGAAAAAACAATTTTTGTCATTTTTTATAACAGCATCAAATATAACTTGTATGCATGCTGATAATTTATGCTTGACTAATAATGTATCTTGTATGCATGATTTAAAAGAATAATGCTGTGTTCTAATGCACAGACATAGGTATCTCTTTCTTTTCTAGCATTTAATGTACTTAGAAAATTTGTGAAATTAAACAAAAATGTTTGCAATCAAAATTAATAATTAAAATTAGATAAACTTACAACTTTTTTTGTTTCAGATATAAAAAGCAAAGCGACTGGAACCTTCATTAGTGAAAGCAAAGTGCATAAACCCTTCATTATACTGTTTGAAGCAATATATAGCTTTTTATCTTTTCATCTGTGCTGTACAAAACTAGAAATGTAAATCATAAACATGAATTAAAAAACTAATATTTCATCTCCACATCAATAAATGAATAAATAAATTAGAAAATCTTGTAATTTTGAAGATGTCTGAAAAGACTACCACAGAAGAGTGCACAATGAAAGAAAACCTTTTGTCTAATAGTGAAACAAATGTTTTGATTAGTGATTGCTCTTTAAAAGATTCTGTACATAATCTAACAAACCATTTTAATCACACAGAAAGATCCATTCATAGTGAAATAGATGCTTCAACTAGTGATTGCACTTTAAAAGGTGATCAGCTGAAACTTCTTAATCAAACAGAAGAATCCACTCATAGTGAAACAAATGTTTCAACAAATGATTGCTCTTTAAAAGATGAAACGCTAAAACATTTTAATCATATGGAAGAATCTACTCACAGTGAAACAAATATTTCATCTAGCAATTTCTCTTTGAAAGATGATTTGTTAAAACTTCCCAATGATACAGAAGGATATACTCATGGTAAAACAAATGCATTAGGACAACCACTTGACCTTTCCGCTAACAACAATAAAATGCCTTTTATGAATGAATTTAGCCCTTCAACACATTCTGCCATTCCTAGTGTCACAGAGGGATGCTCTATAAAAGAACAAAATCCTGCTGACACTGAAAAAAAGCCTTCTATGAATGATTTTAGTCCTTTAATATATCCTTCCCCACTTCCCGGTGATCTACCAAAACTTCTTAATGTTAAAGAAAAAAAGGTATTTATTTGCGAAGTATGTTCCCAAAAGTTTTCTAAAAGAAGTGCATTAAAGCAGCATAGTCGTATCCATACTGGAGAAAAGCCATTTGTTTGTGAAGTGTGTAATAAAGGATTTTCTCAAATAGGACATCTAAATGAACATTTACGCATCCATTCAGAACAAAAGCCTTTTGTTTGTGAAATATGTTCCAAAGGGTTTTCCCACAGGCAAAGTCTAAAGGTACATCTTGCATTTCATAGTAAGGAAAGACCACATGTTTGCGAAGTGTGTACCAAGGGGTTTGCCAGAGGTAGTGATTTAAAGAGACATATTCTTTCCCACACAAAGGAGAAGAAATTTGTTTGTGGAGTATGCTCCAGGAGATTTGCTGACCGGGGCAATTTAACTAAACATCTCCTCATCCATACAAATGAAAATTACCTGTTTTGTAAGATATGTTCTAGGAGATTTTCCAGTAGTGGAAGTCTGCACACCCACGTTAAAAGTCACACTAATGAGAAGCCATTTGTTTGTACTGTGTGTTCCAAAGCATTTTCTAGAAATGATGCTCTAAAGACCCATTTACGTGTACATTCAAACGAAAAGCCATATGTTTGCCACCTGTGTTTCAAGGGATTTTCTCAGAAAGGAGCCTTAACCGTACATTCCTTAACTCACACAAACGAGAAACCGTATGTTTGTGATATCTGCTCAAAAGGATTCTCCCAAAAGATACATCTAACTGTGCATGTTTTCTCCCATTCGAAAGAAAAATCAGACAAGCCAAGTAATCATTCGAATGAGAAGAAATTCTTTTGTAATGTGTGTTCCAAGGGATTTTGTAGAAACGATGCCCTAAAAGTCCATCTACGTATTCATTCGGACGAAAAACCATTTGTTTGTAACGTGTGTTCTAGGGGATTCTCTCAAAAGGGAGCACTGAACCTGCATATTTTTACCCACACAAATGAGAAGCCCTTTGTTTGCGAAATTTGCTCTAAAGGATTTTCTCAAAAGGCACATTTAAAAGTACATTACAACCTTTCTCACTCACAAGATACTATGCTCCCTTATTTTTCTGGTGATTCTCAAACTGGTTCTCTACCAGATTCTCAAACTAGTACTCTGCCAGACTCTCAAGCTGGTACTCTGCCAGATTCTCAAACTGGTTCTCTGCCAGATTCTTGTTCTCTACCATATTCTCAAGCTAATTCTCTACCAGACTCTCAAAGTATATTGTTGCCTGCCACTGATAATGGCACAATTCAAACAAACTAAATTTTAAGGAAAATAATTAAAAAAAAAATTATATTTTTGAATGTATTATATTATTTGTTTTATAAGTTGTTGAATTTAATTGCACTTTTTTATGATACAGTATTTGTAATCACTAAAAATATATCGAAAATTATATTTGTTATAAATAGTTAAATCATATTTTAGAAAATTTGAGCTGTGCCTCTGTCAGCATAAAGTATTACTATAAGTCTCTTAAATTATGCATGGGGAATAATCCTAACTACTACCACCTGCAAAACTTCCAATTTTATAGTATTTTATTATAATTTATTTATTTATTTGCTGTTTGTCTCAGCACATACTTCTGAAGTATTAAATTCTTTGTTGTAAGAATTTGTCTTGCTCTTTTTTTTAATAGACAAGAATGCTTCTTTGGTAAATAAAATGTTTAGTATATTTCTATATTTCAATATCTTTGTGTTCAAAACGAAGGGAGATTCAACCATCAATGAATTCAAGGGGTGGGACATCCTCCTCAAATCAAATTCTAAAATTTCATGGTACAGTAGACAGGGTTGGGTTTCTGACGTCAGAAACTGGTTTTTGACACGACAAGTGTCAAAAACTGGTTTAAACCGTCAAAAACTGGCTTAAACCGCCAAAAACGTGTAATGCGGTTTAAACATTTTAAGAACAAGAGAGAAACATCGAGTAATTTTTTATTTAAAATTAATTATACTGTAATTTAATAATTATAAAATAATTAAATTACTTTAATTGCAATAAAACGTTTTTTAGAATGTTCAAACAGTAGAAAATGATTTTGTACAGTAAATAATCTGGATCAATTTTTTCCCACAGCATCCTATAGCACTTAACCAATTTAGCACATTTATTTACACCCAAATGGTTTATGAGTTTAGAGTGTATGAAGCCAAAGTTACAAAATACTCTCTCAATTGGTGCTAAGCTAGCAGGGCTTGATAGCAGAAGCATTGCTAGTTGAGCAAGTTTGGAAAAAGGCAGGCCAAATTTTCAGATTTATGACAATTTTTTTTCCTTTTTTTTCCGGAAATGATAATATACAATACAGTAAAAGTGAATTTTTAATATTACATCTAATATTGTATATTTGTGACGGATTTTTAATGTGAAATTTTACAGATCAGTGTAGTATTTGAGGTTTCTGACAAGGTTTTTGACAAGAGGTTTTAGCCATGACTGTTTAAACCACGGTTTTAACCGGATAAAACCGTACACTGTCAAAAACTTGCCAACCCTGACAGTAGACGCCCTCAAATCCGCTCAGCTTGGGACCAGAGATTTTGCAGATTTGTGGTCATTCCTTTATTTAGATTTTTTAAATGGTAAATTGAATGTAATACTGCAAACAGAATTTTGAGGAATGTTTGCAATATATTAAAATATTAAAATAGTTGTTACTTCTCTGTTATCCCGTTGACCGATTTTGCCAAACTAATAGCCAAATTATACATATTGACGTAATTCTTATTTTAAATTAAAAATTAACAAATAATTAGTAGAATATTAATAAAAATACAAATAAAAAGTCTAAATAAAAATCACTTAATGACGTTTTAAACACGTGTATTGTATTTAATGTCATTCAATTGACATTCACAATCATCCATTATTGGCATTTAATCTTATAATTTGGCGATAATATTTTGATCGACGGGATAACAGAGTTGTACCATATAGTTAAGTAAAATGCTAAACTAAAATAGTATAAAGTAAGATAATTTCAAAAATAATTAAATTATTGAAATATAAAGGTCATGTAAATAATTCATAACGTATAATTAAATATGCATAGTAAAGATATATTTTTTTAATTATTCAAAGAAATTTTCTTCATAAAGATACTCTTCTAATTTACATAAAATCCTTAAAATAAGGTAGTTTTATGTCAAGTTCAGCCAATCTTAATAACATAAAAATTTGCTTAATAGATAAATATATTTGATGAAATGATTGTGATTACCAGTGATATTAGTAAAATCTTGAATTTTTTCAAATGTAAATTCATACTTACCTCATGAAAAACCATGATTTAACTCATACAAGTGTCCCATCACTTTTGTGAGACACTGTATATCAGTCTTATATACACAATACGATACTGACCGAAATAAACAATTTCCATCTCTTAATATAGGGATAACATAACGTTCCATGATAAAGATACAAACTTCAGAAAAAAAAAAAAAAATAAGGAAATAAATTATAAAGTATTATGGTGGCTTAAATTCAGCTACAAATCCAGGGCTCGAAAAATAGCATTCCCGGGATCCCGGGGAACCCAGAAATAATTTCTGGGAACGTATATTTTTTCACTCAGGTTCCCGGCCGGGAACCTATAAAAAATCATCATGGTCGCCAACGATGCCGCGCCCGTGTTATATCGCGTAAATTACACAAAAATATAGCTCTTGAGCAGTCCAGGAAATGCGTAATTTCGTCAAAATATTACGGAAAAAATCCGAATTTCGTCAAAAAATCAGAAAAAAAGGCAAATTTCGTTAAAAAATCGCGAAAAAACGGCAAATTTTGTTTAAAAAAATAACAAAAAACGGCAAATTTTGTCAAAAAATCGTGCATAATCGGCACTTTTCGTCAAAAAATACTGAGAAAATAACAGATTTCGAAAAAAAGATCACGAGAAAGTCTGAATTTCGTCAAAATATCGCGAGAAGCAACGCAAATTTCATTAAAAAAATCGCGAAAAAACGGCAGATTTCGTAAAAAAATCTCGAAAAAACAGCAAATGTCGTTAAAAAATATATTGAAAAATGATAGGTTTTGTCAAAATATTGCGATAAATCGGCAGGTTTCGATAAAAGATCGTAATAAAACACCAGATTTTGACAAAAGATCACGAAAAAACGGCAAATTTCGTCAAAATATTCGCACATAAATTTTATTGGGAACTTACATTTTTCATCTGGGAACCTATACTTTTCATGTAGGTTCCCAGCTGGGAACCTCAAAATTTTTTTAATTTTCAGGCCCTGAAATCTCATATTTGAATGTGAAATTATTCAGGAAATTATTATACCTGAGATGACGAATTCAAAATTTCTGCATAGATTATTTTTTCTCTGTTTAAATATCACTTGGTAAATGTACCATAATCTCTCTCTCTCTCTATCTCATCTTCTGTGAGATCGAATTTGTAGTGTATATGGCGCGAAGCGCCATTTATACTAACATGATCTTTATATATCAACAAAACATTTTAATTATAATAGTAACAGGGAGTTTATAAACTGCATTACTGACCCATTACTCATTTATGGCACTTGTAAAAAATTAAATTTATTTATTGGTTTGTAGCCTCCATGAATTTGTCAAAATTAATCTTATTGTCATGACAACGAAAAGAAAAACGATATCTTTGTTATTAAAAAAGAATAAAAATTTTTTATTTGTTATTGATCTATAGAAAACGTTTTATTTATTTTTATTTTATATAATAACTAAATACTACGGAATGATTTTTATTAATTTTTGATATCATGTAAAATAGAATTATCGTAATACCCGCATATCACATATTTTATTTATTTTATTTTTATTTATTTATTTTTTTTTTTTTTTTTTGTAATATGACATCATTTACACTTTCAGAAACACTAATCTTTTCCGAAATAAAAGCGTGATTTGTGCAGTTATTAAAAAATTCGTTAGTCTCATAAAATATTTATTAAATGAAAATAGCACAATTTATAAAAATATTTTCATTTGTGCATACCAAGGACATTTAAATAAATAAAATAAGTTCTGTTTATTTAGATGAAGGTATAAAAGTCACTGAATATGACATCATCACTGATACAGCTATAGCAATCTATATTAGATTCATGGAACAAATTTATCTGGTTCCTGAATGACGACATTTTCTCCACCAAAGAAATTTCGCTTTAGATATTTTATTTTATTAAGTTTATTTACATAATACTTAATAATATTATTCAGTAAATAATCTGTGTATTGACCGCAATTAGTGAATAATTATGCGCAATCATTTTATTAGGATTAAATTTTACAAAAACCATTAGTTTTTCATTTTCTATTTTTTAATGCGATGACACATTCACCGATGAGATCAAGCTCCTGATTGATGGAAAGTAATAAAGTAAAATAAATTTTTATTTTAGCGAGAAAAGCTTAATCTGTTGCCACTGTTTTGAAGAAATGTCCCGAAAAAGCTTATAAAATTAAAAATAAAATATAAAAATGGAAATAAACTAAAAATTAGCCAGAATGGGCAAATCTACACATAAACAGCTTTCATTTAAAAAAATAATTATCAAAATCGGGCCAGTAGAAAGCTCAGGGCTGATGACTAAAAAAACAGCCAG
The DNA here is from genome assembly GCA_964019185.1 of Maratus speculifer. Classification (NCBI taxonomy): domain Eukaryota; kingdom Metazoa; phylum Arthropoda; class Arachnida; order Araneae; family Salticidae; genus Maratus; species Maratus speculifer. The sequence goes on along the minus strand of OZ025301.1, from coordinate 71,058,439 downwards.
GTGTTTTAAATATATAGATTGTTTAGAATTGCATATTAAAATACATATACAGTCAAACCTCGTTATAATGAACTTCAAGCAGGGTTGGGTTTCTGACGTCAGAAACTGGTTTTTGACATGACAAGTGTCAAACTGGTTTAAACCGTCAAAAACGTGTAATGCACTTTAAACATTTTAAGAACAAGAGAGAAACATTGAGTAATTTTTTATTTAAAATTAATTGTACTGTAATTTAATAATTACAAAAAAATTTAAATTACTTTAATTGCAATAAAGCATTGTTTTTTAGAATGTTCAAACAGAAGAAAATGATTTTGTACAGTTAATAATCTGAATCAATTTTACCCCACAGCATTAGCACATTTATTTACACCCAAATGGTTTATGAGTTTAGAGTGTCTGAAGCCAAAGTTACAAAATACTCTCTCAATTGATGCTGAGCTAGCAGGACTTGATAGCAGAAGCATTTCCAATTGAGCAAGTTTGGAGGCAGGCCAAATTCTCAGATTTATGACAATTTTTTTGTCTTTTTTTTTTTTTTTTTTTTTTTCCAGAAATGATAATATACAATACAGTAAAAGTGAATTTTTAATATTACATCTAATATTGTATATTTGTGACAGATGTTTAATGTGAAATTTTAGAGATCAGTGTAGTATTTGAGGTTTCTGACGAAGTTTTTGACAAGAGGTTTTAGCCATGATGGTTTAAACCATGGTTTTAACCAGATAAAACCGCACACTGTCAAAAACTTTCCAAGCCTGACTTCAAGGGACCGAAGTTTTTGTTCGCTATATCCGAACTGCTTAAAATGTTAGAGTTTACAAAATATGTATATAATTACCCAATACCTGTATGTTCAATAATGATGTATTAAGAAAAAATATAAATTCTATGAGATATAATCATTAATGAATTAAACTGATTACATTAAACTGGCACGATACTAAATAAACTAAAAAGGAAGATAAATTAGAAATTCAGTATAATGCCGATTATCTTGGATATCCTATGTTAGGATAAATGAGCAAACAATTTAAGGAATGATTGTGACTATATTTACACTTTATCCAGGCTTAGGATGACTAACACTAACTATTGGCACATTAAAAATAGTTTTATTTTTATTTTGTTTGTTTACTTTTTTCAGTATTTAAATTTTCTTTTTTTTTCATCATCTTGTGAACTCGAGAGAGTATAATTTAAGGAAAAAAGCTTTTGATTAGTGCTTTCTTCAAAAAAGACATTCTTTTCAATGCTTCCATATATGGAATTATTCTTAAATACATTAGTTAAATAAGTTAGCTTAAATGAGTTACTGAATTGCTATGAAGGAGTAATGGAAAATAACTGATGGGTTGGCGTGATCACACGTACAGAATGGTTACCATGAAAGAGAAATAATGCAGGTCTTACTACTCTTTAATAAAAAGACTTATCGTTAATTTGTACCATGTTTTACTAGCCAGCATGCATTTTCTTATAAAATTAGAGTCGAAAACCTTTTTTCACATCAGCGGAAAAGTAAAAAGAGAAAATAAAAATCATGATCGACTAGAAAAAAGTTTGCTATAACAGATTCTGAAGATTTTGGAGGTTTGTTATAAAAGAATAAAATAGCATTAAATACAATAGGAAAACGGCGGGACCAAAATTTTCGTTCCTTATACCTGGGAATTGTTATAAACCAGGTTCGCTATAATGGGGTTCGACTGTACATTGAATCGTCCAAAGAGGTCTGTCAATGAAGTATTGTCTAAGGATAACTCCTTCAAAATAAAGCATAAATCTGGAAGATCTTGTGTAACCAGAAAATGAGATGACAGAAGGATCCATAAACTGGCATTTACACAAATGGGGGTTGCTAGTCACAGTAAAACAATGTTAGGACTTTGTGTTGACGGATATGAATCATAGATGAATTAAAGAAAGGGATAAATCAATTTACATGAAAATGATAAAACAACTCGCTACAAATTGGCTGGAAAGAAATGCAATTGTAAACATATGTCATATAGACCCAAGTGGTACACTGTGATATACAACAATGAAAAAAAAGTGGAATTTGAATGGTCCAAATAGGTAGACATACTATTGGCACGACATGCGTAAAGCCTGGGACTTGCTTTAGTCGACAACAAGGTGACTAATGATTTGGTCCTCAATTCGCTTTACTGCTCGAGTATCTCTGGATTTATTCAATGATTGCTAAGCAGCGCAAGACTAACATACGTTGGATGACAATTTACAGTTATTTGGGGAACTTTTAGCTGGGCCCAAAGTATATGTTTGAGCAAGATAATGCATCTATTCATGTTGCATGTAAAACAAGAACTTTGTTCTCAAACTCTCAACAAACTCTCAAATTTTACTTTCAAAATACTACTGATCTCAACTAGCCGGCGTGTAGCCCTGATGAGGACCCAATCGAAAACCTTTGTGACATCATATTTTGTAAAATTTATGCAATTTTTTTCTATACTTTTATGTTAATGAGCTTTGAACTGCTGTTGAACGTGTTTGGTACAAAATAGACCCCCAAGTGACGCAGAATTTAGTTTCTTCGATGGAAAATCACTTTCTCGCATTAATTGCAGACAATGTGGGTGCAACTCTATTTTAATTTGTTTTTTTTCTGTAAATATACAGATTGTCCATATTTTTGTCACAATGTTAATTTCGTTTATTTATTTATTTTTTGTCATAATCAAGGTTTGCACATTCCTTGGAATTTCCAAGGACTCTTGCACCACTATTAAAAATAAGAAAATTTACATTTAATTTTTAAACTACAACATTCATAATCCCACCTTCATTCAAAGATTTTATGATATTTTTCTGTAGTGAAACACTTTGAAAATATTCTTAAAATTTAGTGGTAGAATTGTGCGAACCCTGTATAATATACTACATAAAGGTATAATTTAAAATTTATTGTTTGTGCAAAAAGGATCAGTAACAAATAATGTATGACAGATGAGTTACAAAAATTCATTACGTACTTCTAAATATAGAAGTGTAATCGATCACTGTCAAAACTTTTGCTGAGCACTGTACCTCTATTGGATTCAAGAATTAATTACATCTCGCAATTTTTGTGGAATTTTTTTGTATAATACAAGGAGTTCTAACCTGGCTTAATGGGTTACCAAATCCATTTTTCAATATCGATAATCGCAATCATTTTTATGTGTTATCAATTATGCATTCAAACAAAATTTTGAAATTTATTATTAGCGATATTCCCTAACACAAATTAGCTTAGTGTTAGGAATTTAACACTCGAATATATCACCAAATATTGCAAGTCTTTTTATTCTGGTAGTTTCAGTGTTATGAACGTGGTTCGTTTACATATCTTAAATTTGTGTTTTATTATTTTTCTTTTTTGTATTTATGAGTTGGTAAAGTTTAAATTTTCTTATAGAACTGCAGCCGGAAACAAATGTTGAACGATTTTATTTACATTATGTACAAACATATTTATCTTTCGTAAATGTCTGTCAGCAAGTGACAGAAGTAAATTTAAAAAAAGTGATGCTTAAAAATTATTTAAAAAATATATAAATTGAGTAAATTTCGATTCAATATTTGATTCCAGTTTTTTCTCTTGTTTTTATTTTTTGTATTTATCTGTTGGTATTTGGTAAAGTTTAAATTTTCTTATAGAATATCAGCCGGAAACAAATGTTGAATGATTTTATTTACATTATGTACAAACATATTTATCTTTCGTAAATGTCTGTCAGCAAGTGATAGAGGTAAATTAAAAAAAGTGATGCTTAAAAATTATTTAAAAAATGTATAAATTGAGTAAATTGCGATTCAGTTTTCAATTCAGTTTTGATTTCAGTTTTTTCTCTTATTTTTATTTTTTGTATTTATCTGTTGGTATTTGGTAAAGTTTAAATTTTCTTATGGAATATCAGCCAGAAACAAACATTGAATTTATTTATATTGAGTGCAAACTTATTTATCTTTTGTAATTGTCTGTCAGCTGAGGACAGAAATAGATTAAAAAACAACAACAACAAAACATGCTTGGAAATTTATTTTGAAAACAATAAAAATTGAGTAAGTTGTGATTCAGTTTACAAACAAATTGCGATATAGTTTTCGAACAAACCGCATTTGAAAATACATTTTGTTTGTATTTGGCAGTGCTAAAATTTTAAATGTGCTATACAGGGTGGCCACTCTCAACGGTGGCCAATGGCTAATTTCTAAACCCTTAGACATAGACATACAGTTCCAATTGCAAAAATGCTTTAAAAAAGGTAAAGAATTGTTTTTCAAGCGATTTAGGTCAAAAAGAAATTTTATTAAAAAATTACGAAAATTATCTTTTTATACAGTCCCCCAGTCCTATTAGTGATATTTAGTAAAATTTTTCCATCACCCTATCAAGCAATACAAAAAAGGTCCCATTCATCTGACATTAAAATTGACCGAGTTATGAAACTTTAAATTTCATGACTTAAACCACTTTTCTGTAGCTGAAAACGAATGAGTTGGACTAAGTTTTCAGGGATTGTATACTAAGTCTTAAATTGTCATAAAGGGCGTACATTTCCAATGCTGTCCAATAGCTAATTTCTAAACCATTTATAACAGATATGTAGTTCCAATTACAAAAAAATATTAAATGAGATAAATTTTTTTAAAGCAATTTAACTGAAGGTGCTACCTCCGTATAAGTTTTACGGTAGTGTTAGTTTTTATTAATTAACTTCTAGATTGGTTAAAATAATTGAAGACGTGAGTTTTAAAATTCTCTTTATCGAAAAAATAAAATGTTGGTAAATCACTACTTTAGTTTTAAAAAGAGTGTCACTTTGATAAGCTTTTATTTTGCTTAAACGTTCGTATAATATATATATTTCCCTAGATCAAAATTTCTAACTAAATTTTATCTTATTTCCAAATATCCGATTGAGGTTCAATTTGCACACTTATTTATATCCAATGATAATGTAATATTAATATAATTTTAGGTACGTATCATTTATTTACTTTATAGGACTACACCAAATTCTGTTAAGTAATCTATTAGAATTTTAAATATATGTCATTTTGTAACGAATTATGACTGTTGCTTTTCATAATTTAAATTAACAAACTTTCTGTTTTTTTTTACTTATTTTTTTAATACAAATTTTACTTTAATCTATAATCATCAACATAAGCTTAAAAATAATATTGTACAAATTATTTTACTCCCAATGTTTAATATTAAATTTTATATCTTGTGTTTATTTTTATTTCCAGTAAATTTGTGACTGACCTCTAATTTGCAGCAATAAAAAATGCTTCAACTTTAAACAGCTATTACTCGGTTAGTTTTAATCGCAGAGAAATGGAACTTTTTTTGCATTACTTGTTAGAGTAGAGGTAAAAATTTACTAAATATCACCTATAGGACCGGGGAACCGTATAAAAATTTAATTTTCGTAATTTTTTAATAAAAGAAATTTTTGACCTAAATCGCTTGAAAAACAATTATTTACCTTTTTTAAAGCATTTTTGCAACTGGAACTATATGTCTATGACTAACGGTTTAGAAATTAGCCATTGGCCACCGTTGAGGTTGAGAGTGGACACCCTGTATTTAGAAATGAAAAAAATTGCAGTAAAATTAAATAAAAACCAAATTTGATCGGTTTCTGTTGTCATTTGCAGCGTTATGTGCACAGCTGCATTTGCTTATATTGTTTTTATTATTTTTTTCTACATATTATAGAGCGGGCGGCGGCGACACAAATGACTACGTCATCGAGTTACGGGATGAAATCATGATGTAGGACAAGATTATTAGGTGTAGAATAAGGAATGACTGGTCTGCCTCGTCATTTCTTGGTACGATATGAGAAACAGCGGGCGCAAACTCGCCATTTTGGCGTCACTTTCACGTCATCGAGTTACGGGATGAAATTGGTGCCAAATTAAAGCTAAAATAAAGTATTTTAAGAATATTTCGGTCTGCCTGCGCATATCCTGGTACAAACCCTCGGCAGACTGAAATTTATAACAAAAAATGACGTTATGATGTAAAATTCAAGATGAGTACGTCATCGAGTTACGGGATGAAATCATGATGTAGGACAAGATTATTAGGTGTAGATTAAGGAATGACTGGTCTGCCTCATCATTTCTTGGTACGATATGAGTAACAGCGGGCGCCAACACGCCATTTTGGCGTCACTTTCACGTCATCGAGTTACGGGATGAAATTGGTGCCAAATTAAAGCCAAAATAAAGTGTTTTAAGAATATTTCGGTCTGCCTGCGCATATCCTGGTACAAACCCTCGGCAGACTGAAATTTATAACAAAAAATGACGTTATAATGTAAAAATCAAGATGAGTACGTCATCGAGTTACGGGATGAAATCATGATGTAGGAAAAGATTATTAGGTGTAGAATAAGGAATGACTGGTCTGCCTCGTCATTTCTTGGTACGATATGAGTAACAGCGGGCGCCAACTCGCCATTTTGGCGTCACTTTCACGTCATCGAGTTACGGGATGAAATTGGTGCCAAATTAAAGCTAAAATAAAGTGTTTTAAGAATATTTCGGTCTGCCTGCGCATATCCTCGTCCAAACCCTCGGCGGACTGAAATTTATAACAAAAAGTGACGTTACAATGTAAAATTCAAGATGAGTACGTCATCGAGTTACGGGATGAAATCATGATGTAGGACAAGATTATTAGATGTAGAATAAGGAATGACTGGTCTGCCTCGTCATTTCTTGGTACGATATGAGAAACAGCGGGCGCCAACTCACCATTTTGGCGTCACTTTCACGTCATCGAGTTACGGGATGAAATTGGTGCCAAATTAAAGCTAAAATAAAGTATTTTAAGAATATTTCGGTCTGCCTGCGCATATCCTGGTACAAACCCTCGGCAGACTGAAATTTATAACAAAAAATGACGTTATGATGTAAAATTCAAGATGAGTACGTCATCGAGTTACGGGATGAAATCATGATGTAGGACAAGATTATTAGGTGTAGATTAAAGAATGACTGGTCTGCCTCGTCATTTCTTGGTACGATATGAGTAACAGCGGGCGCCAACTCGCCATTTTGGCGTCACTTTCACGTCATCGAGTTACGGGATGAAATTGGTGCCAAATTAAAGCTAAAATAAAGTGTTTTAAGAATAATTCGGTCTGCCTGCGCATATCCTGGTACAAACCCTCGGCAGACTGAAATTTATAACAAAAAATGACGTTACAATGTAAAATTCAAGATGAGTACGTCATCGAGTTACGGGATGAAATCATGATGTAGGACAAGATTATTAGGTGTAGAATAAGGAATGACTAGTCTGCCTCGTCATTTCTTGGTACGATATGAGAAACAGCGGGCTCCAACTCGCCATTTTGGCGTCACTTTCACGTCATCGAGTTACGGGATGAAATTGGTGCCAAATTAAAGCTAAAATAAAGTATTTTAAGAATATTTCGGTCTGCCTGCGCATATCCTGGTTCAAACCCTCGGCGGACTGAAATTTATAACAAAACATCGCCAAAATGGCGAGTTGGCGCCCGCTGTTACTCATATCGTACCAAGAAATGACGAGGCAGACCAGTCATTCCTTAATCTACACCTAATAATCTTGTCCTGCATCATGATTTCATCCCGTAACTCGATGACGTACTCATCTCGAATTTTGCATTATAACGTCATTTTTTGTTATAAATTTCAGTCTGCCGAGGCTTTGTACCAGGATATGCGCAGGCAGACCGAAATATTCTTAAAATACTTTATTTTAGCTTTAATTTGGCACCAATTTTATCCCGTAACTCGATGACGTGAAAGTGACGCCAAAATGGCGAGTTGGCGCCCGCTGTTACTCATATCGTACCAAGAAATGACGAGGCAGACCAGTCATTCCTTATTCTATACCTAATAATCTTGTCCTACATCATGATTTCATCCCGTAACTTGATGACGTACTCATCTCGAATTTTGCATTATAATGTCATTTTTTGTTATAAATTTCAGTCTGCCGAGGGTTTGTACCAGGATATGCGCAGGCAGACCGAAATATTCTTAAAATACTTTATTTTAGCTTTAATTTGGCACCAATTTTATCCCGTAACTTGATGACGTGAAAGTGACGCCAAAATGGCGAGTTGGCGCCCGCTGTTACTAATATCGTACCAAGAAATGACGAGGCAGACCAGTCATTCCTTAATCTACACCTAATAATCTTGTCCTGCATCATGATTTCATCCCGTAACTCGATGACGTAGTCATCTCGAATTTTGCATTATAACGTCATTTTTTGTTATAAATTTCAGTCTGCCGAGGGTTTGTACCAGGATATGCGCAGGCAGAACGAAATATTCTTAAAATACTTTATTTCAGCTTTAATTTGGCACCAATTTTATCCCGTAACTCGATGACGTGAAAGTGACGCCAAAATGGCGAGTTGGCGCCCGCTGTTTCTCATATCGTACCAAGAAATGACGAGCCTGACCAGTCATTCCTTATTCTATACCTAATAATCTTGTCCTACATCATGATTTCATCCCGTAACTTGATGACGTACTCATCTCGAATTTTGCATTATAATGTCATTTTTTGTTATAAATTTCAGTCTGCCGAGGGTTTGTACCAGGATATGCGCAGGCAGACCGAAAACTTCTTAAAATACTTTATTTTAGCTTTAATTTGGCACGAATTTTATCCCGTAACTCGATGACGTGAAAGTGACGCCAAAATGGCGAGTTGGCGCCCGCTGTTACTAATATCGTACCAAGAAATGACGAGGCAGACCAGTCATTCCTTAATCTACACCTAATAATCTTGTCCTGCATCATCATTTCATCCCGTAACTCGATGACGTAGTCATCTCGAATTTTGCATTATAACGTCATTTTTTGTTATAAATTTCAGTCTGCCGAGGGTTTGTACCAGGATATGCGCAGGCAGACCGAAATATTCTTAAAATACTTTATTTTAGCTTTAATTTGGCACCAATTTTATCCCGTAACTCGATGACGTGAAAGTGACGCCAAAATGGCGAGTTGGCGCCCGCTGTTACTCATATCGTACCAAGAAATGACGAGGCAGACCAGTCATTCCTTAATCTACACCTAATAAGCTTGTCCTACATCGTGATTTCATCCCGTAACTCGATGACGTAGTCATTCGTGTCGTCGCCGCCCGGTCTATTATTTTTCACATGCCTGTATGTTAGTGTGATGGCACATTTTCTGAAACTTTAGAGCTAATGGATTTTTTTAACTCGAATATTCCAAATTCATACCAAAAATCTAAAATAGCAGTATTTGTTTTATTTAACAACAGATATACGGTATTTAAATAAAGTTAAATTTATTATTGACATTTTCTGGTGTGAATTCAAATTCTCTGAATTAGGGATTTCTAGAACGTATTCTGGCATGGGAATAAGTGGTTAAAGTGATTTTTTTTCTAATGGCAAAATTATCTGAGATTAAAGATGGCAAAATAAACTGTAAATTAGTGATGTTCAGAGCATTTGTAACACCGACATACACGAGGCATCTGGCAACCCAAGTGACCAGACAAAATAAATTATCTTAAAAAAATCTCACATTTTTACTAGCTTTGACATATTTACAGAGCTTAATTTCTGATAGAAATGTACCGGAGCTCATATATTCTGCAGCAATATCAAAATTAGTGTATTACTTAAGGCTTAGGCCCCTGGGCGAGGAAACGCTCGCGAGCTAATGCTATTCCTATGGGGAAGCATTTTTCTAATAACTCTTTCGCATTTTGACATTTTTGAATAATTTTTTTTGCATTGGATAGCTGAGGTGCATGACGACATCGCTCCTTTTTTACTTTTTCGATTTTGGTTCCAGATATTTTTTTTAAAAAGCACTTCCACACTTTCGAAACCGTTTTTGGAAGTGAAACTAACTTTGTAAAAAATATCTGCATTCAAAATCAAAAAAGTAAAAAAGGAGCGATGTCGGCATGCAGCTCAGCTATCCAATGCAATATATATATATATATATATATATATATATATATATATATATATATATATATATACTCAACAATGTCAAAATGCGATATCAGCAAAATGCTTCCCCATAGGAATAGCATTAGCTCGCGGGCGTTTCCTCGGCCAGGGACCTGGGCTAGGCCTTAACCCATTAATGCCTGAATTATTTTCTTCTTTATTTATAATAATTAATATTATAAATATTATAATAATTTATTATAATAATTAATATAATAAATTTTGCATTTTCCCACCACTTTTAAATCAAGGAAACTTTTATCTTAATTTATCGAGGATTTTGTCTCGAGAAAGAAACTATTTATTTATCCTACTTTTTTACTGGTGTGAAATGCGCTTACTTGAATATTTTAAAACTGTCCCAAAAATGGGACGCTAGGCACTAATTGGTTAATTTCCACACCGTAACGTAATCCCGTAGCCTTGACATGCATATTTATGTTTCATACTTGCCAATGAGAGCTTCGGAGTCAGAGTAGCTGAAAAACAAGCAGACTACTTTTTTTTTCTTCCTTTCTTTCTTTTTTGTTAAACAGTTTCAAGTGGAATTAAACCAGTTATATGTAATTTTAAATCATGAGAGGAATTGTTATTGTTATTTTTGTATTATATCGGGCTACTCAAGTAAAAATTCACAATATGCTGTCTGGCATACACAGCAGATGAAAAGAATTAAAAACTGTGATAGATCCCGAATTATTTGCGAGCTAGTTAAATGTTCGTCTTTATTTATTTTTTGTCGTTTCCATCGAATTTTTTCTGCTCTCGTGAACATGAATTAACATCAAAATTATAAGATTTCAGTTTTTCAAGTCCATGGATAACCGAAATAATAAAATGTCAGCTTTATTTTCGTCTTTAAATTTCGATAGCTGGATTTTTCGGATTTGTGGGCCGTGAAATTGAAAAATTATTAAAACGGAATATATTTTATTTTACTTTTTCCTTTCAATGCTCTAAGAACTGAATTAATACCGTAGTGAAATTTTCGCCTTATTGTCTTTGTTTTCCCTCATAATTTGAAACAACAACAACACAAGTATATTAGCTAACCCGGAGTCAAAGGCGTTAAAATTTCCGGAGTCGGCCATTTTTCCCACCGACTCCGCAGCCCTGTTGCCAACTCCCAAATTTAACTTCTGTAACATGTGAGTTTAAACCAGGTTAAACATGTTTCCAACCAGAATTTTTTTAAAGAAATAATTTGGAATGAGTTCCACAAAGAAACAGAAAATTTAGTTTGCTGGATAATATATCTAAAATATTTTCCGGTTAAAACCTGTTTAATCTCATTTAATTTAACTGACATTTTACGGAAGTTAAGTCGGAAATTGAAAAGTATGGTTATTTACAAAATTTTTTTGGAGCAATTTCGTCTTCAGCAAAATATTTTTTTATCCATTTTGACGACATCTTTAATTATTTAGCTATGAGATCTAATAAACAGGGCCATCGCTAAGACTTTTCATTGGTGGGGGAGAAGACCTTAAATTGCCAAGTCAAATTTTCATATTTGCCAACTCGTTTTATAACTTTGCCAAGTTACCACACTTAGAAAATGTAATACAGTTCTTATTTGTAAAATGTTTAATAATATTTCCAATTAGAGTTGTAACTTTTGCAAATTCTATCAAAAATAGAAAATCTACTACAATTTTTATTAAAATTTTAATTAAATTTGCCAAGTGTAACAACATTTGCGAATGTTTGGGGGGGGGAGGCTCCCCCCTGTCCATCCCCTTAGCGAGGCCCCTGCTAATAAATACGTAGAACAAAAATTATTAAAATCTGGGGTTGAGAATTTTCAGAAAATCCTACTTGCCCTAGGATTCTTTTGTATGAACTAGCAAATACAACACACAGCCTGTTCCAGTGGGCTCTGGAGTATAGCATTTATAAACTCCAGTGAATTCCAACCAATATTTAAATGCATGAAACAGAATAAAAAAATTGACGACAAAACACAATTAAATTATAAAACTTTGTATAAATCACCATAAAAATACAAAAACATACAGCATGCGTTTCAAGATAGAAAATTAACAGCTCATCATTAGATATTGTAAACACGTGTGCATAAGGGGACAAGATCGCAAAAACTCGTCATCAGCTGCTGAAAACACGTGTCTGCAAGGGAACAAGCTTATAAAATTTTCGTGACCTTATTGTAAATACGTCTTCTTAAGAGGACAAGGTCACAAAATTTTTATGATTTTGTACCTTTATGGACGCGTATTTACAGAAATTGATGACGAGCTGTTAATTTTCTTCCTCGAAACGCATCTTGTGTGTCTTTTTTTTTTTTTTTTTGCTATAGTGATTTATACAAAACTTTATTATTTAATTAATGTTTAAATATTCATTAAAATCAAAGACGTACAGGATCTGAGTTCCACTGCAAATTAAGCACTTCTTATTTTTAATATCATGTCCAGTCTTTCATGTTAATTATCGTTTCCATGTGAATAACTTTTTCTTAAAAGAAAAATGATATCTAACACTCCCTGAGTAATATATATATATATATATTTTATAAAAATACAAGCTGAAGCAAGTCTTCGTAAACATGATTAAGTTTTGATCATGCTTTTTTAGAACTTTCAGGAGAGCAATTTGAATACACATTATAGTTTCTATCCAACAAATCCGTTTTTTAAAAATTCTTTGAAAAAATTTCCGAAATTTCACATTGTATACAACTTTATGAGATATGAAAATATATGTATATATATTTGACGGTGTGTAATATATGTTAATGCATGGATTTGATAATTATATTATTTTATAGGGCAAACTGGTATACACTATTATGATTCCATATTAATACATTTCAAGTTTAGCTTTGTTTAACTACTTTGTTCGGTTTATTTCATCAAGTCAATAGAGTACATAATAGATCTAATTTCTTAGCTTACGGCTCGATCTATTACAGAAATTGACTGAATTATTGCTTATATTTATAATCCTCTGACGAGTGATTTACAATATAATTTTCCTGTTTTTTTATGGCATTCAGTTGTTTTTTTATACGTCTGTTTATAATCATTTCATAGAGCTTTGTAATTCTAATGGTTATCTCTATTGTTTATTTTAAATATGTTGTAACGTTTGGTTGGTCGTGGTGGAGGTTAAATGTAGACATACTCAGTAATTTAGGATAAAATAACAAAGTTTATTAAAATGATAATGGCTGAAGGGAAGTGGAGCAAGTCTTAAATTTACACAACTGAAAACACTATGAACAGCTAAATCATACTCACAGGCTCCGACCTAGCTCAGTCGTGGCACCGCCAAACACTTCTCACTATCTTCTGGCTGAGCTGCTAAACAAAGCTTGATTAAACAGCCCGTGGCTGTGCGTAATTCTTTATTTCACAAATAATCAAAATGGAACTACTATAAATTCTCTTACCACGGCCGAATCTCAAATCAACTATCCAAACTCCTTTCCACTTCACTGGAGGCCGTTGCTACTTCCTATTCGCTAGCACTTCGCTGAACAATAATTCACTTCGCTATCTAATGGCAGAGAACCTCACTCGTTGGCTGCTGGCTAATGCCAGAGACACTCACACCCAAGCTTTTATATGCTGCAAACTGAGATACTTCACATTAACATATTTACTAATAACCGCGAGCTAACTGCGGAATTCGAAAGAGCACACACACGCTAGAAAGTTAAAGTAAAAGAGAGGATAGATGTCGCTTTTACGCCTACAAAATGTTAAATTATTGACGTCACGATCTCAGAAACACTAGAGTGCCTTTATGACAAAAGGTCACTCCCTCACAATGTGTTTAATTTTTTTGTTCATTACACATGATAAAATACAGTTTATCAGTTAGTTGGCCTTATTAAATTTTAAACTATGGTAAATATTTATGTTGCAATGGATTTATTTATAAAAAGTATTTATATGCATAAACTTTATTATACTTCTTGTGAAATTTGCCTTATACAGGGTGTTGTCGAATTTAACAAACAAATTCAAAGTAGTAATAGAATGCATAAAAAGTATGAAAAATTACCACAGAACATTGCGTCTTAAAAGTCCACACTGCTCACTCAAAAAACCCGGATGATAATGTTACGTTTATGTGAGTGTTATTTTCAAATATCTCGCTTATTTTAATATTTTTACATGATTTAATAGGATAGCTGAGGATGATCAATAACCGGGCTAGTATTTACTTTTTCGATTTTGTTTTCAAATTTATCTTTAAAAATTACTGTAAGTTTCGGAACCGGTTGAAACCGGTTCTGAAATTGAACTTATCCTAATGTAAACAAAATATAACCAAAATCGCAAAGGTAAAAACTAGCCCGGTTGTAAATCGTCCACAGCTATCTTAGCCAAAAAAAAATCATGTAAACATATTAAAATTTGAGCGAGATATTTGAAAAGAACGCCCCCACAGACTTAACATTGTCATCCGGGTTTTATAATTAATGACTCGAGTGGTATTTTAAACCACTCATTAAGTTAACAAATACAGGATATTTCAGTCTAACTGAACTCGGGTTGTCGGTAATAATTTAAAGAATAATAAACATACTGCAATGAAAATGTAACGATGTGTACCCTTTTGGTCTGAAACGGGATAACATAACAAAAAATTCTGGAAAAAACCAGTGTGTTTATGCAATCGATGATACTGTTTGAATTGACTATCGCAGTTCAAAATGTAAAGCGTCAAGTATATACTACTAGTGCGTAACTGAAAACTTCTACTACTTTTTTTATTTAAAATTACACTATGCATAAATTGTTTAAAAAGATGGTAAAAAATATTTAAAGGTGTTAAATTAATTTAATCCTTAGTATTTTCAACAGCAAACACAGCCGTCGTCAGAGACTATAAAAATAGAGATATTAACATCTTAATTTTCAAGTGTCACGTAGCTCGTATCAAAAAGAAGTGAAAGTGAAAGTCAATTTTTAGATCCGGAAAACATTGAGAAAATAAAATGTAGACATTAAAGAAAGTGGAATATTTATTTGTATTATGTTTCTTTAAGTAAAATTATCTAAATTCTAATTATGTTGTTGGATAAAACGTCGTTACAAACAATGTTCTCTTTAGTAATAATTTCTATTGATTCTCGGATGATTATTTCACGGTAATCCTTCAATGTGCATATCATTTTTTGCATCGTCAAAATTAACTTGTATATTTTGCTTTTGATTGATTCTTGAAAGGGCTGTTGTTGGTCGATTGTATGTAAAATTTCTTTGTGTTTACAGTTGAAAGTATTAAGGGTTAAAATAATGTAACATCTTTTAAATATTTTTGCCATCGTTTAAAGTAATTTACACATAGTGCAAATTTAAGTTTACCTTTTTAAAGATGAATTTAGCAGTCTATTTTTTTATTCATTTTTTCATCACACTTAAACAGCAAAAGGCAGTATATCTATTAAGTTTCATTGTAATATACTTCAGCTTTTCAAAAGTTATTGTTTTTAACCAAGTTGAGTTACGGTGGAACATCCAATATTTTGTATTAAACAGGTGATTTGCGACACCATGTTCTATTTTTTGTTCCTCTTCATGCCAATAATCACTTCTCTGAATTTGTCGACCAATTTCGGCAACACAGTGTACATATTTATGCCTTCATATTTCATATGTAAGATCGGATCCAGCCCCTTATTTAGAGTAGGATTAGAGGAGTCACATCTCTCAATAAGCAATTTTTATATTGAAGGTTGTTCCCATATTCAAAATGGCTAGTTTTCTGATATTTTTGAAAATTCATTTTCATTCAGGAATACAAAAAAAAAAAAAAAAAAAAAAGCATTAATATTTTTAAAAATATAAATTGTAAACGTTTATTCAGATGCCAAGAAATTAAAGAATTTCCAATTTTCCTTTAAAGGCAAAGAATCATTCAAGAATTTGAGCATTTAAAAGCAATTTTCAGGATTTGACAGTTACAAAAATGTCATTATGAGTCTGTCGCGGCTTCAAATTCAATTTAAAACCACACGTTTTATGGAAAATTTTCAAAAAAACTATTTGCCTTTATCAAAAAATGGAAAACGTCAATTAACACATTTGTTCTGAACAAGTGCCTTTGCTATATATGAAATTTGTTCTATATTTGAGATTAAAAATGACTCCTTAGATATGTCAGAAATTTAAAAAATTGAAAAGAATCTCATTGTTGAGAAAGGCGGGGGGATAAATTTGAAGAATTTAATATATTTTCTTTTTAATATGTCCTTTAGAAATATTTTTCGTTCATTAGGGAGCTTCATGACCCCTGCCACCTTCCCCTTAAATCCACCACCGTTCATATGTGATGTTTACAGTTTGCTAACCCACTTTACAACTCACACCCTCTTTGGATAAAGTGAGACGCAATTGATTGGTACACCCCCCTCCTACACACACACTTTAGTAATGGAAGGATATCAACACATAAAATAATATTCAATAAGAAGCTTTTTAATCAAAAATTTGTTTTTATGCAAGTACTCAGATTATAAGAAAACATATAGCAGTGTAAATAACGATAGCATTGTTGTTTACATTCCAGTTACAGAAATTACTCCATTATAGGGCAGTGTTTCTGAATGTAAAGATTTTGCACCTCAATGGCCAGAATAGGATGCATTTTGCAGAAATTGGGCCATTCTTTATTACGCTGTGGAATCCTTTTCTCAACAACATATGCGATAACATCATTCCGGAAATTCTCATCGCTGTGCTGATCGGCCAATACCAATATCTCACAGGCATTATCTGTAGACAAATTTTTAAGCAAGAACTCTGAACAAGCTCTTTTCAATTCCTCCACGGCATATTTGTCACTAACTTCGTAAAACTGCTTCGCCGCATCAATACTCAGTTCCGGAAGCGTTCCTGAATATAAGTAACGCAAAAAACTTTCGAAAATAAAGGCTGCGATGTCTTCCACTTTAACCAATCCGGTTTTACCTTCGACCATATCGCTCTTGAGCATGGCTGAAAACACAGTAGATCGTGTTTCGAGAACGTTTCTATGGCATTTAAATGTTTTACCTTCGCATGTTATTTCTACGTCAAAACTCGAACTTTCGTCCAACATCTTCGAAAAGTCCCTGGAAAGAGCCTCAAGGTGATATAGAGGACTTGATATAGAGGACTTCGAACATTCTTTGCGAGCATTACAGGCGAAAACAGTATCTGTTTCACACTCTAAAAATAAAAGATAAAAATGTTAAAATGATTGTACTCATTAATTTTCCATAAATTACTAATTAATACATTATTTATATAGGGTTATGTGGGGGTAATTATGATTAAGGGGGTAATTAAAACCACCTCCATATTGGAGAAAAAAGTGTTCAAACAACACTTGAAACAAAATGAAAAAATTTTGTTTCAAGCTTAGATATTAATCCAATGATGTATTTTTCATTTTAGATATTCTTTATCACTAATATGAAACATTTTTGATATCCGAATAGCAGTTAAAACAAAGTTTGCCAAAATTTAACATAAACAGATTTCGTCACCTGAGAATAATAAGGTTCTAACTCACATTTTGAAAAAAACTGACTTTTTGGCATAGGAATGTTCTATTTGTATCAATGAATGCATTTCTGCCTTAAAATTTCAATATATATAACTTACATCCGCTTGCGAAAGAGAATAATATAGTTCCATGAGAAATTGTTGAAAGCAGCCAGAATAACAGAGTTCTATGTGCAAAGTAATCGCAGACAGCATATAAGATAATATATTATTATTTTATTTTACAATATATAATGAAAACCGACAGCCTTTTATTTCTTGTGTGAAAGAATATATTATTTCGATAATTAAATCGTTTTTCGGTAAATATAGAGGAAATTTTTATCAGTAAAAATCCTTATAAATATTTGTTTTAGCAAGTCGATATGCAAAACGAATTGTGTTTAATTTTATTAATGGGACCTGATCCAATCAGGGATGAAGAATTAATCCTAATTCATTTAGATTTAGAAAATCATGAGGGAAGAATAGATGACAGTTTAGATGAAACATCAGCTCTAGATATTTTTGGTGCTAAAACACTTTAAAAAAATCAGTAAAAGTAATTCCTACAAACCCAATTGATAGCAGGACTATGAGTTTTTCGTAAGTTAAAAGTGCCTTTGTGTAGTTATGCTTATCTTATCCTACTGGCGATACTTTGCCTCCAGCTGCGAACAAAATACCTGAGATAAATTTTCAAGCAGAATAATCTCAAATGATATCAAGAGTAAAATAAAAGATCATACTGAAAGTTTTCCCGAAGCACCACAACAGAGCCAGCACTAAAAAAAAATACTTAGATTCAGGGCTTAACTTACAAAAAATGTATGATTTGTACTTTCAGAAATGCAGAGGAAGCAATGTAGAGTCAGTGAAACTTTCAGGTTATAGGCACATATTTAGTACGCAGTTCAACATAGAATGCAATGAACCAAAGAAAGATAGGTGTGATCACTGTGGGGAGTTTAAACATGCTGAAACCCAGGGAGAAATCAATAATGACATGTAATTTAAATATGATCTGCACAAAAAAGAAGTTGAATCCCCCAGAACTCTCAGAAATGATGACAGAAATCCCCCTGATACGTCAATCATCTGCTTTGTATTAGAAAAGTTATAACATGTCCCAAACGTGATGTCAGCAACTTTTTCTATAAAGAAAATTAACTTGTATAACATGACAGCGCATGCAACATGGAGAAAGTAAAGAAAGCATATTGTTGCTTATGGGCAGACGACATGTCAGGCAGAGATGGTAATGACATAAGCTCTGCTGTATCAACGACTGTTCGGAAGATACTGATAGACTTTCCACATGCTGATAGTTTAATTTTATACTGTGACAGTTGTGTTCCTCAGAATAGAAACCAAATGATATTTTATGCAATTGCAATACTTATACAACCTCATCCACATATTATGGACATTACTCTAAGATATTGTACATCTGGACATTCATCTGTGCAAGAAGTGGGTAATATTCAGACTAAATAGAAAGAGCAATGAATGTAGCAGAATATTTTTCACTACTTTCATTTATACGTCTGTTGCTGAAAGTAAATCGCAATAATCCATTTACAACCCTGAGAATGAAATCAAAACAGTTCTTAGATTTCCAGTCGTGTAGCAAAAAAATTGCTTATAACTGTGCCTATAATAGTTGTGCGAATTATGATTCACACAGCTTCTTTACAATATTGAGTTTAAGACAAGAAACTGTTGTGACTATAATTTCACAGAGGTGAATTTGCAAAGGATCCCCTCCAAACGACGAGGAGTATCAACATCATTTCCACAAAGGACTTTACCATATCCCAAAGAGGAAGAAGGATTACACTAACAAAGATAAAATAAGAGCATGCTAAAGTAGTTTCCGAGAGATGAAAGGTTCTATTTTCAAAACATGTTTAAGAGAAAATAGTCTAATTGTAATATAAAAAAAACATGATTTATAAAACATTCCAAAATTTCGATTAACTTATTTTGTTGTTTTAAAAAGAACAAGAAAGTTTTTGCCTTAGAGATATAAAGTCCTTTCTTTTGATCAAGAGTATACCTGACTATAATACAAAAAAATTCCTTTATAATTCATTTCAATTTCATCTATCAGTATAATTACAATTTTTTGTATTAATTTTCATACTTCCCCACTCTCCCCCACTGAAAAAACACGATAAAAAAACAAAAATGTTGTGTTCCTATTTAATAAAATTAAATATTTAAGCTATCTTATGTTCAGTTGAGTAATATCTTTAACTTACGTATATTCACTAGTTTTGTGAAAATAGTTTAATTAGTATGAATAAGTGGAAGCGGCAATTTTCTGTCATTGTTCTACAATATAGATAGTAATAAATATTTTACTATCCATTGAAGTTTATTCGAATTAATAAACAAAATTTCACTTTGTTAAATTATAAAAAATTACGCAAATTAAGAAAAATATTGTTTTTTCATGATAGAACCATTTTATTCTGAGGATAACACGACGTTTGAGAATAATATGGTTCTATCAAATTTTTTAAATGTAAAAAAAGCCATGAAAATATTATTTAAAAACTTTGATTTTGTAGAATCACTGTCTATACCTACATATGAACCTATTAGTGCCAAAAGTTTTTTGCAAACTTTAACAGCTGCAAGTACACAGCATGCTGATTTTCAAAGTCTTCTAACTCGAAATTGATTTTTGGCCAGATAGAACCATCTTATTCTCGGGTGACGATTTGTCAGTCTGGAGTTCAAAGTTACTTGACACAATGGAATAAATTTCAGTTCAGTAAATTTATGTTTAAAATAATGTTAGTGATTTTCTTAATATCTTACGACAAGTTTTAGTTTACCTTATTTTAGTTAAGGGTATCAAAATAAATGTGTATCATAACTCCATTGTTTTTTAAAAAGGTGGGGGTAATTCTGAGCACATTTTAACATCGTACTGAAAACGTAAATATTAATAATATTCTTTTTTTTCTATTACAGGATGCCAAGGTCATATATAAAAAGGAAGCCTCCCCCTTCTTACTCTAGTGAAGAGCTTCAAGAAACATGGTGGGGAAAATAAAATGAGCCAAAAGGAAGCTGCAAAACATTACAAAATTTCCGAATTTGAAATTCAGCGAAAAAGTTGGCCTAGTTCTTTCTCACTGATGACCAGGCCCCTACCTGCCAAGTTACCTCAGCTAAATAGATTAGATACCTGGTATCGGGGCCAGATGACCACCTAATCGTAGTGATAGTAACCCTGATATCTTTGCTTCGCAAGTTATCATATCTGCAGTACCTGCTTCTCGTTTGAACATATTTTGTTTTGCCGGTTACTTAACGTTACACCCTGTTGTTTGAACTGCAAATGGTTAGTCAAGATGGTCTCGTAATTTAGAACCTTGATCAGATCACGAGATCTTCACCTATCAAGGCACCTCCAGATTTATAATTCACACATAACTTGGAGGACTTTGCACCCACGACGGATTTTATATGCACCAGGCGCCACTAGCGTACATGTCGGAATTTTAGTAGCGATCCACTAAGACAAGCATCCGGGTCGCATTTTCAGAAAGAATCACGTTTTGAGCACCTTATCGCCAGAACAACGATTGACGCGGAGATGAAGTCGCATCCCTTTTCCTCCTATGCACCCTTTCTTGTTTGTGACGTGAAACGCATAGCGAATAGTAACCCTTCCTTCTGCAAAGAGATCGCGCTTATTGCTCATTTGTTTTTCCGTAAATGTTATCAAGCAAAGATTATAATATGAGGAAATGTTATTCACCGTTGTTTACGATTCAAACGCAGTTTAAGACAAAGAGCTTTTTCAGATTAGAATGCTTTCAATTTCACAGAACATCTAAACATAGGTTTTTTTTCTTAATTCAAAAATATTATTTCCTCAACTGCCTATGTTGGAAGAAATTGAGAAGTTAATTAAAAACAGTAGTAAAGATTCTCTTGTAATAAATATAATTCTATTAAACATATGTTTTATGACACATTTAAACTTAGTTTATTTTGTGTTTGGCGATGCAGCTAGCTGAACGTTCTCGCTTTCGCCAACTCGCCAAGGCTGGCGCTCAAAGCGTGATTCTTTCTGAAAATGCATCCGGGTCGGCTATTTAGATTAAGTGCTTTGTTGGTAATCTTTGTGGTTTATTGCATATTGGGTTAACTGTGTGATTGTTGCCGCACACCCAGTACTCATCTTACAAGACGAAAAGGGGCTGTATGTTTTTTAGCCTAAATGATGGTATTGAATTTAGCTGAGAGTGGGGACAATTTTGAGGGAATTAATAAGAACAGAGAATGGTTGAAAAGCTAAGTATACCACAAAAAGGAAAATTTTGCGCCGAAAAGCAAGGCAAACGAGAGCGTTGTAGAGGGAGGCAAGATCCCGCCTTTCTACCGTACTCCATCGAGGAAAACTGGCTCCGTGGGCTGTCCCATTACAGTGTGCATGAAGATAGAATAATAGAAGGAGAACCGAGAAGATAGGCTTTTCCCAACAGAACTTAGCCCCAAAGTATTTCCCGGTGCATGGTGTGGCGCTAGTGATGCTGCACTGACTTTCGATCACATGACTTGTTTGACTGGTCTCTCGACTAGTCTGCTAGCGGGACGTAGGGGGCGCTAGACTTAATCTGCTCCCAAACTGCCGGAAATGCCAGCCAAACTCGGAAAGACTTTAGGGACGAAAGTGGAAGCGCCGTCTTTGTTCTCCTTCTACTATATCTATCTTCATGCAGTGTGTCCGGTAGCACGTGCGGATGGGCTCCTATTGCACCTAATAAAGAGGCAATCTGTAAAAAAAAAAATTAAAAAAATTTCTCCCACTGTCCCTTTACTGCCGCCCCCATTAGACTGAAAAAAGGGGGGGGGAAGCCTGAAAGGGAACAGCATTAATATACAGAGATGGACATGTAGTGCCGAAGGCGGCTGTAGCTTTTTACTGTATCATGTTGCACAACTTGCTGAACCGTTGTAGACATAAGTAAGCCTGGCTCATCAGAGAACTGGGAGACCCAAAACATTAACTGAAGACGAAGAAAATATTATCACTAACAAGGAGAGGATACGAGGCTTGTGTCACCGAATTGGATAAACGTTTGTGTATCGATACAGTATAGTTAGTATATAAATATATGACAGCCATAAAGCGCAATACCCAGGGGGTCTCGAGAAAATAACCCTTAAAGTTCATGCTATAGTTTATAATCGGATAAATTTACACCGTTGGCAAGCGCCTCCGTGGCTTGATCGGTAGAGCGCTGGACTAGAGTTTTTTTCCACCTGGGATCTAACCCCGCTACAACCTTTTTTCGGAACGAAAATTTACAGTGATTATCTTTGAACCGCAATTCAAAAAGTATGCATGATAATTGAAATTTACAAAAGATATAAATTAAATTGACTTTTTTGTGAGACATAAATGGATTATTAACTGCGAAATTTCGCATATTTAAATGTTTACACATGGTTTTTTTTAAGTAAGCATATTTATTTTATATATATGTATAGACTTAAAATTTTTTGTTGTTATTTAAAATTATTTAGTTTTTTTCTGTGATTTGCTACTATTTTTAACAGAGAAATAAATTAAAATATGTAAACAAATATGTTATTTTAATTTTCTTTCCGTGCAAATACTTGAAATACTTCCAGGTTTATTTAAAATATGATTTTTATATTTTAAAATGATTTTTTTTAAATCTTGGATTCTGGATTTTGAATTAGAATAAGCGTCTATGTAGTATTTTTTCAGAATTTTTTTTTTTTTTTTTTTTTGTTTAATATGTTTATATAATACAGTTTTATTATATTTCTATGATGAAACAAATTAAAATATTATTCACGCATTTATTTCACGAATTTAATTTATTTGTCTGTAATAATTAGAAGATTATTCGTAGAAATAAATGTAAACAATTTTAAATAACAAAATAAAAATTGTGGTCTATAGACAAATAAATTAAATTACTTTTCTTTACATAAAATATTTAAACATGCAAAATTTTGCAGTTAAAAATGCATTTATATCTCACAAAAAAG
The DNA here is from genome assembly GCA_964019185.1 of Maratus speculifer. NCBI lineage: Eukaryota > Metazoa > Arthropoda > Arachnida > Araneae > Salticidae > Maratus > Maratus speculifer. The sequence continues at coordinate 71,034,859 of OZ025301.1, read as the reverse complement.
TAATATCAATTTATATTTTTTGTAAATATCAATTGTCGTGCATATTTTTTTGAATTGCGGTTCAAAAATAATCACTGTAAATTTTCGTTCCGAAAAAAAGGTTGTAGCGGGGTTAGATCCCAGGTGGAAAAAAACTCGAGTCCAGGACTCTACCGATCAAGCCACGGAGGCGCTTGCCGATGGCGGAAATTTATCCGATTATAAACTATAGCATGAACATTAAGGGTTATTTTCTCGTGATCCCCTGGGTATTGCGCTTTATGGCTGTCATATATTTATATACTAACTATACTCTATCGATACACAAACGTTTATCCAATTCGGTGACACAAGCCTTGTATCCTCTCCTTGTAAGTGTCTAAATGCAAGAGCTGAATTTGGTTATAGTTGTAATAGTATGAAACTCATGCATCTGGTTGAGGAATATGTAAGAGCAATCGATATGAAAAATGTATTCAAAGATAGTGCACCAGCGAAGACTGGTACCTAGAATTTATGAAAAGGCATTCACAATCGTCACTAAAGAAAACAGAACACCTCCAGACTGTTAGGAAAACCAATACAACCCCCGACATTGTTCATGACTTTTATGAAAATCTAGAGCATGTGCACCAGGAAAAGAAACTTTTAACCCTTAATAAAGCATCTTTAATTTTTTAACACAGATTAAACTCGATTTAGAAATGATCCTTCTCGCTTTCACTGCATTTGGGAAAAATAAAAATCTCTATGTAGAATTTCTGGAGGATCTGATCGGGACTCTACAACTGTGCTTGCATGTATATCAGTTAATGGATCTGTGATACCCCCTATAATTTTGTTTAAAGGTGCAACTACTGTTCAGCCTCGTTGGGTTTCAGATAAAGCATTTCCTGGAACAAACTATGCTGTATTCGCTAGTGCTTGGATGGAAGATCAAGTTTTCCTTAACTGGACCACAAAATAACATTAGTAATTTTCTAACTGATTTTATGGCATTTATTTGCACACGGGGAAATTCTAACCACTAACAAATAATACGATTAAATGCATTTTAAATTTTTTTAACATCAAATCAAAATTCTAATGGTCTCAATTGCTTTGAATAAATGTATATAGGCCAGTATAAAGGGGAAATTTGGCGGCCATAATTCCATCACTAGTGGTCTTAATTACCCAAAACTTTTGTGATTGTGAATTTTTCATGGGATAATTATAACAATCCTTTTAACAGAGAAAAAATTCAGGTATGAGAATTAAAACTTTTAAGAGGTGTTCTTGAAAGATAAAATAAGTTATTTCCTATGTGCCAAAAACACCACTTTTCCAATTAGAAGCAAGAGAAAAAAAATGAAAAAGTTGAAAATTGTATTAAGTGACCATAATTACCGCTCCTGACCCTTCATCATATAATTAGAGAAGCGTGAATTTTGAGAAAACTCTACTAATCAAAGATATATTTTACCAACCAGCAAGATTAAACAAAATTCACAACTGAAAATTGCTGTGACAAAACTGAAGCGACTGCATAAATCATTAATTACTGTCATTACCATGCATTTTCATAATTTTTTCTATAAATTTATCAAATACAAACAACACATAAATGTTAAATGTGGATAGAACTTACAAGGAGAGTCTCCACATGGGCATACTCCGAAAAATCTGAAAAAAATTACAGAATGTTCTTCTTATGAGGATATATACGTTTATAAAATAATTTTTGGCGGAATCTCCAAACAGCTCCTTTAAAAAATAATGAAAATTTCGGTATTTGGCGATTTTTCATCGGTTGGCGATGGAATGCAATTTAAAAAAAATGTAAAATACACTTTAAAGAAAAAAGAAATCCCTGTCGGCTTGGCCTATAGGCGGAGGTAGATTTCGAAGAGTGCTCATTTCAACAGCAAAAAATAAAATTTAATTACAGATAAACCCAGTTTAACAACTTTATTTGTGCTCTTTTGAAAAATTTTTACTTTCATTTTTCTGTGAGCACTGTTTTTATCAGAATCATCTTAAGCTAAATTCGGATCAAATGCCCATTTTGACAACATATTTTGAAATATATTCCGACGTTATTAAAAACTCGACTAATACAGAATATATAATAGATAGACAGAATAATATTATATAGTTCTTAAATAACAAAAGACCGTAAATTGAATGCGTTTGAGAGTAAAATTGAATTTAAAAATGAGTTATAAAATAACCAATTTTGAATACAACCTCAATTCTTAATCATGATAGCTTCGGGAAATTTTGCGGGAAGTTCCCACTTTGACAGCATTTTAAAAAATATATTCAGCCTATATAAAAAAACTGACCAATACGGAACATTATATAGCTCCTAAATAAGAGAACCTGTCAATTGGATGCGTTTGAGAGCAAAACTGAATTTAAAAATGAGTCAGAAAAAACGCAATTTGTTATTTGAATGCTTCCTCAAATTTTCAATCACGATAACTTCTCGAAATTCTGTTCAAAATACCCTTTTTGGCAGCCTTTTTTGAAATATATTCTGTCTTTATCAAAAAATTGACCAATGCATCATATTATACAGTTCCTAAATAAGAGGACCTGTAAATTGGATACGTTTGATAGCAAAAATGGATTTAAAAATGAATCATTAAAAACGCAATTTGTTATTTGAATACTTCCTAAAATTTTCAATCACCATCACTTCGGAAAATTCTGTTCAAAATACCCTTTTTGTCAGCCTTTTTTGAAATATATTCTGTCTTTATCAAAAAACTGGCCAATGCATCACATTATATAGTTCCTAAATAAGATGATCTGCTATTTGGATGCGTTTAAAATAAAAAATGAATTTAAAAACAAATCGGAATGTAAGCAGTTTGGATTAGAGGTTTTTTCTCCAACTCCATTTTTGTTTAATTTATTTTTGCTGTAAGAATTGGTCCTATTTAAAACTTGTCAGTATAAAAGTTGTAAATATTATTGAGAAGATGTAAAATAAATTTAATTAGATTTGGTAGTTTAAGAATTGACGAAGTTAGGGATTTTTATCTTTTTTCACCCCCCCCCTTTTTGTTCTCGTTTTTAATTTTTTTTATCGGTAAGAAATAGTCCTATCAAAAACTTGTAAATACAAAAGTTTTAGATAATGTTGAGATCATTTATACAAAATTTATTTGGGTTTGAGAGAAATCTTGAGAAATGACGAAATTATGATTTTTTTTTCTCCCCAAAAACCTGTTTTTTTCGCCTTTTGAACCCATTTCTAAATTTATCAAAAATCTGTCATGCATAAACATTTGGCCCATTTTTAAGAAGTAATATTAACTTTAAACGGATTCGATATCTATTTTAATTAAGAAGTTATGGCATTTTTTCGGTTTTCACAAAAACCCTCCCTATTTCCATCCCCTTGGTCCGATTTTGCCCATTAACGAACTTAGCCAAGATTTTATAACCCTTGATTTTTTGTATCAGTTTGGTAGGGATTGGAGCAGAACTATAGAAGTTATCGTGTCCATAAGAAAGTAATATATATAAATACACACACACACACACACACACACACACACATATATATATATATAAACTTTTTTACCGATGGTAGTTTTGGGGTCTAGAAGTCATGATCGGAGTAGTATTTCATACGAAATCTACCTAAAAGTTTCATGTTGAACTTGTTTATATATATTTAATCTAAATAATTTTAGCTGTATGAGTTGTAGTTTGTTTTAAGCATATATATTTTATTTTTTTATACCGATATAGTGCAAGAGCCGACAACACAAAAACCTATGTTATCTAGCACAAGAAAAAAACCTTTGTTTTATGGGTTAGTAGTAACAGGGGGAATCTAATGATCCATGTCTGCGGAAGTAAAGTGGTGCATAAGCCAAAAATTAAAATACCATTAATAGTCTACTCGTAGGTTTGAATGTTTAATATTGTGTTTGCCGTTAAATGAAAGGTTCGAAGACATGGAGTACTAGACCTCAGAAATTCCGGAAGGCCATGATCATCTTTATATAATTTTTAAATATTTTTTTCAGTCGATTCACCAATCGATAACTTTGCTGCAATATCTCGAGAAGATTGGCTGTTTAGCGACAAACTAATTACTCATTTACGAACAATAATTGTTGAACTTTTCAATTTTGAATTTAAACTATGCTATTCCCGCTGATTCCTTCACAAACACGACAAAAAAGGACTCTACCGATAGAAAAAAACAAAAGAAAGATGAGTGACCGGAAACTTTTGCACACGCGAACTTCGAATTCTACCCCTTTAGATGAAGCGTTTCAGTATCCAATCAAAATGATCATGTGGTCAGAGGTCATTCACATATTCCTAATTTTTGAAGCAAATGTACTTCTTCTTCGCCGAAAGTTTCTGGTAAATAAATCAGAGAAACTAACTGGCCGGAAACTTTTGACCGCGACTGTATATGCTGTTGTAAAATGTGTATTTTCAAGAGTGTAATTATTAAAATTATACAGTTCTTTGTATAGGCTTAGTAATTAAAATGAAAATAAGTCAAAACTAGTCGTTGAGGGCCACCGTAATACTTACCCATCATGGATATGTAAATGAAAATAAATCATGTGAAAACTATTTACACAAAGCATTGCAATTCATAAACAAAATTTAAATATTGTTAATATACATAGTAATGCTTTATTAAAGAACAGAACTGCTGATGTACCAATTTCGACAAATTATATAAAACGCCAAACTACTCAAGTAGTACCGAACTGCGTAAAAGAAACATCCTTATAACTCCAAAAGTAGCGATTTTCTTAACTAACTATTGACTGCGTCGGATTAAGCGTCTCATTTCCAATTAAAATATACCTCTGAATTGAAATTTGAATGAAATACAGGGTCGTGAAAAATCGAAGAATGTGGAAAACAGGATTACAAATATCTCGACAACTAATAATCCGATCGACTTTGTTCTATATGCAAAATGTGTGTTATTTTATTGTCTTTTACGTTCATTCCTTAAAACAAAACAATTCGAAAATTTTTATGTACCTTTCATCAGAACGAATTTTTCGAGGGTCCGAAAAAAATAGTTCCGGATAATCGAGGTTGCTGATATTAAATAGGCTTCGTCCCATTCTTAATTACTAACCACATACAAAATTTCAAGTCTCTATCTCAATTTGTTCGGGAGATAGAGCGTTTACAGACAGACAGACAGACAGACAGACGGACGGCAAAATTTTTTTTCTAAAAATATGTTTTTCGGAATCTCCACTATCTAAAACGTGTAAATCCGTCAAAATTTTTTTTTTCGATTTTCAAAACGATTGCAAGACTTACCCTATACTACGTATGGTGGGTAATTAATAAGACAGAGAAATAGGCAAGAACAATCGTTCGGAGCGATCTCAGGATTAAATAGGGGAGGAGGGGGGGATGGGATACTTTTTACAAAAATGAGAAAACCAACTTTGTTTGACACAAAAATAATAATTTCGATTTATACAATACAAATGGAAACACTTTCGAATGTTCTTGACCAATATGGAAACATAATTTACAAAAACAATTTTATAGTTAAAGAAATTGCGATTTTCAAAATGCGTTATGCCTCCCCATTAACATACAGGTATGGGACAGCTCTAAAACAACGTATGATAATTCACGGGCTCTTAGACTATAAGGTACAAATAGTTTGGTTTGGCTATTGGGGGATGAATGGCTGATTTATTGTTGTTTTTCTAACAACATTTTTCAGTTTAAAGAAAAACATTGATACTTACTTTTTTTTCTTTTTGTCTCTGTCCCTATCTGTATCTATTAATTAATATTTAAATGGTTATTAGGTTTTATTTATTTTAGCATTATGGAAAATTTGCATGTATAACGTTTCTATTTCAGAATGATGGCATTAAATTTATTAAATTGTCACATAAAATTACTTTTTTGATAAAAAAAAGCACATATTTCTCTCTTTATAAATTTAAATAATTATTATATTTTTCTTATTTTATATGTAACAAGAATATTTCTTTTCATGTACTAATTTATGGGATAATCTATTTTTGCATTGTAATTATTGGATGGATAGGGGATGGATAGGATGTTGGGGAAGAATTTACCCTTTCCGTTTTTAAAGTCCTTCGCTTTTTCCGGAAAGACCAAGGACTCATATTTCAAACTTTGGTCTCCCTCGATTTTTGCGGCATGCCGGGTAATACGGGGGAATACGATAAAAGGATGGGTTAATTCATAGAATGGGGTTTTTGTTCTAAACTTTTGTGTACAGGACTGTTATAATTAACATTCGCCTATTTAAAAGTCTCTAGTGATAGTACTAAAGTTTCAAACAAAACAATATTTCGTTTAGTGTTTCTAGTTAAACTGAAAATTACAAGTTAAACTATAAAAATTGGAAAAAAGCTACGATCTGTGAGACTGGCAAGATCAGTTAAGAAGCTATTTTATTCAAATGAAATGACTTGTTAACTAATAATATCCCTATGGAAGAAATTTTTAAAGATGTTTCGGTTGCATTTCAATATTTTTAAATTATTTTTTTTTTCATTGGATAGATGAGATTGATCTTCTGTATGCAGGATGTTTTTTACTCTTTTGGTTTTGTTTACAGATATTTTTTATGAGGATGTTTTCACTTTCGGAACCGGTTTGAGAAGCAAAAGTATCCTCTTAAAAATAACTGTAACCAAAATCAAAAAGTAAAAAACATCCTGCATTCAGATAAATCTTAATTATCCGATGAAAAATAATTCATTTAAAAATATTGAAATGCAAACGAGATACCTATATAAATTCCTTCCATAAAATTAGCATTAGCGAATGGGTCTTTTCATTTGAATGTTAAAGAATCCTGGCTTAAATTTGCAAGTAATAATCGTATCGACTTGCTGATAGTGTCATTCGATTTAGAATTAGAAAACGCATAATTAATGATACCCCACTTGACTACATAAAGCAATTTGATTTCTCTTCTTTCTGTGGTGCCTCGTTTACGATCTCGCCCCCCATACCCCTAAAAAAATAACAAAGTAAAATAACTCAATAGCATTTTTTTTTGGGGGGGGGGGTGTTGGTACTTATTGAATATTCATTTCTAATGCCAAAATAAAGTTTCTCCCAAAATTTCGTGAACGGTAATCAGTTGTTGCATTTTACTCAATTTTTGTTCTATTTTACCTGTTCTATTATTATTATAAAACCACAAAAATACTCACCCGTTTTTCTTTCCAGCTTCAGAATTGGTTCAGTCACATCTTCAAAAAAGAAAAGTATTTTTATAGAATCTCCTAACACAGAATGAACTTGCAGTTTTTTGCAGAGCTCTTCCGTCGTTATCTGTAAAATCTGATAGTTATGTGATACTTCCAATACTGTTTGATGCAAACTTAAAGTTTCCCCCTTTTGAAATACAATTTGGCATTTAATCTGGCATGGTTCAAAATCTTGTTTTTGAGATCTAGATAAATGTTTAAATACCAACTGAAAGTATATAGGAGATGTTCTATAACTAATCGGAAAATCCATTCATTTCCCATCAAAAAGAAAACAGGACTTTCTCCAGTTCTTCCAAAAATAGGTAAATGTGTGCACCATTCCAAATATTGTCCATTCTTAAATTCTGAGGTCATAGTTTGCTAATTATCCTCTTAACCCTTTCCGGCACGGGCAAGTTCTGTTAGCAAAATGAGAAATTATTGAATGTCACCGGAATTTGCAAACAACTTTTTAAGAAATTTCGAATCTTTTGATTTGGGCTTTGATTGTAAAAGCAAAATTTTATTAAAATATTATTGGTGCAGTTTACAAGTATGGAATTAAAATTAAGTATGCTGGACTGGGCACAGTGTGCGGAAAGGGTTAACAGAGAGCTCTGTATACAGCAATAGGCTGTAAATCAGAAAAAGAGCGAACGCTCTTACTTTAAAACGCCTTGTAACCTTCTAAGCTCTAGCTTACGGATTGGTTGCTTCAGGCTCAATAATCACAATAAAACTTAATACCTTAAGGTGACACGACTGATAATTTTAATAGATAAAGATGGCTTTTTTTTCTTTATCAGTCTTCGATAAATGTTTTAAACTGATACAGAGAGCTACTTCGCGTGCATTAAGCAGATATGTAATAAAAAAAATTCTAAAAATATTTTTGCCAGTCATCGGTGACTGGCTCTGTCTAACAAGGAAGGTCTCCATTGGGGGCATACTCAGAATTTTTTGAAAAAAATACGAATTAAACTACTCATGTAGGTAATAAAGGATCAGTGAAAATAAACGGCGGAATTACATTATTAGATATGTAAAAAAATAAAATAGTTTGGAATAATTGGCGTGAAAAGCTGAAAGCGACGCGGGATTTGGCGAGCATTGCATTTCCTCGCCAAAAGCAGACGATTTTAACGAATCTGAAAATTTACTTTAATTGACTTCACTGTTAAAAATCTGCAGCATTTACTGCAACGTCACTTCACTACTTTTATAGAATATCTCTCTTCTGACCAATGAGAATGCTCCATAGCACGGTGAATTGATCGTGTCATACACTGTTAGAAATCTGCTGCATTTTGTTGCAATGCACTCCACTGCTTATATATAATATCTCTATTCCAACCAATGAGAAAGCTTCATTTCACGGCCAAGTAACCGTTTTCTATACAAGCAAGGGAGCAGTGGCGTAGCTAAGGGGGGGGCAAGGGGGGCGTCCGCCCCGGGCGCCGAGGCCTAGGGGCGCCAAATTAAGAGAAATTGTTATATATCTATATTGGGGTGGGGGCGCAAAATTTCTTGCTGGCCCCGGGCGCCAAAAAACATAGCTACGCCACTGCAAGGGAGTGCGTTGCAACAAAATACAGCAGATTTTTAAGAGTAACCGTCAGTCTTATTTTCACCTATACTCCCCATACTATATTCTTGCAAACAGAATTGCTCATTTGCTATTCAACCAATTTGTTTAAATTTTTTTTTGGTAATTGATATAACTTATTTCTTTAACCTGGCAAAGTTTTATAAAAGAAAAGTACGGCCTTCTATTTTAAATTAAATTTTAAAGTTTCTGACATTAGTTCCCGCAAAAATACCCAGGTGTCCCTACGAGTCTGTCGCTTACTCGTAAAGATCAACCAAGCGATTATTTTTTTTAGCTTTTATACATTTTCTTGCCAATTGTTATTATTATTTCACTTATAAATTTGTTATAGGGTACCTCTTAGATGATATTATATGAAATATACCTCAAGAAGACATTTTGTTTTCCCAAAATATGATTTTATTCGTAAAATTCTACGGTAAAATGAAAGATTCTTTCAAATTCCAGCAACCTCTCAATTTCCGGCCAAGAAAGTAGAAGGATGGTTTTTAAACGGAGGAAAAAAAGTGTTCTGCACCTGCAGAACCCCTGTCCACAGTTTCTGTGGTTAAGAACCGACTTGACCTTTGACTTTTGTCTTGGGGTGGGGAGGGGGGGGGGATTGTGCATTGCTTTCTGTGAGGGATACAAAGTTTTTCAGAAATAACTACTTTACTGAAAAGACTCATTAGCTAATATTAATCCTACGAAAGAAATTAAATATATGTGTGTGTGTGTGTGTGTGTGTTGCATTTTAATATTTTTATTTTATTTTATTTATTTATTATTAATTTAATGATATTTATATTATATACATGCATGTATATAATGCATTGGATAGCCGAAATCGATCTGTACAAAGGCTGTTTTTTACTTTAACGATTTAATTATAGATTTTTTTTAGAGGATGTTTTTATTTTTGAAAGCGGGTTCGAAAATTAAAATGTCCTCATTAAAAATACCCACAACTAAAATCGATAATGTAACAAATTGCCTTTGTACAGATCGATCTTAGCTATCCGACGAAAAAAAAAAAAAATATTTAAAAAATATTGAAGTCGAGTTATTTTTATAAATTTATCCCATAAGATTAGCATTAGCAAATGAGTCTTTTCGTTTGATTAAAGTAGCCTCTAAATAATCATGTTTTTTTTTTTTTTTTTTTTTTTTTTTTTTTTTTTCCCTATATAGAAGGAAATTATTTAGCGATTTTCGCTTGTGAAACCCTTTTTTAATAAGCTGGAATATAAATTTACAGTGCTTTGATTTGTCTAAAATATAAGTTAAAATACGAAAATTTTCGGGTTCGGTTACTGGTAAAATATTGCCTTATTTAAAAAGAACCTCCCCAACAGCCTCAAATGGTTATGGGAAAATTATTAGTTTTTATTTTTATTTAGCTCATCTTGCTTACAAAAAACACATAAAATTGCCATGCGCGATTTTCTAAGAAAGATCTGAAAAAATGTGCACGCTCAAGGCATATTTTGATTAGATTTTATAAAATTTAAACCAGTTCTTAAAAAAATCCTGTTTGACAACGCGAAAATTTCTGCCCCATTTTCTAACTCATTATTATACATAAAATCATTGCACTTGATCATAATCAGGAGTCGGAGTCGGGCCCATTTTTTTGTGAAAAAATGTCGGAGTCACTAAAAAACAATCTGACTTCAACTCCGGCTTATTTTGTCAGATAGTTTGAAGTGAAATTAAATGGAATATATGTAATTTTAAATCCATAAAATAGATTATTATTGTAATTTTTGGTTTATATCAGGCTACCCAAGCTAAAAATTACCAATACACTGCCCAACGTACACAGTAAATAAAAACCGTTTTTAATTAAAAATTGCAGTAATTTTTTTTCTGAACTGGTAAAATTTTCATCTTTATATATATACAGTGTCTCAGATAAGTGATGGGACACTTGTGCTTGACAAAAGGAAACTAATCAAATAAATTAAAAAAACATGTACACATTTTTTGTGGATGTGTTTCATACTTAAATTTAGTAAAGATTATTATATAACATACATTTTGTCAAAATATTAAAATATTAATTTAATAAAAATACAAATGTTTAGAACGGAGCAAAAAAATAGCTCACATAAGTGATGGGACACCATTATATATGCAACAAAAATCGTCTGAAATAAGCAATAAAAATATTTTTGAGGGTTTTATTTTTACTTAAAAGCAATTGGCAATAATTTATAAAATCGTCTGCAGTATTTCTCTCCAGTTTGTTTTGGAATTTTTGTGTTTTTTAGCTCTGTGTAGCCATGAATGCTAAACGAAAAGAAACTTCGCCTGAAATTCGAAAATTAGTTATTAATTTGCATATTGAACGTGGAACATCTATTAGAAAAACTGCTGAAACAGTTAACTTGAGTCGTTCAACAGTTTTCAATATAATTAAACGATATAAAAAGAATCATATGATTCAGGATAAAAAAAGACCTGGCCGATCATCAATGCTATCCAATGGAATAAAGCGAATTATCGTTCGAAATATTAAAAAAAATCCAAGAAATAGTGCTTCAAAAGTTGCTGCTGATTTACAAGCATTATATGAAATAATTGTTAATCCTGAGACTATTAGAAGGGTAATTCGATCTACTGGATATCATGGTAGAGTAGCCAGGAAAAAATTCTTCGTAAGTGAAAAGAATAGAAAACTCAGACTAGCTTTCGCAAAATCCAACATAAATAAGAATTCTGATTACTGGAATAAAGTTATATTTGCTGATGAGAGTAAATTTAATATATTTGGTTCTGACGGTAGAATCTTGGTGTGGAGAAAACCCAGGGAAGAATTTCGCAAACAGAACTTTGTACCAACAGTAAAACATGGTGGAGGAGGAGTTATAGTATGGAGGTGTATGTCGTCCGCTGGAGTTGGTAATCTTGTTTTTATTGACAGTATAATGGATCAGTACAAGTATATTGATATTTAAAGCAAAATTTGAAATCTTCAGCACGAAAATTGAACCTTCATAACGATTTTAAATTCTACCAGGACAATGACCCCAAGCACACTGCTCTGAACGTTAGACTCTGGCTGCTATATAACTGTCCCGAAATAATAAAAACACCACCACAATCTCCAGACTTAAATCCCATAGAGAATATTTGACAAGAATTGGAATCAAGAATTCGCAAACACACCATTTCTTCAAAACAACAACTAAAATCGGTGCTTCAAGAAGAATGTGTTAAAATCACTCCAGAAATCACAAAAAAATTAGTCGAATCCATCCCAAAAAGATTAAATCATGTTTTAAAAGTAAAAGGAAATCCAACAAAATATTAAAACCTTTTAAAAAGTAAAATTTTTGGATAAATATTTGATGGAAAAGTAAGTGTCCCATCACTTATGTGAGCCATTTTTTGCTCCGTTCTGAACAATTGTATTTTTACTAAATTAATATTTTAATATTTTGACAAAATGTATGTTATGTAATAATTGCTACTAACTTTAAATATGAAACACACCCAAAACAATTTTGCACATGTTTGTTTATTTATTTTATTGCAGTTTCTTTTTATAAAGCACAAGTGTCCCATCACTTTTGTGAGACACTGTATATATATATTTTCCCCCATTCCATCGAAATTTTTATGCGCTCAAGGACGCGAATTAATATCAAAATTGTAAAAATTTTTCCTTTCCAAATCCACGAGTCCGAAATAGTAAATTTTCTGTTTTGTTTTCTTCTTTAGATTTCGATAGTTGGATTTTTCGGGTTTGTGGAATGCAAAATTGAAAAATTAGGAAAAACGGAAAATATTTTTTGTTTTTCCTTTATTCTTCCAAGGTTCTAAGAATTGAATTAATACCGAAATAGTGAAATTTTTCTTCCACCGTCTCCGCATCCCTGATTATAGTTGATCATAAGTAATTTGTAATAGGACGTCCCCCCCCCCCCCCCCAAAATTGGATAACACCTTGAGTTATAAGCAATTGTTTTCTCAGAGCGGTAGATTTATTTCTTTGCCTACTATGTCGCAAACCAAATTAAAAAGAAAAAAAAAAAAAAAAAAAATCAAAAGAAAAATAAATAAATAAACGGCCGTTGTACAGATCAGCTTAAAATATGTAATACAAAAATCAATTAAGGATGTTCTTAAATCAAAAAAAGCAACTCTATGACATAAGTTTTAATTTATTTTTGTTCGGAAATGCATGAAACTAGCAGGTGTTGTTGTTCAGAAACTCTCTAATCGCAGACATTTTCGCGTTTTATTTGAAACAAAAAATGGGTCTTTCAGAAAATAGCGTCAAAGTGAGCGTTTTAAACCAATATCTTGGCAGAATCAGAAAAAACAACCAACGAAGGAAGAAAAATGATTTGTCACGTGATCAAAAATCCTTACTCGATGAGTAATTTATTGATCAGAAATTCGAAAACACAGTTCTATTCCAAATCGCTTCCATTGTCAGACCTTCCAGTTTTATATCTTTCCATTAAAATATGCATTTGTAAATGTGTCAAAACATTTTGCGCTTGTTGATAGGGCAGTTGAGAACAGCCTTAAAAACATTCAAATGCAAACGAGATATTTAAAAAAAAAAAAAAATTTCATAGGATTAACATTAGAAAGCGAGCGTTTTCACGTGATTGAAGTAGTCTCTAAGCATGCAAATTCTTCGGAATATAATCTTTTGCAATTTTGTACACCACAAATTAAAAGGAACAGTGTAATTAAAGGAGCGAGAACGCATAAAACGATTAGAAAAGGGTTTTCTGACAATTATCATTCATTGACATTATTTGTGGATTTAATCATTTGTGCAGTCCTGTATATGAACTTACTTGTATTATATTCATGCTGTAAAATTTAGTTGTGCTAAAAAAAACGAATAATACTCCTGAAAATGCATTTTCTTAAAATCTGACCCACACGAATCTAGGAAAAAAAGTGACTGGAAAAAAAAATATATCGGAAAAAAAACTACAAAAGCGGAAAAAGAGTGACACGGAGTTGCAAGAAGTTACACGAAGGTGACAAGGAATTGATTTTGGAGATTCATTATTGATTTCGGGAACTCATTGGTTAAGTATGAAAGGGGGGGGGGGGTCGGGGCAGGACCTTAATTTAGGTAAATGGGATTTTCATGCTGAATTAACTGTTTTGGTTCAATTTTCAGATATATGTTCATGCTGAAAAGACGCTTGCCTGATTAGTTTTGAAAACGGATGAATACCCCCCCCCCTCCCATGCCCTAAATTAGATAAATGGGTTTTTATGCAGAATTATCCAACATGTGTAAAATTCTGGATATAAGTTCTTTCTGATAAGACTAATATATAGCATAGAATGCTCAAGAGTTTTTGGAATTTAATGTTTAAATATAGAGGGGGAATGGGGGATAGGAGGTATCTCTGATTAGTTATGGGATAATAACTTACAAAGGTCTTGTTATTTACTTATTAACATTTATTTTATTTGTTTGTTTCATTAATATCTGAAAATATTAATACCACTGGTCAGAACATAAATAAAAAGAATATTGCTCATTTCAACTAATGGCACTGAGCTCACAGGCTATTCACTCTAACTGTATATCTCATCGTTTACCTTTCAAGGAATAATGCCCTTCGAAACACAAATTAAGAAGGGTATTAGCTCCCCCATTTCCCCCGATTATACTTAATCATTCAATCCACATACCTGATTCAGCGACACGCCTTATCATAATAAACCTATATCCAAAATTCAAAGCAAATCGGATAATTTTGCTTAAAAAGCTATTTATTTAATTTTAGAGGGATCATACCCTCCCCTCTATATTTAGCCATTAAACCCTTAAAACTATTCGGAAATTCAATTTATGAGACAGAACATATATCCGAAATTTGGAATACATCGGATAATTTTGGATAAAAAACAATTTGTCTGATTTAAGGGGGGAAATAATCGTCCGTCTCCCCTTTTTAATTAGCAAAAGAAACCTATAACTAATCAAGGATACGCCAAACCATAATGAACTTACAGCCAAAATTCGAAGCAAATCGGATAATACTGCGTAAAAAGTTATTTATTTAATTTAAGGGGAATATCCTCCGACCCTCCCTATACTTAGCCATTAAACCTTTAAAACTATTTAGGGATTCACATTATCAGAAAGAACCTATATTTAAAATTTGAAATACATCGGATAATTCTGCATAAAAACCGATTTATCTAATTTAAGGGGGGAAATAATCATCCGCCCCCTCCGCTTTTTTAATTACCAAAAGAACATCATAGCTAATCAGGGATACGTTTTATCATAATAAACCTATATGCAAAATTTAAAGCAAATCGGATAATTCTGCGTAAAAACCCATTTATTTAATTCAAGGGGGGTTATCCCCGTTCCCCTCTCTATACTTAGACATTAAACCCTTAAAACTACTCATGGATTCACTTTATCAGATATATCCAAAATTTGAAATACATCGGATATTTGTGAAAAAAAAAAAACAATTTATCTAATTTAAGGAGGAGGACAATCACCCGCCTCCTTTTTAATTAGCAAAAGAATCCCATAACTTATCAGGGATATACTTTATCATAATGAACCTACATCCAAAATTTGAAGCAAATCGGATAATTTTCCGTAAAAGGCCATTTATTTAATTTAAGGGGGTTATCCTCTGTTCCCCCCTCTATACTTAGCCATTAAACCCTTAAACCTATTCAGGGATTTACCTTGTCAGAAAGAACCTATATTTAAAATTTGAAATACATTGGATAATTCTGCATAAAAACCGATTTATCTATTTTGAGAGGGGGATAATTACCCGTTGCCCCCTTTATAATAAGCAAAAGAACCCCATAACTAATCAAAGATACTTTTTCTCATAATGAACCTATGTCCGAAATTCCAAGCAAATCGGATAATTCTGCGTAAAAATACATTTATTTAATCTAAGAGGGGTTATCCATTGCCCCCTCTCTTTATACTTACCCATTAAACCCTTAAAACTATTCTGGGATTCACCTTATCAGAAAGAACCTATATTTAAAATTTGAAATACATACGATAACTTTGCGTAAAAACCAATTCATCTAATTTGAGGCGGATATAATTGCCCGTCCTCTCCCCCTTTATAATAAGCAAAAGAACCCATAACTAATCAGAGATACGTCTTATCCCCCGTTCCCTCTCTATACTTAACCATTAAACGCCCAAAACTCTTCAGGCATTAATATACTATATATTATACTTATCAGAAAGAACCTATATCCAAAATTTAATACACATTGGATAATTCTGGATAAAAAACCCATTTATCTAATTTATGGCAGATTGGGGGTGGTATTCATCTGTTCCCAAAACTAATCAGGAAAGCGTCTTTTCAGTATGAACATATATCCGAAAATTGAACCAAAACAGTTAATTCAGCATGAAAATTCCATTTACTAAATAAAGGGCCTTCCCCCGACTACCCCCCCCCTTTCATACTTAACCAATGAGTCTCCAAAATCAATAATGAATCCCCAAAATCAATTCCTTGTCATCTTTTTTCCGGTAACTTTTTTTAATCGTCACTTTTTTTATGTAAGTTTTTTTCCGTGTCACTTTTTTCCGCTTTTGTAGTTTATATCACTTTTTTTCCGAAAACTTTTTTTCCGGTCACTTTTTTTCCGTTTACCGACCCACATATATCAAGTAATTCGAATTGTTACATTGTATGTGATGGATAGAATTCATTATGTCACATAATGTAATATAAATTAGTTAAAATTGAAAACGCACATCCTGCATTATTATGATACATGCATGCCGTATGTTTTCCACCGCCTACAAAAAAATAAATAAATAAATAAATAAATAAATAAATAAAATAAAAATAAATAAATAAATAAGTAAAAATAAAAAAAGTCTATATCGATGACTGATTTTTTTCTGCATGTGTATGGTCCTTCGAATTTTAATACCAATATTTTTTTAAGTTTTTTTTTCTGTTTTAATTGTCTAAGATTAAATATCTTTTATAAAATACTTTTGTCTAAGTTCAGAGAGCCGTATATAAGTTTTTAAAAAATTGCACTACGTTAAAAAATAAAGCATATTGCACTGCAGAATATATAGCATCAATTTCATTATGTTTGAAGTAGTGTAACATCACTAAAATACAATGTAAATATTTTTCTGTAGAGCATAATGTAACCGAATAGTTGAATGAATTCCTGCAAGTAAATGAACAACACAATTCATTTTCATTAAAAAATCTCTAAAGTAAATCATAATAATGTATAAAATTAGTGTGGCAATATAAGTTTCTTTACTTACAATCGGAATGATCGGAAAAATCTTCGCAGAAATGTATGACCTGATCTATTTTATTTACATACCTGCAGTTTCAGGATGATTTCTTTATTTTTCTAGTTATTTAACCAAACGTCAAAACTCGCAAGTGGCTGGTCATCTTTGGTCATATAGTGTATTATTATAGCTTTATATATACATTTTTTCAGCTATCTGCAATTCATTATTTAGAATCTCGAATGTATTTTTAAAACTGCTTTTATATTATTAGATAAAAATGTGTCTATCTATACTGTTCCAGTTCATAGATTTTCTCATTTCGAGCCTTTACAAGGAAAACGAATACTTAAAAGAAAAAGAAAGAAAAAGAGAGAGAGAGAGAGAGAGAGAGAGAGAGAGAGAGAGAGAGAGAGAGAGAGAGTTTATTATATAGTTTTTAATAAACGCATTTTCCAATTTCATACGTTTTTGAATAAAAAAGAATTTAAAAATGTGTCAGAAATTAACCAGTTTGAATTTGACATCAGCCTTAAAGTATATAAAATGTATCTATTTAAAATTGAAGTCTGTAAATAAAACAAATATGTTAACATAATAAAAAATATATACTTCAAATTAACATATAATTTGATTATATTTATGTACTTTTTAATTAATCTTTCCCGAATTCCCCTTTAATACTTTTTTTTAAATTTTGTTTAAAAAATCGGAAATCTACTGATGACATACTGTTATACTGATACAGGAGAGCAAAAATATTGATGATTACTGATACTCCTATTAATTTAAGTACTTAAATAAATTAGAAATGTAACTACAAATTTGAGGAAACATGTCAATATTGCAGAAATGCATAATTTAAATAATTCGGGCTCAACTCGGGCAATTTACATTTTTGTAGTTCACAGTTCGGACATCATCCGTAACAAAAATCTATGAAATAAGCCCTATCAGATTAAAATTCTACAAAGAATTCGCGATCGATTCTACAGAATGAACACACATATATAAGAAAAATATATAACATAGTTAATATAAAACTGTATGCCAGCAACAAAGTAAAAAAAAAAAAAAATATAATTTAAAAAAGTAAAAAATAAAATCCTAATTTTGAAGCTAATAATAAAAAATATCCCCACAGAAAATAGTTAATTCCAAAACCAGCTCGAATGCACTAAAAATGCACAAAAGGAATATCCCAGCAAGATAAGATTATATCCCCACTCCTTCTTTCCCTCTTTGGATTCGATTTCAAACAGGAAATGACGTGAAAAGTCATCAAGAAAAGAGCTAGCCAGAAATAATTCTTGATCGCTCTTTCCGGGTAGGGTACCTGGACCGTGTTTGTAAGAGTAGCGTCATGAGATCAAGTACGCATGCTCAGTGGAAGAAAAGTGGAGGATGGAAGAAAACGCGTGCAACCCTGATTTTTATGCTTGGCGCTTCCTCGCCCTTTGGTTACTTTTGATAACAGTAATATTATTATTTTAATGTTCGTTCAAAAGAGACGAAAGAGATAAACAAAATAATTCTTCTTTTATTAGGACGATATTATAAATAAACGATTTATTTCTGTTTTTGTCTTTATTATGACAAAAGTAATATCAAGTGAAATTCTTTTATTCAAATACATTTAATATTTAATTTAAATTGGTTATTTAGCATACAACAATACATATTTACTTACAGATTTTCTCATTAGACTATTTGTAAAAGGAAGACCCTCAACTTATCGAATTTAATCACTGAAATTATACATTTTAGTATTATGTCACAGTACATTTTAAAGGAATGAAAACTATACACGTGCTTTAGCAAATTTTTAATCAATAAAATTTTTTCGAGTGCGGAACGGACGGGTGAGGCGGGGGGGGGGGGGGGGTATGCTACATTGTTAATTTTCCAGACGTTTTGAATTTACACCTCCTACAAACTATTAACTTTTGAGTGTTGTGTGAATTCAACATTTATGTTTATGATTGATCTATTTATTTGGACCTAAAAATACCAAATATAAACATTAACCCCATTAGGCGTTGCATAAAAAATAATTTTTTTTAATAATTCTATGCATTGCATATTTTTATAAGTATTCAAAAATTTAATATCGACTGTCTTCATCCCTATAATTTCTATTTAAAAAAATTAAAAGAAATAGAATCATTGAGTAATCTTACAGAAAAGGAATTCATAATTGCATAAATAATTAATATAGATATTTTTAAATATTTCTCGAACTTCGGAATTTTTTTAACGAAATTTTTAGCGTTTATTTTTGAAAAAAAAAAAAAAAAAAAAAAAAAAAAAAAAACTACAAAATTCAACTTACTATTTATATTCCCAACTTCCATTTTTTTTTTTTTTTTTTTTTTTTTAAATACGTATTTGATGTATGAAGCATCCTACTTAACCCCTCACTGCACCATGTGCCGTATCTAGCACATGCCTGAAAAAATTATAATTTTTATTATGTGCCATAAATTTGGCTTAAAAAAATGTCGATGAAGCTATTATGGTAGGAGTTATTTTTACCGAATCCTTAAAAATATCAATATTAAATACAAATAAATATTGATTATAATTACTATTTTCCCCATTATTCAACAGATATAGATAAAAATAGAAAAAAATTTGCAATTGAGGGTTAATTTTATAAAAATGAACTCTGTAGTGAGTTATTTCTAGTAATTAGATATTTTTATGTTATTAAATTACAGCATAAACTATTTTAAATGTAATTTTTTCGATGTTATTACTGCTTTAAAAACTATAATTCTTTTTAATTATCAAAATATAGTACTTGAATCATGATAAATATTAAAACTTAATTTTATTTAAAAAAAAATCGATCAAACGAAAAATAACATGTTATTAACTGATAATAAATTATTAAAAATAAATTAATAAAATAAAATATTAAAACTTAGTTATTTGAAAGAATCGGAAAAAAGAGTAATTAAATAAAGAATAATTAAATAAATAAAGAGTAATTAAATAAAGAGTTAATAAATCCATTTAAAAAAGAAAAAGAAAAAGAAGGATTTTTTAAAAAATAAGCTCATTTTGTAACAAAATAAAGCAATACAGTACTTTAAAACCCAAAATGTGTACATATAGTACACACCATATAATATAAAATTTTAAATTGAATTATTTTTCCTATTTTTCCCATTATTATACCGATCTATAGATTTAAAATATTTTTTTAATCATAAAAATAGAAAAAAATCGAGCAGTGAAGAATTAATTTAATAAAAATGAATACTGTAATAAGTTATCTGTAGTAATTAGATTTTTTTTATGTTATTAAATTACGACATAGATATATTTTAAATGTAATTTTATTCAATGTTATTGCATTAAAATTTATGTTTCTCTTTAATTATCAAAATATAGCCCTTGGATCATTTTTCATATTAAAACTTAGTTTCATTAAAAAAAAAAAAAAAAAAAAAAAAAGAGAAATCTAAAATAATGAGGATCGAACCCACAATGTTTGGGTTCCGAGACTTGTATGCTAACCATTACACCAAACCATCTGCAAAGTTTAACGCGAAACAACTTTTTAAACCACGACACAAGTTCATAAAGGCATTTGGCGCTTGGCGTTCTTCTATTCCTCGCCAAACTTATTTTGATTACTTATGACGGAAAAAAAGAAAAAAAAAATACTTCTGATGCTATTCCATCAAAACAATGCAAGGATATATATACAATTTAGTCATACAAATAAAAATAATTCAAATTATATGCATATATATTAAAATATAACGAGAAAATGATGGGATATTGCTAGTGCTGGCAGTACGAAAACGAAACTTATGGAAGAAAAAAAATATTTTTTCATGAAAATTGCGAAATTCGTAGACAAAAGTGTATTTATATCCATAATATAAACATTTCTGAACCTGAAAATTGATGTTAAAAATCGAAAAAAGCATTAAAATATTATGAATGAGGAGGATTTTAAAACCCTCTGTTTTCATCCCATGTAAAGTCTATGATAGCGGTGCAGTCGATCGCCTGCGGCGGTTGAAAACCGATTTCGACCAATCAGAATTTATTGCCATCATGTCGCAACTCTTACTGAAGGTTGAAGGAACACTATTTCCGGGCGATTTTCAGCGCCATCTAATGGAAAGGGGTGACTTCATTTTTAACTGAACGATCCCTTTAACAGTGTATTTTTCAATTGGGAACAATTTTAATCAATTTAAATTGTGTTTTAAATGATAAAATATATTAATTTCATTTTGTTATAAGTACATATAAACGTATATGACAAAATTACACTTAAAGTAAAAATGCAAAACTAAAATTACTTAAACTAAACTTATTTAAATAAACTGAACATAGAAAGTTTTTTCTTTAAAAAGTATTCGAAGCGTAAAAGCGTATTTTTCAAAATTTCGTTTTTTCGCCACCCGGAGATAAATCGCCAAATAAACGAAATTTTTATTATTTTTTTACGGACGTTATAAGGAGGTTCCGCCAAAATTTTTTTTATAAACATATATAACTATATCAGAAGAACATTCTGTAATATTTTCAGATTTTTCTGAGTATGCCCGTATGGAGACCTTCCTTGTAAGTGGGAAAATTCAATGTTAGTCACTAGTGACTGACATGGCACTCAATATGCAAACCTTAAACTGGTGTTACCGGTTTCGCAAACCACCATTTTTTTTTTCAATTTTTATAGTTTAGCTTTTAATTGATGTGACAACAAAAATTGTAACATAACTAGTGTGAAGTGGTCTGTGAGACCGCAAGATCGAAAGATGAATAAAAGGCATAATTCACTCATGGGATGGTATTTTTGTACTAAACCTTTTGTACAGGATTGTTGTAACTAACATTTATTTTTTAAAAGTCTCTGTTGATAGCATTAACCCTTTAACGATCATAGCACTTTCATTGCTAAGATGTCGAAATAAATGAATGACACCGGTAATAAAGAACAAATATATTTCTAAATAAGAAAACGTGATTTTTCACATACATAATAAAAGGGATATTTTTAGATAAAAATACCGGTGTCAGTGTTGCGTATCGGAATTAAAATTTTGTGGTTTCGTGTCGAAACCAATGAACGTTAAAGGGTTAAAGTTTCAAACAAAACTAAATTTCGATAGTGTTTATAGTTAAATTGAAAATTTCAAGTTAAACTATAAAAATTGAAAATAACAGTGGTCAAATTATGTTTAATTGCTATAAGTGATTTATTAAAATAACATAATACAGCAAATAATACCTTTTAGTTTTACATGTTTTAAAATAGCATTATATTTGCCATATTATGTTATTTTAATAAATCACTTATAGCAATTAAACATAATTTGATATCTTAAAGTGATGCTTTATACTATATGTAGCAGTGGTCTGTGAAACCGGTAATTTTAGTTACATTTTACCTAGTAACTTTCAATTTAACTAAAAACACTACTAAACTTTTGTTTATTGAAATTTTAATACTGTCACCAAAGACTTTTGATCAGGGGAATGTTAATTATAACAGTCCTGTACAAAAAGTCTGGTACAAAAACACCATCTCATGGGTTAATCATGCCTTTTATTCTTTTTTCGATGTAGCGGTCTCAGAGATCACTTTACAGTAGTTATGTGAAAATTTCTGTCACATCGGTTAAAAGTTAATTTAAAGATGAATTAAAAGCTTAATTACTCACAGTGTCATAGTATAGTGTTTCTGTACAAAGTTTTATGTGCTGGGCTTTGGACTATTATAATTAAAATTCACCTCTAAAGGAAACAAAATTTCACTAGGATGTATACTTCAACTTTAAATAACAAATTAAACTGCGAAGATTGAAAAAGCTAAAGAGATTTCTGAAACTAGTTTAGTTAGAACTTTGTTCTCGAATACTTAAGTTATGCAGCAATTTAATTTTCAAGAAAAAAAAAATCAAGCTAAATTTAATTTGATTTTCACTAAATCAATTTACCGTGTATACTCGTGTATGAATCGAGAAATTACTGAAAATTCTCAGCAATCAAATTGGGGGGCAGGCATATTCAGATTCACGAGTTAATTAAAAAACAAGTAAGAAAAATTATGCGTTAAGCATAGATTATGAGCTTTTTCCAACGCTTCTTGAAATCTTTAACAAAGCTTCGTTATCCAAGGATATAACGTATTATTGTCCATATCCAAATATGTATTCCAATACTTTTGAAACGCCCTGTATTTGATCAGTCAGTTAATATATGGACAATATAATGGTAAATTTTAGTTTAGCAAGAAAACGCCTAATTGACTGAAATTTTTCTTTCAGCAATTTTTACTAATAGATGGAAACATACTTGAATACTTTTCTTTAGACCAGTAAAATACATAGTACCTTTAATAACACGAAAATAGTTTGCTAAAGTTTAGTTTAAAAATATATTCTATTTCAACTACATAAATAAAATTTCCAGAAATTATCATCCAAAGGTGACCATGTATCCTTTGCATGACACTGTGTACTATTTTATCTATATTCTACAAAGTTTCTTAGTAAACTAAATGAAGTTCATCGTAAAAAGGCATAATATATTTTAAAAACACCTTTAAGTAAATTACGCTCATATTCAGTAACCTTTCCGAGATCTTTTGTCACCAGTATTTCTAAATTGTGTAACAATTAGTATATATATAAAACATATAATATGCATACATTTAGTGAAACTTAAAAGAGTTATCATAATTGAAAATGCATTTCATCCATCTAACAGCCATCTTCCATAATATACAGGCCTTCGAATAGAATATACTAATTGAAATCTTTTGTGTGTCCTTGTAAATGCTATGCTCTAGTATTATGCATGAAATAACTCATAATAATCCTCAGCAACGTATATCAATTAGATTACTCGTGAAACCGTTTACCATCATTTAAATATGTCGCAAATAATCTCCCCTTTTATTATTATGTATTGGAATTCTTTTGCATGGCCCTGTAAATGAATAATAACTATTCTTTTCGCTGCATGCTTTACATAATGCATATCTTAATGCACTTTGTAGATGCATATAAATTTGAAGATGTTTGACAGGGTATAACATCTGTAAAATTCATTTGAAACGATTATTCCCCATAGGCCGTAATATAATGGAAAACTTTCGACTGTCCCTGTAAAGAAACTAATCATGGCAGAACCTTCATTTTCAATAGGGTTTGTGCTCGGGTAAACGTCATTAACGTCGAAAAATTTCATGACAATCCGAGTATATTTACGTGAGTTAGAGCACGGCCAGACGGCCAGACAAACCGAATGCATAGGCACTTTTCAACTTTGTTGGAAAGTGCTAATAAAAAGGTCCGCTTTCAACTATCGCCGTTTTTCAGTCAGTGCGTAGACCTAGTATTCAGGGGGATGGTGACCCGACTCTCCTATGCCTCATGATTACAATTACATCACATGATATCTTGCTTCTTCCAGATCGTCGATAATCGCATTATGTTAATAACAATAAAAATACAAATACAGTTATAAAGCGATGTAATACAGAGGAGAAATACTTCCTGTATTTATTTTGTTGATTATACTTGTTTTATTCCGAAACTTTTATTCCCTAAATTTATTACTGTCGAACCTCGTTAAGAGCACACACTAGTCACACGCCAAGGCAAATCAAGATGGCGACGCGCTTTTTCAGCGGATTCGAAGGATGGGCTAAAATTACTTTGATTGACATGCAATCATCCAATTAGGAAATAGAATGCTCTTAACCAATTATCTGCGACGATTTTTCTCTTCAAAGGTGTGCAATTCCAGCCGATTTCATGTTTAAAGGATTTTTTTCAACTGATTTTCCAGTACTTTGCGTAAATGCATTCGAATCGGAGCTCAAAAGAATTTCAATCTCTTTACGATTAGCGTTCCAAAATTAAAATGGTTTGATTTTCAGAAAATAAACGAATGATTAATTTAGATAGATTACTATAAAATAAAAACTATTTTATTTACTTAACGCAATTAGAAAAAAAATAAAAAATAAAAATAAAAAATTAATATTGAATGAGGGGGGGGGGGGAGATATCAGGTACAAGTAGTTTAAATAACTATTTTTTTGGGGGGGGGGGTAAGAGGGGAGGGGATTCTTTTTAGAATACGAAACTTATGAAGATAAATAGAACTGAAGGTTGATGAATGAATTAATAAAATTATGAGAAAAATATCTAGACAAATGTAAATATTTAAACATTGTTTATTTTTTGCGGAAAGGCAAGCAAGCAAGCAAGCAAGGGAGAACAGGAAATAGAAATTTTGAAGAAAGGAGAAATAGGTGTTAATCTCAGCCTAGTCGTTTATAGACATAATACATAATTTATTATTGTTTGTAGTGACAAATGTGACAGAAAAAGTGTAGCAAATTTTAAAAACTTTGTGTGATGTTAAGTCAATAAAGCAAAATATTTTGTCAATATTTCAGGTGGAAGAAAATTTAGATTCTTGATGATTTTTACAAGCATTATATAAATGCCGCAAGGAGCTCTAACTATTTTTAATTTTGAGCACTGACATAGCAGTAAAGTCTATAGGAGGGAGGGGGGGGGGGGGGTTCTGAAAACTGTTTTTTAAATGATACAGTCAGTTTAGAATGGTTTTTGTTGTGAAAATCCCAATATTTTATTTAAATATCTCTCTAAAGATATTTTACTGTATGAAATGCACAAACACAATATGCAAAAAATGTAAACATGTGTTTTGTGTAGAATTTAATGCATATCTATCGCTTTATTTTTAACACTTTCCTACATAGTTAAAAAGATTTTGTTAATATTATAGTTAGCAGAGATTTATAATTAGCACTTAAAAAAAAATTAAACATATTTAAAGACTTAATTATTTGTGCAGAAGGAGGATTTCAGGTTTTAATTATTTTTTTTATTAAAATACGGAGAGAAAAAAGAAAGAATTTAATTTTGTAAGCTGAGAAGGGGGGAAGGTAGAGGGAAAAAAACGGATTTTTTTTTTTTGGGGGGGGGGGAAAGATAGTAGGATAGTTTTATAGATGACAGCTTATTTACCTTCTTGAATATTTATTAATAGGACGAAAAATGTAACTTAAAAGTGTTTTAAAGATTTTTAATTTTGTGTACTTCAAAAGAACGAGGGGGGGGGGGGAGGTATACAACGATATTTATGGGTTGTTTATGATTAATTATTTATTTTTAGAATAAAATATGTATAAACCCATGGAAAAAAAAAAACTTTCAAAGATTTTAAATTTAGTGACATATGGGTAGGGGAGAAAATAGTGCAATGCCCCCCCCCCTCAAAAAATGGTGGAATTTGTGTTTGTTTAAAATTTGTGAGCTGAGGAAAAAAAGAAATAAGCACATTATTTATTTATTTTCGTGTGTGTGTGTAGGGGGGAGATGTTTATTAGATGACTTATTTATTTGCCTTTCAAAATATTTATAAATCGGTTTAAAAAAAATAATAAAAGTGGGAATTATTTAAAGAACTAAATTTTCTGCACTTAAAGGAACAAAATGATAAATCCTAATTTCAGTCGTGGGGAGGGGGGGGGAGGAAATTTTGTGATTGATTGTTTATTGATATACTAAAGTGACTTGTATGCTACAAATATGGGTATTGTGGAGTAGACTACAAAACGAAATGATATTTTTGTAAGGTGCAATTTAGAAGATAGTGACAGATTCAAAAGGCGAAGCGAAATTTTGATATAAAGGGAGGCGAAGACCAAGGGCTGATCTTGAGAGTCCTCAAGGGGGGGGGGGGGAAGGATTTTAGAAATTTGGGTACTCCAGTGTAATGCACGGGTCGGAGCTCATTTTTTTATGTGGGTCGTGTTTTTTTTTTACTTTTTTGCTGTGGGTCGGGTTTGGGTCCGGTTGGCTTCCATTTTTTGCTCCTGTCTGGGTTAATTCCTACTTGGGTCGAGATTGGGTCGGATTGAGTTCCACTCTTTGCTGCTGTTCAAGTTAATTTCTGATTTTTTTTTTTTTTTTTATTTGTCAGACTTGGGTTTCGTTGACTGCTACATTTTGTTTTTAATCTGGCTGACTTTTACTTTTTAGCAGTGCTTAGCGCATTTGGGACACTTTAGGATTTGGTTTTTAGCACTTTCCAACAAAGTTGAAAAGTGCTTATGCATTCGGTTTGTCTGTCCGTCTGGTCGGATGGCCGTCTGTCTGTCTGTCCGCGCTCTAACTCCCGTAAATATACTCGGATTGCTATGAAATTTTTATACGTTGTTGATGTTTACCCTAGCACGACACCTATTAAAAATGAAGTATCTACCATAATTAGTTTATCTACAGAGAGAATCAAAAGTTTCCCTTTACATTACGGCGTATGGGGAAAATCGTTAATATACTCGGATTGCCATGAAATTTTAGGACGTTATTGACGTTTACCCTAGCACGAATGCTATTGAAAATGAAGTTTCTACCATGACTAGTTTATCTACAGGGCGAATCAAAAGTTTTCCATTACATTACGGCCTATGGGGAAAAATCGTTAATATACTCGGATTGCCATGAAATTTTAGGACGTTATTGACGTTTACCCTAGCACGAATGCTATTGAAAATGAAGTTTCTACCATAATTAGTTTATCTACAGAGAGAATCAAAAGTTTCCCATTACATTACGGCGTATGGGGAAAATCGTTAATATACTCGGATTGCCATGAAATTTTAGGACGTTATTGACGTTTACCCTAGCACGAATGCTATTGAAAATGAAGTTTCTACCATGACTAGTTTATCTACAGGACGAATCAAAAGTTTCCCATTACATTACGGCGTATGGGGAAAATCGTTAATATACTCGGATTGCCATGAAATTTTAGGACGTTATTGACGTTTACCCTAGCACGAATGCTATTGAAAATGAAGTTTCTACCATGACTAGTTTATCTACAGGGCGAATCAAAAGTTTTCCATTACATTACGGCCTATGGGGAAAAATCGTTAATATACTCGGATTGCCATGAAATTTTAGGACGTTATTGACGTTTACCCTATCACGAACGCTATTGAAAATTAAGTTTCTACCATGATTAGTTTATCTGCAAGGAGAATCAAAAGTTTTCATTTACATTACGGCCCATGGGGAAAAATCGTTTATATACTCGAATTGCCATGAAATTTTAGGACGTTATTGACGTTTACCCTAGCATGAACCCTATTGAAAATAAAGTTTCTACCATGATTAGTTTATCTACAGGGCGAATCAAAAGTTTCCCATTACATTACGGCCTATATGGAAAAATCGTTTCAAAAAGATTTTAAAGATGTTATACCCTGTCAAACATATTAAAATATGCATTCTATAAAATATAAGATGAAAATTTAGCTATTATTCATTTACATGGCCACACAAAAGAATTCCATTAGATAATGGTAAAAGGGGGAATTGTGTGTGGCATATTTTAAATATATTAAGCTGTTTCTTGTATAATAAAATTGATATATGTCACTGAAGCTTAATATAAATTATACGCTACTGTCTTGCATAATATGAAGTACATAGCATTTACAGGGCCATACAAAAGATTTCAAATAGCATATTCTTTCCGAAGTACCGCATATGTGTCCGATGATGGCTAATGGAGGGATGAAATGCATTTTAATTATGATATGCGCGTTTATATTTCGCTAAAAATATGCACATTATATGGTGTGTATAAATGTTATAGTTGATATACAGGGCTACCCAAAAGAGCTCACCAACGTTACTGAATATGAGCATAAATTATTTAAACGTGGTTCTTAAATAAGCTATTTTGAAGAAATTCGTGTTTTCTCCGCGATCATTTTACAAAATTTGTTGTCCGGTTCGCTTCTATTTTTTGCTGCTGGTCGGGTTTAATTTTTTACTTTTTGTTGTGGGTTGCGTTTGAATCCGGTTAACTTCTACTCTTTCCTACAAACACGTGACGTTACACACAGCAAACACGTGGGTGGTTTACAATTCTCCATCGATATACAGAGTGATATCGGCTCATACAAATTGCCCTCACCTCCGGGAAAAAAACCCACAACGAGAGTGAAACAAAGAAAAAAGGAAGACAATAGAAATCGGAGGAAAAAGAAAAGAGAAAGATCATTCAGGTGGCTTGGGTTAGGAAGCCCGTGAATATTTAAAGAAGGTATCCTCCAGGGGGCGATTAGTTTTAAGAATGCATTGAATAAGTATAGGGGGAGAAAGGGTAGCTACTCGCCCCCCCCCCTTTAAATTTAGAAAAAGTTTTTTATGCTGAATTACCACATTTCGTTCGAATATCGTAAATCATATAAATAATTGGTTTAAAATTTCCTTTATATAATTGTTGGAGATTTCTGAGAAGGAAAAAATGAAGAGTATTTATTTATTTATTTTGGAGGGGGATGAAGGGAATTTGTTAGATGACTTACTTTATATGACTAAAGATTAACAAATATGGCTAAACACAAAATAAAGATATTTAAACACTAAATTTTATGTACTTGGTAAGGAGAAATAGGGGGAAAACATAAATTTTTGTGGGGTTAAGAGTAAAACTATGTTTGATTATTTATTACTACAGTAAAAGTTTTAGAAAAATCGATGACTTTAAAAGTATAAAATTTGTGAGCTGGGGGGGGGAAACAATTTATTAATTATTTATTTTGGTGTGTATGTGGGATGGAGAAGTTTTTTAAATGACTTACTTTTATTTGCCTTTTAAAACATTAACAAATGGGCTTAAAAAATAAAATGTGGGAAAATTTCGATGAATAAATTCTAGGCATTTACTAATAGGATGAGAGGGAAAAATCTCATTTTTAGTTAGTGGGGAGAAGTTTTTGTGATAGATTTTTTATTGTTACAACAAAGTGGCAATATTGTGTAAACATGGATACAGTGAGATAGACAGCAAAACAGCGAAGTGATACTTCTGGAAGGGATAATATTGAAGGCTGTGATGAGAGCAAAAGGCGGGAACGAAATTTTGATACAAGGGGGGGGGGCAAGGGTGATATAAATTATTTTTCTAAATCAGACTTTCAGAGAACTCAGATTTTCACCTCCAATTAATAAATAACAGAAAACTTAAATATTTTTAAGGACTTTTTGCAAATTCTGCATAACACTAACAAAGTTTTTTAAGGAGCAAAAATTACTTTTAAAAAATTAAACACTTTTTAAAAAATTGAAGAAACATAAGAAATGTGTAGGATCACTCAAAATTATTCCGCTACATTATGATCTATGTAGGTAAATCATTTGCGGTGTTTCAAGGAGCGCTATACTAATTTAAAAGTAATGAAATTCATATACATTACAGAGGTACTCTGGAAGACAATTATAAAAAAATATGTCATGTATAGCACTTACAGTATACACACAGAGGATCTCCATAGTAATCTATTATACTCTGGTCTAAAAATAATTTCGCGATGTATTGTTGTAATAATGTTACTCTTTTACAAACAATGAAATTTATACGAACTTCTGAAATGGACTTAAGAATGCTTGCGGTATAATATTTGGCGAAAAACATTTGCCATTCAATTACAGAGTTACACAAAAGAATTCGGTTGTAAAAAGCTCTTCGGAGAAAAACTGTCCCTAGCGTATTTAAATTATGTTCACTACTTTGAACATGAAATGCAATGAAATGCTGTTTCGTGTATACTCTGTGTTAAAAAGAATTTCCATAAAAACATTCCATTTTATATATAATCATAATAAACCTGTTAAAATTGGTCATCTGTTTCCCGCCGTCCTTTTTTTTTTTTTTTTTTTTTTTTTTAAGGAAGATACCGCACACTCAGTTTAGCTTTATTAATGTTACAGTGTTTTACAATTAAGTTTTCTTTCAAAATTTATTATTCATTGCAGAACAACGTAATAATTCCCACGAACCATCTGTCGACATATAAAAAGATGCGATTCAATAGCAAGATTTCAATATGATGAATACCAGAAGCGATGGGGCGATCGCCCCCTCCCCCTTTGAGCCCAATGAAGGGTCTGCAAAATGATATTAGATGTCCATAGGATAAATGAATCGTGTTTAAGATTGAGAACGGTGCGACCTGATCGGACTGGACGAAGCTGTCACTGCTCGGGTTTCGCCGGGCCAGTTTTAACTCATGAGACTAGGGCTTGCTTAGGTCTAGAGATCTGCATCGGCCTGTATCAGACTGGCAAAAAAAAATAAACAGGCCGTATGAGCCAGTCCGATAAAAAAGTTTAACGGGCCTGCCGGCGTGTTATAAAGATTTCGGTAAAAACGCTAAAATGAGGTCTATTTTCAATGAATATGGGTTTAACGACCATAAGTATAAATGTGCGTCACGAGTAGATACTAGTTTAACAACATAAATACATAAATGTAACGTGTACAGCGTAGAAATCAGCATCGGACAATTGCTTTGAGTCTATACGGGTATAATAATTTTTTGGCAAACTGGAGCCGGGTCAAGATCAGGTTTGCACTGTTTTTCTACATATAGTCGGGGTCAGAACTAGACTTAATTATTCGTAAGCCGTATAGGGCAGACAACATTATTTGTAAAAGGGATAAAAACTATTAACGTACTGTTAATGTACTTTTTGGAAATATACTCCTTGGTGTTTCTTAAATTCATTTCTGAACAACACGAAAGTTTGACACATTTTCTGACTAATTTTTAACTATAAAGGTACAAAATTGACAAGCCTGACTATTGAAGGGATTTGGAATCGAACAGCATATTTCATTTTTGGTAAATAAGATATTTGTATATACTTGTTAAGGTATAAGAGATTCTCGTCACGTGGTTTCAGATTTTTCTCTTTTTGCATGTTGTCGCTTCCGGAAATGCGATTCAAAACTCTAATTTTCACAATATTTTCATAAATATCATGAAAATTAGCGTTTTATATAGTGTGTTGCGCATTGTATTTGCTTGTATCAAAAAATGGACAATGCCATTCCATTACATTGTTTCTGAATAAAAACACCTGTTAAACTGATGTGTTTCCAAAAAGAAATGAAATCAGAAATGCATAAAAAATAGCTCCTCTACATTTGAGAAAATATTTGATAAAATGATAAAGAAGTATTTTCATAAATGTACTTTTTATTACACAGCTTCAAAAGTTATGATAATTTTAACTTCCTTTTTTTTTCTTTTATTCTAAACCATATTAATTTTTCAGTGCATCTTTATTTGAATGTTGAAAGTCTAAGAACCTAAGTAATCATTAATGTTCTTATTGTGTATTGTCAGTAAAAATTTTCTATAAACTCATCTAATAAATATGAATGCAGTAATCTTTAAAAAATCTTAATTGTATGATAAAAATCTGATTTTGTTTCGAAATAAAGATTCAGGCCGATTTCGGCCTGGACTGTTTTCACTGATTTCTGTACGGCCCGGGCCTGGCCTAGAAATGTAAAAGTGTAAACGAGCGGGCCAGGCTCGGGCCGAATATTTTGTTTTATACCGGGCCGGGCCAAAATAACACCAGACCTCTACTCAAGTCTTCACTCTTTCGGAAATCTTATTTTTTTTCTGCAAAACTTGACCACACTATATTTTTTCTTCCACTTCGGGCCTGGCGTGAACTTCGTTCTTTTAGAGGTCTGCCCGAACCTAAATTTCCATGCCCAGGCTCAAAAAGCAATTCAATTTTAACCCAACCCAAGCTCGCTAAAAATAAATAAATAAATAAATAAAAGAAAAAAATCTGATTCAGTACCGAATAGCCTGATACAAAACAGATCAACAAATCCAAAATGAAACAAAATCAATCTAATATTTGAAGGAAATTGGGAAAGGTATCCCATATAATTATAACAATATTTTTTTTTTGTTTAAGTAGAAAAATGAATATATATATAATGTACTCGTCAATATTCAAACATATAGTTTTTCATATAAAAAATTGTCTGATCTATTGAAAAATCCAGTCATCAACCAGTTTACACTAGATCCGAATTTGTCAAAATCCAAAAGAAGTAATGTCCCGAATCCGAAACGTTTAAAGTCAACCCGACCTATAATATATCAATCCGAACTCAAAAATTACAAATTATGTCAAATCGAGCCCTTACCCGAACACCTGAAATTGAAATGAAAGAAAATAAGTTCATGTATTTTAATAGAATTAAAAAATGTGTTTTACATCTTCAACTTGAATGTTATAATTTATAGAGAAAAAAAAAATCTAGTGTTTGCTCTTTAGTGCAAAACCTATTCCTAAGTCAGCCTGCTCAAACTTGGTCCGTAGCAAAAAAGTATAAATCTATCCGGCCTACTACAAAAAACAAACTCAAAAAAAAAAAAAAAAAAAAAAATCCCTAACAAAACTTTCTAATTAACTCGAATCCCCACCTTGTTCTTTGCGCAGCATATCCTGATGTAACTTTGCGCCATAAAACCCCATTCAACCAACCAATCAATCAACCTGAGTGCTACTCTCAGAAGTGAAATTTTATCGAGAACAGAACCGAATTTGAAAAATGTAAGTCAAACTGACCCAAATCCGACCCACAGCAAAAATCTCAAGCCGATTCGAACACGACTCACTGCAAAATTTAGAAATAATCTCCACCAGCAATGAAAAATATCACCTCCTGCCCGAACCTCCAAATTTTGAAATCGCTCCCCTTGAGGATTCTCGTGTTCCCTCATTGAATCAGAAAAGAGCGTTCCTCTAAGAATTGCACTTAAAATAACTTCATTTTCCAAATATTCGACAAAAGAAAAAAAAAAAAAAAAAAAAAAATTACCCCTGAGCGTATAGTATTGCCCTGCTTCCGATCCGAACGCGAAAATACCATTGGAAATCAAATCAAACCCCGACCAGTTTTTTTTGTCAATTTAGAATCGAAATGAAAGAAAAACAATTCATGTTTTAGTGGAATTATAAAATGTCGACATTTATATTTCTAATATCAGTTTTATCTTTTATATAGAAAATAAATATCTAATATATACTCATAACGGAATCAACCAAAAAAAGATGGCTAAATTGTTGAAAAGTGTTCGTTAAATAGAGGTATCTTCTATTCGAGACATTCCGTATGGATATTTTAATGTACATGTTAACACTTGCGAATAGCAGTGTTAACATGTAAATTGAAATGTAAAATCTTAAATATTCATAATTAACTATTTGTAAATGTCTTTTATGGCGTTTATATAGTTTCATTTTATAGTATCTTCGATATTTTCTTTTATAATACTCTTTAAACTATTTTCGTCCATAACGGAGAAAATATTTAGACTTTCATTTAAAATATGGGGTCGAATCGAATCCTTCTTGCGAGATTGAAAATTCACTATGAATCAGATCAGAACCCAAAATAGTGTAAATTAATTTCACCCCAAAACAACTACAGCAACAAAAAAGAATGCAGAGAAAAGCAAATAAAAAGTAGAATTCCACTCTGTCCGTAAGAAAAACGTAAAAATCCACTCGACCAGTGCCAAAAAAGTAAGAATTCAACTTGACCGAAACCAAACCAGCGCTGATAAAATAGTACTCAACTCAACCCCCCCCCAGGACCGTAGCTAAGGGGGCGCTATGGGCGGCTCAGCCCCCCCTAAAATATTTTGAGCCCCCCCCGCCCCTGGAAAAATTCCAAGGTCACTCAATGAATTTCTGTTCCGAAAATTCAAATGAAATTCTGTTCAAAAATCTAACTTAGTCTTGAAAACCTTTCACAATTTTGCAGGATTACTAAATTGTATCTAAAATAAGTGTGTTCAACACCTCCCTCATCCTATTGGCACATATGAAGCTAGCATGATGTTTAATTTTGATCAGCTATACACTCAAAATTTTCATCATCCTATAATTTTCTTAGTATAAAATGAAGTTATTAGAACACTTTTTAATAAGAAACATAGTACCTACAATATGAATATGCATTACTTTATCTTTCTGTGGCAATGCAAGAGAAAAAATTATGAGCCCCCCTTACATTTTCTTGAGCCCCCCCCCCCCCCTACATTCACTTGAGCCCCCCTATTGTTCACTTCTAGCTACGGACCTGCCCCCCCCCACACACACAAAATAGAAATCAATCAGACCCAATACCAACCAGCAGCAATAAAGAAAGAGAACCGGACCCCAACCCAACCCGCAGCGGCAAAGTAGAATTGAACCTTACCCAAACACGACTCGCAAAAAAAAAGTATTTAACCAGAACAACGGCAAAAAATGAAAGTAAACCGGACCGAAACCCGACCTGCAACGAAAGAAATTAGCCCCGATCCTACTCATGATGAAAAAAAAAATGTCCCGACACGAGCTGGAGGTGCGATTGGAATCTCCAAATTTCTGAAAATTCCCCCCCCCCCCTCTTTTTTGAGGAGTCTTCAGATCTGCCCTTGTACCAGGACAAAAAAAAACTGCTAAAAACTGCAAAATCGTCTAAAAGTTTTACAATGTTATATTGAATTGTCACCCATTAAATATATACGAACTTGTAAAGTTTGTAAGTATTTCGACAAATCTTGTCCACGATACTTTGTAATATGATGATGTTTTGGAACATGCAAAAGCCTTCTGTTCGATAGAAGCTGCATTAGTTGAACGTCGACAAGAAACTCCAAAGAAGAAACAATTCTGAAAAGTATTAGAGAGTAAAATTTGCTGAATAGCAGACTCTAAAAAAATTGCTATATTTTGCCTTACAGTTTCATTATTTTTACTTTTATACTATAACTAGCGGCCCGCCCTCGCTTTTCTTTGGATAGAGCAAGTCGCCCAGTCCCCTGCCACTGCTGACACCGCAAATTGTTTCTACCACTTCATCTGATTAAATTCAACTACTAAAAACATTACCCTCATTTTAGGTAGTCGGATAAAAAATAGTTTATATGTTAATCTAAGGTGTCAGATACCTCCATACAAAATTTCATAAAAATCAATCCATCCGTTCTCGAGTTATAAATGGTGTAACTAACACGATTTTGCTTTATGTATATAGATTATAGCAGCCCGCCCCGACTTCTCACGGATATTTAAGAAAAATTTCAAGTTATAAATTTTTACACACACACTCATAACCTAATAATTAAAATGCCGTCTCTGACATTGACTCTCCTCCCGTGCCCCAGTGACGCCTATATCACACATTATGATGCAGCCTAGTCGAGCGGGGTAAACGGCAACCATTAAATCAGTCTTGATTTTAAAGTAATTTATTTTGATAAGAATCAATACCAAAGTAACAATAAAGAGCTTTTACAGAAACGGCATTTTAATTATTTTTTAAAATAAAAAACACTTATTGTGACATAACTATAACAGTTAGACATATGCTGTTGCGACATTTTTTGTAGATAATTACATGTTAACAAAGTCGTAGTACATTATTTTGTTCTATAATCAATAGTATTCGCAACGCACGCGATGTAAAGATTTTTTAAGTTCATTTTTCTACACCTTGGGTTACAATATTGGCATTTTAATAAGGATTTGAAATAATTTTTTTGAAAATATAATATAGCCTATGTTCACCGGAAATAGTGTAGCTTTCATACGGTGAAAGAATTTTTCAAATCCGTCAAGTAGTTTTGGAGCCTATTTAATTCAATTCAAACAAACAAACAAACAAATCTTTCCTCTTTATAATTTTATATTAAATTAAATAAGTAATTTATCCCTAGTCTTATTGAAACAGTCCGCATTTGAAATTGTAGAAAACGTTACAATTTTAAATATTTGACTGCTCCTCCTAAAAAAAAAAATCCTCCCTCCCCATATTTGATGCTCACTACTCTTTAAAATATTTACTATCTGTTATAACTTTTTTGAAAACTCCAAAACAATCGTTTCGTGATTTATTTTTAACTTTAATTAATTTGCGTTTCAGCATTTCTTTTCCTTTTTTTAGTAATTGCTAAATAGTTTTAAAAATTAAAAAACACGGTTTTATATCAGGTCGGTCTAAAAAGTTTAAAATGTTTTTTTTTTGGGGGGGGGAGGAGGAGGGGGGTGCATAGTTACGATTTCATATGTGTTTCAGTGATTGTCATGTGTCTAGTGGGCCAGGTAACCTTTAGTTTCTCAAATTGCTTTTGATTCGTTTATCCGGCGTTTTATTTTTATCCTTTTAAGCGGCGACTATAGCCTATGTTCACCGGAAATAGTGTAGCTTTCCAACGGCGAAAGAATTTTTCAAATCCGTCAAGTAGTTTCGGAGCCTATTCAATGCAAACAAACAAACAATCAAATCTTTCCTCTTTATAATATTAGTATAGATAAATAATGATAAATATTTGCAATTCGTTGTCTTTGCAAATATACCTTTATGTTATATTAAAATAAAATGTATTACGCAGGATAAATTCCCCATTTTTAACGACTGTTAAAAGTGTATCGTTTTCCTCAAAAGTAATAAATATTAAAAAATATTTCTTTAAAATTTGAAACAAGTTGATCAACAATTTTAAAATTACCAATCTTTAAAACTTTCTAACTTTAATTTCTGCTTATTTTTGATAAAACTGTTTTTCGAACTGAAAATGCTTATTTTTTTTACTGTTTTACTTAATAATACTGGACTGAAATTGGGCTGCCTAGTATCGTATAGTACCAAAAACAAACACAGGGAAGAGAAAACTGCGCCCGGGGCAAAGTTTCAATTTGGCGCCCCCTTTCCCAACTTTTTCTTGTAACAGCCCAAGAATGATGTTGATAGTATAAATGTGGTGCCCCCCCCCCCCTCGGACGGCGCGGTGTTGAATAAGCCTCCTCAAAATGTACTCCTTGCAGCGCCGTGCGAAAAAGAGGGGGACGAAGGGGGTGGTTGCCCCGGGATCGAAATTTAGGAGGAGCCAAATTTTTACTACTAACGTAATTTTTAGTCTGTCACAAGAAAAAGTTCAGGGAATGGGGCGCCAAACTGAACTTTACTCCGGGCGCAGTTTTCTCTTTGCACCCCCCCCCCCCCTGTTTCATGTATTTTGCAAGCTGTATAAGGAAATTTATAAATTCCAAATATAGCTCCTTGTCCTTTTAATGCTACCTATGTATTTCACAAAAGTTCCAATTATATTTTAAAATTATCAGAATTTCCTTTTTGCTAAAAAGGAGCTTACTGTAATTTGTATCAAATCTACCTTGTTTTGTATAGACTTGAAAAAAAATATATATACAAAGAAATGTATAATTTTCTTCCTTGGAAGTTAGTTATAGTTATATAATAATAGTAAAATAGCGTTAGTTTTATAAAAACAAAAAAATAGAAGTCGTTGATTTTTTACAAGACTATTTTAGCTAAAATTTATCAATAATTGTAGAAAAAATAAATCAAAACCTTGAAATAAGGGAGGTTATTTTAACACGTTACTATAAACCAATAACAGAAAGGAAAAAAGTTACTTTCATTTGCTAAAATGGATTGGTGTTAACCAATTGTAATTTTCAAAAGGGCAGGAGAGGCGGAGACTGGCTGAGGCGGAGCGCATATAATTAAAACGCTTTTGTTATTCCATTTCTGATCAAAATATTTCCAAATTTTGCTCAGCCTAATTGCAGTAGAAATATGGAAAGCATATCATTGGAAAGCTTAAACACTAATATTCCGTGAAGCGTTTTTAATTTTTTCTGAAATTTGCTGAAATAGATTTTATAAGAGTAAAAAGGGCACAACACCTCGAATTTCACTGAATCCAAAATTTACAGGGTCCTCAGAATTAAACTACAACGAAAATCAGAAAAGTACAAACTAGCCCGGTAATAGAATGTCCTCAGCTATCCTGAGAAAAAAAATCATTTAAAAATATTGAAAATTAAGCGAGATATTAGAAAAGAACGCTCCCATAGACTTTACATTAGCGCTCGGCTTTTACCGCGTGACTAGTGTGTGCTCTTAACATGCACCTCAAGAGGAATCAAAATTTTGTTCATGTCAACAGTAATTCATGTTATCAATATCATATCTTTTTATTTGTCTGTATAATAGTTCATGTTAAAAGTAATTCACGTTAAGCGTGTTGATGTTAACGAGGTTTGACTATACTAACAATTGTCCTTAGATTTATATTGTTGATTATGTGCCTTTTGATTCAAAACTTTTGAAGAGCATTACAATTAAAATAGTTCACAACTGACCACATAGGCTTAGAAAAAAAATATCATTGAAATAATTTATTACTTTTGTCGACCTGTTTGGTCTAAATGAGCTGAAATCCAAAAAGTTCGCACTTAAAATCCGCGCATTTATATAAAAACCGGGAAAATCCAAAAAAGATAAAGACATTGTTATTAGAAGTATGTACTGACCAAGACACTGACGGACTGACGTCATGGTTTATGATCACATGAGTCGGCACCTTACAAACGCCATCTCGTGCTGCTTTGATTGCATGCTATTTATCTATTACAAGCATTAAATCTGAGATTTTAAACTGTTTACTTACTTTTAAAATAAATGCACACCTCTGAAAGTGAAAAAAATTTCTCTTGTTACCCATATTTTATAATGACATTTATCTTAAAACTTTGAAAAGTAATATAAAAATTTTAGCAATTACCCAGAAATAATTTTTTTAAAGAGAAAAATATTGAAAATTATGTCAAAAATTGACATTCCCACAAAACATGAAAACTCATAAATAAAACAATGTATTGATATTTTGTAAATTGCATAATAGATAGAATAACTTTCTCTAAGACTTAGATTACACTGAGTATAATTGCATCTCTCTCAGATGATATGGCAGTTAAAGATCTAATGTAATGAAAAAATCGCAAAATTTGTGTTATGTTTGTCATTTGTACCAGAGTAAATATAAAACTATTTAATACATTATCATGAGTATTGTCTATTCCGTCGAAATACATTTGTAAAAAAAAGTACAGAAAATTTCGTGGCATTTCATGCATAATTTTTTGCTTTAGGATGTTTTCCGTACGGTAAAAATCTGAAAAGCTTCATTTTGAGAAAAAGTTAAAAACAAGTTGAATGTAGATTCTGCTATTGCAGAATTGAGTTTCGCCTCCGATTAGAAGAAAAAAAAAAATCGATAGAGGTTTTTTAGAAGGGCAACCCCTTTTAGATTGCAATGAACTAACTTCATTTTTTTTGTGTTTATCAATATAATAGCAAACAGAACTGCGTGAAATACCCAATTGAATAGCAGTTTCTCTCTGAGACATTGGAATTGCGGAATAATAAAGAGATACAATTTGACGTGCTACTTATTCATTGACTAGATTCATCAAAAACGGATCTTTTCTTTAGTTTAAACCCTTTTTATAGACTCTGAGTAAAAGGAAATGCAATTTAACAATAAAGCGAGTGTAATCCCGTCGAATTCGACGAGTGAAATGTTTAAATAACCCGATCGATTTGGCTTTAAAAAAAAAGCAAAAGTAATTACATTATTGAATCAATATATAATAAATATATTTACAAACTAAATGTCAAATTTGCCAGTTATAATTTTGCATGCAAATATTCGCACATATTCAGTTAAAATTGTAATCTGAATGCCGGCGAAATCAAGAAATTTTATTTTATATGCACTCACAGAAAAATAGTTTTATTAAAAAAAAAAAAAAAAAAAAAAAAAAAAAAAAAAAACTAATTTTATTTTTACTGTGACATTATTTTCACTAACTGAAGTCATCTGAAAGTAAAATCTCAATCTCAGTGTCCATAATGAAAAGAAATATTGACATGTAATATCGTTATAAGTAAAAATGCGATGTTTTAAATAATGACGTCATTTTCTCTTCAAATGTTTTTTAAAAGTTACTGAAATTAGTAATATGAAAAAAGCATCCGTAATAATATTGTAATTCCCATTTATCGGGTTGCTGAATGACATCATTTTCCTCATTTGAAATTTTTCTTATTTTGCTTATCATAAATTATTTTCTATTATTTTATTTACATTATTAATATTATTTCTCAGTAAATATATTTTTTCTTACCTCAATTAGTGCATAATTATACGCAATCATTTTGGAAAATAAATTTTTATTATCCAGAGGAAAGCTAAACTGTATTGCCATCATTTTGAAGAAATATCGTAAAAAAGCATTTAAAATTGAAAATAAAATATAAAAATGGAAATAAATTAAAAAATAACTAAAATGGGCACAACTACAAATAAATAGCTTTCATTTAAAAAAATAATTATCAAAATCGGTTGAGTAGAAAATTCAGGGCTGATGACACGACATTTTTTAGCTTGTCTGAAAGAAATAGCATCGGAGGCTTATAACTTTTAAACACAATTCAAAACAATGTAATAGCTGTAACTTTAAACGGCTATAACTTTGGTTATAATTAAGATACAGACACAATTTAAGTAGAATTTGACTGATAAAAAAATCGATTTTAATATTATTTCATGAAAAATAGATACAGTCGGCTCTCGTTGATTCGAAATCGGATAAATCGAATCTTCGCTTAATTCGAACTATACATGAAATCCTGAAATTTTCAGTAGCAGAATAACGTTAAAAATTTTCGTTGATTCGAACTCATTTTCTGTTGACTTCGTTTAATTCGAACTAAGGGTATTCCGATTTTTACCGGACTTCAGATCCTTGAAATAACTTTCTTTCTTTCATTTTTGTCTGAATTGTTCTGAACAAATATACATAAAATCCCATAAATATACATAAGTTCCCCCTGTTTAGAGACACAAAAACTCCGTGAATATTTCAAAAACTACTCTAATGGCTACTTTAAATCTTTCTTATGAGCTCTAGATGGCTGCACCACAGTGATCAAACTCTACTGTTTTGAAATAATAGGTAAAATATTTTACTGTAATACGCGCTTCATAGCAATGCTCTTCTCACTGCGCTTATCAATGCTTTACTTATGGGAGGTTACCACTTCGGCAACAGCTGTATAATTAAAATGGTTAGTGCAATCTTTACAAAATAATACCTGTGTACTCCTCTAGGCCTAAATAGACTGCCTAATTTTTTTCTCTTTAAATTCCAACTTTAAAGAGTAGTGCGCCGGAAAGGGTTAATAATGTTTTCCCCTCACACTTTCCATAATTCGAACTCTGGATAATTCGAACATTTCTTGTGGTCCCGACGAGTTTTAATTAATGAGAGCAGACTGTATTTTGATTGAAAATTACGTTTTAAAGGTGTTCGAATACTTTAAGGAAGCTGGTCAGTCAGTTTCTGAAGTCTCCTCATTAATGTTACGCCTACGAACCTTTGATGCATGCGTGTATTTAAAATAACTTTTCGGGAAATTAATATTTTTAACTTCGATTTTTTGTGTACACTTCTTAAAAGTACACTTCTTCTGTTTTTCTCAGTTCACAAAACATTTCCAAAGTATATAATTAATTTTTAAACAAAGTGTTAAAATCATACTCACAGCTCATCAGCTTTTAAAGCATAAAATATTAAATGAAAAGTATAGATTTCAGAAATATTTTGAGAAAGGCAAAAAACAGGAGTAATCTTTTAAGAAGACTATACAGAAAAAAAGGAAGTTAAAAATATTAATTTATCCAAAAGATATTTTAAAAATTCGAATGCATCAAACGTCCACAGATTTCACTTTATGCTTGAGAATTGCGAAGCTGAGTGATCAGTGTAAATGTTTACATGGGTCCGGCTCGACCCGGCCGGCAGGAAAGTTATTTTGGCCCGGCTGGCCACCTCGTTGTAAAATTCAAATGTTCGGCCCAGACCCGGCCCAGCAGGTTCAAAAATCAATGAAAACACGGCCGTTCTGGCCTGATTTGTACGATTTCGAAAAAAATTTCGAATTTTAATAAGTTAATTAAGATTTGTTTAAAAAATACTGCATACATATTTATGCGATGAATTTATATTTTACAGAAAACACACAATAGCAGTGTTAATGATTATACTTAGATTCGTAGACTTTTAAAATTCAAAAAAAGAATAATTAAAAATTTAATGTAGTTTAGAATAAAAGAAAAAAATACGGTTAAAATTATCATAACTTTTAAAGCTGTGTAATAATAAAAAGAATATTGCCCATTTAAACTCATGGCATTGAGCTTACAGGCTATGCATATTAATTGCACATTACACCCTTATATTTTCAAAGGCTAATGCCGCCCAAAAAACAAATTAAGGGGGGAAATAGATCCCCCCATTTCTCCTTTTATACTTAATCATTAAATTTCCTAAACTAATCAGGGATAT
Source organism: Maratus speculifer (assembly GCA_964019185.1). Lineage (NCBI taxonomy): Eukaryota > Metazoa > Arthropoda > Arachnida > Araneae > Salticidae > Maratus > Maratus speculifer. Next base: position 70,991,671 of record OZ025301.1, on the reverse strand, counting down.
GCTTTATCATAAAAAAACTATATCTAAAATTCAGAGCAAATCGGAAAATTCTTAATAAAAATCCATTTATATAATTTAAGAGGAGTCATCCCCCTCCTTTACACTTAACCATTAAACATCCACAAGTCAGAGATTCGCCTTATAAGAAAAAACCTACATCCAAAATTACAAGCAAATCCGATAATTCTGCATAAAACCCCATTTATCAAATTTAAGGGGGAGGGTAATCGCATGTACCCAATTTCACACTTAACAAAAGAGCCTCACAGCTAATTGTGGAATCATCTTATCACTATGAACCTGTAATCAAAAATTGAAACTCATAGATTAATTCTGCAAGAAAAAGCATTTGCCTAAATTAAGAGGGGTGATCCCACTGATCTCCCATTTATACTTATCCAATGAATTTCCAATACCAATCAGGGAAGCAATCAGGGAAGCAATCAGGGAAATTTTAAGCAAATCGGTAAATTCTGCTTAAAAACCCTATTAACCTAAATTAAGGGGGTTACCTTCCATTTACACCCTCTTAGACTTATCCAATGAACTCGCAAAACAAATCATGGAGGCGCCATCATCAGAATGATCGTATGTCTAAAATTTGAATGAAATCTGATAAATCTGCATGAAAAATCCCTTTATCGAAATTAAAGTGGGGGATTAGTTCCCATCTCCCTCTTTATACTTATCCATTGAACTCCCAAAATTAATCATGATGGTCCTTTTATCAGAATGATCCTATGTCAAAAATTTGAATGAAATCTCATAAATTCTGCATGAAAAACTCATTTATTTTATAAAAGAGGAGGAGCATTAGCCCTCCCGTTCCCCCTCTTTATACTTATCCAATGAACACTTGATACTAATTATGGAAGCATCTCATCAAAATGATCCTATATCTATTATTTTGAACGAAAACTGATAATTCTGCACGAAAAACCCATTTATATAAATTTAGGGTTTTAATTTATGAAACATTTCTGGCCGGCCCGGGCCCGGACAGATTTCTACATACATTCCGCCGTCTTTTTGTAATGTCTTAAATTTTACATCCTTTGTTTATTTAATATTTTAAGAAATCGATAAAACGATAAACCCTGATCGCTTTCCACAATCAAAAACAACACACATTACCCGTTTTCTAATTTTAACTACTTTCGTAAATGGTGCAACACATTTGTTTGTACGTCAAATTCTGTAGCAGACGACCGGGCCTCTGTGCACGAGTGGGGAACCACGCTGCTAATCGCTTGCGAGCGTAGGAGGTTGTTTGGTTCGATTCCCACTGGATCCATTGCGTTCACTCTTTGTGTGGGGTTGTATCTCTGTCTCCCGGTTGTACTGTAAGCAGGCTATCATGTCGAGCACACAAGTCAGATGTGTGTTGTTCAGTAAATAGCAGACGACGCGACGGACGACGGGTGACGTCATGCGTAAACATACATACCTGATTGTTAAATGTTATGGAGGATTTTTAGAAATCGCATTTTTTAAGGACTGATAAAACCGCAAACATTTTATCAAAAAATAATGACTCAATGCGATAAGCACGTAGATTGCATGCGATTTCGGGTAGGAGTTTAGAGAAATACGTTCATTCTGATTAATTTTTACTCAAGTAAAAAAGGAAAGTATGACTTCGAAGTTTCAGATTATGAAATCATTAGAATGGTGTACGGAATTGCCTACTAAAGAATGCCCTCGAAAAAGCCCTGTTTTTTTAGCGAATTGCAATGAGGGCTTTTTTCTATTTGTTTTAGAATCAACTTATTTTAACTTGTATATAGAAATCAAATGCATGGGCTCAGAATTCAAACCATGCAGTGGTAGACTTCAAGTCGGATTTTTCAATGAAGAAACCTTCACTCTGGGTAACCAAACTTTCGAGGTATCAGAACCCTGCAAGATAGGTATTTGGTGTATTTTCGTGGCAGAACTTCAAAGAAAACGACCTGCTAAATACACGGGTGGTGATTGCTTTAAGTTTTTCTTTGCTTTTAATGATTTAGCTCTTTTAAAGATTGGCGAAGAAGTAGGTAAGTAGTTTATTAGCTCTCTCTCTCTCTGTATATCTATGTATATGTATGTATATGTATTGCACGTATGTATCAATGTTGCACAAATTCACGCACACTAAGAAAAAAAAAATAATTTAAACTCTATTTTTTTATTTATTTAATTTTAATGAATCGACATTCAATTCTAATTTATTTTTAAAAAACAGTAAAACCCACTAACTATTTTCTTTTCGAAGAGGGAGGGGATGGGGGAAGTTAAAAAAAGCGTAGGGGAGATGGGAGCGCATGTGAACAATCTCATACATAAAACTTATACCTGGGTTAATTTCTATAAGCAAAAACTACTCAATATTATAACAATGATATTTTCAAAAACTACAATGGGAACTGGGGCACATAGGTATGATTTTTTTTCTAAGAATTTTTTGTGTGCAGAAAATAGAAATGTAAAGTTATTTTTTCATCTGTTGTCAGCAAAACTTGTGTAGTGTGTTATTAAAATGTACAATCGTTGTTTTATATAATATTTTTTTTGTAATAAAAAAAAATCTAAAGTCATTTGTATCAATGTGATCCATCACCGTGGCAGAATGATACACCTCATGGGGAATTTTGATACGTTCGGAAAAAATGGAGACAAAATAACACCAATGGATATTTTTCATAGAAAATGAGGTAGCAAATCATTTCATATTTATTTATAGAAATTCAAATAGCTCACAATTTATATGTAAGCAATATTAAAGCAATAAAAATTAAATGTATAATGACGTGATGTTTGGCTGTTCCTTGTCTGATTGTTGGCAGTGGTAATTGTCATATTTCGCACTTCAACCCTTCAACCCCAGCATTACCTTTTTTTTTTTTTTTTTTTTTTTTTTTTTTTAGAAGAGATGAAAAAATTACCAGATTTTCTGTTTATAAATCGCTTTGTAAACAGAAAATAAAGGATAATTACATTAAAAATTCTGCTTATAATATAATTATCCTTTGCTATGCTGCAACTTGTTTCTCTTATTTAACGTTTCTCATGTCGAAAGTATTTTTCTTTTGAGAATCAGTATAAATTCGAGATTTGCCTGGTTGACGTCTTTTTCTTTTGTTAGTTTTATCACTAGCTGTTGGGTAAGTTTGTACTTCTTCTGTTTGCAAAAATACTATAAAATTTTCTAATATAAAATATTGCAGCGTTTTCACTTCAGTAAAAGCTAATATTAAAAGTTTTTGGCGGGAAATGTTTGGATTAAGGAGTGTATGATTAAAAAAAAAAAATAACGGAAAGTAATGAAAAATTGAACTAGAAAAGGATTTAGTTTTTCGGTAGCTATCATGGAGCACATTGATACGTATCAGTGTGCCCCGACATAGACTGTATCAATGTGCCCCATGCAGTCATTTTGAATAACATGAATCTCAAATCCAACGCTTCATAATTTACCTAAAAATAAAGAATGAAGAATTGATAAACAGTAGCTTTACTAACAAGGGACAGTATTCTTTTCATTTGAAAATATTGGAACAGTTGTATAAGATATGAGTTTGGACTCCTTTTTCGGAGCCGGGGCCCGCCCGAGACCCATGATTTTGAATTCGAGCCCGAAAGATTTTTTGTCATCGGAACCAGAGCCCGTCCGAGCCCTATATCAAAAATATACCCCCCCCCCAAAAAAAAAAGAAAAAATCACATTTAAAAACTGTTTCAAATGTGATGTCTCGTTTTTTAAAAATTTCTTACATAAAAATTACTGTTAAATAAAAATTTAAATTCAATCTTATCAAAACAGCAGTTTAGTATAAAATAAAAATGTACTTCTTATTTAAAAGGACTTCATATATATTTTTTCCTTTAACGAGAAAATTTGATGGATACATTAAAGAAGTGTAATAAATAAATATATGAAGTTTGCAGAAATTGCTATTTGTATGCTGTAGAATCGAACAACGTTTTTAATTTCTTATAAAATATGCACATTTTAAATATAATCAATTCATTTCTCATAACAATTCCCTGTAATTGACAAAAACCTGAAAATCGATGCAAATTGAAACGTTGATACAGTTATCTTAAAAGTCTGGTGCTTTTATTGGAAAAGTAGAAACACTGATCGGTTGTTTTCTATTGGTATAACATGGGAAATACGTTTACTTACGAAGGGAAATCCTCAGAATAAGTAGAATTCATGAAGAACGATTATAATTTGCAAATCTCAAGCTTTTGGTGTACATAAAAAAGAAGAAATCATTCTCTAAGTTTTATATAACTAGCTAAATAAATAAACGACTGATTTAAAAATATCCTCTGTTACAAACTAAAATTCAACCAGAAGCTAATTTATTGTTTATGCTTGTTTTGATTGGCGCCATATCAATAATGGATCATTGCAGGAAATGCAGTAGATATAAATCTCCAATCATCACAAATTTTCTTTTGAAATAGCAATCAACTATTAAAATACAAAAAGACGATTTCTGTTCCCCTTCGTTTTGACAAAATAGCATTGGAAATTATGTGAGAAACAATAAGTACTCTCAAGGGGGGGAAAGTTCTTTCAATCTTTTCTACACTCGAATAAATAATTTTCCGGTTTCAGAAAGAATGAGCCAGAGCCCGTCCGGACCCGAAGACTAAAATGAAAATAGAAATCGGTCTCGGGCTTGGGCTGAGCCCGTCTCATCTCTATTGTATAACACCATTGCAATTGTACAACTCAAATTTACTTTTGACCTACCAAAAACAATAAATTACTTGTCCCATTTCATCAAACAACTGAATCATGCGAAGACATTCTGTAGTTGTGTACAGGTACACTAACATCATCTTTTGGAGCTGTTGCGAAACTTCCTGTAATGACCTTGTGAACAGTAAAGGGGGGTGTATCAATGTACCCCATCTATCAATGTGCCCCAGTTCATCCTGTATCTCCAGTTTCTGAATGATCTGTTTAAGCAAGATCGTAAAATGAAAATATATTTGAGAGGAGGGGGAGGAAGGTTTAAATAATGGATTAAATATTTGTTCCAATAAAAAAAAATAAAGAAATAAATTTGAAATAAAACTAAAGCTTTTGAATTTTGCTTCAGTTATTTTGGTTAGGGAAGATTTAAGAGAGTGGGCATTTGGATAATATTTATCGGAAATCTGTCGAAATACGAAAAATTCTTATGCATGAATTTGCCCTATTTACTTCCAAATTAATGAAGGATTGCAAGAAGAATTTTAACTTTTTTTCTTAAGAAAAGAAAAAAAAAACTAAGTTTCCAGTCTAAATTTAATTTTTTTTACTTTTGAATGGGGAGAGGGGGGATCTAACTATTGGGATTTTACGGTAGCTATCAATTTCAAAATTTTACTTTCTTAAAACATTACTATTATCCATTTCCATTGAAAGTATCAGATACATAGCTATTTTGGCGATGGAAGTAAGCAAGTTTGATAGAAATGATGTAGAAAAATTTGTAAAGTTGTTTAGCATCATACTTTTTCCATCAACAATGCATAAAAAATATTGTTGTAAACTGTTTTGTTAAACAATACACAACTCATATATTTTAGAAAACAATAAGTTTATTTAAATTAAAATTGAACGTATCGAGCTTATTGTTGCTTATGTACTTGCTGATAAATAAGTATGCGGAAATTTCAATACAAGATCAACTTTGTTTGACGGAAATGTCATTCTTCTAGTAAACTATAGATATTGGAGTTAAGATTATTTCTCATGAAAGAAACAGAATCACAGAATGATTTTTGGGGCACATACGAGCTGTTCATATCTGCCTCAACTAGTCTGATCAAAGCTTCAATTTCGCCCCCCCCCCCTTCCTCAATTTCTATTTGTGACCAGTGATGTAGTCGTAAAAAAATCAAACTGTATACCCTCTAAGCAGAGTGTATATCCTAGAGTGTACATATTATAGCATTATTTGAGAAACAGAGGGTATAAGGTGCTCCTTAAAAAAATCCAGAAATTATATGGCGTACACCCTCCATTACATCCCTGCTTATGACAGGTGTCAAATAATTGAAAAATGTAGAAACACATATCAATTCTATTGAATAATATTTCGTCCTTATTTTGAACTCAAACTTTTTGAACTGTAATTTTAATACTAAAACCATAGAGTAAATTCCATCGTAACTGACGTAACATTTGATGACTGATTGTTTTCTAAAACTACAAAGAAAATTTAATAATAAAGATAGAATAATCTTTTATAATTTAAAATACTCCTTATTAAGTATTTAATATCTAAATACCAGCAGATTATTTCAGTCTTTACTTCTAAAAATTCCATTTCAAAATTCTGTAATTGATGTATAAAATTTCATAACATATAATAGACATATTTTCTGCCTTCATTGAACTCTAAAAAAATAATAGAAGTTATTGAGTTTCGAAAAGTGGTTTTACTTTTTTAGCAAAACTACTATTCACAAACTAATCACAAATAATAATAATCAAGTAATCACAAATTGTATAAAGTTTTAAAACTAATTTCTGAACAACGAAACAGAAAAAAATTACTCTCATGTGTAACTGATGTAACTTTTATTGAGTAACTCGTGTAACATAATATTTTTACAAAGAAAATAATCGTAGTTAACTTAGTTTGTAAATAGCAATTTTCAATCCCTTCTTACTAGGAATTTTTTATGGAACACAATCATATCAATTTTCTCAGTCATATCTTTAAATTAACACTATTCTTAATTTCACTCTCCCCTCTCAAATCACACTTTCCGGTGGAATTGCCCTATAAGAGAATATTTCATTTATATTTTGGAAAAAGGGGATGTAAGAAAAAGATGTGGGAAAAAATGTAGCTAACAGTACAGTATAACAGTTTGCAATTCCTCTTGGATTCCAAGGACGCAGTCAGTTATTTTGAAAATGTATGATTTTTCTACAAAAAATTCTCAATATCTAACTTTTTTACCCCCCCCCCCCCTCCAAAAAAAAGGGCTGTTAGTATAAATTTGCGCCTCCTCCATTTCTGCACGTGGGACAATCACATCCTTTCCCCCCCATTCCGCCCATCTCTGAGTACTTTTTGGCTGTATGAATTTAACGTTATCAACTTTTTAGAAATTTTGGACACTCCCCTCCCCTTTTCGATATCATACGTTATCATCCCCCGAATCCCCCCCCCCCCTGCCCGGTAATAATATAGTTTTCAAAGTATAATTTTTTTCAATTTTTAGAATTTATTTAATTTGTTTGCAGTGATATAGAAAACTGGCTATATTTATTTTTCACATACTTTATTGATTCAAGTAAAGAAAAGTCAATAAAATATCGCCTTATTCAAATAACACGTAAAAGAAATATATACTATTTCAAAGTATGTTATAGTAGCTTTTTGTTACAAAATGCATTCAACTGTAACTAATCTTGTTGCACTTGTCCTGAACGGAAGAGAAATAGGGTGCAGATAGAAATTTTTATAAACAAAAGAAGAGGACAACATTTTTTTTCTTTCATTTATTCTTAAACACAAGCTTCATTTCAAATATATTTCACGCATAGTTCGTCGAACCGTAATTATATAGGCATACACTACACATATGAAGAAGAATAGGGATGTCAAACGTTGGATTATCTCGTGTTTTAGAATTAAATAATTTTATAATAATTTAGTTATTTTAATAATAAGTTTGCATTTTCATAAAGATATATGGGTGATTCTACGATAAGAGGTTCAAAAATATGGAGAATTCGGCCAAAAAGAAAAGTTTGAGTTTGATCAAAAACCTTTAAATTATGATTTTTGTCCCGTTTATTTACTTTTTCATATAAGGGCAAGTCACTTTATACATATTTTATAACTTTTTCTGGTCAGTGACTCGCTCCCCTGGCAGTTATCGTGCCAGGGGAAATACGGCAGGGGAGAGACATTTTCGTGTAAGTGCAAACTTTTTAACTGACTGAATTAGTTTTTCGGTTAATTGTGTATTTCACTTTAAGTATTACCGTATTGTTTAATTAGGGCAGTAAATGCAATTGAATTAAATGAATATTATAAGTTTTATGACTTACCAGGGGAGATACACGATCACTGTGCGAAACCACTACAAAACACGGTCGCGTCGCAACAACTAAAAATGGCGACGCTTAAATGGCTTGCGCGTTTAGTATTGCTAACTTCAAGCCAATAGATGTCCTTAAGCACTACTTCCAATATAGCCATCGTTGAATTTATATTTGTTTCAGAGGAACGAAATTTGACAGGGGAGAGACACAAAAAAAGCGGGACAAAAGTTAATTTTAAAAATTATTTGAAATTAACAAAAACATTTTATTTTTTATTTTATAATACGTAAGTATAATTATTTAAATTCCAATTAAACATACTTTAGCTAAGCATCTGGCGGAAAAAATATATGTATTGTTTGAAAGTTAAATTGAAACCGGCAAGGAGACATGCCAGGGGAGGGGACTTTTTAGACTTTGTAAGAAATTTCAGAAAAATGTGTTTAAATTAGGCATTCAATCGTGATGTTATTTAATAAAGTATATTAAGATGATGCGATTCATTGCAAAAAATATCAACATATAGAATAAAAAATCTCTTTTAAACGGATTGCCGTACAAATTACCTCTTATCGTAGAATCACCCATATATAGCAGACTGATAAAGATACTTTGATCCAAACACTATGTTACAAACAAAAAAGAAAAAATTTTGATTGGATGAAAATGATATCAATATTATATGGGGACCCCCCCCCCCATCTCCCTTGAGATATCTTAAGATATCATGTGTCAGAATCCCCGCCCTCCTAAAATGATAACATTATATTTGCACAGCCCCTTTACATGGCTGCTAGAGTTAAATTAATAAATCATTAACATTTCTCAATTTTGAAAGAAAAAAAACTTCTATCAAAAATATTTATTAGTAACCCATAGTTATACGTCGAAACATTAAATTAAGGCCCCTGCCCGCGAAGGCACTCCCGAGTTAATGCTATTCCTATGGGGAGGCATTTTTCTAATAACTCTCTCGCATTTTGACATTTTTAAATCATATTTTTTTTGCATTGGATAGCTGAGGTCCCCCTCAAGATCGCTCCTTGACTACTTTTTCGATTTTGGTCGCAGGTATTTTGTATAAAGTTACTTTGCTTAAAAACCGGTTTTGGAAGCGAAAATAACTTTTTAAGTTAATGCAAATTTCATTGATTGTCTAAACTTTTGGGACAGGGTGTAAGTTGTTTGGTAAAAATGCAATTATTAGCTAAAATGTGACTTAATATTGTCTAAATTTAAAAAGTTAATTCAAATTTACATTAAAAAAATTTATATGAATAGTTTTATTATCTATTTTAATTAAAAAAAAAACGTGTGTTTAGTGAAAATTTCATATGTCAAAAAATGTCACCCCGAAGGTAGGCGCATACCTTATATAACATACGTATGCTTATTTGATACTAATCAATTATTTTTATTTCAGGCAATAAATGTGTGCAAACAAGTTCCTATTTGAATGCAGACGTAGCTTTCGAAAGTGTGTCCGAAGACTATTCTAAGCTGTTGAATTCAGGTCCGAATCACGATGCAGAAATACGATGCGGAGAGCAATCGATCAAGGCTCACAAGATTGTCTTGTGTTCACGATCAGAAGTTTTCTCGGCAATGCTACAAAGCGACATGCTGGAAGGTCAAACTGGGGTTATAGAAATAAAAGATATGGATATAAGCTACGTCCAAGATTTCATAAGATACCTATATACAGGAACAATGCCTGAAATGACTTTTGACAAGGCAAAGGTACTCTACGAAGCCGGAGACAAATACGCCATTCGAAGTCTCATGCTTCGATGTTCCGAATATTTGCAAGACAACTTGTCGTCAGGGAATGTCTTTCAGTGCTTTGCATTGGCTGATGCACATTCGGATCAAAAACTGAAGGACTGTGCAATGTCTTACATTTTAGAGAAAAAAATATATCTCCAAGAAGAAATTTGGTTGCCTTTTTGTAAAAGTTATCCTGAAATAGCTCTTGAAGTGTACAGATTGTCATATAAAAATGTTACTGAAACGAAAGAAATGTAATCCTTCCTTTATTTTATGAGGCGTTTAAAGTCCTAATGACACAGGTCAAAAGTTGGAAAATTTGAAAAAAAAAAAAAAAAATTAAAGCTTGTAATAAGCCTGCAAATAAAAACAACTTTTGCAACTAGATGTAGATCTTTTCTTAAATGCCCAAGTATAAGGGATTTCCGAATTTTTTTTCAATGAATTCAAATGTGATAAAATATTTCGAGTACAGTTTACGGGCAGTTTCAATCGTTTATATTGATTCTACTATTAATTGTTTGATATATCTAGATATCTATATACAAGGAATGATAATTTTAAAAATTACTGAATTACACCACACTGACTTTAAACAACTTATATAAAAAAGTTACTTGAACGAAAAATGTGTCATTTTTTCTTCATTAAACTTTTGCAATTGAAAAAAACTTTGAAATTAATATTTTCACATTAAAATCGCTCTATAATGCTGAGTAATATGATAACTGACATCTATTTTACCTATTGAAAAAAACTGTGTATTTCTTTTTGTTTGATTAAACACTCAATTTAACAATCTTTTCTTAAAAAATGCCTATTTTCTCTTTTTGGTAAATTTTTCAATTTATACCAAGAAATAATTTTTATTATCAGTACAGTTGCACCTAGACAAAAGTAAAGTTAAAAATGTTGTACTAATAAATGGTAACTACATGTAAAAGTGGTCATTAGTTTTTTTTAATGCATCGCCGTTTTGGTATAAATTTTACTTAACTCAGTTCTAGTTGTAATTTGAATTCGCGATGCTTGAAAAATACCTTTCGACATTAGGTTTAATTTGATAACTGATATCTATTTTAGTTATTAGCGACAACAATGTGTATTTCTTTTTGCATGACTAAAAACTCCATTTAACAAACATGAAATCTTTTCTTAATCTTTTCTTTCCTGTATATATATACTAAATACTTCAGTAGTTGATACTAGGAAATAGTTTTTATTGATAATACAATTGCACCTAGACAATGCAAAATTTAATTATTTGACTAACAACTTTGTAATTAGGGAGAAAGAAGTCAATCGATAATCTAAAAATTAATCTTAAAAATATCATACTTGGGTTGGGACTAACAATTTTCACAAGGGCATTATTTGAAATAATCAAGATAGAAGTGGATTAATCTAGACACACGGCAGTGTGTCAGCCATGTTCACAAAGTAAAAGGCGACACACCGGCCGTGGGTTATATTACCCGAACCATTTCGGGCCACTTTTGACCCCTCAATAACTTAAATTTTATTTGACCTATACACTTGCATTTTTTTGTGTCGTGTAAGACCATCTTCTACTTTCCGAATTCTAATTTTTTTTTTTTTTATCTTTTACCGTTCACGAGAAATTGACGTCTGAAAACCACTGTTTTTACCACTGACTCACTGACTCACTCATATAAATGTTTGACTACTTCCAGATGACTTAGGAAGTTGAAATTTGGTGTGGAGGTAGGTTATTGGATCTATAAATAGGAAAAAAATCAGAAATCACCATTAATTAAACATTAATGGTTGGTTAGAAGATAAATTATTGGATTACAATGGAAGTTTATGGGAATTTCGCGAAATATCAGAAATAGTGCCAAGTTGGCGACACTTTTGGCAAGTATTGGGGCTATTCTCTGAAACCACCGAGCCAATTTCAAAATTAATGATACCAAAATGATGGTATTCACCCCGGTTCAAACATAGGCTATATTTTATGCGTATACCATTAACCAAAAGAGGGTGAAGAAGCAAAAAACATTCTAAAGATGCAACTTTTGTGTTACTGTAGGACCTAGAAATATAAGATTTGGCATGTTAATTACTTATAAGATATAAATGATCTCTAAGGGCATTTGCTAAAAAATACGGAATTCAAAAGGGGTGAAAATGCGCGAAAAGCGTTCTAAAAATGTTCTAAATTGGGATTTTTAAGCAATCTCAGCAAACAACAAACCGATTTTAAAAGTAATGATATCAAAATGATGGTGATAGTCCTTGCTCCAATATAGGCTATATCTTATGTCGATTCTACTAATCCAAAGGGGTAAAAGAGCAAAAAGCGTTCTAAAAATGCGATGTCTGCATGTTAAGGGCCTAAAAACATAAAATTTGGCATGTTGATTAATTATAAGATATAAATGATCAATAAGAACATTTGTTAACAAATACAAAATTTAAAAGGGGTAAAAATGGCGAAAAGCATTCTAAAAACTTTCTAAATAGCAATATTTAAGCAATCTTGGGTAGTTAGCGAACCGATTTAAAGAAAAAAAGATGCCAAAATGATGGCGACAGTCCTTGCTCTAACAAAATTATTGGATAAATTACCAGATTACAATGGGAATCTATGGGAATTTGGCGAAATACCAGAAATAGCTCCATATTAGCATCACTTTTGGTGCGTAATTCTTGTCGTCACTATAGCGATATTTCGCCAAGTTGGCTACAAACGTTTTTGGTCGACGAAATAAGCAAGTAGTACCCAATCACGTAAAAGAAACATCCTTATTAGTTGAATTTAAAGGAACATAAGCAGTCCTAATATTAAAATTTTTTAATTTGACTGAAAAAAACAGTGAATAAATGCAGGAAAAAGCTGAAAGATTAATTAATATTAAATAAAACTAATTTAACTTATTTATTTCAAAAAGGAAACAAATACCTACTTATTTGACAAAAAATAATGATATCCTATCAAAAACATGAATGTGAAAAGATGCCAAGTTCGCTAAAGGTTTCGCTAATAAAAGAAGTGAGATCTAACTGCAAACCAAGTTCTTTCGGAGCTCCTTAAATCATAGCTTCTGTCACGCATGATATTATTCAATTGCTTAAAATGATTTGTTATGTTACTTGTTATTCAATAGAGCGACTTGGCAAGTTTTCAGCTACCAACTTCAATCTTTGAGTCGGAGTACAATTTTCTAGAATCTTATTGCCAAAGATCTAGTCAATCCAGTTTTCGAATAAGTATATTGAAGTTAAGGTATTGATAAGTTAAGGAAGGGATCAACTTTAATTTCTGATCAACTAAATAGAAAAAATTGAATAAGAGAAAACTTGCTAAGTCGCTCAATTGAATAACAAGTAACATAACAAATCATTTTAAGCAATTGAATAATATCATGCGTGACAGAAGCTATGATTTAAGGAGCTCCGAAAGAACTTGGTTTGCAGTTAGATCTCACTTCTTTTATTAGCGAAACCTTTAACGAACTTGGCATCTTTTCACATTCATGTTTTTGATAGGATTTAATTTACTGTAATGTTCTCCAACTAATCCAAAACTAAATGTTTAAATTAGAGGTCTGCACGGGCTCGTGGCCCGTGTCCGGGTCGGTGGAATGGTTCCGAATTTTCTAACGGGCCGAACCGACAAACAAAACAAATGGGTTGGACCGGCAAAAAAATTGAACGGGCCATACGAGCCGGGCCAGGCCGATTAAAAAAAATTAACGGGTCTGCCGTTACAAAGATTTCAGTAGAAACGATAAAATATGATCTATTTTCAATGAGTATGGCTTTAACGAGGATAAGTATAAAAGTGTGTCACGAGCCGACACTAGTTTGACAACGTCAATACAGAAATGTAACTTGTACAGTCAGCGTAGAGATTGGCATCGGACCGTTACATTGTGTGTAACTTGGGCTTAATATTTTTTTAGCTGACTCGTTCCGGGCCGAGGTTAGGCTTGCATTTCTTTTCTACATATAGACGAGCCGAGCCGAGCCGGAACTAGACTTGATTGTTCTCAAGATGTGCTGGCCAGACAACACGATTTGTAAAATTATTAATAGCTATTAAGAACTTGTGTCAACGCAATTTTGGATATGTGCTTCTTGGTGGTTCTTAAATTCACTTCTCAAAAAAGCGAAAGTTTGACACAGTTTCTGACTAATTAACTGTAAAAATATAAAACTGACAAGCCTGACTATTGAAAATATTTGGAATCGAATAGCGTTTTTCATTTTAGGTTAAAAAGATACTTGTATAACCTTGTTGAGATATAAGAGATTCTTGTCAAGTGGTTGCAGATTTTTCTCCCTTTTCATGCTGTTGCTTCCTGAAATTGTATTCAAAATGCTAACTTTGACAGTATTTTCTTAAATTGATTCTTTAAAAAATGGATAACGCCATTTGATTAAATAGTTTCTAAATAAAAACACCTGCTAATGTTATGCGTTTCTGAAAAAAAAAAATGAATTCATAAATGTATCAAAAAATAGCTCCTTTGGATTTGGAATCTTTAATAAAATGATGCAGAAACATTTTAATAGATCTATTTTTACTTTCTTCTATCTTCAATAGAAGAAAGTATTGTAATCGAAATTTTTTCGACTTCCAGTTTTCGACGGATTTACACGTTTTAGAGGTCAGAGATTCCAAAAAACATGTTTTTACAAAATGTCTGTCTGTGTGTATGTGTGTCTGTATGTCGCCCTTCTACTATTAAAAAGTGTATGAAGTTATGCATAGAATTGAACCAAATCTTTTGTGAATGTTTTTGGCTGTGGCAAGCAGGTCCTCCTTCAGTTTTGAAATATTCCGCCGGAAGGGGGCGCTGCAATCGTGATTTTCGTGCCGTTTTCAATATTGTAACGACCAAAAGTGTATGAAGTTATGCATCGAATTGAACCAAATTTTGTGTGTGTGTATATGACTGTGGCTAGTTGGTCCTCCCTGAATTTGAAAATAATCCGCCGGAAGGGGGCGCTGCAATCGCGATTTTGTGCCATTTTCATATTGTACCGACCAAAAGTACATGAAGTTATGCATCGAATTGAACGAAATTTTTTGTGTAAGCGTATGGCTATGGCTAGTTAGATCGCCCTGAATCTGAAAAAAATCCGCCGGAAGGGGGCGCTGCAATAGCGAATTTTATACCATTTTCAATATTGCACCGCATAAAAGTGTATGAAGTTAGTTCTAGAACTGAACTAATTTTTTTGTATATGAGTATTTTTTGGTAAGGCAAGTAGGTCCTCCCTGAATTTGAAAAAAAAATCTGCGTATCATTCTATTGTTCATCGGCTCGTGCAGAGACGGAAATTCGTTTTTACTCCGATTAATTGATTGAAGCAGAAATTTAACATGAAAATTAAAGTTGGTATGGTATTGAATTAAAATTAATAAAGCATTAAAATAAGTAACTATTTTTTTTTTTAAATATTAAAATATACGTATGAGATAGAAGAAAGTTTTGGGATTGGCACATCCAACTAGTTATTATACAGCTTCAAAAGTTACGAACTTTTCCTTTTTTCCCTTTAATTCTAAATCTATATTATTTTTTTTTTATGAATCTTTATTTAAATGTTGTAAGCCTAAGAATCTAAGTAATCATTGATATTACTAATGTTTATTTCTTGTAAAACATACTGTAAAATCATACCATAGATAAGTATACAGCATTCTTTAAGAGAATCATAACTATATGATAAAAATCTGAATTGTTTAGAAATAGTAGAAATTGTGCCGGTCCTAGAAATGTAAAAGTATAAACGGGTCGGACCGAAATAACACTCCTGCGGGCCGGGAAGAACCCGTGCCTGGAAATTCCGGCCCGTGCAGGACTCTACCATAGGGGACAGTCAATAAATTGAACAAGTAAGAAAAATCATGCGTTAAACATAGATTATGAAGCACTTTTCAACGCTTAATGAAATCTTTAACAAAACTTTGTTATTTAGGAAAATAATAGTGTATAGCCAAACGTACCTAAATATGTATTCCAGTACTTTTGAACAGCCCTGTATTTCATATGTCAGTTGATATAATGGGAAAATTTAGTTTAGCAAGAAAACACCCAGTAGCTTGAAATTTTTTTTCAGCAATTTATACTATTAGATTGAAACATACTTGAATACTTTTTTTCAGCTCTGTAGTTTACATTGTACCTTTATTACACGTCAGCATTTGGCTAAAATTTATTGTAAACTAAAACACTTTTAAAACAACTGAAATCACATTCTCATAAATCATCATTCATAAGCGTCCATGTACCGAATTCTTTGCGTGTCCCTGTATATCCTTTTATCTATATTCTGCAAACATTTTACAGTAAATTGAGTGAAGCTCAGCGTAAAAATGCATAGCTTATTTAAGAACCACGTTCAAATAATTTACGCTCATATTCAGTAACGTTGGTGAGCTCTTTTGGGAAGCCCTATATATCAACTATAACATTATACACACCATATAATGTGAATATATTTAGCGAAATATAAACGCGCATATCATAATTAAAATGCATTTCATCCCTCCATCAGCCATCATCGGACACATATACGGTACTTCGGAAAGACTATACTATTTGAAATCTTTTGTATGGCCCTGTAAAGGCTATGCACTTCATATTATGCAAGACAGTAGCGTATAATTTATATTAAGCTTCAGTGACATATATCAATTTTATTATACATGAAAAAGCTTAATATATTTAAAATATGTCACACACAATTCCCCCTTTTACCATTATCTAATGGAATTCTTTTGTGTGGCCCTGTAAATGAATAACAGCTACATTTTCACCTTATATTTTATAGAATGCATATTTTAATATGTTTGACAAGGTATAACATCTTTAAAATTCCTTTGAAACGATTTTTCCCCATAGGCCATAATGTAATGTGAAACTTTTGATTCCCCTTTGGATAAACTAATCATGGTAGATACTTCATCTTCGATAGGACTTGTGCTAGAGTAAACGTCAATAACGTCCTAAAATTTCATGGCAATCCGAGTATATTAACGATTTTCCTCCATGGACCGTAATGTAATGGAAAACTTTTGATTCCCCTTTGGATAAACTAATCATGGTAGAAACTTCATCTTCGATAGGACTTGTGCTAAAGTAAACGTCAATAACGTCCTAAAATTTCATGGCAATCCGAGTATATTAACGATTTTCCTCCATGGACCGTAATGTAATGGAAAACTTTTGATTCCCCTTTGGATAAACTAATCATGGTAGAAACTTCATCTTCGATAGGACTTGTGCTAAAGTAAACGTCAATAACGTCTTAAAATTTCATGGCAATCCGAGTATATTAACGATTTTTCCAGATAGGCCGTAATGTAATGGAAAACTTTTGATTCCCCTTTGGATAAACTAATCATGGTAGAAACTTCATCTTCGATAGGACTTGTGCTAAAGTAAACGTCAATAACGTCCTAAAATTTCATGGCAATCCGAGTATATTAACGATTTTCCTCCATGGGCCGTAATGTAATGGAAAACTTTTGATTCCCCTTTGGATAAACTAATCATGGTAGAAACTTCATCTTCGATAGGACTTGTGCTAAAGTAAACGTCAATAACGTCCTAAAATTTCATGGCAATCCGAGAATATTAACGATTTTCCTCCATGGACCGTAATGTAATGGAAAACTTTTGATTCCCCTTTGGATAAACTAATCATGGTTGATATTCGTATATTAACGATTTTTGCCCATAGGACGTAATGTAATGGGAAACTTAATTCTCTCTGTAGATAAACTAATCATAGTAGTGGGGCCCGAGCCCACCCAAAAATTTTAAATCATAGCATACCCAATTTTTACTGTTATAGTGTTTTATTATTATTATTTTATTATTCCTTTTCCTCCTTAGAAAAAAAAAAATATTTTGCCAATGGTCATGTGTTTTAATTTTCTGACTGACATCCATAAATACTGACTGAAATGACTGAAAAATGACTGAAATGTTTTGTTCCATGTTTAACTTTCTGCTAATTTAATTTGTAGTCATGCTCATGATATTATGACATTACAATAAATATCAGTGTTTTTATAAGGAAAAACGCATGAGAATATAATTTAATGAAATTGCAAATTTATTAAAACGTTTGACTTAAAATTCTCATCTTTCATCATCCGTCAACCCTTCAAGAAAACAAACTGGTTGTACCATTTTACAAAAATATTTTTGAGGTCACCCAATAATTTTGAGCCATCCCAATATTTTTCAAATGTTGGCGCCACTGTTTGAGACCCTTTCACAGTTTTACAAAAGTACAAAATTGTATCTAAAATAAGTGTTTCAACACTCCCTCATCCTATTTGTACACAGGAAGCTAACATGATGTTTAATTTTTCACCAGTTATAGACTCAAAATTTTCATTCTACCTGTTCTTTTCTTTGCATAAAATGAAATTATACATCAGTTTAACCAGAAACATAGTATCTATAATGTGAATATGCATTAATTTATCTTTCTACGTTAGAGTGAGAGAAGAAAAAATTATGACCCCCCCCCCACCCCCCCCTATTGTTCACTTCTAGCTATGACCCTGGTGCCACATTAGTTGCACACCCTTAAGGCCCCTGTCCTCGCTGGAGGAAACGCTGGCGAGCTAATGCTATTCCTATGGGGAAGCATTTTTCTAATAACGCTTTCGCATTTTGACATTTTTGAATAATTTTTTTTGCATTGGATAGCTGAGGTGCATGCCGACAGCGCACCTTTTTTACTTTTTCGATTTTGGTAGCAAATATTTTTTACAAAGTTAGTTTCACTTTCAAAACCGGTTTCGAACCTAAAGTGCTTTTTAAAAAATATCTGCAACCAAAATCGAAAAAGTAAAAAAGGTGCGCTGTCGGTATGCACCTCAGCTATCCAATGCAAATAAAAAAAAATATTCAAATATGTCAAAATGCGAAAGAGTTATTAGAAAAATGCTTCCTCATAGGAATAGCATTAGCTCGCGAGAGTTTCCTCGAGCGAGGACATGGGCCTTAAGGACGGCCCTGAAATGTCTGAAAATGATCAACAATAAGACCCGACAGCGAAATTTTAAAATAGAGGGCCAAAATCACAGTCAGGTGTGATCCAGCGACCTCATTGGTCGTGTGGTATAGGTGAAAATCAGGAACGTGTTTCTCCATTTTAAAAAGAGTGAGGGGTAAAGTAATTTTGAAGCAATTGTTACCGTCTGTTCTTATTTACGATAAACCATCGAAATTAACTCAATTAAGTTTTTTGATGACATTATATAAAATGAGAGTGAAAAATAGATTATAAATGAAAACAGATAAGATTTATATCAAAGTTGACGCTGCGATTTTTTTTTTCGAAAAAAGGAGTAAGGCGACATTTTGCCTACCGTTAAGAGATTGTTCTCTGAAAAGGACGCGTCTCAATGACCAATGAGGTGTTTGGATTTCACCGGACTGTGATTTTGGCCCTGCATTTTAAATTTTCGCGACCCGACACCCTTATTTGTTTAAAGTTGCTACGCCTCTGAAAGAAGTAATTGTTATCATTGATTTTTAGTAGTTTCGATTCTCAAGGACGTAGCACAGAAGGTCACGTGGAGCGAAAATACGATAAGAGCGTGCGAAAATACGGCAAACGTTGGCATTTGTGAGTAGTTGCTTTCGAATATCGTTTGCTGGTTAGACTTGGTGCTTAAGAAAGGAAAAAATGCCTTCCGAATTAAGGATTTTTAAAACTCTCGAATGGTTTACGGAATTGCCTTTAAAAGACCACCCTCGAAAAAGTTCTGTTTTTTCACTCTACGGATATGATTTTTTTTTCCAATTTATTTTTCAAGTTATGAACGCGTATCCGTATACTAAGTCTTGTAACTTGTACCTGGAATCCACCAGCGAAGAAGACATAAAATTCAACCCGTGCAATGTTAAATTTGAAGCTGGATTTAAAAACCAAGAAACCTTAAACTTGGGTAATAGTACTTTCGTGATATCAGAAGGGAAAAAGAAATCTATTTGGGACATTTCCTTGAAAAAACTACAACCACTCTTACCTGCTGATTTTATGGATGGTAATTTGTTCAAATTTTTATTCTGTTTTAACAACATTGATGAGTCTTTTTTAAAAATCAACCAAGAAGTTGGTGAGTAGATTCTTACATGTTGTTTTATATAATAACTGTTGATATTTTTTTTCAGGGTTGGCAAGTTTCTTCCGCAGTGGAAAAAACCGGCCGGAAGAAATAGGTTTCTTCCGCAAAGGTAGAAATGGAAGAAACTGTTGTTTATAAATTTGCCATATATCTTAAAACTTTGTAAGATACAATACATGTCTTCTTGCTATAACCTTAAGTAAATTAATTTCATCAAATCTATACAAATTAAATTAATTATATGCTAAATTAATAATTACATCAGTTTTTAAGCCAAGATCACTTGACACCAGTCTAGGCTATTTCCATGAGTACTTGTAGTGTAAGTCACAGGCTACGATTTTTGGCTACCAGTATTATAGAACAAGAAAAATGTGATTAATTTTATTGGCACATTCTCATTAATTGAATAAGGCCAAGTAGACTTTTCGAAAATAACGGTGGCTAACAAGCATAGCAATTAATAAGTTATGTGACTTACACTACAGAACCCATGGAATTAGCCTCTAATGAACTTTAACGATTGGCTAAACGAAGAAAAGGAATTTTATCTAAAATGTACATAATCAATTAAATGTTATCCATTTTAATTTAACCACCGTATTTTTCAGTTTTTAAAACTTTTGAATCTAATAGTAAATAGTACAGATCATTTACCAACAGTAGAATGAAATTCATTTAATTAAAAGACGGTGCTTTAAATTTAGATCAATTTTACTAAGATAAGTAACATAGTACAATAATTATTGTATTAAAAAAATTCGTTACAATCCTGATTTTCCTAACTGCAGTATATTATTATACATATATTAATATAACAAAAAAAAAAAATCTTTTAACAGTAGAATGTTGCAATCAGTTTCTCAATTTAGAACGAATAAACGCAAAAGATGAAATAAAAAAAATACTTGCAAGTCCTATAGAAAACTTGGAGAGTTTAGAAGCATTTCGAAATATTTATAGACATTGATGTAAAAATCTAGCAGCCTTTTATCACAAAATTTTATTTATTTTCTTCATTTAATTTTTATATGAATTTTTGCAAAAAATTTAGATTGAAAATAAGGAATAAAATTTAGTGGTGAAAAACTGCCCACTGACGCTAAGATTTTTATAACCCCTGCCCATAGATATTTTGAGAAAAATAGTCTTTTTAAATCAGCATTCTGATATGCATGCTAGATGCTAATATAAATAATAGCAAATTTGTATATTTACTGCAAAATATTCAATAATGTATTTCCATATGAAAAATAACCATTTTACTGGTAGTTTTTTTTTTTATCTCTCTTTATACATAAATGGGATATTAATAAATAAAAGACATCCTTCTACCCCTAAAGTTATAAAATCCTTCACCCATAAATATCTGCTGAACCTGAAGTTGGTCATTAAAAAACTCATTTTTTTAAATAATATTTTTTAATATTAATTAAATTTACCAATTTAGATTTCATATAATTATACTTTTAGTTTAATTATTTTATGTAATTAATGTACTTTAATTTTGAGCGTGTTTTGTTTTCTGTTGGTTTCTTCCATTTCTTCCAGTTTTTTTCCACTGTCCTGGAAGAAATTGATTTTTTTACCTATTTAACTGGTATTAAAGCATTACAGCTACTGTCATTAAACTTTTTTTTTCTATTATTAAATCTAGTTGCGGATTTTGTTATACTCAGAGCTGCTCAGCTATTTTTATATTCTGTCCGAACCAGTATCTTTATATATTATAACATTCAAGTATATTTCTCTTGCAAATATTATGAAAAGATTTTCTGTTTGGAGAAAGTAATGCTATTTAGAATTAAACAAGTTGGAAATTGCACGTGAACGTAGCAAATCAGGTGCGTTCGTACGATAACGAAGTTTTAAAAATATTCAAATCTTGCTGATATAGTAGAGCGTACTTCGGATACAGTATAGTAGTCGAAATCTTTTTTGTGTTCCTGTAAATATACAGAAAGTAATTTTTATTACCCTCAGAAACGTATATCTTATTCATAAAATGTGAAATAGTTGAATATAATTAAAACACGCCCCAAACAATGTTTCCCCGTATAGCATTATGTAGTGGAATACTTTTGTGTGGCCCTGTAATTTAATAATAAAAATTCTTTGCATCACAGATTGTACAGAATGCATATTTTAGTATATACTTCATAGATTCATGCCAATTCTATTATGTTCGAATGAGTGTAACATCATAAAAATGCTATTCAAACTTTTTTCCCATTGACCGTAATGTAATGGAATACCTTTGATTGTCCCTGTAAATGATCTATGCATCCGACTTTCATAACATTTGAAATGACTCGATAAAATTACGTAATAATTATATGTTTTACATTTCAAACGATTAAAATGCATTTGAAATTTTTTTCCCAATTGACCGTTATGTAACGGAATCCTTTTGATTGTCCCAGTAATTGATCTATCCATCCGATTTTCATAAAATTTAAAATGACTCGACAAAATTATGTTATAATTATGTATTTTAAATTTCAAACGATTCGGTTGGGTAGTTTTTGCGTTGTTATATGCGGGCGGACAGACGGCCGGACTGAGTGACAACAATAGGTGCTACGTATTTACATAATTACGAACGCACCTAAAAATAGTCACACGTGGCCCCCCTGTATACTGCAATTTTATATGCATAAAGCCAACCGTGCAGAGCACAAATTTGCTGCTGTTTCTGGGAGCCGCCCCGATTACTCGAGAGTTTCCCCAACCCTGGCGCCAACCTTTTCATGAAAGAATTTTTGTTGCAATAAATATTTTGGAACATTTTTTTTTTGGAAGAGTTTAAAAAATAATTATTTTTACCTCCTGGAGTTGAGGTGTGCGACAAGTCAGTCAATCACATTTTTGAATTTAGAGTGTGGAACGGGGGGCGGGACGTTCCCCTTCCCCTCGAAGCAATAAAATGTGCCCCTTCCGAAAATTGGAGATTTTGTGTTTTCAATGGTCAAAAACTACAATCTACCCCCCGGAACTCCATAATGAACCGGAAAATGGAGCCACAAAAAAATTCCCAACCGAAGAAAAGTGTAGGAATTCAACATTGGACAAATAGTTGAATCCGTAATAAATAAATAATAAAAAAAAATTATAGTTATATTAAAAAAAAGTATTAAAAATGTCATTTACTTTTTTGGAGGATCACGCCAAACGTAGAGCCAGAATATGGATATAAGCCTAGAATGGATTGTGTATCTATTTCCAGGGGCGTGCGAAGCAATGGCGGATCTAAGGGGGGTAGGCGATGGGGCGATCGTCCTTCCCCCTTGAGCCCGATAAAGGGTCTGCAAAATGACATTAGATGCACGCATGGAAAAGTGGTTAGATCTAAATTCGAGACAGGCGCGACCCGGGTCGGGTCGCGCCAACTTTATTATGCTCGGAGTTCGTCAGGTCTCACACTTTCAGAACTGGGGCGGATCGGGTCTTATTTTTTTTCTGCAAAGTTGGGCCGAGCCACACTGTTTTTTTCAGGTCAGGTCTGGCGTGGACTTCCTTCTTCCTAGAGGTAAACACTAAAGATAAGACTGGCTCAACCCCAGCCCAAAAGACAGAGCCCGGGCCCGACACAGACTCTGGCTCTATTTTTATTCTAATCTTCTGACTTGGGCTTACTTTTTTTTAAACGGAAAATTTTTGTCTATTCATGTGTAGAAAAGATTGAAACAACCTTTTCCCGCTTAAAATTACGTATTTACTCCTTTTCAAGTCATTATGGTATTTTGATCAACATGATGGGGAACTGAAATCATGCTTATTTATTTTAGTATTTCATTGCTGTTTCAAGCTTCAAATGAAAATTTGTGGTAATTAGAGATTTATGTCTACAAAATTTCCGCCGACAATCTAATGACGCCAATCAAAACAAACACAACATTGAATCTGCTTTTAGTTGGTTTTTCGTTTTAGCAGTATATTTTTTATTAATTTATTTATTAAAATATATTAAAAGATCTAGATATTTATTACATAAGGAGTTTTATGTAATAATGTTATGTACAGGGTGTTCCAGAAAGGACTCCCCAAATTTGAAATGGAGTAACTTCGAAACAGTGAGAGATAAAAATGTGAAACAAGTTGAATATTAGACAGATAGGTCTAGAATTTGTTATACACCAATTTGAAAATATACAGTCGAGTCTCTAAATAACGAAATCCACCGTTCCAGTAAAAAATTCGTTATATAGAGAAATTCGATGTATAAAGAATGATGTTAAAAATCGTATTTAATCTGTGAAATTTGAACAAATGTTATTTTTAATCTTTTGAATTAAGAATTTGAAATGCTTATAAAGTAAATATTAAGCTAACATTTTAAGACATTTATTTGAAAGCTTAATGAAAATCAAATAAAGAAGACTTGCATTAATTTCAGACAAAGAAATCTGTAATTTTTTGCTGTTTTGATTTTAAAATTGTTATGCTCTCTCTCTCTCAAAAAAAAAAAAAAAAAAAAAAAGAAAAAAAAAAAAAAAAAAAAAAAAGCTCAAATTTTACCAAGGAATGAAAAATTGTAGTTAACATTTTTCTCCATTTGAAGACCTCTTTTATGTGTCCCTCATTGATTCCTCTCTTACATGTGTATCAATCCAATTGACACTGTTTTGAGAAGGATGTGGAAAGGTGTGAGGGAGGTGGGATGAATTCGTTGGATTTAAAGAACAAGGAGAGAAGTAATATATATATATAAAAAAAAACAGCATTGACGATAAATCAAAAATAAGTGATGGAAAATTGATTCCATATGATTTCGAAGCTTTTTAAAACTGAATTAAGGCCAATTTATGAAAAAATTCGTTATATGGAGATAGATATTTCGCTATATAGAGACTGTTTTAATGTAATCATGCGAAAGGGCGACCGTTCCTACTAAAAATTCGTTATATAGAGAAATTCGATGTATGGAGTTTCGTTATAGAGAGACTCGACTGTAGTTCTAATATTGGATAATAGCAGGAAGCACAAGCACATGGAGCTTTAAATGGTATTCGAAGTACAATAATTTCATTCGTGCGTTTGTTTCATTGCTGTCACGGGTAAAAAAGTATTTTTGTGAGGTTACTTCAACGACGCTGTTCATTCTAAAAATCCCCAAACGTTGGAACAGCTTGAGCTATTGAGCTGTGAGGCATGTGCATCCATTTCAGTAGAAGTATTGCAATATGTGATTTCGAACTTTACCTTTAGGTTGCGTCATGTTGTTGCAGAAAAAGGTAACCATATCGAAATCATTGTAATGCGATTTTTCATCTCACTTTCAGGAACTATTTCAAAGACAGAGCTTTGTGACAGCAGCGCCCTCTCGTGTCCAATTTTGAAACTATTTTTTAATTCATATATAAAAAATTCCAGACTTATCTGTCTAACATTCAACTTGTTTCATATTTATATCTCCCACTGTTTCGAAATTGTCATTTCAAAGTTGGGGAATCTTTTCTAGAATACCCTGTAGTTTATCAATGGCGGATCTAAGGGGCCGATGGGCGATCGTCCCCCCCCCACACCCTTGAGCCCAATAAAGGGTCTGCAAAATTACATTAGATGCCTGCACGAAATTGAGAATGGGGCTAAAACTCGAGACCGGCGCGACTCTGGTCGAATCGCGCCGAATTTAATGTACTAGACTGGAACTGGGTCAGGTCTTCACACTTTCAGAACCGAGGCGGGTCGGATTTTACTTTTTTTCTGCAGAGCTGGATCGAACCACACTTATTTTTTCTCAGGTCAGGCTTGGCATGTAAAATTCACAGCAAATTTTCTGAAAGGTTACAACGTAGGTGGGGAAAAAGAAGGGAAGATTCCATTCCCCTTACGAACTATGTGCTTCTTCTTTCGTATTTAAACGTGACAAAATTGGCGTTTTTTCGCAGTATTTTGAAGAAATGTGCCATTTTTTGTGATCTTTTAACAAAACTTGCCGTTTTTTTCGCGATCTTTTCACGAAATTTGTCGTTTTTTCGCGATTTCTTAGCAAAATTTGACGCTTTTTCGCGATCTTTTAACAAAATCTGCTGTTTTTTGCGATCTTTTTAGAAAAATCGGCTTTTTTTCGCGATCTTTTAACAAAATGTACCTTTTTTTCAAATTTTTGGATTTTTTTTCGATTTTTTGACGAAATTACTATTTTTTCACGACTTTTTGAACCTCTAGATTCTAGATTAAACTCTATAAAAAGGGCCCTTAAAGATAAAAAAAGTGCCCTGAAGAATGTAAAAGTGCTATTTTCAGAACAGTAGCGCCCTGCCCCTTTTTAAGCCTGAGGGAAACTCTGAAACTTTTATTATAGAAATACAGAAAAACTTAAGGCGGCTCAGGAGTCTTCCTTTTATTTAACCATCATACGTAGTATAGGGTAAGTCTTGCAATCGTTTTGAAAATCGAAAAAAAAATTTTTTTGGCAGATTTACACGTTTTAGATAGTAGAGATTCCGAAAAACACATTTTTAGAAAAAAAAATTTTGCCGTCTGTCTGTCTGTCTATCAGTCAGTCTGTCTGTAAACGCTCTATCTCCCGAACAAATTGAGATAGAGACTTGAAATTTTGTATGTACTTAGTATGGAATGGGACGAAGCCTATTTAATATCAGTAACCTCGATTATCCGGAACTATTTTTTTCGGACTCTCGAAAAATTCATTCTGGTGAAGGTACATAAAAATTTTCGCTTTTTTTTTTTTTTTTTTTTTTTTTTTTTAAAGAGTGGATGTAAAAGGCAATAAAATAACACAAATTTTGCATAAAGAACGAAGTCGATCGAATTATTAGTTGCCGAGATATGTTTAATCCTGTTTCCCGCATTCTTTGATTTTTCATGACCCTGTATTTCAATCAAATTTCAATTCAGAGGTATACTTTAATTGGATATGAGACGCTTAATCTGATGCAGTTAATTGTTAGTTAATAGAATTATTATTTTTGGAGTTATAAGGATGTTTCTTTTACGCAGTTCGGTACTACTTGAGTAGTTTGGCGTTTTATATAACTTGTCCAAATTGGTACATCAGCAGTTCTTTAATGTAGCATTACTATGCATATTAACAATATTTAAATTTTGTTTATGAATTGCAATGCCTTGTGTAAATAGTTTTCACATGTTTTATTTTCATATACATATCCATGATGGGTAAGTATTACGGTGGCCCCCAATGACTAGTTTACTTGGCGATACAATTTAGCTAAATGTCACATTTAATTTTTTTTTCCTCAGTCCCTATGAAACATAGATGTATAAAATTTTTGATATAGGCAACTTAATATTGCTTCTATTCAAAATGTTTTTTTTTTTTTAAACATTCTATAAATTGATTTTATTCTTTTATGTTTAATTTTGATTTTAAAAAATTATTATTTTTGACTTGCATCCATTGCGCGCAAGATTGTAGCAAAACTATTGGTTCAAGAGCCACCCAAAATATTGATAATGATGTAAAACGAATGTATTTAAAACGTGCAATTTATATATTTATTTATTTAAAATTGGCAATTTTATAAAAAAATATTTTTTCAAAAACTTAAAAATTTAAATTATAAATAAATAAATTGCTTGAAAATGATGTATACGCTCAAGAAACATTAGTTTTTAGCTCACAGGCTATCATAGCCTGAGAGCTTATGTCCCCGTCCGTTCTGTCTGTACGTTCGTGCGTAAAGCGATAACTCATGATAAAAATTTCGGATCCACTTGAAATTTTGTATATAGGTACATCCTGATAAGGCGCTTTCCTGATTAGTTTTTGGAGTTCATTCGATATGTATAAGAGGGAGAACGGGGGGCTCATGCCCCTCCCCTTAATTGATAGAAACGGGATTTTCATGCAGAATTAACAGTTTTCGTTCAAAATTTAGATATAAGATCATTCTGATGAGGCGATTCCGTGACTGTTATTAGGTGTTCATTGAATAAGTATAAACAGGGGGAACGGGGGGTTCATGCCCCTCCCCTTAATTGATAGAAACGGGATTTTCATGCAGAATTAACAGTTTTCGTTCAAAATTTAGATATAGGATCATTCTGATGAGGCGATTCCGTGACTGTTATTAGGTGTTCATTGAATAAGTATAAACAGGGGGAACGGGGGGCTCATGCCCCTCCCCTTAATTGATATAAACGGGATTTTCATGCAGAATTAACAGTTTTTGTTCAAAATTTAGATATAGGATCATTCTGATGAGGCGAGTCCGTGGCTGTTATTAGGTGTTCATTGAATAAGTATAAACAGGGGGAACGGGGGCTCTAATGCCCCTCCCCTTAACTTGTATAAAAGGATTTTCCAAGCAGAATTGTCAGATTTCGTTCAAATCTCTGAATAGTTTTGGAAGTTTAATGGTTAAGTATAAAAGAGGGGAATAACTCCTCTTAAATTATATAAATGCTAAATGGGTTTTTATTAAGAATTATCCGATTTCCTCTGAATTTTGGATATAGATTTTTATATGATAAAGCATGTGCTTGATAGTTTAGGAGGTTCAATGATTAAGTATAAAAAAGGAGAAAGGGGAGAGCTGTTTCCCCTTCTTAATGGGGTACACGACATTTCGGTCCCTGGCCATTTCGGTACCGAGACATTTCGGTCCCTGGCCATTTCGGTCCCGGGACATTTCGGTCCCTAGACAATTCGGTCCCAAGACATTTCAGTCCCCAGCAACGTTGGTCCCTTGTTATTTCTTTGCTCCCTACCTTATAAGTCAGATTCTAATTGCTGTGGGCTTGCAAAATGGTATAAGTTCGGCATTATACGGGCCTTTTAAAATTTTTTTTTATTATCTCCCTCCCTCCCCCAAGTTTTATAAAAAGTTGAATATAAGAGTCCGATAAATTTAAACTTTTACAATCCGTGATAATGAAATCACAGCGAGCTGAAAATTTTGTTTGATTAAACAATGTGATATAAGTTTAGGGGATATTGTCTTTTGCTTTTAGTAGTATTATTATTAATCAGAATATTTATTTTAAATTTTATTATTAATTATTAATATCAGTATTTTATATAAACTGCTATAAACTAAAAAGTATTTTATATAAACTGCCCCAAATTTTTTTGGCTGTTTACGTACATTGTTTTAGAACCTTTAAATTAGCATTAATTAAATAATAAATAAAAAGAATATTGCCCAGTTAAACTGATGGCATTGAGCTCACAGGCTACGCATACTAATTGTACATTACAGCCTTGTATTTTCGTTAATTCCGTTCGAAAAAAAAAATTAAGAAGGGGAAACAGCTCTCCCCTTTCTCTTTTTTATACTTAATCATTGAACTTCCTAAACTATCAAGTACATGCTTTATCATATTAAAAAATCTATATCCAAAATTCAGAGCAAATCGGATAATTCTTATTAAAAACCCATTTAGCATTTATATAATTTAAGAGGAGTTATTCCCCTATTTTATACTTAACCATTAACTTCCAAAACTATTCAGAGATTTGAACGAAATCTGAAAATTCTGCTTGAAAAACCCATTTATACAAGTTAAGGGGAGGGGCATTGGAACCCCCGTTCCCCCTGTTTATACTTATTCAATGAACACTTAATAACAGCCATGGACTCGCCTCATCAGAATGATCCTATGTCTAAATTTTGAACGAAAACTGTTAATTCTGCATGAAAATCCCATTTATATCAATTAAGGGGAGGGGCATGAGCTCCCCGTTCCTCCTGTTTATACTTATTCAATGAACACCTAATAACAGCAATGGTACGCCTCATCCGAATGATCCTATATCTAAATTTTGAACGAAAACTGTTAATTCTGCATGAAAAACCCATTTCTATCTATTAAGGGGAGGGGCATGAGCCCCCCGATCCCCCTGTTTATACTTATTCAATGAACACCTAATTACAGCCACGGTATCGCCTCATCCGAATGATCCTATATCTAAATTTTGAACGAAAACTGTTAAATCTGCATGAAAATCCCGTTTATATAAATTAAGGGGGGGCATGAGCCCCCCGTTCCCACTGTTTATACTTATTCAAAGAACACCTAATAACAGTCCAGGAATCACCTCATCAGAATGATCCTATATCTAAATTTTGAACGAAAACTGTTAATTCTGCATGAAAATCCCGTTTATATCAATTAAGGGGGGGCATGAGCCCCCCCGTTCCCCCTGTTTATACTTATTCAATGATCACCTAATACAGCCACGGTATCGCCTCATCAGAATGATCCTATATCTAAATTTTGAACGAAAACTGTTAATTCTGCATGAAAATCCCGTTTATATAAATTAAGGGGGGGGGTATGAGCCCCCCGTTCCCGCTGTTTATACTTATTCAATGAACACCTAATAACAGCCACGGTATCGCCTCATCAGAAAGATCCTATATCTAAATTTTGAACGAAAACTGTTAATTTTGCATGAAAATCCCGTTTATATCAATTAAGGGGGGGGCATGAGCCCCCCGTTCCCCCTGTTTATACTTATTCAATGAACACCTAATGACAGTCACGGAATCACCTCCTCAGAATGATCCTATATCTAAATTTTGAACGAAAACTGTTAATTCTGCATGAAAATGTCGTTTATATCAATTAAGGGGAGGGGCGTGAGCCCCCGTTTCCCCTCTTATACATATCGAATGAACTCCAAAAACTAATCAGGGAAGAGCCTTATCAGGATATACCTATATACAAAATTTCAAGTGGATCCGATATTTTTATCATGAGTTATCGCGTTACGCACGAACGAACATACGAACGTACATACAGAACGGACGGGCACATAAGCTCTCAGGCTATGATAGCCTGTGAGCTAAAAAACAGTGCTTATTTTTTTCTTCCAATTAGTTTAATAATAAATGTCTTTAATAATTCAATTAGACAGTTATAAGTTATAATATATGCATATTTCCTCAAATCACCCATCTACACCCTCTCCTTTGATAATTTAGAAATGAGATATATTTGTTGAAGAACATTTTATTTATTTTTTTTTTATTATTTTTATAATACAAAGTTGCATCTTATAAATTTGTTTTCATTAGTTACTTTCCATTATTAACATTGCGAAAGCAATAGTGATTTAATAACTGGGCATGCTATGAAAAAATTTGTTTTTAAAAATTTGCCTCCGCCACTTTTTTTTTTAATTGACAGCTTTGTTTAACAGTCTTCTCGCTAGAGATGGGAAATATGGTTATTTTTGGGTAATAGGTTACATCATTCCACAATAGCGCTGGTAACAGGTTCCAACATCCTGTAATTTTTGTAACAGGATACAATAAACAATTTATAAACAATTGCTAAATATGCTCCCAAACGAACAACACATGGGATATGGGTCCTAAGGGGGTGCCCTCCGTGGGGGGGGGGGGGTCTTTCTAAGGAAACACAACCGGTATTTACGCAAGGAAATCCAAAGTTCGAAGAAAACCACAGAAAACTCCGAATGATTGGGCTGACGACCGCGAATGGGTTTTGTTCTAATCCAGCGCCTACCGTCTACCAGGCGCTGGCAGGGCAATTTGAGGGCAGAATCTCTCAGCCACTGGTGGAGCAACAACATTTAAGAAAATATCTATAGGCACATATATTTTTGAATATAAAATAATGTATCCTATAGGAAATACGAAAAACAGGAAAATTAGAAAGTACAAGAAAACATATTAAGAAAGCTTTCTTTAACATACACAGGAAAACGAATTTTTCAAAAATCCATTTTCCGTATACCGCGTTTTCTCAATCAGCACTGTTGATGTTTTAAAATCTGAGATGAAATGTATTACTGAATTTTTGTACAGCAAGTAATGTGCTGCCACTACTAGAGCGGCTGCAAAACTTAAAACAAATATTAACTGATAGGACAAAGAAACTTATGAGATAGGACAGATGGTAGAGAATGAAATTTTTTCCAGACTCAGTTTTTTTTACTAGTTTTTTAATAGCAGATATGTATAAGTATGCAAGATCGATTGTACGCTATTATGAAAGCAAAAGAGGATGCTACAAAAATTTAACTACCATTTACTTCATATTAATAAGGTAATATTGTTGCGCAAAATAAAATATTCGAATACTTTGAACTCATCTAAATTTTATCCTACTATTTTTATGTCCTCTCAGAAAGCTGTAAACCTAATATATTGTACTGTATTTTATATTTTGTAAATATTAAAATCTTATCTAAACATTCCAGATTCAATTTATAAGAAATTTAATTGCATTTACTTAGTATAAAAATGATCAGTATCAAAAAATGATTAAATTGAAAATAATTTTTTAATAATTTTTCTCAATTATTTTAATATTTGGAATATGAGTTGCATTAAAATGGTTCCAAAGTTCACTAGCTCATACTTTTTTATATGGATCCATACATAAATAAAAAATAAGATTTATTTCCACAAAATTTTCACCCCCCCTCCCTAAAAAAAGTGACATTTTTGGAGTGCCGACAGAAGTGAAAACTTGGACAATTACTTTTTATTTTTTGAATTGTCAGGACATATTGTCAGAAACATTTTATTGTGCAGGATATACTTTTAAATAATGCGTTTTTTTTTATTCATTATTATAAAGTACTACTACAAAAATTACATTACAATTTTCATTTAATGCGCAATTGTGCATGAAAAATAATGCATATTGTTTTACATAAAAAAATTGCAATAAAAAAAGACTGAA
Source organism: Maratus speculifer (assembly GCA_964019185.1). Classification (NCBI taxonomy): domain Eukaryota; kingdom Metazoa; phylum Arthropoda; class Arachnida; order Araneae; family Salticidae; genus Maratus; species Maratus speculifer. The sequence continues at coordinate 70,959,074 of OZ025301.1, read as the reverse complement.
TAATATTTATATGGCGCAGATGTCATACACACATCATGTTGGCACAATTTTTTTCTGATACCGATTTGGCAAAAAACCTCGAAGAAGTTTGAGAAATTTAAATTTCCACCAATTATGGGTCCGTAACGTGACCCAGAATAACGGGAGAAATTTTTTTATGCTAGATTTGTAATGTATGAAGCATAAGCTTTCGATAGACATTACATAAAAAAAATGAGAAACGCCCCCCCTCCCAAAAAATGGTCCTATAGGAAAAAACCGGAAAATTGAAATAGCAAAAAGAATGGCGAGTAAAAGTTACCTATGCTAGAAATTTTTTCTCCGCTTTAGCTCCCATAGAAGCAAAGTTATAGCCTTTTAAAGATTGAAATGAAGTGAAGAAATGAGCAAAATTAGGTGAGTCACCGAAAGGGGGGGGGGGTCATGTTAAAAATGGTAGAGAACTAAATAGATAAATTTGAAGGTGTATGTTTGGGGGGTGACCCCCCCCCCCCCTTCCCCAGAAGAGCCCTTTAGCAATCAAATCCACACATCTAAAATTCAGTCTTTCTGATATTTAATAATAAACAAGTTGGAAATCGTACGTGAACGTAGCAAATGAGGTGCGTTCGTACGATAACGAAGTTTTAAAAATATTCAGATCTTGCTGATATAGTAGAGCGTACTCCGGATACAGTATAATAGTCGAAATCTTTATGTTTCTGTAAATATGCAGGAAGGAATTTTTATTACACCTCAGCAACATATATCTTATTCATAAAATGTGAAATAGTTGAATATAATTAAAACACGTACCAAACAATGTTTCCCCGTATAGCATTATATAGTGGAATACTTTTGTGTGGCCCTGTAATTTAATAATAAAAATTCTTTGCGTCACAGATTGTACAGAATGCATATTTTAGTATAAATTTCATAGATTCATGCCAATTCTATTATGTTCGAATGAGTGTAACATCATTAAAATGCATTTGAAACTTTTTCCCCATTGACCGTAATGCAACGGAATCCTTTTGATTGTCCCTGTAATTGATCTATGCATCCGATTTTCATAACATTTGAAATGACTCGACAAAATTACGCATTAATTATATGTTTTAAATTTCAAATGAGTAAAATGCATTTAAAACTTTTTTCCCTATTGACCGTAATGTAACGGAATCCTTTTGAATGTCCCTGTAATTGATCTACCCATCCGATTTTCATAAAATTTGAAATGACTCGACAAAATTATGTTATAATTATGTATTTTAAATTTCAAACGATTCGGTTGGGTAGTTTTTGCGTTGTTATATGCGGACAGACGGACAGACAGACAGACGGACGGACGGACTGAGCGACAACAATAGGTGCTACGTATTTACATAATTACGAACGCACCTAAAAAGAATATTGCCCAGTTAAACTGATGGCATTGAGCTCACAGGCTACGCATACTAACTGTACATTACAGCCTTGTATTTTCATTAATTCCGTTCGAAAAAAAATTAAGAAGGTGAAACAGCTCTCCCCTTTCTCCTTTTTATACCTAATCATTGAACCTCCTAAACTATCAAGTACATGCTTTATCATATTAAAAAATCTATATCCAAAATTCAGAGCAAATCGGATAATCCTTAATAAAAACCCATTTAGCATTTATATAATTTAAGAGGAGTTATTCCCCTCTTTTATACTTAACAATTAAACTTCCAAAACTATTCAGAGATGTGAGCGAAATCTGACAATTCTGATTGAAAAATCCATTTATACAAGTTAAGGGGAGGGGCATTAGAACCCCCGTTCCCCCTGTTTATACGTATTCAATGAACACCTAATAACAGCCACGGACGCGCCTCATCAGAATGATCCTATATCTGAATTTTGAACGAAAATTGTTAATTTTGCATGAAAATCCCGTTTATATCAATTAAGGGGAGAAGCATGAGCCCCCCGTTCCCCCTGTTTATACTTATTCAATGAACACCTAATAACAGTCACGGAATCGCCTTATCAGAATGATCCTACATCTAAATTTTGAACGAAAACTTAATTCTGCATGAAAATCTCGTTTATATCAATTAAGGGGAGGGGCATGAGCCCCCCGTTCCCCCTCTTATACATATCGAATGAACTCCAAAAATTAATCCGGGAAGCGCCTTATCAGGATATACCTATATACAAAATTTCAAGTGGATCCGATATTTTTATCATGAGTTATCGCGCTACGTACGAACGTACATACAGAACGGACGGGCACATAAGCTCTCAGGCTATGATAGCCTGTGAGCTAAAAAAGAGACGAAATTATTAGGTGCGTTCGTAATTATGTAAATACGTAGCACCTATTGTTGTCGCTCAGTCCGTCCGTCTGTCCGTCTGTCTGTCTGTCTGTCCGTCTGTCTGTCCGTCTGTCTGTCCGTCTGTCTGTCCGCATATAACAACGCAAAAACTACCCAACCGAATCGTTTGAAAATTAAAATACATAATTATTACATAATTTTGTCGAGTCATTTCAAATTTTATGAAAATCGGATGGATAGATCAATTACAGGGACAATCAAAAGGATTCCGTTACATTACGGTCAATGGGGAAAAAAGTTTCAAATGCATTTTAATCGTTTGAAATTTAAAACGTATATTTATTACATAATTTTGTCGAGTCATTTCAAATGTTATGAAAATCGGATTCATGGATCAATTACAGGAATGATCAAAAGTATTCTGTTACATTACGGTCAATGGGGAAAAAAGTTTCAAATGCATTTTAATTGTATGAAATTTAAAACGTATAATTTTTACATAATTTTGTTGATTCTTTTCAAATTTTATGAAAATCGGCTTGATAGATCAGTTACAGGGACAATCAAAAGGATTCCGTTACATTACGGTCAATGGGGAAAAAGTTTCAAGTGCATTTTAATGGTGTTACACTCATTTAAACATAATAGAATTGACATGAATCTATGAAATATGTAGTAAAAAATACATTTTGCACAATCTGTGTTGCAAAGAATATTTATTATTAAATTACAGGGCCACACAAATGTATTCCACTAAATAATGTTATACGGGGAAACATTGTTTGGGGCGTGTTTCTATTATATTAAACTACTTCACATTTTATGAATAAGATATACGTTAATGAAGTATAATAAAAATTACTCCCTGTATATTTACAGGAACACAAAGATTTCGACCACTATACTGTATCCAAAGTACGCTCTGCTATATCATTAAGATCTGAATATTTTAAACTTCGTTATCGTAAGAACGCACCCCATTTGCTACGCTTCACGTGCAATTTCCAACTTGTTTTTTATTTATCCCCTTCCTTCAACAACCGATAATAAAAACCAAACAGAAAACGAAACTTTAAATCAAAAGTCGTTAATGATAACAAAACTATCCTCAGATAATGTGTATTACTCAGCACTTTTCAAGTTTGTCAAATAATTTGTAACAAAACGTTTGAAAATAAACAACAGTTACGAAGCGATAAAATGTTCTTTTGTAATGTAAAAAACTACATTTATTGAAAAACGTTTGGAAAATCTAACAGAAAAGAACTACATAACTGAACTGAATTGAAAAACTAGTGAAAAATCTAACAGATTGAATTAGCGAATATTAAGGAATTATTTCTCCTGTGGTTGCATAGGCGTAACCAGCCTTTTGAACGGGTGGGTGCCCAGAATTTTTAACCTGAACTTGCTGGATACAAACAATATCTTATTTTATATAATAAAACCTTCTAAAACGGAAGCCTTTAAAACAGTTTTAAATTCCGTTTTAGACAGTTTTTTATCTTAGAGTGTATAATTGTGAGATTTTTTTAATAAGGGTTTTTAAGGGTGTTTTAATAAGGGGGGGGGACGCAAATTTTTTAAATAATTGTGAATGGGTCTGCGCAAGCAGGGGGGGGGGAGGCTGTCCGGGCTGTACTTCCTGGATACAAACAATATCTTATTTTATATAGTAAAACCTTCTAAAATGGAAGCCTAAAAAACAGTTTTAAATTCCGTTTTAGACAGGTTTTTATCTTAGAGTGTATAATTGTAAGATTTTTTTAATAAGGCTTTTAAGGGTGTTTTAATAGGGGGGGGACGCAATTTTTTAAAATAATTGTGAATGGGTCAGCCCAAGCAGGGGGGGGGCTGTCCGGGCTGTACTTGCTGGATACAAACAATATCTTATTTTATATAGTAAAACCTTCTAAAACGGAAGCCATAAAACAGTTTTAAATTCCGTTTTAGACAGGTTTTTATCTTAGAGTGTATTTTTTGTGAATTGTGTATTTTTTGTGTATTGTGTGAGATTTTTTTAATAAGGGTTTTTAAGGGTGTTTTAATAAGGGGGGGACGCAAATTTTTTAAATAACTGTGAATGGGTCTGCGCAAGCAGGGGGGGGGGCTGTCCGGGCACCTTCATTTTTCCTTCATATTTTTACTAAAGAGAAATTATTCATGAAAAGCAATGATTTATGGTTTTAGACTTCCGACTTTTAATCGATCTACATGTTTTGGGATGTTTTAAACAGAATTTAATTATTTTTGAATCATTAATCTATGTGTTATATATAATATATTTATATATTGATTATAATATATTGTTTATCGAGGAAAACACTTCAAGCATGAGGTTTTTCTAATAAATTTTCAAATATTTTCCTGATCTAAAAATTTCTGTGTTTTGTGCTCTAGATATTGGGCTGTAGTATTTTGTGCTATTAAAATAGGAGAAAGTGTGTTACGATGGTGACCTATCAACAGGCACCAAGCAGAAAAAGTATTTATTTAACGGTGTAAATTATTACTATTCATGCATGTATTCACTACTAGTCATAGTGATTAATGAACTGCAAAAAAATTAGCATCACATATCTAATACAGCAGGTCATAACTAGGGGTGAAGGTAGTCATGCTGAGTGCTAGTGTTGAATTCAGGGGATATCCTGGGGAGAAGGGTGCCGGTGAGCAATGAGATGTTTCCTCGGAAGATTCGAGATTTTGGGTTTTCAATGGTCAGAAAAAGCAATGCTCCCCTACTTCCCGGAACTCTATAATGTTCCTCTTCCAGAGCACAGAAATCCCTCTTGAGAAAAGTGTCTGAATTCAACATTGTTCGGCAAACGTCTCAAAAGAATCGATTAAGGACGTTTTTAATGAATATTATTCTTTTTAGAGGTACAAAAAATGAAATCTTGATTAGAACAAGTGAAGAAAGATGCTGTCATTAAGAACCATGTGTTATTTATTTAACAGGGACTTTTCAGTAACATATTAATGCAATATTAGGTTCCAGTATTTATCCTAATACGATAAATAATGCCCATCCCTACTTCTCGCGCCATGAAGACAATTTTTGTGAGTTAATTTTACTGAAATTGGGCCTATTTCATTCTAATAAGATGATTATTTTTTTTTATTTACATAAAATTAATATAATAATATTTTAAAATATAATAATATAAATGTTATATAGAAAATATAATGTATAATTCAATAAAATTCATTAAAATATAATATAATGTTATTTTAAATAATTTTATTTTCAATTTTTAAGTGCCAAAACTAAGCTTTTATTTATTTATTTATTTATATTATTATTATTATTATATTATTTATATTATTATTATTATTATATTATTTATATTATTATTATAAGCTTTTATTTATTTATTTGTATTACCTTTTCGCTCCTACTACTAATAATAATTCTTATTTTAGTTTTATTTTTGACTACTAGGGGGGTCCCGCCCCCCTGCTCGCTATGCTCGCCAACCCCCCGCGTAATCGCTTCGCGATTCCAAATTATTGGCTACCCCTGCTTGCTGCGCGCGCCAATACCCCATGGTATGAATAAGCAGTTGCAGACCTTTCAAATGATGTGTCACACGACTGGAGTTGTAAAGAAATTAAAAATGTGCCCCCCTGGGGGGCAGAGTGGGAGGCGACACAAAATACATCCATAATATGAATAAGCAGCTGCAGATCTCTCAATTGATATGTCACACGACTGGTGTTGTAAAGAAATTAAAAATGTGCCCCCTGGGGGGGCAGAGTGGGGGTGACACACAAGACATCCATAAAATGAATAAACAGTTACAGACCTTTCAAAGGATGTGTCACACAATTGGTGTTGTAAAGAAATTACAAAATGCTCCCCCTCTGAGGGCAGAGAGGGGGTTACACACAAGATATCCATAATATGAATATGCAGTTGCAGACCTCTCAAATGATGTGTCACACAATTGGCGTTGTAAAGAAATTAAAAATGTGCCCCCCTGGGGGGCAGAGTGGGGGATGACACACCACACATCCATAATATGAATAAGCAGTTGCAGACCTTTCAAATGATGTGTCACACAACTGGTGTTGTAAAGAAATTAAAAATGTGACCCCCCCCCTGGGGAGAGCAGAGTGTGGGGGTGACACACAAGACATCCATAACATGAATAAGCAATTGCAGACCTTTCAAATCTTGTGTAACACGACTGGTGTTGTAAAGAAATTAAAAATGTGTCCCCCCTGGGGAGCAGAATGGGGGATAACACACAAGACATCCATTATATGAATAAGCAGTTGCAAACCTCTCAAATGATGTACAGATGTTGTAAAGAAATTAAAAATTTGGCGAAATATTACAGTTATCGCCAAGTTGGCGTCACTTTTGACAACTAATTTTGGTCGCCAAATTTGGCGATATATCGCCAAGTTGGCGACAAACTTGGCGATTGTTGGCGATGGTAACCTTTCCTCTCTTTATGGTAACCCATACGGCGATACATAGACGGAGCCCTTTCCTGATTGGTCTATTCGACTCATGGAAGGAGTGGACAACCCGGATTCGTTAGTTCCGGAAATCTTCCACATCAGCATCATTCCAGGAGTCATTCCTTTTAAGGCTAGTTTTTTTTTTACTATAGAAGGATACTAATTGTTTTAAATTTCAATAAATATACAATAAATATACAATAAATAAACAAGTAAAAGATAAATTTCAGTTTAGAACTATTAGGAAATATAATGATATATTGAATATAAAATTAATTATGTATTGAGTTTATTTTAAAGTAAAATTCATTATGTGAGTTAATAATTTATTAATTAATAAATTTATTTAATAAAATATTAATTTGATTTTTATATTAAAATTACTAAATGTTCTGAGAATTAGGATTACCAATTATCATTAGGATTACAATTACTATTAGGATTACCATACAAAATTTGTGTGAATTATAACATTTTTATAACAGTTATACGTGTTTGCGGTTTTCGAGCACTTATAATCGCATTATACTAAAATTTTATGGCCCTCAATTAAAAAACTCTGCAATGTTCCCTTATAAAATTTAGACTTATTTCAAAAAATTTCAGGTTGTAGGAGAATTGACCGGAATGTCTTGGGACCGAAATGTCTTGGGACCGAAATGGCTAAGGACCGAAGTGTCTTGGGACCGAAACGGCGGGACCGAAATGGCAGGACCGAAACGTCCTGCTTCCTTCTTAATGTTTTTTTCGAACGGAATTAACGAAAATACAAGGCTGTAATGTGCAATTAGTATGCGTAGCCTGTGAGCTCAATGCCATCAGTTTAACTGGGCAATATTCTTTTTATTTATTTTATATAATTACCAATATTTTGGGGGCTCTTGAACAAATAGTTTTGTTACAATCTTGCACGCAATGGATTCAAGTAAAAAATAATAATTTTTTTTAAATCAAAATTAAACATAAAAAAATAAAATAAAATTTCAGTATACAATTTAAAGAAAAAATATTTTGAATAGGAGAAATATTCAGTTGTTTATATTAAAAATTTTATGCATTTATATTTCATAGCGACTGAGGATAAAAAAAGGATATTGCTAAATTGTAAAAAGTAAGACTTTTAAGACTCTGTGAAGCCTCTGGTAGATTTTGGTAGCGAAAAGCGGTGAGGCTACTTCCGAGGCTTATGATCATGAACTACTCTGCTTTAGTAATCAAATTGTAATTTATTTACATTTCAAGTACATCTGTAAACAGATTATTCAATCATAGTATTTTAATCACAACTTAAAGTTCATTAGTCCAGTTTGGGAATTAATCAAGAGGTGGCAGCCAGCTTAACCTGATTCATACAGCCTGTGCATTCTCCGCAGACTTTTCAAAGTCTCGCATCTTCCGAGCACCACTCAACCCTGTGCTCAACGCTCTTCTCCCCAAGGCAACAAATCAAGTCCTTCTCTGTCACTCTTCTCCCTCTTTTATCCTCCTCCTGAGAGCACCTGTGCATTCCACTCTTCTTTGCGCACTGCACCCCTCTTTCTTCGTTCGTGGGAAGATCTTACCTCTGTCGGTACTTGAAAGCTGTGCTCCGGGTGGTCGAACTATAGTCACATTTGACACTCCGTTATCCCAAAGGGATGCGCTAATTGATACATATATTTCGATGGGTGGTCGAGCTATCCTCACATTTGACACGCCGTTGTATCAAAGGGATGCGCTAATTGCTATATATTTCGATTGCCACTTGGTAATGACGGTGCCACCTTCGGTGTTGCTTTCAGTTCTCTCTGTGTGAGGCGGGAAGTGTTACAACTACCCTCCCCTTCCTCAAGTGAATATTTTGGCTGCAAGACGAAATATTCATGACAATAAGGTAGCTCAAAATCTAATGAATACACGAAAAAAAAAACCAAAAAGAAAATCATTACTTACTATTCTACTCCTTTTTTTTCACTTATTAGTTTACAATAATATCTGTATATATACACATTTTATTCTGGTATAAGACATCCATTTAGTTCGCTACCCTCTAACAAAACATATTACTAGGAAAATAAAGAAAAATATATACATTTTAATATTTTTTTTTTCAAGGCGTTATTTCGCCCGACACCTAACATTTGCCTGTTTGATATTTTTTCCAGGTTTAGTAGTAATAGCATTCTGGTAAGGCTGCACAGTTAATGTCTACCTTCGCAACCTACCTCAACCACCTTTTATTTTTAAACCTTTTATTTTTATTATTATTATCATATCCTTTTGTACCTACCATTCTAGGCACATTGAGAATTTACACTTTATAAAAATAAATCACATACTAAATCTAGTACTTTAACATTTACACAAAAAACAAAATAGGAATTAATATATTACACCTAGCCTATTCTAGAGCTTAGCTTGCTCAAATTTTACAACAATTTAACTTTGAAAGGTGTATTTATACATGGATTCGCTCTGCCATGCTGTTGTTCTTTGCTTTTTTCAGGGGATTTAACAATATATTTACTCTGATTGTGGGAATTTTCAACTCTCCCCTCTACTTTTTCCGAGTAATCTTTCACGGTACTTATAGCATTAACTCTTTTTCGCATCGTACTACTTGCTTGGTCGTATGACTTATCTTCTTTTAAACCTGACCCTTTGTCCCCCGTCGATGCTTCCCTTTTGTTAACGTATCTGTTAAATCCCATGTTTCTGTCGCTTTTAGCCTGATCGCTTTTTGCTGGCATCTTTCCAAATTTTCCCTGTCTACTGGCTTTGTATTCGGTGTTTTCCGATTCCTTCTGTTTATTTTGCGGCTTTTGCTTGACTTTACCGTTTGAGTAGCCCGAATTATGATTTTTGAAACGTTCTTTAAACCATTGTCTGGTCTGGTCTGCTTTTTTTTCTTTTATTTCCTTCCGGAACAAAGATTTTTCTAATCCGAAATTCACGTATTTATTTTCTTGCGTCCTTTTTACACCCCTTCCCTTCGAATTCACATCTGAAATCTTTCCTGTCATATTTGACTGGGAGCTATTCTCTTTTTCTCCTCTTCTCTCAGCAAAAGAGCATTTTAGTTCTGGTTCTGTTTTGAATCTATTATGGGAGGTGTTTCTTTTAATTTTATCTATTTCTTTTTGAGTGTCGTTACCCAAAATATAATATGACAAGTCTGTGCTTTTATCCGCCACTATAGCTTTCGTCTTTAAGCTTCCTAGCCCTTCGATATTTAATGTAATGTCCGCCGTAGGTGACCTTCTTACATCGTTTATTAGCGGTTGTTTTACGTAAATTTCCCTACCATCTAATTGATTGGGTTTAATTAATCTTTCGGGAATCACGTCATACTGGCTTCCCGTGTCTCTTAGCGTCGTGCATTTTTTCCCATTTATATGCGCCTGACCTAAATAAGGTTTAAAATTCTCTTTGAAATTTGTCCCCTCCTGAATGTGATGAACATTCGCAATGTTTGTTATATTTCTCTTATTTTCTGGGCAATTTCGCTTCCAGTGGCTCGGATCTCCGCAAACGAAACAAGTGTTTTTCGTCGTTTTTTCGAAAGTTCTCTGCCTGTCCTCTTTATCATTTTTTTCTCGCCAATTTGGTTTTATTTCCTGATTTTTTTCCGGTTCTTTTTCCTCATCTCTCGACCATTCGAACTTTTTTTCCGCCGAATACCTATCTTTCCATGTCCGTTTTTGCACGCTTTTTATTTCTTCGTAGCCGTCCAGATCTTTCACTAGAGTTTCCGGATTTTTATACGACGCCCACGAATCAATGAAGTGTTCCCTTATCTCCGCCGGCACACGCCTTTTAATCTGTTCCGTTATTAATAAGTCCTTTAGCTCTTCAAATTTTGTGATACCTATACCATTTAACCACCCGTTTTGAAAGCTATTTAATTCGAAAATTAGATCTTTCCAAGGGCCGTTTGGATTTTTCGCATGTTTGTTTAGTTTTTGACGATACGCTTCTGGGCTAAGTCTGTATCTTGCCAATAAAACTGATTTTACATGCTCAAAGTTGTCCACAAGTTCTTTTTGTTCGCGTAATATTAATTCTGCGATCTCTATGGGCAGTAATGCCAACAAGTGTGTCACAAGATCGTCGCTTTCTATCCCGGATCTCTCGGCTTGTCTTTCAAATAAGTTAAGAAATAAAGTGATATCGGACTTTTCTGGATCAAAATTTTGCATAATTCCCTTTGATGAAATTTTAGGCGCTCTTTCTGATCTATTACTCGAAATGGAGCTTCTTCTGTCCGCGTTTTGCGTTAACCTAATTTGTTCTAACTGAAACTCTCTTTCTTTTTGCTCTTTTTCCTGCGCCAGCTGATCCTCTCTATCCTTTATTATGAACCCGACTTGCGTAAGCGCAAATTGTTCATCATAACTATCCGAACTTTGTATTTTCTCGATAATTATCGCTATTTTGTCATGTTCTGCAATTTTTACGTCTAGCACGTCTGCTAAATGTACCAGATCAATTCTTCTGCAGTACTTCAGTGAAGTAACTTTTGCCATATTTCCTTATTTTAACTCCTCCCCAAATAATTTAAATAATACACAAAAACTAATACTTTTGTCAGCTGATATCTAATTTTAGATTTTACTTCGTTTCCTAAAATATTTTAATTTTAAAGTACTTTAATATGCAAATTTTGGAACACTATCCAATTAAATAAGGTTACATATAAAATAAATAAATCTTAGGTAAATACATAAATTAGCAATAACATATAGACACTCTTTTTTTTCACTCTTTATGAAAATTATCACTCTTATGTAAAAATTTCACTCCGATTTTAATGCCCTATACACATATATGCACAGTGAAAAAATTTAATTTCATACGTAGTACCTCATCACTACCTATACTTATGTTTTTATTTTTAAACCTCCCTCAAACATTGAGCACTCTTTGCATCCTTATCAAATGTCTATATTATTTTGGTCCAGACTATATTTTTCAAGAAAAAAAAATTTCTTTTATACTAATTCTAAGTATTTTTCAATACCAAATATCTTGCAGGTATTACACTCTTTGCCCAGCATCAACTGCTGACTGTATCTTTTTGTTTAAAAAGAACAAAGAACAAAAACACACAAAAAAACGCTATACAATTATGCAAATATTTCAGGTATAGTCCCTGTACACAAAGTCAATACTGTATGTAATATATTTTTTTCACGATTATACATATACATCGGCATACCTTTCTGTATGTCTCAATTTTGGGCCTTTTTTTTTTTCGCAAGCCTTATCCAGTGCTGCAACTACTTAAACCATAACCTTTCAGAGGATATATAGATGTTTATTTATCTAATCTTTAGGTTAATTTCAATCTTTTAGGTTAAAACATTTATCTTTTAGAATTTACCTCCTTATAATATGACAGAAAAGAACGAAAAGATTCTTTTTTCTATTTGACCCAAAGACTGCAATTTTCTTTGCAAAGCCTTCTATCCTTAATTTTTTTTAAAGCAATTTTTTCCGCTTTATTTACATATATTCTCCTCAAATATACCCCAGATTTTAATCTGATCACAAATTTATGCTTCCGAAAAAAAATTCATTTTAGCCCCACTCGGCGTGATGCCTTTCTGTTTATCTTTATTTTCTACTTAGAATAACACTCGGGAACACTAAATTTTTAGATCTTAGTTTAACAATAAAATTTTCTACTGAGAGCCATTCAAAAAATTAATGAGCTTACCTTTGTTTTTGTGGTGTCTCATCGCGTAGAACTCGACGGTGATCTGCTGTCACTAGGCCTGTCAGCTGCTCCCTTTGAAGCCTTGTCGGGGGAATTCTCCTCTGACGCTGTGCTCTTTCGCTCCCGGTGTTTTCCGGAACAGTTTCTGCGGGGTGGTCTATTCCTCTCTGGCGATTCTTTTGTTGGGGGAACTGTCGTCCAAAGATCTGCTCCTCTGTTTCCGCAGGCTGGTCTGTCACTCTCCAGCGAGGTCTGTCTTGAAGGAACTGTCGTCCGGCCCTCTGCTGCTCGGTCCTCGGCTTATTTTCTACCGTCCTTCCTTCGCCTGTTGTCTCACTGCTGTTGACTCTTTTCCCACTGGGTTCGTTTCTTGCGCTGCCACCAGTTGTGAAGCCTCTGGTAGATTTTGGTAGCGAAAAGCGGTGAGGCTACTTCCGAGGCTTATGATCATGAACTACTCTGCTTTAGTAATCAAATTGTAATTTATTTACATTTCAAGTACATCTGTAAACAGATTATTCAATCATAGTATTTTAATCACAACTTAAAGTTCATTAGTCCAGTTTGGGAATTAATCAAGAGGTGGCAGCCAGCTTAACCTGATTCATACAGCCTGTGCATTCTCCGCAGACTTTTCAAAGTCTCGCATCTTCCGAGCACCACTCAACCCTGTGCTCAACGCTCTTCTCCCCAAGGCAACAAGTCCTTCTCTGTCACTCTTCTCCCTCTTTTATCCTCCTCCTGAGAGCACCTGTGTATTCCACTCTTCTTTGCGCACTGCACCCCTCTTTCTTCGTTCGTGGGAAGATCTTACGTCTGTCGGTACTTGAAAGCTGTGCTCCGGGTGGTCGAACTATAGTCACATTTGACACTCCGTTATCCCAAAGGGATGCGCTAATTGATACATATATTTCGATGGGTGGTCGAGCTATCCTCACATTTGACACGCCGTTGTATCAAAGGGATGCGCTAATTGCTATATATTTCGATTGCCACTTGGTAATGACGGTGCCACCTTCGGTGTTGCTTTCAGTTCTCTCTGTGTGAGGCGGGAAGTGTTACAACTCCTTAACTGGAAGTTTTATTCCGCAATCTTTCAACATTAACGTTGTTCTGATTATAAAATCAGTGCAAAGCTGAACAAATGAAAAGGAAGAAAGAAATCATCCTTTTTAAAGTACTTTTCTTTTGTGTAACCAATATTGCTTTTGGAACAAGATAAAGTAAAGTATCTGTAACTCATTCTAAAATGTAATATTACTAATCGGTGTATTAAATGAATTGTGTAATATGTTATTTTAATGACATTGTAAAGTACCGTCATGTCATAAAGAGTTAACATTGAAGTAACCTGTCGCTCTTGACTTCATGCAAAAGCCTTTTCTATTTATTTCTTTTCACTCTGGGTGAATGTGTTTTAGATTGGTTCAAATCGACACAAATTTTGCTTTAACTTTTATAGTCAATAAACGTTAACATGAACACGCTTAACATGAATTACTTTTAACATAAATTGTTTTCACTGTCCCCTATAAAAACGAAAACAAAGAATTGATACTGATAACATGCACAGAATTTTGATTCCCCTTGAGGTTCACGTTGACGAGGTTCGACTGTATTTATTTTTAATCTACCCTAATAGTATGCATGGTCACAGGGACGTCACAGTGACGTCACCGTGAGTCACTTTGGTCACACCACATCTGTGACCAAAATGCCACCACTCAGTGACGTCACACTGTGACTGAGATGTGACTTTCTTAAAAATCTTTAGAAATTTATAAATATCCTTCAAAACATGTTATTTACTTTAAAAAACATGTTTCCGGCAATTTAAATATCGCCGCTTTTGTCACAGTTTCGTCACAATGTAAATGTCAAATTAGTCACAAATGACACATCTTTCACAAATTTGTCACATTGTGACCACTTTGTGAAACGCCACAAAAGAGCTCTAAAACGGCCATAACGACTTCAAATTTTAGTCACTGTGACTTCACATCGACGTCACGTGACGTCACATCGACAATCGATGGTCACAAAGTCACAATCTGACTTCACAACGACGTTGCAGTGATGTCACCATGCTTTACGGGTAATAATTATTTAATTGATATGTGTATTGTACCATCACGTATCGTGAACCATATTTTTAATTAGCATTTTACGTTTTCTTTCAGATGACAAATCAGTGCAAACCCCATTGTACATCGATACCAATTTTCTCCTGGAAGGGATTTCGAAAGATTTATCAACTTTATTCGACGGAAATGCGAACCATGATGTGGAGTTTATATGCGGAGACGAGGCCATCAAAGCGCACAAAAATGTTCTGTGCTGCCGTTCGGAGGTATTTGCTACCATGCTTCGAACTGAGATGGCAGAGGGGAAAACTGGACAAATAAAAATCCAGGACATAGAATGTACCGTTTTCAAACAGTTCTTGAAGTACTTATATACGGGGGTACTGCCTGAACTGACTGTAGATACTTCCTTGCAAATCTATGAAGCTGCTGATAAATACGCTGTGTCTGCACTGAAGAAGCAATGCGCCAGTTTTCTAGTGGAACATTTATCCCCTGAGAATGCATGTGAAATTCTGATCATAAGTGATCGTCACAGTGATTCAGATTTCAAGAAAAGTGTTATAGAGTATGTACTTGAAAAAGAAATACCGTTCGAAGGAGAAACATTGACAAAATTTTGTAAGGAAAATGCCCCATTGGCAGCTGAAGTGCTAAATCTATTTTGCTTACATCGACGTGAAAAGAATACAGTTTCGTAAAACAAAATGGTCAGAAAATTTCACGTAAAAATCTTCTAATCATATTTTGTAAAGTAAATAAAGTTGGAGTGTTCGTGCATTACACATGCTCTGGTCTATAGGTTTCATAACATCAGCAGTTTTTCATTACATATGTAATAGGTAAAGCTGGGCGATATCATAATTTGAATATCGTAATATATCGCATACCAAATATCGATATTTTCGATATATTGATGCACATTAATTCATTTGCCACTCCATTATAGGGTCGTAAATGTAACTGTCCTTAGTATATAGAAAACACACACGCCACACAGACACACATTTTGTAAAAACATGTTTTTTGGAATCTCTGACCCCTAAAACGTGTAAATCCGTCGAAAACCGGAAGTCGAAAAAAAATGTCGATTACAATACTTTCTTCTATTGAAGTTAGAAGAAACTATTGTAAAACTATTTTTAATTTACAATAAAAATACATTATTATGTACTTTGGAATATAAATTTTTATTTTGGGTGGTAAAATTATTAAAAATAGTTTGTCATTACAGTTAAAATTGTTCCAGAAGATCAGTACATGAGGTGAGGGACAAGGGACAGAAGTGACAAATTGAATATTTAAAATACTATTACAGTAAAATTTACAGTTATTTTCTTGAAAATACTTTTTGAAATCGTAGAAATACATTACAAAATACATTTTATGCTAAAAAAATTATATTAATGACAAAAAACAGCATGTAACCTTAAGGGACGGAAATTACCCACTTATTTGAGAATCACACATATATTCCAAAAATTTTCAAAACTGGACTGTGGTCTGAAACTTTTAACAGCATTTTTTTAGTGCCCTAATAAAATCTATGGTAAACAAAATATGTGTTCAGAAATGGAAGTAAGTTAAAATTTGTTGAACTTTATAAAGTGTTATCACTAAAAAAAAGAAAATGTCCATTCAGGGGGGGAGGGGGAGGAGTAAACACTTCGTACTATAACTCTGCAAAATATTATTGTAGAAGAAAGTTGCTGGTACCAAATGATTGGAAATAAGTCCACTTTTAAATGATGCATATAAAATTTACTTAGGGGACTATTTACATAATAAAACGAACCCTAACAATTTTTTTTTCAACAGCAGTACCCAATTCTGACTGCATAAATAAACTCTGCGCCCTTCAATTAGCCTAAAAACAAATTTTCATGCAATTCGTACGATAAGTTTCCGGGAAAATTCTTTTTTTTTTAAACGAGTCTACTTTATGGGCTGTCTCCAAATTAATGTTCAGTACAGTAGAGCGCCGATTATCCGAACTCCAATTAACCGAACTTCCAATTATCCGAACCGTGTTTTTCGACTTTTAAAAATTTTTAACCGAACTTCCAATTATCCGAACAGCGTATTTCTCTTTTTAAATTTTTTTTCCGAACTTCCAATTATGCGAACGGCATATTTTTCATTTAAAAAAAAAACCTCCAAAACCTAAATATTTTTTTTTCTGTCCCTTCCAATTACATTTCTCTTTTTTCACCCTGTTATCTATCTTTTTTCTTTTTTTTCTTGGCATACAAAATTTAATCCGGAAACTGCAAGGTATTTTTGGGGAGTTTTGTTAGTGGGAAGAGAGAACACAAAAGGTTTGAAGAAAGGGGTTGAGAAGCCAAGGTCAAAGCACAAAATTCCTGTTTGTATTTTTCTCCCCTCACCCTCGCTGTGGACACGTGTTGCAATCAATGTCTATGGTTGCAATGTAATCCCAAGGGGGTGGGAGGGTATTTCTTTGAAGTTTCTTATCGCAATTTACAGGTCACAGACTTGGTGGCATATTTCAGATGTGTATATTGCTGGGACGATTACTGTTTCTAAACCAATAGGACACCGTCATTATCACGGTCAAGTACACGCCCACACAGTTTGATTGACAGGAACTCGTGGACAATTGATCGTGTGTGTTTATTATTTATTTGTACTCGGATTGTTTGAATTTGTACTCGGTAATTAAATATTAAAGGTACGAAAGAATTTTTTTTTTTTCAAAATGACTGAATTTTATTTACTTCAATTAGAAATTATACTTCCTCTGATCCTGAAATAAATAAATAAATAAAAATTAAAGTAAGAATTTTGCTTATACGGATATTTTCGCAGAATACTTTTTTTTCCATTTGTTTAATATATATATAAATCATTTTGGAACGATATTTAGAAAATTAAAAGGGTTTGAAATATTTTTTTTTTAAATGTCTTATTTATTAATAAAAGACAGCCTCCAATAATTAAAAAAAAAATCACCAACGGACTCTCGGCCCGCGATGGACTCGAACCCATATCCTCCGGTTTCAAGCTCGACGCTCTAACCATTCAGCCAGTCAGCTCACTTTCATCCCCAACAGATTATCGTTATAATTAGCACCGTCAATTGTCCACGAGTTCCTGTCAATCAAACTGTGTGGGCGTGTACTTGACCGTGATAATGACGCTCTCCTATTGGTTTAGAAACAGTAATCGTCCCAGCAATATACACATCTGAAATATGCGACCCGGTGTGAATCCAGGACTAGAGAAAAGCAAGGGCTACGACATTTCTTTGACACCAGGTCGGGAGTGGAGAAAAACTGGTTTGTGTGACGTAGCTACGTTGACAAAGGTTTGTTGTTAGCGGTTGTTGATTGCACCAGCGATCTAGCTCATTTATTTTTCTGCAACGAAGGAGAAAAGATGTCTGGAAGCCTTTGAGTGCTTGGAAACAGCTATGAAATGGCTCGAAAGGCAGAAGGACGCTGATCCTATTCAAGCAATGCATTTAAGAAGCATTAGAGATATGGCAGCATTGAAAAGAATGTCTTCTTTGAAGCAAGAAAAAATCAAAAGCTTTTTTACTTAAATTATAATCTTAAAAAAAAAGACAAAAAAGTTTAAAAAATGAAAAAAAGGCAAAAAACTAACAGTGTTGCCAGTCCTAAGCCTGGATAAAGTGTGAAGGTTTTTGTATTGATAGGGATATCCTTTAAATTGTCTGTCCAATTATCCGAACTTTTGCTTATCCAAACTAGGGTCGGTCCCGACGTGTTCGGATAATCGGCGCTCTACTGTACTCCATTGTTGACCGAAAGAGCCCCCTTCTTAATCAAGGCAAATTAGGAACCACTCAAGCAGTCATTGATGACTGAAAAATTAACGTATAGTGTGAGAAGTTTCAAAATATCTAGTGACTTACATTGTAGATAGCCCCTTATACCATCATTTTGCGGTTTTTAGCTCACAGGCTATCATAGCCTGAGAGCTTATGTGCCCGTCCGTTCTGTATGTTTGTTCGTATGTGCGTAACGCGATAACTCATGATAAAAATATCGGATCCACTTGAAATTTTGTATATAGGTATATCCTGAGAAGGCGCTTCCCTGATTAGTTTTTTGGAGTTCATTCGATATGTATAATAGGGGGAACGGGGGGCTCATGCCCCTCCCCTTAATTGATTTAATGGGTTTTTCATGCAGAATTAACAGTTTTCGTTCAAAATTTAGATATAGGATCATTTTGATGAGGCAATTTCGTGACTTTTATTAGGTGTTCATTGAATAAGTATAAATAGGGGGAACAGGGGTTCTAATGCCCCCCCCCCGTTAGTTCATATAAATGGGATTTTCATGCAGAATTAAGTTTTCGTTCAAAATTTAGATTAGGATCATTCTGATGAGGCGATTCCGTGACAGTTATTAGGTGTTCATTGAATAAGTATAAATAGGGGGAACAGGGGTCCTATTGCCCCCCCCCGTTAGTTGATATAAATGGGATTTTCATGCAGAATTAAGTTTTCGTTCAAAATTTAGATTAGGATCAAACTGATGAGGCGATTCCGTGACAGTTATTAGGTGTTCATTGAATAAGTATAAATAGGGGGAACAAGGGTCCTATTGCCCCCCCCGTTAGTTGATATAAATGGGATTTTCATGCAGAATTAAGTTTTCGTTCAAAATTTAGATTAGGATCATTCTGATGAGGCGATTCCGTGACTGTTATTAGGTGTTCATTGAATAAGTATAAATAGGGGGAACAGGGGTTCTAATGCCCCCCCCCCTCGTTAGTTGATATAAATGGGATTTTCATGCAGAATTAAGTTTTCGTTCAAAATTTAGATTAGGATCATTCTGATGAGGCGATTCCGTGACAGTTATTAGGTGTTCATTGAATAAGTATAAATAGGGGGAACAGGGGTCCTATTGCCCCCCCCCCCGTTAGTTTATATAAATGGGATTTTCATGCAGAATTAAGTTTTCGTTCAAAATTTAGATTAGGATCATTCTGATGAGGCGATTCCGTGACAGTTATTAGGTGTTCATTGAATAAGTATAAATAGGGGGAACAGGGGTCCTATTGCCCCCCCCCGTTAGTTGATATAAATGGGATTTTCATGCAGAATTAAGTTTTCGTTCAAAATTTAGATTAGGATCATTCTGATGAGGCGATTCCGTGACTGTTATTAGGTGTTCATTGAATAAGTATAAATAGGGGGAACAGGGGTTCTAATGCCCCCCCCCCTCGTTAGTTGATATAAATGGGATTTTCATGCAGAATTAAGTTTTCGTTCAAAATTTAGATTAGGATCATTCTGATGAGGCGATTCCGTGACTGTTATTAGGTGTTCATTGAATAAGTATAAATAGGGGGAACAGGGGTTCTAATGCCCCCCCCCCCTCGTTAGTTGATATAAATGGGATTTTCATGCAGAATTAAGTTTTCGTTCAAAATTTAGATTAGGATCATTCTGATGAGGCGATTCCGTGACAGTTATTAGGTGTTCATTGAATAAGTATAAATAGGTGGAACAGGGGTCCTATTGCCCCCCCCCCCCCCGTTAGTTGATATAAATGGGATTTTCATGCAGAATTAAGTTTTCGTTCAAAATTTAGATTAGGATCATTCTGATGAGGCGATTCCGTGACAGTTATTAGGTGTTCATTGAATAAGTATAAATAGGGGGAACAGGGGTTCTAATGCCCCCCCCTCGTTAGTTGATATAAATGGGATTTTCATGCAGAATTAAGTTTTCGTTCAAAATTTAGATTAGGATCATTCTGATGAGGCGATTCCGTGACAGTTATTAGGTGTTCATTGAATAAGTATAAATAGGGGGAACAGGGGTCCTATTGCCCCCCCCCCCGTTAGTTGATATAAATGGGATTTTCATGCAGAATTAAGTTTTCGTTCAAAATTTAGATTAGGATCATTCTGATGAGGCGATTCCGTGACTGTTATTAGGTGTTCATTGAATAAGTATAAATAGGGGGAACAGGGGTTCTAATGCCCCCCCCCCCGTTAGTTGATATAAATGGGATTTTCATGCAGAATTAAGTTTTCGTTCAAAATTTAGATTAGGATCAAACTGATGAGGCGATTCCGTGACAGTTATTAGGTGTTCATTGAATAAGTATAAATAGGGGGAACAGGGGTCCTATTGCCCCTCCCCCGTTAGTTGATATAAATGGGATTTTCATGCAGAATTAAGTTTTCGTTCAAAATTTAGATTAGGATCATTCTGATGAGGCGATTCCGTGACAGTTATTAGGTGTTCATTGAATAAGTATAAATAGGGGGAACAGGGGTCCTATTGCCCCCCCCCCCGTTAGTTTATATAAATGGGATTTTCATGCAGAATTAAGTTTTCGTTCAAAATTTAGATTAGGATCATTCTGATGAGGCGATTCCGTGACAGTTATTAGGTGTTCATTAAATAAGTATAAATAGGGGGAACAGGGGTCCTATTGCCCCCCCCCCCGTTAGTTGATATAAATGGGATTTTCATGCAGAATTAAGTGTTCGTTCAAAATTTAGATTAGGATCATTCTGATGAGGCGATTCCGTGACTGTTATTAGGTGTTCATTGAATAAGTATAAATAGGGGGAACAGGGGTTCTAATGCCCCCCCCCTCGTTAGTTGATATAAATGGGATTTTCATGCAGAATTAAGTTTTCGTTCAAAATTTAGATTAGGATCATTCTGATGAGGCGATTCCGTGACTGTTATTAGGTGTTCATTGAATAAGTATAAATAGGGGGAACAGGGGTTCTAATGCCCCCCCCCCTCGTTAGTTGATATAAATGGGATTTTCATGCAGAATTAAGTTTTCGTTCAAAATTTAGATTAGGATCATTCTGATGAGGCGATTCCGTGACAGTTATTAGGTGTTCATTGAATAAGTATAAATAGGGGGAACAGGGGTCCTATTGCCCCCCCCCCGTTAGTTGATATAAATGGGATTTTCATGCAGAATTAAGTTTTCGTTCAAAATTTAGATTAGGTTCATTCTGATGAGGCGATTCCGTGACAGTTATTAGGTGTTCATTGAATAAGTATAAATAGGGGGAACAGGGGTTCTAATGCCCCCCCCCTCGTTAGTTGATATAAATGGGATTTTCATGCAGAATTAAGTTTTCGTTCAAAATTTAGATTAGGATCATTCTGATGAGGCGATTCCGTGACAGTTATTAGGTGTTCATTGAATAAGTATAAATAGGGGGAACAGGGGTCCTATTGCCCCCCCCCCGTTAGTTGATATAAATGGGATTTTCATGCAGAATTAAGTTTTCGTTCAAAATTTAGATTAGGATCATTCTGATGAGGCGATTCCGTGACTGTTATTAGGTGTTCATTGAATAAGTATAAATAGGGGGAACAGGGGTTCTAATGCCCCCCCCCCCTCGTTAGTTGATATAAATGGGATTTTCATGCAGAATTAAGTTTTCGTTCAAAATTTAGATTAGGATCATTCTGATGAGGCGATTCCGTGACAGTTATTAGGTGTTCATTGAATAAGTATAAATAGGGGGAACAGGGGTCCTATTGCCCCCCCCCCCGTTAGTTGATATAAATGGGATTTTCATGCAGAATTAAGTTTTCGTTCAAAATTTAGATTAGGATCATTCTGATGAGGCGATTCCGTGACAGTTATTAGGTGTTCATTGAATAAGTATAAATAGGGGGAACAGGGGTTCTAATGCCCCCCCCCCCTCGTTAGTTGATATAAATGGGATTTTCATGCAGAATTAAGTTTTCGTTCAAAATTTAGATTAGGATCATTCTGATGAGGCGATTCCGTGACAGTTATTAGGTGTTCATTGAATAAGTATAAATAGGGGGAACAGGGGTCCTATTGCCCCCCCCCCCGTTAGTTGATATAAATGGGATTTTCATGCAGAATTAAGTTTTCGTTCAAAATTTAGATTAGGATCATTCTGATGAGGCGATTCCGTGACTGTTATTAGGTGTTCATTGAATAAGTATAAATAGGGGGAACAGGGGTTCTAATGCCCCCCCCCCCTCGTTAGTTGATATAAATGGGATTTTCATGCAGAATTAAGTTTTCGTTCAAAATTTAGATTAGGATCATTCTGATGAGGCGATTCCGTGACAGTTATTAGGTGTTCATTGAATAAGTATAAATAGGGGGAACAGGGGTTCTAATGCCCCTCCCCCGTTATTTGATATAAATGGGATTTTCATGCAGAATTAAGTTTTCGTTCAAAATTTAGATTAGGATCATTCTGATGAGGCGATTCCGTGACAGTTATTAGGTGTTCATTGAATAAGTATAAATAGTGGGAACAGGGGTTCTAATGCCTCCCCCCCGTTATTTGATATAAATGGGATTTTCATGCAGAATTAAATTTTCGTTCAAAATTTAGATTAGGATCATTCTGATGAGGCGATTCCGTGACTGTTATTAGGTGTTCATTGAATAAGTATAAATAGGGGGAACAGGGGTTCTAATGCCCCCCCCCCTTAATTTATATAAATGGGTTTTTCAAGCAGAATTTTCAGATTTCGTTCAAATCTCTGAATAGTTTTGGAAGTTTAATGGTTAAGTATAAAAGAGGGGGATAACTCTTTTTAAATTATATAAATGCTAAATGGGTTTTTATTAAGAATTATCTAATTTGCTCTGAATTTTGGATATAGATTTTTTATATGATAAAGCATGTCTTTGATAGTATAGGAGGTTCAATTGTTAAGTATAAAAAAAGAGGAAAGGGGAGAGCTGTTTCCCCTTCTTAATTTTTTTTTCGAACGGAATTAACCCTTGAAAATATAAGGCTTTAATGTGCAATTAGTATTTGTAGCCTGTGAGCTAAATGCCATCAGTTTAACTGGGCAGTATTCTTTATTAAAGCATAATTTGAAAACTTAATCGAAGAAAAGTTTAAAATTTTGGATTTCCATAAATCAGGATTAATAAATCTAAATCCATAAAAAAACCTTAGGTTGTAATTCATAATTTTTTCAATAAGATTTTCATAATTCATGTAAAAAAATTATAAAAATTGCAAATTTATTTAGTATTGTTGCTACATGGAACAAAAAAAAAAAAAAAAAAAAAAAAAAAAAAAGCACATAAGGAGTATAGTTTTAGGATATAGTAATAAAGTATAAAAATGTGATTTAATATTAGAAGCATGATATTTTAAAAGTTTATAATTCAAAAACTTATCATTCAAGTGACTTCAAATTTGGTGTCTCGGCTTACTTTGAACCAAAGATTTGAAATATCCCGTTATATTTGGGTATTGCCATTTTTTTAGAAAAAAGTTGGGCTTCATTTTAACATGTAGATGCCCCTCTAAGCAAATTTTATATACATAATTTAAAAGTAGACTTTATTTCCAATCGTTCGGTGCCAATAACTTTCTTCTACGATAATGTGTTGAGGAGTTAGTAGGGAGCGTTTATTTTATTTTATTTATTTACTAGTATATAACCCCGTCAAAAATGACGGAATTTTCACTTGCATTTCATTTTCATAATACTTCATACAAACAAACAGAATGAAGATTTTATTATTGAAGAGTTTGTGTTGTCGAAAAGCACATTTTAAAGATAGCAATAAATTTCTACAAATACAAATAATAAAACCTTTTTTTTTTTATTTGATTTTTATGGCGATCACTTAAATGTTTAAAATTTTTTCTCCTATTAAAAAAAAATGAGGGTTAAGGGGGGGGGGGCGTCCCCCATGACAATTGTAAATTATTTTCTTTTATATTTACAAAAATGCAATTTTTCAGGAATTTTGAAAGTGATCGCTGTATTTGAAAACGGGTTTCTCATGCAGTTTCAGTTTTCCCGGTCGTTTTCGGAAACGGCTTTTTGGCGCACATCTATAAGACATCTGTTCCATATCATGCACTAAATATATTAATTAGTACATCAAAGCAGATAAAATATTTCATAATACTTCATACAAACAAACAGAATGAAGATTTTATTATTGAAGAGTTTGTATTGTAGAAAAGCACATTTTAATGATAGCAATAAATTTCTACAAATACAAATAATAAAAACTTATTATTATTATTTTTTTTTCATTTTTATTTTTTGAACAAATTTTAATTTCAAAATCAAGAGCAGTATTTATTACAATAATAATAATAATTTGCAAAATAAAACGTTATTATTAGCAAAATAATTCGTTTTGGAATATGGCGATCAATTAAATATTTTATATTTTTTCTCCTGAAAAAAATAAATAAATAAAAAAATAAATAAATAAAAATAAAAAAACGGGGACTTTAGGGGGCTGCGTGACATAGTGTAACTTATTCATTTTTTATATTTACAAAAATGCAATTTTTCAGGAGTTTTGAAAGTGATCGCTGTATTTGAAAACGGGTTTTCCATGCAGTTTGAATTTGCCGATAGTTTTCGAAAACGGCTTTTTGGCGCGAAAAAAAATCGCTAAATTTATGGTGCACATCTATAAGTCATCTATTCCATATCATGCACTAAATATATTAATTACATCAAAGCAGATAAAATTTTGATTTAAGAGGATGTGGAAAGCATAATTTTCAATTATACTAATGCAACTATGATAATATGTGATATATCCATTACAACTTGAAGGGGGGGGGGAGCTTCTTTTATTTATAATAGAAAACAAAATTTAAAAGAATAAGCGGCTTATGCTAGCATCTTAAAAAAAATTAATAAAACTAAATTTAAAAAGTCCCCAATAGCTATGTAGGACAATGGTTTAAAAACAGGTTTGCGAGTCCTTTGTTAGTTCATAGATGGCAGCACTAAAGTTTTGTGAGATCAGCTTAAAACGGCGCTTTGAGCCGATAATATACAATCATACTTTTAAATGACTAAAAACTTATCAGTTCACACTTCCACTGCTACCTTTATGTATTATAATTGGGTTTTTTATGAAAATATGCTGAACAAACATTATTTCAAATGTAAGAAATTTTAAAACAATTATTTTAGCATTTGTTTTCAGCTAAGCCTAATGTGGCGTCTAGCTGCAGTCGATATCCAATTTGGAGTGGCTTATGCCGGAACCGTTCCTACAGTCTCTGACGACGCTTTTTATTATAAGTAGATTTTTATTTTTTTCCTCAACTGTGCATCGATTAAGGGAAAAGGAATTAAACTACTCTAAGTAATCTATACTCAAGTAAAGAAGTTAACTAATAGTAATATTTATGTCATAACATATTTTTTTATTATTATTGAAAATAAGATGAAACAATAGGTTTTTTCTTCTGTATTGAGAAATTGTAAGAAAATAAACTTAACTAACTATGATAAAAAATCATTTGACTTGTACTATATATTTAAACATAAGTGACTGCGTAAATATAACGTTATCAACTTTTTCGTAATTTTGGACTTCCCTCCCCTCTTTTCGATATCATATGTTATCATCCCTCGACTCCCAATAATATCGTTATCGAAGCATAAAATTTTTGAATTTCAGAATTTATTTCTTTTGTTTGGAATGATTTAACAAAACTGAATACACTTATTTTTCGCACACTTTATTGATTCCAATGAAAAGAAGTCAATAAAATGTCCCTTTATATCAATTAACACTTAAAAGAAACAGTTATTATTTAAAAGTATTTTATAACAGCTTTTTGTTACATAATATATTCAACAGTAATAAAGCCTTGTTGCACTTGCATCGAATGGAGGAGGGGTAGAGGTAGATAGAAATTGATATAAAAAAGTTGGAAATAGCACGTGTAGCGTAGCAAATGAGGTGCGTTCGTACGTTAACGAAGGTTTAAAAATATTACTCTCATACATCAATCTCATAAAATTGTAAATAGTGAATTACAATTAAAACGCTCATCAAACAATGTTCTCTCTATACCATTATGAAATGGAATACTTTTGTGTGGCCTTGTAAATCAATAACAAATTTTCTTTGCCCCATAGATTATGTAAAATGTATATTATAATATGTACTTTATAATGGCATATAAATTTTATTAAGTTCGAATGAGTGTAACACCATTAAAATGCATTTGAAACATTTTTCCCCATTGACCGTAATGTAATGGAATACTTTTGATTGTCCCTGTAATTGATCTATACATACGATGTTCATAAAATTTGAAATGTCTCGACAAAATTATGCTATAATTATGTATTTTAAATTTCAAACGATTTGGTTGGGTAGTTTTTGCGTTGTTATATGCGGACAGACAGACGGACGGACTGAACGACTACTATAGGTGCTACGTATTTACATAATTACGAACGCACCTAAAAAACAAGTGGATAACATTATTTTTCCTCCTCTTTTATTTATTAGTAAACATGAACTTTATTAAAAAAAAAATCACACGTGGTTTTTTGAAGTATGATTATACATGCAGTTTCTCGAAATTTGATTATACATGCATATAAAGCAGAATAGGCAGACCTTGATTATCGAGTTGGCACGAGAAGAACATGCTTCCTCTAGAAAGTTTTGAAGAGGCCCGAAATTGAGAACACTGGGGCCCAAAATTTTATATGGAATTAACTTAATTCTAAAATTTTATCTAATTTCTTCTCAAATTTTTAATTTATGCATATATCATTATCATCTTCATAATCAATCGTTTTCGATCCACTGCTAGATGTAGATCTCCCCCAGAAACCACTTAAATGATCAATATTTCGAAAAAAAAAAAAACTTTCAAATAATGCCTATTTGTTTCATGTCTTTTATAGAATTTTGAATCTTATATCACCAATTTTTCAAAACAATTTTTTTTCCATTATTAAATTAGAAAAATGCTCGGATTAAATAACACAAAATCTACAATAAAAATTTACTGGTGAGAATAATAAACTACGATTGGGATATGGATGTCCGTACAGGGCCGTAGCTAGAAGTGAACCCTAGGGGGGGGGGGGGGGGCTCATAATTTTTTTTTATCTCTCTCTGACGCAAAAAGATAAATGAGTGCTTATTCACATTGTAGGTACTATGTTTCTTTTTAACCTCTTCAGACCTGAGCATAAAATAACAGTACAAATATATATCTATTGCTTTTGCCTAATCGAAAGGACACCATAGATGACAGGAATAATCATTTTTATGAAATCAGTTCTTTAGGGGACTGGTAATTTAGGTTTACAAATATGGGTATAAAAGTACTAATCCCCTTAAGACACCAGTTAATCTATCAGTAATATAAATTTACGCAACAGCAAAATAAAGGTTTTTAAACAAGTAAATGATCAGCAAATCCTCAAATATTTTTATCGTAAAGCATTTAAGTTAAATAATCATGAATATTTCTTACTTTCTTGGTCCACAATGTCTTGATTGCATATTCGAAACTCGAATGAAAATAATATTTATTTTACGGGATAATATTTATCAGTGCTGACATTTATCGGTTTTGTTTTAAAGCAAAAAATATTCAGCTGTGTAGAAGTAAAGTAAAAATTCAAAAAATTCGAACAGTTTAGTTTTTATGGAGAAAAGAATGGAGGTACACATTTGTGTACCCCAGGTCTGAAGAGGTTAAACTGTTGTAATAGCTTCATTTTATGCTAAGAAAAGTATATGATGATGAAAAATTCGAGTGTATAAATGGTGCAAAATTAAACATCATGCTAGCTTCCTACGTAACAATAGGATGAGGGAGTGTTGAAACACTTTCTTTTAGATACAATTTAGTAACTCTACAAAACTGTGAAAGAGTCTCAAAACTAAATAAGATTTCTGAACAGAATTTCATTTGAATTTTTGGAACAGAAATTCATTGAGTGACCTTGGAATCTTTTCCAGGGGGGGCTGAGCCGCCCATAGCGCCCCCTTAGCTACGGCCCTGTGTCCGTATGTGGTACAGGTAAATCATGATTGGCAAAAACACGTTGCCCGTACGACGTACTAGCCAATCAGGGAAGCGGTTAATGAAATACATGTGAACTCAAATCAGCCCCTTTTTAGGTGCGTTCGTAATTATGTAAATACGTAGCACCTATTGTTGTCGCTCAGTCCGTCCGTCTGTCCGTCCGCATATAACTACGCAAAAACTACCCAACCGAATCGTTTGAAACTTAAAATACATAATTATTACATAATTTTGTCGAGTCATTTCAAATGTTATGAAAATCGGATGGATAGATCAATTACAGGGACAATTCAAAAATATTCCGTTACATTACGATCAATGAGGAAAAAAGTTCCAAATGCATTTTAATGGTGTTACACTCATTTGAACATAACAGAATTGACATGAATCTATGAAATATGTACTAAAAATACATTTTGTACAATCTGTGATGCAAAGAATATTTATTATTAAATTACAGGGCCACACAAATGTATTCCACTACATAATGCTATACGGGGGAACTTTGTTTGAGGGGTGTTTTAATTATATTAAACTACTTCACATTTTATGAATAACATATACGTTAATGAAGTAGAATAAAAATTACTCCCTGCATATTTACAGAAACACAAAGATTTAGACCACTATACTGTATCCGGAGTACGCTCTACTATATCAGCAAGATCTGAATATTTTAAAACTTCGTTATCGTACGAACGCACCTCATTTGCTACGCTTCACGTGCAATTTCTAACTTGTTTGAATAATATTTGTAGCATTGATGAATTTCTAGGTATGTGAAATTTTGAAAATTATTTACTAATGAAATGGGGTCCCGAAATGGCATTGTGGTTCCCATTGCTTCAAAGTTTAATCGGGCCCTCAGAATAGGAACGTCAAACGTTCCGCTATTACATAATTTAGAATCAAATGACTTTATAATAATTTAGTGAATTTAACAATAACTTTGTAGTTTCATAAAAATAGATAACCTACTAAAGAAAAAATAAGATACTATTTTGTACCAAAGACCATGCTACTTATAAAAAGACTAGTATGTTGTGGCCACCACAAAACTTTCTTCTATTTTAATCAAGTTTATTTAAACCATTTAAAAAGTGCAAATAATTACATCGATTTAGCGCATAGGTATATATATATATATATATATATATATATATATATATATATACATAATTTTTGTTTCATTATCTTAATTTTCACTCAAACCTTTTTAATTTTACTGTATGTATTACGTAGTGTGGTGAAATTCTGTGCATTAGTTCTTGAGATATAGCAATCATTAAAATCATGAAAAACGTAGTATAGCAGCGCCACCTGCAGGCCAATTCACACCAAAAACCAATAGGCACTAATTCATTTCAAGGTCTAACTGAATATAAAATTTTATTAAATTTCGAGCATTAGTTCTTGAGATAGAGCGCCCACAAATTTTTTGACACATACAGACAGACTGACAGACTCACAGATAGACATTTTCTAAAAATAGTCAAAACGTGTTCAGGACCTTCTAAAAAGTATAAATCCGTCGAAAACCGGAAGTCGAAAATTTTCATGAATCCAATACTTTCTTCTTGTAAAGATAGAAAAAAGTAATAAAATTTTGATTGGATCAAAATTGATATCGATATCGATTGACAACGCCTCACCCTAGAGATATCTTACGATATCATGTGCCATACCCCTTCTTTCCCCTAAAATGATAACGTTTTATATGTACAGCCCCTAATTTATATTAGGCAAAAATCTGCATAAAAGTAATTATATGTTTCGTATGTTATTTATGTCGTAATATGCGTATATAAAATAATATTCAGTTTATTTATTACCTTTGGTATTAAAAGTTACGTGAAGAAAATTCTTCATGTATTAAAATGTAAAAAATATTTACTTTCTTCAAGAAGGTATGCGTTAGCAGGGCTACCGCTCGGTTCGGTTTTTGAACAGCACTATTTTTCAAAGAAAAATCTGGTTTATAAATAACGTAGAAACTTATTGGGAAACGCGTTTTTCTTTCAATTGTTGTGGTGACATACCAAGAAAATATTTTTTTAAAAAATAGTGCTTTTAAAAAACAGACCAGTGGAAGCTCTGTGTTAGTCATAATATGAAAAAAATTGTATGTACAAATTACCTGTTGTAAAATGCTATGTTATAAATGAAGTTTATCAATATTTTACGCAAACAACAACAACAACAAAAAATAGACAAGTTGAAAGTTTTCTACAGAAAAGAAACAAAAGAAATGCACTGAGAAATTATTAATATTTATTTTGAACTGATTGATATTAGTGAATTGATATTACAAGAATTTTGTGCAGGAATTGTCTCTGTTGAAGTTGGCTGTAGTTTTAGGAGTAATACCTTTATTTCGGTTGGCACAGAATACCCTGTTAGTCATATTCCTAGGACTGAAAAAGAAAAAGTAAAACATTAGTTAAAAAAAAAAAAAAAAAAAGGAAAGGAAAAAGAGAGAAAGATATTAATTTATCTACTAAACAGGTATACTTATAGTATATTAAATACTGGCAGTGCTGTAAATTAACATTTTGAAAATATAGTTGAGAGTGGGATGGTGAGAACACTTTTTACAAAAGTAAAAAAATCAACGTTGTTTGACACAAAAACTAATTTTAATTTATTGAGCGCAATGTGTAGCGCTTTTTAATCTCCTTGAACAATATAGAACCATAATATGCAAAAGAAGCTATTTAATAAAGAAATAGTAATTTTCTAAATGCGTCTCATATCTCCCCACTAACAGGGAGGTGTGAGACAGCACTAAAACAAAGCTATAAGACACAAATATTCTAATGTCGACTAGATATACCATCAAACAAAGATTATAACTTTATAATGTATGTGCCACAATATGAAATTCAAGTAACTTCATGACGGAAGGGAAATTCAGGATTATCAGTTATAGATGACATAAAAAAATCATTAATTCAATTTATTTACATCTTGAAGTAAATGAATTTATTATCAATGTTATAATTAATATATTTTCCTCTAAAAATATTTGCATGTTAGCAATTTACATGCATCTCATTAAAATGTCGCCCCAGTGGCGTAATTAGTAGCGGCAGCTGACTGCCAAGCCTAGGGATCCCGATTGGAATCCGTGTAAAACATGGATGGTGTGTTGTCCCTTTGTAGTAAAATAAATATGTAATGGATATATGAAATAAAAATTGTTCTGAATTGTCTCTGTGTAATGGATCATTCAAGGCGAAAGCCATAGCTGCTATAGGCCTCAAAGCAATGTCAAATTAAACCAAAACAAATCTTATGTATACATAAAAAAGGAATTGGACCATTCCCATTTCCCCCCACTTCCTTTGATTTGTGTTAAATTTAAACAAAAATGCTGCTTTTAGGTTTGATTTAAATTAAGGATAATACAGTATAATCTCCATTAATAGGGAAAATATTACATCTATGCTTAACACGTTCGCTGCCGCTTATGTGAAGATGTGATGGTAGTTAATGCCGCACTGTAGAAGTGGGTTTTTCCCAGAAGCCGATTTACTTTTTATAACAAAGAATCTGTGAAAGATTTTCCCGCGCCAGCGCGTGACTGGCTGTTGTACATCACGCGCTGACGCGTGAGTGGCCCCTTAACGTTGGCGCCATGTCACGCGATGGCGCGTGAGCGGCAGCGAACGTGTTAAACAAATCATTAATATACAGAAAGCATAAAAAGTATAGGAAGCAAATTTACTTTTTTATATTTGAAATAATCTTTTCTTTTATACAATTGCAAGCTGATATAGATGAACAATTTTATTCAACTGAAGACTTGATTACCATTGCTTTATCTTGTGTGTGATTGATGAAATGTTTAAAAGGTTACATAAAAAAGAAAAACCTATTGTCCCATTCCTCCCACTGTTCCACTCCACCCCACTCTCCCCTACTCTTTAAATCTTCAGTAAAGCTCTAATGCCTAACACGAACGATTTTTTAGCATTTTATTTAATTTATTTAACTGAATGAATAACTGTAAAGTAAATAAGTACAGACAATCAATATTTGGTAACCCAGGTAATTGATTTATGCAAGAATACTACTATTTAAGCTTCTCTGTTTTTAAAACCGCTTTCCTTTTTTACTACAAGAAAGAGATACGGCATTACTAATAAACACTGTCATTTGTAACATTAAGCTGTGACATTTGAAATCGGAACGTAGCAAAAGAATTGATAGAACAAATTTTTTGCACGAATTAAAAGTTGAAATGTGATTTTCACAAAATTTTATTTTTCAAGTAAAACTTCTATTTTTTTTTAGTGCGTCTCAACTATACGTAAGATGATTCAATATATATTTCACTTATCTTTCTGTATACAATATTAATGTAGTTCAACTTTTATAATTCTTGCTTTGAGAAAGGCTTTGAAAACTTTCATTTTATAATATCAAATTGCTTGTACAGGGTGCGTCATAAATTCGAGCAAACTTTAAAAATCCATAGTAAAAAAAGCAATGCTCAGAAAAAATTCCATTTTGCGCGAGTATGATCTGACATATTTTAGATTTTTTCTTCCATGTATAGTAAAAAATGATTCAAAAATGACCGATAGATGGCGCTCACACGCAATATTAGGATGCTTTATGCAAATGAAGCAAACACAAATAGACAATGAAACAAATTACAGCAACATGTCATTATGCATTTATTATAAGGTAGTTAAAGATGCTTAACATGCGAAACTTTCGTAATGCAATATTTGTGGCTTTACCATTCTTATAGAAAAGTTTAACCACCAGCACTGGATCTGCTAACGTTAGCATGCTGCCTATATCGAATGACGAATCCATCTCCGGCTAATTATTGATAGCCTGATTTGCATTAAAAACTTCAGTTTGACATGTGAGCACCCTCTATCGGTTACTTTTGAAATCATTTTTTATTATATATGGGGAAAAAAATCCATAATCCGTTTGATCATATTCGCACAAACCGAATTTTTTTTTGGCATTACTTTTTTCATTATGGATTTTTAAAGTTTGCATGAATTTATGACGCACCTGGTATTTCCTAAACCATTATATGATTCATTTTGATATCACAAACTTTTAACTATTACAGTAAAACCTCGCTAAAACAATTTCGTTCGTTCCGTTTAGAAATGGTCGCTCCTAGAGGTGTTCTCTTAATGAAAGTCATATATTAATCTAGATTTTAATTGTTGAAAAGAGGTAACAATTAGTGTTACTAAAATTTATTTTTCACATTAGGTAAAAAATTAAAAATTTAAATATCGAAACAAAAAGAAATTGCATCAGTTAATTACTGAAGAGTTTGAAAAGTGGCTACATTAGCGTTTGCTTTGATTTTACGGTTTTATCTTTTCTAACTTCTATTTCCAAGTACTTTCAAAGATCAATAAATTAATGAAATTTCTTTTTCTGGACGAGGCAGCAGAATGTATTGACCGTCATTCATAATTCGTCATCAGAGTTAGCTTCATTGCCTAAAAAGACACAAAAGGGTTTAAACACTTAAAAGTTATCGGAAAAAAATTATCTAAACTTAGCTTAGGGGCCAACTATAAATGTTGCCACGCACTTTTCTTCATATTTTGACTCCCCTCCTCCCCTTTGTCACAACGCGTCAAACACCCCTTTACCCCCTCCCTCCCTCCCCCTTTGTCACAACGCGTCAAACATCCCTTCACCCCCCTCCCTCCCCCTTTGTCACAAGGCGTTACACATCCCTTTACCCCCTCCCCCCGTTTTGTTAGATGTCACACTATATTACGTAAACATATACTTGCAGTTCAGAAACAAAGCACTACGTTTTAAATCACATTTCAAATTTTAAGTTTAAACTTTAACTATGTGTTTTAATGGTATTTGTGAGCTGAACAAGAAAAATGATTAACAATATAAATACAAATAATAATAATAATAACAATAATATAGAATAGTATTAAAGTATTAACATGATAGAGCAATTGAAAACGACAGTATTTTGGAATATGAAATAGAATTTAACATATTTGACCTTAAATCTTATCTTTATGAACGCAAAATACATTAATTTTAAAATAACTTCATACTTCATAATTTAATCTTCTGAATTTTAATGCTTTTATTTTAACCAAAATGTGCGATGTCACATTTCTCCTAACCTCCATCCACCCTCTTGTCATAAATCACAAACTGTCACAATTTCATGAAGCTCCTCCCCCTTCAAGCGTGACATCATTTATGGACGGCCCCTTAGAAGTTTAATGAATAATGTGTTTTCCGGAATCATTTTTCTAAAAATAAAACTATTTTCAAGCATCCAGAAAAAAAGAACGGAATTTTGTTTTCTTCTAAAAAGCAGCTGGTTTTTTATGGAAGAAGTTCAACTGGGAGGTCTCTGAATAGAAGTAAAATTAGTATTGAGCCTATAGAAATAAATTTCGTTTAACCGCGTGCGTTGTAAATTGTACAACAGACGAAAAACAATGGATTATTGCTGTTCTATTTTAATTTTATAAATAATGTAACGGCACTTCTAGGTTATCCTGTCGACCAATTTCGCCAAATTATACAAATCGCCAAACTAATAGCCAAATTATACATGTTGACATAATTTTTATTTTAAATAACGAAAAAACAAAAACAAATAATTAATAGAATATTAATAAAAATATTAATAAAAAGTCGAAATAAAAATCACTTAATGACATTTTAAACACGTGAATCGAATTTAATGTCATTGAATGGGACATTCACGATCATCCATTATTGGCATTTAATCTTATAGTTTGGCGATAATTTTTTGGTCGACGGGATAACCTAGAAGTACCAATTTAACTTACAAATATCATATAAGTTATCTCTGATCACAATTTATGAAAGCACTCGGCAATACACTTATTTTGTTATAATATATTAAAGCAGAAGTTTAGATGTATAAAAAGCTACCTACTACTACAATCACAAAGAAAAATAATTAATAATGAAATAATAAACAATAATTAAGTAATTTCCAATTTACAGAATTAGTCCTATATTTCATCTATATTAGTCGCTTCCCATATCAAGCATAAGGTTTGCTTTTTTGAACGCTGTTTACATATAAACCTTGCGCATTTCATGCACTGTTAACAGATTTAAATGACAGGTGCAGCTAATTGCACAATCTGAAATACAAATATCTTTCTGGAATTGGATAAAGAAATTTAATAAACAAATACAAACTGTTATTAACACCCACTACTGCTTGAATTTTGTTTTAAAGAAAAAAGAAAGTGAATGTTGTATTTTTTACAACGGCGCGCCCGACAAGGGAGGTTGATGAAAAAAATAGTCATTCAAGTGCAGGTGGTCGCTTAATGGAAGTGGTCGCACAGTTGAGGTTATACTGTATTATGTATACTTTATGTATGAAAAAATTAAAATAATATAATAAGTATTTATTTATAGAGTTTTTTTTTGTTTAGGTCAAAATGTATTGAGATTTATTTACATTCAATCATTTGAAAATCTTACGTCCAATTTTATGCTTTTGTATAGAATTTCAAGTAACAACACTATGAGCGTTTGAAAAATTACTCTAAAAAATTAGACTTGAGAATACATTAATGAGGATATTCACCATTAAAACTAATGAAATACTACAAAACAGAAAATAATAATAATAAATAAAATAAACAGAAGCATTTCTTAAGCTGCTCTAAAATTACAATTTAAGACTTTTTTATTTTCTAAAAGAAAAATCTTTGTAGGAGATATTAAAAGAATTTTTGAAACGTTTTCTCGTAGAATTTTAATTTAATTTATTTTTTTACAATATATCTGCATTTTAAAGACACTTTTATTAAAATTTCATGTCTCCCCCCCACCCCGAAAAAAATCTACATTTTTATTTATATCAAGTTAATATTAAAATAATATAATTAAACTTTTAGAAAAAAGTAGGGGATCCAACTCAGTTTTTCCCTGTTACAGAACATAAGACATCCTGAGGTAATAACATCACGTTATAAGGTTTTTCCAATTTTTACAGCTCAGTTTTAGAATTTTATTCCAAACAAATATAGGATTTGATGCGGCAACATATTGACTATGAGTTAAAAAAGAATATTTTAGCAGATATGTATTCATAAAATTGAGAGGCATGATTTCTTGATGAATGCTGTTTAGTGTTATTGCCCACATAATTTGATAGCAAGGTGGTCTGGTGTAATAACGCCAGGCGGGGTAATAACGTCAAGTGCTAATATTATGCATAATTATGAAATAATCTGCTAAATGACACACATGTGCTCTGCGCAGAAGGGTTTTGAGTCATATAAATCGCAAAAACAGCTTCAAGTGAATTTGTTTCATTTTTAGGTCTTATTGTTTTTAGAAGCAATTAAAATTAACGCTTGATCTAAAATTTGGGAGACACGTTTTGTAATGTGAAGACTATTTTTTTTTTAATCCGGAAATACTTTGTTAATTACATAAATTTGTAGCACATTTCATGGACTTTCAAAATGTTGTTGAAGATGTTGGATATCTTCTCGAGATAATTTGTAATTTAAAATGCACAGCACAATAACTATAAGGGGGTAATAACGCCAATCCTTGGAATTAATACCCCGGTTGATTCCCTACAGTGACCGAGCTACATCCTAAATACGGATTCAAATAAACACAGTTAAAACTGTGCAATGTTTCTAATAATTCTATTTAAGCGGCCCTTTTTAAGGAAAAAGAAGCTTACAGTCTGATATTCTTTTGCCTCATCCTCCCCCCCCCCCCCCACACACACACACTACTCCTTTATTTTTCTTACACTTTCACAAAAAAATTTAACATTTTCAATAGCTTAGAATGCAATTTGTCAATTTCTAAGTTTGTAGACTTTGTATTTTTGGAATTGGACAATCTACATGCAATTATCCCATCTTATTTCACAGTTTTGTTTGCATGGCGTTATTAACCATATAGGTGCGTAATAACGTCAAATAGCATTGGTCACGAAATCACGCCATTACATTTTATGAATACATATCTGTTAAATAATTTTTTTTATATAGATAGTCAATGAGTTGCTGTATCAAATCATATGTTTGTTTGAAAAATACAATGTAAAACTGAGCCGTGAAAATTGGTAGAACCTTAACGTGGCGTTATTACCCCAGGGTACCTTAGATAGAAACACGATTTAAACGCCACTTTAAGCAGAAACAACAACAACAACAAAAAGAAAAAAATGAAGAATTTTGTGTTCCGGAACCCTTTGAATCTTTGAACAACTTATCATTACTAAGAGCTTACACGAGTAACTGAAAAAGACGTGGATGATAATGTTAAGTCTATAGAGGCGTTATTTTCAAATATCTCCCTCAAATTTTAATATTTTTGAACGATCTTTTGCATAAGATAGTTGAGGATAGCTAATTTTAAGGCTAGTTTTTAGTTCTTCGCTTTTGATTATTATTTTTTATAATAGGATAGTTGCAATTTCAGAATTGGTTGAAAAACTGGTTCCGAAAGTTAAAGTAATTTAAAAAAAAAAAATCTGAAACCAAAATCGAAAAAGTAAAAATTAGCTTGGTTATAGATCGTCCTCAGCTATAATATGCAAAACAAAATCATATAAAAATATTGAAATTCGAACGAGATATTTGAAAAGAACGCCCCCATAGACTTATCATCTGGTCCTTTTTTGAGTGACTAGTGTAGGCTCTTAACTAGAAATAAATAACAGAATAAATATTTCACTTACGATTTCTCGATTGTGTTCAGTGGGATAACAGTGATGTAATCCACATAGAGATTTGGTTTTTTAATCAAGTTCAATGGGTTCTTCGATGAGCTGTACCATTTCAAGCTCAAACTTTTAATTTCACCCAGTTGTTTTTCCGTTGTCACCAGATATGTATATGTAGCTCCATGGTATAAATCAACTGCTCTGAAAGGTACAAATGAAGTTTGATAAAACTGAATAAATATTTAAATGTGTAA
This sequence comes from Maratus speculifer, assembly GCA_964019185.1. Classification (NCBI taxonomy): domain Eukaryota; kingdom Metazoa; phylum Arthropoda; class Arachnida; order Araneae; family Salticidae; genus Maratus; species Maratus speculifer. The sequence goes on along the minus strand of OZ025301.1, from coordinate 70,920,750 downwards.
CAAAATAACACATTTTATCAATACGTTCTTTCTAATTGCTAAACAGGTGTAAACAAGATTAAAAAAATAGAAAAATAGTTCTATTTAACTATTTACATTTTCAACTCATCACCGAATCACTTTCAAAACTATTAACAAGAAAGAAAAAAAAATAATGCGTTAAGCATAGTTTATGAAGCAGTTGTCAATGCATTCAGAATAATGCAACAAAACTGTACTGTCTAAAAATTAAAAATATTGCGTGTCATTTCACGTATAAAAATGTATAACGTATTTCAAAACCGAATTTCAGCTGTTCCCATCTACAGGCGGAAAATTATCCGAATTTTTTAGCAGCTCTGTATATGATATAGAAATTTGTATTTGTTAACAACATTCATTCCGAAATTTAATTCATTTAAGTGTACATATATTTCAGTTGAAAATTCCTCTTTAGCAATTTTCTCTAATAAGAACCCAATCGCGGCTGTCGGCCTAACCGTTCGGAGTTTTTGTGGTTTTCTTCGAACCTTGCGTGAATACGGGTTAGGTTCCCTTAGAAAGACCCCCCACGAAGGGCACTCCCCCCCTGGTCCTATATCCTTAGTGTAGATAATCGGACGACAAAAATAAACCAAACCAAACTTTTCTCTAATAAGAAGTGTATGCGAATATTTTTGTGCAACCCTCTATAGAATTTATACATAAAGAATAATATGCAAAAAATAATTAAATTTAAAAGCTCATAAAGAATTTTAAAACGTTCTTTCTAGCAATTATTACGCAAAGACATTAAGCTCATTTAACAGATACATATATTTCAGTTGAAAATTCCCCTTCAACAAATTTTCTCTAATAAGGATAATTATTACGTGAACACTTTTGTGCAGAACTGTAAATGAGGTATAGAATTTATATATATAAATAGATAATATGCAAAAGACTAATTAAATTTAAAAACTTATACCGAATTTTAAAACGTACCCTCGAGCAATTATTACGCAAAGAGAATACTCGAACCCATTTCTTTTGTGCTTCCTGTAAATTAATAAAAAAAGGATCAAAATCCGTTATTCCTAAAACGAAGCAAAAAGATGAGGGGCTGTATGCATATTCCATTGATTAGTGCCTACACAATATTGCACGTACTACTATATTTGGGTACAGCTCCTTATCTTTTTGCTTTATTTTGGGAATAACGGATTTATATTTTATCCTATCGACGATAATTTTCAGAATTTTAACTAACTGGGTTTTTCCGTCAAGTAATTTCTAGAAGTGGCTGATTTAACACTAAATCAATATTAAAATTAATTTTTTTGAAGTGAATAAAATAAATAAATATGTAAGTTTGTCAAATAAAATTTTTCATACCCATACCTTTTATAAATAAAATTTTGGGAATTGTTAAACATGAATGGAATATTTTGCAGGCCACTTAACATAATATGCAAATGAAATTTTAATAGCGTTGACGCATGCGCAGTAAAAAATTATCTAGTAAACCTGCTTATTTGTCATACAATTTTTATTATTTTTTAATTCTGACTACGGGATATTGCACACAATATTGATTGTCATATTTTTTGAAAAGAACACTGTATTTTATGAAGAACTCTGCAAATAATAAGCAAAAACACTTGGAACAATTTGAGACAATGTATTTAAAAACCTTAATTTCTCTACGAGTTTGCGTGCTATATTCATAAAAAATGAACACAGTTTATTACAATAAACCACTTAATCATAATCTGCAGTTTGAACTCTTTTGCTTTATTAGTTTTGACAGGGTTATCCAAAAGATCTTCGTTCTCTTTCAATTTGTTGACGGCTCCTTGTTGGATTTCGGGGAAAACTCTTCGTGGAAATATATGACGTGTACTATTTTGTTTACACACCTAGAATTTCAGAATAATTCCTCATGTATATTTCTAGATATTTAACAAAATGTCTAAAATCGCAAGTGTCATTTTTTTTTTCTGAGACATAAGATACCTTGCGAATGTAGCAAAGAGTACAAACGAAGCGACCCCTTAAAAAACGCTTTGGAAACCATAAAACTTGCGTTAAAAATTGGGGCATCAAACGTTCCGTTATTGCTATTTGTTGCTGGTCGAATAATCATGATTTTTAAATTTCCGATGTCTCAATAATACAGAAATGCTCACCCGAGCTTGACTTTTGGGATGGTTATCGTACATAAAAAATTCAGACAATTTAGTTAACGATTTATCCGGCACCCACAATTTTACTAATCTACGGTTTCAATTTTTCTATTTCGTTTTCTTCTCCCCCCCCCCTTTTTTCTCTTTTTTGTTTGGATTCTGTCAGTGAAAATATTAAAATCTGATTAGTCTCTGATTGGATTTTAATGGAAGTAGCATTTGTTAAAATAAGTTAATATTACATTAAAAAATATGTATAATTACTTTGGTTGAACGTGAGCAAGTTCATCAGCTTTTGATCCGAACAATGTCAAATCAATGGTACCTTTAACGTCTTTGTGTGAAACACGTGGTTTGTAGAGTTTGATGGCCACTTGATAGTGATATACTGTGAAAAAAGAATGCAATATTAGGACCCACATGATTGAAATATTAAAAAAAATTAGGGAAATATAATTTAATTAAATTAACAACTTGATACTAGACACATAACTATGAAAAAGAAACGAATACCAGAATAAAAATTTATCTAATTTTCAACCGAGAAATAATTTCAATAATACTGTTCGAAAATACTTACCTATAGTTTTCTAATTTTCAGTCGAGCTCAAAAATGGAATGACATCTCATTAACACATTCGCTGTCACTAAAAATTATATTCACATCCTCAGAAGCCGGATTATAAAACAGTGTTTTAAGCCCTTCGCCTTTTGTTTATTTTTTAACCATTTACCATAGGTTTTTTTTTTAAATTATGTAGTTAAATTGCGAACATTATTAGGATGAGCGAAGCTAATCCTCTACTAGGCCACTCAAATGACACTTTGTCGTACACTTTACAAAAAAACTATACAGTATTTTGTCTTGAAATTAAACACAAATATAAATTATGATCTGTAGATTTGCAGAATATTATTTTTTTACAGAAATACTTTTCAAAAAATTATTATTTTAATTAATTTATTTTACATGTTTTTCCATTACAAACGCATTTTTTCAAATAAAAAGTAAAACACTTACGTTTTCAGAAGAAAAACTTAAATCATGGGGTCAGTAATTATAGCTAGAATCATCATTAAATAAATAAAATATATTTTCATTATTCTGACAAAATATATCTCAAAAACTGCTTTCAGATTTTCAAACTATGCTCATTCCTTTTAATTATGTATAGTTTCATCATTTCTTTTATAAAATTTATAAAATACTTTTTTAAGAAAAATTATAGCATATTTTTAATGAACTAAAATTTGTGAAAATTCTCTTATTAACATTCAATTATAAAAGTATTTTTCTGTGTTGGGAATTCAAATACACAATTTATTCTTATTTTGTGAAATCATTTAAGCAGACGATATTTATGAATTTTAAAAGAATTATATTATATTTTTGTGAAGTGGCAATAAAAGAATTGTAAACAAATAAAATTAATATTTTGTATAATTTTACTTCGAAAATATTTTTATTTGTACCAGTCTTATATCATAAATAAACAATCTGAGAAAATTCTTAGTTATTTGGTTAAAGTACATTTTAAAACTAAAATGCGCCGAAACATAAAATTACATTTTTGCTTAATAAAGATGCAAAAGTAATTTAAAAAATATATTATTACTTTCAAATATTTATCTTATAGCATAATACTTCGCGAATCCAAACAAAGCATGGCTTTTGCTAGTAAGTAGTTAGCTTATAAGACAGAATTTTGTAATCTCATTTTTTACTAAATTTTTAATGAGCTAAATTATACAAAAAGATATGCACGGTTGTATTCCCGATGAGAATACAACGTTTATCAATGATTAGAATATGTATAGAACTTTATATTAAATAAAATATTCAATTTTTGTTCCTTTTTTCGTTTATTGGGCGCAGAGATAAATATCCCAAAATTTTCTTGTTTTTTTTTTTTTTTTTTTTTTTTTTTTTTTTTGCATATATGTTATTTAACTTACAAATATTTCATCCTTTTAATTTAAAACTCATTTTATTTTACATTCGAAATCACTTTAATTTAAAATGCATGCGTTACATGTTGTACTATTAAACCAGCAAGTATTATTCATTTATTAGTTTAAGTATTAGGTAGATTTCGTATGAAATACTACCTATTGCGATTGCTCCCGTGTTGGAATTTCTGAAAATTTTTTCCAGATCTACACCGATTACGACCCCCTAGACCCCAAAACTACCATTAGTAAAAAAGTCTATCTATCTATCTATCTATCTATCTATCTATATATCGGTGTATATCACTTTCTTCTGGACACGATAACTTCCATAATTATGCTCAGATCTTCTTCAAACTTTTACATAAAATCAAGGGGCATAAAATCTCGGTTAAGTTCGTTAATGGGCAAAATCAGACCAAGGGATAGAAGTAGGAGGGTTTTTGTGAAAACAGAAAAAACGTGATAACTTCAGAATTAAAACAGATATCGAACCAGTTTAAAGTTTATATTATTTCTAAAAAATGGGCCAAAAGTTTTTGCATGACAGATTTTTGATAAAGTTAAAAATGGGCTCAAGGGGCTAAAAAAACAGGGTTTTGGGGAGAAAAGAAATTATAACTTCGTCGATTTATTAGATATCAAATCCAACAAAATTTTTTATAAATGTTCTTAAAATTATCTAAAACTTTTGTATTTACAAGTTTTTGATAGGAACAACTTTTACCTATGAAAAAAATTAAAAACGAAAAGAAAAAAGGGGGTGGAAAAAGAAAAAAAATCCATAACTTAGTCAATTCTTAAACAATCAAATCTAACTAAATTTATTTTACATCTTCTTAATAATATCTACGACTTTTATATTAACAAGTTTTGCATAGGACCAATTCTTATAGCAAAAATAAATTAATCAAAAAAAGGAGTTTGAGAAAAAAACTCAAATCCAATCTGCTTTTATTCTGAATTATTTTTAAATTCACTTTTGATTTTAAACGCATACAAATAGCAGATCATCCTATTTAGGAACTGTATAATGTGACGTATTAGCCAGTTTTTTTTATAAAGGCAAAATATTTTTCAAAAAATACTGCCAAAAACGGTATTTTGAACAGAATTTCCCAAATTGATGGTGATTGAATAATTGAGGAAGTATAACAAAGTGCATTTTTTCTGACTCATTTTTAAATCCATTTTTGTTCTCAAACGCATCCAATTTACAGATCCTCTTTTATAGGAACTATTTAATGTGACGGATTGGCCAGTTTTTTGATAAAGGCAGAATATATTTCAAAAAAGGCTGCCAAAATGAGCACTTCGCACAAAATTTCCCAAAGCCATCATGATTAAAGAATTGAAGATGTATTCAAATAAGAAATTGGTTATTTTATGACTCATTTTTAAATTCAATTTTGCTCTCAAACGCATTCAATTGACAGTTTTTTATTATTTAGGAACTATATAATGTGAGAATTCGTCGATTTTTTGATAAAGGCTAAATATATTTTTAAAAAAAAGCTGTCAAAGTAGGCATTTCGCACAAAATTTCCGAAAGCGATCATGATTTAAGAATTGAAGATGTATTAAAATAACTAATTGGTTATTTTATGACTGACTTTTAAATTCAATTTTGCTTTCAAGCTCATTCCATTGACAATTATTTGTTATTTAGGAACTGTGTAATGTGCCGTATTGGTCAGTTTTGTTTATAAAAGTTAAATATATATATATTTAAAGCTGTCAAAGTGAGCACTTCGCACAAAATTTCCCAAAGCGATCATGATTTAAGAATTGAAGATGTATTAAAATAACTAATTGGTTATTTTATGACTGACTTTTAAATTCAATTTTGCTTTCAAACGCATTCCATTGACAGTTATTTGTTATTTAGGAACTATGTAATATGCCGTATTGGTCAGTTTTTTAATAAAGGTTAAATATATATATATATATATATTTAGCTGTCAAAGTGAGCACTTCGCACAAAATTTCCCAAAGCGATCATGATTTAAGAATTGAGGATGTATTCAAATAACAAATTGGTTATTTTATGACTCAACTTCACACAAAATTTCCCAAAGCGATCATGATTTAAGAATTAATGATGTATTCAAATAACAAATTGGTTATTTTATGACTCATTTTTAAATTCGATTTTGCTCTCAAAAGCATTCAATTGACAGTTTTTTGTTATTTAGGAACTACATATTTTGCGGGGAATTGAATACATTATTGGTCGATTTTTTAATAATAAAGTCAGAATGTATTTCAAAATATGTTGTCAAAATGGGCATTTGAGCCGAATTTCGCTTAAGATGATTTTGATAAAAACCAGATCTTACATTAAAATAAATTCAAATTTTTTCAAAAGCAGCCAAAGAAAATTGTTAAACTGGATTTATCTCTAATCATATTTTATTTTTTGTTGTTGAAATGAGCACTCTTCGAAATCTACCTCCGCATATAGGCCAAGCCGACAGGGATTTTTCTGGGATTCTAGACAATATTTTTTCTAAAATAACAAGATTATTATTTTTTTTTTCTGAAACAGACAAAGTCTTTTAGAGAATTATTGTTAAAAATTCAGCCACAAATTTCAAGTTTTTCTCTTATAAAAGATGAATCTTGTTTACCAGACTTGTTGCAAAATATTTTTCCAACAGCTTTTTTCTTCTTCTTTTTTGATAAAAATATGTGTATTTTTAGAAAAGACGCATTGTGATTTTAGTTTCAGGGTAAAGTACAATATGCTTTCGTAGCATTAACCCCTTGAGAAGTGGTAAGATATATTATATCCCACCTACGATTAATGAAAATTCGCACCAGAAAATTTTATTAATTTTAATTTTTTTAACTTTGGTGAAAAAAAGTTGTGAAATTCTTTTCCTTATGTTGAAATAAAATTTTCTCAAATTTCCAGTGGGAGTTCAGAGTTATACAAACACCCCTGAAAGGTTTAATGCTTTTTCTTCAAAAATTAAAATAATAGTGTGACTTTTTTTTTAATGTACATAATTTTAGCAAAACAAACTGTAACAAAAACATTTAGCAATTAATCTGCTTCCCTATCGTGATTGAGTAAAAATTCAAATAATATGAGCAAAAGATGAGCAAAGAATAGATATCTGCGCATATATGACTTCATACTAAAAACTAGCGTATTTGTGTTATTACCCCGTCCACCAGTTGACGCTGCTGTGCCAATTTTCGACAGATTCCAGCATTATGTTTGTTCGCATGATAGCTATGCAGTTTTGAGTCGAGCTCACTATGCTCAGTTGCAAACTTATAAAAAAATAAAAAAATAAAAATAAAAATTGACAGTTAAGAAGAGAAAACGGAACATTCAAACTGCGAAATGTCTTTCGAAATTAAACATCTTTTAAGATCTAATTTCGGATTCACGAGCAACAGCTAAGAAAAAGGTCACTGTTCAATGTTCATTATCGCTGCTACCGACGAGCTAGCGCGTTCGGCCAGCTCTTTTTTTCTTCTTTTTATGCCGGCGACTCTCTGGAGCGTAAAGTGTCTGAAGCACCAATTAAGGGGCTCAGAATCCTTCATTATTCTCACCAGATATTTTTAATTATAATGTTCGCAATTTAACTACATAATTTAAAAAAAAAAAAACCTATGGTAAATGGTTAAAAAATAAACAAAAGGCGAAGGGCTTAAAACAATGTTTTATAATCCGGCTTCTGAGGATGTGAATATAATTTTTAGTGACAGCGAATGTGTTAATGAGATGTCATTTCTTTAAACTCTTTTAAATATCTGGTGAGAATAATGAAGGATTCTGAGCCCCTTAATTGGTGCTTCAGACACTTTACGCTCCAGAGAGTCGCCGGCATAAAAAGAAGAAAAAAGATCTGGCCGAACGCGCTAGCTCGTCGGTAGCAGCGATAATGAACAGTGACCTTTTTCTTAGCTGTTGCTCGTGAATCCGAAATTAGATCTTAAAAGATGTTTAATTTCGAAAGACATTTCGCAGTTTGAATGTTCCGTTTTCTCTTCTTAACTGTCAATTTTTATTTTTATTTTTTTATTTTTTTTATAAGTTTGCAACTGAGCACAGTGAGCTCGACTCAAAACTGCATAGCTATCATGCGAACAAAGATAATGCTGGAATCTGTCGAAAATTGGCACAGCAGCGTCAACTGGTGGACGGGGTAATAACACAAATACGCTAGTTTTTAGTATGAAGTCATATATGCGCAGATATCTATTCTTTGCTCATCTTTTGCTCATATTATTTGAATTTTTACTCAATCACGATTGGGAAGCAGATTAATTGCTAAATGTTTTTGTTACAGTTTGTTTTGCTAAAATTATGTACATTAAAAAAAAAAGTCACACTATTAATTTAATTTTTGAAGAAAAAGCATTAACCCTTTCAGGGGTGTTTGTATAACTCTGAACTCCCACTGGAAATTTGAGAAAATTTTATTTCAACATAAGGAAAAGAATTTCACAACTTTTTTTCACCAAAGTTAAAAAAATTAAAATTAATAAAGTTTTCTGGTGCGAATTTTCATTAATCGTAGGTGGGATATAATATATCTTACCACTTCTCAAGGGGTTAATGCTACGAAAACATATTGTACTTTACCCTGAAACTAAAATGACAATACGTCTTTTCTAAAAATGCACATATTTTTATCAAAAAAGAAGAAGAAAAAAGCTGTTAGAAAAATATTTTGCAAGAAGTCTGGTAAACAAGATTCATCTTTTATAAGAGAAAAACTTGAAATTTGTGGCTGAATTTTTAACAATAATTCTCTAAAAGACATTGTCTGTTTCAGAAAAAAAAAATAATAATCTGGTTATTTTAGAAAAAAATATTGTCTAGAATCACAGAAAAATCCCTGTCGGCTTGGTCTATATGCGGAGGTAGATTTCGAAGAGTGCTCATTTCACCAACAAAAAATAAAATATGATTAAAGATAAATCCAGTTTAACAATTTTCTTTGGCCGCTTTTGTAATTTATTTTTATGTAAGAACTGGTTTTTATCAAAATCATCTTAAGCGAAATTCGGCTCAAATGCTCATTTTGACAACATATTTTGAGATATATTCTGACTTTATTATTAAAAAATCGACCAATACGCAAAATATGTAGTTCCTAAATAACAAAAAACTGTCAATTGAATGCTTTTGAGAGCAAAATCGAATTTAAAAATGAGTCATAAAATAACCAATTTGTTGTTTGAATACATCCTCAATTCTTAAATCATGATCGTTTTGGGAAATTTTGTGCGAAGTGCTCACTTTGACAGCTTTAAATATATATATATTTAACTTTTATAAACAAAACTGACCAATACGGCACATTACACAGTTCCTAAATAACAAATAACTGTCAATGGAATGAGCTTGAAAGCAAAATTGAATTTAAAAATCAGTCATAAAATAACCAATTAGTTATTATAATACATCCTCAATTCTTAAATCATGATCGCTTTGGGAAATTTTGTGCGAAATGCCTAATTTGACAGCTTTAAAAAAATATATATTTAGCCTTTATCAAAAAATCGACGAATTCTCACATTATATTGTTCCTAAATAATAAAAAACTGTCAATTGAATGCGTTTGAGGGCAAAATTGAATTTAAAAATGAGTCATAAAATAACCAATTTCTTATTTGAATACATCCTCAATTCTTTAATCATGATGGCTTTGGGAAATTTTGTGCGAAGTGCTCATTTTGGCAGCCTTTTTTGAAATATATTCTGCCTTTATAAAAAAAATGGCCAATCCGTCACATTATATAGTTCCTATATAAGAAGACCTGTAAATTAAATGCGTTTGAGAACAAAAATGGATTTAAAAATGAGTCAGAAAAAATGCAATTTGTTATAATTCCTCAATTTTTCAATCACCATCACTTTGGGGAATTCTGTTCAAAATACCGTTTTTGCCAGTCTTTTTTGAAAAATATTCTGCCTTTATCAAAAAACTGGCTAATACGTCACATTATACAGTTCCTAAATAAGATGATCTGCTATTTGTATGCGCTTAAGATCAAAAGTGAATTTAAAAATGATTCAGAATATAAGTAGTTCGGATTTGAGTTTTTTTCTCCTACTCCTTTTTTTGTTTAATTTATTTTTGCTATAAGAATTGGTCATATGAAAAACTTGTTAATATAAAAATCGTAGATATTATTGAGAAGATGTAAAATAAATTTAATTAGATTTGATTGCTTAAGAATTGACTAAGTTATGGATTTTTTTCCACCCCCCCCCCCTTTTTCTTTTCGCTTTTAATTTGTTTCATCGGTAAAAGTTGTTCCTATCAAAAACTTGTAAATATAAAAGTTTTAGATAATTTTAAGTACATTTATAAAAAATTTAGTTGGATTTGATATCTAATAAATTGACGAAGTTATGATTTTTTTTCTCCCAAAAACCCTGTTTTTTTCGCCCCTTGAGCCCATTTTTAACTTTATTAAAAGTTTGTCATGCATAAACTTTTGGTCCATTTTTGAGAAATAATATAAACTTTAAACTGATTCGATATCTATTTTAATTTTGAAGTTATCACGTTTTTTCTGTTATCACAAAAACCCTCCTACTTCTATCCCTTGGTTTGATTTTGCCCATTAACGAACTTAACCGAGATTTTATGCCCCTTGATTTTATGTAAAAGTTTGAAGAAGATCTGAGCATAATTATGGAAGTTATCGTGTCCAGAAGAAAGTGATATACACCGATATATAGATAGATAGATAGATAGATAGACTTTTTTACTAATGGTAGTTTTGGGGTCTAGGGGGTCGTGATCGGTGTAGATCTGCAAAAATTTTTCAGAAATTCCAACACGGGAGCAATCGCAATAGGTAGTATTTCATACGAAATCTACCTAATTCTTAAACAAATAAATGAATAATACTTGCTGGTTTAATAATACAACATGTAACGCATGCATTTTAAATTAAAGTGATTTCGAATGTAAAATAAAATGAGTTTTAAATTAAAAGGATGAAATATTTGTAAGTTAAATAACATAAATGCAAAAAAAAAAAAAAAAAAAAAAAAAAAAAAAAAAACAAGAAAATTTTGGATATTTATCTCTGCGCCCAATAAACGAAAAAAGGAACAAAAATTGAATATTTTATTTAATATAAAGTTCTATACATATTCTAATCATAGATAAACGTTGTATTCTCATCGGGAATACAACCGTGCATATCTTTTTGTATAATTTAGCTCATTAAAAATTTAGTAAAAAATGAGATTACAAAATTCTGTCTTATATGCTAACTACTTACTAGCAAAAGCCATGCTTTGTTTGGATTCGCGAAGTATTATGCTATAAGATAAATATTTGAAAGTAATAATATATTTTTTAAATTACTTTTGCATCTTTATTAAGCAAAAATGTAGTTTTATGTTTCGGCGCATTTTAGTTTTAAAATGTACTTTAACCAAATAACTAAGAATTTTCTCAGATTGTTTATTTATGATATAAGACTGGTATAAATAAAAATATTTTCGAAGTAAAATTATACAAAATATTAATTTTATTTGTTTATAATTCTTTTATTGCCACTTCACAAAAATATAATGTAATTCTTTTAAAATTCATAAATATCGTCTGCTTAAATGATTTCACAAAATAAGAATAAATTGTGTATTTGAATTCCCAACACAGAAAAATACTTTTATAATTGAATGTTAATAAGAGAATTTTCACAAATTTTAATTCATTAAAAATATGCTATAATTTTTCTTAAAAAAGTATTTTATAAATTTTATAAAAGAAATCATGAAACTATACATAATTAAAAGGAATGAGCATAGTTTGAAAATCTGAAAGCAGTTTTTGAGATATTTTGTCAGAATAATGAAAATATATTTTATTTATTTAATGATGATTCTAGCTATAATTACTGACCCCATGATTTAAGTTTTTCTTCTGAAAACGTACGTGTTTTACTTTTTATTTGAAAAAATGCGTTCATAATGGAAAAACATGTAAAATAAATTAATTAAAATAATAATTTTTTGAAAAGTATTTCTGTAAAAAAATAATATTCTGCAAATCTACAGATCATAATTTATATTTGTGTTTAATTTCAAGTCAAAATACTGTATAGTTTTTTCGTAAAGTGTACGACAAAATGTCATTTGAGTGGCCTAGTAGAGGATTCGCTTCGCTCATCCTAATTAATTTTTATGTGTTATATTTCATTATATTAAGAAACATAAATAAAACCGAATATATTTAAATTAGCAACATTTTTATTACATAATTAATTAATATTTTATCTTAATACTTAATCTATTTCATTTATTTATTCCATTATTTACAATAATATTTCAAGCATAAACTTTATTCTACGCAAATTTTAAAGTAATATTTTATAACGCCAAAACAATTTCGTTGCCTTTCACATAAAAGAAATTACAGTCTGCTTAATAATCCTCACACATTTCACCCCTTCCTCTAGGTGGCGTTTGACCTTGATTGATGTGACGAGGCCTTAATCCTGCGGACACCTCTCCCATTTATCTAGGAGGCTTATATTGTATACTGCTTTGGCTCGACTGTGTTCGATTGTGGTTACTGTAAAAGGAGTAACCAAAAGGGTTTTTTAGTTTTATAAATAAAAGCTAGATATTATTTTAACCCTTTCCGGCACGGGCAAAATTTGTAGTAAATTGAGAAATTATCGACTGACACCGGAATTCACAAACGATCTTTTAAAATATTTTGAATTCCTTAATTTAAGCTTTCACTGTAAAAGGAAAAATTTATTTAAATAGTATTGGTGCCATTTGCAAATTTGGAATTAAAATTAGGTATCCCAGACCGGGCACAGTGTGCCTGAAAGGGTTAAAGGTTGTGTATTTAATGTGTGTAATTTATTGAGTAAGAGTGACACATGGGAAGAATGGTGGTGAAATTTAAATATCGTAAAAACCTCTTGTGTAAACATATTGATTAGTTTCTGGAATTTTCTTTTTTAAAGAAAAATAAGTGACTGAACTGATATTAAAAGTTATTTAGAAGTCGAAATTACAAGTTTTGAATTAGTGTTCAGTAATAAGTTCATTCTGTTATTCATAAGGGAACAATTTAAAGATGATTGTGCTAAAAACAAGGTATCTTATTTTACTAAATTGGAAAATAAGATATTCAGTTGTATTAATGAAGCACGTTCATGTGAAATCGTTCATTCATCGCACGTTCATGTGAATGTGTGTATCATGTTCGTTCTGAACTGATATTAAAAGTTATTTAGAAGTCGAAATTACAAGTTTTGAATTAGTGTTCAATAATAAGTTCATTCTGTTATTCATAAGGGAACAATTTAAAGATGATTGTGCTAAAAACAAGGTATCTTATTTTACTAAATTGGAAAATAAGATATTCAGTTGTATTAATGAAGCACGTTCATGTCAATTTACATTTAAAAAAAATAAAATTCCAAAATTGAATGAGGCATTACCTGTAATATGCAAAGTAGTTTTTGCTAACATAAGTACAATAAAAATGATGTGGATGCTTATTTTAAGGAAAAACAAATAGAGCAAGATAAACATGATAATAACAACCCAACCGTAGTTAACTATTCAAAGTTAATTGGAAAAAGTCAGGAGCTACTTTAAACTAAAGTATTCCAAATACAGAGTTTTTGAAATCCCAAATATCTGAAGTAAAATTACAGAAATTCTCACTCTACAAGTTTAATGGTAATCTAGAGAACTGGTTCTGCAGCGCGGGATAACCCACCAATCGGCGCAGGCTTCTAGATTCCGCGTTGCTAGTTCAAAAAAAAAAAAAAAAAAAAAAAAATATATATATATATATATATATATACATATATATATATATATATATATATATATATATATATACATATATATATATATATATATATATATATATATATATATATATATATACACATATATATACACACACATATATATATATACAAAAATTTACATATTGCTTTCACACTGTTAAAATTTAATTCATCTTCAAGCATTGGATTATATGTATAATATATATATAATCCAATGCTTGAAGATGAATTAAATTTTAACAGTGTGAAAGCAATATGTAAATTTTTGTTATGGTAACGAATCTGTTTTACCATAAATATGCCATATTTAAAATATATACACTGTAAAAAACAACTCTGTAAAGGTACTAAAGTTTTTCTAGAAACTGGTATTCTTAGAACTTTTTATATAACGACAACAGCAAAAATGCATATAACAGTTACAGATTTGCACTGAGAAACAAAAAATCTCTAAGGTTATTAAGAATTTTTAAGGAAGCTTGGGATGCATTGTATATGTTAGGTAATTGCAACCCAGGTAACACATAAAAATTTAGTAAGTTAACTGTAACTTTATTAGATTCGTTTGTAAAGTTACAGATTTCTGTTGCTTTACAAAAATTAATTTTGTAGATTTACATATTTTCTTGTACAGTGTACAGGAAAAATGTTAGTAAACATTTTAATAAATGTTAGTAAATATTTGATTTGATAAAATGTTAGTAAACATTTTTGTGTTAGTATACATACAGATTTCGGCAACTTTACATTTGTAGGATTACAGTTCATTTTTTTTTTCTTTTACAGTGTAAATGAATTGTTGAAAGTTCCATTTGCAAGTCTGTATAGAAGTTGTTAAAAATTCTATTTACAAGTCTACGAATAATTTGTAAGAGTTCTATTTGTAAGACGAGAGCAAGATGTATAAATTTTACGCACAGATTACGACAGTTAGTGCTCGGAATCAGAATCCTTATAGAGATTGGTTGGACTTTGGAAAATAAGTTGGTGTGTTTGTCTTCTTACTATTTATTTAGTGAGCGTAAATTGTAATGAGAGTTTATCAAACTGAGAAAAGTTTCAATTTTTGACATCGGTATGCAAAAATATCGCATCTCCGGCTCATGGAAGGTCTAATGTTCTCGAAAATACCGGGAGTGTCAGGACTTTCCGTAGCTGCTACGATGCGTGTTACAAGCTTCTCAGCATTGTCCCGGTAGCAGTTGCGTCAACTTATGTTGGCCCATTTGCGCGAGCCCACCCAATAATTTGATATCTCTATCTACCCATTGTTAAATGGGCCCACCCAATATTTATATATTTGTTCACATTTTTTTTTGAGACAACCCAATATTTTTCAAAAATTGGCACCACTGCCCGGTAGTTTTGAAGCATTAAGAATAATAAACATGTTTTCTCTCTCTATTTATGCCCTTTCTTTCTTGTGTTTTGTATGGACCGCGTCACCGCGTCAAGAAAGCATTCCCAACCACGAATTGCTATGGAAATCTGGATCATTTGTCATATCCCCTACCTCCCTTTAATATTTGTCCCATGATTTTAAACTCACCCTGTGTAATGTTAAGAATGCAAAGTTTATCACAAAAAAGTTCAAAAAAATGTTTGCTTACGCCAGAAAGGAGCTTTTCCGGATGTTTTCAAATACATAGCATGTTGGACCGAACTATTTCTAAATTGGTAATATTCGATTGCTCGGATTCCCATGATAGCACATCTTTTTGTATCAGATCCACATTCTGCGCATTTTCCGTCCAAGAAGTCTTTCCATTCAGGACATTCAATTCCGACGGGAGTGACTTTTCTGTAATTGATACTGTGATGCATGAAGTCCAGAGAACGCTGGTGGTTACAACTTACGAATCTCCTGCCTCCTGCATGAGAAATAAAATATCATACAAATGTACATAAGATCAGTGTTTTCGCTGACATTTGACCAACGTTAGTAATTTGGCTAATTAAAAATGAAAAACATTCGCCAAATGAAAAAAGTAATAGCCAAAAAAATTCGCCATGTAACACACACACACACACACACACACAAAAATTGTTTATCCTTTAATGTACCTCTTTTTTTTTTTTTCAATATTTCTAAAATAACCTAAGTTTTTATAATTGCGACAACGATTGTTATTAATCTAATTTCAACTATCCGCTACATATATATTAAAAATATGCATATATGCATGTGTATGAAAAATGGAAAGGAAAAGAAAAAAAAAGCAAAAATTGAGCACTAGCAATTTGGCGAATCTAATCGCTTGTTTACTCGCCAAATGAAGAATTTAGCCGAAATTTGGCGCAATGGCGAGCGACAGCGAAAACACTGCATAAGATATTTTAATAAGCAGTTTATATTACCATATTTATTCGTGTATAGGGCACACGCGTGTATAAGGCGCACCCCTATTTTACAAGTAAAAATGGCGATTTCTTGAAATATCGTATATAACGCGCACCATGAATTTGATACGCTAATGAAGAATGACCAAATGAACTTCAGTTAAAAAAAAAAAAAAAAAAAAATCGAAACAAACATTACACCAGATCAGAAAAGAAGACGAAACTACATTTTTAGACTTCGGGTTGTAAGAGATAAACGGGAAATAGGAATGAGTGACGGTAAAGAGAATTTGCTAATTAGCGTTTAGATAACGTCACTAGCTCTGTTGCACAAAAAATTGCAAGGAATGAAATAAATATGCAGTAATACTCCAATTAAGTAACATTTTCCGAGTTTTAATATCTTCTTTGAATAATTTCTTGTTTCATATGTATATCGTTCGACTGCATCCAACAGTAAAAAAATATTCCGTGTATAAGGCGCACCCAGGAGTTTTGCCTTATTTTTTTTTTGGAAAAATGTGCTCCTTATTCACGAGTAAATGCAATATTTAGGTGCCATCTATAAATGATGTCACGCATTTTTTCCACATTTTTTGCCTTCCCTCCTCCCTTTTGTCACAAAGTGTCATGCATTACTTTAATCCCTCCCCCTTCTTGTCACATGTCACGATATAATACTGTAAAGAACTTAATTCTGAGAACTAAATTCCTAAGTCTGCGATAGATGGCGCTACTCGTTCTAAGAGAAAAGGAAAGAACATTTTCCAAAAAAAAAAAAAAAAAAAAAAAGAGAACAATTTTTCAGTTGAGCGTGGGAGTTCGGAGTTTTTGTGTAGTGAGATGGCGAAGCGTTGTTAGGGTCTTGTTATGGAATATGTGATATAAAATGCTATTCAATTTTCTGTTATTTGTGTTGTGCTCGTCTACGTGATGTTTACGTGTGAAATAAATTTTTAAAAAGACAAAAATGAGTTCTCCCTCGTGTCGACGTCTGCAGTTCTTCGTCAATTCTAGTTTGTGTTCTTACAATACGTAAACATACACTTGCAGTTCAGAAACAAAGCTCTGCGCTTTAAATCACATTTCAAATTTCATTTTTTAATTTTAACTATGTGTTTTAATGACATTTGTGAGCTGAACAATAAAAATTATTCGCATTTTGTATAAAATAAGGTTTACAAAAAAAAAAAAAAAATAAATAAAAAATAAATAAATAAATAAATAAAATAATATAGAATAGTAATAAATTATTAATATGAAAGAGCAATCGAAAATAATATTATATTGGAATTTGAAATAGAATTTAACATATTTGGCTTTAAATCTTATCTTTATTAGTGCAAAATGCTTTAATTTTAAATAACTTCACACTTCACAATATAATCTACTGAATTTAACGCTTTTATTTTAACAAAAATGTGTGATGTCACATTTCTTCTTACCCCCTCCCACCCCCTTGTCACACACTGTCACATATTTATGGACCCCTTCCCCTCCTTCAAGCGTGACGTCATTTATGGACGGCCCCTTAAGAAAGATGTTACAAAATATATCAAAAACAAATAACTTTTGTATTTTTTTTAAATCCAATTCTGATAAGAACCGTAATCATAGCAAATAATAAAAGTACAAATTGTGTAACGGTCAATACAAATGATACGCGAGAATGAGATGTAAATAAAACCATGCACTCTGCTATATCTTTTGTTTGCAATGATGCTGTTTCTTTTATTTTTTCTAGGTTATGGTTAAAGTTAGTGGTGTACTCGTAAAAATAACAGAGGATATACGCTGTAAGCAGAGGGTATACGCTCAAGGCAAAGGATATGCCCTAGAATATGTTTACCATAGATTTCTTAAGAAACAGAGGATATACGGTGTTTTTTTTTAAATCCAGACGGTATACGGCGTATACCTACGTGTACCTTCCACTACATCCCTGGTTAAAATTAATGAATAAATTCCTCGGGGAAAGCTTAAATGTGAGGAGTCACAATGGAAAATAATTTTAGATCAAGGTCTATTTATAATTTAATGTTTTACAGTAGAGCACGTGGTTCTGTTTACATCTCATTGTCGCATGCCATTTGTATTGACCACGAGACGATTTGCATTTTTATTTTGATTATTCTCATCAGAATTTGAACCGAAATGTGTCAGAGTGTTATTTGCTTTTAATATATTTTGTAACATCTTTCTTAAGTAATATAAATTGTTTATTAAAATATTCATGAAAAGGTGAAGTTCTTACAACCTTGTGAATTTAATAATAATGAATTTAATAATCTTTGTACATAAGATAAGTAAATAATTCTTGACAAAAATAAAACATTATATATATACGTGAAAAAAAAATCTAAAGATGTGTATCCTATAAAAATATAAACATATCACGGAACGTAATTTTCACCTTGTTTTTAACACAAAAATATATTATATGAACTTTGAAATGTTCAATTTTACTTAAATGGCGACTAAAATACTGAAATACAGATATTAATAGTAAATTTTATTTAAAATATCTTAGTACTTTCAATCTTAATCATGCTCTTCCTCAGAGGGCATTTAATAATATATAAATTTTAAATTATAAATAAGCAAATTATTATATTTATTATATAATATATAATTATGTATAATATTATATACAATTAATATAATAAATTATAAATTATAAATAAATAAATTATTATATTTATTATATAATACATAAATATGTATGATATTATATATAATTAATATAATAATTATATATAATAAATTTTAAATTATAAGTAAACAAATTATTATATTTATTATATAACATATAATTATGTATAATATTATATATAATTAATATAATAAATGTAATAATTTGTTTATTTATAATTAAAAGTTTATATATTATTAAATACCCTCTGAGGAAGAGCATGATTAAAGCTTGAAAGTACTAAGATATTTTAAATAAAATTTACTATTAACATCTCCATTTCATTATTTTAATCGCCTTTAAAGTAAAAACTGAACATTTTAAAGCTCATGGTATACATTTTCTGTATCCTATAGGATACATCAAGTTTAAAGAAGACAAATGTAATGTATAGAATAAAATTTTACTGTTTTCAGAATACAGTAAAACCTACATAACGGACACTCCCGAATAGCAGATACCTCTATTTAACGGACAGTTTTCAAATCCCCACTCCCAAAACTTAAATTTTTGTATATTTAACCTCCGAATAACGGACATTCCAAATAGCAGACAGTAATTTTGGCTAAAAAGAATGTAAAATTATTTTTAAATGAGAAAAAGAAAAAAACCCTCTAAATTTATCAGGACAATGTCTCACAAATTTTGTAATAACAGATAAATGTGGGAAAGAGCTGGGGGAAAATCCCCTCTCCCCCGATATTTATTTGTGATCGCAAATTTCCCTCTCTCAGATGATTTGAGATTGCAAACTGTTAAGAAAAAGAAAAATACAGTAAGCACTTATACATTTTTTTAAAAGATGGTTCAAAAGATTTAAAATTAGAGTCTAAATTTCACGTTGAAAAACACATTACATGCAATCGCAAGTAAAAGCAATTTTCGTAAAAAAATTCTTTGTAAGAATGTAATAAACAGTGGATAAAGGTATGCCCAGTTTTATTGCTTTAAAAATTATTTTAATTTCTAATTAATCATATAATAAAGGTTTTAGGACATATAAAAATCAATTAATGAAACATTAAGCATTCATTAGCAATTTTTCTATCTCTGAGGTTTTCCCAATAGCGGACACCTCCGAATAGCGGACAATTTCCGCACTCCCAAGATGTCCGTTATTTAAAGGTTTTACTGTACCACATAAATGAATAGGTTCGCTTACCTTCATTAAGCCCTTCCAAGATGAAGCTTTTAAATTTGTCACTTCTGCAACCTGGTTGTTTCCTGCCATTGTTTGGATAAAAGTCCACATGTCCAACCTTATGGCTCATTCCAAATCCTGAATGAAAAACAAAGTCGTTACAATTTCTTTTTATTTAAATTTAAACGCATTAAGGACCGGAGGACTTTTAAAAATTCAAACAACGGATTTTTAACCGACTTCTAAAAAGGAGAGGAGGTTATCAATTCAACGCGTATGTATTTTTTTTTTTTTTTTTTATGTATGTTCACCGATTACTCCGAAACTATCCAACCAATTAAATGAGAGAGCTTGCTCTCGAATTGGTACCACTTCCGTTTCATAGAAATTGGTTCAGTACTTTTTTAGTAATTAGGCAAAAACTAATAAAATTAGTGATTTCTCGCAAATCAGTACTAATATGGATGTCGAAAATATTTACCGATGCCAGGATGGCCGAGCGGTCTAAGGCGCTTCATTTAAGATCTGGTTTTCGAAAGGCAGCGTGGGTTCGAACCCCACTCCTGACGTACGTGTATACAGTAATCTTTTCCGTATTATAATTTTTAAATATATAATTCACAAGTTAAATACTAATTATGCTATTAGGAATATTTTGTATTTAACCGTTACCACAAAGTATTAGAGATTTTTTATCAACTCAATACTTTATCAGTGAAAGAGTACTCAAAAAGAGCATAGACTTGCGAAAAGTAACATGACATTGAATAAGTTCTCTGAAGAGAATGAAGTCCGGACAGCCGAGCGATCTAAGGCACCAGATTTAATCTCTGGTTTTGAAAGAGTGTGTCGGTTCGAACCTCACTCCTGACATATGTGTATGGTATACAAAAAATTTTTCCGTGTTATATATATTTTTAAGTGACTTCAAAAAGGGAGAGGATGTTATCAATTAAGCGCGAATGTACTTTTTTTCTATTTATGTTCACCGATTACTCCGAAACTATCCACCCGATTAATTTGTTTTTTATGTTAAATGAAAGAGGCTACTCTTCCATTGGTACTTCTTCCATTTCATTGAAATTGGTTCAGTACTTTTTTAGTAATTAAGTAAAAACTAATAAAATTAGCGATTTCTCGCAAACTAAAAGTAACATGGACGATGACTACGTTCGCCGAATGGAGTGCAGTCAGGTGGCTGAGCGGTGTAAGACAGCTGATTTGATTTCTGTTTCTTGAAAGAGATCGTGGGTTCGAATCCCACTCTTGACATACGTGTATGGTTTACAGTGATTTTTCCCGTATTATAATTTTTATTAACTGACTTCAAAAAATCGTTAACTTTTAACTAAAAAGAGAAAAATAACCTTTTCTACCAAAAATTGAACTGACTTCAAAAGCTACTGCAAAGTGAAAAATAATTTTTTTACAGAATAGTATTAAGAAATTAAATTAAGAACGTAGTATTTATCATGCGTATTATTATATTTATGTAGACTAATTTGATTTTTTGAAGTCGGTGCCAGTCAAGCCAAGTTCAAAATTAAAATTAATTATCCAATGCAAATCGTAAAAGAATAAAGTTAAATTTTTAACTAAATATTAAATCGTAAAAAACTCGTAGGTACTTGGATGCGTGTCTATTGGAAAATTACATGTAACTTGGCTTGGCTGGCACCGACTTAAAAAAATCAAATTAATCTACATAAATATAATAATACGCATGATAAATACTACGTTCTTAATTTAATTTCTTAATACTATTCTGTAAAAAAATTATTTTTCACTTTGCAGTAGCTTTTGAAGTCTTTTCAATTTTTGGTAGAAAAGTTTATCAAGTTCTGTTTTATTCCAAAACTTTAAGCTGCAAATACACGGACATGCAAAATGTCGGCTTGTTTGCCGTGGCAACGCGGTTTCTTTGTAATCTTTAACGGCTTACACTCCGAATTAATATCGTAATGTAATTATAATTTGATTTTTCCTATATTACAGCTTCAAATGTTTTAATTTATGCATACAAATTTAAAAAATAACACAAAATATATTTATGCAGTTTGTTTGGCTGTTTTTATTTCAATGTTTGCATTTTTGGAACATGATTATTGATTGACAACTTATGCAAATATAACAAATTATTTTCCGCTGTATGCTATTGTATATTGTTCTTGAGTATTTTCTCGAATTCCAAAAACATTTAGATTCCTAGTGGTAAAATATAAGTAATATAGAGAAAATATAAAAACAAATGATATAATTTTACGTAAATTAATGAATTTACATTTTCCTTATACCTGTGATAAATGCTTAAACATATTTTTTTTTTCAAAAGTTGAAATCAGTCTTATATTTTATAGGAAATATAAGGACATCGTTATAATAATGGACAATATATGTATTGTATTACAAATAATGCGATGTTCCCGTTTGGGAACATTGGCGTTTAAAAGGTTAATTACTTTTACAGGAAGACTGATGACCGGCAAAACAGGAATCATTCTGTAAAGTAGGTTTGAACTGCTTATCTCTTGAATCTTAGTTCATTTCCCCTCATTCTGTTATGAAGAAACCGCGAAAGGATCCTATACAAAGGATATACAATACTTTTTCGTAGAATTAAGTTGAACGGGAGAAAACAAACATGTGCATGGAGCCTTAAACAATTCTGAAAAAAGATGGAAATAATCGAATTTAAAAATGTGCATTATGCCTTGAGTAATGTTGAGCATGAGTCCGCTTATTGAACGAAAACTCACGAACTTAGTTCGCTATCTGTGAACTTTGAAATGAACATGATTCGGTTTTTGATAAACGAACGTGAACTGACCAAACTCTAAAAAAATCCGTAAGTTTTAATGAAATTTACGACTCAAACTCAATTTTTTTTATTAATTATTTAATTTTCTTCTAACCGTTCATACACGTTTTTCCCATTCAAATGCCATTTAGAGGCCTACACAGACTCGGGATGGATTGAGATTGGCCATCTGTTTGTCTGGGTCATGCCCGGGTCTTGTTTTCTCTGGAGGCTTCGACCAGGCCGAACCGGGTTATTTCTGTGCCTGTGAATTAATCATCCTAGAAGTCTGCACCAACCGAAATTTTCTGGCATGTTTACAACCCTGCTCGTATAAAAATCACTGACCCGTCCCAGTCTGATTAGTGTAAAAATATGTTTGACCGCTTTCCTCATTTGCTCGCTCATTATACGGCCAGCGTATTTTTGCCAATCATGATTTGCCCGTACCACTTACTGGCATATTGATTCCAGTCATGATTTATTATTCCCACCACTAAATTTTTATTACAAATTTTGCACTATTTAAATCGAGCATCTTTCTGATTCGATTAGGCAAAATTTTCTGTTTTGAAAAATCGGTGATAAAAGATTAAAAATTTTGTAAAAAATTTAAAAAAATAACATTATTTGAAAGTATTTTTTCAAAAACATTGAGCAGTTAAGTGGTTAAGGAACAATCTCTTTGGATCAACAATTTTTGCCAAAATTATATATATTTTTAAATTACTATTATTCTACAGTTAAATAGATATTTTTCGAAATGAAATTGTTGGCTGTAATGTTTAAGTGTGTGTTATGGAAAATGTTCAACGGCAGTACTTTAAAATTTGGTATAAATTATGCTCACTTACCTATAAACATGATATCTGTAGAATCGGAGTGTATGACGTCCACAAAATCAGCATCGGTGGGATCCAACCTGACGGATGGTGGCATATTTTGGAAGTAAGGCTCTGCTGGATCACAACCTATTCCAAAAAAATTAAAACTTATTTTTTTTTCATAACATAAATCATAAAGATTTTAATGCATTTCCTGCCGACCAAATTGAAGAAATGTGACATAACTTATACAGGGTGTCACAAAAATATTGGCACAAACTTTAAACATGGGTACACTGTAAAAAAAAATTCAAGAGGTTACTAAAAATTTCTTAGAAATTTGTATTCCACAGAATTTTTTAGTAACTATTACAAACTTTTTTTTTGCAAGTGAAACAAACATTTCTTTTGTAAACTGAACAAAAGAATTTTTTGTGTAACTAACTTAAAACTTTTTAGTATGAGCCACCAAGCAAATTTTAGTAATAGCTCCAAAATTATTTTTAGTAACCATTACGTGTGCCCGAAGGGCAGGAGCCTCCTTCGAGCTGCATCCAGTGGGTAAAAAGACAGACTTCTGAAACGGAAGATTTTCGGCAAAGACGCAATAGATGGCAGCACCAAACATTGCTACCTGCTGTATTTTGACATGTTTCTAAATGGGAGAGAAAGTTTAGAGATCATTACCCATGGTAACTGCTACGACAGGATTTTCATAATCCCTTTATTTAACAAGTACTTACATTGCATATATTCGGTGCAGGCCAGCATCGAGCCCAGGTACTTTCAACCTGGAGTTCGGTGCTATGACCACTAGGCTATCACGGCCACACCAAGTGAGTTTTAGTAATAGCTATTAAAAATGTAAAACTATTAACTCTATTCGTTACTAGCTTTTTTCTAGTAATTCTTACAGATTCCTTGTAACCGAGTAAGATTGTTAAAAATTTTTTAGTAATTACAAGGATCACTAAATTTTTTTTAGTAGATCGACACTTTTTTTACAGTGTAGAAGACATCACAAGGGTTCAGAATTGTATCAAAACCCATGGTCGGAAACGGTTTCCTGGCGCGGTAGTGACGTCAAAAAACACAAGAAAGACAGGACAAGAATTAGAAAAGAAAACATCGTTGTTATCCTTAATACAGAAGAAAACAAAGAAAAAAGATTATTAAAGAGACAACAATTGTCATGAAAGTAGGTGTTCGAAATTACAACCCCGAGATATGATGCATGGAGGTACATCTCTGCAGCATGAAAAATCTAATGTTCTCTAGAAAATACTATGAATGTCCCAAATTTCCCCAGCAGCTACCAGGATGTGTGCAAGGAGTTCCTCAGCACTTTCCAGAATTTGCAATTTCTGAATCCTTGTGATGCTCTCTACCAACATTAAAGAGACAAACTGTATATTATAATAGAGTTTAACATTATTTAGCTTAAAAAAATGCAAAGAAATTATAACGACTTAACAAAATTAAATTCGAAGCACGGCTCAAAAATAAAATAAACAATGAAGCTTTTCTTTCTGTCACAAGAAAATCTGTTTGTTATTTAAATTTTATAGGAACTCCAAAGAATTGATATGTATGATAACAACAATTAGTGGAATTAGTGGAATGAAAAACATTTGAAAAAGCTTTTTCTGACATATAAGCTTTCTAATAACTGAATGTTTTGCTACAAGAAATGTCAGACTTTTGTTTTTAAATAATTTGATCCGATGCACAATTTTACATGCATAAAAAAACTGAAAAAAAGCACAGTCTTTGGATAAAACATAAATGGAGTTTATACAAATTGCTATGCTTATAGAAATACTTCTATTTATAATACATAGGGATAATATGGATAAGCAAATCTATATTCTGTTTTATGCTAATTGTTTCTTGATACCATTGCCTATTATTTAATTTATTAACTCATTAATTACAAAAGTACGATTTCAGTAGAAGAAGAAATAATAAAATGTGGTTACAATATTTTTATTTTCTTCATTTTTAAATATACGAATTAAAAAAAATCATTGAAGTAAAATGCCTTGCATCTAAAAATCCATGCACAAGAAATGTTCGAATTACAGAAAGTATCAAAAGAAGACCTGTTTCAAGGGGCACTATTACAAAGCAATCAATGTTACAGTATTTTTTAATTTATTTTCGTTGTTATTAAAACAAGGTAGAACCCGTCGAATTTCGACGAAAGAAAACATTTAAGGATGAGCTGTTTTATTAATTTATAACAAACCTACAAAATTAGTTACAATAAAAAATGCACCTTAAATTGCTAAGTCTAACTCTTAAACAAATGATATTTAAACTAAAGTTAACAAAATATTATTTATATAACTGAGAAATAACTGAAATTAAACTTTAATCGTACATGTAAGACGTAATAAATAGATCTGTTATTATGATAAAGTTATTGATTAAGGCTCTTATGCTAGTAATCCAAAATGAATAAAAATAATATTGCCCAGTTAAAATGATGGCATTGAGCTCTCAGGCTACGAATACTAACTGTACATTATAGTCTTATATTTTCAAGGGTTAATTCCGTCTGAAAAAAAATTAAGGAGGGGAAACAGCTCCCCTCCCCCTTTCCCCCCTTTTTATACTTAATCATTGAACCTCCTAAACTATCAAGAACATGCTTTATCATAAAAAAATCTATATCCAAAATTCAGAGCAAATCGGATAAGTCTTAATAAAAACCCATTTAGCATTTATATAATTTAAGAGGAGTTATCCCCCTCTTTCATACTTAGCCATTAAACTTCAAAACTATTCAGAGATTTGAACAAAATCTGACAATTCTGCTTGAAAAACCCATTTATATAAATTAAGGGGAGGGGCATTAGAACCCCCGTTCCCCCTATTTATACTTATTCAATGAACACCTAATAACAGTCACGGAATCGCCTCATCAGAATGATCCTATATCTAAATTTTGAACAAAAACTGTTAATTCTGCATGAAAATCCCGTTTATATCAACTAAGGGGAGGGGCATGAGCCCCCCGTTCCCCCTCTTATACATATCGAATGAACTCCAAAAACTAATCAGGTAAGCGCCTTATCAGGATATACCTATGTACAAAATTTCAAGTGGATTAGATATTTTTATCATGAGTTATCGCGTTACGCACGAACGAACATACATACAGAACGGACGGGCACATAAGCTCTCAAGCTATGCTAGCCTTTGAGCTAAAAAAAGTCCCCTTTATTCCGCTTTGACTCAATCATAGAATTACTTTTCCCGTGAAATCTAAACCCAACATCATTTTCACCTTACCGAAATTTACATAAGCACCTTGCATATTTATAGTCACTTAAAAAAAATTGGTATTTTAATTTGACCATTTTGATTCAAACCTCTAAGCTTCGATGCTATTAGCTGAAAGAGATACTAAACTATTTATATTCTTTTAAGTGTACATGAATTTTTGTAAATGATATCAAAATGCACTGGGTTTTATAACAGAAAATATTCTTGACACAACACGCGTTTAAATTTCAATTTTTTTCTCTTTTTGAGAGAATGGCAACATAAAGATTCAGTAATAATTTTTTCCTTTTTTTCTTTGCTTTAAACAGAAATGTTGCTCCCGTTGCCACAATTAGAAAAACGGTATTAAAAACAACAACAAAAATTAATATTTCAAAAAATAATTGAGATACAGTTTTCAATAAATTCCATTTCAAAGTACATATTTTTTATACGATGGTATAAAAATTAAAAAAACGTGCGATATTTAGGTTTAAAATTTTGCAGTAGTAAAAATTGCAAAACCGACATTGCTTTTCAAATTTCAAAGTGTTGCCATTCGCAAAATGACGTATGCGTTACGCACAGATACGTTTGGCCTTTATAATATAGATATGACTTAAAATTAAATTAAAAGATATAACTACATAAACTAGTAGTTACAGGATTTGGAACAATCGCAGTGAAAAAAACGTGGAAGTGTCATTGATGGATAGACGGAGCACTGAGAAAGCGAATATCAAATACATATTATATGTATGTATATTAGTTCAAAGAAATTCTGACAAGAATTTAAAAAAAAGGAAAGTTATTTCGAGAAGCTAAAATCCATAGGAGAGGAAGGAAAAATGAAAATTCGGAATTCTGGTTAGTTAGAATTAAACGAAGCGAAGAAAAAATGAGTTTTAATAAATGAAAACGTTTAACCTTATTCTGCCATTAAAAATTTCGGAACTTCATGTTTAGTTCGAACTAAGCAAAGATTCGATTTATCTGATTTCGAATTAACGAGAGCCAACTGTATATTCCAATGAATATACAGTGATGGAAAAAAATGAAGTAAAAATATTCATACTTATAAAAACAGTATGCATTTTTAAAAATTTCATTAAAAAAATTTTTAGAAATATTTAATAATTTAAAAACAATATTTTATTTAATTTTTCGTATTAAATATTATATCAGCATATTTACTACTGTATTATTCAAAACTAAAGAAAGTTTCAGTACTGTGTTCCCTTTAAAAAAAGTTTCCTAGTGTTGTAATTTTGTAACAATTTATTATTTTTAACCCTTTTCACTCCAGAGGCGACTCTCATCCACCACCACTGTTGTCAGGTGCCCTTCGTAAATCGGGATGTCAAATGCTTTGGACACCACTAATATCTTACAGTTTATTTCGCCATCTTGTAACACAGATATTCGGCCATTAAGGGTGTATTTCGATTCAAACTGCTTATTTTCCGATTTATTTTTAAATTCATTTTTACGCTCATATGCATCAAACTGGCAAATTGTCTTATTCAGAAAGTACACAAGGTGCCGTGACTGTCAATTCTTTGATAAATGCAGAAAATATTGCGAAAAAAAAATAAAAAAAGCAATCAAAAACGGCTTTTTGAACAGATTTTTCCGAAGCGGGAGGCCCCACCAGTGGCCGAGAGGTTCGGACCTCTCAACTGGTAGACGGCAGGTGCTGGGTTCTAACCCAATCGCGGCTGTCGGCCTAACCGTTCGGAGTTTTACGTGGTTTTCTTCGAACCTTGCGTAAATACGGGTTAGGTTCCCTTAGAAAGACCCCCACGGAGGGCACTCCCTATCCTATGTCCCTATCCATGGTCCTATATCCCATTAGCGTAGATAATCGGACGACAAAAATCAACCAACCAACCAACCAACCGAAGCGGGAGATCAGTGAACGAAAAAAAGGGTCATACTGAGAAGATAATTGCTTATAAATCAAATTCTAATGAATGGAGCGTAAAATGACATCACACGGCACCTTGTATGTCTCTTCAAAAATCTTCTTAGCAAGTTTCATGTTTCTACTTTTAAAAATGTGTCTGAAATTGTAACAGAAAATTTCGAGCTGTTGAAGGTGGAAAAGCATTTTATCGAATGCACCTTTAAATAGGGCGAAGAAAATTAGTTAAGATTTCTGATGTCCAGAGAATATGGAGCATGCATTTACGTGGGACATTAGTGATGAGTGAGAATTGCCTCTTGAGTTCAAAGTGTTAACACTTCACTGCATCGTGTGCGACATCTGGCACATAGCTAAAAACAGTTATAATTCTCATTATACACTGTAAAAAAAAAAGGGTCGATCTACTAAAAAAACTTTAGTAATCCTTGTAATTACTAAAAAATGTTTAGTAATCTTAGTCGGTTACTAGAAAATCTGTAAGAATTACTAGAAAAAAGTTAGCAACGAATAGAGTTAATAGTTTTATATTTTTAATAGCTATTACTAAAACTCACTTGGCGTGGCCTCGATAGCATAGTGGTTATAGTAACGGACTGCAGACTGAAAGGTCCCGGGTTCAATGCTGGACAGCGCCAAGTACGCCCCGAATGTATGCAGTGTAAGTACTCTATAACAAAGGGGTTATGAATTTCCTGTTGGAGGTGCTGCCATCTATTGCGTTTTTGCCGAAAATCTATCGCTTCAGAAGTCTGGACGCAGCTCGAAGGAAGATCCTGCCCTTCGGACGCACGTAATTGTTATTAAAAATAACTTTGGAGCTATTACTAAAATTTGCTTGGTGGCTCATACTAAAAAATTTTAAGTTAGTTATACAAAATATTCTTTTGTTCAGTTTACAAAAGAAATGCTTGTTTCACTTGCGAAAAAAAAGTTTGTAATGGTTACTAAATAATTCTGTGGAATACAAATTTACTAAAAAATTTTTAGTAACCTCTTGAATTTTTTTTTTTACAGTGTACGCAATGAATTTAGTCAATATTATGTCTCTACCTGATTCAGAACAGTCCAAGAATGGAATAACATGTAAGATGACTGCGTTTGACAAAAGATTAGAATTTGTTCATCGGAAAAATAATCGATCGAGTTGTTAAGGCAAAATTTACTTTCATTACTTTTACAGAATACTTAAAAATATCTATATTATAAGGCCAAACGTATCTATGCGTAATGCATACGTCATTTTGTGAATGGCAACACTTTCCAATGCAATTTCGGTTTTGCAATTATCGCTACTGCAAATTTCATACTTCTAAACACCTCACATTTTAAATTTTTACACCATCGTATAGAGAAAAAAATTTACTTTTAAATGTAATTTGTTTGAAAGCTGTATCTCAATTTGTTTCTGAGATATTAATTTTTTTATAGTTTTTATTACCAATTTTGTGATTGTGGCAACAGAATCACTCCATTTTATCTTAAAATTGAAAAAGAAAAAAGAAAAGAAATTAAAATACGTATACTTTGTTAAAAATATCATCTTTTATAAAATTCAGTGATTTCGGGCTTATTTTTTTTATTTTTTTTAATCAATTAAATTTGAGTAAAAGTGATTTTAAAAAGATCAAATTAAAATACGATTTTTTTAAACGTGGTGAAAACGGATATGAGAAATGCATTCGTAAATTTTAAGAAGATGAAAATGAAGACGTGTTTTAATTTCGCGTGAAATTTTATGATCCTGTCAATTTGGAATAATTTTTTAGCATCCGATGCTATTTCTTTCAGACAAGCTAAAAATGTCGTGTCATCAGCCCTGAATTTTCTAGTCAACCGATTTTGATAATTATTTTTTTAAATGAAAGCTATTTATTTGTAGTTGTGCCTATTTTAATTATTTTTTAATTTATTTCAATTTTTATATTTTATTTTTAATTTTAAAAGCTTTTTCATGACATTTCTTCAAAATGGTGGCAACACAGTTTAGCTTTTCTCTCGATAATAAAAATTTATTTTCTAAAATGATTGCGTATAATTATGCACTAATTGAGTTAAAAAAATATATATTTACTGAGAAATAATATTAATAACGTAAATAAAATGACAGAAAATAATTTATGATAAAAATTAATGTCTAAATCAAAATAAGAGAAATTTCAAATGAGGAAAATAATGTCTTTAAGCAACCAGATAAAATTGAATTACAATATTATTATAGATGCCTTTTTCATAAACAGTAACTTTTAAAGAACATTTGAAGAGAAAATGACGTCACTATTTAAAACATCGTATTTTTACTCATAACGATATTAGGTACTACTCTGTTATCCCGTCGACCAATTTCGCCAAATTATACAAATCGCCACATTAATAGCCAAATTATACATATTGACATAATTTGTATTTTAAATAACGAAAAAATAAATAATTAGTAGAATATTAATAAAAATATTAATAAAAAGTCGAAATAAAAATCACTTAATGACATTTTAAACACATGAATCGTATTTAATGTCATTGAATGTGACATTCACGATCATCCATTATTGGCATTTAATCTTATAGTTTGGCGATAATTTTTTGGTCGATGGGATAACCTAGTAGTACCCGATATTATTATTTTTTCTTTTTTTTTTAAATAAAGCTATTTTTCTGTGAGTGCATATAAAATAAAATTTCTGGATTTCGCCGGCCCTCATATTACAATTTAAACTGTAGATGTGCGAATATTGCATGCAAAATTGTAACTGGCAAATTTGACATTTACTTTGTAAATATATTTATTATATATTTATTCAATAATGTAATTACTTTTGCTTTTTTTAAAACCAAATCGATCGGGTCTTTTAAACATTTCATTCGTCGAATTCGACGGGATTCCATTCGTTTCATTGTTAAATTGCATTTCCTTTTACTCAGAGTCTATAAAAAAGCGTTTAAACTAAAGAAAAAATCCGTTTTTGAGGAATCTAGTCAATGAAGAAGTAGCACGTCAAATTGTATCTCTTTATTATTCCGCAATTCCAATGTCTCAGAGAGAAATTGCTATTCAGTTGGGTATTTCACGCCGTTCTGTTTGTTATTATATTGATAAACACAAGAAAAATGAAGTTAGTTCATTGCAATCTAAGCGGCGTCGCCCTTCTAAAAAACTTCTATCGATTTTTAGGTGCGTTCGTAATTATATAATACGTAGCACCTATAGTGGTCGTTCAGTCCGTCCGTCTGTCCGTCCGTCTGTCCGTCCGTCCGTCTGTCCGTCCGTCCGTCTGTCCGCATATAACAGCGCAAAAACTACCCAACCGAATCGTTTGAAATTTAAAATACATAATTATTACATAATTTTGTCGAGTCATTTCAAATTTTATGAAACTCGGATGCATAGATCAATTACAGGGGCAATCAAAAGTATTCCTTTACATTACGGTCAATGGGGAAAAAAGTTTCAAATGCATTTTAATCGTTTGAAATTTAAAATACGGAATTATTACATAATTCTGTCGAGTTATTTCAAATATTTTGATAATCGTGTGCATAGATCAATTACAGGGGCAATCAAAAGTATTCAATTACATTATGGTCAATGGGGAAAAAGTTTCAAATATATTCTATACGTTTGAAATTTAAAATACATAATTATTACATAATTTTGTCGAGTTATTTCAAATTTTATGAAAATCGAATGTATAGATCCATTACAGGGGCAATCAAAAGTATTCCGTTACATTATGGTCAACGGGAAAAAATGTTTCAAATGCATTTTAATCGTGTTACACTCATGCGAACTCAATAAAATTTATATGCAACTATAAAGTACATATTATAATATACATCATACATAATTTGTGGTGCAAAGAACATTTGTTATTGATTTACAAGGTCACACAAAAGTATTCCATTACATAATGGTATAGGAAGAACATTGTTTGATGAGCGTTTTAATTGTAATTCACTATTTACAATTTTATGAGATTGATATATGAAAGTAATATTTTTAAAACTTCGTTATCGTACGAACGCACCTAATTTGCTACGCTTCACGTGCAATTTCCAACTTGTTTTTTTCTAATCGGAGGCGAAACTGAATTCTGCAATGGTAGAATCTACATTCATCTTGTTTTTTTTTTTTTTTTTTTTTTTTTTCAATCTCATATATACCAAACATAAAAGCCTCAATTGATAAATTCATCATAATAGCTGATCTTTATTATATTTTACTGAATACATATGCTATTAACGTTTAATTTTAAAAATTTGAATAACTGAGTTTTATAGTATTTTGTTAATCTTAGCTTAAAATAGTATTTATTTGAGAGTTAGACTGATTAATGTAAGAGGAATTTTTTATATTACTTACCCATCATACGTAGTATAGGGTAAGTCTTGCAATCGTTTTGAAAATCGAAATTTTTTTTTGACGGATTTACACGTTTTCGACACTGAAGATTTCGAAAAACATATTTTTAGAAAAAAATTTTTGCCGTCCGTCTGTCTGTCTGTAAACGAACGAATCTCCCGAACGAATTGAGACAGAGACTTGAAATTTTGTATGTACTTAGTATGTAAGAATGGGACGAAGCCTATTTAATATCAGTAACCTCGATTACCCGGAACTATTTTTTTCGGACTCTCGAAAAATTCGTTCTGATGAAAGGTATATAAAAATTTTCGAATTTTTTTTATTTTAAGGAGTGATCGTAAAAGGCAATAAAGTAACACAAATTTTGCATAAAGAACAAAGTTGATCGAATTATTAGTTGTCGCGATATCTGTAATACTGTTTTCCACATTCTTCGATTTTTCATGACCCTGTGTTTCATTCAAATTTCAATTCAAAGATATATTTTAATTGAAAATGAGACGCTTAATCCGATGCAATAAACTGTTAGTTAATAAGATTATTATTTTTGGAGTTATAAGGATGTTTCTTTTTCGCAATTCAGTACTTACTTGAGTAGTGAGGCGTGTTGTAAAATTTATCGAAAGAGATTCATCAGCAACTCATTAATGCAGCATTACTATGCACAATAAAAATATAAATACACGTTTAAATTTTGTTTTGGAATTGCAATCCATTTTATAAATAGTTAACAAATGTATTACAGTAGACTCCCTCAAATCCGCACAGCTTGGGACCAGAGGTTTTGCGGATATTAGAATTTTGTAGATTTCTGGTCATTGCTTTGTTTACATTTTTAAAAAAATAATTTGAATGTGATTAATAATGAAATCAAAAGTATAATGAATGCATACAATACACTAAAATATTAAAAAAAGTAATAAATTAAAATAATAAAAATTTAGATATTTTTTAAAATGATTAAAATACTAAAAGGAAAGGTCGAGTTAATAATCAATAATGTACAATTAAATATTCATTATAAAAGAGGAAATGTGTTTTTCCTAAATTATTCAATGGAACTTGCCTCATAAAGGTACATTACTAATTCACATCAGGATCATAAAATAATGAAACTTTATTTCAGGTTTAGCCAGACTTAATAACTAAAAAAGCTTGATTAATCTATAAATATATTTGGTAAGATTGCGATTACCAATGATATTAGCAATATCTTTTTTTTTTACAGAAATAAATTATTCTTTCTTCTTGAAAAAACATGAATTCAATAACCTTAACAAAAATTATAAATTAAAAAAAATGTATGGAATTGATATAAAACTGAAAAAATAAATTTTTGCACCTACATCTGAACTGAATGTTTCATTGTTTACATCCGTAAAATATGTGCGGATTTTAGAGAGTTGCGGATTTTAGGAGTGCGGATTTGAGGGAGTCTACTGTATTTTCATATACTATATAATGCATATCCATGATGGGTAAGTATTACGGTGGCCCCCAACGACTAGTTTATTATCAGGACCACACGGAAGTATTCCATTATATAAGCTGCGGAGTCGGTTAAAATATGCTGAAAACATTTTATGTAACATTATTTCAAATATAATGAAAGTGATCTGCATTACTGATTTCATAATACTTACTGTGGAATATGATGCATTTACAGTTTATCTTTTATTTACAGAGACACGCAAAAGGTTTCAGATATAGCACTGCATCCGTCAGTTAGCTCTAATTGTTAGAAGCGCGTTTTGTATAACGGTGTGCGATTTTAAGTTTAACAAAATTTTATATAATAAGGGTATTTTTAAATATTATAGATAATACACTGGTAAACACAAGATTTTTAAACATTAATAAATACAAGGTGGAACCCGTCGAATTTCGACGAAAGTAAATGTTTAAGAAGAAACTGTTTCATTGATTTATAATAAAACTACAAAATTAGATACGGCAAAAAATGCCTTTTACCATGCTCAGTCCAACTCTCGAACAAATATTAAAGTTAAAATTAAGAAGAAAAAAAATACTATTTTTATAAAATTCAATTGTCCAAATTATTAAAATTAAACTTTAATCGCATAGTTAAAAATACGATAATAAAGCAAAATGTAATAAAGATCAGTAATTAAGATGAAGCTATTAATTAAATCTGTTATGTTTGGTATAAATGCGTATGAAAATAAAATATTTCAAATTGACACGAAATTATATTTCATCAAACATTGACATCAAAGCTATCTCACGACTTAGAATTTCATGTGAAATTTAAACCTGTCATAAGTTTCATCTTCTCAAAATTTGCATGCGCACATTTCAATTTTTATCAATTTTAAAAGAATATGGTGTATTTTTGTTGCCACATTTGCAAAATTCGTACTAAAAACTATAAAAAATAAAAAATAAATAAAAATAAAAATAAAAATTAATACATCAAGAAAAAATTGAGATAGTTTTCAAACAAATTGCATTTAAAAGTACATATTTTTTTTTCTAAACGATGGCGTAAAAATTGAAAATTTGCGATCTTTAGAAGTATAAAATTTCAGCACCGAAAATTGCAATACGAATTGCATGTGGAACTGTTGCCATTCGCAAAATGACGTATGCGTTACGCACAGATACGTTTGGCCTTTATAATATAGATAAGATGATTTATTTAAAAATGGTTCTTAAGTTGTTGGGAGACTTTCAAGCTGAATTACACTTAATACTATAAAATATTCTTGCAGAGTGTAAATAAGATCGTATTCTCAAAGTTTGTATCTCATTATTGCATATGTCTTGTCCCAGCCAGGAGCAGTTAGCAATCTGTATTTTTGTGAATGTAATCAATAGAAGCTCGTTTTTTTTTTTTTTTTTTCTTGTGAATATAATGGACCATGCATTCAATCAATAGTGTTTATTTCCAAATAATGGGATAACATACTGAAAGCTGCACATTGCCACAATTTAGCAACGAATGTAGGCAAGTCAATATTCCTAAAGATACCTCTTTGAGATTAAAAGATCTCCACATCTTTAGCGTATTTCAGAAACCACATTAAATATGAAGGTGCCGTACAGTTTAATCAGGGCTATTTATACGCTGAAGCTAATGAAAAAAAAAATCATTGGTTATTGCAGTGATTTGAAATTACTCTGTAAAAGTTATATAAATAATGAAAAAAAAAGTGTGCTTTGTTGAGAGAATGTATTGAATTAAGAATTTCAGCTCTGACATTTCAATTGTTGTTTAAACACATAGCCTGCAGTAACGCATAAAGAAGTGTTCAAGCTAATGTTAATCCTACAACAGTGTTTTTTACAGATTTCTGATTCTTTTTATTCTCTTTTAACAGAATACCAGAAGTTGATAATTTTTACTCTGATTTTCTACTTTGTCGATTGTTTGTTGCAAATTTTTGATATACAGACACTTCTACTTTTGGAAGCAGTTCTGAAAGCAGAGTTGGGCAAAATACATCGAAAAATCATTTTCGATACAAAATACAAAATACATTGGTTTTGAGAACCTAAAATACAAAATACAAAATACTTTTCAAAAGGAAAAATTCAAAATACAAAATACATGTATTTTCAAAATACATTCAAAATACAAAATACATTTTCAAATTTTGAAAATCGCTGGGTGTTGCAAAGTGCTTTCTCAAAACTGATTAAGTTTTTGAAATTATAACAAAATTTCCATATAAGGAAAACTAGAAAGAAAAATCATGCGTCCAGCATAGATTATGAAACATTTTCCAACACATTCAGAATATTGTAACAAAACTTTATTGTTTTTTAAAGAGAACGATAATGTCTAAATAAAGAATTTGAAAAGGCATATAATGCACTCGAAAACCCAATTTCTACTATTGGTATCAATAATAAAAAAATATCGGATTTTTTTTTATTTTTATTTTAGTGTGTGCGGTTCTGTATATGACTTATGGATTTATATATACATACTACATAGTATGTTAAAAGTTTTTTCAGTTGAACGAATCTTTCCCATTCAGCAATTTCCGTGAATTTACCAAATGTACTTGAGCACTTTTGTAGCCTTGTATAGGATCTATAAAATTTAGATAAACGAAGTCATGTTAAAAATATAGTTAAATTTAAAAACACTTATCATAACTAAAAACGTACTTCTAGCAATTATTATTCATAGCCTTCAAAAGTTCAATTATTATTCAGTTTCTTCTTCAGCCAAATTCTTTCAAGCACCCCCGTAAATGAATGTTAAATTGTATGCACATCATATTCAACAGTAATCGTCATGTCGTATATTTCAGTGTTATATATAAATTTCAGCATATTTAAATTAGTATAATATTATTAAAGTACACCACGAATGATTTTTTTCCCGTATATCATAATGTAACGAAAGTTTTTTGTGTGCTCCTATAAATGAACTATTTATGCTACACTCTTCATATTCAATGAACATGCCATACTAATGTCCAATAAAATTTTTGAATTTTATGGAAATCGAACAGTATTTACGCGAGTTAGAGCTGGTGTTGATTTCAGGAGGTGGCCTGGAGGGTTATCCCTCCCTGGAGCAATGAAATGCCCCCCTCAGAAAATTCGAGATTTTGTACTTTTAATGGTCAAAAATTGCATTTACTCCCCCGGAACTGTATAAAATCCCCCCCCCCCCCGGGAGCCACAAAATCTCTTCCGGAGAAAAGTTTCTGAATTCAACACTGGTTAGAGCACGGACAGACAAACAAGCAAACCGAATTCATGAACCCTTTTAAACTTATTAAAAAGTGTTAAAAATAAAATGGAAAAGTGTCAAAAGGAAACAAAACAGAAATCAGTCTTAATTCTAACAGAAAACTCATTTCATACAGAAACAAAAGTATTTTCAAAAAGGGTCGTTTTCACTTTTGACTTTTAATCCCTTTCGGGAACGTACACAAGCGGCTCATTTTCGGGTGTATCGGGTAACAAATAAAAAGATTATTGTTCAGTTAAACTTTTAGCACTGATCCACACTAATTGTATATTACAGCCTTATTTTTTCAAGGAATAATGCCACTCGAAAAAAAATTATGAGGGATTAGCTCCCCCATTTCCATCCTTTACACTTAATGATTGAATTCCCAAAACAAATCAGGCATACGACTTATATTAATGAACCTAAATATAAAATTCGAAGCAAATCGGATAATTCTGCATAAAACCTTTTTCATTTAATTTAAGAGGGTTAATCCCCCGTTCTCCTTTTTATACTTAATCATTACATCCTAAAAACTATTCAGGGATTTGCTTTATCGGAAAGAACCTATATCCAAAATTTAAAGCCAATCGGATAACTCTGCATAAAATCTCATTTATCTAATTTAAGGGGGGGGGGGTAATAATCGCCCGTTTTCCCTCTTTATACGTAACAAAACGACCCCAAAATTAATCTGAGAAGCTCCTTATCAGTATGAACGTATATCCAAAACTTGAAACAAATTGATTAATTCCATGAAAAATTCATTTACCTAAATTAAAAGGGGTAGTCTCAGATCTGTTTTTTATTTCTTAACAAATGGATCTCCAAAACAAATCAGGGAAATGTCTTTTCAGAATGAAGCTAATCGGTAAACTTGGCGAAAAAAACTCATTTACATACATTAAAGTGGTGGGGTTAGCTCCTATTTTCATCACCCATTTATAGTTAATCAATGAACACACAAAACTAATTATGCAGACGCTTCATCAGGATGCCGCCTCATCTATATCTAAAATTTGAATCTAATCGGTAAATTCTGTATAAAAAAACCCAATTATCTAAATTAAAAAGGAGATCAACCCCTATTTCCCTCCCTCATTTATGCTTAATTAAGGAATACTCAAAACTGGAGGCACTATATCAGGATGATTCTATATCTAAAATTTGAACAAAATCTAATAATTAAGCATGAAAAATCCATATATCTAAATTAAGAGAGGAGATTATCCTCCCCATTCTCCTCCCCCTATACTAACCCAATGAACTCCCAAAATTAATCTGGGTAGCACCCTTTCACCATAAACGTATATCGAAAATTTAAAGCATATCGGATTTTTCTTTTATCACGAGTATCGCGTTATATATATACAGAACGGGCGGGTACGTAAGCTCTCAGGCTTTTATGGCTCGAGAGTTAAAAA
Source organism: Maratus speculifer (assembly GCA_964019185.1). Taxonomy (NCBI): domain Eukaryota; kingdom Metazoa; phylum Arthropoda; class Arachnida; order Araneae; family Salticidae; genus Maratus; species Maratus speculifer. The sequence goes on along the minus strand of OZ025301.1, from coordinate 70,881,354 downwards.
ATTATATTTGGGTCATTCCAAAAATAAAGCACCCTTTGGTGTCCCGACATTTTGAATTGCTATATTTTCTAAAATTTTGTTTCAAAATTAAATTTAAATATTGGAAAATATATTTTAAAGATATTTTTCTTTAATGCAATTTTTAAATTTGAGATAAATTCCATTTATTGTTATTCAAATTACTTTCATAATAATTGTGTCCTGTAAAAAGCCATGTCCCAAGAACAATTTTTACTTTTTAAACCCTATTTTTTTTACTATATGTATCATTTAAGTTATCTTTCAGGATATTTTTTATATCTTTGTAGTCTTTATATTATCCCTATATACTTTAAATATTTTTTGTAAATATTTTTCTTCATTTTATAAGAAAAATTCCTGTGTCCCTTAATTTTTGTCCCCTGTGTTACCGCCACTTTTTTCTTCCTATTAAAATAAGAATTTACAAGCTAAATGTTGTTAACAGCAGTCATTCATGTACTTTTAGAGTTAGAATTCATCCTAGGTAGTCATTTTCCTCATTTGTTAAATTTTGAAGAATATTACCAAAGTAAAGGTGATTTTTGAAGGTGGGTGTGTTTTTTGTGTGTCCCATGTGTTACTATTGATTTATTTCGATTAATTATTAATTTTCTAGTTTATTGGCATTTAAATTGTAAGTCTTAGTTAAAAGAAAATATTCCATCTAACTTTATATTGTTTCTATGAAAATAGTAATACATAGGTGAAAATTTAATTCATTTTGTCTCCTGTGTTACTAGTCCCCTGTGTTACCATGATATTGGTTGATATATTGATATTTTTAGATATTTAAATATTTTTAAAAAAGTGTGCTGCTGATATTCAATTTCTACTCTTGAATATGTATACAACCCTCTCAATGATATTTTTATTTCATTTTAAATGAAAAAAATTTTGAAAAAAAAATTTCTCAAAAGGGACCTTTATTTTTGGAATGACCCATTTACAAGTAAAAACTTTTTTTTTTTTTTTTTTTTTTTTTTTTGGACGGTGCAATCGTTTTTCAAAAAATAGAAATTTTAACAATTTTTAAAAAACTGCGCCTTATTTAAACGATTTTTTCCCTACGCTAAAAGTAACTAAACGTATGTCTGTCTATATACCTCTAATATTTTTCAAGCTTCTATCACCAAGAATAATTTTGAAAGGTTTTGACCAGTAGAAATTAGGCCCGACACTATCCGAACCTTCAGAAAAAATTAAAGCTTGTTCCCGGTTCAACCCGAGTGCCGAGAATGAAAGTCGGACTAGCTCGGCTCTGCCTGCGGCCCGAATTCGGGCCCAGACCCGGTACATGGAAATCTCTATTGCACATGTCTTATCACAATAAAATTATTCTCTTGAAGGAGTTTCATTGGGAACGTCAAAAGTGTTATTTTTATTTAACTCTTCACGAGCTTTTATAAATGATAATAGCACTACACTCCTAATGTACTGAAAAAAAAAGCAATAAGAAGTAAAACTCTTTATGAGTCCTTCTTGTCTGTCATGGAACGTTTTGTTTTGTAATTCTCGTAGAATAAGTAAGATTTATTACATTATTTTTGTAACAATTCAGCATAAACTATACATCCTGTTCATTAACAGTGTTTATCATACCACTGTCTGAAAAAAGGTGTTTTTGTTAACATCCAGAAACGAATTCAAAGACTAAACAAAATGGAAAGTATTTCCTGTTGCGAATCTTTGATTTGCGGTTTACAGAACAGCAAATTTTGAAATCTACAAAAATGTATTTTGAGAGTATTTTCAAAATACAAAATACTTGGTAAAATCACTTCAAAATACATTACCAAAATACTTTCGCTTAATCAGTTCAAAATACAAAATACAAATGTATTTTGAAAATGTATTTCAAATACATGTATTTTCGATACTGCCCAACTCTGTCTGAAAGTAAAACTGTTCTCGTATAAAGAATTTTTTTCAAAAGCTGAAAAAGTGCATACATATAACAACATACATCGGCTTCAAGTATCACATGCAAATAAATTAATATTAAAATACAAGTGAGGAGTATGTAAAAAAAGTTTTCATAGGTTTTAACAATAATGTTTTTATTTATCCGCGTGACTAGTGTAGGCTTTTAAGAGTCCATTCTAGTCATGTGAAGAAACGAAAATACTAATATTATTTCTATGGGACCGTTATTTTCAAATAGCTGACTTGAATGTTGCTATTTTTAAATGACTTTTTTTATAGGATAGATGAAAACGATCTACAACCAGGCCAATTTTTACTTTTTCGATTTGGTTTTCGATTTTTTTTAAGTTACTTTCACTTACAAAACTGGTTATGAAATTAAAACTATACTAATGTTTAAAAAAAAAAAATACTATAACCAAAATTGAAAAAATAAAAATAGGCCAAGTTGTAAATCGTCCTCATCTATAAATAAAGGAAAAAAAATTGTTATATATTAAAATCGAAGCGAGAATGTTGGAAATAACGCCACTCATAAGATTAACATTAGCCTTCTCCTTCCTCAGTGTGACTGAAATAACTTCTTCAGAGCACACAGTCACGTGGTAAAAGCCGAACGCTAATGGCAAGTCTATGGGCACAATCTTTTCAAATATCTCGCTTTATTTTTAATATTTGTAAGTGATTTTTTTCACAGGATAGCTGAGGACATTCTATTACCGGCCTAGTTTGTACTTTTCTGATTTTCGTTGTAGTTTAATTCTGAGGACCCTCTAAATTTTGGATTCAGTGAAATTCGAGATGTTGTGTTTTTTTTAGTCTTATAAAATCTATTTCAGCAAAAATTAAAAACGCTTCACGGAATATTAGTGTTTAAGCTTTCCAATGATATGCTTTCCATATTTCTACAGCAATTAAGCTGAGCAAAATTTCGAAAGATTTTGATCAAAAATCGAACAAAAAACGTGTTTTAAAAAAGGAGCAAGATTTTTTGACACATTTACACTTCTAAAACTCAAACTTAGTTGAAAAAATTATAGTTAGCGCTTAACTCATAACTAAAACCTTCAATGTTTGTACACACTGTTAATTTTTTTTTTTAAATAAATTTCACCATTATATATTCTAACCCGCTTCTATATCTATAAAAATCGTATTAAAACAATTGAATCTTAAGGGATTTTTTATAGATACCTGTAGTTAAAGGTTCCATAGTCAAAAAAAAAATATTTTGTAATTATTATAGCGAAATTAACAAACGAATGTTGAAACAAAATTATTGATTTTCTTTATCGTTTATTATCAAAGTGCAACATACAGTTTAACTTCTTTCTTTATTAGTGACGATCAAAATAACTTTGCCCAATTTTTAATACTAGGCAGATGTTTACTGATATCTGCTCTATTAAAGTGACGTATGCCGGTAGTTCAAAATAAAATTTCATTTTTTTGATTTTTTGCTAGATTTGCCCCACTGAGCGTCGGCTCTTGGACTAGTAAAAGTGGGTTCATTACAGTTGTACTATGGTTTCTCCAGTCACTCAAAGTTGTTTATAGAGTTGATATATAAACTGTTTTATGAATCCCAACGAGGAAGGAAAAAATATCACGGTTTTGTTGAATTCCTAAAATACAAAAAATATAGTGCTGCACAATAGTTATTTTGATCAAACTTAAAACTGGCCTTCAGTAGATGGAATATGGGATGTCTTTACGGATACAATTTGAAGCGTTTGGACAGCCTTTTTCAAATTATCTGAAGGAAAATCTCACACAATATATGATTTGAGAAAATATAGCCATATGAAAGTTACCACAACATTTTCTTTTATCCTGTGTGTAAAGAGCTATTATTTGTCCTAAATGTTAATAATAAATATGTCACCGAGGCATCGAATAATCATATTCATTTTTCAAATGAATCTTTCTCCTGGATGCTGCCAAATTTTTAAAATAATGAATTTAAACAGTGAATTTCTTTTTTAAAATAGATATGAAAGAGTGGTGAAAAAAAGTTTATATATAAGTGTTTTCTAACCTAAAACTTTTTCCAACATTTAGCAGTATCATAGTCGTAAAATAACCAAAACGTATGCACTATATGCAGAAAGTATCAGCCAAAGAGTATGCGCTATATCCTTACGTGAGAAACATGATATACGAAGGTTTAAAAAAAAAAAATCTAGAAGGTATGACGTTTACCATGATATGTCATCCACTACACTCCTGGATATTACTTGCATTTCAATAACATTAAAATAAAAGCATACTATTCAATATAATTTTGTTTGTATGTGTGCATGTACAAAATATAGTACAAATAAAAATAGCATGTTTATAGTTCAATAATATTTAAAGTTTTATTATACTATAAAATACAATTGGGCATCTGTAGACTTGAACTTAATCCAATTTTATTTAGGCCGAAATTGTTCGCTGAACATTTTATAAACTTCAACTGCTAATATCGGGTTTTCATTACAAAAATTGGTCCATTTTGGTTCCACGTACAGCATTTTTTCCCTGATTATGTACTCCATGACACTCGCTTTAAAATCGATATCACTGTGCCTATCGGATAAGATCAAAATATCGCAAGCATTTTCAACAGATAAATTATCCTTTAAAAAATCGGCACATTGCTTCTTCACTGCATCGGCACTATATTTATCCGAAGCTTCATAAAACTGTAAAGCAGAATCAACTGTTAATTTCGGGAGCTTTCCCGTGTACAAGCATTTCAGAAACTGTCGGAAAATAGCGGCGTCCATGTCTTGTATATTTACTAGCCCCGTTTTACCCTCTACCATGTCGCTCTGGAGCATGGAAGCGAAAACACTGGAACGGGAGCAGAGAATACTCTTGTGGGCCTTGATGGTTTGGTCCCCACATATGAATTCCACATCGTGGTAAGGGCCCTCGTCAAAGAGCTTGGAAAAATCCTGCAAAAGACTCTCCATAGAGAAACAGGGACCTTCATAAGACGATATTTGCACTGACTTGTTATCTGAAATATGCATAAAAGACAGATTAAAAATAATAATAACAACACATTGCTCAGTGGTGCACAAAACAGGAATTTTAATATACATTTGTACAATTAAAATAAAATAAAACTTTCAACGTTTCGCGACGTCTTCTGCGGGCGTCTTCAGGAAAATATGATAATGGAAGGACTACGTTTGCATCTTGATCGAGAGATGATATTTCTACTAAATTAAAATCTAAACTAGTGAAAAATGCTCCAAGGAGCAGTGCAAAAGTAGAATATGATTTTAATTGAGCATTAAAAAGTAATGGACAAGTGCTTCTGTTAATTACTGAGCATGAGGAAGGATAAGGGATCCCTTCTTGGCTACAACTCACTTCAATGCCAACTTTGAAAAAATCATATTTGCGCTTTTTCCATATAAAAGAAATTTGCGGTTCTTTAGTAGAATTTTCCACCGTGCTTTAGATGTTAACCAGGGGTGTAGTCATAAAAATAACATAAGATATATGCTCTAAGCAGAGGGATATTCTAGAATGTGTATACTATAAGCTTTCTTGAAAAACAGAGGGTATATGGTGTTCTATTAAAAAGTCCAGAAGGTGTACGGCGTATAGCCTGTACTACATCTCTGATGTTAACTGCACTGTTCACTCTGCACTATACTACAAATCAATTTTCTGTGCAGTTATACACTTAGGATATGCTTGGTGGCAGTGCATGAATGTGATACCTGCAGGAACTAGGTATCTGGCATTATGTCGCCTTCCTTTACATTTATGTCTAATTAAGCTGCATCTTTACTGGTTACGTCTTTACACTATACATTTTTATAGTAACTGCGACTGACTTGTTTTCACGGAAAAAGCGCAAATATGATTTTTTCAAAGTTGGCATTGAAGTGAGTTGTAGCCAAGAAGGGATCCCTTATCCTTCCTCATGCTCAGTAATTAACAGAAGCACTTGCCCATTACTTTTTAATGCTCAATTAAAATCATATTCTACTTTTGCACTGCTCCTTGGAGCATTTTTCACTAGTCCTTCTATTTTTCCATATTCCATAGGGATACTGCACAACTTGTTTTGTATTTTATATATAGAAAACAAAATCTTATTTGTATTGAAATTAAAAAATGCTACATACTCTAATACTCTGGTGTTACAAATTAAAAAAAATTTTTAAACAGGTTTTTCTATACCAAAATTCTACGGTGGTTTTCAAAAAAAAAAAAAAAAAAAAAAAAAAAAAATCAGTTTTTTACTAAAGTGAATAAAATAATAGATCCTTTCAAAGAATAGATTTTTCATTCAAATATCCATTATTTTTGCCAAAAACAGGAACTTTTTTTATGCAAGAGTAAAGTTTGATACAAAAACCATGCTTCTTTTTTTACTTAATCCGTATTTATTACGGACTTATTAAAAACGTACTCCACCGCTTTTATAGGAATCGATTGCTTTACTGTGTTATGGAGCATTCTCATTGGCCATAAAGAGACATTCTATAAAAGCTGTGGAGTGACTCTGCAACAAATGGGTCAAATTTTTAACAGTGCACTGTTAAAAATCTGCTGCATTATGCTGCAACGCCCTCCACCACTTGTATATAATATCTCTATTCCAACCAATGAGAAAGCGCCATTTCACGGCCAAGTAACCGTTTTCTATACAAACAGGGGAGTGCGTTGCAGCAAAATGCAGCAGATTTTTAACAGTGTGCATATCCTTGTCGCTATAGTTTACAGGAGTGGTACATTGTTCAAAATTTGAAACTTTTGCTGCATCGCCACTCCATCGCTTTGATAGAATATCTCTATTTTGATCGATGAGAATCCTCGATAATGCATTTAAGTAATCGTTTTCTACTTATCTAATATATCGTTTCCGTATATTTATTTTTTCAATCAGCACCAAGGTGCGCACTTTATTAGAAGACGCGCTCTATTAGACGGCGCATTCTATTAGAATAAATACGGTATATACTTATAATAAATACACTTTGTTAAAGTACAGGGCCCCAATATTTGACAGGTATGCCAGGCATTTTTGCCATTGATGCCATTGTGCTAAAAACAAAATATAAATAAATGAAAAAAATGGATAAAATATAAATTTGGCATGGTGCAAAAAATTGCCTAATTTAAAATTAAAAATCAAATTTGACAGCCACCAGGGCTAGACACCGTGCATAATTATTCAGTAAATGATTCATTAACACTAGAACTCCCGGAAATTCTACTCAAGTTTGAAAATAATATTTCTCACCAGAATTTTTATTAAAAATTATTTAATTCATTTATTTAACGTAAATTTGCGTGGATTAGATTTAAATTATTTCAAGAAAATTTTTCTGGTTCGAATTGAAATTTAGTTACATGATTGGAGTCGAATCGACTCCATCCGGGCGTTCTAGTGTTAAAAAATGACAAAAATCAGCATGTCAAAAATTTCAAAAAAATTCATAATTCGTTAAAAAATTAAGTTAAAAATAAGAGAAAAAAAAGCATTCTGTATTTTTTTATGCTTAATCGAATGGTGTAACTGGTTTTTCTCTCCGATGATCACAAGTACCTTAGATTGATGACTGCTATTCTTTTATTTCCTCTTGTAAAAAAACTGTTTAATGTAAAGCTATGAATTTTTGCAGGATTAATTAGCATCGCAAAATCTTTAAAATAAACTTTACCGCAACATTCTATCTGCAATAGAACGTTAGATATACCCATTTATGGCCAAGTTTGGAAAATACGCAATTTCAGAAAAACCGCCCAGCGAAATAACGTTTTCTCGATGACTACCTCGGGATAAAAAGTTTGTCTTTTGTTTAAAAAAAAATTAAGTTTTTATCTTTAGTAGTTTTCGAGAAAAGTGCTGTGACACAAAATTTTTGTCCGATTTTCAGAATACTCTACAGTACACCTACAGTATGCCATAAAAAAATAATTTTTGTACTATGTTGTGCTTCTTGGCCAGACGAACATTTAAAAAAAAAATCATCAAAATTGGATAAGTATTTAGTTAGTTATTGCAAAAAGAAAAATTGAAAAATCCGTGTGCACCATCGCTCAATCATATTATTGTTGCGCGCTGCCGCGCGCACAATGATGAATTAAAATTTAAAAAAATGTTGCCACATACACGTGAGTAAAAATTAAAATATTGCAAGAAAATAAAAATTTTAAGATTTTATGATATTATGCCATATTTTTGGTATATTGTAGGATAAATTATCATTACAATGTTTATTTTCTCGTGCTATGATTTCGATGGATTCTCTTATTTTACTTTGAACTGGGTTATTGCATGGAACTATGATTTTGGCCTCCTCAAAATTAATATGGCATAATATAATAATAATATTATAATATATATAATATAATGTGTTGTTATTATTAACACAAAACACATAATAATATAATACATATTATTATGTGTTTTGTCATTATATTATTATGTGTTACACATTACACATAATAATCACATGTGTTGTTATTATTAGTTACATTTTATGGTGCAACTGTCCTATATATATTTAAGATTAAAAATATACTGCAAAATGGGAATTACAAGTGTCCGGTAACACTTGCAAGAAAAATATGAAAGATTATCTGCATCATTATAAGCTGGCAAATTTATGTCGGTGTGGTTGAAACCAGCGGTTATAACCGGTTAAAACCGTCATGACAGAAACTAGTTTCTGCCAGTAAGCGGTAAAAACCGACAGAAACTTAGAAGTAATACTAATAAGAATTTTAACCTATAATGATCCATAATTCACACATGTATTTAATATAAAGAATTTGGTTAAAAAATTAAGATAAAGATTATGAATTTATTATTTATTTATTTATTTATCTATTTATTACTTTATTATTTATGAATATTTTACTCAAAGTAACAAAAAGTTTCAAAGGGATCATACAAACACACTTTGTTTATATAACAATTTTCTGTCGCTTGAAAAACAAGTTTTCATAACGGAATGTGTTGGGTATTATTGATATCATTGTTTACAGTTGAATTTGTATTTAAAAGTTAAAAAAAAAGAAAAAAAAATCTATGATATTTTAGCATCATTCTTTAGAATATTTTAAAATAATTGACACAATGCAATAACTTAAAATTTATCTACTACTTCATACAAAGAGGAATGGTTCTTGTGGAAATATATAAGTAAATAATTGTAGCACAAAAATAACAGAAAATAAATTTAATTATATATCTTGTACAATTATTTTACAATATTGAAAGAACAAATTCATTTTAGTGGAAAAAGTAATAATATACTAAGAGCATTCCATAATATAGGATTAATTTTGCTAAACTTTTTTAACCTAGACTGCTTTTTAATTTGTTCTGAATGAAAGAAGAGTTCAAAAATATTCTTTCAAGACTAGCATTACTTTCTGGTAATGTCATTATTGAGGATGTAAAATTAAAGAAATTCTTATTTTTTTCCGGTATTTGTTTTTAAAGGTCCCACAGGAGGCAAGATATTTTCTAGGACTTCCTTGGGAGGAACAGATGTAGTATTTGCCCGGAGTCCACCATCTTTTTTTCTTTGGTGGTCACTTATGACGACTTTTTTATTCTTAATTTTTGAACAATTCAGAAAGTAAAAATAAACAAAAAAAATTTTTTTAACTGAAAATCAGCACTCCTAACATTATTTGTAAAAAAGAAAAAAAAATAAAGAAATAGGGAAAGGGAGAAAAAGAATTCATAATTAACAAATGGTAAATACATACATTTTAAAAAATTATAAAGCAAATATTAATTAAAAAAATATATATATTCTGAAATTACAGTCAAACAGTTTCAGATATTATACATTTCAAAAATACAAAAATAATGAATAAAATATAAAAAGGCTGCCATCTCCAGACGAATATTACATGAAAGCCCTTTGGGGAAATATATTTTTGGGAAAGAAGTCAATTTTGCTACAAGGGGTTATTATATAAGGCACAAAATTCAGATTAATACCAAAGAGCAATTTCCTTGCCCTTCCTTTATGCTCAAATGTCAATTTTGATCCTATTTATTTTAGATGAAATAAATAAACTAGCATAAACGCACTGCACCACTGCACTAAGTATGATTTGAATCTTGCATTTGTGACTTTTCATGATATTTCCATCATTTTATAAAATTAAGCATATTTTATGAGTAGCTGCAATAGAACAGTCATGTTTTTTACTTTTATCTAAAGCAGCAGCAAAATATTTTGACGTTTGTAACAAGTATTTAACTTTTTTTTATAAATCATGATAATTATTTACAATTTTTAAATAATTAAAATAATTATTACAAACATCAATTATTTAATTAACAGCAATTTAACAGAATTACAAACATAAATTATTAATCAACAATTAATTATTTATCCTCAATATTATTTTCACGATTTTCAATTATCTGCAAATAATATGACTGATTCTGCGGGAAAAAATCAAGACTACCAAATTGTAATACAAATTATTTATTTTTTTTATTAAAACTATTCACAATATTTTATTGGAATGAAATGAATAAAATGTATACAGGTCGAGTCATAAATATCGAAACAATAGGCTATCTTCTTAAATATTGCCCCTAGATCCATACTCCCAATTGCAAAAATTCATAAAAAAGGTGAAATTTTTCATAAGTTGCAACTCCATGGGGGGAAGCGGGAAGGTTTATTTGAAAAAATACGAAAAATAAATTTTTATACGTTTTTATACGAAAAATAAATTTTTATACGTTTTTATTATTCCCAATTAGGAAATTATTCCTTAGCCACTCCTAAATTGAACAAAAAGAATTTCATCTCCATATCTAAAAACCTCATAGAGGTATTAAAATCCAAAATTTTCCAAAATTCGTGACTTACACCACTTCACCATGCCTGTAAACGAAGTGTTTTTGACTCATTCTGAAAGCAAGTGAGGGTCGTCCATAAATTGTCTGTTATTAAAAGTCGATTTAAGACAGTGCCTCTTATTTGAATATAAAAAAAAACCAGCGTATTGATTTAAAGCTAAACTTGTATTCAAAACATGTTGGTAGTTTGCACTGGAGGTCTGCATGGGTCGAAATATCTAGTTTTGGTCGCAAACCGACCCACAGGTAAATAAGTTCGGCCCGGCCTGGAGAAATATTAAAATCATATCCCGGACCAGCCTGGAAAAAAGTTTAAATCATAGCCCAGCTGAGCTGTGAATTTCTACATAGTTCTTTTTACTTGGGTATGGTTAAAAATTGTTTCATATGGAGGGGTTCTGACCAAAAATACTTATAGCTTTTCGTTTTTCATATTTATACTTTTTATAATTAAATAAACGCCAAAGGCTATTATAATTATTTTATCAATGAATCTGTATTTATATGTAAATGTTTCACTTTTATTTTAATATCGTTAATCGATATTTCCTACGTTGGTGATTTTGAAAAATGTTATACAGTAAAACCTTTTAAGACGGAATCACATAGGAAAGAAAATAAACGTTATAGACAAATGCTCTACTTAGGAGGTGGTAAATGGAATTTTTTTTCTCAGGTATTATTATATTTATTTTATATGGATCAAGACATTTTCCGTTTAAAGCAGGATTCCGTCATAGGCAGAAAATTTTCACTGGTTTTATTGTATTTAATTTTTTAACCTTTGAATATATTATTCTTAAAATAAAAAAATCTTGAAGTTTTTTTTTTTTTTTTTTTTTGTAAAATAAAGGCGATTTTATATCCGTTTTACGTAAAAATTTTGATCGAGCCATATTTTACTTATTTTATGCGGGTATTTTGTCAGGGACAGCGGGTAAAACGGGTTGTGTCGAGACCAGGATTGAAAAATTTGTCCAGTGCAGACCTAAGAAAAAGGAAGCAGTCTCCTCCGGTATGAAAAATACGTTAGGTTCGGCCAGACGAATCTTCAGAAAAAACTAACATCTTGGTTTTGGCCCGGCCGGGGCGCAAAATACATATTTTTTCACAGCCTCTCCAGGAAGGTAAAAAAGCCTGAAGTTGTGAAAGCTAAATTGATAAAAAAAGACTTAATCCGCATCTTAGAAAAAGCATAGTTTTAAATGACTGACGGACATTTAATCAGTACAGAAAGGAGATGGAAATGGGTCATTCCATGTCAACTGGCCTAGAGGCTCCCACTCAACCCCCTTCAATTTTTATGAAATTGATACAGAATATACATGTGGGTATATGATGAACATTTGGAAACTGTTTAGTGCAAAAAATTGTATAGTTGGAGCACCAGGGGTCCATTTGTACCAATCACTATTTCATGGTTGTAGGAAAAACGGCCAAATCATGAAGTTTGGCATCATATTGCTGGTGATATATGAAACCTTATTTATTGAAAATAAGTGATCTAGTACAACTTTTTGTGCTAAAAAATGTAATTGAAGTATTAAAAATCACAAATCAAAACTATCGTGATTACTAGGCCTCAAAGTAGGCCTTACGGCCAATCTGGTTGAATTTTACCCTTATTTTAACATGCTGTAACTACTGCAAATATTATTTTAAAAATTGCTCGATTTACAAACTAATTACCTATGAATATATCGTAAAGCCGCTGTAGTTGTTTTTTGATTGCTTAAATATTCATTAAATTATTGATACTCAAAATCTAATAAAAAATTAAAATCGTCGATTTTGCCCCATTTTCAAAAGCGTATATCTCAAAAGGGACACTTTTGATTTGGTTACAATTAGTACCACTGGAAAGAGCACATCTTAATTTATAAAAAAACTTTATTTCATTTTGGGCCTCTTAGATAGAGAAGGAAAATAATAAAATTCAAAAACTGTTGTACGTGATAATCCAGATACATACAAGAAAGGTATATATTACGACAGGGTCTATCAACATATTTTGAACCATTCTTTTTTATTACAACGATTAATGCATATAATAATTATCACTTTTCCTGGTCACAATTACTGCTCCTTTACCAATATGAATGATTTGTAACCGCATTGCCAATGAGTTATATCCAATAACCAAGCAAGACTAGCTCCTGGTTGGGTATTGCATGTTTTAAAATTTGAATGCGGGTACCTAACGGGATCCATAGATTATTATAGACTAAATGTTTTGATTATTTCAAGCTCCCATTATGTTGATTCCTGATCCCCAATCTATAAGAAATATTACTCATTGGTTCAGTTTGTCAAATTTCTTATTGATTGCGATCGCAAGAGTTTTCGGTAAATTGTATTGCTGACTAATTTTTGTTTTTATTGGAAATGGAACAGTAATTATATGCTCTTCCGGAATCCAACAGAGGTCTTGTCTAGTGGGCTAATAAAATGTTTTCGAAGGTCCATGAGGGTGCATAAAATTTATTAAGACATCGTTGCTGAGATTTTCAATACCAATTCTTCAATAAAATATTCAATTTTCATCTTCTTCGTTTCTAACGTGTCATGATCTGTGTGAACCCATTGTTTAAATTCAATGGCGTCTTCTGGATCACTATCTTCGAAAATACTTTCAAAAATGTTTTTTAAATCATCTGTTTCAGGACATTCTTCGCAGCGATGAAGCATACAATCTTTAGAATTTCAAGTCACAAGCTGTTTTACTTATAAGGAATTTATAATCTACATCAGTTAGGCAGCTTGCTAGCATCATCTTCACATTTTCATGCATTTTACACACAGATTGAAAATGTGAACCTGCTGCAATGAAAGTCACACACGATTTTGGTTTTAACTCGCGAAATTTGGAGAATCCGATTTCCGGTCCATTACTACTTCGTTAGACTGCAAACATTTCTTTCAAATTGCTTAGTAATAGATGCTTTTGCATCTGAAATTTCCTTCCATCTATCCGAGCAGAAATGAAATCTTTTATTCCTGGACATATTAGATTAAATTCTTCATCTTCAAAAAAATTAATACTCTTGCTTTTATGTTTTCTGGCAACTTCTTATCAAACTTTGCTCTAGGTAAAGCCAATATCCCGATGTCTGCTTTTAATTTTCGCGCTGCTTTTACCATTCTTTCTGAAACTTCAAACTCTTCCATAACTTCTTTTATTGTCCAACTTTGAGGTGCCATTGTTAATATTTGTATTTGGTCTGGACGTTTTGACAACTGTAACTTCTCCTTCAATTCTTTAATTAGCTGTTTGTAATCTAAACAGTCTAGGCATTGGTTGCATGTAGTAGGTTGTCTTAATTTACATGGATCTATACCATCAACAATAGCTATTTTCTTTGAAATCACATTTTCAGTTTCACTTATCTTTCGCTTTGCATAGCTTTTAATATCTCTTGTTGATGTTCGTTGAAATTTTAAAGGAGATAAATCAATGGCTGTTAGACTTTTGTTCAACGTTTCTGTTACATCTATTTCATCTTGCTCCAATTCGCTTGAAGAAGAGGACCATGTTGTTCTTGTTTCTTCGAATTCTTTTCTGTACGATCTACATATTTTATGGTTTGGTTTGACATTTTTCTTAGTTTCTTAGTCTGTCAGATGATTAGAACTTTCTGAATTGATGGCCCGCAAAGATTTTCGTACTCAATGATTGTCTTTAGTGAAAGGATTACAGCAAGTTTGCTGAAGAATCTCAAATTTATGCAAAAGCAATGTTTCGTGATGAAAGCATATTTGAGAATTTTCTTCAAGATGCAATAAACTTCGGCGATTTATTAACTCCTGTTCTTCAGAGGAAAATTCTTTAAAAAGCTTAAAACCTTTATGTGCACAATAAGTCGTCAAAGGGCACGGAGAATTATCAGCACAGCCAATGCTGCATTGACTCTGATCATAATCATGAGAATCCATAGAGCTAAAATCTTGATACAGAATGTTTTAACAGTAATGTAAAGCATAAACTGAAAGAGAAGTGGAATATTTTTGTATAAATCTTGTTAAACATGCAATACCCAACCAGGAGCTAGTCTTGCCTGGTTATTGGATATAAATCATTGGAAATGCGGTTACAAATCACTCATAATGGTAAAGGGGAAGTAACAGTGACCAGAAAAAGTGATAATTATTATATGCATTAATCCTTGTAATAAAAAAGAATGGTTCAAAATATGTTTAAAGACCATGTCGTAATATATACCTTTCTTGTATGTATCTGGATTATCTGGTACAACAGGTTTTTGAATTTTGTTATTTTCCTTCTGTATCTAAGAGGCCCAAAATGAAATAAAGTTTTTTTTATAAATTAAGATATGCTCTTTCCAGTGGTACTAATTGTAATCAAATCAGAAGTGTCCCTTTTGAGATATACGCTTCTGAATATGGGGCAAAATCGACAATTTTAATTTTTTATTAGATTTTGAATATCAATAATTTAATGAATATTTAAGCAATCAAAAACCAACTACAACGGCTTTACGATACATCCATATGTAATTAGTTTGTAAAGCGAGAAATTTTTAAAACAATATTTGCAGTAGTTACAGCATGTTAAAGTAAGGGTAAAATTCAACCAGATTGGCCGTACGGCCTACTTTGAGGCCTAGTAATCACGATAGTTTTGATTTGTGATTTTTAATACTGCAATTACATTTTTTAGCACAAAAAGTTGTACTAGATCACCTATTTTCAATAAGTAAGGTTTCATGTATCACGAGAAATATGATGCCAAACTTCATGATTTGGCCGTTTTTTCTACAACCATGAAATAGTGATTGGTACAAATGGACCCCTTGTTCTCCAACTATACAACATTTCGCACTAAACAGTTTCCAAATGTTCATCATATACCTACATGTATATTCTGTATCCATTTCATAAAAATCGAAGGGGGTCGAGCGGGAACCATGCCAAAATTTAGGACACTTGATATGGAATGACCCAAATGAGAAAAGTTAAACTAATTGGAAGTTTGAGCTACAGAAAAGAGTTATTTTAGACTCTCGATTCTTTAAAAAGCATTTAAACATTTTATTAGGAGCCAAACTTTATTTAAAACTTTAAGTTCGTTTTTATGCATGATGAGTTTTTTCCCCACTATTTCTCGTCTTAAAATTATTAAAAGTCAAGAACTATTAAAGAAAAAAAGTGCATACTTGAACATATCATTTCATACATGCCATTTTTGATAATTTTACATTAGTTTTGTTTCGGCAAATTTGAAAAAATATTTACTTTTGAAAATATAATTTTTTTTAAGTTATATCAGTTAAAAAAATATTTTTAATAGTTTTAAAATTAATATTGAAAATCTAATCTAATTTATCTAATGTTAAAGTCCAAAGTTTGCCTACTAATAACTTTGGACTCCATTATCACACTTTTTTGAAGAAAACATTTCCCACAGCATAGCTCCATGCTTCCGCTATGATTCCACCATGTTTCATTGTAGGAATAACATAGGTCTAATCATATCTATTGTTGTTAGGTCCAATGTAGAGTCTGTCATCACTCACAAAAAAGTTTCAAATTGGGTTGATGGAAAAATAGTACTTTTGTCCAGTTTTTACTTGACCAGATTTTGTGCTTTTTGGAAAACTCCAGTTGGGTATGTTGATTTCTTTTAACCTATGAAATTTTTTTTAACACTGATTCTTTCACAAAGTTCTGTATCATGTCAGCATCTTGACACGGTAGACTGACTTATTTCAGAAAATATTTTCATTTCGTAGATCGCAGTATATTGCAACGGAGTTTTTATTTTTCTCTTCATAATTCTGTCCACAAGAATAATCCTTTCCTTTGATCTCCCGTACCTCAGAAAGTCCTGGAGGCCACGGCCTTCTTTATATAAATTTTAAATATAGTTTACAATCAATTTCAACCAATCGATAACTTTGCCGCAATATCTCAAGAACACTGAGCCTTTAGCGAAAAACTAATCTCTCATTTACGAACAATAATTGTTAAACTTTTCAATTTTGAATTTAAACTAAGCTATTCACGTCGATTCAATCACAAACACGATCAAAATACACATTACCGATAGAAAAAAAAAACTAAGGAATGATGAGTGGCCGGAAACTTTTGCACAGGCGAACTTCGAATTCTACCCCTTTGCAGAAAGAACTTTCAGTATCCAATCAAAATGACCACGTGGTCAGAGGTCATTCACATATTCCAAACTTCTGAGGCAATTGTGCTTCTTCTTTGCTGAAAACTTCTGGTAAATAAATCAAAGCAACAAACTGGCCGGAAACTTTTGACCGCAACTGTATCTTTGAATTGAAATTTGAATGAAATACATGGTCATGAAAAATCTAAGAATGTGGAAAACAGGATTACAAATATCTCTGCAACTCATAATCCGATCAACTTTGTCTTTTATGCAAAATTTGTGTTATTTTATTGCCTTTAACGCCCACTCCTTAAAATAAGCAATTTCGAAAATTTTTATATACATTTCATCAGAACGTATTTTTCGAGAATCCGAAAAAAATAGTTCCGGATAATCGAGGATACTGATATTAAATAGGCTTTGTTCCATTCTTACATACTAAGTTGATACAAAATTTCAAGTCTCTATCTCAATTAGTTCGGGAGATAGAGCGTTTACAGACACACAGATAGATAGACAGACGGACGGCATTTTTTTTTTCTTCTAAAAATATGTTTTTCGGAATATTTACTATCTGAAATGTGTAAATCCGTCAAATTTTTTTTTTTCGATTTTCAAAACGATTGCAAGACTTACCCTACATTAAGTATGATGGATAAGTAAAACATTCCATTTATTTAAATTATAATTGAATGTAAACGAGCTTTATGTATTTGTTGACAGATATTTTTGAGGAAGTTTCAATACAAAATCAAATGTTTTATGACGGAAAGTCTTATTTCAGAAAAATTGTAGATATTGGAGGTGACATTATTTCTCGTGAAGTTAATTCGAAGAAACAGAATAGCAGAATGATTATCGGGACCTTTATGAACTGTTCATATCTGAATGAAAAAGTGAACATTAACATACTTTTTAACGAGAGTAGATTAATTTACAGATCTATACTTTTTATTTAAAGTTATTCATAAAAGAATCCATTTAAATTTATTTAAAAACATCATATGTTTGCAACGATTCGCTATCTTTTCGCTTCTCGAGTATATGGATTGAATGGTTGGATGATTTACAGGATAATTATTTAGTTGGGACACGGACAATGTCAAAAATAAAGAGCGCGTTACATATTTAATTTAAATTCAATAATTATTTATTCAAGTTTTTCACCTTTTTTGTGTTTATAATTTTTCTATTCATATTCTGAAGATGACACGATGAAAAGGAGTTTAAACATGTCAATTTTTAGTATATTTTAAATGTTTTATTATTAAAGTGACGCCTTATAAGCAAAATAATTATTTATAATAAAAGTTCTTACTTTTTTGTTGTAGAATATATATTATTATTACGATATAGTTATTAATGGACGTAATCAAGACTTACTGCTTTTATCTTTCACATTGTTCATACCTGTCTCCACTAGTCTGTTTACAAGTACTTCACATGGCCATCGACAATTTTAAAATTTCTCTGTTTTAAATAATTTTTTTTTTTTATCAAAAATAAATATTTCACCAGCCCGCAAGATGCAACGCACGTGCAGTTGAAAAGAGTTATAACAAAATCGCAAACTATTATAGAAGAAATTGCTATTACTACAATGCATTTTCACAAATCTTTTTTTTCTATAATACTAAGAAATATACAGAGTGTCCAGTAAATGACTGACCCATTTTTAATGTAAAAAAAAAGTTTGAGATAAAAATGTGCGGTTTGCTGCATTGCTATCAGAAAATCAATAAATTTTTAGCTATGAACTTTCTTAAAATAGTTCGAATTTCGGCCAACAGATGGCGCTGACGGCAGGAACAGGCTGTTGAAATTTAGACATTACTCTAGAATTCATATGCATGAGCTTTTAGACTCATTTCTTAAGTCGAATCTCAGTCGACATGTTAAATCGACACTCTACTCACCTGCAAAAATAGAGTTTGTTGGATAGAAAGAGATTTAAAATAATATTTATGATTGAATGCCTATTATACTTAACAAAAACCAACAAAATATTCATTGATTTTTCACACATCTACCATAAGTAAATTGTACTAATTTTTTTTTTTTTTTTTTTTTTTTTTTTTGGTAATCGGTTAGCTAATTCTCTTTTTACATGCAATAAATTGAAATTATGGGATAAGCATCACTTTTTTAAGCCAAAAAAAAATCTTAATATTTAATCTAAACATTTCTTCCATTAAATAGTATGAAATTGTACTTAAAAAATTAGTGCTGTTAAAAAACTTTAAATTATGGATCAAGCATATTCTTCTTGTCCATGTCGTGCAGTGAAATCAGTTAAGTAAGTGGTACAGTTAAGTAAGTAACAGTGGTACAGAAATAGTTTTGGGGCAAGTTCCCTGTCTGAAAAAAGCGGGGCAGTGACTTATAAATTGGCACATAAAAATATAATAAACCTTAGAATGAAGGAACCCGTTTATAACAAATCCTGTTTTAAACGTAAAAAAATATTGATTTCGACGAAGAAAGTAACATACAAAACCAGCTGCTAAGACGAAAGCCTACCTCAAACGAAATATTGTTTATTTTTCCGAAAATCGAATTCATCCCTACATTATATTTATATTTTGACATTTAACACATCTGAAAAGTTTATCCACGAGACATTTTAAGATTATTTTTATACACACGTCTCTCTTCCCCTTCCCCCCAACTGAAACATATCTACGCTGAAATGGAAGAATGTGTAAAAAGGAAAAAAAAGCACTGTGCCTGTTTTATATCCTGCGAGTTACAACTTTTCAAAATGTCATTACAAAGAGCATCATAGATCCTGAAATATATTTTTCGTCCTCCCCCCCCCCTTTCCTTAATTATTCTTTATGAGCAAAAGAAGGGAAAGAAGAATTTTAAAATTTTAAAAACTCCTCTTGCATCTGATTTGAAATAAAGAACATCATTAAAAAAAATGATTCTAAAAACTTTTTAAAAATTATATATGAAAAACACTAATGTTCCAATAATTTGGTAATATTTATATTTATAAAATTGAACTAAAATAAGTTGACCTATGATGATTCAGGATCTATTATGCCTTCTGTGATGAAATTCTGAAAAGGGGTGACTCGCAGGATATAAAAACAGGTAAGTCGCTTTTTTTTTTCATTTTAAGCTTTCTTCCATTTCAGCGTAGATGCGTTTGCAATGAGGGGAAGAAGAGGGAAGTGCTGTGTGTAAAAAGCATCTTAAAATCTGTCGTGGCTTCCGTAATAGAATGTTCAGATACGTTAAATGTCAAAATATGAATATAACGTATGACTTTGGTTTGCAGAAAAATGAAAAATATTTCTACTAAGAATGCATTTATTAAAAATACAACTCATTGCTCAATGGTGCACAGAACAAGAATTTTAATATGAACTTGTACAATTAAAATAAAATAAAATATCAACGTTTCGAGCCGTCTTCAGGAAAATATGATAATGAAATGGCTAAAAGTTTGCTTCTTGATCGAGAGATAATATTTCTATTAAATTAAAAACTAAATGAATTAAAAGTTCAAAAATGTTGCCACTTACATGTGAGTAAAAATTAAAATATTGCAACGAAATAAAATTTAAGATTTTATGATGTTATGCCATATATTTGGTATATTGTAGGACGAATTATCATTACAAGGTTTATTTTCTCGTGCAATGATTTCGACAAATTATCTTATTTTACCTTCAACTGAGTCCGGAACTATTATTTTGGCCTCATCAAAGTTAATACGGCAACCCTTGTTCGCCAAGTAGAAGCGAGAAAGAGCAGTATTCTGTTTATATTGTTTAATATTTCTGCGATGCTCTTTAATTCTAATTAAAAGTTTGCGTGTTGTCATGCCGATGTAGACTTTTTAAACATTATTTGATAAAGTGATGGGGATTTCATAATCAGGAAGCGAACTTAGTCCTTTTATTATCATATTATCCTGAAGACTGCCGCAGAAGATGGCGCAAAACGTTGATATTTTTATTTTATTTTAATTGTACAAGTTCATATTAAAATTCTTGTTTTGTGCACCACTGAGCAATGAGTTGTATTTTTAATAAATACATTCTTAATAGTTAAATTTTATGGTGCAATTGTCCAGTATATATTTATGAAAAATATTTCGTTTTAGACAGGTTTCCATCTTAGCAGGTAGTTTTGTATGTTACTTTCTCCGTCGTGATCAGTAATTTTTAGTATTTAAGACAGGATTTGTTATAGAAGAAATATAGACGAACCTTTATTCTAAGGTTTAATATAATATAAGTCCCGCTTATATAAGTAATATAATATATAATATAAGTCCCGCTTAAGTATTATAAGTCCCGCTTTTATTTTAGATAGGGAACCTGCCACCACTATTTGCGTACTACTGTTTTAACTTCTGATTTCACTACTTGTCGTATAGGCAAGAAGAGTTTACTTGATCCATCTCTTAAAACTTTTTGATATCACTATTTTTTTTAAGTACAATTTCATACTATTTAATGGAAGAAATGTTTAGATTAAATATTAAGATTTTTTTTACTTAAAAAAGTGGTGTTTATCACATATTTTCAATTTATTGTACGTAAAAAGAGAATCAATCAACTAATCACAAAAACGTTTTTTGAATACAATTTACTTATGGTAAATGTGAAAAAAGTCAATGAATATTTTTTTGATTTTTATTAAGTAAATAGAAATTATTCAATCATAAATATTATTTTAAATCTCTTTCCATCTAACAAACTTTTTTCTGCAGGTCAATGGAGTGTCGATTTAACATGTCGACTGAGATTCGACATTGCGAAATCAGCCGAAAAGCTCATGCGTATGAAAATTA
Source organism: Maratus speculifer (assembly GCA_964019185.1). Classification (NCBI taxonomy): domain Eukaryota; kingdom Metazoa; phylum Arthropoda; class Arachnida; order Araneae; family Salticidae; genus Maratus; species Maratus speculifer. Next base: position 70,859,610 of record OZ025301.1, on the reverse strand, counting down.
GAGTAATGTTTGAATTTCGACAGCCTGTTGCCGCCGTCAGCGCCATTTGTTGGCCGAATTTCGAACTATTTCAAGAAAGTGTATATCTAAAAATTTATTGATTTTCTAATAACAATGCAGCAAACCGCGAATTTTTATTTCAAACCGTTTTTTTGTTATTTACATTCAAAATAGGTCAGTCATTTACTGGACACCATGTATAAACAGAGGTAAGCTTAATATAAGGCAGAACTTAGTATCATATTTACACTGTAATAATTTAGAAATTTTAAATATCTAGTTTAAAAAGTGTTTTTGATAATGTCTATTGCTTAGAGTTTTTCAAAATCTAAAAATCCACTCGCCACTGGTTAGCAAAATCATGTATTTCCCCCACCTCTGTATCATTGTGCGCGCGGCAGTGAGCAACAATAATATGATTGAGCGATAATGCTTAAGCATAGGAAACCGCAAAAACACGCATTTTTCAATTTTTCTTTTTGCAATAACTAGCTAAATACTTATCCAACTTTGATGATTTTTTTTTTAAATGTTCGTCTGACCAAGAAGCACAACATAGCACAAAAATTATTTTTTTTATGGCATACTGTAGGTGTACTGTAGAGTATTCTGAAAATCGGACAAAAATTTTGTGTCACAGCACTTTTCTCGAAAACTACCAAAGATAAAAACTTAATTTTTTTTTTAAACAAAAGACAAACTTTTTATCCCGGGGTAGTCATCGAGAAAACGTTATTTCGCTGGGCGGTTTTTCTGAAATTGCGTATTTTCCAAACTTGATCATAAATGGGTATAACTAACATTCTATTGCAGATAGAATGTTGCGGTAAAGTTTATTTTAAAGATTTTGCGATGCTAATTAATCCTGCAAAAATTCATAGCTTTACGTTAAACAGTTTTTTTACAAGATGAAATAAAAGAATAGCAGTCATCAATCTAAGGTACTTCTGATCGTCGGAGAGAAAAACCAGTTACACCACTCGATTAAGCATAAAAAAATACAGAATGCTTTTTTTTCTCTTACTTTTAACTTAATTTTTTAACGAAATATGAATTTTTTTGAAATTTTTGACATGCTGATTTTTGTCATTTTTTAATGAATCATTTACTGAATAATTATGCACGGTGTCTAGCCCTGGTGGCTGTCAAATTTGATTTTTAATTTTAAATTAGGCAATTTTTTGCACCATGCCAAATTTATATTTTATCCATTTTTTTCATTTATTTATATTTTGTTTTTAGCACAATGGCATCAATGGCAAAAATGCCTAGCATACCTGTCAAATATTGGGGCCCTGTACTTTAACAAAGTGTATTTACTATAAGTATATACCGTATTTATTCTAATAGAATGCGCCCTCTAATAGAACGCGTCTTCTAATAAAGTGCGCACCTTGGTGCTGATTGAAAAAATAAATATACGGAAACGATATAGTAGATAAGTAGAAAACGATTACTTAAATGCATTATCGAGGATTCTCATCGATCAAAATAGAGATATTCTATCAAAGCGATGGAGTGGCGATGCAGCAAAAGTTTCAAATTTTGAACATAATGTATCACTCCTGTAAACTATAGCGCCAAGGATATGCACACTGTTAAAAATCTGCTGCATTTTGCTGCAACGCACTCCCCTGCTTGTACAGAAAACGGTTACTTGGCCGTGAAATGGCGCTTTCTCATTGGTTGGAATAGAGATATTATATACAAGTGGTGGAGGGCGTTGCAGCAAAATGCAGCAGATTTTTAATAGTGCATTGTTAAAAATTTGACCCATTTGTTGCAGAGTCACTCCACAGCTTTTATAGAATATCTCTTTATGGCCAATGAGAATGCTCCATAACACAGTAAAGCAATCGTTTCCTATAAAAGCGGTGGAGTGACGCTGCACCAAATCGGTCAATTTTTTTAACTGTGTATAGTGTAAAAATTGGCTACACTGTTAAAAATTTTATCCATTTTCTGCATCGTCACTCCACCGCTTTTATAGAAAACGGTTGTCTTACAGTGTTATGGAGCATTCTCATTGGTCATAAAAGAGGTTTCTATAAAAACATTTGAATGAAAAATCTATTCTTTGAAAGGATTTATTATTTTATTCACTTTAGTAAAAAACTGATTATTATTATTTTTTTTTTGAAAACCACCGTAGAATTTTGGTATAGAAAAACCTGTTTAAAAAGTTTTTTAAATTGTAACACCAGAGTATTAGAGTATGTAGCATTTTTTAATTTCAATACAAATAAGAGTTTGTTTTCTATATATAAAATACAAAACAAGTTGTGCAGTATCCCTATGGAATATGGAAAAATAGAAGGACTAGTGAAAAATGCTCCAAGGAGCAGTGCAAAAGCAGAATATGATTTTAATTGAGCATTAAAAAGTAATGGACAAGTTTATTTTTTGGAAAAAGTACACGAACATTTAAAAGTAATGAACAAGTTTATTTTATTGAAAAAATGCCCAAGCATTTAAAAGTGATGGACAAGACTTGAAACTGAGTCAAGAACTAGTAAATAATTTCCTCAAGACTTGAAAATGGCTGATCATGCTCTTATGTGACAAGCATATTCAACGTCCTTTTTTTATCCCTGTCTATCTTAGTATTGACACGTTATCAGAATATAACATTGTACTCTATAAAAGCTGAACTTTCAGAGCAAGTTTTTGATGAAGTAGCTAAATTTACCACATGCTGCTCCTTAACAATTTACTTGTGAAGTAGTAACTCTTATGGCAATTTTATTATGTCCAAGTACATAAAAAAATGGAAAAGCAGTTGCTGTTTGGTTGTACATGTTACGTGCTTATCAGGTATTCTAACTTTATTAAAATCAAAATTTGCTTGAAATATACAGTGCTTTTGATAAACTTATCGATTACTTATGAAAATATAAAAATTTTAGCACTATTTTATCTTTTGCTAATAAAAATCCGCTTAAAAATTTTTAGAAAAAAGATTGGATAGAAAAACTGTTTTTTAGTGATAAGATTGCGTGCAAAAAATGGTTGTGATAAGAGTAAATACAATGCAAAGCAGTAATATCAGGGCTTTGTTAAAGAGGGGCCAGGATGTGTTTAATATAGATACTGTATCTAATACTTGTTGTGAAAACTGAGTTTTTCTAAAGCACAGTGTTAGATTCTGCCAACATGCCTATACTAAGATAGACAGGGATAAAAAAAGGACGTTGAATATGCTTGTCACATAAGAGCATGATCAGCCATTTTCAAGTCTTGAGGAAATTATTTACTAGTTCTTGACTCAGTTTCAAGTCTTGTCCATCACTTTTAAATGCTTGGGAATTTTTTCAATAAAATAAACTTGTTCATTACTTTTAAATGTTTGTGTAATTTTTCCAAAAAATAAACTTGTCCATTACTTTTTAATGCTCAATTAAAATCATATTCTGCTTTTGCACTGCTCCTTGGAGCATTTTTCAATAGTACATATATATATAAGGTAGTTTGCAATTCATATTTTATTTTCAAACATTAATTTCATAATTCAAAATTTTAAATTTTAAAATTACAAATTCAATGCTTTTATGTTTGGGTTTTTTTAGTACTATAACAGCAAAAAAATTGTCACATTACTATTATAATCTCAGGAATTTTTCTAAGGAATACAAAAGATAACAAATACATTCCACAGGAAATCTCTAAACCATACCGGCCAAAGATCAGCAATAAGGGGTATCCGATGAATATTACAAACCCTGGAGCAGCAGGGTCTTTTTTTTTTCTTTTAACTTTTGAAAATAAAATGATCAAGGCTTGAAAAATGTTTGCATCTGAGTTCACGCCTTATACCATACAATATATAGAGACCTCAAATGTGTTTGAAATATGTTTTTTTATTTTGAAGTTTGAAAGTAATTTAGCGTCTGAATTTTTCTTCTGTCAGATACCCTTTAAGGGGCTACTTCAGTCAAATGAAAAGACCCGTTTGCTAATGCTAATCCTATGGAAGAAATTTATAAAGATATCTCAGTTGCATTTCAAAATTTTAAAATGATTTTTTTTTCATTGGAAGCTGAGATTGATCTGAATGCAGGCTGTTTTTTAGTTTTCCCAGTTCGGTTGCAGATATTTTTATGAGGGTGCTTTCGCTTTCTAAACCGTTTCTGAAAATGAAAGCAGCCTCATAAACCGTCCATCATAAGTGCCCTCATATCCGTAAACAAAATCAAAAAAGTAAAAAACGGCCTGTGATCGACCTCTGCAAAGTAAAAAATATAGATTAAAATTATTAAAATTCAACCGAAATATCTTTATAAGTTTCTTCCATAGATTTAGTATTAATGAACGTGTCTTTTCATTTGAATGGAGTAGCTTCTTAAAGAGAATACTGTCAATTAGAAATTTAATAAATAAATAAAAAAGACTCACCTGTCGGAGGATCAGTATAAATGATGACCTCGAAAGTTAACAAAACACCTCTTAGAAGGCGACCATTTAAAGAATTCCAAATCGCTGTTTTTGTAGTAGTGATGCTTTTCATACTTGGTGCTTGATCATCTATAATAGCAGAATCACTAACAACTCGCACTGAAACATTTATTGGCGAATGCATTCCACCAGGGTAGTTAAAATACAGATAAGATATATCATAAATAGTACCATTAAAATAGCCTAAGGTTAATTGTAAGTTACACTCGCGATCCCAAAATAAAAAAGTTTCACTAACATGTGTGTCATTAGAATTTCGTGTTTTTAGAGTCCATTCAATAATACATTTTGGACTTTTTTTTTTAACCACATTTGTCATTTTTAAATATAAAAAAATTATAGGTCGCTATGTTTTTTTTTTTTTTATTAAAGAGTTGACGAAATACTCTTGCTTCGACGAAGCAACGCTGAAGACTAATTTTTATCTGAAAGATAAACTTCCTATCAGTGTCTGCTGTCATTACTTAATTTGGCGGCTTATCGCTTCCTTGGCGGGTTAATAACTAAGGTTTTCAACCACAAAATAGCAAGCAAAGCTGGTTTTAGGTAGATTTCGTAAGAAATACTACCTATTGCAATCGCACCAGTTTATCTATCTATCTATCTAGTTAGCTAGCTAGCTATCTATATATCTCACTTTTTTATGGACACGATAATTTCTATAATTCTTTACCAATCTCCACCAAACTGGTACATAAAATCAATGGGGATAAAATCTTAGCTGAGTTCGTTAATGGGCAAAATCGGACCAAGGGGGTCGGAATAGGGGGCGTTTTTGGGAAAACCGAAAAAACGCCATAACTTCTTAATTAAAGTAGATATAGAATCGGTTTAAAGTTTATATTACTTCTTAAAAATGGGCCAAAAGTATATACATGACAGATTTTTGATAAATTTAGAAGTGGGCTCAAGGGGCGAAAAAAACAGGGATTTTGAGCGAAAACAATTCATAACTTCGTCAATTTTCAAGATATCAAGTCCAACTAAATTTTTTATAAATGTTCTTAAAATTATCTAAAACTTTTGTATTTACAAGTTTTTGATAGGACCAACTTTTACCGATGAAAAAAATTAAAAACGAAAAGAAAAAGGGCGCTGAAAAAAGAGAAAAATCCATAACTCCGTCAATTTTTAAGATATCAAATCTGATTAAATTTCATCTGATTAAATTTCATAAATTTACATCTTCTCAAAAATATCTACAACTTTTATATTGACAAGTTTTTCATAGGACCAATTCGTATAACAAAAAGAAATTAAATAAAAATAGGAGTTGGAGAAAAAACCTCAAATCCAAACGGCTTATATTCTGACTTATTTTTAAATTCATTTTTGATTTTAAACGCATCCAAATGGTAGATCCTCTTATTTAGAAACTGTATAAAGTGACGCATTGGTCAATTTTCTGATAAAGACAGAATATATTTCAAAAAAGGCTACCAAAAAGGGTATTTTGAACAGAATTTCCGAAAGTCATCGGGACTGAAAATTGAAGGAAGTATTCAAATAAGAAATTGCGTTTTTTTCTGACTCGTTTTTAAATCCATTTTTGTTCTCAAACGCATCTAATTTACAGATCCTCTTATTTAGGAACTATATAATGTGTTGCACTGGTCAGTTTTTTGATAAAGACGGAATATATTTCAAAAAAGGCTACCAAAAAGGGTATTTTGAACAGAATTTTCAGAAATCGTCGTGACTGAAAATTTAAGGAAGTGTTCAAATAAGAAATTGCGTTTTTTTCTGACTCGTTTTTAAATCTATTTTTGCTCTCAAATGCATCCAATTTACAGATCCTCTTATTTAGGAACTATATAATGTGATGCATTGATCGGTTTTTTGATAAAGACAGAATATATTTTGAAAAAGGCTACCAAAAATGGTATTTTGAACAGAATTTCCCGAAGTCTTCGAGATTTGAAAATTTAAAGTTTTCACATAGCAAATTGCGTTTTGTATGACTCGTTTTAAAATCCATTTTCGCTCTCAAATGCATCCAATTTACAGATCCTCTTATTTAGGAACTATGTACTGTGACACATTGGCCAATTTTTCGATAAAAATAGAATATATTTTTAAAAATGCTGTCAAAGTGAGTATTTCGCACAAAATTTTCCGAAGCAATTATGATTAAAGAATTAATGATGTATTCAAACAACAAACCGGCTATTTTATGACTCATTTTTAAATTCAATTTTTTTCTCAAATGCATTCAACTGACAGTTTTTTGTTATTTAGGAACTGTATAATGTACTGTTTTGGTCAATTTTTTAATAAATTCAGAATCTATTTCAAAATATGTTGTCAAAATGGGCATTTGAGCTGAATTTTTCTTAAGATGATCCTGATAAAACCAGTTTTTGCAGAAAAATGAAATTAAAAATTTTTCATAAACGGCCAAATGAAGTTATTAAACTGGGTTTATCTCTAATCATATATATATATATATATATATTTTGTTGAAATGAGCACTGTTCGAAATCTACCTCCGCCTATAGGCCCAGCCGACAGGGATTTTTGATTCCTGAAAATAGGGAATAGACTTTCGTGGAATCTGAATGCTTTGTTTATTTTATGTGAGGAATCTAATTTTAATAAATTATGTTGGTGAAAAGTGAAGAAAAAATGTTAAAAGTAAAGTTTCTTTTCGTTTTTTTTCTTTTTTTTAAAATAATGCATACTCCCGCCTCTCTTTCTCCCACGCTCCTTGTCTAACAAAAATAACAGAAATTAACTGCATTTTTTATTTGAAATGTAATTAAAATTGTTTTATGAAATAATAATTCTTGCTAGTAACAGTAAAATTTTACTTATTGGTATAATTAGTATGTGGGTGAAGTGTCAATCCCAAAACTTTCTTCTGTCTTAAACGTACATTTTAACCATTCGGGCTCTTACATAAATTTTATTCGATTAGCACCACTTTTTTTTTTTTAAACTTTCATTGAATTAGACAATTTCGAAAATTCTCTGATTAAATAAGGAAAATTTTATTTTCCTCTATTACTGATGCCAAAAACAAATTTTGGAAGGAAAGATGATGTCTCCGCAGCGGAGGCAATGGAGTGCCAAGGGTTAATATTTCAAAAATTAGTTACACATGCTAATACTTAATATTGTACTAATTTTGATTTTCATCATAAATTTCTACTTCAGTCAATTAATCTTAGTAAAAACAGGTTAAAATGGATCATGATATTTATTAAAATCAATAGTTTTCTTTTATTCTGTTATCACCAATTACAAATAGCCGGCTTAACAGGAGGCGAGTTCCCGTCTATGCACGAACCGATGGACAATAGATCGATTGGCAGATTATTTTCAAATTCAGAGCGTACCTGCTGACCATAGCCAAATACTTACTCAAAATTTGGTTCAATTCTATCCATAACTTCATATATTTTTCGGTGGTACAATATTGAAAATGGCACAAAAATATCGATTACAGTGCCCCTTTCTGGTGGATTTTTTTTCAAATTCAGGGAAGACCAACAGCTATAGCCAAACACTTACACAAAAAATTGGTTTATTTCTATGCATAACTTTTGCTTTTTGGTGGTACAATATTGAAAATGGCACAAAAACCGCTATTGCAGCGCCCTGTTCCGCTCTGTATTGTAACCTCAGTGATGGTAACCTCGTTACTGAAATTTTCCCTCGAAATTTCTCTCATGAGATGAATTTTCCCCTCAAAATTTCACTCGTGAGCTCAATTTTTCCCACATTGTTAAATTCGGCAGTGCTGCCCTCTATCGCAAATGATCAAAATATATTTTATATTACTTTTCATTTTGGTTCTTCAAAACAAAAATCTTTCAATCAATCGAAGAACATAAGTAATTTAATAAATATAAAAATAATATAAAAATAAATTCTTAAGGCAATAATGTATGATTTTTTTAAAACTTTTATTCATTCATGAAAGTTCTATGAAACAGAAGTTTATTTTTGTTATTTCTCTAGAATGAACTGGTTAACGTTAATTTTTCTATTCACACAGTATTTATTTTTAAACGTAAAAAGTTTATTCTGATGAAAATAGAAGCAGATTCCTTACAATAAATTACATAGATAATGTCAGTAAAGAAAATTAAAATTAATTTCCAAAATTATTTTTATCATATCAATAAAAAATAAACTTTACTCCAAGAGGGATTTTAATGGCTCTGGTAGGGAGGTAAGGAACATTATAGAATTCTGGGAAAGAAATTGCACTTTTTGATCATTGAAAACACAAAATCTCACATCTTCAGGAGTGGACATGTCATTGCTCGGAGAGGGGGAGGGGGGTGTCATGTCCTCCCTGGACCACCCTTTGAATTCAACACTGCGTACTCATATTTAGATATATTTACATATATAATACATATAAAGAGAAAGAGCATATCGCCTAAAACGTAATATTATTAAAATAGACTATTAAAATTTTCAATTAGATAATATATTGCTATTATTATTATTATTATTATTGTTTATTTACATTAGTGAAGATATAGAAACTACACATTGTAAGTCGCTGTTGAAGAAACTTTCATGCTTCTTATTTTATAATTTTTTTAAGTTTCTGCCTCTGCTATTACATTTCCTACAATAAGAGTGCATTTCCTTCTTTTCATATGCATGTCGTTCAAAATTTTTGAATCGGAAGCAATTGATTTCATTAGCGGCAAAAGATGATCCACCACCTGGAATGCAACGCTATGTTCTGCAAAAAACGTTGCAAGTTTTATTTATTTTCTTTAACCTTTTTTTTCATGTATCCTTTCTTCGGAAAATGCAGCTGAATTGAAAAATGTATCAATTGCTGCATTTTTTTTTCTACATTGACAATTTTTTTTATGTCTCCTTGTATCCGCGTGTTTTTGTAATTCGCTTTTTCCACAGAACAATATCGCATCGCATGCTGTACACTTACATTGATTTGGGTCTCATTCTATTGGTAATAACCGGCCTTTAAATTCTGATAGATGAAGCCATTCGTATTGAAATACTTTTTTTCTTACTTTTGATTTCTCCTCAGAGAAACTATTTTTCCTTTTAACGTTGGTTGTCGCAACATTCGAGTTTTCTGCTTTATCCAAATCCATTGCTGTGAAACACTAAAGTGTAACTTTTGAGATACTACACTATACACATTCTAGAAAAGTTTGAACTAAAATCTAAAACTAAAAAAACTGTTTTAATTTTACGCTTTTCTCAAGCAAGCGAGCGATCGAAACCGAAAATCGAACTGAATAGTTCCGACTGACGTCATAACCTTTTTCCCCTTCCAAAAATTCCCCAGATTTCTCTACTTTCATTGCTTAAGATTTGAGCGATAAAAGATTGATAATTTTGGTTGGTTGTTGGAAAATTCGCGGCAAGTGGTCATGTGGTTTAATTTGGTCTATTAACTTAGAGAAGTTTAGTTGTATTACTGCTTCGAGAGTCAATAGAACGTAACAGCAATATTCAGCGAAATAGTTACGATGTAATTCGCCAGGAGTTTTTGAAAAAAAGTCGAAAGAAAGGATTTTCTAAAAAGTTTTGCAGAAGGAAAGGGAAAAGCGCGTTCATGAGAGTGGAATGGGAAATTCTCAAAATTTCCCACAAAACCTCAAGTTCCCCTTTTTCCCATAGAGCTCTGTTTTCCCCACAGATGTGGGAATTTTCCCACAAGTTACCATCACTGTGTAACCTTGTAACATCGCCTTTTCGACAAACACAGCCCACGCCAATTATACGCCAATCGGCAATTTAGTGTAACCCTATTCACGTATTGTGTGACGCAGTTGGTTGAGAGAAACGGATTTTGATTTTTGAGTAACAATTTCAGTTTCAGTTAGGTGGAGACTTATTAAATGGCTTTAGCACAGCAAGCCCCCACCTAATGTTATTAATTGCATTAAATAATCTGCATTTAAAAAAAATAAATATTTTTTATAAATATTGAATATTTTAAATCTATTTTATCTTTGATCAATTCATATGTCTGAAGCTTTTTTCTCTAGAACAATAGATATGTTCATGAACACATACTGATTTTAATATATACATAAAAAATGACCTAAATTCACTGTATCTAATGCTTATTGCTGAAATAAAGTGTTAAAAATAGAAATTATTTATATCCAATAATCTGAAACATGTAAATTATAAAGTTAAACGAGAAAATGACATTAGATTTCCTCTAAAAAAACCAATTGGTTTTTTTGGTAAAAAAAACCAGTTGGTTTAAACCGTGGTTTAAACCATGGTTAAAACCAATTGGTTTAAACCGTGCCAACCCTGCCTTTGATTGTACAGGAAACGCAATGTTAAATCTACGAGACAATCACTAGTGGTATTTATTTTTGGCTTTGCACCACTTTACTTCCGGAAGACTTGGATCATTAATCTTCCATTAAGGGGGTCCGGGGTTTAAAATTCAATTTTTTTTAATCGAGATTTTGTTATGAAATTTTTTCTGAAATATATTTTAATATAACTAGCAAAAGCCATGCTTTGTTTGGATTCGCGAAGCATTATTTTACTAGTATTAAAAAATGCTCTGACGAGCACCAAAAAAGGTTAATATGTTTTTAAATATAAAAAAGGATTTGACAAGTGCTTCTGTTAACAATTGAGCATGAGGAAGGACTAGGGATCCCTTCTTGGTTACAACTCACTTCAATGCCAACTTTGAAAAAATCATATTTGCACTTTTTCCATATAAAAGAATGTTGCGGTACTTTAGTAGAGCTTCCCACCGAGTTTTACGTGTTAACTGCACTGTTCACTCTGCAGTATACCATAAATAAATTTTCTGCGCAATTCTACTCTGCTGACTTGGTTAATGGCAGTGCATGAATGTGATACCTGCATAACTAGGTTTTTGGCCCTATGTAGCCTTGAATTACATTTATGTCTAATCAAGTCACATCTTTACTTTTAACGTCTTTACACTGCACATTTTTATAGTAACTGTGACTGATTTCTTTTATATGGAAAAAGTGCAAATATGATTTTTTCAAAATTGGCATTGAAGTGAGTTGTAGCCAAGAAGGGATCCCTAGTCCTTCCTCATGCTCAATTGTTAACAGAAGCACTTGTCAAATCCTATTTTATACTTAACCCTTAAGCGGTAACCATGGGTCACTAGTGCCTCGGTCAAATTTTCTTTCCTTGCTAGCTTAGAGGAGAAAGTGGGGAGCGGAACTAAACTACTAGCGCCCGAAACGCCGATGTTTTAGTGCGTTCACAGCCGACGTAAGAGCCAGTCAAAATTTCGAAAAGGCACGAGTGACCCAGGGTTACCATTTACGTTGACGAAAGGGTAAGGTAAGAAAAAAATTTGTTTGGTTAGGAATTGATGTTTTTTTTTCATAAAAAATTCATAAATGTGCATTTTGTGACACAAAGAAGGACAAAAAAACCTTTATTTGCTGCAGCAAGTGTCATAGACCTGTGTGCGAGGAACACAGACATCAAATCTGTTTCGATTGTTTATAAATTATGATATCAGTGTTGCTGTAATTTTTCATTATTATATATTTTGTTTAATTAAATAAAGTTTGATAATTAACATCATTTTCATAAATAAAATTGATTAAAAACTAATAAAATTTCTATTTCATTGTAAATTGTACTTATTTATAAGTTAAAAAAACGTCATATTTATACTCAAAACTTAAGCATTTTTTAAATTTATACCGGCTACTTTTTATTTTTTTTGTGAAAGTACCATTCTTGATCTTCAATTTCCCGTTTGAAACAGCAAAAAATGTCAATTCTATCCAAAGTTACGATTTTTTAAAGAAAATGTGCATTTTTCACATTTTTATTTGTTTATTTAAACATATTGTTTAAACAAATTAATAAATCAGCAATATTGTGACTGATTCTTGTTCAAGGGTAGTTGATGTAATATCATGAATTTTTTTAGAATTTTTAAAGCACTTCAAATCACTTTTTACAGCGCTAAGCACGAGTGACCCATGATTACCGTTTAAAGGTGCCGAAAAACACGTTACCGTTTAAGGGTTAAAAACATATTAACCTTTTTTGGTGCTCGTCAGAGCATTTTTTAATACTAGTCATTAAATTTTTTTGATAAAAACTGAAGATATTCTAATATCTAAAAAAAAAAAAATTGCTGCGGTAAAAAACTTATAAAATGATGACAGCAGCAGAAAATTTTGACGTATTGTTATTATTGAACAACATACATCTGACTTGTGTGCTCGACACGAAAGCCTGCTTAAAAGTCATCGTCAATATGCAGGGACGAGGTAGCACAAGGAAATTTTACTGCACAAGAGAAATACAACCGGAAGCTCAACACAAAATGTGTGTGCAATGGAGACAACGGGATTTGAACCCACAACCCCCTACGCTCGCAAGCGATTAGCGGCATGGTGTCTTAACCACTCGGCCACGGAGGCCCCTTTTAATGTATTAGAATAATCAAAAAAGCCATTGCATGTCATTGCATTGCCATATAAAATGCATATGAAAAATAAACCATGGAGTCGAACGAAAAATAAATAATGTGTTCACAATTTTATTCAAAGAATTGAAAACTATAATAATTAAATATATTTAAGGTACTTTCTCGAATGGAACAAAAAATTGTAGAAATTGAATAATTCTAGAAATTGGATAATAATTAACATAAGAATATTCCCGAAGGAATAAGAACTAAACACAAAAGCATTTCTAAGCAAAAACAAATTTACGCAACTTGCATCCAATGGGATGCATGTATCACTATCCGCTAAATACGTTACCACGAGACTCCCAGTATCCCACCAGAGATGCTGACAATTTTAATATAGTACCTATATAAGTTATGTGACTGTCATGAAGAGCTCCCGTCTGACTGTTTCATTTTTTATATGCCAGGTGGCTGGCTATTTTGCTACTTTTATTTTAGCTAGCTCAAACGGTTCAATCGTTAAATAGGTTTCCTTCGCCATTGTTTTATTTTAAGTATAAAGCTGTCGCTGACTTTATTTAAAATACACAACTTTCATTTAAAAACACATAAATTTAAAATATATTTATATCAGATACATTTAAATTATTCGTTTTTCTTTCATCTTATTAAAAATACTATAAGTAAATAAATTAATGTACTTTTTCAGTAGTTATACATGATGAAAAAGTTCTTGGCGGGAAAAGAAATTTGGCAGTGTATATTCTAGCAACCTATTTACTGTTTCACATACACAAGCATTTATTTTTCTGATGTTAGTACAATGTATTTATGGTACTACTTGATTATCCTGTCGACAAAGAACTATACAGAAACTGTAAGATAAATGCCAATAATGGATGAACATGTTACACTCACTTGACATTAAACACTCTATATTTGTTTGTTGAGTCAACAAATGATTTTAAATTCGATTATTTATTTGTATTTTTATTAATGTTTTACTAATTTATTTGTTTTTTTTGTTATTTAAAATAAATTTTATGCCAATAAACGAATAGCTCTTGATATTAAGTGAGAAAAATATAATAGATTTTATTAATGTTATTTTATGGTTATATCCGCTTACATTTTTTTGACTAAATAAGAAGCATTTGACTCCTTACCAACTTCCGCTAACATTGATATATTTTATGTCCCTTAATAAATTTTATTAATACATTTAAAATACTTTAATGTTATTCACATATGCGATATCTTAAAAATATCTCTTTATGGTTTGATTTAATAAATTCTGGATTAAATTATGAAAACTTTTATTAGTATTATTTTATTCGAAATCATCTAAATAAATCAAATTTTATATTTGGTACATCAATATGCCATAAGTAAACGTCATCATTAAAATAATCCCTTTCGTTAGGGATTTTTTTAAGCTAAATTCATTAATTTTCTAAACTTAAAATTTTAGAATGGCAACATTTTTCCTTTTGAGTAAATTGGCGAATAGTTTGGCGATTTCTATAAATTGATGAAATTGGTCGACCTGATAATCAAGTAGCATCGTATGTAATGTAAATAAACTAAGTACGCATTTTTGGCACACATATCATATACGCACCACGTTGGCGCGATTTCTGCTAATGTCATACGTATCATCAGTAGTGTCTAGACCCCGCCCCAAACTTTGGCTCATATCACAAATGCACCCAAGAAAATCCCCATGCTGCCGATAATGGGATTTAATAGTTTGATATCTGCATTAATAACAACAATTTTGAATTGCTCATTTTACAAATTTCTTCCATGCGACTTTCGTGCATATAGAGATTAATTTTTCGGTTTTAATGTCGTTAGTTAACGCGGGTTTGGCGAGTTTCGTACATTTTAGCGATTCCTGCACAGCGAGTTTCGTGGATCCAGTTGTTTTCTTTTTTTGTTTAAATGGGCGCGCAGCGCTCATACGCGCGTTTGTGATTGCGGCGTTGGCGAGTTTCGTACATTTTAGTGATTCCTGCACAGCAAGTTTCGTGGATCCAGTGATTTTTTTTTTTTTTTAAATGGGCGCGCAGCGCTCATACACGCATTAGTGATTGCGGCGTTGGCGAGTTTCGTACATTTTAGTGATTTCTGCACAGCGAGTTTCGTGGATCCAGTGATGATCTTTTGGTTTAAATGGGCGCGCAGCGCTCATACACGCGTTAGTGATTGCGGAGTTGGCGAGTTTCGTACATTTTAGTGATTCCTGCACAGCGAGTTTCGTGGATCCAGTGATTTTTTTTTTTTTTTGTATGGGCGCGCAGCGCTCATACACAAGTTTGTGATTGCGGCGTTGACGAGTTTTGTGCATTTTAGTGTTTCCTGCACAGCGAGTTTCAGGGATCCAGTGATGTTTGTCTGTCTGTCTTTCTGTTTGTTTGTGTGTCTATCGGTTTGTTTTTCTGTCTGTTTGTTTGTTGATTTGTTTGTTTGTCTGTCTGTTCGTCAGTTTGTTTGTTC
The DNA here is from genome assembly GCA_964019185.1 of Maratus speculifer. Classification (NCBI taxonomy): domain Eukaryota; kingdom Metazoa; phylum Arthropoda; class Arachnida; order Araneae; family Salticidae; genus Maratus; species Maratus speculifer. The sequence continues at coordinate 70,844,264 of OZ025301.1, read as the reverse complement.
GTCTATCTGTTTGTTTATTCGTTTGTTTTTGTCTGTCTGTCTGATTGTTTGTTGGCTTGTTTGTTTGACGGTTTGTTTCTTTGTTTTTACGTCTGTTTTTTTGTCGGTTTATTTGTTTGTTTGTCTGTTTTTTTTTTGTCTGTTTGTCGGTTTGTTTGTTTGTCTGATTGTCTTTTAGTTTGTTTGTCAGTTTGTTTTTTATTTGTCTGTCTGTTTGTTTGTTTATTTCTTTGGCTTTTTGTCGGTTTGTTTGTTTGTTTGTTTTCTGTCTGTTTGTTTGTATGTTTGTCTCTCTGTCTGTTTATTTGTTTATTTGTAGTATCGTCAAGAAACGGCGAAAAACAAACTGACTGTTAATAATAAATAATACTAATGATGTAAATATTATGTTAATAATGTTAATAATAAATATCAAAAATAATATTGTACATTCCGTATGAAAAAGGGGAAAGCAAGAAACCATATTTTCAGTTTAAAAAGGGAAAATATCAGCAGCATGGGGATTTTCTTGGGTGCATTTGTGATATGAGCCAAAGTTTGGGGCGGGGTCTAGACGCTAGTGTCAAAATAGATAGTGAATATGATACATGAAAATAACAACAAACAAATATTTTTTTTCACGTGATTTATTTAATCTCTTTATTTATGTTACCTACATAGCAATTTTTATGTTCATTTAAACTTACGTGCAACAATTACAAGAAGAAACAAATATAAGAAAAAGACTATGTTCAGCTGGAGATTTCAGACATAAATTCGATTTTCTCAGCGACCGTCAAACATACAAAGATAAAAAAAAACTGTTTTAAGTTTTACCATGAGGATTAAAATAAACCAAAAACGAAGTTAATCCATCCACGGAAACGTTAGCTAGACTTAGTTGAATTTTTTGCCTTCATTTTTTCATTTAAAATTAAATAAAAAACTATTAGAAGCTGCAGTAATTTTTTGAATGCTATCATTTTATTCGTCTTGTCGAGTTCTATCTTTAAAAAAAAATTTCATTGCCGTATCTCAACTGGTTCGCCAGAAATTTTAGAAAGTTGTTCGCACTTTCTATTTCTTAAACATATTACACCATTATTTTATAAAACAGATATTTGAAAGTAACAATATATATATTTTTAATTATTTTTGCATCTTTATTAAACATAAATGTTATGTTTTGGCGCATTTTAAATTTTTTATTTATGACGTAAGACAGGCATAATAAAATATTTTCAAAGCACACTTTTACGAAATATTTTTAAATTTTCAACTAAAAGCTCTTTTAAAGATGTTTTTACAATTTCCAGTAGCCACTGGTGTTTTTAAAGTTGTTTGAAATATGCATGTTTCCAATCTTTGTAATTAACATCAAATAAGATTTGGTAGCTATTTTAAAATAATATATTTGAAGAGAGCTTGAAGAAAGTTACTTCTTCAAAATCCTATTTTCTGGAAAAACATTTGAAATCTGCTGTCGTTGATACTATGAATTTTTAACTGTAAAACTTTTTATTCTAATTTCTTCGTTTTTATACATGTTAGCGTATGAGGATTTTTGATATTGTAGAATTTTTCGTAAGGAAAATTTTTATTGAATGCTTAATTTTGAAGGATTTTCATTCTCGACAACGTTACGTACGTTTTTAAGCCAACTGGTGTCTATATATCCTCAATATTTACAACTGCTTCATCTAATATTAAACCTTGGGATTTATGAATTGTAACAGTAAAAGCTAACTGCAGACGAAATTTTTTTCTTGAGCAATTTATGCTTCCATTTTTCCAGAATTTAATTATTGGGGGAATTGATACGCACCAATTCTTATAAGTTAAATTACTGTAGTATTCAAATTTATCCGTGATTATTCGCGATATCTGGTCTGGTGGCTTGGGATTTTCTTTATTACGTGCAACAAAGTCTAAAGTCCCGTTCGCTAAACCTTTTTCGGTCCACAAATAAGAAAGTAACATTACTTTAGATCCAAATGATAAAGTAAGAAATGGTTAAATACATTTGTCGTTTCTGAATAGGCCAACTTTGCTTTAGTATATTTATAAAGAGCTTGAATCGAGGCAACAACGTCACGCTTCAGTTCTTTTAATTTTTCATTTATATAACAAATTTAACAATTAATTTTATTTGTTTACAATTCTTTTGTTGCCACTTTACAAAAAAAAAAAAAAAAAAAAAAAAAAAAATCCAAAATACAATTTTTTTAAATATTTAAGTGTCATCTGTGCAAACGATTTTGCAAAATAATGAAAACATATTCTATTTATTAAATTAATCATGATTCTATCTATAATTACTTACTCCATGATTTATATATTTTTTTCTGAAAATGAACGCGTTTCATTTTTTTATTTATTTGCTAAAACGCGTCCGTATTGGAAATGCATGTAAAATAAATTAATTATAATAATAATTTTTTTAACGTTTTACTGTAAAAAAAATTGTATTGTGGAAATCTTCAGATCATAATTTATTTTTGTGTTTAATTTGAAGTTAAAATATTGAATAGTTTTTTTGTAAAGTGTACGACAAAATGTAATTTGAGTGGCCTAGTAGAGGATTCGCTTCGCTTATCCTAATAAGAATATTTAATATAAAAAAATCTGACAAATTTTAAATATTTTTTTAAATTTAAATTTAAAAAAATTAAACATATTTAATTTTAGCTCTGGAAGTGCTAACTCGATTTGCAAAATTTTTACATTTTTGTGTGCATAAAATGTCTCATTTTAAATTGTCTTCAGGATTTTTAAAAATATTTATTAAGATTATTCATAAAAAAAAATTAAGTAAGAAAATGAAGTTTTTATATGAGTGAGCTATGCATTAATCAGCATATTTTCACAATTATCACTAAAAATTAAAAATCCTGAAAACAATTTGTTGGAAATATAGCATAAAAGCTCTGTTAAAAATTTCATACATATATCTTGCAAGGAACTTTAGATATATCCTTTTAAAGTTGACAACTCCTGAAAAAATTCATTCTGAGATATGAAGTTAAAGTTCTCGTCAGAGGGCAGCTGATGAATCATTTCTCAAGGCAAAATGTGTTAAATCTCTGGATCTAATGAGGCTAAAATGAGGTTTACGGTGTTTAACGGCAAAAACGGTTTTTTTTTAAGCCAGTAATAAAAAAAAAAATCCAACTTTTGGAGAATTTTTAGCTCCGGACTCCGTTAAAATAGTTTTTTTTTCTTGCACTCGATAACATAGGTTTCTATGCTGTCGGTTCTCGGACTATTGGTTTTGTCTAAGCTATTGTACTGTAGATTTGGATACGAGAATGTACGGTTAAAAATTTGAAACTTTTGCTGCATCGTCACTCCTCTGGTATTTTATAGATTATGGCTATTTTGACCAATGAGAATGCTCCATGATACAGTGAAGTAATCGTTTTCTATAAAAGCGGTGGAGTTCATTGCAGCAATAATTTCCAATTTTTAACAGTGCAGAGCAAAGATCTTTCTGGTTCATTCATTTGCCTCCCCCCCCCCCCCCGTCAAATTTTAAAAATAAGTGTGCTTCAAGCCGTCTCTGGTAATCTTCGGAACATATACGACCTTCCTAAAGAGCAATATGGGTTGTTCAATAGAGGGAAAAGCTCCTGTTGCAGACGATATTTTACCGAAATATCCAAAAAATATTCCATGCTTTACTGCATCAAGTCGTACTCATGCAAGAGCGCACCCAAGAATCCTTCTTCTCTTTTTTAAATCTAAAAAGAAAATTCTAGAACATTTTCTAACCTCAAACCATCATTCTTTTATGTAAACAAAATTCTTGTCCAGCTACGAGACTATTTTCCACAGACGATAATTTTATTTAAAAAAAATATTATTTAACCAATTTATAATCGACTCAGAATTTCTTAGGCAGACGATTTTTATAGCTGATTAATTTTAAGAGAAAAAGAAAAGAAATGAATTTATTGATATGCACACTATCAAAGGTTGACGGAGGGAAAATAAATAAATAGATAAAAAAAAATAATGATATTTTTTGAAAGGTATGGTTTTGGAATAAATTTAACAAGACTTTCTTAAAAAGGGTTGATAAAAACATAGAAGAAATGAGTTTTATCTGGAATATTAAGAAATAAAGTTTAATTAAGAATATTTTTAATTTAGAGCCATCTTTTTAAGTTTACGCATACTGGAATAATGTTTTTTAAGGCAAATTAAGAATTTATATCGTGTGTATAAAGATTTACAGATTAGATCTAGAAACAAGATTTTAATTTAATAATTTGAAGTAAGCACGGGATATTATTATAAGAAAATTAAGATAGTATAAAGGTTAGTTTTGGCGAAAAAACTTTAAAATTTGTAATATATATATATATATATATCATATTGGATATTTTTATAATAAAAACACACATTCTCAAAATGACGTATCTGTAAAAAAAATATATCCATACGTTACTTCTTTCTTGGAATCCAAAAGGTGCTGTTTGATATTTTTTTCCACGAATGTTTTTCAATTCTCCTTTGCCAAAATGCAACTAAATTGTTCTTTTATATTATTTAATTATTAAATTAAACCTTTTAAAGTTCCAAAATAAATGCCAAACATGTATTCAATTGAATTTATTTGTGCTTGTACGCTTTTCAGTTTTGTGACTCCAATCACAAATAGAAAGAATAAGCGCAAGATTGAATTATAATTAAATAAAAAGAATATTGCCCAGTTAAACTGATGGCATTGAGCTCACAGGCTACGCATACTAATTGCACATTACAGCCTTATATTTTCAAGGGTTAATTCCATTAGAAAAAAAAAACTAAGAAGGGGGCTCTTCCCTTTCCCCTTTTCTATACTTAATCATTCAACCTCCTAAACTATCAAGGACATGTTTTATCATATAAAAAATCTACATCCAAAATTCAGAGCAAATCGGATAATTCTTAATAAAAAACCCATTTAGCATTTATATAATTTAAGAGGAGTTATCCCCCTCTTTTATACATAACCATTAAACTTCCAAAACTATTCAGAGATTTGAACGAAATCTGAAAATTCTGCTTGACAAATCCATTTACATAAATTAAGGGGAGGGGCACCCCCGTTCCTTCTGTTTATACTTATTCAATGAACACCTAATAACAGTCACGGAATTGCCTCATCAGAATGATCCTATATCTAAATTTTGAACGAAAACTTAATTGTGCATGAAAAACCCATTTATATCAATTAAGGGGAGTGGCATGACCCTTCCCCCGTTCCCGCTCTTATACATATCAAATGAACTCCAAAAACTAATCAGGGAAGCACCTTGTCAGGATATATCTATATACAAAATTTCAAGAGAATCGAATATTTTTATCATGAGTTATCGCTTTACGCACGTACGCACGCACGGACGAACGAACATACATACATACAGAACGGGTATATGTTCTGTATGTATATATACCCGTATATATCCGTACATATATACCCGTATGATAGCCAGGCTATCATAGCGTCAGGCTATGATAGCCTGTGAGCTAAAAAAAACCAGTGGCGATATCCCTGTGAACGTATCTTTATTCATTTTCCTTTTATTTAGTGGCTTTAAGATCTCCTTGTAAACGGGTTTCCATTCATTTCTTTTTTTATTAACCTTTTGCCAGGCGCATAAATTTTCATCACATGAGCAAGCGGGCGTTGTAAATTGTACAACAGGAGGAACACATTCAATTATTGCTGTTTTGTTTTCATTTTACAAATAATTCAACATACAAATATCATATAAGTTTTCTCTGCTAACAATTTATGAAACTACTCTGCAATACACTTAGATTTATTTTGTTGTAACACAGGGCTGTCCAACGCGGCGCCCGCGGGCGCCATGGCGCCCTTTGAGGATTTTTTTGGCGCCCTTTTGAAGATTTATTGTTATTAAACATTTTAGAAGTAAAATTACATTATAATGAATGCTTTCTTTAAAAGCATTAATATTTCATCAGAGATATTTTTAAAACCTGTGTTTGAAATGCTGTTGGTTTGCCGTTGTACATTAAAAACCAGAAACATATTTTAAAAATTTAGTCATGCATATTTTTGCATTTTTTAGTTATTTTTTATGTAGTGTAATTATGATAGCTAAATTTCTTAGTAGTTGAAAATAGCTTTTTTTAATACTTAAGAAGTAACAGAAAAATAAATATTTTCCCTGACTCCCTTCCCTTTGAAAAGCTATATCTTCATAAAAGCTCAGCTTTTTTTCTTTTTACTTTTGTCACACTGGCTCATTGTCTGTTTTATATGAATGACAAAAGGACTTATATTTTCTTTGCTGACTTTTGAAATTTTAAAGAGTATTTTTTTTCTATAATTTTGCTTAGAAAAAGTAATAAACAATGCAGAATTTTTTCCATGTATGAAAGCACTTCCAGGCTATCCCTCTGAAACCGCCCACATAGTTTGGTCACTATCGAGCTTGTCTGTTTTAGTACTTTTCATAAAACTAATCCATGCCTTCAAAATAAATTAAACCGCATTTTCTAATCCTAAAAGAAACCTTGCAACATATCTGTGATTTTTTTTAATTTATTTATTTGTTATTAAAGACGCGATTGAAATTTCTAGCGCCTTACCCGACAAACATTTTTTATATACAGTCACCGCAAAAAAAATCTTGACATTTGAGATTTTAGACGTTTTGTTGAATATCTAGAAATATACATGAGGAATTATTCTGAAACTTCAGGTGTGTAAACAATATAGCACAGGTCATATATTTTCGTGAAATTTTTTTGCCGAAGTCCCATAGGGGACCGTCAAAAAATTGAAAAAGAATGAATATCTTTTGGATGACCCTGTCAAAACTAATGTAGCAAAAGCATTCCAACTGCAGATTATCATTAAGTGACTTATTGTAATTATGTGTGTTCATTTTTATGCGGATAGCATGTATACCCGTAGAGAAATTAAGGTTTTTATAAAAACAGTCCCAATTTTTTTCAAGATTTTTGCTTATTATTTGCAGAGTTCTTAATATAAAATAAAGTTTTTTCCTGAACTTATGACAAACAATATTATAAATAATACCCTGCAACCAGAATTTAAAAAAAATAATAATTGTATGAATAATGAACAGGTTTACTAAATAAATTTTCATTGCGCATGCGTAAAAGTTATGCAAATTTTGATTGCATATTGTGTTAGCTAAAGGTATGGAGCAACTTTTGTAAAAGTCTCAGAATCGCAGCTTAAAAATGCTGAAAATTATCGCGGATGGAATCTGATGAAAATCCGTTATTTCCAAAAAGACGCAAAAAGATAAGGGGTTGTATCCAAATATAGTAGTGCGCGCAATATTATGTAGTACATACTATCGCGCTCACTACTATATTTGGATACAACCCCTTATCTTTTTGCGTCTTTTTCGAAACAACGGATTTTCATCAGATTCCATCCGCGATAATTTTCAGCATTTTTAAGCTGCGATTCTGAGACTTTTACAAAAGTTGCTCCATACCTTTAGCTAACACAATATGCAATCAAAATTTGCATAACTTTTACGCATGCGCAATGAAAATTTATTTAGTAAACCTGTTCATTATTCATACAATTATTATTTTTTTTAAATTCTGGTTGCAGGGTATTATTTATAATATTGTTGGTCATAAGTTCAGGAAAAAACTTTATTTTATATTAAGAACTCTGCAAATAATAAGCAAAAATCTTGAAAAAAATTGGGACTGTTTTTATAAAAACCTTAATTTCTCTACGGGTATACATGCTATCCGCATAAAAATGAACACACATAATTACAATAAGTCACTTAATGATAATCTGCAGTTGGAATGCTTTTGCTACATTAGTTTTGACAGGGTCATCCAAAAGATATTCATTCTTTTTCAATTTTTTGACGGTCCCCTATGGGACTTCGGCAAAAAAATTTCACGAAAATATATGACCTGTGCTATATTGTTTACACACCTGAAGTTTCAGAATAATTCCTCATGTATATTTCTAGATATTCAACAAAACGTCTAAAATCTCAAATGTCAAGATTTTTTTTGCGGTGACTGTAGACTTATCATAAAAAAATGTATAATTTAAAGTTTAATATGTATAACTCCAGAACTGTAGGGATCTTTTGTTTACCGTTGTACGATCCATTTGCATTATGTTAAGACGTGCGTGTATACTATTACTATACGATAATATTGCCACATGTTTTCAGTCACGCAAATAATGGCGCCCTTCATTGAGTGCCAAGAGCCATGATGCGCCCTTGGTTACTGAAAGGTTGGACAGGCCTGTTGTAACATATTAAAGCAGGCGTGAATTTTGTTTTAAAGTAAAAAGAAAGAGAATGTTGTACTTTTTACAATGGCGCGCTTGCCGGAAGGTTGTAAGGTATTTTAAGGCCGATTAGCTGTTGTTAATTACTGTTTTCGTGTTTGATTAAATAAGATTAATTAAACATATGAAAATTAGCTAATATAAAATGAAGTATGTCAACAGCTTGTTTGCTCTCCGAGATTTTTACTTTCTTCAATCTTCAACAGAAGAAAGATTATAATCGAAATTTTTTCGACTTCCGGTTTTTGACGGATTTACACGTTTTAAGGTCAGAGATTCCAAAAAACATGTTTTTACAAAATGTCTGTCTCTCCGTGTGTGTGTGTGTGTGTGTGTGTCCGTATGTCGCCATTCTACAATCAAAAATTGTGTGAAATTATGCATAGAATTGAACCAAACTTTTTGTGAATATTTTTGGCTGTGGCAAACAGGTCCTCCTTCAGTTTTGAAATATTCCGCCGGAAGGGGGCGCTGCAATCGCGATGTTTGTGCCATTTTCAATATTGTACCGACCAAAAGTATATGAAGTTATGCATCGAACTATACCAAATTTTTTGTGTAAGTGTATGGCTATGGCTAGTTGGTCCTCCCTGAATTTGAAAAAAAATCCTCCGGAAAGGGGCGCTGCAATCGTGATTTTTGTGCCATTTTTCATATTTTATCGACCAAAAGTATATGAAGTTATGCATCGAATTGAACCAAATTTTTTGTGAATGTTTTTGGCTGTGGTAAGCAGGTCCTACTTCAGTTTTGAAATATTCCGCCGGAAGGGGGCACTGCAATCGCGATGTTTGTGCCATTTTCAATATTGTACCGACCAAAAGTATATGAAGTTATGCATCGAATTGAACCAAATTTTTTGTGTAAGTTTATGGCTATGACTAGTTGGTCATAGCCATACCAACCATACCATTCCGACAAATTTTTTTCCTGAATTTGAAAATAAATTGTCGGAAGGGGGCGTTGCAATAGCGAATTTTATGCCATTTTCAATATTGCACCCCTAAAAGTGCATGAAGTTAGTTCTAGAACTGAACTAATTTTTTTTGTATATGATTTTTTTTTTTTGGTAAGGCAAGTAGGTCCTCCCTGAATTCGAAAAAAAAATTCTGCCTATCATTCTATTGTTCATCGGCTCGTGCAGAGATGGAAATTCGTTTTTACTTCGTTTAATTGACTGAAGCAGAAATTTAAGATGAAAATCAAAATTGATATGGTATTGAATTAAAATTATTAAAGCATTAAAATGAGTAACTATATTTTTAAAATATTAAAATGTACGTATGAGATAGAAGAAAGTTTTGGGATTGGCACATCCAACTAGTTCAATAAAGGTATAAGAAAACGATTTAATGAAGAAAAATAATAGAATGAAGATACAGTAAACATAAAAAGATAGAAGAAAAAATAGTCATGAAAAAAAAGAAGTAGTAATGAAATAATAATGACGAAAATGGGAAAATAGATTTAATGAAGATTCAATTAGCTATATATAAATAAATTAAAAATATGATATATATAAATAAATATACATGATATATATATTATATTTTTTTAATTTTTTAATATCTACACATAATATTAAAATATCATACATGTAAATAAATATATATAATTTATATATACCGGGTGATCCAAAAGGCAGGACGAACTTTAAAAATGAATAATTCGAAAATGAATCAAGATACAAGGGTACGGTTTGCACCAAACGGATGCGAAAGAAACCGGGTTTTGTGTGGCTACGAAAAACAAAAATAGTTCTGTTAGCGACCAACAGATGGCGCTGTAGTGATTTATTGCACCGTGAAAAATTTTTTGACAACGTACAAGTCAGCTTAATTACAATTAATTAGTACTACAGTAAATGTTCAGGTGCTGTCCATCACTCAGAAGTACAGATGGGAGAAGAGGTACCTCACCATTCATAGCATTGAGTAGCATTTCTTGTATTATGGCAGACACATGTTGGTGGATGGCATCTTTCAGTGCTGCTAGTTATGTCGATTGGACGCGGTACACTTTTGACTTCAATAATCCCCACAGCCAAAAGTCACAGGGTGTCGATTGCACATGCGTAACTTGGAGGACATGCGTGATTAAACTAGCGACTAATAATCCTCCCCAAATATTGAGCGTAGCAGACGTTACAGGCAGAGCAATATGACGTGATGCTCTACTTGCATAAAGGTGACTGTTTGGAGAGACTGTCGTGCTTGCAGTTCAGAAATCCGGCAGCGCCATCTGTCGGTGGCTTATAGAACTATTTTTTGTAGCCACACAAAACCCGGTTTCTTTTTTCCATCCGCTTGGTGTAAAGCGTATCTTTGTATCTTGATTCGTTTTCGAATCATTCGTATTTAAAGTTCGTCCTGACTTTTAGATCACCGGGTATATATATTTATATATAAATATAATAAAAATATGAAAATGTGATTTAATATTAGAAGCTATTATTGGAATGTGATTTAATATTGAAATTTTGAATGTTTATAATTCAAAAACTTATCATTCAAATAACTTGAAATTTGATGTCTAGGCATAGTTAATAATAGATTAATTAACTAGGCATAGTCAATTAATAGATTAATTGAATCTTCATTAATCTATTTTCCTATAGATTTCATGTATAATAATTGAATAAACAAATTCAATTAATAAATTTTCCTATAGATTTAATGAAGAATCAATTAACCCATAACTGCTGTTAGCGGTCTCGCAAACCGACGAGTGTTTCAAGTTTTACAGTTTAACTTGTAACTTTTACTTTAACGATAGATACTGATCAAATTTTGTTTCGTTTGGAACCCTATTACTATCTCTAGAGACTTTTGAACAGCTTAATTTCATTTATAAAATCCCTGTCGGCTTGGCCTATAGGCGGAGGTAGATTTCGAAGAGTGCTCATTTCAACAACAAAAAATAAATTATGATTAGAGATAAACCCAGTTTAATAACGTCATTTGGCCGCTTATGAAACATTCTTAATTTCATTTTTCTACAAGAGCTGGTTTTATCAGAATCATCTTAAGCGAAATTTAGCTCAAATGCCCATTTTTGACAACATATTTTGAAATATATTCTGAATTTATTAAAAAATCAACGAAAACAGTACATTATATAGTTCCTAAATAACAAAACACTGTCAATTGAATGCGTTTGAGAGCAAAATTGAATTTAAAATGAGTCATAAAATAACTGATTTGTTATTTGAATAAATCCTTTATTCTTTAATCATGATTGCTTCGGAAAATTTTGTGCGAAATGCCCACTTTAACAGCATTTTTAAAAATATATTCTATCTTTATCAAAAAACTGGCCAATGCGTCACATTATATAGTTCCTAAAAAAGAGGATCTGTAAATTGGATGCGTTTGAGAGCGAAAATGGATTTAAAAACGAGTCAGAAAAAATGCAATTTATTATTTGAATACTTCCTTAAATTTTCAGTCTCGATGACTTTGGGAAATTCTGTTCAAAATACCCTTTTTGGTAATCTTTTTTGAAAAATATTCTGCCTTTATCAAAAAATTGACCAATGCGTCACTTTATACATTTTTTAAATAAGAGGATCTACTATTTGGATGCGTTTAAAATCAAAAATGAATTTAAAAATGAGTCAGAATATAAGCAGTTCGGATTTGAGGTTTTTTCTCCAACTCCTATTTTTGTTTAATTTCTTTTTGCTATACGAATTGGTCCTATCAAAAACTTGTCAATATAAAAGTTGTAAATATTATTGAGAAGATGTAAAATAAATGTAATTAGATTTGATAGCTTAAAAATTGACGGAGTTATGGATTTTTTTTCTTTTTTCACCCCCCCTTTTTCATTTTAAAATTTTTTCATCGGTAAAAGTTGGTCCTATCAAAAACTTGTAAATACACAAGTTTTAGATAATTTTAAGAACATTTACAAAAAATTTAATTGGACTTATTATCTTGAGATTTGACGAAGTTATGAATTTTTTCTCCCAAAAACCCCGGTTTTTTTCGCCCCTTGAGCCCACTTCTAAATTTATCAAAAATCTGTCACGCATAAACTTTTGACCCATTTTTAAGAAGTAATATAAATTTTAAACCGATTCGATATCTATTTTATTTAAGAAGTTATGGTGTTTTTTCGATTTTCATAAAAACCTTCCCTATTTCCACGCCCTTGGACCGATTTTGCCCATTAACGAACATAGCCGAGATTTTATACCCCTTGATTTTACGTATCAGTTTGGAAAAGATTGCAGCAAAATTCTAGAAGTTATCGTTTCCATAAGAAAGTGAGATATATATATATATATAAACTTTTTTACTGATGGTAGTTTTGGGGTGTAGGGGTCATGGTCGGCGTAGATCAGCAAAAATTTTTCAGAAATTCCAACATTGGTGCGATCGCAATAGGTAGTATTTCATACGAAATCTACCTAATAATCCTGTATGAAAAGTTTAATACATAAATAGTATTCTGAAAGTTAATTTAACATTTTATTCATCTTTATATTAAACGGTCTGACAGACCGCTCACAGTGGTTTCCGGTAATAACCAGGTAAGGCATATTTTTAATATTTTGAGTAATTACCGTTTAAAGTTTTCAAAAATGTCTTTTTATCATTACTTTTATAAAATGGATTAGAACTGAATAATTTTCACTACATTCAATTATAATAATTAATAAAAACTAATAATAATTAATAATAATTAATTAGGATGAGCGAAGCGAATCCTCTACTAGGCCACTCAAATGACACTTTGTCGTACACTTTACAAAAAAACTATACAGTATTTTCACTTGAAATTAAACACAAATATAAATTATGATCTGTAGATTTGCAGAATATTATTTTTTTTTACTGAAATACTTTTCAAAAAATTATTATTTTAATTAATTTATTTTACATGTTTTTCCATTACGAACGCATTTTTTCAAATAAAAAGTGAAACACGTACGTTTTCAGAAGAAAAACTTAAATCATGGGGTCAGTAATTATAGCTAGAATCATCATTAAATAAATAAATAAATAAAATATATTTTCATTATTCTGTTAAAATATCTCAAAAACTGCTTTCAGATTTTCAAACTACGCTCATTCCTTTAACTATGTATAGTTTCATGATTTCTTTTATAAAATGTATAAAATACTTTTTTTTAGAAAAATTATAGCATATTTTTAATGAATTAAAATTTGTGAAAATTTTGTTATTAACATTCAATTATAAAAATATTTTTCTGTGTTAGGAATTCAAATACACAATTTATTCTTATTTTGTGAAATCATTTAAGCAGACGATATTTATGAATTTTAAAAGAATTACATTATGTTTTTGTGAAGTGGCAATAAAAAAATTGTAAACAAATAAAATTAATTAATATTTTGTATAATTCTACTTCGAAAATATTTTTATTTATACCAGTCTTATATCATAAATAAACAATCTGAGGAAATTCTTAGTTATTTGGTTGAAATACATTTTAAAATTAAAATGCGCCGAAACATAAAATTACATTTTTGCTTAATAAAGGTGCAAAAATAATTTCAAAAATATATTATTACTTTCAAATATTTATATTATAGCATAATACTTCGCGAATCCAAACAAAGCATGGCTTTTGCTAGTAATTAATACAAACCATTTTCCTATAACTATTTTGACAAAAAAGAAGTTCTTATATTGTAATTGAATGTAGTGAAAATTATTCAGTTCTAATCAATTTTATGAAAGTAAGGATAAAAAGACGTTTTTGAAACCTTTAAACGTTAATTACTCAAAATATTAAAAATGTGCCTTATCTGGTTATTACCGGAAGCCACAGATTTAGTGTTATCACTAAAACAAAGAAAATGTCCGGTCTAGGGGGGGGGGGGGGAGTAAACACTCCGTACTATAACTCTGCAAAATAATACTGATTGTGAAAGAAAGTTCGTGGCACCAAATGATTGGAAATAAAGTCTACTTTTAAATTATGCATATACATTTTATTTAGGGAATTATTTAAATATTAAAACAAGCTCTAACTTTATTTTTTTCAACAACAGTACCCAATTCTGACAGCATAAAAGAACTCTACAGCCTTCAATTAGCCTAACAACAAATTCTAATGCAATGCGTACGATAAGTTTCCAAAAAATCAATTATTTTAAAACGAATCTCCTTTAGAGGTTCTGTCCAAAATGATGCTCGGTACTCCATAGTTGACCGAGAGAGCCCGCTTCTTGATCAAGGCAAATTATGTACAACTCAAGCAGTCATTGATGACTGAAAGATTAACAAATAGTGTGAGAAGTTTCAAAATATCTAATCACATCTATCATAGCTTGCTCCTTAAAGCATCATTTTGCCGTTTTTAAAGAATAATTTGAAAACTTCTTGGAAAAAAAGTTAAAATTTTTGGATTTTCATAAAACAGGATTAATAAATCTAAATCCATTAAAAAAAAACGCCTAAATTGCAATTCCTAATTTTTTAGATTAAAATTTTATAATTCATATCATAAAATTATAAAAATTGCAAATTCAACATATTTATGTTTGGGTATTTTTAGTATTGTTGCTACATATACGAATTAGCACGTTAAGAGTGTAATTTCAGGAAATATTAATAAAAATATGAAAATGAGATTTAATATAAGAAGCATGAAACTTTGAATCTCTATAATTCAAAAACTTTTCATTTAAATGACTGGACATCGGGTGTCTAGGCATAGTTTGAACCAAAGATTTGAAATATCTTGTTATATTAAGGTATTGCCATTTAAAAAAAAAAGAATTCGTTTTAATATGTAGATAGCCCCCTAAGAAAATTTTATATACATCCTTTAAAAGTACACTTTATTCCCAATTGTTTGGTACCAGTAACTGCCATCTGTCATAGTGTGTTGAGGAGTTGGTAAGGGTATTTACACTTTACTCCCATTTGTTTGGTACCAGTAACTGCCATCTGTGATAGTGTGTTGAGGAGTTGGTAAGGATATTTACACTTTATTCCCAATTGTTTGGTACCAGTAACTGCCATCTGTCATAGTGTGTTGAGGAGTTGGTAAGGGTATTTACACTTTACTCCCAATTGTTTGGTACCAGTAACTGCCATCTGTGATAGTGTGTTGAGGCGTTGGTAAGGATATTTACACTTTATTCCCAATTGTTTGGTACCAGTAACTGCCATCTGTGATAGTGTGTTGAGGAGTTGGTAAGGGTATTTACACTTTATTCCCAATTGTTTGGTACCAGTAACTGCCATCTGTGATAGTGTGTTGAGGAGTTGGTAAGGGTATTTACACTTTATTCCCAATTGTTTGGTACCAGTAACTGCCATCTGTGATAGTGTGTTGAGGAGTTGGTAAGGGTATTTACACTTTATTCCAAATCGTTTGGTACCAGTAACTGCCATCTGTGATAGTGTGTTGAGGAGTTGGTAAGGGTATTTACACTTTATTCCCAATTGTTTGGTATCAGTAACTGCCATCTGTGATAATGTGTTGAGGAATTGGTAATGGTATTTACTTTTTTTCCCCACAATTACACATCGATCGAGAGAAAAGGAATTAAACTATTTGAGGTCATCTATACTCATGTAAATAAATTCACTAATTGTAATACTTATAATGGCCGAGTGTGACTTGTGGTTTTGTCTTCTCAAAACACCTCACTGATTAACAGCTTTGGTCAGCGTTCTCTCACGGAGTGCGAGTGACGTGTAGGGGCCAGCTCATGCGTGTGAATTTGCTGACTACAACTTTCTATCCAAGTAATCTTGTAGCAGTCTACAGTCAAAGAGAATCGTTTCGGCTACGATATGGAAAAAGATATTCTTATCGAGCTCTGGGAAATATGGCCTAAAGTATAGGCATTTGTAATAGAATGGCCCCACCCACCCCCCTTTATCTTAAACTATAAATCATTTGCATATTATAATCAAGAATATTAAAGGTTATTTACTTTATACCCCTGGATTCCTTTATTTATATATGTTGCGGCCAAAACCCCAAATTGGCCAGCAACGTTAAAAAATGACTGGCCAATTCGCGAAGTGGCTAGACGCAATTGGCCAATTCGCGAACTGGCCAGATGCGATTGGCCAATTCGCGAAATAGATATAGGCACTCAGATTAATCTTTTCTAACATAGTTGAAAGTGTCTATAAATCCAAATAGTCTAGCCGTCAGCCTGTCCGTGCTCTAACTCGAGTAAAGGTTCCGGTTAACTTGTAATTGTCATCTTATATTGTTTGTCAATTCATTTCGATATTAAAAGGGAATTGTGTACTATTTTTGGTTAATTTAGTTGGGTACACAAAAGTATTTCGTTTCAATATAATTAATGGGAATCTTTTTTACTGTGCATTTTAATGTTGCATTATCTTAATTACAAAAAATTTGGTACTTATGCAACATAGTTCGGGTGTTGGCCAAGGTTTCCCGGCCAGTTCGCGAATTGGCCGACCAAAACCCGAAATACGCTTTTCATTTCATGTATTTCGGGTTTTGACCAGGAAGCTTGGTCAGTTCTAGAATTGGGCAGGCTCCGGGTATTGGCCGCAACATATACATGCATAAAATAACTTATAGTTTATTTATTACCTTCGGTCTTAAAAGTTATATAGAGAAATTTCTTTGTATATTAAAATGCATAAAATATTTACTTTCTTGAAGAAGGTATGTGCTATTAGGGCTCTCACTTCGGTTCGTTTTTTAAGCATCGGTATTTTTCAAAGAAAAATCTGGTTTATAAATTACATTACATAAATTACAGAAAGCGCGTTTTACTTCCAATTGTTGCGATAATCTACCAGGAATAAATATTTCAAACAATAGTGGTTTAAAAAAAACGGACCAGTGCAAGCCCTGTGTTAGACATAATATGTAAAAAAAAAAATGGTACTACTCTATTATCCCGTCGATCGATTTCGCCAAATTATACAAATCGCCAAACTAATAGCCACATTATACCTATTGATATAATTTTTATTTTAAATAACAACAACAAAAAAAATTAATAATAATTAGTAGAATATTAATAAAAATACAAATAAAAAATCGAAATAAAAATCACTTAATGACGTTTTAAACAGGCATATCGTATTTAATGTCATTGAATTGACATTCACGATCATCTATTATTAGCATTTAATCTTATAATTTGGCGATAGTATTTTGGTCGATGAGATAACCTAGTTGTACCAAAAAAATTGTATGCACAAATTAGCTGTAGTAAAATGCTATGCTATAAATGAAGTTTATCAATATTTTACACTTACAGAAAAAAAAATCAATAGCCAAGTTGAAAGTTTTCTACAGAAAAGGAACAAAAGAAATGCACTGAGAAATTATTAATTTTTATTTTGAACTGATATTAGTGAGCTGATATTACAAGAATTTTGTGCAGGAATTGTCTCTGTTGAAGTTGGCTGTAGTTTTAGGAGTAATACCTTTATTCCGGTTGGCACAGAATACCCTGTTAGTCATATTCCTAGGACTAAAAAAGAATAAAGCATTAGTTAAAGAAAGAAAGAAATATATTAATTAATCTACTAAACAGCTATAGTTATAGTACATCAAATACTGGCAGTGTTGTAAATTAACATTTTGAAAATATACTTGAGAGTGGGATGGTGAGAACACTTTTAACAAAAGTAAGAAAATCAACATTGTTTGACACGAAAACGAATTCAATTTATATGGCGCAAGGTGAAGAGATTTTTAATCTCTTTGAACAATATAGAACATAATATGCAAAAGCTATTTAATAATTAAAGAAATAGTAATTTTCTAAATGCGTCCCATACCTCCACACTAACAGGGAGGTGTGAGGCAGACATAAAACAAAGCTATAAGGCACAAATAGTCTAATGCCGGCTAGATATACAATCAAACAAAGATTATAGTTTTTTAATGTTTGTGTCACAATATGAAATTCCAGTAGCTTCATGACGGGAAGGGAAATTCAGGATTGTCTCAGTCATAGATGACATAAAAAAATCATTAATTCAATTTATTTACATCTTGAAGTAAATGAACATATTATCATAATTCATAAATATTAATATATAATTAATATATAATATATAATATAACTAATAATTAATATATTTATATTGTTATAATTAATATATTTTCCTCTAAAGATATTTGCATGTTAGTAATTTACATTCATCTTATTAAAATGTCGCCCCAGTGGCGTGATTAGTAGCGACAGCTACTGTCACGCCGAGGGGTCCTGATTCGAATTCGGGTAAGACATGGATGGTGTGTTGTCCCTTTTTAGTGAAATAAATATGTAATGGATATGCGAAATAAAAATTGTTCAGAATTGTCTCTGTGTAATGGATCATTCGAGGCGAAATCCATAGTTGCTATAAGCCTCAAATCAAACCAAAACAAATCTTATATATATATATAAACAAGTTGGAAATTGCACGTGAACGTAGCAAATGAGGTGCGTTCGTACGATAACGAAGTTTTAAAAATATTGAGATCTTGCTGATATAGTAGAGCGTACTCCGGATGCAGTATAGTAGTCGAAATCTTTGTGTTTCTGTAAATATGTAGGAAGTAATTTTTATTACACCTCAGCAACGTATATCTTATTCATAAAATGTGAAATAGTTGAATATAATTAAAACACGTACCAAACCATGTTTCCCCGTATAGCATTATATAGTGGAATACTTTTGTGTGGCCCTGTAATTTAATAATAAAAATTCTTTGCATCACAGATTGTACAGAATGCATATTTTAGTATATATTTCATAGATTCATGCCAATTCTATTATGTTCGAATAAATGTAACATTATTAAAATGCATTTGAAACTTTTTCCCGATTGACCGTAATGTAACGGAATCCTTTTGATTGTCCCTGTAATTGATCTATGCATCCGATTTTCATAACACTTGAAATGACTCGACAAAATTACGCATTAATTATATGTTTTAAATTTCAAACGATTAAAATGCATTTAAAACTTTTTTCCCTATTGACCGTAATGTAACGGAATCCTTTTGAATGTCCCTGTAATTGATCTATGCATCCGATTTTCATAACACTTGAAATGACTCGACAAAATTACGCAATAATTATATGTTTTAAATTTCAAACGATTAAAATGCATTTAAAACTTTTTTCCCTATTGACCGTAATGTAACGGAATCCTTTTGAATGTCCCTGTAATTGATCTATCCATCCAATGTTCATAAAATTTGAAATGACTCGACAAAATTATGTTATAATTATGTATTTTAAATTTCAAACGATTCGGTTGGGTAGTTTTTGCGTTGTTATATGCGGACAGACGGACGGACAGACAGACGGGCAGACAGACAGACGGACGGACTGAGCAACAACAATAGGTGCTACGTATTTACATAATTATGAACGCACCTAAAAAGGAATTGGACCGGTCCTATTCCCTTCCTTTAATTTGTGTTAAATTTAAACAAAAATGCTGCTTTTAGGTTTGATTTAAAATAAGGATAATACAGTATAATCTTCATTAATAGGGAAATTATTACATCTATGCTTAAACAAGTCATTAATATACAGAAAGCATAAAAAGTATAGGAGGCAAATTTACTTTTCATTTTTGAAATAATCTCTTCTTTTATACAATTGCAAGCTGATATAAATCGACACTTTTATTCAACTGAAGGTTGGACTACCATTGCTTCATCGTACGTGTGATTGATGAAATGTTTATAATGGTACATAAAACGAATAAAAAAGAATATTGCCCAGTTAAACTGATGGCATTGAGCTCACAGGCTACGCATACTAATTGTATATTACAGCCTTGTATTTTCAAGGGTTAATTCCGTTCGAAAAAAAAATTAAGAAGGGGAAAGAGCTCTCCCCTTTCTCCTTTTTTATACTTAATCATTGAACCTCCTAAACTATCAAGTACATGCTTTATAATATTAAAAAACCTTTATCCAAAATTCAGAGCAAATCGGATAATTCTTAATAAAAACCCATTTAGCATTTATATAATTTAAGAGGCGTTATTCTCCTCTTTTATACTTAACCATTAAACTTCCAAAACTATTTAGAGATTTGAACGAAATCTGACAATTCTGATTGAAAAATCCATTTATACAAGTTAAGGGGAGGGGCATTAGAACCCCCGTTCCCTCTGTTTATACATATTCAATGAACTCCTAATAACAGCCACGGTCTCGCATCATCAGAATGATCCTATATCTAAATTTTGAACGAAAACTGTTAATTCTGCATGAAAATCCCGTTTATATCAATTAAGGGGAGGGGCATGAGCCCCCCGTTCCCCCTGTTTATACTTATTCTATGAACACCTAATAACAGCCACGGTATCGCCTCATCAGAATGATCCTATATCTAAATTTTGAACGAAAACTGTAAATTCTGCATAAAAATCCCGTTTATATCAATTAAGGGGAGGGGCATGAGCCCCCCGCTCCCCCTGTTTATACTTATTCAATGAACACCTAATAACAGTCACGGAATCGTCTCATCAGAATGATCCTATATCTAAATTTTGAACGAAAACTGTTAATTCTGCATGAAAATCCCGTTTATATCAATTAAGGGGGGGGGATGAGCCCACCGTTCCCCCTGTTTAAATTCTTTCAATAAACACCTAATGACAGTCACGGAATCGCCTCATCAGAATGATCCTATATCTAAATTTTGAACGAAAACTCGTTCTGCAACGAATTCTGCATGAAAATCCCGTTTATATCAATTAAGGGGGAGCATGAGCCCCTTGTTCCCCCTGTTTATACTTATTCAATGAAAACCTAATGACAGTCACGGAATCGCCTCATCAGAATGATCCTATATCTAAATTTTGAACGAAAACTGTTAATTCTGCATGAAAATCCCGTTTATATCAATTAGGGGGGGGGGGCATGAGCCCCCCGTTCCCCCTGTTTATACGTATTCAATGAACACCTAATGACAGTCACGGAATCGCCTCATCAGAATGATCCTATATCTAAATTTTGAACGAAAACTGTTAATTCGGCATGAAAATCCCGTTTATATCAATTAAGGGGGGGGGGGCATGAGCCCCTTGTTCCCCCTGTTTATACTTATTCAATGAAAACCTAATGACAGTCACGGAATCGCCTCATCAGAATGATCCTATATCTAAATTTTGAACGAAGACTGTTAATTCTGCATGAAAATCCCGTTTATATCAATTAAGGAGGGGGGGCATGAGCCCCCCGTTCCCCCTCTTATACATATCGAATGAACTCCAAAAACTAATCAGGGAAGCGCCTTATCAGGATATACCTATATACAAAATTTCAAGTGAATCCGATATTTTTATCATGAGTTATCGCGTTACGCACGAACATACGAACGTACATACAGAACGGGCGGGCACATAAGCTCTCAGGCTATGATAGCCTGTGAGCTAAAAACCTACTCTCCCATTCCTGCCACTGTTCCACTCCACCCCACTCTCCCCCACTCTTTAAATCTTCAGTAAAGCACTAATATCTATAACACGAAGGATTTTTCAACGTTTTATTTAATTTATTTAACTGAATGAATAACTGTAAAGTAAATAAGTACAAAGAATCAATTTTTGGTAACCCAGGTAAATGATTTATGCAAGAATACTACTATTTAAACTTCTCTGCTTTTTAAAACCACTTTCTTTTTTTTTTTACAATTACAAGAAAGAGATATGGCTGTATTAATAAACACTCTCTATTGTAACATTAACTTGCGACATTTGAAATCGGAACTTAGCAAAAAAATTGATCGAACAAATTTTTTGCACGAATGAAAAGTTGAAATGTGATTTTCGCAAAATTTTATTTTTCAAATAAAACCTCTATTTTGTTGGTGCATCTCAAACTATGCATAAGATAATTCGATAAATATTTCACTAATTTTTCTGCATACAATGTTAATGTAATAAAAAATCTTTTTAGTCTTGCTTTGAGAAAGGCTTTGAAAACTTTCATTTTAGAATATCAAATTGCTTGTATAGGGTGCGTCATAAATCCATGCAAACTTTAAAAATCCATAGTAAAAAAAAAGCAATGCTCAGAAAAAATTTCATTTTGCGCGAGTATGATCTGACCTATTTTGGATTTTTCTTTCCATGTATAATAAAAAATGATTAAAAAATGACCGATAGAGGGCGTTCACACGCAATATCAGGACGTTTTATGCAAATGAAGCAAACACAAATAGACAATGAAACAAATTACAGTAACATGTCATTATGCATTTATTATAAGGTAGTTAAAAATGCTTAACATGCGAAACTTTCGTGATGCAACATTTGTGGATTTACCATTCTTGTAGAAAAGTTTAACCACCAGAGCTGGATCTGCTAATGTTAGCATGCTGCCTATATCGAATGACGAATCCATCTCTGGCTAATTATTGCTAGCCTGATTTGCATTGAAAACTTCAGTTTGACATGTGAGCACCCTCTATCGGTTACTTTTGAAATCATTTTTTATTATATATGGGGAAAAAAATCCATAATCCGTTTGATCATATTCGCACAAACCGAAATTTTTTTGGCATTACTTTTTTCATTATGGATTTCTAAAGTTTGCATGAATTTATGACGCACCTGGTATTTCCTAAACCATTTTCTGATTCACTTTGATATCACAAACTTTTAACTATTACAGTAAAACCTCCCTAGAACAATTACGTTCGTTCCGATTAGAAATGGTCGCTCCTAGAGGTGGTCTCTTAATGAAAGTCATATTTTAATCTAGATTTTAATTGTTGAAAAGAAATAACAATTGATGTTACTAAAATTTATTTTTCACATTAGGTAAAAAATTAAAAATTTAAATATCGAAAGAAAAAGAAATTACAACACTCAATTACTGAAGAGTTTGAAAAGTGGATACATTAACGTTTGCTTTGATTTTACGGTTTTATTAATTTTAACTTCTATTTCCAAGTACTTTCGACGATCAATAAATTAATGAAATTTCTTTTTTTGGACGAGGCAGCAGAATTTATTGACCGTCATTCATAATTCGTCAACAGAGTTAAATGCATTGCCTAAAAAGGCACAAAGGGGTTTAAATACTTGAAAGTTATCGGAAAAAAAAATTTATCTAAACTTAGCTTAGGGGCCAACCATAAATAATGTCACGCACTTTTTCCATATTTTTGACTCCCTCCCCCCCCCCTCCTTTGTCACAACGCGTTACACATCCCTTTACCCCCTCCCCCCGTTTTGTCAGATGTCACACTATATTACGTAAACATATATTTGCAGTTCAGAAACAAAGCACTACGTTTTAAATCACATTTCAAATTTTAATTTTAAACTTTAACTATGTGTTTTAATGGTATTTGTGAGCTGAACAAGAAAAATGATTAACAATATAAATGCAAATAATAATAACAATAATATAAAATAGTAATAAAGTATTAATATGTAAGAGCAATTGAAAACGACAGTATTTTGGAATTTGATATGAAATTTAACATATTTGGCTTTAAATCTTATCTTTATGAACGCAAAATACTTTATTTTAAAAATAACTTCAGAATTTAATCCGCAGAATTTTAATGCTTTTATTTTAACCAAAATAGGTAATGTCACATTTCTTCTAACCCCCACCACAAACTGTCACAATTTCATGAACCCCCTTTCTCCCCTTCAAGCGTGACATCATTTATGGACGGCCTCTTAGAAGTTTGATGAATGCGTTCTCAAGAACACTTTTCTAATAAAACTATTTTCAAGCATCCAGGGAAAAAAAACGGAATTTCATTTCCTTCCAAAAGATAGCTGGTCGTTTATGGAAGAAGTTCAACTGGGAGATCTCTGAATAGAGGTAAAGTTAGTATTGACAGGGCCATCGCTAAGACTTTTTATTGGTGGGGGAGAAGACCTTAAATTGCCAAGTCAAATTTTCATATTTGCCAACTCGTTTCATATTTTTGCCAAGTTACCACACTTACAAGGAAGGCCTCCATACGGGCATACTCAGAAAAATCTGAAAAAATTACAGAATGTTCTTCTCATATAGTTATATATGTTTATAAAAAAATTTTCGGCGGAATCTCCTTATAATGTCCGTAAAAAAATAATAAAAACTTCGTTTATTTGGCGATTTATCCCCGGTTGGCGAAAAAACGAAATTTTGAAAAATACGCTTTTACGCTTCGAATACTTTTTTTTTTTAAACTTTCTATGTTCAATTTATTTAAATAAGTTTAGTTAAAGTAATTTTAGTTTTGCATTTTTACTTTACTTTAAGTTACTTGACCGTGTTATACACTGCTAAAAATCTGCTGCATTTTGTTGCAACGCATTCCCTTGCTTGTACAAAAAACGGTTACTTGGCCGTGAAATGGAGCTTTCTCATTGGTTGGAATAGAGATATTATATACAAGCGGTGGAGTGCGTTGCAACAAAATGCAGCAGATTTTTAACAGTGTATGACACGGTCATTTCACCGTGCTATGGAGCATTCATTCTCATTGGTCAGAAGAGAGATATTCTATAAAAGTAGTGAAGTGACGTTGCAGTAAATGCTGCGGATTTTTAACAGTGAAGTCAATTAAAATCAATTTTCAGATTCGTTAAAATCGTCTGCTTTTGGCGAGGAAATGCACTGTTCGCCAAATCCCGCGCCGCTTTCAGCTTTTCACGCCAATTATTCCAAACTATTTTATTTTTTTACATATCTAATAATGTAATTCCGCTGCTAATTTTCACTGATCCTTTATTACCTACATGAGTAGTTTAATTCGTATTTTTTTCAAAAAATTCTGAGTATGCCCCCAATGGAGACCTTCCTTGTTAGACAATGAAATACAGTTCTTATTTGTAAAAAGTTTAATGATATTCCCAATTAGAGTTGTAACTTTTGCAAATTCTATCAAAAATGGAAAATGTACTACAATTTTTATTAAAATTTTAATTAAATTTGCCAAGTGTAAAACATTTGCGAATGTTTGGGGGGAGGAGGCTCCCCCCCCCTCCCCCTTAGCGAGGCCCCTGAGTATTGAACCTACAGAAAATAAATTTCGTTTAATGAAAAAGTAGTCGTTCAAGCGCAGATGGTCTCTGTATTATTTATACTTTGTATATGAAAAAATTAGAATAATGTAAATAATTAGAATAAGTATTTATTTATACAGTTTTTTTCGTTTAGGTCGATATATATTGAGATTTATTTACATTCGATCATTTGAAAATCTACATGTTTACGTCCAATTTTATGCTTTTGTATAGAATTCCAAGTAACAACACTATGAGCGCTTAAAAATTACTCTGAAAAATTAGACTTGAGAATACATTAATGAGGATATACACCATTAAAACTAATGAAACACAACAAAAGAGAAATAAATAATAATAAATAAAATAAACAGAAGCATTTCTTAAGCTGGCCTAAAATTACGGTTTAAGACTTTTTTATTTCCTAAAAGAAAAACCTTTGTAGGAGAATTTTTAAACATTTTCTCGGAGAATTTTAATTTAATTTATATGGTTTTTTACAATATATCTTCATTTTAAAGACACTTTTATTAAAATTTCATGTCCCCCCCCGAAAAAAATCTACATTTTTATTTATATCAAGTTAATATTAAAATAATATAATTAAACTTTTAGAAAAAAGTAGGGGATCCAACTCAGGTTTTCCCGGTTACAGAACATAAGACATCCTGAGGTAATAACATCACGTTGAGGTTTTTCCAATTTTTGCAGCTCAGTTTTAGATTTTTATTCCAAACAAATATAGGATTTGATGCAGCAACTTAATGACTATGAGTTAAAAAAGAATATTTTAGCAGATATGCATTCATAAAATTGAGAGGCATGATTTCTTGATGAATGCTGTTTAGTGTTATTGCCCACATAATTTGATAGCAAGGTGGTCTGGTGTAATGACGCCAGGCGGGGTAATAACGTCAAGTGCTAATATTATGCATAATTATGAAATAATCTGCTAAATGACACACATGTGCTCTGCGCAGAAGGGTTTTGAGTCATATAAATCGCAAAAACAGCTTCAAGTTAATTTGTTTCATTTTTAGGTCTTATTGTTTTTAGAAGCAATTAAAATTAACGCTTGATCTAAAATTTGCGAGACACGTTTTGTAATGTGAAGACTATTTTTTTTTTTTTTTAAATCCGGAAATACTTTGTTAATTACATAAATTTGTAGCACATTTCATGGACTTTCAAAATGTTGTTGAAGATGTTGGATATCTTCTCGAGATAATTTGTAATTTAAAATGCACAGCACAATAACTATGAGGGGGTAATAACGCCAATCCTTGGAATTAATACCGCGGTTGATTCCCTACAGTGGCCGAGCTACATCCTAAATACGGATTCAAATAAACACAGTTAAAACTGTGCAATGTTTCTAATAATTCTATTTAAGCGGTCCTTTTTAAGGAAAAAGAAGCTTACAGTCTGATATTCTTTTGCCTCATCCTCCCCCCCCCCCCCCCCACACACACTACTCCTTTATTTTTCTTACACTTTCACAAAAAAATTTAACATTTTCAATAGCTTAGAATGCAATTTGTCAATTTCTAAGTTTGTAGACTTTGTATTTTTGGAATTGGACAATCTACATGCAATTATCCCATCTTATTTCACAGTTTTGTTTGCATGGCGTTATTAACCATATAGGTGCGTAATAACGCCAAATAGCATTGGTCACGAAATCACGCCATTACATTTTATGAATACATATCTGTTAAATTATTTTTTTTTATATAGATAGTCAATGAGTTGCTGTGTCAAATCATATGTTTGTTTGAAAAATACAATCTAAAACTGAGCCGTGAAAATTGGTAGAACCTTAACGTGGCGTTATTACCCCAGGGTACCTTAGATAGAAACACGATTTAAACGCCACTTTAAGCAGAAACAACAACAACAACAAAAAGAAAAAAAATGAAGAATTTTGTGTTCTGGAACCCTTTAAATCTTTAAACAACTTATTACTAAGAGCTTACACGAGTAACTGAAAAAGACGTGGATGATAATGTTAAGTCTATGGAAGCTTTATTTTCAAATATCTCCCTCAAATTTTAATATTTTTGGACGATTTTTTTTTTTGCTTAAGATAGTTGAGGATAGCTAGTTTTAAGGCTAGTTTTTAGTTCTCCGATTTTGATTATTATTTTTTATAATAGGATAGTTGCAATTTCAGAACTGGTTGAAACTGGTTCCGAAAGTTAAAGTAATTTTTTTAAAAAATCTGAAACCAAAATCGAAAAAGTAAAAACTAGCCCGGTTATAGATCGTCCTCAGCTATCCAGTGCAAAACAAAATCATAAAAATATTGAAATTCGAACGAGATATTTGAAAAGAACGCCCCCATAGACTTATCATCTGGTCCTTTTTTGAGTGACTAGTGTGGGCTCTTAACTAGAAATAAATAACAGAATAAATATTTCACTTACGATTTCTCGATTGTGTTCAGTGGGATAACAGTTATGTAATCCACATAAAGATTTGGTTTTTTAATCAAGTTCAATGGGTTCTTCGATGAGCTGTACCATTTCAAGCTCAAACTTTTAATTTCACCCAGTTGTTTTTCCGTTGTCACCAGATATGTGTATGTAGCTCCATGGTATAAATCAACTGCTCTGAAAGGTACAAATGAAGTTTGATAAAACTGAATAAATATTTAAATGTGTAACAAAATAACACCTTTTATCAATACGTTTATCTAATTGCTAAACAGGCGCAAATAAGATTTATAAAAAAAATAGTTTTATTTAACTATTTACATTTTCAACTCATCACCGAGTCACTTTCAAAACTATTAACAAGAAAGAAAAAAATAATGCGTCAAGCATAGTTTATGAAGCAGTTGTTATTGCATTCAAAATAATGTAACAAAACTGTACTGTCTAAAAATTTAAAAAATTGCGTGTCATTTCACGTATAAAAATGTATAACGTATTTCAAAACCGAATTTCAGCTATTACCATCTACAGTCGAAAAATTATCCTAATTTTTTAGCAGCCCTGTATATGATATAGAAATTTGTATTTATTAACAACATGCATTCCAAAATTTAATTCATTTAAGTGTACATATATTTCAGTTGAAAATTCCTCTTTAGCAATTTTCTCTAATAAGAACCCAATCGCGGCTGTCGGCCTAACCGTTCGGAGTTTTCGTGGTTTTCTTCGAACCTTGCGTGAATACGGGTTAGGTTCCCTTAGAAAGACCCCCCACGAAGGGCACTCCCCCCTGGTCCTATATCCTTAGTGTAGATAATCGGACGACAAAAATAAACCAAACCAAACTTTTCTCTAATAAGAAGTGTATGCGAATATTTTTGTGTAACCCTCTATAGAATTTATACATAAAGAATAATATGCAAAAAATAATTAAATTTAAAAGCTCATAAAGAATTTTAAAACGTTCTTTCTAGCAATTATTACGCAAAGACATTAAGCTCATTTAATAGATACATATATTTCAGTTGAAAATTCCCCTTCAGCAATTTTCTGTAATAAGGAGAATTACTATGGGAACACTTTTGTACAGAACTGTATATGAGGTATAGAATTTATATATATAAATAGATAATATGTAAAAGACGAATTAAATTTAAAAACTTATACCGAATTTTAAAACGTACCCTCTAGCAATTATTACGCAAAGAGAATACTCGAACCCATTTCTTTTGTGCTTCCCGTAAATTAATAAAAAACAAGTTGGAATTAATTAAACGTTTTAAATTTCAAACGATTATGCATTTGAAACTTTTTCCCATTGATTGTAATGTAACGGAATACTTTTGATTGTCCCTGTAACTGATCTACGCATCCGATTTTCATAACATTTGAAATGACTCGACAAAATTATGTAATAAATATATGTTTTAAATTTCAAACGATTAAAATGCATTTGAAACTTTTTCCCCCATTGACGTAATCTAACGGAATCCTTTTGATTGTCCCATTAATTGATCTATCCATCCGATTTTCATAAAATTTGAAATGACTCGACAAAATTATGTAATAATTATATATTTTAAATTTCAAACGATTCGATTGAATAGTTTTTGCGTTGTTATATGCGGACGGACAGACGGACAGACGGACGGACTGAGCGACAACAATAGGTGCTACGTATTTACATTATTACGAACGCACCTAAAAAAGGATCAAAATCCGTTATTCCCAAAATGAAGCAAAAAGATGAAGGGCTGTATCCATATTCCATCGATTAGTGACTACACAATATTGCACGTACTACTATATTTGGATACAGCTCCTTATCTTTTTGCTTAATTTTGGGAATAACGGATTTATATTTTATCCTATCGATGATAATTTTTAGAATTTTCAAGCTATGTTTTTGAGACTTTCACAAAAGTTGCTCTATACATTTAACCCTTTAAGCGGCCTAACCGGGTTTTTCCGTCACGTAATTTCTAGAAATAATGCCTGATTTAACACTAAATCAATATTAAAATTAATTTTTTGAAGTGAATAAAATAAATAAATATGTAAGTTTGTCAAATAAAATTTTTCATACCCATACCTTTTATAAATAAAATTTTGGGAATTGTTAAACATGAATGGAATATTTTGCAGACCACTTAACATAATATGCAAATGAAATTTTAATAGCGTTGACGCATGCGCAGTAAAAAATTGTCTAGTAAACCTGCTTATTTGTCATACAATTTTTATTATTTTTTAATTCTGACTACTGGGTATTGCATACAATATTGATTGTCATATTTTTTGAAAAGAACACTGTGTTTTATGAAGAACTCTGCAAATAATAAGCAAAAACACTTGGAACAATTTGAGACAATGTATTTAAAAACCTTAATTTCTCTACGAGTTTGCGTGCTATATTCATAAAAAATGAACACAGTTTATTACAATAAACCACTTAATCATAATCTGCAGTTTGAACTCTTTTGCTTTATTAGTTTTGACAGGGTTATCCAAAAGATCTTCGTTCTCTTTCAATTTGTTGACGGCTCCTTGTTGGATTTCGGGGAAAACTCTTCGTGGAAATATATGACGTGTACTATTTTGTTTACACACCTAGAATTTCAGAATAATTCCTCATGTATATTTCTAGATATTTAACAAAATGTCTAAAATCGCAAGTGTCATTTTTTTTTTCTGAGACATAAGATACCTTGCGAATGTAGCAAAGAGTACAAACGAAGCGACCCCTTAAAAAACGCTTTGGAAACCATAAAACTTGCGTTAAAAATTGGGGCATCAAACGTTCCGTTATTGCTATTTGTTGCCCTGGTCCAATAATCATAATTTTTAAATTTCCGAAGACTCAATAATACAGAAATGCTCACCAATTCCCGAGCTTGACTTTTGGGATTGTTATCATACATGGAAAATTCAGACAATTTAGTTAAAGATTTATCCAGCACCCACAGTTTTACTAATCTCTGGTTTCAATTTTTCTATTTCGTTTTCTTCTCTCCCCCTTTTTCTCAATTTTGTTTGGATTCTCTCAGTGAAAATATTAAATTCTGATTGGATTTTAATGAAAGTAGTATTTGTTAAAAAAAATTATTATTACATTAAAATATATATATAATTACTTTGGTTGAACGTGAGCTAATTCATCAGCTTTTGATCCAAACAATGTCAGATCAATGGTACCTTTAACATCTTTGTGTGAAACACGTGGTTTGAAGAGTTTGATGGCTACTTGATAGTGATATACTGTAAAAAAAGAATGCAATATTAGGACCCACATGATTGAAATATTAAAAAAATTAGGGCAATATAATTTAATTAAATTAACAACTTGATACAGACGCATAACTATTAAAAAGAAATCAAAATACCAGAATAGAAATTTATCCAATTTTCAACCGAAAAATAATTTTAAAAATATATTCGAAAATAATTACCTATAGTGTTTTAGTTTTCAATCGAGCTAAAAAATCGAATGACATCTCATTAACACATTCGCTGTCACTAAAAATTATATGTACATCCTCAGAACCCGGTTTATAAAACAGCGTTTTAGGTCCTTCGCATGTTGCTTAATTTTTAAACATTTATTATAGGTTTTTAAAAACAGAAAATTTTCTGTAGTTGAATCGTGAAAATACTCCGACTGAATAAGGTAAACGTTACAAGTAAAAGCTAGTCGTTGGGAGCCACCGTAACACTTACAAATTATTGATGTGCATAATGTAAAATATGAAAATAAAACATGCGTAAACTATTTATAAAATGCATCACAATTCCAAAATAAAATTTAAATCTACATTTAAATATTTTTAGCATGTAGTAATGCTTTATTAATGAATTGCTGATGAACCAATTTCGACAAACTACTCAAGCAGTACCGAATTGCGTAAAAGAAACATCCTTATAATTCCAAAAATAATAATCATATTAACTAATAGTTTACTAGAGTTTACTAATAGTTTATAGATTAAGGGTCTCATTTTCAATTAAAATAAATCTTTGAATTGAAATTTGAATGAAATACAGGGTCGTGAAAAATCGAAGAATGTGGAAAACAGGATTACAAATATCTCGGCAATTAATAATCCGATCGACTTCGTTCACTATACAAAATTTGTGTTATTTTATTGTCTTTTACGTCCACTCCTTAAAATAAAAAAAAAATTCGACATTTTTACATACCTTTCATCAGAACGAATTTTTCGAGAGTCCGAAAAAAATAGTTCCGGATAATCGAGGTTTCTGATATTAAATAGGCTTCGTTCCATTCTTACATACTAAGTACATACAAAATTTCAAGTCTCTATCTCAATTTTTTCGGGAGATAGAGTGTTTACAGACAGACATTAAAATAGACGGACACAGACACAGACGGACGGACTGCAATTTTTTTTTTTTTTTTCTAAAATTATTTTTTCGGAATCTCTAGTGCCTGAAACGTGTAAATTCGTCAAATTTTCTTTTTCGATTTTCAAAACGATTACCCTATACTACGTATGATGGGTAAGTAATAACTGGTGAGAATGATGGAGGATTTCTGAGCACATTAAGTGATGGTGCTTCAGACACTCGACGCTCCAGAGCGTTGCCGGCCGGACGCGATAGCGCGTCGGTAACAGCGAACGTGTTAAGTGACCTTGTTCTTCGCCATAGCTCGTGAATCCGAAATTAGTTCGTAAAAGAAATTTATTTTCCTGCATCGAAAAACATTTCGCAATTTGAATGCTCCATTTTCTCTTCTAAACTGTTATTTATTTATTTTTTGTAAGTTTGCGATTGAGCGCAGTGAGCTCGACTCAAAACTGCATTACAATATAAGCGGACAAAAATTATGCTGAAATCTGACGATAATTGGCATAGCTGCGCCAGCCGGTAGACGGGATGATAACACAAATACTTTTTTTAAAATTGTAAATGCGTATTTTTTTTAAGTCGTATATGCGCAGATAGATATCAATTCTCTGCGCACCTTTTGCTCATATTTTTTTAATTTTTACTCAACACGGCAGGAAAATCTTGTTTAGGAGATTAATTGTAAAATGTTTTTGTTACAGTTTGTTTTGCTAAAATTATGAACATTTAATTAAAAAAATAGTCGGAGTATTATTTTGATTTCTGGGGGAAAAGCATTAACCCTTTGAGGGGGCATTTGTGTAACTCTGAACTCCCACCGGAATTTTATTTCAAATTAAGGAAAAGCAATTTCACGACTTTTTTTTTTTCCCAGCAAAGTTAAAAAAGTAAAATTAAATAAAATTTATCTGGTGCGAACTTTCATTAATATATCCCACCGCCTCTCAAAGGATTAGTGCTTCGAAAACATATTGTCTTTTACCCTGAAACTAAAATGACAATGCGTCTTTTTTAAAAATACACATATTTTTATCAAAAAAAAAAAAGGAAAAATGCTATTTCAAAAATATTTTCTAACAGCAAAATAAGTCTGGTAAACAAGATTCATCTTTCATAAGAGATTAACGAGAAATTTATGGCTGATTTTTTAACAATTATTCTCTAAAAAGCTTTGTCTGTTTTTTAAGGAAAAAAAAAAAAATAAAAAATAAAAATCTGGTTATTTTAGAAAAAAATATTGTTTATAACTGCCAACTTTTACGATTTTTTACTACCACTAAAAATTAACAGAGATTTTCATCTTCTTAAATTATAACATAGCAATGATTAAATTAGGCAATACTTCTTATAAATTATTAGTAGTTTGAATAAAGCGTAAAAATTGGCAGCTATGATCGTTTAGAATCGCAAACTTAAACAAATAAATGAATAACATTTGCTCGTTTAATAATACAACATTTAGTGCATGTATTTTATATTAAAGTGATTTCGAATGTAAAATGAAATGAGTTTTAAATTAAAAGGATAAAATATTTGTAAGTTATGTAACATAAATACAATACGACCAAGAAAATTTTGGATACTTATCGTCTGCGCTCGATAAACGAAAAAAAAGGAACTAAAAAGGAACATTTTATTTCATATAAAATTCTATACATATTTTAAGCATTGATAAACGTTGTATTCTTATCGGAAATACAACCGTGTATATCTTTTTGCATAATTTAGCATTTTAAGAATTTAATATAAAATGAGATTACAATATTCTATCTTTACATTCGAACTACTTACTAATTTTTATGCGTCATGTCTCATTAGATTAAAAAACATAAATAAAACTGAACATATTTAAATCAGCAACATTTGTATTACATAATTAAATAATATTTTATCTCAGTATATTTTACCTTAATACTTAATCTTACTTTAATTACTTATTCCATTATTTACAATAATATTTCAAACATATACTTTATTCTACGCAACTTTTTAAAGTAATATTTTATAGCAACAAAACAATTCCGTTGCCTTTCACATAAAAGAAATTACAATCTATATTAAAGAAATAATAATCATTCAGTTCACTCCTACCGCTTGCTGGCGTATGACCTTCATTGATTTGATCAAGCCTTAACCCCTTCGCGACGGGAGCTGTTTTATGTATTTTAAAAACAGAAATTTGTATCTTATTATCGGAAAAATGCTTCAATCAAATAAGGCAAATGTTTCAGTAAAATTTTACTGGTGGGAATAAAAAGGGATTCTTAAGCCTTTTTGTGTCACGTATACGTGTCGCTCGTACCCAAGGGGTTAATACTGCGGATACCTCTCCCTTTTATCTTTGGAGGCTTACTTTGTAGACTGCATTGGTTAGACAATGTTCGATAGTAGTTACAGTACTAGGTGTAATCAAAGGATTTTTTAGTCTTCTAAATAAAAGCTAGATATTATTTTAATGATTGTTTATTTAATATGTGTAATTTATTGAGTAAGAGTGACATATGTGAAGAATGGTAGATAAATTTAAATATCGTAAGAGCCTGTTGTGTAAACATATTGATTTGTTTTCGGAATTTTCCTTTCTAAAGAAAAATAAAACACTGAACTGACTTCAAAAGTAGTTTAGAAATCGAAATTATAAGTTTTGAATTATTGCAGGGCAATCTTGTGAGCATACTTGATTAGATGATGACGCCTCTTCATCATTGACCAAACCGAGTTTATAGTTTGGTAAGTTCATTATTTTATTCATAATGGAATATTGAATGATTATTTTGTTAGAAACAGGGTAATCTTCTATTACAAAATTGGAAAATAAGATATTCAGTTGTATTAATGAAGCAGGTTCAAGTCAATTTACATTATTTGAAGATAAAATTTGAAAATTGAATGCGGAAGTACCTGTAATATTTAAAGTAATTTTTGTTAAATATAATAAAAAAGATGCTGATGTTTATTTTTCGGAAAAACAAGTAGAGCAAAATAAACATGGTAATAACAACATCCGTAGTTAACTACTCAATTTAACTGGAAAAAGTCAGGAGCTAATTTAAACTGAAGTATTCAAAATACAGTTTTTTTGAAATCTCAAATATCGGAAGTAAAATTACAGAAATTCTGACTCCACACGTTTAATGGTAATGTGGGGAACAGCTTCTGCAGCAAAGGATAATCCATCAATCGGCTTAGGTTTCTAGATCCCGCGTTGATAGTTCATTTAACCCTTTATCTACCGAATTATGAATATTTTACATTCTAAAGCATTTTACGTAAATAATTTAAACTAGATTAAGAGATTTTATTGATCATTTAATAAATTTTTGAAGGATTTTAAAAAGACTGAAGGATTTAAAAGGATTAATTAAATTTGAATTTACAGGGAGTTTGCGCGCTATTTATAGCCCCACTCAAATCTTTTATTTTAAATTGTTTTCTTATTATTTTGTGGACTTATAAAATGTACAAATAAGATAATATTCTTACAATATAAATATAGAAATATTTCCGAATTGAAAAATCCCCATCCCCGTCTCTCAGTGCCAAGAAAGCTTAAAAGATACGAAGGCAAAAGAAATCATCCTTTTAAAAATATTTTTGTTTTGTGTAATTAATAATGCTTTTGGAACAAAATAAACTAATGTATCTGTAACTCATTCTAAACAGTATTACAACTAATTGACGTATTAAAAGAATTTTATAAGTAATTTAAATGGTACTTATAAGTACTGTCAATTTTTGTTATGGTAAAGAAACTGTTTTACCATAAATATACCATATTTTAAGTCTATAAGTGAATGGTTGAAAGTTCTATCTGCAAGTCTGTAAAAAATTCTATTTACAGGTCTTTGAATAATTTGTTAAGAATTCTATTTGTAGGATGAGAACATGTTTTAAGAATTTTACGTACATTTTACCATAGTTATTGCTCGGGATCAGAACCCTCATAGTGAATGATTGGACTTGGGGATCTAAGTTGGTGTGTTTTTCCTCTTATTATTTATTTAGGGAGCGTAGATTGTAATGAGAGTTTATCAGACTGTCAAAGGTTTCAATATTTGACATCGGTAGGCAAAAATCTCGCATCTCCAGCGCATGGAAGATCTAATGTTCTCGAAAATACCGGGAGTGACGAGACATTCCCAAGAAGCTACCATGATGCGTGCAACAAGTTCTTCAGCATTGTCCCAGTATTTTTGGAGCACTAATAATAATAAGCTTGTTATTTCTCTCTGTTTGTGTCCTTTCTCTCTTGTGTTTTGTATCGTCACCACCGCGCCAGGGAAACTTTTTCGACCATGGGTTACTGTGGAAATCTGAATCCTTGTGATGTACCCTATCTCCCCTTAAAGTTTATCCCTTCATTTTAGACTCACCCTGCATAATGTTAAGAATGCAAAGTTTATCACAATAAAGTTCAAGAAAATGTTTGCTTACGCCAGAAAGGAGCTTTTCCGGATGTTTTCAAATACATAGCATGTTGGACCGAAGAATTTCTAAATTGGTAGTATTCGATTGCTCGAATACCCATGATAGCACATCTTTTTGTATCAGATCCACATTCTGCGCATTTTCCGTCCAAGAAATCTTTCCATTCCGGACATTCAATTCCGACGGGTGTGACTTTCCTGTAATTGATACTGTGATGCATGAAGTCCAGAGAACGCTGGTGGTTACAACTTACGAATCTTCTGCCTCCTACATAGGAAATAAAATATCATACAAATGTACATAAGATATTTTAATAAACAGTTTATGTTACTTAAGAAAGATGTTACAAAATATATTAAAAACAAATGACTTTTGACATTTTTCGGTTCCAATTCTGATACAATCACAGTAAAAAATGAAAATATACATATATATCTCACGACCAATGCAAATGACATAGATAATCAAAACAAAATCACACGTTCTACTGCCACTGTTGTTTGCAATGATCCTGTTTCTTTTATTATTCCTAACAAGGAAGGTCTCCATACTGGGCATACTCAGAAACTTTTGAAAAAAATACTAATTAAACTACTTATGTATGTAATAAAGGATCAGTCAAAATTAGTGGCGGAATCACATAAGAAATTGTGTAAAAAATAAAAAACTTTCGAATATTTGGCGTGAATATCACAGGATTTGGCGAGCAACTCTTTTCCTTGCCAGAAGCAAACGATTTAATGCAACTGAAAACTGCTAGATTTTTAGAATACATGTAAATAGTATTTAATGAATTTAAACATAAAGAATGAAAGAGTTTAATATATTATATGCATATATATGTGCATATATATGTATCTTGTATTGCATATATATATATATTATGTTGCTATTATTTTTAGTTTATCACTGGAAAAATATTTTCATATACAAAAAATTCATATTAAAAAAAATATATTTTCATTCATTTAAGCGTATTCAAAATTAAAAGCTAGAGATGTTTCCATAGCAACGAAATTGCTTTGACTATGCTCAATTGGACTTTGAGCTTGAAACAATTTTAATGAATTTAAATTATGAATTTCGTTTTAAATCACAAATTTTGATGATTAAATTTGAATATAAATGCATATAAATATCGATATAACAAAATTATACTTATAACAAACTAAAACTGCCAAAATTAAAGTTATTTAAATTATATTTACCTAAATAAGTTCAACATGAAACGCTTTTGTCTTTAAAGCATATTTGACGTGAAAAAATATTTTGTCAAACCGCATTCTATCGCCAACCGATGATAAATCGCCAAATAATGAAATTTTCATTATTTTTTTACGGACGCTGTATGGAGGTTCCGCCAAAAAAAATTTTATAAACGTATATATTCTCATGATAAGAACATTCTGTAATTTTTTCAGATTTTTCGGAGTATGCCCGTATGGAGACCTTCCTTGTAAATTATGGCTAGAGTCAATGAATAAATTCCTCGTGGAAAGCTTGAATGGAAGGAGCCACATTGGAAAACAATTTTTGATCATGGTCTATTCATACTGTGTTAATGTTTTACAGTAGATCGCATGGTTTTGTTTTCCATCTCCCAGTCCTGCATGTTTTCATACTTTAAGTTACAGGAAAGTTAATAGCTAAAATCAGATTTTTAGATCTCTTCTACCAAGATATGACAGATCGATTGCATTTTAATGTGCGAATCGAAATTTAACTAATTCTAGATTTTCATTTGTGAACTTGATGAGTTGATTGTCTTTGCCGCCTGAAATGACAAAAGATTCTACAAAAACAGCTATACAGAAATAATGCTACTAAAATTTAAAAGTTTTGGTAGCTAGGCTGACTGCACCAGTAGTTGATACCCCTTCAATAGTTGATCAAATTTTTGAAATATTAAGCTAGTTCAGGCAGAAATGATTTTTATGCGTGGTACTAGGCATAATATTTTTGTATGAATATCAGTGCATCTGTCGTCACTGTCTGCTGAAAGAGATGCAATTTTATAAACTTATTTCATTAGAAAATATAAAAATTTAATTTTTGATTAGTTGGTGACAATTACGATAAGCTAAAAATATCTGCTTCCATCTTGCATATTTCAAATAATAATTTTATATGCATTATTGTTAATCACAGCTTATCCTCTTCAATTTCCAATCTAAAATAATAATACAAATACGTATTAATTGTTTTTTTTCAAACAAAATGACATTGTAAATGACAGAAAAATTACCTTTTCTAAAATTGATCCTTTTAAGCGCTTATTAATTTTCAAAAATAGGGATCTAAATCTACTGTAATATCTTTAAACATCTTAACTTAAGATATAAAACAGTACTCAATGATTGGAGGTGGACGAAACTTAAGGACGAAACATATTTAATACACAGGATTTACTACACACGACATACACATATTGTAAACACAGAACAATTAATCTGGAACTCAGATACATTATGTTCCTTACATAATTCCATGGAATGGACAAGGGGCGCCATCTACCGTTTAACCTGAAAAGTAAAAGTATAAAATACCACATCTACAAACCCCCTTAAAACATCAATTTAATAACCATTAATCTAAATTAACGCAATCGCAAATTAAAAAGCTTTTTAAACAAGTAAATAATTTATAAATTCTCAGGAAAAAATTATTAAAAAAGATTTAAATTAAATACTTATGAAATTTTATCAGTTACTTGGTCACACCTATGTCTTTTGGACATTTTTAGGAATTTTGCAAACTCGGATGAAAATAGCATTTATTTTATGAAACATTCAGCTTAGATGCAGATTCGTTTACTTCCAAGTCAAACAAGTTGGAAATTTCACGTGAAGCGTAGCAAATGAGGTGCGTTCGTACTATAAGTTTTAAAATATTCAGATCTTGCTGATATAGTAGAGCGTACTTTGGATACAGTATAGTGGTCTTTATCTTTGTGTTCCTGTAAATATGCAGAGAGTAATTTTTATTATACTTCATTAACGTATGTCTTATTCATAAAATGTGAAGTAGGTTAATATAATTAAAACACCCCCCAAACAATGTTTCCCCGTATAGCATTATTTAGTGGAATACTTTTGTGTGGCCCTGTAAATTTATAATAAATATTCTCTGCATCCCAGATTGTACAGAATGTAGATTTTAGTACATACATCATAGATTCATAACAATTATATTATGTTCAAATGAGTGTAACACCATTAAAATGCATTTGAAATTTTTTTTCCCATTGATCGTAATGTAACGTAATACTTTTGATTGTCCCTGTAATTGATCTATGCATCCGACTTTCATAACATTTGAAATGACTCGACAAAATTATATAATAAATATACGTTTTAAATTTCAAACGATTAAAATGCATTTGAAAAATTTTCCCCCCATTGACGTACATTGTAAAAAAAAAAAGTCGATCTACTAAAAAAAACTTTAGTGATCCTTGTAATTACTAAAAAATTTTTAGTAATCTTAGTCGGTTACTAGAAAATCTGTAAGAATCACTAGAAAAAAGTTAGCAACGAATAGAGTTAATAGTTTTATATTTTTAATAGCTCTTACTAAAACTCACTTGGTGTGTCCTTGATAGCATAGTGGTTATAGTAACGGACTTCAGGCTAAAAGGTCCCGGGCTCGAAACTTGCCACCGCCAAATACACCCCGAATGTCTGTAGTGCCTCGTAAATAAAGGAATTATGAAAATCCGGTCGGAGCAGTAAGGAATGTTTAGTGCTGCCATCTATTGCGGTTTTGCCGAAAATCATCCGCTTCAGAAGTTTGGATGCAGCTCGAAGGAAGCTCTCCGCTTCGGTTGCACGTAATGATTATTAAAAGTATTTTTGGAGCTATTACTAAAATTTGCTTTGTGGCTCATACTAAAAATTTTTAAGTTAGTTATACAAAAAATTCTTTTGTTCAGTTTACAAAAGAAATGCTTGTTTCACTTGCAAAAAAAAAAGTTTGTAATGGTTACTAAAAAATTCTATGGAATACAAATTTACTAAGAAATTTTTAGTAACCTCTTGAAATTTTTTTTACAGTGTAATGTAACGGAATCCTTTTGATTGTCCCTGTAATTGATCTATTCATCCGATTTTCATAAAATTTGAAATGACTCGACAAAATTATGTAATAATTATACATTTTAAATTTCGAACGATTCGGTTGGATAGTTTTTGCGTTGTTATATGCGGACGGACAGACAGACAGACGGACGGACTGAGCGACAACAATAGGTGCTACGTATTTACGAACTCACCTAAAAACATTCAGCTATTAAGAAGAAATGTAAAAATGTAAAAAGAATCGATATTTTAGTTTCTAAAAGTAAAAGAACAGAGGTATCCTAATGGGAGACCAGGGACCGAAGAAGTTTATCATGATATTTTAAAGATTAAATTTCGAATTTTCGACTGATTTCTTCGATTGATCAATTAATGGAAAAAAGGCAATTAAAGAAACTATTTACTTATAATTTTGTAAATACTTAATTTCAGCAGATTTCCTTTTTCTTTCCCATCATAGCACATTCGTTATACGGATTGTAGCAATCATATTAGTTTATTTCTAAACCTTAAAAGGAAGGGAATATAATAAAAATCACTGAACACCGACT
The DNA here is from genome assembly GCA_964019185.1 of Maratus speculifer. Taxonomy (NCBI): domain Eukaryota; kingdom Metazoa; phylum Arthropoda; class Arachnida; order Araneae; family Salticidae; genus Maratus; species Maratus speculifer. Next base: position 70,803,141 of record OZ025301.1, on the reverse strand, counting down.
TTATTTAATTGACTACTGTCTCCGCCACTCTATTATGTTTATATTAAAAATGACTTTTCCCATTTAATTGTATTCTACTTCTGTTTTCAAATTTAGAATTTTAATACTATTTTTGCTGTTAAATTGGCAACTTTAGCAAATAAGTATTACGTATATTCATTGTATATTATTTAGAATAATTTCTTCAAATTACAGGATTTATTTTTGTATTTTTTAATACTTCCGAACAAAGTTGAAAAGTGTATATACTTTCGGTTTGTCTGGCTGTCTGTTCGTCAGTCCTTCTGTCCGCGCTCTAACTCTCGAAAATATGGTCGGATTGCCTGAAATTTTTGGAATTTATTGATGTTTACTCAATCACAAACCCTATACCAAATGAAGTTTCTATCATGATTAGTTTATTTACAGAGACAGTCAAAAGATTTCCGTTACATTACGGCCTATCGGAAAAAATCGTTTCAAATTATTTTTAAAGATGTTACACCCTGTCGAAAATATTAAAATTTATATGAATATACGAAATTTACTAAAATATGCGTTCTGTAAAATATATGGTGAGAAGAACAGTTATTATTTATTTTCAGGGCCACACAAAAGAACTCCATTGCACAATGGTAAAGGAAGGGGATTGTTTGCGACATATTTCTATTATATTAAATTATTTGATGTATATTAAAACTGATATACGTCGCTGAGGCTTAATATAAGTTATTTCACGCATAATGCAAAGGTCCATTTACAAGGACCATTTACCGCGACCAAATATTTCAAATATTGTATTCTATCTTAAGTACTGTATATTATCGATGATGGCTGAATGATGTATGAAGTGCTTTTTTAATTATGGTAAGCTCTTTTAAGATTTAATAAGTTTATGCATATTATATGATATGGTGTATATAAATGCTATAGATTGATAGATTGATATACATGGCTACGCAAAACAGTTCGTAAAGGTTATTAAATATGAGCGTAAATCACTTAAAAGTTGTTTTTAAATAAATTATACAATTTTACGCTGAATCGCATTCATTTTACTAAGAAATGTTTGTAAAATATAGATAAAATGTTATATAGGACCACGCAAAGATTGGATGCATGGTCGTCTATGGATGATAATTTCTGGAAATGTGATTTCAGTAGTCTTAAAAGTATTTTAGTTTCAATTAAATTTTAGCTAAATACTGGCGCGTAATAAAGATACCAGGTAAACTACAGGACTAAACAAAAGTTTTCAAGTATGTTTCCATCTATTAGTATAAAATTTTGAAAGAAAAATTTCAACCTGTTAGGTGTTTTCTTGCTAAACTAAATTTTCCTATCCTATAGTATATATGCTACCGTTAAAGCGTATAATCCGTTATTTCATAAAATACCTAGTTGTTTCATGAAATAACTAACCAAGTCCGTTAAAGTGTCTAAAATCATTAGATTCTACGATTTAACTAGTTATTTTATAGAATAACGATTGTCTAACAGTTAAAGTATTGAAAACGATATGCGAAATACGTTTGAACAAATTATAGTTGATTTTAGTCAGTTTTTCATTGTTACTTTCTTCAATTTTTACAAAAAGAAAGTAATGGATTCGTAAAAATTTTCGACTGCCAGTTTCCGATGTGTTTACATGTTTTTAAAGGTCAGAGATACCAAAAAAAAAAAAAAAAAAAAAAAAATGTCTGTCTCTCTGTATGTGACACAAATTTTGTGGGCACTGTACCTCAAGAACTAATGCACTGAATTAAATAAAAATTTATTTAGCAGTTATTTCCTGTTATAAATTGGTGCTTATTAGTTTTTGGTGACAATTTCTCAACAGGTGGCGTGTATGTAGCATTTATTACAGGTGCTATGTAGCATTTTTCACGATTTCCGCAATAGCTCTATCTCAAGAGCTAATGTACGAATTTTCATCAAGCATTAGATTCAGTTAGTGCTTGGCATAAATTGACAATTTCTAAAGTTTGGTGTAAATCAAACAACATATGGCGTTGCTATGCAGCATTTATCACGATTTCCTCAATAGCTCTATCTCAAGAACTAAAGGACGGATTTTCATCTAACTTTAGATTTAGTTAGTTCGTGATATGAAATGACACCTTCTACATTTTGGTGCAAATCGCTAAACAGCTGGCACTGCTATGCAGCATTTTTCACGATTCCTGCAATAGCTCAATCTCGAGAACTAATACACGGATTTTCACCAGACTTCAAATTCAGTTGTCTTCTACATGAAATGGTGTTTTCTACCTTTTGGGAAAAATCGATCAACAGATGGCGCTGATATGCTCCATTTTTGCTATTTCCGCAATAACTCTATCTTTAGAACTAATGCACGGATTTTCCTAAAACTTCAGATTCAGTTATCCCTTAAAACGAATTAGTATTGTTTATATTTTGGAGTAAATTGACCAACAGAATTAATCATGAGAATTCTAATGATATGAAATTCCGTGCATTAGTTCTTGAGGTATGATTATCGCTAAAATAACGTTAATTATGCAAAATGCAACATAGCATCGGTGATTTACATCAAAACCTGATTTTTAACAACTAATGTCCACATCTAACTGAATCTGAATTTTGATGAAAATTCGTGCATTAATTCTGGAGGTATGGATACGGTAGAAATCGTGAAAAATTCAGCATAGCTGCGTCATCTGTTGAGCGATTTACATCAAAATACTAACAACATCAATGCAGGTTAAGGGCTAACTGAATCTGAAATTTGGTAGAAATATGTGCATTAATTCTTGAAATAGAGCTATTACAGCAATCGTAAAAAATACCGCATAACAGCGCCGCTTGTTAAGTGATTTACACCAAAACGAATCACCGTTAAGACTACCCGAGTATAAATTTTAATAAATTCCATGCTTAGTTTTTGAGATAGGGTTGTTGCAAAATTCGTGAAAAATGCAACATAGCAGCGCCACCTATTCAGCGATTTAAACCAAAATGTAAACAACATCAATTTATGCCCAGGACTAACATAATCTGAAGTTTATGAAAATCCGTACATTAGTTATTGAGATATAGCTGTTGAGTAAATCTTAAAAAAATTGCAGTATAGTTTCGCCACCTGTTGAGCGATTTATACCAAAAACTAATCAGAATCATTTTATATCAAGGACTACCTGAGTATAAATCTTTATTAAATTCCGTACAATATTTCTTGAGATAGAACGTTCACAAAATTTATGTCACATTCAAACAGGCAAAGTTACTAACTCACAGAACCAGACTCACAGAATTTTTAAAAAAAACATGTTTTTTCGAATCGCTGACCCCTAAAACGTGTAAGCCCGTCAAAAACCGGAATTCGAAAATTTTCACGAATCCATTACTTTTATTTTGTAATTTATAAAACAACGATTTCTTTTAATGTCAAATTGTTTATTTTAAACTTTAACGGTTAAAACCGTATCACACGGACGTCTTTCGCCGAACTTTTTCCCTTACACAACATTACAGCCAGCAAAATGTTCCGTGACCTTGATATAGAGAGAATCTGTTCGGTATTTTCGTTTACCGAGCATTCCCCGCATTGCACGGAAAATGTTGGCTATTCATTCAGTGCTGATCAACTGACCAATAGGAGCGGAGCGAGAAATTAAATAACCCGGCGAGAAGTTTGAAAAACCTGTTTACCGAACGCACTGCAAAATGAACGATCCTGTTTTGTAAAATGTTTGCCGAAACATCTTTCTTCGTGTGATACAGCTCTTATACCCTGTTCACACCACAAACATAAGATATCTTAAGATCGCAGTGTTTGAAGTGGACCCTCCCGGAATTGGATGCCTGTTCGCATTGAAAAACTTACCTAAGATATCTCAGCGAATGTCACTGTATCTCTGAACTGAACAAATGTAACGTATGCGCATGCGCTTGAAGTAAAGACGGGCGCAACAGCCAATCAGTAAAAGCAAAGCTTTATAGCCAATGAGAGTGAGTGGTTTTTTCTGTATCTAACCCGAGAGAGTTTGTGGAACTCTCTGAGAGAGTTCCAGGCCTGAGATATCTCAACTATCCATGGTGTGAACAGGGTATTAGGGAATCGTTTTTCTATAAAATAACTAGTTAAATCATAGAATCCAATGATTTTAAACACTTTAACGGACTTCTTTAATTATTTCATAAAATAACTGAATTATATGCTTTAACAATAACATATATATTAAGCGACAGATCAAATTCAGGGCTGTTCAAAAGTATTGGAATACTTATTTGGTTGTGGACAGTAGCACCTTATTTACTTAAATAACGAAGTTTTGTTACAAATCTGAAGAAGTGTTGGAAAGGGTTTCATAATCTATGCTTAATGCATGATTTTTCTTACTTGTTTAAATTTCAGCAACGTATTTATATTAACAAACCGACAACTAAGAAAGATGGAACAGCGGAAAAAAAAAATATATTTATTAAAATTTGAAGATACACGAGTACTCAAAAAGTACTTTTTTGACAATATCTTAATAATTTTTATTTTATTTTACTTTTTGCATTTCAAAAACATTGAAAAACATAAAATAAATATTTATTTAATACAATTTTTTATTAATAGACACTACAAATGGTTAAAAAAAATTAAAATTTACTTTTTGTACTTAAAATTTGAAGATACACAAGAACTCAAAAAGTACTTTTTTGAAAATATTTTAAGATTTTTTTATTTATTTATTTATTTATTTATTTGCATTGCAAAAACATTGAAAAACATAAAATAAATATCGATTTAATACGATTTTTTTACTAATGGACACTACAAATGGCATCTTAATGAATAATAACATTAGTTGTGTTTTCATTTTTGCACATTTCGCACATTTCTCCTGCAAGTCATTTTTATATAACCCGTAACTCACTAAAACAGTACAATAAGAGAAAAACTGTCATTTTCTTCAAGTCTGTCATCTATTGGGCTCCATTCACACCCGTTTTTATTTTTTTAAATACTTTATATACGTGAAAAAAAGTTGTAAAGATGTGCATCCTATAGGATACATCAGATATGAAGAGGATAATTGTAATGTATAGAAAAAAAGTTTTATTTTTTCAGAATACCACATGAATAAATAGGTTCGCTTACCTTCATTAAGACCTTCCAAAATAAAGCTTTTAAATTTGTCACTTCTGCAACCTGGTTGTTTCCTGCCATTGTTTGGATAAAAGTCCACATGTCCAACTTTATGACTCATTCCAAATCCTGCATCGAGAATAAAGTGGTTACAATTTATTTTTAAAATTTATACACATTAAGGGCGGAGTACCTTTAAGCATTCAAACAATGGATTTTCAATTACTGTTATATTCCGAAACTTTAAGGTGCAAACACACAGACGTACAAACTGTCGGCTATTATTGGCTTGCTTGTTGTGGCGACGATTTTTTTAAATCTTTATTAACTTTTACAGGAGGAAGGAGAGTGATGACCGGAAAAACAGGAATTATTCCATCAAACAGGGTTGAATTCCTTACCTTCTGACTTTTTGTTCATCTCACTTCATTCTATTATGAAGAAACCGAAAAGCGTCCTATGCAAAAGGCATACAATACCTTTTCGTAGAATGGACCTTATGCACGTGACGTCACACGACAGAGCTGGCGGTATGCTAATCTGTTATTCTAGTCACTGCACCGCCAGAATGCCTGAATGCGCAGGCGCAAACATCACTAGCAGACGATTTCAGCCTTTCTGGATACATTTTAACGGAAAATTTACAAATTTAGAGAATTTTCTTGCAAGCAGAACACCAATTTTGAATTTATATTATAATATATTAAGTATATGCTGCTTCAACAAATATTTTTTTCCGGTATTTCTAACAAACAAGTATTAATAATTTACACTACAGACTGCTATTCTAAACACCGCCAGTAAATACCGCCAGCAGACGAATTTTAGCCTCGACCTCAGCTTGTGTGCGTTCAATTGACCGGGAGAAAACAAGCATGTGCCCGGAGCCGTAAACAATTCTGAAGAATATGGAAATAACCGAATTAAAAAATGTGCATTATGCCTTGAGTAGTGTTGAGCATGAGCGCGCTTGTTGAGCAAAAACTCACGATCTTAGTTCACAATCTGTGAACTTTTAACTAAACGTGACTCAATTCTTGATAAACGGTCGGAACTAAACGAAAGCTTAAAAAAAAAAAAAAGTGAGTTTAAACAAAATTTAGAACTCAAATTCATTTTTTCCGTTTAGAGGCCTACACGGACTCCGGACGGATTGTGCCTGATCATCAGTTTTTCTGGCTCGTGCCCGGGTTTTTGTTTTCTCTGGAGGCTCCTGCCTGGTCGAACCGGGTTATTTCTGTGCCTGTGCTTTAATCCTCTCAGAAGTGTGCACCGACCGAAATTTTCTGGCATGGTTACAACCCTGCTTGTATGAAAATCTTTGACCCGTCCCTGTTTGATTCGTACAAAAATTTGTTTAACTCTTTATCGACCGACGGTACTTATAAGTACCATTGTGAAAAATTAAATAAAAAACGTATTTAACCAGTCTTTTAATTAAAGTTCTTTCTCTTATCACACAAAATACTTTACTCGATCTAATTTAGATAGACCAGAAAAACAGTCGAAGTTAAATATTTTAAAAAAGAGGTGATTTTCTTAATCATTTTCACAGGTATATATTTTCTTTCTCTGAAAAAAAAAAGTTATATGAAATATTTTCGACTGTTCGAAAGCCTTTCCATTTACAGAGAGGATCATAATACATTTAAATGCATTGCTTTTTAATAAGAATTGTAATATTCCCATGAGTATTTTCGGTTATTAATTTGATTATTTTCGTAAATATTTTACAAAAAAAAAAAAAAAAATTATAAATACCGATATATTTAATCAGTTTTAATGAAAAAGCATGTCTAAATTTCACATTATTATTATTTAAAAATTCCGGTATATCTTCAGATATTAAAGAAGACAGTTATTGATGTGAAGCCATTTTTTGATAAATAATTCGGTGGATAAATGGTTAAGGAACAACCACTTTGGGTCAACAAATTTCGACGAAAATACATACCGTATTTACTCGTGTATAAGGTGCGTTTTTTTTTTTTTTTTTTTTTTTTTTTTTTTTTTTTTTTTTTTAAATAGGGCAAAACTCCTAAGTGCGCCTTATACACGGAATATTTTTTTACTGTTGGATGCAGTCGAACTGAAACAAGAAATTATTCAAAGAAGATATTAAAACTCGGAAAACATTACTTAATTGAAGTATTACTGCATATTTATTTCACTCCTTGCAGTTTTTTATACAACAGCACTAATGACATTATCTAAACGCTAATTAGCAATTCTCTTTACCGTCACTCATCCCTATTTCCCGTCATTCTCTTACAACCCGAAGTCTAAAAATGCATTTTCGTCTTGTTTTCTGGTTTGGTGTAATGTTTGCTTCCACTTTTTTTTTTTTTTTTTTTTTTTGGCTGAAATTTATTTGGTCATTCTTCTTTAGCGTATCAAATATATGGTACGCGTTATACACGAGATTTTAAGAAATCGCCATTTTTACTTGTAAAGTAGGGGTGCGCCTTGTACACGCGTGCGCCTTATACACGAGTAAATACGGTATATTCTTAAATTAACATTATTTTAAAGTTAATTTGAATAAATATTTCCTAAATAAAAATTATTGGTTGTAAAGATTTAAGTATGTGTTATGGAGAATGTTCAATGGCAATGTTTTAAAATTTAAAATAAATTGTGCTTACTTACCTATAAACATGATATCTGTAGAATCGGAGTGTATTACATCCACAAAATCAGCATCAGTGGGATCCAACCTGACGGATGGTGGCATGTTTTGGAAGTAAGGTTCTGCGGGATCACAACCTATTCCAAAAAAATTAAATCATTTTTTTTAATACTATAAGTCGTAATTCAAATTCATATAAAGTACGAATAAATGTACTAAAATTACTTTCAGGAGAAAACTTGTAATATACAAGGTTATTCTAAATGATGGACCCATTTTGGATGAATATGATCGATACCCAATGGTATTTATTAAAATACAAATCCAAAATGAACAATCTTTATACCAATGAACAGAAGAAGTTTAAAAAAATTTTTTAAGACATTATAAATGTTCCATGTGTCCACCGTTTGCTGCAAGGAAAACATTTACACGATCCATACACAGGACTCCCAAATGGTCCGCCAACTGAACACCAATACTTTCTTATAAAAAAATTTCTTTTTAGATTTTTCTTGCAAATTGCACAGAAAACACCCTCAAAGTTTAATTCTTTCGCAAATACTGTAGAACAGGGCTGTTCAATCTTTCAGTAAGTAGGGGCGCACCTCAGCTCTTGGTACGCAATGAAGGGCGCCATTTTCATATGACTGAAAACATGCGGCTGTATAATTGCATAGTATTAGTATACATGGACATCTTAAACAATATGAGAATGAATCTTAAGATATTAGACAAAAGGTACCTAACCTACAGTTCTGAAGTTACATGTATTAAATTTCAAACTATACATTTTTCTGCATAAAGTTTACTTCACAAATAATAGTAGTAGGATAAGGTATTAAAAACTTTAAGCATGCCTAGAATAAAAACAATAACAAAAAATAAAAATAAATAAACATGGAGGTCAAAGATACTGCTAAGTTTATTATAGGATGCTAAAATACATTTTGATTTATTTTGAAAGCGTGAATTTAGTTTTATAAAATGTACGAAAAGGAAAACAAACATGATAGTGACCAACTCATATAGCTAGTTCCAGAGAAATAGCCTGGAAGTAAGTGCGTTCATAGATGAAAATCATTTTGCACTGTTTTATTAATTTTTCTAAGCAAATGGAAAAGAAAAAGCCTAAAATTTGAAAAATCAAGAAGAAAAATTAAGTTCCTATATTCCTGGTATGAAACAGCCAGGTCATTGTGACAACAACAAGATAAAATAAGCTAAAATTTCATGCACATACACATGTGTCTTCAAAGTGGCGGGCGAAAGAAAAGATTTAAAAAGGTTTTTAATATGTTTTCGCAGGTTTTGAAAATATTTCTCATGGAAATAAGAAAGAGTTTTAAGGAAAAAAATTATAATGAAGTTTTATTTCTAAAAAGTGTAACAACAGGAAGCCTTCACAAGGGCGCCAAAAAAAAATCTTCAAAGGGCACCATGGCGCCCGCGAACGCCGCGTTGGACAGCCCTGCTGTAGAAGATTATCATAAAATTTTCTGTTAACAAATATTGGTTCGCGGACCATTTGGGACCCCTGCATACATGACAAAGCGTATCTGCAGTGACTGAGTGCACGGCTTTCAAAGCGGTGATGGTTCCAGAAGCGGCTGGTAGAGGTCGTTTGGCAATAGGCTGCGATTTCGTTTCACTTTACATCATCACAGATACGCTTTTTCGTGTGCAGGACTAGTTTGGCTATTGCGTACACTGTAAAAAAAAATTCAAGAGGTTACTAAAAATTTCTTAGTAAATTTGTATTCCACAGATTTTTTTAGTACCCATTACAAACTTTTTTTTTTTGCAAGTGAAACAAGCATTTCTTTTGTAAACTGAACAAAAGAATTTTTTGTATAACTAACTTAAAATTTTTTAGTATGAGCCACCAAGCAAATTTTAGTAATAGCTCCAAAATTATTTTTAATACCCATTACGTGTGCCCGAAAGGCAGGAGCTTCCTTCGAGCTGCATCCAAACTTCTGAAGCGGAAGATTTTCAGCAAAACCGCAATAGATGGCAGCACCAAACATTCCTACCCGCTCCGATAGAATTTTCATAATCCCTTTATTAACGAGACACTACATACATTCGGGGCGTATTTGGCGGTGGCAAGTTTCGAACCCGGGGTCTTTTAACCTGGAGTCCGTTATTATAACCACTATGCTATCAAGGCCACACCAGCTGAGTTTTAGTAAGAGCTATTAAAAATATAAAAATATTAACTCGATTCGTTGCTAACTTTTTTCTAGTAATTCTTACAGATTTTCTAGTAACCGACTGAGATTACTAAACATTTTTTAGTAATTACAAGGGTTACTAAAGTTTTTTTAGTAGATCGTGCCTTTTTTTTACAGTGTAGTTGTATCCTCGACACTGTGCGTTATAAAAGTCACAGTCGATCAATGCTGTTACGTTGGAATAATGCACTTGGTGTTTTCAGGTACTAAATTTAATTTAGGTGCTGTCCACAAGTGATGTCACGTTCGGAGAAAGGAGGGGTGGGGAGGGGAGAGGGGTTTGTCAAATTGCGATAGTTTGGGATAAGGGCGTAGGAATAGATAAGAAAAAGTGTAGCATTACACATTTCGATTAAAATAAAAACATTAAAAATCAGCAGATTAAATTTTGAAATTATTTTGAAATTAAAGTATTTTGTGTTTTTAAAGTAAAGATAAGATAAAGCCAAATATATTAAATTCCAAAATACTACTGTTTTCAATTGTTCTTTCATATTAATATTCTATTAATATTATATATTAGTTATGTTTTCTTTCTAAACCTTAATTTTATTTCAACCAAAATAAGTACAGGCATCATTTTTATTATTATGCTCACAAATGTCAATAAAACACATAGTTAAAGTTTAAAAATAAAATTTGAAATAAGGTCTAAAACGTAGTCTTTTGATTCTGAACTGCAATTTATATGTTTACGTAATATAACGTGACATGTGACAAGGGGAGAGGAGGAAGTACCATTAAATGTGACACTTTGTGACAAAAGGGGGGAGGAGAGCTGAAAATATGGGAAAAAATGTGACATCATTCATGGACAGTCCTTTAGGAACATTAATGCGACAAATTAGTACGCAGAACATCAGAAGCGGGCCTCGATATGTGGCCCTCGAGTTCATTTCATGCGTCACCTCCAAATTTGTCCCGCAATTAAGCAAAGTTATAAATATACTAGATAGACATACTACATTATATAAAATGTGTTTTTTTAAAACCTCGCGATTTTTTTAGAATATTATACAATAAAAATAAAAATGAGGCTATCAATTTTTTTTTACAATTAAACTAATATAAGGTAATATAAGGTCACGGAAAAGAAATAGCAAAATCATTATACAATCTTCCAAGTCACCACAAGTTAGACTTTTCTGAACTGACGAGGTATCAAAGTAACGGAACGAGGTATCAAGTGACACAAGTATTCCTAACAGGTTCAAACAACACGGTGATGTGTTCCTCGCCTTTCTCTCGACGGTGCTGCTTGTTATTTTTTCCCTCTGAATATACTTTTATCCTTTCTACCATCAAAAAATATGCTTTTAATTTTCCTTCTTTCAATAACTTCTTCTGCCTGTATATTCTTTCCAAGTTTCTATTTCTCTCTTCTGACTTTGTTTTCATCGATGACGAGATTCGTATCGTCTGCTGTCACAACTTCTACATGGTGAAGCAACCAGCAATAGTGGCGCATGATTATCAGCATAAGTTGGCAATTGCAATTCTTTCATTATGCATGATGCCTCCAAAGAGTTACTTTTCACGCTATCGCGTGTCTTTGCATTGTCATGGCCCTTTATACTAGCCATTTCTAAGCTCGTTGTAATAAAACGCACAAAACACTATAATGGCACATTAAACGACCCAAAAAGCACTGCATATCAATACAAAAGGTTTTCACGTTAACACTGAACAAATGTCGCAGGTAACTGAGCAAGGATAAATAATAAGAATCCTTTATCGCATTTTGGCTCTCAACTATTTCGTCCTTCACTCCCTGAGTATTACGACGAATCATTGCGCACGCTTAGAGTCCTGCTTCACCACTTTCTCACCTTCCAGATTTGTTTTTGAAGTATACTGCTGTCTTTTCTCCAAATATATAACGTTTGACACATAGAAAATATATAAAGAAGACCAAGGGACATAAATAATACAGAAACTAACGATCGATTCAAACAAATACAACTTTTGTCTATTATACGCGAAAAAACTATAAAAATAGCCTAAGTTATAATACACATAGATATTAAATAATGCATATCAGATCTTATTTAAACATTTGGTACATTAAATATGCCTTTTCAAGTAAATACAACCAAAATAAATTTAACATTTTTTAATTTTTTTCGAAAAAAGTTCAAAAATGAACATTTTTGCAAAACTTCAAGCCGTTTGCGGCAGGGTAAGGGAATGTCCAAAAAATCTCAATTTTTTTGTATGAACTGAGTGCCACCAGTGGCCACTTTTCCGCACCCGCCATAATCGAAAATCGAAAAAAAAGTTTTTTTCGGCCCACCCTAATGTGTATTAACAACATTTAAATTTAGTTTTGGAATTGAAATACATTGTATAAATAGTTTCCACATATTTTATTTTCATATGAATATAAATGATGGGTAAGTATTACGGTGGCCTCCAACGATTAGTTTTTGTTTATTTTTAGTAAAATAAGCTGTTGTACAGGATTTTAAAAATATTTTATTTAAATTTTTAATATTAAGTAATACGATCGCACATGCGTTACAGTATTTTTGAAAATTGAAAAAAAAAAGTTTCAAAGATAATGTGTTCCCTTAAAACAACGTATGCTGTTGTTATAATCTTGTGTATGATCCCATTCATTATTTTTAACCCTTTGCACTCGAGAAATAACTCTTATCCACCGCTATTGTTGTCAGGTGTCCCTCGTAAATCGGGAGGTCAAATACTTTGGACACCACTAATATCTTACAGTTTATTTCACCATATTTTACCACAGATTATTCGAATATAAGGTAAGGTAAAGAAAATTAGGCTGAAATATTGGTCTACTCTTATTTTAACACAATCAAACTGGTTGGTAAAGTTATCATATGAATTGAATATTTCCGACTGAGCGAAAGAATGCCCAGGACGGGAATCGAACCCAGATACTCGGCTTACAAGGCCAATGTTTACTTGTTCAGGTAACTGGACGACAGCCGGCTGAGATTTTTCGCTCAGATAACCTTGTAGGTCATAACATCTGGTCTGTCATTTAGACAGCTCGACAGAATAAACCACAGGTAATGGAACATATAACTATTATTCGGTAGATATACCGGTTCGATTGCCGGCCTGGGCACCTTTTCGCTCAGCTGGAAATATTCAATTCGTATGATAACTTTACCAATCAGTTTGATTGTGTTAAAAATAATATATATCTACGTATCCATCGTTATATGAAGTTCCATTACCTGCGGTTTATTCTGTCGAGCTGTCTAAATGACAGACGAGATGTTATGACCAATAAGGGAGCGAAAAATCCCCGCTGGCTATCGCCCAGTTAGCTTAATAGCTAAAGCATTGGCCTTGTAAGCCAAGTATCTTTGTTCGTTTCCCGGCTTGGGCACTTTTTCGCTCAGTTGGAAATATTCAATTCGTAAGAAATATTGGTGTCCAGAACATTTAGAGCACCCATTTACGTGGGACACTAGTGATTAGTGGGAATGCACATCTCGAGTTCAATGTGTTAATAGGAAGATCATAGTGATTTTTGTTTTATATTCACATAAAAACAAAGTTATAAATTATAATTTTGAACATAAGAAAGTAACGGGAAATGTTACCTGTTATTCTTCGTAGGCCTTTAATTCGGGCTCCAACGTAACCAGCAATATGTGATCCAAGACTGTGTCCAATGATATGCATATTTTCTCTTGTGGCACCTGTGTATTTCTAGAATAGAAACATTTTAGCACTAAAGAAATATGAAAAAAATGTATGAATTTAGTACATAAGACACATAAGCAGTATTCTCACCATTGCGAAAAAATGCTTCATTTGCCGAGTAAACGAACAATCAGAAGCATCAAATTGCGAGTGCTTAATTTTTGCCCTTTTTTGTGTGATATTACAGTTGAGAGTCTTATCCACGTTACTGTACAATTGATATGATATCGCTTTTCATTTTCAATCGCACTGTGCCATATACATTATTATTTAAAGAGATACTGACTCAGCACAAATTCAGTTTAGCAACAGCCAAAAACATAGGAAGAACTATACGATAAGTATTTGTGTGTTGTCAGTTTATTACTGTCTGTAAAATTACAACCAAAATTACTCACATCAATCGCCAAATCGAGAAACGCTTTGCTGAAGTGCGGCGTTGATTTTGCTATTCACCGTACAGCAAAGTATCATTGCCCAATCATCAAATTTTTATATCGGTGATAGTCAAAATCTCATACAATTTACCGCTAAAAGAATGTTTGAAACATTTAGATATTTAGAAGACATTTAAAATGTATTTATTTTTTATAGTTTTTGCAGAGTATAGTGGAACTTATATTTTCTAAGCAATGACAAAAAATTATGGTATTTTAAAATACATTAAAAAGAAATGATACAATAAGGGATTGAAGGTGGGTTTTTCAGCGTTTCACACCAAATCTGCTTTGCGAATATTTTTTTTTATTTGGCTACTGTTTTTTATTTCTTATTCGCCAAATCGCTAATGTTGCTCAGTTTGCTTCTCGCAGGCTTTCGCCAGCGAGAATCCTGCAAGTAAGTTATATTTCAGTCATTTTTTTTTAATTTCATCTTTTACAAAATTGGTACAAAGTTATACATAGAATTGCACATAGAAATGATTACATGTATATATGCATACCTTGTACGAACAAACACGAGCAGAGAGAGGGGGAAGGCATCATTGAGGACACGATCAGAGAATTTAAAGTTAAAGAGAGATTTTTGTGCAAAAAATGTAGGAGTAAGACTCTCGCAATTAAGAAGTGAAACTTCTTAGATTCTGGAGTTAATTTTATGATTGGCTCTCTTTTAGACCGGGAGGCTCATACTCCATTTTAGCCGCCTCATTCACAGGTGACTGACAATTTAATGTATGATATAAAACTAAAAAAATATATATATTGTTTTAAATAATTACTGAAAATTTATTTTAAATTTACCGCTTTTATTTAATACAGGATTATATTTTCTTAATAAATACTTAAAATACTGTATTTTTTTGTTTTATTTAGTGTTTTACACTGTCAGTCATCGATGAATGACGCGGCCTAATTGTAAAGTTTAGTGTCAGTCACCGTGGCACTCAACATGTTAACAGAAATAAAATCAGTTTGAAAAAAAGTTAGAAAAAACTTTATGCTAGATGATTTCATTATTATTAAAAAATAATTTTCCAAAATTTGATGTGTAAACAAATTTATCTAGACGGAATTCAAGGAACAGCGAAAAAATTCCATGTTAAACGCCCACTTTTTTGTGATATTCTATCTGTAAATTCTATTTGAAAAAATATTTATCATTCATTGCAGGTATAAAGATTGTATTGTAACTTTGGCTAAACGTAATGATGTGTTATTCCCTAAAGCAGCGGTTCCCAAACTTTTTTGGTACGCGACCCACCTTTCAGTGAAAAAAAATTTCTTGACCCACCTTTCAATAATTTAAAAAAAAAAAATTACATCTACATGGGCATGACAACGCGGAAACTTTTAATTAGAATTAAAGAACATCGCAGAGATATAGAACAATATAGACAGAATACTGCCCTTGCTCGCTTCTACTTGGCGAACAAGGATTGCCATATTAATTTTGAGGAAGCCAAAATCATAGTTCCATGCAATAACCCAGTTCAAGGTAAAATAATAGAATCCATCGAAATGTGAAAATAAACCATGTAATGATAATTTATCCTATCATATACAAAAATATGGCATAATATCATAAAACCTTAAAATTTTTATTTCCTTGCAATATTTAAATTTTTACTCACGTGTAATTGGCAACATTTTTTTTTAAATTTTAATTCATTTAGTTTTTAATTTAGTAGAAATATTATCTCTCGAACAAGATGCAAACGTAGTCCTTCCATTTCATATTTTCCTGAAGACGCCCGCAGAAGACGGCGCGAAACGTTGAAAGTTTTATTTTATTTTAATATTTACTAATGTATATTGAAATTCCTGTTTTGTGCACCACTGAGCAATGTGTTATTATTAGTTAAAAAAAAAAAAAAAAAAAATCGCGACCCGCCCAAGAAAAAGTTGTATATCAGTATACTAATTTTTGTTCGATCTCTATACGCTCGGCAATCCTATCCTACGAAAAACGCAAAATTCCGTACGAAAGATACATTATCAACAAAAACAATAATCGGTAACCTCAATATGCGTAAGTGAATAGTAATTAAAAAATGCACAAACTACAAAAAAGTTAAAAATACGTTTAATTATTATGAAAACATAATTTTATAATTTATGAGATTTTTAGTACTGGTGTTTACCAATGAGGGGACATACATTA
The DNA here is from genome assembly GCA_964019185.1 of Maratus speculifer. Classification (NCBI taxonomy): domain Eukaryota; kingdom Metazoa; phylum Arthropoda; class Arachnida; order Araneae; family Salticidae; genus Maratus; species Maratus speculifer. The sequence continues at coordinate 70,786,904 of OZ025301.1, read as the reverse complement.
ACGCGCAGTTTGTCTCAATACTTGTATTTCAGAAGCAGTAAAGTAGAAAAAGCATGTTCTCATAAGCACAAAGTGTTGAATTTCATCAAGGATCTCAAAGTTGATTTAAATATTGCTGTATATTCTGTTCGTATATGAATCTAGAAGGAAATTAAGGATTTTCCCTTGAAATATTATTTCTTGTTGAAATTGTCATACCTTTTTAAACAGGTGAAATAAAAAGTACATTTTGATGAAGATTTTTCTGCGACCCACCAAATTAACTGCTGCGGCCCACCAGTGGGTCGCGACCCATAGATTGGGAACCGCTGCTCTAAAGAGTGGTTGTATTGTAAATTGGGCTAAACGTAACGATGTGTTATTCTCTAAAGAGTGGTATATCGGAAGGCTTAACTGTGAGGAAAAGATGATCATGGTCAAACAGGGCCGTAGCTAAGGGAGCGCTATGGGCGGCTCAGCCCCACCTAAAATATTTTGAGCCCCACCCCCCTGGAAAAAGTTCCAAGGTCACTAAATGTTCCGAAAATCCTAATGAAATTCTGTTCAAAAATCTAATTTAGTTTTGAGAGCCTTTCACAGTTTTGCAGTGTTACTAAATTGTATCTAAAATACGTGTTTCAACACTCCCTCATCCTATTGGTACATATGAAGCTAACAGGATGTTTAATTTTGCACCAGTTATACATTCAAAATTTTTGTCGTCATATACTTTTCTTAGCATAAAATGAAGTTATTACAACAGTTTAATAAGAAGCATGGTACTTACAATGCGAATATGCACTCATTTATCTTTCTGCGTCAGAGAGAGCGAGAAAAAAAAAAATATGAGTCCCTCCTACATTCTCTTGAGCCCCCTCTATTGTTCACTTATAGCTACGGCCCTAGTCAGTCACCGAGGCACTCAACATGTTAATAGAAATGAAATCAGTTTGAGAAAAAGGTGGAAGAACTTTATGCTAGATAATTCCCTTATTACTAAAAATAATTTTCCAAAATGTGCAAACAAACTTACCTAGATGGAATTCAAGGAACAGCAGAAAAAATTCCATGTTAAACGCCCATTTTCTTATGACATTCTATCTGTAAACTCTATTTGCAGAAATATTTTTCTTTCATTGCAGCATAAAGATTGTATTGTAAATTAGGCTAAACACAACGATGTGCTATTCTCTAAAGAGTGGTATGTTGGGAGGCTTAACTTAAGGCCCCTGTCTCTGACCGAGGAAACACTCGCGAGCTAATGCTATTCCTATGGGGAAGCATTTTTCTAATAACTCTTTCGCATTTTGACATTTTTGAATATTTTTTTTGCATTGGATAGCTGAGGTGCATTCCGACAGCGCACCTTTTTTACTTTTTCGATTTTGGCTCCAGATATTTTTTAAAAAGCTAGTTTCATTTTCAAAACCGGTTCCGAAACTAAAAGTGCTTTTAAAAAAAATATCTGCAACCAAAATCGAAAAAGTAAAAAAGGTGCGCACCTCAGCTATCCAATGCAAAAAAAAATCATTCAAAAAAGTCAAAATGCGAAAGAGTTGTTAGAAAAATGCTTCCCCATAGGAATAGCATTAGCTCGCGAGCGTTTCCTCGAGCGAGGACAGGGGCCTTAATCAATATGAGGAAGAGTTGATCATGGTTAAAGCTCCCTTAAAGACCGGGAGACGGCGGCACGGACCACTGAGCTCCATGTATAATACGGAGAGCCTACTCATCGACCTACTTTCTGCCGGGAACGCATCACGCTTTTCTAGAGCTTAAGTAATGAGTCCTTTTTTTCTTTTTACTATTATAAGCGTTTTTTCAAACTTTTTCACAATTCTCTTATTATTTTTGGTTATTTCTATACCTTTTTGATATTTTTATGAGCGATATTTAACAAATGTTTCATTATTTTTTATTGAGTTTAACTAAAATTTCATTTTTAACTAATATCAAATAAAAAATTTGCGATGAGTTTGAGTAAAATCAATATATTTTTAACAAAAGAATACGTATCAGTAAAGTTTGTAGCAATTTCGTCATAAATTTTAAAAGAAAATTCAATTTGAAAATATCTACCCCATACTATCCTATGGGAGGAAATCTACGGCTTGCCAAAGATTTTCGTCGGAAAATCTTTGGCATTGTATTCATGGGCGGACCGCTGGATTCAATACATCAGAATAGGAAGTAATTTTTCCGTATTATTGTCGAGTTCAGTGACACGGACAATCGCCTCATCAAGTTCAGGGATGGAAATCTAGGATATGTTGAATCGATTCGTATATTAAAACGCAATCGGTCTGCGAAGTATTTTGGTGGAAAATACCTAAAAAGCAGATTTTACCAGTTAACTCGTAGGTTTATCATTGTGCTTTCTTGTACCAAAAAGTATGAAAACATGGAGTATTGAAAGCAGGTAAGTATAATCGTAAATCAATTAGTCAACCGCTAAAATCTGGTTTTTGGATTTTTTTCCTCCAAGATATGATTTGGCAGACCGATTGTGTTTTAATATACGAACTGAGATTTAACTTACGCTGTTTATAAACTAACAAACACAATTATATTAAAAATTAGCTCAAGAATTAAATTACGCTTTATTTTTGCATATAAAAGATTTTTAAATTTTGTAATACGTATGCCCCTTTTTTAAAAAATTATATTGTTTTCAGTTTTATCTTCTTCTTGCTTTTATTTATTTTTTTTACTTAAATGTGCTGTTTTTAATTATAAATAGATGGCGCCACAACAGATTTTGTAACGAGTTTGGAATTTTTATTATTCAATAATATATCGACTTTTTTTAAAAAGGTTGTTAAAATGATGAGAAAAAATGGTTTAAAAATCAAATATGCTAAATCAACGTTTAAATATGCTAACATTGTAGTTTAAGTACGATATTAATATTTTCATTTGAGATTTTTAAATTACAATTATAAGCATACTTATAAAACAAAAGAAAAAAAAAAGATAAACTAATGTAGCGTTAAGGGTAACACACTCGGGCCCGCTACTTAATGAACGAAAGCTATACCAAGTGAGTTACCATCAACCATTCCCTTTATTTCGAAATCTATACTAAGGTGGTCTGGTGTAATAACGCCAAGCGGGGTAATAACGCCAAGTGCTAATATTATGCATAATTATGGAATAATCTGGTAAATGACACCCATGTTCCCTGCGCAGAAGGGTTTTGAGTCATATAAATCGCAAAAAAAACAGCTTCAAGTTAATTTGTTTCATTTTTAGGTCTTATTGTTTTTACAAGCAACTAAAATTAACGCTTGATCTAAAATTTGTGATATACGTTTTGTGATGTGAAGACTATTTTTTTTATCCGGAAATACTTTGTTTATTACATAAATTTGTAGTACATTTCATAACGCCAATCCTTGTCATTAATACCCCGGTTGATTCCCTACAGTGGCCGAGTTACATCCTAAATACTGATTCAAATAAACACAGTTAAAATTGTGCAATGTTTCTAATAATTCTATTTAAGCGGTCCTTTTTAAGCAAAAAGAAGCTCACGGTCTGATATTCTTTTGCCTTATCTCCCCCCCCCCTCCACACACACACACTACTCCTTTATTTTTCTTACACTTTCACAAAAAATTTAACATTTTCAATAGCTTAGAATGCAATTTGTCAATTTCTAAGTTTGTAGAGTTTGTATTTTTAGAATTGGGCAATCTACATGCAATTATTTCATCTTATTTCATAGTTTTGTTTGCATGGCGTTATTACCCATATAGGTGGATAATAGCGCCAAATAGCATTGGTCAAGAAATCACGCCATTACATTTCATGAATACATATCTGTTAAATTATTTTTTTTTATATAGATAGTCAATGAGTTGCTGTATCAAATCATATATTTGTTTGAAAAATAATCTAAAACTGAGCCGTGAAAATTGATAGAACCTTAACGTGGCATTATTACCCCAGGGTACCTAATTAAAATCCGACCGTAGGTATGTATGTGTGCATGTATGTGGCGCTATCTCCTCCGATCCCGGAAACGGAGAAACATCGCTTTTATTTTGAATTGAAGGAAAAAGATCCCTGGATCCCGAGTTGCCCATTCGTCCGTCCGTCCGTCTGTCTGTCCGTCCGTCCGTCTGTCCGCATATAACAACGTAAAAACTATCCAATCGAATCGTTTGAAACTTAAAATATACAATTATTAGATAATTTTGTCGAGTCATTTCAAATTTTATGAAAATCGGATGAATAGTTCAATTGCCGGGACAACTAAAAGGTTTCCGATGCATTACGGTTAATGGGGAAAAAAGTTTTAAGTGCATTTTAATGGTCTTACATTCTTTCAAACATAATAAAGTTGATATGCATCTATGGAGTATATACACTACCTGGCCATCGATGAACATCCACTTGCGATTTTAGACATTTTGTTAAATATCTAGACAAATACATGAGGAATTATCCCGAAACTCTTAGTGTATAAATATAATAGTATACGTCATACATGTCCGTGAAGATTTTTTCCCGAAACTCCATAGGACACCGTCAACAAATTAAGAAAGAATGAATATCTTTTGAATAACCCTGTCAAAACTAATGTAACAAAAGCGCTCGAACTCTAGATTATGATTAAGAGCCTTATTGTAAAAAACTGTGTTAATTTTTATGCAGATAGCATGAGCATCATGCATACTCGCAGAGAAATTGAGGTTTTTATAAAAATGGTCCCAAATTTTGCCAAGTTTTTTGCTTATAATTTTCAGAGTTCTAAATATAAAGTAACATTCTTTTCTAAAAATATGAGAAACAATATTGCACATTATACCCTGTAATAAAAATTGTATAAAAAATGAGTAGATTTACTAAATAATTTTTCTCTGCGCATGCGTCAACGATATCAAAATTTCATTTGCATATTATGTTAAATGTATAGAGCAACTTTTGTGAAAGTCTCAAAATCATAGCTTGAAAATTCTGAAAGCGATCGTCTATAGAATAAACACAAAATTCGTTGTTCCTAAATTGAAGCAAAAAAATGAGGGATTTTATCCAAATGTAGATGTCCTATATTATTTATTCTATATTGACACTAATATATGGATACAACCCCTCTTGTTTTTGCTTCATTTTGGGAATAACGGATTTTTAACTTATTCAATTGACGATTATTTTCAGAATTTTCAAGGTATGATTTAGCGACTTTCACAAAAGTTGCTCTATTCATTTAGCTAACATAATATGCAAATGAAATTTTGATATCGTTGATGCATGCGCAGTGAAAAAATATTTAGAAACCTACTCATTTATCATACAATTTTTATTATTTTAAAATTCTAATTGCAGGGTATTGTGTGCAATATTATTTGTCATATTTTCAGAAAAGAATGTTACTTTATATTAAGAACTCTGAAAATTATAAGCAAAAAACTTAGTAAAATTTGGAACCATTTTTATAAAAACCTTAATTTTTCTGCGAGTATGCAGGCTATTTGCATAAAAATTTACACAGTTTATTACAATAAGGCACTTAATCATAATCTAGTAGTTCGAGCGCTTTTGCTACATTAGTTTTGACAACATACAACTACTAAAATCTACATTTGATTACATAACAATTTGACAGGGTTATTCAAAAGATATTCATTCTTTTTTAATTTGTTGACGGTCCCGTATGGAGTTTCGGGAAAAAATCTTCACAAAAATATATGACTTTTACTATTATATTTACACACTAAGAGTTTCGGGATAATTCATGTATTTTTCTAGATATTTAACAAAATGTCTAAAATCGCAAGTAAACGATAATCAATGGCCAGGTAGTGTACTATACTATACATTTAATAGAATCTATGGTGCAAATAATATTTCTTATTGATTTACAGGGCCACACTAAAGTATTCCATTGCATACTTATATATTAACATTGTTCGGTATGCATTTTAATAGTATTAAACTATTTAATTCTTAATTTAATGCCCGCAATTAATAAACTATTAAACTATTTAATGCCTGTCTGTCCGTCTAAACCGACCAGCGTAGCGGGCGAAGGCCGCTAGTAAGTATTTAAGTTGTGTCATGCAAAACCCCCTTGTTTCTCAAAAACTAAGTTTTATTGAACCTGAAGTTAAGAGGTATTTTCCCTACAATATATATAAAAATTATCAAAATCTGTAATTATCAAGATCGGCAATCTCCTTGTAAGACTACAGTCGAGTCTCTATATAACGAAATCCACCGTTCCAGTAAAAAATTCGTTATATAGAGAAATTCGATGTATAGAGAATGATGTTAAAAATCGTATTTAATATGTGAAATTTGAACAAATATTATTTTTTATCTTTTGAATTAAGAATTTGAAATGTTTAAAAGTAAATATTAACCTAACATTTTATTTCTTAATTATTTAAGCCGTTTTAAAAAAGAGAACAGACATTTATTTGAAAGCTTAATAAAAATCAAATAAGGAAGATTTGCATTAATTTCAGACGAAGAAATCTAATTTTTTGTTGCTTTAATTTTTAAGTTGTTACGCTCTCAAAAACATGCTCAAATTTTAGCAAGGAATGGAAAATTGTAGTTAACATTTCCCTTCATTTGAAGGCCTCTCTCATGTGCCTCTCATTGATTCCTCTCTTACATGTGTATAAATCCAATTGACACTGTTTTGAGAAGGATGTGGAAAGGTGTGTGTGGAAGGTGGGATGAATTCGTTGGATTTAAAGAACAAGGAAAGAAGTAATAATAATAATAATAATAATAAAAACCCAGCACTGATGATAAATTAAAAATAATTGATCGAAAATTGATTCCATATGGTTTCGAAGCTTTTTTAAACTGAATAAATTAAGACCAATTTATGAAAAAATTCGTTATATGGAGATAGATATTTCGCTATATAGAGACTGATTTTAATGTAATCATGCGAAAAGGGGACCGTTCCAACTAAAATTTCGTTATACAGAGAAATTCGATGTATGGAGTTTCGTTATAGGGAGACTCGACTGTATTTATTTCTTTGATTTAAGACCATTCAATAGATATCCTTACCTCTAAGGCTTGAATGACAATAGCTATTTCTGCACCTACAACTCTGGTATTGGATGTTGCTTGAAAATAAGGTGGTTTATTTCCACCACTCCAGTCCACTATTATAATGTTGTAATCCCCATGCATGAGGAATTCGTCTTTCATTCTCTGAAAGAGAAGATAAAAATGAAGAAAAAATTGCAATTTAACAAAGTACAGCAACTGTTTTGAAAATAATATTTTCAAAGACTAAGATTTTAAACGACTTATAAATAAATTCTATATTTAAATTAATAATGATAGTAATAAACATCAATTTTAGTGATGATCATAACGAGTCATGCATTACGTACGTTGTGCAATAAATATTAATATTCCTAAACCAGTGATAAAAAAGACAGTAGTTTATAGATGTACTACTTTAACTGTTTAAAATGTGAATTTTTATTGGATGGAGTTAATCAGATGATTTCTGAACGCCTCCTATTACGTATGACATTAATTAAACACTAATGTTCCTGGACCCATCAAAAAAAAAAAAAAAAAAAAAAAAAAAAAATTGCCAGTTTTAAAATTTTAGGAATTGCAAAATTTTGAAACTTCTAAACATCGCACATATTAAATTTTTTCACGGTTGCATAGAGAAAAAAAAATGCACTTTTTAATGAAATTTTTTGAAATCTTTATCACAATTTGTTTTAAAATTATTATTTTTTAAAAAGTTTTTATGTATCTTTTTGTCATTGTGGCAACAGAAGTATTCCATTTTTGGACATTAAACATAAACCAATCAGAAAACGAATAAAATAAAGTAAGTTGCGGAAATCAATCAATAAAAAGATTCAAATATACTTCAGACTTCCCAACTGTAATTTAACAAATTACAACGACTATTTGGAAAATAATATTTTTAAAGACTATAATTTTAGACTAATAAATGATTTCTATATTTAAGAAAAATGATAACATCATTTTTATGATAATCAAAACATAGCTTACGTAATAACAGATTCCTATTCATATGTCTGGACATTCAGAGTCACATTAATATTTCTGGACCAATCATAAACAAATATTAAATGAAATTTCAGTTCAATAATTTTTGGTACTGTAAATTTTTTAACTTCTAAACATCGTATATTTTCAATTTTTACACCGTCGTATAAAGAAAAAAATTTATTATTAAATGCAACTTGTTTGAAACATGTATCTAAATTTGTTTTTAAATTTGAGTTTGTTATTAAATTTTTGGAGTTTTTAATACTTTTCTTTAATAAAAATTTTATTAAATCCAATAGATTTTTTTAAATCACCAGATTTTAAAAGATTCACCTTTTATATAAACATTTTAATAAAAATTTTATTTTACTTAAGAAAGGTGTTATAATAATTAAAAATAAATGACGTTGACATGTTTCGGATCCGTCTAATAAGATCCATAATCATAATAAAAATAAAAATTAAATTTCAAAACGTTTCACGGTCGATACAAATGACACGCGGCAATGAAATATAAGCAAAAAAAAAAAAAAAAGAATCACGCCCTCTATTGTAAAAAAATAAATTAAAATAGAGCATGGTCTAAAAGAATTTCCAACATGGTTCATTCCATTCAAGCTCTCACGAGGAATTTATTTATTAATTCTAACCATAGCTTAGGAATAATAAAAGAAACGTTTTATTATTTTATTTTTAATAAAAGAAAAGTTTTTATTTTTATTATGATTATGGATCTTATTAGACGAATCCGAAAAATGTCAGTGTCATTTATTTTTAATTATTGTAACACCTTTCTTAAGAAAAAAATTTTTTTTTTTTTATTAAAATACTTTTCTTGTCATCGTGGCAACAGAAGTACCCCATTTCTAGACATTTAGTATGGACCAATCAGAAAAAGAATAAAATTAAAAAAATAGACGTATTTCTTTTTTGGACATTAAACATGGGTCAATCGGAAAACGAATAAACTAAAGTAAGTTGCGGAATTCAACCATTAAAAAGATTCAGATTTCCAAATTCTTTACCGAGGACAACAACTATTTTACAAATAGTTAATAAAAACCACTGATTGCTCTAAAAGTGTTACAAACTGATGATTTTACTGGCACTAATATACTTCTAATATATTACTAATAAATTGGAAACAGATATAGCATTCGCTCGGACTCCGCCATCTTGTTTCTTTTTTGGCTACTTATGACCACTTTATACACTTAATTTTTGAACAATTCAGAGATTAAACATAAACAACAACAATATTTTTAAACTGAAAATCAACACTCCAAAATTATTTGTAAAAAAGAAAAAAAAATAAGCGAAGGGGAGAGGAGGAATTCATAAATAGCAAACGGTAAATACACAAATTTTAAAACACTTAATTAAAGCAAATATTAATTTTAAAAAATGTATATTCCGAAATTACAGTCAAAAATGGTTTGCAGATTATACATTTAAAAAACAGCAACAAAAATAAATGAATAAATTTAAATCCTAAAATTTTAAATCGGCAAAAGAGGCCGCCATTTCTGGACATACGCATCGATGCATCGCTGCTGCAACGATGCTGATGCGTTTTCGAGAAAAAAAAAAGAAATGAATTCAGAAATGTATCGGAAACTAGCTCCTTTGGATTTGAGAATGAATTTGGATTGGAAATCTCAGGATCAGATCTTTCCAACGATACCTCTTTCGTCAAAATCGGTGACTTACACTTCTTGCAGTTCCCTAGTTAGTAGAAGCAGTTTGCTACTTCATTTAAAATAAGCTTAGTTTCTAATTTTTTGCTTCCCAAGTCCAAAATAATTTTAAATACATTCAGAATTGAATCTTGGAAATCTAACTTGTGTAACTTTGATAGTTATAAATGTAATAAATTAACAAATACGAATGAAAATGTATAACAGATAACAGGTAAGTATGTTAATAAAATTTAAAACACAAAATTATTTGTTATTTATATGCAATTGAAGTTTTAAGAAATAATACATTTTTAAAATATATTTCGATGCAAGTCATAAGATAGCATATTTATTTACATAAGAGCCTCCTTACTTTTGAGATTAATCTTCAGCTATTGAGAAAGAAAGTGAATTTAAGGAAACATATGCAAATATTCTTAGGTATCAATAATTACAAAAATTAAATTTTATCGGCCCGGCCCGACCCGTAAGAAATTTTAAAACCATTCGCGGCCCTGGCCCGTGTAGACCTCTACCGTTCGATACATTTAATAACGAATAATTTATGGATGTTCCCACACTTGCTTTCAAAATGAATTAAAAACTCTTCGTTTTCAGGCATGAAAACGAATTCACCAATTTTTGAGAATTTTGGATTTTAATATCTCTGTGAAATTTTTAGATATGGAGATTTTTTTTTTTAAATTTAGGAATGGATATGGAATGATTTCCTAATTGGGAATTTTGCCATACGGGGGCCGTATAAAAAATTAATTTTCGTATTTTTTCAAATAGACCCTCCATGGAGTTGCAACTTATAAAAAAATTCACCTTTTTTTAAATTTTTTGCGGCTGGAAGCATGAGTCTAGGGGCAATATTTAAGGAGATAGCCTATCGTTTCGATATTTATGACTCACCCTGTATATACTGTAATTAGACATTTAAAATTTCCTTAATTTTTTAAATGTTGAACAGAAAACTTGTTTTTATTTTCCTGTTTTCTTTCTGGAAAAAATAAATTAAAATTAAATGATTATGGGTGAAAACGAAAATTATTAAGAAGGTTAATTAAGAAGGTAGATTTTGTATAGAATACTACCTATTGCGATCGTTCTTATGTTACAATTTCTGCTTTTTTTTTTTTTTTCAAATCTACACCGATTATGACCCCTAGACCCCAAAACTACAATCAATAAAAAACTTCATTAATCTATCTATCTATATGTATGTATGCATATAAATATAGAGAGAGGGTGAGTCGTAATTAGCAAAACAGGCTAGCTCCTTTAATATCGCCTCTAGGCACTTACTTCCAGTAACAAAGTTTCATAAAAAAGGCGGCAAAATGTGATGATATTAATTGCAGCTCCACTGGGGGGGGGGGGGTCTATTTGAAAAAGCACGAAATTTAAATTTTTATGCGGCCCCGTAAGGCAAAATTCCCGTATAGGAAATTATTCCTTATACGTTCCTGAATTGATCAAAAAAATTTTGATCTCCATATCTAAAAGTCTGACAGAAATATTCAAATCCAAAGTTGCTGTGACTTACAAGAATTGAAGAATATTTCATAATATGCTGCCAAAGTGGGCGTTTTGAACAGAATTTCTGGAAGCGATCATGATTGAAGAATACAGAATGTATTCAAATAACAAATTGCCTATTAAAATAGCAAATAAAGCCTTTGTGCAAAAATGTTTAAAGATAGAAAACCAACGAATATAAATTCACAAATAAAGTATGAGAAGGTAGCAAATAGCTATTTCGAATCTACTAACGAGATTCTTCATCAGTGCAAGAAGTAAAATAAAAACAGCAATAGTGGAATCAAGGCCCGTTGACGCCAAATACATTAAAATAGCAAATAAAGCCTTTGTGCAAAAATGTTTAAAGATAGAAAACCAACGAATATAAATGCACAAATAAAGTATGAGAAGGTAGCAAATAGCTATTTCGAATCTACTAACGAGATTCTTCATCAGTGCAAGAAGTAAAATAAAAACAGCAATAGTGGAATCAAGGCCCGTTGACGCCAAATACATTAAAATAGCAAATAAAGCCTTTGTGCAAAAATGTTTAAAGATAGAAAACCAACGAATTTCGTTTTCGAAATAGCTATTTGCTACCTTCTCATACTTTATTTGTGCATTTATATTCGTTGGTTTTCTATCTTTAAACATTTTTGCACAAAGGCTTTATTTGCTATTTTAATGTATTTGGCGTCAACGGGCCTTGATTCCACTATTGCTGTTTTTATTTTACTTCTTGCACTGATGAAGAATCTCGTTAGTAGATTCGAAATAGCTATTTGCTACCTTCTCATACTTTATTTGTGCATTTATATTCGTTGGTTTTCTATCTTTAAACATTTTTGCACAAAGGCTTTATTTGCTATTTTAATGTATTTGGCGTCAACGGGCCTTGATTCCACTATTGCTGTTTTTATTTTACTTCTTGCACTGATGAAGAATCTCGTTAGTAGATTCGAAATAGCTATTTGCTACCTTCTCATACTTTATTTGTGCATTTATATTCGTTGGTTTTCTATCTTTAAACAAATTGCCTAGTTTCTAACTCATTTTTATTTCAAATTTGTTCTCAAATGCGTATTGGTCGATGGTTGGATAAATCCAGAATATATTTCAAAATATGCTGTCAAAGTGAGGATTTTGAGCCGAATTACGCATAAGATGATTCTAATAAAACCAGCTCTGACAATAAATAAATAAATAAATAAATAAATAAAATAAAATAAAATAAAATAAAATTCTTTAAAAGCGGCCAAATAAACTTGTTAAAACTCGGTTTATCTCTATCATATTTTATTTTTTATTGTTGAAATGAGCACTTAACTTCAAAATCAATCTGCGCCTGTAGGCCAAGCCGGCAGGAATTTTTTAAAATTTGGTATGCTAGTTTCTTTTAAGAACGAAATCTTTTAGTCACGGATCCAAACAGATTCGTTTACTAATGCTAAATGAGAAAAATGTGCAAAAGTATCTCGGTTACATTTCAATATTTTTATATAATTTTGCAATGGATAGCAAAAATTGGCCTGTACAAGACTTTTTTTACTTCTTCAATTTCGATTGGTGGTTTTTTCTTTTTGAGAATGCTTTAATTCTTGAAACTGGTTTCGAAAATCAAAGTATGCTCATTCAAATAAAATATCATTTAAGTAAATTAAAGTATACTCATTAAAAATATCTGTAAACAAAAACAAAAAAGTAAAAAAGTCCTTCGTACAGATCGATCTCATCTATCCAGTGAAAAAAAAAGTTAAAAATCAAAATGTAACCGAGATAGCTTTATAAATTTATTTTATAGGATTAGCATTAGCGAATGGGTCTTTTCGCTTGACTGAAGTAGCCACTTAATGGCTTGGAAGGCGTAAAACCGTTTGGTAATCTTCGACAGAGGAAT